>JAHLJS010000002.1:63287184-64520423 GCA_038502445.1 Eremochloa ophiuroides
TTCTTGATGACAATGGTGTCGCACAGCTCAAGGAAGTATTGTAGGTGAGTATTTGCGTCCTCACTTGGCAAGCCACAGAACTGACTCGCCTGCACCATCGAGATAAGGCCCATACGGATCTCAAAATTTCCATCTCCAACATTGACAGCGGGCCAACGGGCACGTTGGCAACAACGGAAGTGGAGTAGTCACGGAGTGTCTTGGCCATAGCGGTAGTGGCGATGGTGCGAAAGGTGACCGGTTCGTTTGCTGATGGTGTAGCAGAGGAAGAAGCGGTATGAGACCTTTTTCTTCCTTTGGAGTGCTTCGGATTACTGGTGAAATTGTTTCGGTAGAGCAAAACCGCTCATACACTATCCTGTTTTCATTCCAATAAAAGAGGAAGAAAACAGCGAAGTTAGCTTGTTTAAACTATGTCTACCAATGCTTTATTATGCAATCGATGTTTATGCCAGCTTAGATGTTTTTGACCGCCCCCCGGCAACGGCGCCAGAAAATGCTTGTTGGCGTTTCTTAGCATCACTACTAAGATGGACTATAAGTCCGTCCTTAATAATAATACTAGAAATGTAAGTTGACATTCCCAACCACCATTACTCCAGAAAGGTAACCCTTGGCCCTTAATGGCGCCGGCCTAGGTAATGCAGTCTGGTAATAGCAGTTAGAAGTGCCGGATTGGCCTTCCTAACCGTCATTACATGCGATATGCAAAACTGTGACACGGCACCGTGGGGTGCACAAGATTTACAATCCTTAAGTAATGGTACTTAGGTATGCCAATTGATAGCTCAGTAAGGGATAAGATTACTCTGCAAGCGCACAAAACTATCATTGTAGCATTTCAACCCGTGAGTATTCAGGGGTGTCATATTTATAATTTCCTGTAGGAGGGCATTATGCATCAAGCGTGGTGTAAACATGATCACTTATTGAGTGCAATGGTAGGCATAGAGTAAACAGGAATAAGACATGATTTTAAAATAGTGGACACACATCTGGGTCAACCTCAAGGATAAAAAGGGAAAATAAAGAATAAAAGAATATAACTAACTGAGCAGGCATTGGTCATATATAATTAGGCAGAAAACTGCTAGCAACACATCTAATTAGTAAGTCTAATATCAGGACTAAGTTTGGGGTCATAGGGAGATCCCCGCAGCTGGTCTGCTAGCCGATAGAGACTTACGAACTCCTACTTCAATATCTGAACGTGGGGGAGTGCTAGGGATGGATAGGGCTGTCACCACCTGCCCACCTACCCCTCTGCCCGTGGGATACCGACATATTCACCGATCTCCGCATACCTGAGCACCATACTCACATACTTAGAAACAACTCCTAACCTCCACGTACCCCAACCCTTCGGATTGACAGGCTAGGTTAAGAGCAACCAAGAAGGCACGACGAACCATCACCTCATTCCTAGTTCTTTCTCTATTCATACTAATTCGATGAACAATAAAGAACGACGATGAACAAGTCAAGAACATGACACATAAACTATGTTCTAGTCCATATATTATGCTCATAACAAGATCATAACTTTGCTCTAGTTCATATGCATGATCATATAAATATAATAAGAACTTGCTCTCCTTGATAGCTCTTGCCTTGCTCACAAACTACTAGTACTACTCTAAAGATACAAATGAGAGGTGTGAGGTAGATGACTCCAAAATGATGTGTGTTTGTAAAATGGTGGAGCACCATCTATTTATAGCTAGGATAGGATGGTTCGGGCGTCTCCAGGTTTTGAAGGAGGTGAAGCCGCCCTTGGGAACCACCTAGAGCACCGCCTCCGAAGACTGGGCCCGGGAGGACCCATTGGGGGGACCGGCTGCCCCCCTGGTGGGGCCATCTGGCTGCCGCCTTCGGGTGGTCGGTTCCATCCTGGGCCTGGACCTCTCCCGTGGTTACAATCAGGGTCCAGGTATGCATCGAAGGTGGGCTTCTTTATTATTCTTGTTTGCGCATTTGTTGAATACGTCTTTGGCTTTTGCGCTTTCCTCCATGATGTTTGCATTAACACTTGTTACACCATAAAACCTGCAAAACATGAATACTAGGGGTACAAGTGGAACTTGTTAGTAGTAAAGGCATATGTGCTAGAATATGATTGTCTTTCTTCTTCTTTTTAGTCTAAGTTGGCAGCATAGAAATGATCCATAAGGACCGCCAACAATAATGCAACAAAGTAAATACAGATGCTACTACCATTTATAAATTCATTTTTATGCCGCCACAGTAAATATTTCTACAGAGTATTTCATAAGTTTATTCACATGGGGCTTTAGTTTTTCATGATGCAAGCAAATAAAGCAGTAAATATTTTGTTGTTTTATATTTAATGTGCAAAAGTGATTGTACTAATAAATGCATTAAAGCAAAATTACTAATAAATGCTAACTTAATTAGATAACTACCATTCTAAACGTTATGGCTAGGGTACGGAATTTAAAGTCTACCGACAAGACTTAGATAGAGGAGATTACTTGCTTAGCAGGTTCATCGTCTGAGGTAATCTCAGCCAATTCCCCATTTTTGTGGTGATGTAGTAGGTGCTTCTTCTTTCTCCTTCCATCTCTTTTCTGTGTCTTCTACTTCTCTCTTTTCCAGCTCCAGCTCTTCCTTGTCACACTCCCTCAGGTGTGCTTCTCTTGACTCTTTATCCTTCTTCATCCATTCTTCTAATTGTGCGTCGATCTCTTCCTTCTCTGCCTTAGCAATCTGATCTATCCTTTCAGCTTCCGCTTCCCACTCACTCCAGCGTGGTGCTTGTACAGCTTCCTCTTGCTCCTTGTAGCAGTCTTCATACTTCACAATCTTGCCAGGGAATTCCTCCCATCCACAGTGAGGCTGGGCAGCCAGCAGCGGGCTTGGCGTCTTCTCCTGTTGTGTTGCTTCCTGACCTGTTCATGGTTAACTAGTGTTCTAAATTGACAGCATACCTTTCCCGTGGGTAGGTTGAACTGCATCTGTCCAGACTCGATGTAGAAAATCTGCGGGTATATATTTATCTTGAATTCTTACCATAACATCTTTAACCACGCCTTCAAGGAATCTTAGTGATTGGTCTACTATCTGCAACTGTATATTTATTGGGTATAGAGGTAAATCATTAAATAAATCATCATATACCTGTTTGGACATTACGTTGATGCCTGATCTAGTGTTGCAGATGGTGTTGGCAAAAGTGCTGTCTCTGATTGTGCATTCAATGATCAGTATGCCTGGGTCACCTTTCTTCGTTGGAAATGGTTGAGAAAACATATGATCATTTTCTATATTGAGAGCAGTGATTAGTTGAGCAATTTTTTTAGGTACATGCTGGGGCTTATTCTTCCTCCATCTTCTATTGTTCTTCTTCTTTGGTGCTGGTTGTTGTTGCTCTTCTTGTTGATGGAATTGCTTCGGGGGCTGCAGGAGTCTTCAAGATACGGTTCTTGAGCGAGAATCTCTCCTTGTCCTTGATGGAAAGGACAATCTTGGCATGTTCCGTATAGATGATGGCTTTGGTTGTGCACAAAAATGGTCGTCCCAAAATAATGGGTGCCTTTCATCTCCTCATGTCTCCATAATCACGAAGTCAACTGGGACATATGATTGCCCCCCCTCTGATAACAGCTTCTTCTAGCACTTCCTCGGGATAGCAAATGGACTGATCTGCAAGCTGCAAACGCATATCTGTGTACAACAAAGGATCACCTAATATTTTCTCATAAATTACCTTGGGCATTATGTTGACATTTGCGCCAAAATCGCAGATAGCCTCTGGAAAGCTGTAACATCCTATAGAGATAAGAATAACAGGTCTTCCAGGGTCTCCATCTTCTCAGGTAGTGAGTGGTCAATCCACTGTATATCTGCAGGCTCAATATGGTACTGGGTTGCATTGTGAATATCAACAAGGTTAGCAGTTTCTAAATCTCCTGGCTGGCCCGGAATCTTACCTTTCTCAAATGGACGGACAGCAGCAGCTAGCTGAGCTAATCGTGATTCTAACATTTAATAAAGCTGTGCTGATTCTTTATAGCAGAAGCAAAGGTATCCGTTCTAGTATTAATATTTTCTAAAGCTTATCATTAGAGGCTACCTTTCTAGACATTTGATCTAACAATTTAGATTGACCAGCAACTAAATCTCTTAAAGGTGAAAGATTGTAATTATTGTAATTATTACCTTGGTAGTTACCTTGTCGAGGTTGCTGATTCCATCCTTGGTTTGGCTGGTTCCATGCTTGACCTTACTGAGGACGATAGTAGGTGTTATTGTTGATGAAGTTCACATCCTCTTACAGCGTAGGGCAGTTGACAGCTGAATGCCCGTAATCTCCACATTCTTCACAGGTAATGCGAGAATTAACATGCATCACTTCTTTCTTCTCTATATCGAGCTTCTTCATGATGAGGTCTGGCTTGGCAATGACCATGTCAGTTTCCTTGAGATGATGGATGCCTCCTCTTATCTTGTGAGGTTGAGTACATTCTTCATTACAGTTTGGATTTGAGGCCATCTTCTCAACAAGTGCTTTAGCTTCTGGAAGCTTAAGTGACAGGAAAGCTCCTCCTGCTGTAGCATCTATGGACTCACGGGTGCTAGAGATAAGCCCGTGGTAGAATGTCTGCATCAATAGCCAATCCTCTATCCCATGATGAGGACAGTCTTCAATATAATCTTGAAATCTTTCCCATGCTTCAGTGAAAGATAAGCAAATGATAAAAAATAAGGGTGTGCCTATTTGAGTTAGAGATCAATCAGTAACACAATCTTATCCATTATGTATATATGTTATCAATATTTTCTAAGTTTAATGTGTCTTCCCCAGCAACGGCGCCAAAAATGCTTGTTGACATCTACTAACGTCGCCAAATATAACTATATAACTTTTAATGCGAGAGGTGAGATTAGAAGATGTATGGTAATTAATTAACTGGACATTAGCAACTAGCCACTTATCTATTACCAACATTCTTATGCATGAACTAGGTTGTCATCCCTAATTATATATGCTAAGAATAAATAAAGATTTCATATATTATTTAATGTGACTAGGCAGAAATATATAAATATAAACTAAGATCAATTCTGCAAGCGGACAGATAATTATACCACTGGGAAGGACTAGGATAAACTTTAATCTATTATATTGATAGTGATTATATACAATAGATAAGTGGCATTACTGATGTCATTTACTCTACTCATAACAAGTAGAGGTCACAAGATAATAAAGATAAATAAAGGTGATAAGTATCATCAAGCATCACAAATAAAGGATAAACATCAGAGCACTCTCTAGTCATAGTAATAGCTAGCCAATGGATAAACTAAGGGATTAATAACTAAGGTAATTCTATAACTACATCAATGAATAACTCTAATTAGTGCAATTACATCTAGCAATCATTGTTAGATTAGTCCTATATCATGATCACATATAAAGGGCATCATCTAGGAAGGATGTGAAACAGAGTCATCACCCAACTTCGTGACCGTGCCTGCTTGCCTACATACGGGGGGTGGACAACAGAGGATTCAACGCAGCTGTCACCTACATGACCTACCACACGACCCAACACATCAGGGTGCACTCGCATATAAACAGAATACCTAGACACCACGTCTACATATCGTTCATCATCTACCCATCGATCGCATGGATAAACGCTATACGAGCAATTGCATAAATTCAATAAGATCAAACCAACTATACTAGACATATAATCAAAGTAGACAAAGACTATTGTAATCAAGAACATATGAACTATTAAGAATAATGTTTCCCTAATCATAATGAAGAATACAATAATAGAGAAAGAACTAGAATTATTCCGAACTCCGCGCTCCAGACAGATGCCGGGGCTCCAAATCCCGCCGAAGAACTAGAACTCCTCTACTTCTAATCTAAGTAGGCTAGAACTATGAACTAGGAGACTCTTGATGAATTAGGAGGCTTCTGATGGCTTGATCGAAGACTTGATGCCTTGGATGAATGATTGGATGCTCCAGGGGGTCTGCCCCTTTATTTATAGCCCGGTGGGTTGCACGTGTGCCATAGGATCAAACCGACTTAACCAAGGGCCGAGGTGCATCGTAGGAGGCGGTGGAAGAAGACTCTAGAAGGCGGCGGCAAAACCCTAGGGGCGCCGCCCGGCCACCCCTTGGCGCACGTGCGCCGTAGGATCAAACCGACTTAACCAAGAGCCGAGGTGCATCGTAGGAGGCAGTGGAAGAAGACTCCAGAAGGCGGTGGCAAAACCCTAGGGGGCACCGCCCGGCCACCCCTTGGCGCCGGCCGGCCCCACCTATCAGGTGGTGGGGCCCCGGTTGCTTCGGGTGTTCTCTAGATCCTTCCCACGTCCTGATGATGATGTTTCCTTCGCGGTTAAGTTTTGTGTTAATTAAGCACTTTAATCCCTCTCTTAAGCTTTTCTGGAATAGCCCCTGGAAAATACAGAACATGCAAAACTCGTGAAAATTATCAGTTAAAACCCTAGACTAGTGTGTGTTCTTATATCCTTTGGTGTCTAAAGTTCTACTAAAAGTTGACTGTCGATGGGATATCGCCGATAGTCTATCGAGGGGTGTACCCAATGTAGTAGATTGGTCGGTGAAGGTGCGCCTGAGATGAACAAGTGTTGTGCAGAAAGCGCGAGACACAAGATTTATATAGGTTCAGGCCGTCGTGAGGCGTAATACCCTACGTCATGTGTGTTGCTGGATTGTATTGCTATGATATGAGGTCAGATCTGAGTTGTGGGATCTATCCCTGCCCCTCCTTATATAGTCTCAAGGGACACGGTTAAGTAAACTATCCAAGTTGGTACAATAACCGTGCGGTGTAGTACCTTGCGCCGCACGCTTTCGTATTCTGGGCCGGGCCAACTTGATGGTGCGGCCCATGTCTTGTCTTGTGATACCTGGGGTTTATTCCCCCATATCTAGTCCCCGAGCGTCTTGCATTCGTCGGAAGGTGCAGCTCTTCGGAGTTACTTGACCAGACGGATGTAAGGAGCTCAGAAAAATTTTTGAAGAGAGTTTTCTCCTTGGTGAAGTGTATCCACTTTTGGTTCGTCAGAATCAATACCTTCACCGTTAGGTGAAGTGTATCCACTTAGTCCCCGAACCTGATAGTAGATGACGCAGTCACGAGGTGTCAGGGTCAAAATCTTTATTCTTGTTGATCATGTGAAGCGTTGACGAAGTCGCCGAGCACAGCAAGTGATAAAAAAAATTTCCGAGCAGGTGAGGCGATGACGAAGTGCCCGAGCACAACAAGTGATCGGAAAAGTCTTCCGAACAGGCGAGGTGATGATGTAGTCCCCGAACACAGCAATTGATCGGGAAAAATCTTTCGAGCAGGTGATGACGAAGTCCCCGAGCACAGCAAGTGTTCTGGAAAGTCTTCCGATCAGGCGAAACACATATCAAGACCCCCGATGCGCTGCCCAAGATCAGCACCCTGATCCGAACAGCATGGAGTGTCTTAATAGCTCGGCAACGAATCCCCAGCATGGTCGGAGACCAAATCCGAGCAGTGCGAGAATGGCGAGGAGCGGTGACGAGTCCCCAGCATGGTCGGAGGCGGTGTCCGAGCAGCACCAGGATGACAAGGAGCGGCGACGAGTCCGGCAATGAGTCCCCAGCGTGGTCGGAAACAAAATCCACCGTCAACAGCACTGTTCTGACGTGGGAAACCTGGAGATCTACCCTGATACGTGTTTCCTACTAGGATAAGACAACCCTCCTCTATATATATATGAGAGGATCATGGCCGATTGAAATCTCAACCATCCAATCATCAAAATACATCTACAAAGTAGGCTTTTCGATGATTCACCCTCTATCTTGCTGTTTAGCTCGACTCTTCGCGAGTTTAGTCAGTGTTCTAGGCAGCCTCTATGGTTCATAGGGCAATCTCCTCGTGCATCTCTCTGACGGATCTTTCCGAGAGGTGTTCGGAAGTTCTCCGGCGAAGGATGGGCGCTACAACGACCATCAACGTCCTCTGCTACATATTAGCGGTCGTCTCGACGACCAAGAAGAGCTAACCCTAACCTTCCTGGTGCAAACCGAGGAAGATAGCTCAGCCGTCTTTGAAAGTCGGTCAGGTCGGGTAGGGCGGCTCGGCTGGCTTTGCAAACTGGACAGGCCGGGTTTTGCGGGTCCTCTGCTTCGCTCTATTTCGCTCTGTGCGCGACGTACACGATCCAGCACCTGCTGGTATACATGTTATCCAGAATCTGCATCAACAATATGCTCTCTGTGGTTTTCTGGCATCGCAAGGGAAAAATAAATACAGGCTAGAAAAAAAGCTTGTTGAGGTGGATCCTTTCAAAATTGATCTGATTTACATCAGTTTTCTTTTAAAGCAAAAATAAGCTGATGTTTAATGACTTTGGACTTCCTCGGCTTGTAGGTTGGCTCATTAAAGTGCAGTTTAAGTTGGTTCTATAATAGTGCAGGATATTTTTAGATAAAGGAATCAAGTTCTAGTATCTACCATTTGAGGATGATACACAGCTGAATAATAATTCAGTTATATACAGCTGAATAATAATTCAGGATACTATCATAAATAACATTACGTCAAATTCAAAGAGAAGTCCAAAAAAGTGCAATTACCTCGTCACCGCTCCCTTTCATTTTGCCACAAGGAAATTCTTGACCACTACGGATATTCCTGTTTGTCATAGTAGCGGATAGTATCGAATCTTATCATTAACACAAATTTTGGGGCTTTGGGCAATATATGAGTTTCCTAGCAACTAGAGCTGACACCGGGGCGATATATAGGATTTTCAAGACGAAAGAATATTGGAGGCAGATCAATGATCGGAGCACTCTTCAGCTGCATATAAGAAATTTGAATTCGATGTGCTTTCTTCAGAATTGGGGAAATCAAGATAGAGATATTGCGAACCATATGAGAAGATTTAAAATTAACCGAACATATTGAATACAGTTCAAAAAAAAAAACTAGATCTCATGTTGCCAACAATTAGCTAGTGAGAATTAATATCTGACCTGAAGCAAAAGAAAGTCTTTCAATACTGCTGAAATTAAAACAGATAAGTGGAACACCTCTGGTGTTACGGTTAATTAAAAATGACATGTCATCATATTAGACTGCAAATCATCCTGCATTTTATTACTTGCTTATGATTGTGCATAGGGTATTAGAGTGGTTTAATTATGAATGACGATGATTGTGTAGTTAAATCCATAATTGGAATCCCAAAAATAAATTAAAAAGAAAATAAAAATAAGCCCTAATTGGGTCCCAAAAACTAATTCAAAAACCATGAGCAATCTGATGAAAGTGCTTTACTAAAAGTTGTAGATCTTTTAAAATGGAACAACTTTAATTTTTGGAGATTTTGAAGTTATGCAGTGAAAATTCAAATTAACCTCAAATCAATACTTTAAAATTCAAATTTGAAATGCTACTTTAAAATTATCATGAATCTGACCAAACTCTATTAATGAAAGTTGCAGAGCTTGACAAATAGAACAACTTCTATTTTTACAGATTTTCATGTTATTGAGAAAATTTGGGAAAATTTAACTGGATTGCATTTGAATTTCAAAAACCCTTTTTACCCCCTTTTGAATAATTTTAAATTTGTGCATAATTTGAATGTGGTCCAAAAAGAAAAAATGATCTACACGAAATTTTCCATAACTTTTATTTTTGGAGTTTTCCCTGATTCAAATTGGAATAGGCATAATTTGAAAGACTAGGATTTGACCTAGAACCCTAGCTACAGTACAGCCGGCCCCTACAAGGGCAGAGCACGCGCACGCCGGCCGCCGTCTGGCTGGCCGGGGCCCGGATGTCATCGCACCGTGGTCGTAGGGGGCTCGGGACCTCGCCCATCCTTATCCCCTCCTCCCCTGCCCCTTAAAGGCGACGAGCACCCCTCCCTGCTCTTCTCCTCCCTTTCGGCCGCCCGCGAGCACCTCGCGGTCTCAGCCAAAATTCGTCCAAACCAAGCCACCTCCGGCTCCTCCATCTCATAGCCTGTTAGCTAGCTTCCTTGCACACCGATTGCCACCACTGGTGCGAGCTGTAGTAGCCTGTGTGCGCCAGAACGCTGTTGCCGTCCTTGGGTTTTCGCCGGAGCGCCGCCGCCTGCCATCGTGACGTGTCTAGCTCGTTTGGGTGAGTTCTGGACCTTGGATCCGCGTGTTTCAACTTCTCCTTGTTCCCTAGTTGCTTATGCGCACGGCGGTTTTTCTTTTGGTGCCCTATGATCGACGGAACGGGACTTCGTCGCCGAGGCTGAGCCGCCGCATCCGCCATCGTCGTCACGCTCATCGCTCCGCTTCGTCTCCGCCTCCATCAGCTACCGGTCTAGGACCGTGGTGAGCTCCTGGAGCTGCCCGACTCGTTTCCTTAAATGCTACCACGTCCTAGCGGTCGGAACAGGGTTGCCGCGCCGCCACTTCCGCCATGGGCGAGCCTAGGCTCGTTGGAGGCGCGTAAGGTAGGGGCTAAGCACGTTAGAGTGTTCGCCAGGCTCTGGGCAAAGTGTAGGCGCGCCTAGTTTCACTGCTAGAGTCGGCGGTGGCGAGATCCGCGGCGAGCCGCCGCGCGTGTGCTCGGGAGCGCGGCAGGAGGAAGAAGAGGGAGCTGACAGGGGGGTCCTGCCTGTCAGTGTCCCAGAGTGAGGGCGAGAGCGCGGCCAGGCACGTGGGCGAGTGCGTGGGCCGAGCTGGGCCGGCCGCTGCTGCTGGGCCGTCTCGGGCCAGTTTTAGTTTTTCATTTTTCCCGAAGAATTAAATTAGTTCTTCCATTTTAATTAATGTGAATAGTGCTTTGTTTTGCCTTTTTTTAGAATATTTCTGTGGCACTATACATCATGAAAAATTTTGTGTACTCTCTGTTGTATGTAGTATTTAATAAAAATATTAAATATATGTTTTGGACACTTTCTATTGGTACTAAAAATCAGTGCATTAATTAATAAATGCAACTTTAAGCAATTTTAATAAATTCCCTGTCAATCCAAAAATCATGAAAATTAATTTGATACTATTTGAACTCAAGATCTATATGCTGGTAAAGTTTGGGCTCAAATGAAATAAGTTTTATTAGTTGTTATTTAATGTTTGATTATTTGGTAAATAAATAAATTGAGAGTATTGTTGAATTGGTTTGGTATGATTTTATGATTGAATGTGGTCTTAGGTCAAACACCCTTATGACCTAGGCCATTTTAGGCTAAGTTACTTTAAATAGTTATGAAAGGCAAAAGTACTGGCAGTAGGTTTTAATCATCATGTCTTGTACCCTGTTTTACTGCATCGCATTAAAGCATACATCATTGCATACGTGTAGTGATCGGGAACGAGAAAGTGAAAACTGAGGTGACTGCTGAGGAGACTGCTCCTGAGGTGGTACAAGGCTTTGATATCTATGGCACAGATTCCGATACCACTCTCTTCGCACTACATGGCAAGCCCAGGTGCATTTAAACTCTTCCTTGTGATTTATAAAATGTTGTGAAAACCCAATTGATGCATTACCATCCTTGACTAATTGAATATCATCCTTGGAACCTGATTTAAAATAAAATTTTCAAACGCTTAGCCCTGCTTAATTAATTTTAGATTTGCATAAAATGCTATTTTCTGAGGTATTATGACATACTATTGATGAATCATGAGAAATGGAAAAGGAATGTGTCTGTTCGGTTGATGTGCACATGGGGCGGCGCCCCCATGTCTTATCACCGATGGGCAGGAATTTGGAAACCGTTGGGTAACTGTGTACTTGGGTTACAGTCCCAATGCATGGTCACTGACGGAAAAAAATTAGGGACCGTTTATTGTAGGCTTGCTGGATCGAGACTTTACAACTAGCCACATACTCCGGGAAGCCCTGGCTCCGGTGGCTATACTACTTGAACCGACGGCCACGCACTGGGAGTGGAGAGATGGCAAGAATAGCGTGTACCCTCGTGGCCGGTGTGCCTGGATAGGAGAGGAGTACTATGCTCTCGGGTGGCGCAGGACCGATTCAGGTTTTGGAAAAGCCGTGGTAGAAGGGGTTGTTATATGCAAACTTAAGTGCTACATATGTAGTGTGGATAGTGATCCCCAGCTGGGTACTAATCGATTCGAATTGTCGTTGCTCCTCGGTTAATGGAGACTTGATCCACTGCCGTACCCCGAAAAGTGGTTTGGAACTAGAATGTTTTTGAGAATGAATAAGTAATTGAAATTGAAGGATACATGTGGAAGAACTGAAGTCTATGATTATGGAGTAAAATAATATTGAGTTAGAATTTTGGAAGTAGGATTCAAGATTAGTATTGCTTTTCCGCAAAAATAATTCGACTCTTGCTAAAGCCTTACCTTGACTTCCCTCAGGCTGCATTCCTAAGTCTCACCTTTTTTTCTTTAGTCGGGTATGTCTTGCGGAGTACCCTAGTACTTAGGGTTTGTTAACCCTTGTTGCAGGAGAATCACCGCAGCAGGTTTGTCTTGCCCCCTGCTGCATGACCATTGTTCAGGAAGGAAGTGATGATGAGTGAAGTAAGACCCTTCGGTAGGGTTCATGTTATCTTTACCTAGTTATAATGTATTTGGTAATTCCACTGCTACTGTTACTTAAGTATGGTCTGTAATAACTGCACTTAAATTCTATTTGGACAACTGGTTTGTAATCTTAGTACTATTTAATCTTTCCGTATTTTTACTCTGATGTATTTTATTAAGAAATGTTGTAATCCTGTAATGGCTTCGCAATGGGATCCTATCGGAGAAACGGGTGCTGGTGTAGCCCGGCAGAGCCTTCTAAGTCATTTGGGACATGGGCCCGACTGTCAAAGGTCATTAGTGATAATGACAGGTGCCTGTGGGCCACATGATTTAGGCAGTTCTGTTATAAGTGGCCTGGATCTTTTAATTGCACCATATGGCCGGTAACTAAGCTGAGCCTGATTGAGCTGCACCAGCTTTCAATCTAGCTGTCCATTTGCTCCGTCTATGGCACCGCCACGTGCACTACCTACCATGGCCAAAAAAACATTAAGGGCACTATGAAAGACGATAAAAAAATAAACTAAATCGGAATTTTGTTAGATGCATATAGGGATTCAAACAGATCACAAATGGATGGATGATATCACTGATATTACATTTATTTTCAACTTTTCGAATTTGAATATAGATAGTATCAGCTTGGATATTATACAAATGGATAATGACATCATAAATATGTGATTTGATTAGATACAGATACTGTATTGGATGTTAAACATTTGGATTCAATTATGGATGTATTTGAACTCTTCGAAACAGATTGTCTCGGATACGGTGGGAAAATATGTGTTCCATTTGCACCTCTAGATGCATATGATCCATTTACTTTGTCAACTTTTGCAATATTGAAATCTACAAATTATTAGTACTATGAATTAAGCGTTGTGTACTTCAAAAACACATGGAGAGGACTGATATTTAGTTTATATAAGTATGTGATCTATAGAAATTAACTCTGAAAACTAATTATGCACACATATAATCTCTCCATCGCAAAAAGAGTGTCGTTTTAGGATTTCACAACATATTGTTTGACCATCTGTTTTATTCAGCACACGATAAACATGCAAACAGGAGTATGTGATAATTCAACTAACTTTACACGTCACAGAAATGACATCATTCATGCATGCACTATGAGAAAGAGAATAAAATGCAAAATCCATTTGTCATCATGGGGAATGCTGAACAAACATGAATATTTTCTCTTGTGCTTCTACACGTTTGATGGTTTAATCCTCGGATAGCACTGTTGATGGTCGATAACGTCAACTTTTATTAGAACTTTAGACACAAAAGGATACATGAAAACATACTAGTCCAGGGTTTTAACTGACAATTTTCATGAGTTTTGCACATTCTGTATTTTCCAGGGGTTATTCCAGAAAAGGATAAAAGAAGGGTTCAAGAGCATAAAAGACATGAAACGTAACCGTGAAGAAAACATCATCATCGAAGCACTAGAAGCATCCAGAAGACACCTGAGCGACCGGGACCCGAACCCAGCCCAGGTGGGGCCGGCAGGCGCTAGGGTGGGGCCGGCCGGCGCCCCCCCTAGCTAGGGTTAGGCCTCGCCTTCTGGAGTCTTCTTTCGCCGCCTTTTAGGAGTCATCTCGGTCCTATGTTTAAGTCGGTTTGATCCTACGACGCACGTTCATCCCACCGGGCTATAAATAAAGAGGCAGACCCCCTGGAGGCATCAATCAATCATTCATCAAAGGCTACAAGTTTTCAAGCCATCAAGAGCCTACTAGTTCATCAAGAGCCTTCTAGTTCATAGTTCTAGCCTAGTTAGATTAGAGAGTAGAGGAGATCTAATTCTTCGGCGGGATCTGAAGCCCCGGCGATCATCTGGAGCGCAGAGTTCGGTATAGTTCTGATTCTTTCTCTATTATTGTATTCTTCATTATGATTAGGGAAACATTGTTCTTAATAGTTCATATGTTCTTGATTATATTAGTTTTTGTCTATTTTAATTATATGTCTAGTATAGTTGGTTTGATCTTATTGAATTCATGTAATTGCTCGTATATCGTTTATCCAAACGATCGTTGGGTAGATGATGAACAATGTGTAGACATGGTGTCTAGATATTTCATTTTTCTGTGAGTGCACCCTGATGTGCCGGGTCATGTGGTAGTTCGCGTAGGTCATAGCTACGTTGATTCCTCTGTAGTCCACCCCCCGTATGTAGGTAAGCAGGCACGGTAGCGAAGTTGGGTGATGACTCTGTTTCACACCTTTCCTAGATGATGCCCTTTGCGTGTGATCATGATATAGGGCTAATCTGACAATGATTGCTAGATGTAATTGCACTAGTTAGAGTTATTCATTGACGTAGATATAGAATTAACTTAGATATTAATTCCTTAGTTATCCATTGGCTAGCTATTACTATGACTAGAAAGTGCTCTGATGTTTATCTTTATTAATGATGCTTGATCATACTTATCACCCTATTTATCTTTATTATCTTGTGACCTCTACTTGTTATGAGTAGAGTATATGACATCGGTAATTTCACTTATTCATTGTATGTAGTTGTTATCAATATAATAGATTGTAGTTTATCCAAGTCCTTCCTAGTGGTATAAATATAAATCGATAACCTGGTAGAACTCCTAGGTAAAATGCCACAATTGTATAATTATCTGTCTGCTTGCAGAATTGTTCTTAGTTTATATTTATTTATATTTCTGCCTAGTCACATGGAATAATATATAAAACTTTTATTTATTCTTAGCATATATAATTAAGATTGACAACCCAGTTCATGCTAATGAATATTGGTGATAGATAAGTGGCTAGTTGCTAATGATCAGTTAATTAAATACCATACATCTTCTAATCTCGTCCCTAGTGTTAAAGGTTATAAAGTTATATTGGGTGATGTTAGTAGATGTCAACAAGCATTTTTGGCGCCGTTGCCGAGGAAGGCACATTAAACTTAGGAAATATTGATAACACATATGCATCATGGATAAGATTGTATTACCAATTGATCTCTAACTCAAACAGGCACACCCCTATTTTTTATCGCTTACTTATCTTTTGCAGGGTGATGAATGAATGGTTTTTCTCTTCCAAACAATTTCACTGACGATCCAGAGAAACTCCTGAGAAGAAAGAAGTTTGTAGAGGTCAGGGACAATTTCAAGCTACCATGAAGAACACCCATCGCTGTTCAAGTTAGTTCATCAAAGGAGCCAGCTCCAACATTGGAAGAAGTACACTTAGGAGAAGCTTTAGCTTCTACGTTTGAAGACATGGCTGAGAAGACACTGCGCGAGTTCTCTGTCCCAACAACAGAAAACATCCGGACTGGACCAGCAGTCAACACGAGGGAGAATGTATTCAAGCTCAAGCCTGCTCTTATCACCATGGTTCAAGCCTGCCAGTTTTATGGAAAAGCTCATGAAGATGGAAGTGCACACTTACAACACTTTCTAGAGATCTGCCGCACCTTCACGATCAGAGGAGTACCAAGAGATGCTATTTTACTCCGTCTTTTCCAATTTTCACTTTTGGGGAAAGCTAAGCAGTGGTTCTACACCAACAAAGACAAGAACACTACATGGGACCGATGCTCAACTGCTTTCCTGGCAAAGTTCTTTCCTACAGGCAAGACAAATGCTCTGCGTGGGAAAATCTCAAGCTTTCAACAGCAACATGACGAATCATTCACTGAAGCATGGAAGAGATTCCAAGACTATATTGAAGACTGTCCTCGTCATGGGATAGAGGATTGGCTACTGATGCAGACCTTCTACCACGGGCTTATCTCAAGCACCCGTGAGTCCATAGATGCTGCGGCTGGAGGAGCTTTCCTGTCACTGAAGCTTCCAGAAGCTCAAGCACTTGTGGAGAAGATGGCCTCAAATCTGAGCTGTAATGAAGAACGTACTCAACCTCGCAAGAGAGGAGGAGGCATCCATCATTTGAAGGAAACCGACATGGTCACTGCCAAGTTAGACCTTATCATGAAGAAACTCGACATAGAGAAGAAGGAAGTCATGCATATTGATGATTCCCGCATGACCTATGAAGAGTGTGGAGATTACGGGCATTCAGCTATCAACTACCCTACGTTGCAAGAGGATATGAACTTCATCAACAACAACACCTACTATCGTCCTCAGTAAGGTCAAGGATGGAACCAGCCAAATCAAGGATGGAATTAGCAACCTCGACAAGGTAATTATCAAGGTAATAACCAAGGTAATATTTACAATAATTACAATTTTCCACCTTTAAGAGATTTGGTTGCTGGTCAATCTAAATTGATAGATCAAATGTCTAGAAAGGTAGCCTCGAATGATAAAGCTTTAGAAAACATAAATACCAGAATGGATACCTTTACTTTTGCTATAAGGAATCAGCACAACTTTAATAAAATGTTAGAATCACAATTAGCTCAGCTAGCTGCTGCTGTCCCTCTATTTGAGAAAGGTAAGATTCCGGGCCAGCCAGAAGATTTCGAAACTGCTAACCTTGTTGATATTCACAATGCAACACAATACCAAATTGAGCCTGCAGAAAGACAGTGGATAGATCACTCACTACCTGAGAAGATGGGAGATCCTGAAAGACCTGTTTTCCTATCTCCATATGATGTCACAGCTTTCCAGAAGCTATCTGTGATTTTGGCGCAAGTGTCAATATAATGCCTAAGATAATTTATGAGAGAATATTAGGTGATCCTTTGTTATACACAGACATGCGTTTACAGCTTGCAGATCAGTCCATTTGCTACCCCGAGAGAGTACTAGTAGAAGCTATTATCAGCCAAAGCCATCATCTATGCGGAACACGCCAAGATTGTCCTCTCCATCAAGGACAAGAAGGAGAGATTCTTGTTCAAGAACCGCATCCTGAAGGATCAAACAATCCCGAAGCAATTCCATCAACAAGAAGAGAAACAACAACAAGTGCCCACGAAGAAGAACAATAGAAGATGGAGGAAGAACAAGCCCCAACGTGTACCTGAAGAAACCGCCCAACTAATCAATGCTATCAACACAGAAAATGATCATATGCTCCCGAAACCATTCCCAATAAAGAAAGGTGACCCAGGTGTACCAATCATTGAATGCATAATCAGAGACATCACTTTTCCCGACACCGTCTGCGACACTGGATCAGGCATCAATGTAATGTCCAAAAAGGTATATGATGAATTATTTGATGATTTACCATTATACCCAACATATATTCAGCTGTAGATGGCAGACCAATCACTAAGATTTCCTGAAGGCGTAGTCAAGGACATCATGGTAAGAATTCAAAATAAATATATACCTGCAGATTTTCTAGTTCTTGACATGCAGGAAGACAACAAATCGCCTATTCTTTTGGAAAGACCGTTCCTCTACACCGCCAATGCTATCATCTACATCGGGTTTGGACAGATCCACTTCAACCTACCCACCGGAAAGGTACACTGTCAATTTAGAACACATCTTAACCATGAGCAGAACAGGAAGCAACGCAACAGGAGGAAACGCAATGTAACACCTAAAATTTTGCAACATTTCAAAAGGGGGAATTTATTTAATTGTGCAATTTATTGTTCTTGCAAATATAGTGGGAATAGAATTTGTGGGGTAATTTAAAATAAAACCTAGGTCAAAAAAAAAAACTTGTTTGTTGCACTCATGCTGCTGCATATTCATTTTTGATTGCTTGATTTATTGTTGGCTCTTCTATTTTCAAATCCCTTTTGAAACTCCATTTGAATTTGTGTTTGAAAAAGAGAAAAGAAAATAGGAGATAGGAAGAAGAGAGAGTAGCAGCAGCAGCCCAGCCTTTCCTCCCTGGCCCGGCCTGGCCGAGAGGCCCACTTCCCCAGCTCCTCCTCTCCTTCTCCCTTCGGCCTGCTTCCCCAGCTCGGCCTTCCTTCCTCTCCTCCCTATTGGGCCGCACCGAGGCCAACTCGGCCCGGCAGCCGCGCGCGCACCCGCTCCCTCCCTGTCTCACAGACCGCGCGGCCCGGTTTCCCTTCTGTCACCGACAAGTGGGCCCCACAGGTCGGTCTCTTCCCCCACCTTTCCTTTCTTCCTCCCCTTGCCTTCCTTACCGGCGAGCCCGACGATGGCGCCACCGCGGAATCCGGCCAGGATTGGCACCCTTTCCAAATTGAAGCCGCGCTGTGGCTATATGAGCCGCCCCGCACCTCTGTGTCTCCTTTTCCCAAACCCTAGCCGCCTCCGGTGCCCACGCAGCAGAGCTTACCGAGCCGCCGCCGCCGAGCTTGCCGCCGCCGTGAGAAATTCGACAAGCTCGTCGCTCGTCTCGTCCCAGTAAGCCTTCCAGAGCCTCTAATCCATCTCCCGAACCCGTGCAGCTGTTTTTCCTTTCAATTTGGGCACTAACCGACCCCTTTCGCCGTGCACAGGGACCCCCGTCCGCCACCGCTCATCGCCGACCGTCTCCGAGCCGCCTCTGGTCTTCCCGACGCCCTAGGTGAGCTCGCGGTGTCCTTCTCTCTCTCCCGAGCCCTTCCCCACGCGTTTTGGTGCACTGTGGACTCGTTCCGCCTATCTCCGGCGATGCGCCGGCAATGGCGCCGCCGCACCGGCCCTGTCTCCGGCCAGAGCGCCACCCCCCTCTCTGTCTTCTAATCTGTGCCATCCGTGCCCCATCGGACGGCCACCATCGCTGCGTACCGTTTCGGTGCACCGCTGCAGTGTGGACTCGGTCCACCGCGTCGCTCCCCCGCGCCGCGCACCTGGTCCATGGACCGAACCAATGCGAAGCCGCCACGTGGCAGTCAATCGGTCAACAGCCGACGGCCCCGCGCATTCTGTAGTTTGCGCTTCCCAACAGAGAAGACGTATTTTCCTTTCGGTTTAATAAAAATCAGATATTTATATTTACAGTTTTGCCACTATCTTTAATCGCTTATAAAATGCGCGTTTTAACTCCGATTGAGGTGATTCCAATTGCATTGGATTCATAATTTTGTCCTCTTTCCAGTGATATAATTTTTATCTATGTTGACAGTAATTTATTTTTCAGTATTATTTTAATCCCTAAAAATGCATTAAAACTTCAGAAAATCATATCTTTCGCGTTTTAAATCCGTTTTCGGTGATCTTTATATTGATGTGATCGTATCAGCGAGTAGAATAGTTTTATAAATCTTTTATTTGGTTTTCTCACTGTTGGTGTACTGTTCTAATTTATGTCCTTGTTTGCTATGCATGAATGCTCCTGTATGCATGTGTGTTGGTGATTAATCGAGTATAGACGGTGAGCAATTCGACGGTGCTTACGACCCGCTTTTCGAGGACCAGCAAGACCAACAAGACTTTCCTGAGCAAGGCAAGTAATTCATGGGATTATCCTTGTTACCTATTTATGAAAGTTTTACTAAATATCATATGCATGCAATCCCTTGATAAACATAGATGATTCCCCTAGAATTGTTCCTGTACCTTGAAACCTATGATTTATGCACATAAATGATTTGGCAACGCTATTATTATCATGATCATGTGTTGATTAATAGGAAGTAATGAACATTAATAGATGACATTATCCGTAAGTGACCCTCCGGGAAAACCGCGCAACTATGGGTGCTAATGGGCTCTGGTTTTAGTTCAGTAAATTGCTCTTGTCTAGCTTGTTAGTGGTTACCGAAAGGCGCAAGTGGGGTGGGATAAAGCCGGGATGGCTTATAGTTTGGCCCCTGTCTGCAATGATGTGTATAGGCTGCGGTTATGTGCCATCAGGCAGAGGACTTATTATAAGAACAGGCACAGAATCCATAGCGGCCCTAACTTGTTAGACATGACTTTTGAAAGACTTCATAGTGATACCCTGCTCACTCACCTTGGTAGTGTTTTTGGGAGTAATTAACCCGAGCAAATGGGAATCACGGCTCGTAGTGAAAGTGTGCAACCTCTGCAGAGTGTAAAACTGGTATACTAGCCGTACCCGCGGTTATGGGTGGCTTGGAATCCTCATGGAACAGAAAATAGTGTCATTATTTACTTGTTTATGCTTACTGTTCATCTTACATTGATCATGCACCTTGGAATTTATGCAACCCCATTGATGCTATTTATTGTATTACTATTACTTTGATTTAAAAAGCTATCGCAACATAACCACATAAAGCTATTTGAGCCTCATGAACCCTGTGTTTTACTTGCTGAGTACGAAATGTGCTCACCCTTGCTATTACCACACAACAGATGAAGATTGGAGTTATGACTACCGCAACGAGTTCTAGACTTGTTGTCAACCAGTCAACGTCCCTGCGTTGAGGCTGCCACGAGAATTATCTTTTCCGCTGAGATGTTGTAATAAAGTACTATGATTTAAATATTGTTCGCTAAGTATTAAACTCCGCAATGGTACTATTTAATTTGTCTAGCATGTGTGGACTTGATCCTTGGCACACATGTGAGCTTTTATACATCCTGGTGTTGTTTTTAATATCGGGGTGTGACAAATTGGTATCAGAGCTTTGTTGACTGTAGGACGCAAGCCTAGATAGTAAAAATCACATAGGTTTATTTTTGCACTTAAATTTCAGCCTTGACTATTTTATTACAATTTTGTTTTATGCTATACTTCCTTATTCTATTGCAAAAAGTTTGACTCTAGCTTCTCTTTTCTGATTTTGTAGATGGTTCTCACTCGTTCCGCCGCTCGCCGCTCTGCTGCTGAGGCTGTTTCTCCTCGTGGCGTCGCCTCCTACGTCGCCCAGCTCTCTCCCAGCGCACCGCCGGTGAAGCCCGAGGTCGTGGTCCTCTCCGACGATGAGGAGGACCCCACTGAGGTCCTCATGTTCGATGACGACGTGGAGGAGGAGATCGTGCCAGTCACTCCGACGACGCCAGCTCCTACACCGACGCCTGCACCTGCACCGACTCCCCCTGCACCTGAGCCAGTGATGGAGTGGTTCCGTGTTACCACCATCAAGGACCCGGCGCCGAACGCGTATCAACACTCCCTGCTGCAAGAAGTGTTGACTACGTACTACAGTGACAAGCACCCGGTCATCGAGTACCTCTGCTCGAGGTACACCCACCCTGAGGAGGCGACCTACTACAAGACCCTGTTGGCAGTCATCTACTGGGAGCCTAGACAGCCGAAGCCGGCTCCTCATCAGGTCTTCTTTTCGCCTGCTAGGAGGACTTCAGCTCACGCCAGCATGGAGGATGCTGCGCAAGTGGCGTACGCATTCTACCATGGTCTTCGCTATGAGCTCATGGAGGAGGATCGCTTTCGCCACCTGCCCCGCTTTGAGCCCTGGGCTGGACGAGCTGTGGTGACCCAGGCTGATCCCCTGCATCCGACGTTGAACACCACCGCTCTGCACGTCAATGCCTTGACGGAGCAAGTGGTGGGGCTCCAGGGAGAGCTGAAGGGAGCACACTCAGCGTCACGGCGTCTCCAGAAAGAGAATGATTGTCTGCGGGCTATGCTCAAGAAGTCCCCCCGCTACACGAAGAAAGAAGACTTCACGCTTCACGTTAATAAGTTCTAGGTTACCCTTGGGATTCATGTAATAAACCGTTAGCTGCGTCTAGTGAGTCTTGGTGTGCTTGTAAGATTGGTGTGAGAACATGATTTATTATTATGCACTTGTGTGATTTGGATCTTGGTTATGAGTGTTGGAGTGCTGTAGACTTGTCTACGGTACTTCTTGAACAAGTAAAAATTAAGTTGAGGTCTTTTTATATATTGTTGGGTTGGTTTATATTCTCGTTACCCTTGCTGTTTTCTGGAGTTACCTGAGGTATTTTGGTTATAACTGGAGATCTGATAATGCAAGTGTCATGAAATTTTTATGAGATAAACCAGACTTCAGTGCCTTTCCAGCGCCGTATCAATCACCTTCATATCTATTATGGACTAAGAGTTATGACTGTTGCAATCTGGTATAACTGTGATGCCTGGAAGTGCTGAACAGCTCCTGTAAATTGTGAAATTGGAACTGGTAACTGTCAGAATCTGGTAAAGTGGTCTAAATGAAAGTTGTAGGAAATTTTATAAGTTTTCCAGCAATGTATAGAACGTCTCGTTTTGAGTTCTGTAGCTCCCTGTACGATCGATTTACTGCACTTCTGTTTCTGAGAACTCGTCCTGAAATTTCAGTTTCTCTATTCATGTTGGTTATTTGGGCATTGTCTGAGAATCGTTACGTATGTTGGGTTGACAGATGGCCGGAAGGAGGAACCCTAGAGGCAACCCACCACCTCCACCACCCCCCATGATCAGCCCTGAACAATTCATGCAGATGCAAGGGCAGTTCATGGAAGCAATGACTCGCTTCATGCAGAATGTTCAGCAGGGTGGAGCACCACCACCACCGCCACCCAGGGACAGGCGCAAGGACTTCCTTCAGGGACGTCCTCCGGTGTTCACACATGCCACAGACCCCCTAGAGGCCGATGATTGGGTCCGTGCTGTGGAAAAGCAGCTTAACATTGCGCAGTGCAGTGACAAGGAGAAGGTCCTGTATGCTTCAGGTCAGTTGCAGGGTGCAGCCCAAACCTGGTGGGAGTCTTACCAGGATGCATGGCCTGCGAATGCTCCTGATGTTACTTGGGATGAGTTCACCAGAGAGTTTAGAGCTCATCACATTCCTCAAGGTTTGATGGATCAGAAGGCTGAAGAGTTCCGGTCTCTCCGGATGGTGTCCATGTCTGTCAGCGAATATCATAACAAGTTCGCTGAGCTGGCACGCTATGCACCCAGGGAAGTTGCTGACGATGCTGACAAGCAGCGGTTATTTCTCAAGGGCTTATATTATGAACTCAGGCTGCAGTTGGCTGGTAACACCTACCCCAACTTTCAAGCTCTTGTCAACCGTGCTATTGTGTTGGACAACATGCGCCAGGATCAGGACAAGAAGAGGAAGTTCTCTGGTCAGTCTTCTGAGAGCAACAACCGTCCACGCTATGGTCACCAGCAGAATTCCCAGCAAAGGTACCATGGTGGTAACAACCAGCGCTTGCCTTTCCAACAGCGCCAGCCGTTCCGTCAGTCGGGAGGGACACAAAACTCCCAGAATGGAAAAGCTAATGGTCCCCCTGCCAAGAATGGAGCCCCTAGAGCCCCCACCGTCTGTTACAGCTGTGGCAAGGAAGGCCACATGTCCTTCCACTGCCCCAACAAGAAGCCACTCTATGGGAAGGTGAATCATGTGACCACCGACACTGCTCAGGATGGGCCGAACATCATGCTGGGTACGTTCGACCTCAACTCCACTCCTGCGACTGTATTATTTGATTCTGGAGCATCGCATACATTTATCTCCCATATATTTGTTAGAAAACATAGTATACCCCTGCTTGCAATGAAGACTGAGATGGTAGTAAACTCTCCTGGTGGTGTCATGCCTGCTACTCATTTTTGTCCATCAGTAGTATTGTCTTTAAGGGGGGTAGAGTTTTCAGTCAGTCCGATTGTCCTGAGAGCATCTGGCATTGATTTGATACTGGGTCTGGACTGGATGAAAGAACATACGGTCAACATCAAATGCAAAGAGAAGGTTGTGGAAATGAATGGACCTAAGGGAGACAGAGTCTCAGTTAATGTTGTAGTGAAGCCACCACCAGCTGCTGTCATCAACATGATTGAAGATGAAGGGAAGCCTGAGGATCGTGTTGTGGGGGAATTTTTGGATGTCTTCCCCGAGGATTTGCCAGGTATGCCACCTGATCGAGACATTGAATTCATTATTGAATTATTACCTGGTACTGCACCCATAGCTAAGCGTCCATATAGAATGGGGGTAAATGAGTTAGAAGAACTTAAAAAGCAACTTAAGGAGTTATTAGATAAAGGTTTTATTCGCCCTAGTTCTTCTCCATGGGGTGCACCGGTTATCTTTGTTGACAAGAAGGATGGTACTCAAAGGATGTGCATTGATTACCGATCATTAAATGAAGTGACCATCAAAAATAAGTACCCTTTGCCTAGAATTGATGCTTTGTTTGATCAATTGAGAGGTGCATGTGTGTTTTCCAAGATTGATTTACGGTCTGGTTATCACCAATTGAAGATTAGAAACCAAGATATACCGAAGACAGCATTCACTACCAGATATGGGCTATATGAATACACAGTTATGTCTTTTGGTCTTACCAATGCACCTGCCTACTTCATGTATTTGATGAATAAGGTGTTCATGGAATATCTTGATAAGTTTGTGGTGGTATTCATTGATGATATTCTGGTGTTCTCCAAGACGGAAGAAGAACATGAAGAACACTTGAGATTGGTCTTGCAGAAATTGAGAGAGCATAGGTTGTATGCAAAAAGGAGTAAGTGTGAGTTTTGGCTAAAGGAAGTGGCTTTCTTAGGCCACATTGTCTCAAATGGTGGAATTGCTGTAGATCCTAGCAAAGTGAGGGATGTGCTGGATTGGAAGCCACCTACTGATGTTAAGGAAATTCGCAGTTTCCTTGGTTTGGCTGGTTACTATAGGAGGTTCATTGAAGGGTTCTCCAAGCTCGCTAAGCCTATGACTGCATTGTTAGAGAAGAATGCCAAGTTCATGTGGTCCGAACAGTGCCAAGCTAATTTTGATGAGTTGAAGAAGAGGTTGACTTCTGCCCCAGTGCTGATATTGCCTGATCTAAGTAAGAGTTTTTCTATCTACTGTGATGCATCTAGACAAGGTTTGGGATGTGTACTTATGCAAGAAGGTAGGGTTGTTGCCTATGCGTCTAGACAGTTGAGAAAGCATGAGTTGAACTACCCTACTCACGATCTTGAGTTAGCAGCGGTTGTTCATGCCTTGAGGATCTGGAGGCATTACCTGATGGGGCATAAAACTGACATATATACGGATCATAAGAGCTTGAAATACATCTTTACCCAGTCGGATCTGAACTTGAGGCAACGTCGATGGTTAGAATTGATTAAGGACTATGATCTAGAAGTGCATTACCATCCTGGGAAGGCCAATGTGGTGGCCGATGCACTTAGCAGAAAAAGTTATGATAGTGAAATTCAGGAAACAATGATGCCTGAGGAGTTAAGTGCAGAGTTGCAACGTCTGAACTTGTGTTTGGTTAACAATATCGTGGAGATTGAGATAACGCCTACCTTGGAAGAAGAAATACGCAAAGGTCAGATGGAGGATGAAGAACTCAAAGAGATAGCTGAAAATGTGGTTGTTGGAAAAGCACCCGGATTCAGGCTTGATGAGAATGGCACATTGTGGTTGGGAAAAAGGATATGTGTGCCAGCAATGAAGGCTATCCGAGATACAATTCTTCGGGAAGCTCATGAGTCTGCCTACTCTATTCACCCCGGAAGTACCAAGATGTATCAAGATCTCAAGGAGAAGTATTGGTGGAAAGAAATGAGACGAGCTGTAGCTGAGTATGTAGCCCTGTGTGACACTTGTTCAAGAGTCAAGGCCGAACATCAGAGGCCTGCTGGATTGCTACAACCCATGAAGATACCGGAATGGAAATGGGATGAAGTTGGTATGGATTTTATAGTGGGACTACCTCGGACAACCACAGGTTATGATTCAATATGGGTGATTGTCGATCGGTTGACGAAAGTTGCTCATTTCTTGCCTGTGAATACTAAGTATGATGGTCCAAAGTTGGCAAAGCTTTACATGGAAAGGATAGTATGTCTTCATGGAGTGCCTAAGAAGATTGTGTCTGATAGGGGATCTCAGTTTACTTCTCATTTCTGGAAACAAGTACATGAAGCTTTGGGAACTAAATTGAACTTCAGCACCGCTTATCATCCTCAGACAGATGGGCAGACAGAAAGAACCAATCAGATTCTCGAGGATATGCTGAGAGCTTGTGCCTTACAGCATGGTTCTAGTTGGGACAAGAGTCTACCTTATGCAGAGTTCTCTTACAATAATAGCTATCAGAAAAGTCTTGGAATGGCACCATTTGAAGCATTATATGGGCGTAAGTGTAGAACACCCTTATACTGGAATCAAACGGGTGAGTCACAGTTGTTTGGACCTGATGTTATAAAGGCTGCTGAAGAACAAGTCAGTAAGATAAGGGAGAACTTAAGGATAGCTCAATCTCGACAAAAGAGTTATGCGGATAAGCGAAGAAGAGACTTGAGTTTTGAAGTAGGTGATTATGTGTATCTCAAGGTATCACCGATGAGAAAGGTGAGAAGGTTTAATATGAAGGGAAAGCTAGCACCAAGGTATGTTGGTCCCTTCAAGATTATAAAGAGACGTGGAGAAGTTGCATATCAATTAGAGTTGCCTGAGCATCTATCAGCTGTTCATGACGTGTTCCATGTGTCTCAACTTAAGAAATGTTTGCGTATACCTGAGGAACAAATACCCATGGATGAACTTCAAGTTAAAGATGATTTGACTTATGAAGAGTACCCTGTGAGGATATTGGAGACAGCTGAAAGGGTCACTCGAAGTAGAGTGATCAGAATGTGCAAGGTTCAGTGGAATAGGCACTCAGAGGAAGAAGCAACTTGGGAAAGAGAAGAGGACTTGAGAAAAGAGTATTCCCATTTGTTTGAGTAAGCATTCAATCTCGAGGACGAGATTTTCTTTAAGGGGGGTAGAATTGTAACACCTAAAATTTTGCAACATTTCAAAAGGGGGAATTTATTTAATTGTGCAATTTATTGTTCTTGCAAATATAGTGGGAATAGAATTTGTGGGGTAATTTAAAATAAAACCTAGGTCAAAAAAAAAAAAACTTGTTTGTTGCACTCATGCTGCTGCATATTCATTTTTGATTGCTTGATTTATTGTTGGCTCTTCTATTTTCAAATCCCTTTTGAAACTCCATTTGAATTTGTGTTTGAAAAAGAGAAAAGAAAATAGGAGATAGGAAGAAGAGAGAGTAGCAGCAGCAGCCCAGCCTTTCCTCCCTGGCCCGGCCTGGCCGAGAGGCCCACTTCCCCAGCTCCTCCTCTCCTTCTCCCTTCGGCCTGCTTCCCCAGCTCGGCCTTCCTTCCTCTCCTCCCTATTGGGCCGCACCGAGGCCAACTCGGCCCGGCAGCCGCGCGCGCACCCGCTCCCTCCCTGTCTCACAGACCGCGCGGCCCGGTTTCCCTTCTGTCACCGACAAGTGGGCCCCACAGGTCGGTCTCTTCCCCCACCTTTCCTTTCTTCCTCCCCTTGCCTTCCTTACCGGCGAGCCCGACGATGGCGCCACCGCGGAATCCGGCCAGGATTGGCACCCTTTCCAAATTGAAGCCGCGCTGTGGCTATATGAGCCGCCCCGCACCTCTGTGTCTCCTTTTCCCAAACCCTAGCCGCCTCCGGTGCCCACGCAGCAGAGCTTACCGAGCCGCCGCCGCCGAGCTTGCCGCCGCCGTGAGAAATTCGACAAGCTCGTCGCTCGTCTCGTCCCAGTAAGCCTTCCAGAGCCTCTAATCCATCTCCCGAACCCGTGCAGCTGTTTTTCCTTTCAATTTGGGCACTAACCGACCCCTTTCGCCGTGCACAGGGACCCCCGTCCGCCACCGCTCATCGCCGACCGTCTCCGAGCCGCCTCTGGTCTTCCCGACGCCCTAGGTGAGCTCGCGGTGTCCTTCTCTCTCTCCCGAGCCCTTCCCCACGCGTTTTGGTGCACTGTGGACTCGTTCCGCCTATCTCCGGCGATGCGCCGGCAATGGCGCCGCCGCACCGGCCCTGTCTCCGGCCAGAGCGCCACCCCCCTCTCTGTCTTCTAATCTGTGCCATCCGTGCCCCATCGGACGGCCACCATCGCTGCGTACCGTTTCGGTGCACCGCTGCAGTGTGGACTCGGTCCACCGCGTCGCTCCCCCGCGCCGCGCACCTGGTCCATGGACCGAACCAATGCGAAGCCGCCACGTGGCAGTCAATCGGTCAACAGCCGACGGCCCCGCGCATTCTGTAGTTTGCGCTTCCCAACAGAGAAGACGTATTTTCCTTTCGGTTTAATAAAAATCAGATATTTATATTTACAGTTTTGCCACTATCTTTAATCGCTTATAAAATGCGCGTTTTAACTCCGATTGAGGTGATTCCAATTGCATTGGATTCATAATTTTGTCCTCTTTCCAGTGATATAATTTTTATCTATGTTGACAGTAATTTATTTTTCAGTATTATTTTAATCCCTAAAAATGCATTAAAACTTCAGAAAATCATATCTTTCGCGTTTTAAATCCGTTTTCGGTGATCTTTATATTGATGTGATCGTATCAGCGAGTAGAATAGTTTTATAAATCTTTTATTTGGTTTTCTCACTGTTGGTGTACTGTTCTAATTTATGTCCTTGTTTGCTATGCATGAATGCTCCTGTATGCATGTGTGTTGGTGATTAATCGAGTATAGACGGTGAGCAATTCGACGGTGCTTACGACCCGCTTTTCGAGGACCAGCAAGACCAACAAGACTTTCCTGAGCAAGGCAAGTAATTCATGGGATTATCCTTGTTACCTATTTATGAAAGTTTTACTAAATATCATATGCATGCAATCCCTTGATAAACATAGATGATTCCCCTAGAATTGTTCCTGTACCTTGAAACCTATGATTTATGCACATAAATGATTTGGCAACGCTATTATTATCATGATCATGTGTTGATTAATGGGAAGTAATGAACATTAATAGATGACATTATCCGTAAGTGACCCTCCGGGAAAACCGCGCAACTATGGGTGCTAATGGGCTCTGGTTTTAGTTCAGTAAATTGCTCTTGTCTAGCTTGTTAGTGGTTACCGAAAGGCGCAAGTGGGGTGGGATAAAGCCGGGATGGCTTATAGTTTGGCCCCTGTCTGCAATGATGTGTATAGGCTGCGGTTATGTGCCATCAGGCAGAGGACTTATTATAAGAACAGGCACAGAATCCATAGCGGCCCTAACTTGTTAGACATGACTTTTGAAAGACTTCATAGTGATACCCTGCTCACTCACCTTGGTAGTGTTTTTGGGAGTAATTAACCCGAGCAAATGGGAATCACGGCTCGTAGTGAAAGTGTGCAACCTCTGCAGAGTGTAAAACTGGTATACTAGCCGTACCCGCGGTTATGGGTGGCTTGGAATCCTCATGGAACAGAAAATAGTGTCATTATTTACTTGTTTATGCTTACTGTTCATCTTACATTGATCATGCACCTTGGAATTTATGCAACCCCATTGATGCTATTTATTGTATTACTATTACTTTGATTTAAAAAGCTATCGCAACATAACCACATAAAGCTATTTGAGCCTCATGAACCCTGTGTTTTACTTGCTGAGTACGAAATGTGCTCACCCTTGCTATTACCACACAACAGATGAAGATTGGAGTTATGACTACCGCAACGAGTTCTAGACTTGTTGTCAACCAGTCAACGTCCCTGCGTTGAGGCTGCCACGAGAATTATCTTTTCCGCTGAGATGTTGTAATAAAGTACTATGATTTAAATATTGTTCGCTAAGTATTAAACTCTGCAATGGTACTATTTAATTTGTCTAGCATGTGTGGACTTGATCCTTGGCACACATGTGAGCTTTTATACATCCTGGTGTTGTTTTTAATATCGGGGTGTGACACGCAAAGCCCGCCGTCAGGCTACCCAGCCTCATTGTGGATGGGAGGAGTTCCCTGGTAAGATTGTGAAGTATGAAGACTGCTACAAGGAGCAAGAAGAAGCCGTACAAGCACCACGCTGGAGTGAGTGGGAAGCGGAAGCTGAGATGATGGACCAATTGCTAAAGTAGAGAAAGAAAAGATCCAGGCACAAGTAGAAGAATGGATAAAGAGAGATGAAGAATCAAGAGAAGCATACAAGGAAGAGCTGGAGCTAGAAAAGAGAGAAGCAGAAGAGACAGAAAAGATATGGAAGGAGAAAGAAGAAGCATCTACTACACCACCACAAAATGGGGAATTGACTGAGGTAACCTCAGACGATGAACCTACTGAGTAAGTACTCTCCTTTGTCTAAGTCGTGTCGGTAGACTTTAAATTCAGTACCCTAGCCATAGGTTAGAATGGTAGTTATCTAATTAAGTTAGCATTCATTAGTAATTTTGCTCTGCACATTTATTAGTACAATCATTTTTGCATATTAAAAATAAACCAACAAAAATATTTACTGCTTTATTTACTGCATCATAAATATTAAAGCCCCATGTGAATGAACCTTTGGTAATCCTATAAGCATATTTACTGTGGTGGCATAAAAAATAAAAATAAAAATAACAATCTATATTTACTTTGTTGCATTATAAAAATCCTAAGCCCCATGGGAATGAATATTCCCTATGGTGGCATAAAAAAACATATATAGCATGTATACATTTTCTGATTGCTATATAAGAAACTTAGAAAACCCCAAAAAGAGAATCCTGTTAGAATCCTGCTAGAATCTGTCAATTAAAATCAACTCAAAGAATAATCAAAGTGCTCATTGGCTGACCGCTAACCCCTTCATAATTCGAGCCTCGAGTTTTGGTTTTCTTGTTGGAGTATAATTATGCAGGAATAATATTATTACTAAGGAGAGAGCCTATTAGTGGCACCCACCAGGACTACTACTAGCTCGCTCTGAGAAACATTCAAGCACCAAGTATTGCAAACATCAAGTTTGGGGGAGGAGCATCCCCTAGTTATCAGGTAATTATGCCTATGCGCTTATTGAGTTTATTTTATACAAGCACAAAATACCAAAAATATGTGAACACATGAAGGTTCACCATAGTATCATAGGAAAATCTAAAAATACCAAAAATATGTGGGCACATGAAGGTCCACATCTTTTAGAAAAAACCCAAAAATATGTGGGCACATGAAGGTCCACTCAGTTAGGAAGCTTCTGCTGGAAATATAAAATGAATCACTTACCATGGAGTAGTACTAAACCTAACCCCTCTCTATGAGATTTGGTATTTTTATTGGCAATTGAGTTTCATAGGAAAATACAAGATCAAAGAGCTAGTCAACCCGACACCTCGACGCTGTCGATACACCTGCTCCCAGAAGGATCACTCAATTGGCAACATCAAAGACCCTGTCAAACGTCAAGCTTGGGGGAGGGCCCTCCATTTTAAGTCCAGCTAAGTATCAGTTTCCCACACTATTATTCTTATCATTATTACTATATTGCTTTTTCGCGTGAATTAGTTAGTAAGATAAAATTTGAAAACCAAATAAATATTTAGCTATATATTAGAGTTTGTTTAGGGTCAGTCTAGGCTAGAATAAATAAAAAAATTGATGAACACTAAAATTTTGTTTTGGGAATGATGAATAGTTGCTCTGTCCAATTCCTTTCAAGTGCCTAGTTGTCAAACTTAGATTCTCCTGAGTTTTGGATAATACTATTTTAACCTGAGAATTTACTCTAAACCTGAAACTTATGGAGACATATGCTTAAGCTAAAGTCTAGGTAATTGATTGATATGATTCATGAAGGTTGAGCTACTATTTATCTTATTCCTAACAATACTAAGTTCTAAAGATTTATTTTTGAAAACTTAAATCTACATGATGAGCTCTTGTATGACAAAATATGAATTCCTACCAAAACCATATATTATACATTTAGAGATAGGAAATTTATGCACATTCATTCTGCTTGCTTTGCATTGAGTTTAGTCAACATTTGTTGAATACTACATGAGAGTCTTGTCATGCTTTTAAAACCAAGATCACGTACACACTTCAGCACATATGCATTATTCCTACCCTAGGAGTAATCGCAACCATTTCGACTTTCATCTATGTTCATCATAAAAAGGTCTTCTTCTGCACTGGGAGTGAACACCAAAAATATATATAAACCCCATAGGACAGCCCTGTTATAAATGCTCTAAGTTTTCACTATTGTTATCTCTCTAAATCATTTATTGGATGCATGTGGCTATGCAAAAGTATGAAAATAAAAGGAAGTAAAAGATGGACAAGTGTCCCAGCATTAAAACAATGGGTACTAGATGCCCGCCTCCCGAAAAAAAAGAGAAAGAGAAAGAATAAAGATAGCCCATGTGTTCCTCCAAGTTCCAAAGGAGAGTGAATCATTTCCAAAGAGCATAAGTATAATTAGGATTAGCCACCTCATATACACTTATCCACCATATTCCATACACATGCACATCTTGGTTTGATTATATGCCTTGATTTTCTGTGGATCTATCATTTGATTTTACAACATATGAATTGCAAGTATGCTTAAACCTTGTTATTGCCACTCCTATGAGCTCCATTATAATCTTTAGTTTTAGAAAGGCATAATATTAATGCCTTAAGTGAGATCCACAAATACCACATATTAAGGGACTTGAGGGTGTCATACAATTAAGCTCTAAGTTTTATCTCGAAAACTTACAAAACTCCGGAATACTGGTACTGTGAAGAATTTAAGACATAGTGCTTGACTTAATTGTTCTATCTTTCAATTACTCAAGACTTATGTGAGGGTTGTAAAGCTCCATAGTTAAAGGTAAAACGAGTAAGTCTGAAGGTTAGAACAGTTATTGTCTAATCTGGAGGAGAATTTCTATTTGAAAGCATGTGTACTTGGAAAGAATGAAAGCATTGTAGCAACTCCTGATCCAAATACATTAGTAATTAGGCTTAGTATGTTTGCCAAGGGACTGGCAAAAGGTAAACTTGGGGGAGTTGTTGACGGTCAATAACTTTAACTTTTATTAGAACTTTAGACACAAAAAGATACATGAAAACATACTAGTCTAGGGTTTTAACTGACAATTTTCATGAGTTTTGCATGTTCTGTATTTTTTAGGGGTTATTCCAGAAAAGCATTAAAGAAGGGTTAAAGAGCATAAAAGACACGAAACGTAACCGCGAAGAAAACATCATCATCGAAGCACTAGAAGCATCCAGAAGACACCCGAGCGACCGGGGCCCGAACCCAGCCTAGCTAGGGTTTGGCCCCGTCTTCTGGAGTCTTCTTCCGCCGCCTCTTAGGAGTCATCTCGGCCCTATGTTTAAGTCGGTTTGATCCTATGGCGCACGTTCATCCTAACGGGCTATAAATGAAGAGGCAGACCCCCTGGAGACATCAATCAATCATTCATCGAAGGCAACAAGTCTTCAAGCCATCAAGAGCCTACAAGTTCATCAAGAGCCTTCTAGTTCATAGTTCTAGCCTTGTTAGATTAGAGAGTAGAGGAGATCTAGTTCTTCGGCGGGATCTTGAGCGCAGAGTTCGGTATAGTTCTGGTTCTTTCTCTATTATTGTATTCTTCATTATGATTTTGGAAACATTGTTCTTAATAATTCATATGTTCTTGATTACATTAGTCTTTGTCTACTTTAATTATATGTCTAGTATAGTTGGTTTGATCTTATTGAATTCATGTAATTGCTCGTATAGCGTTTATCCAAACGATCGTTGGGTAGATGATGAACAATGTGTAGACGTGGTGTCTAGATATTTCATTTATCTGCGAGTGCACCTTGATGTGCCGTGTCATGTGGTAATTCGCGTAGGTGACAGCTACGTAGATTCCTCTGTAGTCTAACCCAGTATGTAGATAAGCAGGTATGGTCGCGAAGTTGGGTGATGACTCTGTTTCACACCTTTTCTAGATGATGCCCTTTGTATGTGATCATGATATAGGACTAATCTGACAATGATTGCTACATGTAATTGCACTAGTTAGAGTTATTCATTGATGTAGTTATAGAATTATCTTAGATATTAATTCCTTAGTTTATCCATTGGCTAGCTATTACTATGACTAGAAAGTGCTCTGATGTTTATCTTTATTAATGATGCTTGATCATACGTATCACAATATTTATCTTTATTATCTTGTGACCTCTACCTGTTATGAGTGGAGTATATGACATTGGTACTTTCACTTATTCATTGTATATAGTTGTTATCAATATAATAGATTGTAGTTTATCCAAGTCCTTCCCAGTGGTATAAATATAAATCGACAACCTGGTAGAACTCCTACGTAAAATGCTACAATGGTATAATTATCTGTCCGCTTACAGAATTTTTGTTAGTTTACATTTATTTATATTTCTGCCTAGTCACATGGAATAATATATAAAACCTTTATTTATTCTTAGCATAGATAATTAGGATTGACAACGCAGTTCATGCTAAAGAATATTGGTAATAGATAAGTGGTTAGTTGCTAATGATCAATTAATTAAATACCATACATCTTTTAATCTCGTCCCTAGTGTTAAAGGTTATAAAGTTATATTGGGCGACGTTAGTAGATGTCAACAAGCACAAAGAACAAAAACTTAAGAGGTCAGATATAATTTATTCACATATGCAATTTCTTAAAATTCATGATATTATCAGTTGGATATCGACAACTGATGCTATAGCTTCATAATTTTATTTGTGTAGAGCAACACAAAGTAAATAGGTGACACTACTGGAAAATCAAAATTTACGGAGTGTTAGATGGTTTGCTAAGTGTAATTTTTCAGGCACTCGAGTGTAAAAAAAAGAGGGCCTTAGCACTTGGCAAAGAATCTCTTTGCCGAGTGTTTTTTTGAACTTGGCAAACTTGCTTATTTTCCGAGTGTTTTTTCGTGGCACTCGGCAAAGAGGCTATTTGCCAAGTGTTTTTTCACACTAACCAAACAAGATTTATAAAGCACATTTCGAGACACTAAACGAATTCAAATTAAAAAGTATACAATGACAAAGTTGTATAACATCTCAACATCTACAACTTTGGTTTTGATCATTTCTTCATTGGACAAAGCGACTACAATGTTGTTCACAAAATCTATATCTCCATATATATTTTAATTTCATGTGAACTAGAAGACAGGTCTCTAAGTTTTGTAAACAATATTGTTACCATTATGTCGGATGAACAAATGATCAGATTTTGAATTTTTTAATTTAAAATTTGAATTAATTGTGCCAATGAAAAGTACGATTGAATTTCTTAAATTTGAAATTTGAATTTTATAAACGATCTTAGATGGAGAAATAGTCAAAATCAAAGTTGTAGATCTTAAGAAGTTATGGAACTTTATAGTTGGACACTTTTTAATTTGAATTAATTTTGCCAGTGAAAAGTACATTTGAATTTCTCAAGTCCGAAATTTGAATTTTGTATACGGCCTCGTATGTGGAAAAAATCAAAATGCAAGTTGTAGATCTCGAAAAGTTATGAAACATTGAATTTGACAACTTTTTTAATTTGAAATCATCTTGTCAACCAAAACTACGTTTGAATTTCTCAAATTTAAAATTCAACTTTTTTAAATGACCTTGAACGGAGAAACTACCAAAATGGAAGTAGTAGATGTTGAAAAGATATGAAACTTTGTAGTTGATAACTTTTTTATTTGAAATTGTTTAGAGCCTCAAACAAGCAACTTACACTCGATTCAGTATAATATACAGAACGAAAACGAAATGTAGACACAAGTAATAGTGTGGTGTAGTGGTAAAAGGAGGTACGTGCAAGGGAGATGTTATGAGTTTGAATCGCAGTGACCGCGAAAAATGCCGCAACTTGCGGCATGTGACTTTGACGGAGATGGCAGACACTAGCCGATGGGGCCCTCCCCCGGTAATTTTTTTGCTATTTTCCTGGTGTTTTTTTTTATTCATTCTTTGCCGCATGTTCAGTTTTGCATAGTGCCCGAAATAAAGCACTTAGCAAAGACCTATTTGCTGATTAAAATTTTGCCATGTGTGGTATGCCGAGTGTGGCACTTGGCAAAGACTTTACCGAGTGTATTTAGATCTTCGCCGAGTGCCAGAGATACTCGACAAAGCCGACGAGTCCAGTACAATGTGACAGATTCTGAAGAGTTAGACAAAGTAGGATCTACATACAAGATAGAATAAGAATAAATTAAACATGGAATAAAGATGGAATAAAGTGAACCAACTAAAATCAGTGGATGCCTGAATGATACATCGTGCTAAAGAAGTACAGAGTTTAATATATGGCATAAATCATATGTAACACCAGTAACACAACAATATATAACAATATTTAGGGTATTAAAAAATAGGTCTTGAGGCAATCTGATAATTTCTGAAAAAAGGAAAATATTCTATGACATGTGCCCTTTTAACACTGACCAAATGCTATGTCACACAATAATATAAGAACAGTCTCATTGTTAAGTTTCACCTCCCAGTTTTCAAAAAGTGAAACTTTAAAATGAAATAGATCTTTTTCACAGTGCAAAAATTTCATTATACAGTTTTATGCTTTATTTTATTATTTCCTAGGTCTTTGACCCTATCTTCCCTCTTTTCTTCACTTCATCCCCCCCCCCCCCCCCCCCCCCGCCGCATGGAGACCGAGCATGGAGCCGCAGGCGGCGAAGGTGCCCTGCTCGCGTCCGCTGGTGAAGCCCTGCGGATCTCCCACCCGTAGCCATTTCATAAATTAATTATAACCTTTTTGTTAGCCAGAGTAAATCTTGCTCCCCAGAAAATGATAACTGTGCATGACAATCTTTAGAGACATGATGGAGAAGAGAAAGGCACTAAATATCTAGCTCAGCTTTTCCTATGGTTATGCCACCATTTCCTTGCTTCATTTAAATTTTGATAATAGGGCACCAAAAGAAATGAGACGTGCGGCACCATTTTTTCAGTTCCAAGTTAGCAGTGTGTTAAAAAGACTGCTGACTTGAATAAACTACACTCAGGGATGATGCATCCACAAACAAACGCTTGGAGGGGTTCCTCCTGGATAAACTGGGAAACAATGAACAGAAGCAACGAACCAGCTTAAAATCTTAATAACTCTACCATAAACTTGGTCTCAAATAAGCTCACACATGCACCTACAGGAGAACTGGTCCCCCCCCCCCCCCCCCCCCCCCAACATCTGATTATCTGAACTGATTACAGAAATCTATGTATTTTCATTCAACGAGGGAGGAATGGGGCCGATTATGTATGAAATAAAAGCATCATATATTTCATGGTCCTAAGTCAAAATGAGCAACAATCAACCGATAGGATAAACTTCTTGACCACTGGAATTGTCTGTAATATATGCTAAAAAGTAGTATCTGCAGGAGAACTAGTTTTTTTCCCTTGTTGCTAAATCAATTACAGAAAATTAAAATTTCATTCATTCATTGGAGGAATGGGATATAAAATATATAACTTTTTTCACTACCCAAAGATTTATAGGTATCAATTTCCCTAGCTAGCTAGTCAAGCTGGCACTAGTACACAGGAGCTCTACAGTGGCGCCCGGCATTTTTTTTTACTGGCGGTTTCATTCAATGGCCGCTAGTGCAAATAAAATGGAGGGCCAAAGTTAAGAATCGCCTGTGCAAATCACTTAACACTGCCGGTTTTCTTAAGCCAACTACCAATGAAAATCGTAACTTAATACTGGCGGTTGGCTTAAGGCAACCACCAGTGTAAACACCATTTACACTAGCGGTTGAGTTAAGCCAACCACCAGTGTTAAGTTAAGATTTTCACTAGCGGTTGGCTTAAGAAAACCGTCAGTGTTAAGTGATTTTCACTGGCGGTTCGTTAGGCCAACCGCCAGTGTGAAATCTGCTATAAATACGCATTCTTCTCCCCTGACCGAACAGTTACTCGCAGCCAGCCGCCATTGGAAGCATTTATGGAGGTCCGGATCTGCCAAAATACAAGGGGGGAGGTTTTCTTCTTTATTTTTTGGAGGAGGTTGCTAAGAAAGGTTAGTTTATGTATCTTTTGCCTCTATTTAATCAACTTTGCTCAATTTAAGCCACTTTTGGATCTAGGGTTTGCCATGAATTAGAGAGAATGATTGCTAGGTTATTGTCTTTATTTATTTAAATTAGGTTGTTTATGATGGTTAGATAGTGTATCTCCTCTCTTCCTTTTCATAATTACTTCTCAATTTAGGTTATATTAGTTGTTTCCATGAATGGTGTGTGCTCTTGTGTATTCATGTAGGGAGAGCTAGATTTTTTTTAGTTTTTTCTATTTTTTAATTGTGTCTATATTCAATCCTTTCTTAGAACACATTATTCTTCTATTTTTTTAATTATGTTAATAGGTTGTTAATTAGTTTTCTATTTTATTTATTATAAATTATGCTTATTATTTGCAAAATATTCAATCTTTGACACTGAGAATGAGTCTTAACACACATTATTCTTCTAAATTTTAGTGAACTAAGGTTCCAAAGGTCTACAAATTCAAAAATTCTCAAGTGAACGGTTTTCATCTGTATTTCTTCGAACAAGGTTGCTGGAAAAAAAGGTTGATTAATTTGATAATATCTACAAACAATCATATTTATTTTGCATTGGTCATAATAAACGCATTATATTTTTACAGTTAATGATGGAGAGGTCATTCTGGATGTACAATTTATCACGAGTTGATCCATCATACATACCTGAGGTGCCGAGGTTTATCGATGCCGCTAAGATTCATGCTTGGAGGTCAAATACGAAGCACATAAATTGTCCATGCATATACTGCAAGAATGTTATCGTATTTGATGACACGAAAGAAATATTTTCTCATCTCGTGTGCCAAGGATTTATGGAGAATTACCTGATTTGGACAAAGCATGGAGAGGGTAGCTCTGCAGCTTATACAACTGGTACTCCTGTGAACATCGGTGTCGATGGTGCAGATATGCTTGCTGATGGATGTCATTTCATACACGAGAGACAAACATCTTGTCCTCAGAGTGAACATGTTGTGCCTAATGCTGATGGTCCGCCCAATGTTAGTGCTGAGGAAGATGCATACTTCTTACATGAAGTATTGCGTAGTCATCTGGATCCATCTATCTTCTTCATGAAAGGTATGGAGGAAGTGAGGAAGGCAGCATAAGAGCCTTTTTTCGATGAGTCTAAGGGTTGCACGAAAGATTTCACGACGTTGCGGTCAGTGCTAAAGTTATTGATGGTAAAAGCCCGGTATGGTTTGTGTGATTCTCACAGACATGCTTCCAAAGGAGAATAGAGTTCCTGCTAACACATACTACGCAAAAAAGCTAATCATTCCACTTACAATGGGTGTCCAAAAGATCCAGGCATGTAGAAACCATTGTATGCTATATCAAGGTGATGAATACAAAGACTTGGATAGTTGTCCTAATTGTGGTGCAAGTAGATACAAGATGAATAAAGACTATTGAGAGGAAGATTGTGCCACCTCCGTGTCTACGGGGAAGAAGCGAAAGAAGACCCAACAAAAGACCCAACCCACCAGGAAAGATAAAGAAGAAGTAGACTACTACGCGCAGAGAAAATTCCTGCTCTGGTGATGTGGTACCTTCCCGTGATTGATCGATTGAGGTGTTTGTTCGCAAACGCCGAGGGTGCCCAACTTATGAGCTGGCATGCTTCAGATGAGCACAAAAATGATGGATTGTTACGACATCCAGCCGATGGCAAGCAATGGCAAGATTTCAATGCCAACCATCCAGAATTTGCTAAGGAGCCAAGAAATGTTAGAGTCGCTCCGAGTACGGACGGAATGAATCCATTTGCCGAGACGAGTAGCAAGGACAGTACATGGCCGGTGATCCTCACCATCTACAACCTTCCACCTTGGTTGATGCATAAGCGTAAATACCTTATGCTAACCGTTCTTATTTCTGGACCTAAGGAACCCGGCATTGACATAGATGTATTTTTGGAGCCGTTAATGCAGGACATGAAAATATTGTGGGAAACAGGAGTTGAAATGTTGGACGAGTACCGCCAAGAAACTTTCACACTGTATGTAATTATTTTTGTGACCATCAATGATTACCCTATGTTGACGGTGGATATACCCTAAAATTCCACATTCAAATACCGTCAACAGGCCTCGGATTCAAGGGAAGATAAACATATCATGAACATATTTTATCAATAATGAGTTCCACCTGTACTCTTAAGCTTGTGAATGCAGCGAAGATCAAACAGGCTAAAAAACATCAAGAAATGGTGCACAACATCACTTAGAAGAGAGGAGAGCCTAGGGTGGGCCCATGTATGGGTCGGCCGAACCCTACATGGGGCCCACCTAGCTCTGGTGACGTGGCATGATCCATGTGACACTCCACCCAGCTCATTTCATCCATCAGATTAACATGTGTTTCTATTCAATGGTGGAAAAACAAAGCACAAGGATTCAACATGACAAACATGTAACCAAGGTGGAAGCAACACACGGGAACAATCAATGACAGCTGAGGACCACAGTGGTGGGTCCAACTCACCAGAGGTGGTTCGGCCGAACCACCCAAGGTGGGACCAGGTGAAAGCCCATGTTTGGTTTTGGGTAATTGATGAAACCTAGTTTGCTAATAGTGTGCTCTAAGTGTTTCATGAAAACAATTAGCAAACAAGATGGAGCAAAGGACCAGGTTCGTGGAGGCCACAAGTGAAGGGTAATGACGGCATCCATGCAAATGGTATAAGTCCATCATCAAAGGTGTCCACAAGGTCCATCAAGAGATGAGAAGGAAGTTGATAAGAAACCGGGAGCTCAAGGCAAAGGTATAACCAATAGGAGCTCTTTTGGTTTTGGTGATCAAGACTCCATAGAGGGAGTGATCACATTTAGAATAGATAGCCGTACTATCAAGAGGGGAAAAATCATTGATGAAATGCGGTTATCAAGTGCCACTAGGTGTTTATGATTATTGCATATGCATATAGATGCTAGTGACACTAACTTGACCCATGGAAAACTCTTTGAAAAGACTAACACACGTGCACTAAAGTGAGAGACACTTTGGAGTGTTAGTGACTTAAGAAACAGGGTGAAGTTTGAGGGTTACAGAGGGTTTGGTCCTCTCTTCCTCCTGCCGAGCTTGCTCGGCAGGATTCGGTGAATTTCGGAAACGTTACAATAGAAAAACTAGCGTCGGACTCTAACTTGACTGAGCTCGGACCATTGTCTTCGGTCCGACGGCTAACCCTTTCAGCAAGCGTCGGACGCTTCGTTTCAGAGCATCGGACCATTGTCCTCAGGGTCTGATGGTGCAGAGCCGCAGCAGGTCGACACGTGGAGAGCAGAGGAGCGTCGGACGCTAGGCGTTAGTCCGACGGTGACACATTTTCAGCGTTTTGGAATCTCTCTGGAAACGTCGGACGCTGGCGAGTTTTAGTCCGACGGCCTATTGTTTCAGAGTCCGACGGTGGTTTTCGGCGGAGCGTCGGACCGGAGGTTTGGTCCGACGGCTTACCGTCTGACGGTCGTTTTGGCATGAGAAATAGCCGTTGTGTTTCAACGGTCGACTTCATACGGCAGAGGACACGTGGCGTCCATCCGAGGCGTCGGACCGGCATTGTTAGTCCGACAGTCAGGCCGTCGGATAGTCCGACGGTGCGCAATTTTGTCCAAACGGCTAGTTCTTTGTGCGTGGCTTATAAATAGTCACTTGGCCGGTTTGGGAAGCATCTCTTGGCACTCCTGAACATCATAACATACTTGTGAGCCTTCCCACTCCACTCTCACTCATCCTACTTGATTGTAATCATCATTTGGTGAGTTTGGAGAGCATCAAGTGCATTGCTTTGATTGAGATCATCTAGAGGCACTTGGTGAGTGTATTTTGTAGCGGTTTTTCTTGTTACTCTTGGAGTTTGCCGACTCCTAGACGGATTAGAGCTGCGAGAATCGTTGAGGGGAGTTGGTGATTGTCTCCGCCTCCGATCAGTGAAGTTGTGAGGGGTTCTTGAGCCTATCTCCGCGGGAGATCGCAAAAGGCTACTCTAGTGGATTGCTCGTAGCTTGTGGATCCCCATATTGTGTTGGTTGTGCGGCACCCTTGAGAAGGGTTTGGCGTGTGATGCCAATTAGCGCGTGAACCTCCAAGTGGGTGTATCGCTACAACGAGGACGTAGCTTGCCGGCAAGCAAGTGAATCTCGGTAAAAATCATTGTGTCAATCTCTTGCCGAGGATTTCTTGATTATTGTGATTGCTCTTATTGGTACTCACACCATCACTACATCAGCGGTATAAGATTCACTCTCTCTACTCTTTACATTCTTGCACTTACTCTTGTGTAGCTTGTTAGCTTAGTTGCTCACCTAGGAGTTGAGTAAAAGTAGCAACTTAGCCTCTCGTGTGTGAAATAGAGATTATAGCTTAGAATGGTTAGGTGGCTTGCAATTTTAATAGGCTAGCGCAAGAATTCGCTTCGCTTATTATTTATCTAACCTCTTGCTTGAGTTGTTGGTCGTAGAATTTTTATAGGCTATTCACCCCCTCTAGCCATTTAGGACCTTTCACCAGGCCACTGTTGCACTCCATGACAGGTGGGGACTTCTTCTAGAAGACCCTGGCTGGGCCCACCTGCCATAGGGGTGTTGGCCGAACCCCCCTGGTGCCCAGCCAGGTCGATTGGCCTCCACTGCCTTCCCGCATGTTTCCCATGTGCTGAAATCACCATGGCCGTCCATCTTATGGCGGTTCAAGGGCAGTTTATCCAAGGATGGAGAGGCATGGAGCACACGGACCACTAACGTGGCACCTCCCCTCTCTCCCTTATAAATAGAGGCTGCCATCATCCACTTCAAGACACCCAAGATACACAAGCAACACAAGAGTTAGAGTGTTCCACTCTTTATTAGTAGTATTAGTCTAGTGTGGGAGTTAGAGTCGAGTCGAGCTACGCTTGGAGTCTCCGGAGTCGTCTGCTGCAGAGTCTGGTATAGCTCTTGTACCTTTCCTTCTGTAAGACTTTACCTTTATCAATATATTATCTTTACTTTAGTTACTAAGTCTCTACTTAGTGCATTACTATTCTTTATAGTATTGTTGTGTTTTGTCTTAGCTTATGGTTGAGTTATATTGGATAGTGATCCTATAACCAGCTCGTGTGTGTAGTTCATCGCCTGTCATAGGGTGCTTTAGTTGTTGGTACGCAACTAGAGTAGTAAGGCTTAGTGTAAGTGTGGTGCTTAGACTAGATCTTGCGTTTGAATGCCGCTTGTCGCACAGATTGTTTGTGGGTGCTAGCAGGTGGTGACAGCCCTATCTAGTCTTAGTATCCCTCCACGTGTTTTAGGCAAGTTCTTAAAAGGTAAGCTCCCATAAGAGAACAGCCGCTTCAGGTAGAGGTTATATCCCCTACTGTCTCGCCTATCCCCTACACACCGGAAGTAAGGTAGATGTCTTAGTATAATTCATCTATTTGATAAGATAGTTCACAAGAGTAAAGTAAGTGTCATAGGAGTCTTATACTCACTCGTTGTCCTCCCACCTAGCTATACTCAACTAGTTACTTTTAGTTATCCAAAAACCTTGTCGTGTCTTGGTGTCATTACCCTTTCCTTGACATATCAATTTACCCCCTTATCACTAGTTGATACTAAGTTGTTATAGACTTAAGAATCCCTATCCTTTTATTAAATATTCCTAGCAACCGCTTTCCCTTGGGATAAAAATAAATAACGATACCTTGGAATACTCCCGGGTGAAGTGCTACAGCGGTATATTCTGTGCGCTTGCGGAATTATCCAATAGACATAAGAAATACCCCCAGGCACTTCTGGCGCTGTTATCAGAGATAGCCTAACACCCTGTCTCTGGTGGTTGCACTAAGAAGTGTCAACACCCTGCTCTCTTTACATTATCAGGGCAGTTCAAGGGAAAGCTTGGATGCATAATCTACATAGATGGAACCGCTTACGTGTTCCTTGATGCATCAAAGAAGATAGTGTACATGAGGCATAGACGGTTCTTATCGAAAGGGCACAAGTACCGCTTGCGAAAATGGATAAGTACTTCGACAATAATGATGAACTGCATTCTACTGCTCCATCGGGTAACAGTAACGGTCAAAGAGTTTTCAGAATTGTCAGAAACATCAAATTTGTTTTTGGGAAGAAGACAAAAGACGGAAAACCAAGAAAGGGTGTGAAACCACCTCCAGGGGCTACATTCAGGAAGATGTCTATTTTCTTCAAGTATTTGCCATACTGGAAAAGAGTTAGACATACGACACGCTATCGACGGTATGCACGTTCAGAAAAACGTCTTTGAAAGCGTAATTGGCACATTGTTCGACATAAAGAGCAAGACTAAGGATGGACTCAACTCACGTATGTACATGATAAATTTGGGCATAAAAAGGGAACTGCACCCTGCTCTTCTAGAAAATGGGAAGTACCACCTCCCGGCAGCAAGCTACAACCTCAACATAGAGGAGCAATGTGCGATGTGTGTGTGGTGGAAAAATTTGAAAGTTCCATCTGGATTCTGCTCTAGCATAAGGACTATTGTTTCAATGAAAGACCTTACACTGACCAATTACAACTCACATGATTGTCATGTCATGCTGACTACTTTCCTCCCTGTTGTCATTAGGGCTATAAATCCAGTGTTCTTAAAGATAGCAATCACCATTTTGTGCTACATTTTCAACAAGGTCTCACAGAAGGTTATTGACCGCGATGAGCTGCCGTCACTTCAAGAATTCGCGGTGGAGACTCTGTCACAGCTTGAGATGTGTTTCCCCCATCATTCTTTGATATAATGGTTCACCTTGTGACGCACTTGGTGCCGCAAATAGAGGCATTGGGGCCCATGTATTTGCATGAGTGTGGACTTATGAGTGTTTCATGTCAGTACTGAATGGCTATGTATCAACTCATTCTCATCCTGAGGCGTCCATGATAGAAGGGTATTGTACCGAAGAGGCCATTGTTTCCGGTGGCCCATTCTGCAATAGTGTCCTGAAAGACCAGATTGCAATATGTTTGCCCCCGTCACGACATGAGGGTAGGCTGCATGGAAGTGGGAGGACTAGACGGAAATCTTTTATCCCGTCAGATTACAAGGTAGTCCTCCAAGCACACTATAGCATCCTGCATCAGCTCTCGATAATGGATCCTTTGATCGAGCGTCACATGAATGATCTTCGCCAACATAATGGTGGGCACACTGATGATTGGGTCAAGCAGGAACACAAGCATCGGTTCATCGCATGGCTAAGGGAGCAGGACATTCCAGATGGGGAAACGTTTGAGGAACAAACCATCAAGAAGTTGTTGTATGGACCAACACGCTAGGTCACGACATGGCAAACCTACGACATCAGTGGCTTCACGTTTTGTACCAAGTCCAAGGACAAAAAGAGCATGGCACAAAACAGTTGTGTTCGATGCGAGGCCATAGATGATGCAACTGGTGAGATTAGTACATACTTTGGCTTCGTTGAGGACATATGGGAACTAGAATATGGTACATTTCAGATACCTGTGTTTCGATGCCAATGGGTTGAATACAAACATGTCATAGTGGAGAACTATAGGCTCAGAGTTCTTGATCTAAGTAAGGTAGGTTACAAAGATGACCCGTGGATCCTTGCTAATCGTGCCGCATAGGTCTTCTATGCTGAATAAATCCTTTCTAAAAATGAGAAGAAAAGTTCTGACAAGACAAATCATATAGTTTTCCCTGGGAACCAAAAAGCTCTAGTAGTTGATGGTGTAACTGATCTGGAGGATTTTAACCAATTTAGCGACATGACTCTCTTTGTAGACCATCCAGTGAAGATATGACATGTTGAGCGAAGCATCCCACAAAGTTCGTTGCCATGAGTGCACCCCGATGGACAAGGAAGAACAGTAGCTAGCTAGATTCTATTTATCATTTGTCATGTAATCCATTTCTATTTCAACATGTATCCTATGCTACATGTAACATGTTTACATTTATCTATTTTAAAATGTTTACATTTCTCTATTTTAACATGTTTACATTTCTCCAATAACCCTAAACCCTAAAACCCTGGCTAAACCCTAAAAAAAACTCAAAAACCCTAGCTACCCTAAACCCTAACAAAACTCAAAAACCCTAACAAAACTCAAAAACACTAGCTACCCTAAACCCCTAGCTAAACCTAAACCCTAAACCCTAACAAAACCCTAAACCCTAGCTAAACCCTAAAACCCTAGCTAACCCCTAAACCCTAAAACCCTAGGTAAACTAAAACCCTAGCTTACTAAAACATACAGACTGTTTATTGAAAAAATAAATTTAAAAACATTTATATTGGCGGTTATCCTAAGGAACCGCCTGTGTAAAAATTTTATACTGGCGGTTCACAATATGAACCGCCATATACTAGCGGTTCACGATATGAACCGCAAGTGTAAAAACTTTATACCGGCGGTTCTCAATGAGAACTATTTAAACTGGCTGTTCCTTAGGATAACCGCAGTATAAATGGACCGAGTATAAATCAGGGCTCCCCGTCCGAATTTTCACTAAGTCTGGAGGAGCCCGCCTTTCTTCCCCGACGCCATCAGGCTGCCAGATTTTCCCGTGCCCTCGCCGTAGCCGTGCCCTCGCCGCATCCGTGCCCTAGCCGCTACTGTGACTTCGCCGCAGCCGTGCCCTCATCCCACCGCCTCGCCGCAGCCGTGCCCTCGCCCCATGTGTATTTCACTTTCTCCAATTTTCATGGTTATATATGTGTATTTCATGGTTATATATGTGTATTTCCTCCAATTTTCATGGTTATATATGTGTATTTCATGGTTACATTTCACGGCGACCTCGCAATGTCTTTTTCATGGTTATATATGTGTATTTCATGGTTATATATGCAAATTGAGGAGTCTTAATTCGTATTTCATGTTAGATTACCGCGATGACGACTTCACCATCAGAGTCGTCTCAACATAACGAGCCATGTGAGCAACAATATCAAAGTCCAAGTGATCCGTGTCCCATCGTAGATAGAAAGGCTCGTCGTGAAATGGAGCGCGACCCTACTTGCGATCCACGAGAAGATGAGGTAACATACACGGAGTTCAACGAATCCCTTCTATCTATATATGTACTCATCCATGATTTCATGTGTGCGCCCAATTTTATGAACAGGAGGTCGTGTCTCAAATGCGAAAACTAGGAGAAGAAGAACTGCAACACGAAGACCATGGGCTAGAACCTACCGATACGAGCACTGAGGAATCAAAGAAGAGGAAACTGAGTGATCAAAAATGAGGTAACAGGGGATCAAACAAGTGGTATAGTAACACATACAGGGTGCTGGACGTAAGTGCAAAAGGAGAGCCCCTAACTCCACAAGAGGTGCAAACTAAGTTTCAGAATGCTATTGGTTTCTTAGTTAGGGATAATCTTGATATCACAATATCTCAGTGGAAAGATGTGCCAGATTCGGTCAAGGCAAACTTGTGGAGAAAGTTGTCAAAGAAGTTTGTTCTGCCTCGGGGTTCAGAGGAACTCGTAAAGGGTTATGCAATGAGGTAGTTGGCCATCATATTTCGCAACTGGAGGTCCGAATTGAATAGCAAATATGTGAAGACAGGGTTGGACCCCACCAGTAAGTACAACATTACAGAAGGTTAGTGGGCTATTTTCAAAGAGCAGAAGACTAACCTAGAATTCTTGGCTCGGAGCCAAGCGAACTCAGCACTTGCTAAGAAGAACAAGTACCACCACCACCTTGGCACAGGTGGTTACAAGCGACAGGTTCCCAAATGGAGGAAAGAAGAGGCTGTGAAGAAGGCAGCAGGGTTGCCAGTGTTGTCTGAGGAACATGGCGAAAGGAGCGCAAATTGGCTTCGTGCTCGCAAACCAAGAGAAATATCTGAGTCAAGTGCATCGTTTTCTGATCCAATGGTTGAAGAAGCCGCGAAGAATATTTATGAGGTGGCAGCTCATGTGAAGGAACGAAGTGCCAAGCCACAAAGGGAGCGGGACATCCTTACTCTTGGTCTTGGTAACCCCGAGCACCCTGGTCTTGTACGAGGCATCTCGTCAAGGCTAGGATGGAAAGAAGGATTCGGCGAGGAGTGGGCCGGAATGTACAAGAAGCGTGATCGATACAAGGAAGACTTGAAAGATTTTTTTGAGGAGCAGTCTAAACAAGCCTTCAAAGATATCATGACTAAATTAGTAGCAAATCCTGATACCGAGCTTGCACGGCAATTGGTGGGTGTCATGTCTTTGGTTCAACAAAGGACGAACACCCAACAGTCTTCGTAGATGCAGCTGGTGCCGGTGACACAGCCCTTGGAAGCTCAGCAGTTGATAGCACAGTCTCCAAATGTTCCAAGCAGTGCCGCGTCTACGGCAAAGGTTCGCTATCCAGTTGATGGCATTGACATGCCAATGCCTTGCTCACTAGTCATAAGCTATGGCATTACCAATGTTCGTACTAGGGAAGTAGGCACTGGCTTCGCAATCCTTGGACGCACATTTCATGGTGCAAACATTCCAGATGAGTATTGCAGGGTTGAAGTGGTGACCGTAGTGCAGGGACATGAGGATGACATGTTAGACATCCCTGCACCCAAGGGCATTGAAACACTGGGACAAGCCATCAAGAATTTCATCCTTTGGCCTAGGCGAGACATCAGGTTGAGTGGGCCACCACCATCTACCGAGCATAGCATTCATAATGACCCACCGCCGTCGTCATCACCTAACCGGCCTATTCGTAGCTCACCAAATTCGCCTGTGCATCCAATTCCAGAACCTCCGCCACCAGCATCTCCTACCAACTATCCACCTTCCCCATCAAGCAAAGAGAAACAACCTGAGGAAACATCGATCCCAACGGGCCCACAAGAGAAACAACATGAACAAACATCGACCCCGTCAGCCCCACAAACCAAAGAAAAAACCCCCCACCACCAAAGAAGAGGAATGTTGTTCCCAAAATGGTCTCACCACACCGGCCAAAGCAAAAAAACTGCTTGGACCATGCTGTGGTTGTTAGGAATAGCATGCAGCTGCACAAGTCATGTCGTTGACTGTGCTAAGGCTGAGAAATCGGGGAAATCTTCTGTGAAGACCATACAGATCAGGAAGCCAATGAAAGAGGATTATGAATGTCCCTGATATATATGTGCCGGGTAGGCTGCTTCTGACTTGGGAAAAGGTAACCCAAATTCTATCTCTAATTAAAAGAATGCATGACTGGTACATGAGAGCAGCTTCTGTTGGCATCGACGCTCTGAGCGTATGTGTACCACCAAGAGCTTTTATGAACTGGCGAAGTAAAGCTGTGGTCACGTTCGAGGACATGCACTTGATGATGAACCTCAAGAGACTCGACGTTTAGCTCGTAACAGTGTGGGCATTGTAAGTGTCGCTCATATACTCACTTGATTATTATTTTGATGTATTACGTTTCAGTCTCTAAGATTCATTTGCACATGTGCCTTACAGACTACAACATGACCAGCAGGAGGAGAGATTTGGTATCGATCCTTATTCACACGCAGAAGAGAGGATTGGCTATCTCGACCCAACCGAAATATGCGAGGAGCGGCACACATTCAGGATCGGAAAGAACAATGACAAATTGAAGGATAAGACTGAGGAAGGAGCTCAACAGATTATTACTAAGCTAAAAAATGAGATGGAGGACAAATACTTCCTATACTTAGAAAATTCAATGCTTCAATTTTAAGATAGGCAAGTCATAATGGCCCCATACAACTTTAGGTAAGTTTGAGTTTCTTTTTACAATTAATGTTATTATTATCTAATCCCCATATATATGTGGCCCCGGCCCATGCATCACGAGAACTTGATTCGTACAGGGACCATTGGATTTGTTTTTATATTTATCCAAGGAATGGAAGGGTGCTTGTCTTTGACTCCGCAGATTATGATCCCACTACGTATGCGACATTCTTGACCTTCTTAGAGAGGTAAGCCGAGAAATGTTTGCATTCTTTTCTCGACGAGAGTTTGCATTGAGAATATATAACTTGGTGGTTCTCTCGAAATCATAGGGCATATAGGTGATATAAACTACAAGGCGGAAAGCACGACAAGAACAAAATTGGACCATTAATAATAAATTACAAGTGGCCGGTATGTTAGTTATTTATGACTACATATTTATCATCCATGTACAACATATAAGACAATGTTGCAACTAATTAAATATTCGCTTACCTGTTTACATATATAGTTCCACACGCAACCACCCGGATCGGTCCACTGCGGATTATATATTCTATGTCTGTGAGTTTATGAGGGAGTCCGGACGACACATCAAGAACGCTAATAAGGTAAGTAATAGTCATTGTACCCTTAAAGTTACAAATGTGTATATGATATTTATACATATTAATTAATATAGTTATAACTACAGTAGCGGAATTATAAAAAACTCAATGTGCAGAACATGAGCACGGAGACTTTATACAACATAATTGAGGACATGTGCTCATTCATCATGAAACATGTTATTTCAAGTAACGGGAATTATCACGACAAGCAAGACGCTATAGGAAGGGAAGAGTTCAGAGAGCTAACGGAAATCAACATGCTAGGGCTTACCCGAGAGAGTTATTAATTAGATGTGTAAATTTGAGATGTTATCACATGTATAACTTTGATGAACATATATGTGTATATATTATGAGCACAGTCCTTTGATGTATATAAATACACTGTATAATAATTAAATTTTATTTTGCTATATTTGATCATGATCTAATACAGCTTAATATCTACAATAAATAAATAAATACATATATATGGTGGGGGGGCTGAAATTCCCTAAAAACGGCGGCAATCTCTACTGGCGATTGCCTATGAACCGCCAGTAAAAATATATTTCCACTAGCAGTTTCTTAAGCAAACCGCCGGTGTAAATATATTTTCACTAGCAGAACAGCCAGTGAAAAGATTTATTTTCACTGGCCTCTCCCACTGGCGGTCCTGTAAAACGCCAGCGAAGATAGCTTATCAACCGCTACTATAGAGCTTCTATGTACTAGTGTGGGGATCAGAACAACGAGCGGGGGTACAGAACCAGCATAAATTTTAGGATCCCTGTGATAACATTCTAACTTGTACAATCAGGAGAACTATAAATAAATTAACACCATCATATATATATTTCATGACACAATGAAATGAATGGAGAGTGATGGATTATTGATAGTACTAGGTACCTCGATAGTAGAAGCTTCTGTTGGGATATAAAGCTTCAATTTCGTAGGCATCGCAGATCCTTCTGTTGGGCACCTCAGTCAAGAGATCCACCTCAAAGATCCCAGCTTCAGTGCCCACAAAAACGACCCTACCTTCCACGCTCAGTATCCAGACCATGTATAACTCCATGGGGTCCATGGGACCTAGAGCCAAGCCATGCATGTCAATCTGGTGGTACATGTTCCACCGCTCCGTGCCACGGCCATTGTAGCCCTGGAGGACCCAGAGCTGGAGACATAATCCACACGCGGCGACCAGCCCTAGCATACCGTGGTTCCTCTCCATCACCTGCATGGTTTCTTCCTCAGCGTCGAAAATGTAAGCAGGCTGCATGATTAGGTACTACCTGTGCGTGTCTAGGTCGAAGGCGAGGATGCTGCTCTGCACCCCCACGGTTCTGGAGACCATTGTCCAGTACAGCACGTTCCGCACCAGACACTACAAGGATTGTGTTGATACATGACGGTTTCAATTGGTCATAAACACCCTAAAAATTGTCATAGGTAACTATCTGTGAGGGTGTTGAAAACCATCGTAGAATCCACGTCATAATTCTTCCGTGTGGAAAAAACCATCACAGACGTGTTGCAATAGTGACGTCCACAATCGTCATAGAGTAGCGGTTCAGGAGGTTTTGAGGCAGTGCACAGTGACGAATTGGAGCGTTATGAATACATGCTACATCAGCAGAGCCACTTCAGTATGGTGACATGGAATCTAATTTCTTAACATACCAAAATCAATGGCCCATTTATTTATTAACAAGATAAAATCAATGGCTGATTTATTTATTAACAATCCATATGCAGCCCATTTTCGCACATACAGCCCATATGGCAGCACATTAGATAAAAAACTTATTGTTCCGTCAAACATCACATGAATTTTCATCCAACATCAGATTACATGAATGTCATCCAAACTCATCCACCAACCTTGCAATACCATGGCACACCATGGCACATGAGCCATAACAAAATAGAGAATCCAAAAAAATGGATACCACTTCAGCAACTTAATACATGCAGCTGCAACGGCAAAATACAGTACACCTACATCTAGCGTTCATCTGCACGTAGTGTTCATCTGAACTGCATGTCAAAAAAGAATTGAACACAACAATTAGCAACAAGCCACTCAATGCAGCAGATTAATAGAAAGGTAATAATCTAATTTATCCAAGGGATAAGACATCTAGATATCAACTTGCACAGATATGTATACTAATTCATTAGCCAGACAAATAAGCAACTGACGCTAGGCTTAAAATCTAACAAATTTGAATAATCAATTACTCAAAAGCATGAGCACAAGTAATATTCATTAGCCAGACAAATAAGCAACTGACGGTATGCTGCTGCTCTGAAGGATTAGTAAAAAGAATCTAACAGCTTGCAGCTTGCTACTATGGTTGTGCTGAGTGAATGAAAGTTGTAGCTGCACTAGCAGCCTATCCACTGGTTACCTGAATGTAGATGGTGGAGTCTGTGATCCAAGTATCCAAATTGCTATTGCTAAACATATAAAACAGCAGAGCAATACAGATGGTACAGAGCGTCAGCTAGTGAACACCTGCAGCAACACAACAGCCAAGTTGATGTTATAGAGCAATACTGAATATTCAAATTCGTTCCAGAACAAAATGTGACTCTCTTTTAGCATGACTACATGAATAAGATCTGAAGCTCTTTTAGTATGAGTACATGAATAAGATCTGGAGCTACGGGACTATAAGAATAAAGAAAAGGGTATTGTTTTCTACTGATGACTACACAGACCCTATAGTACAAGGCCACCTTTACAGGATTTGAATAACTTGAGCATGGCAACAATTTGAATGAAGAAATAAACACCAAGGAAGTTTTTAATCTTAACTTATCAACTACAGGCACCTAAAAAATTTAAATTAGATATTTCTTGATAAAAAACTTTGATGATCAAAACATGCTCTTTGGTGAGCAAATCTAGTAATAAATTATTTCTGGTAGTATATCAGCACAAGAATCTCACTGAAATCAGATGACATAGTATCCCACTGGGACACAAAATTGCTCCAGGCAGCGACCAGCAGAGATGCTATCAGCATTCATAAGACTATAAACTAAATAATGGATAATAAGTAGCTAAGGACAGATTGCAGAGCCTCGGCTACCAGGACAAAGATTGCAGTGCACATAATAATGATTAAATATTTGTACAAACTGAGAACAGAGAGCTGCACTGCATAAATGCTATCATCACAATTAGATCATGCTGCTGCCTGATACTGGTATGGAACAAGAAAAGATCTTAGATTACCTCAGAGAAGTTACACTAGTCTCTGAACACACTAGTTAAGTCACTAAAAACAATAATAAACAGTTATACACATGAGAGGACTATGTATTCAACTATTAGGTTGCATCACCAAAAATAGGCTTCTGAATTTCTAATTCTCAAAAATGAACAGAACCTGAAATTAGTTGTACAAAGGCTGATTTTAGTGCACCAGAATTCATTTTTTCTACCTCACATTAGAAAGACTACCTGAGTTTCTGATTTTCGAAAATGACAAAAGACTAGTTCAGCACCAAATTAGCAATTGCAATAGTCACTGTCACTACTCAAATCAATTAAACAAGTTCTAATTCTATTTTCACTTAAGTAGGAAAACAAACAACACCAAGAAAAGACAAATTTACTACTCACCTTGCCATCCTTGTTCCTGCAGATGTTGGGTCAGCAGCGACACACGACGTATGACAGCTTTTTTACTGCAGATGTCCAATGTCACTCTACAAAATATTGGCCGCTCTCACAACATGTCAACGTTTCACAAATCTGGACCAAGCAAATTATTGGCCACTCTCACCGGTAGCAACTTGACTGAATCTGAACCCAAATTCCTAGCCAGAACAAAAAAAAAGAAAGAAATCCAAAGCTTTGGTCATCACTGCATCTGAAGCCACGCCGGAGAAAAGAGGGAAGGAGGGCCGTGGAGAGCGGATCCACCTGTGCTGGCCTCGGGCGCGCCGCTGCTGCCGGAGGAGTGTCGCCGCCGCTGTCGAAAGAAGAGCCGCACCGAGGAAGGTGTCCCTGCCTGGGTCTGTCGCCGAGGAAGGTCGTATGCCGCCGCCGTCGCAATGTGCCGCCGGTGCCATGCGCAACCGCGAGGGAGAGGCCGTGCGCCGCCGTCGCCATGCACAGCCGCGCGAGAGAGGGGCGCTGACTACGTGCGCCGCCGCGTGGGGGAGAGGGGAGGTGTGTGGTCGCTGTGTGCTGTTGCGGGAGAAAGAAGACAGGCGCAGTGGCGAGAGGGAGCGGCCGAGAGCGTACAAGCCTGAATAGTGAGAAACCATAACTTGTGCAATATATACTAGTGCATTTGATCCAACGGTCATTGTTCGTCAGGGTTCATCTAAGAGCTGCAATACATCGGGCCCAAAGTATTGGGCTGCATAGTAATGGGCTGAATTACAATGTTTTTATTTTCCATTTAAAAAAATATGAACTCTAAACTGAATAAGAATTTTTTTTAAAAAATAAATCTATGACTAATAAAAAGATATTCACTACAAAATATTAGAAATCATCGAGATCTACAACTTTTGTTTTGAGCATTTCTCCATCCGACTTTGTTTGAGCAATTTAAATTTTTGAATTTCAAAATATGAAAACATCAAGCGTAGTTTTTCATAATAAAAGTTATTTCAAATGAAAAAATTATCAACTATAGAGTTCTATAACTTTTTAAGATCTACATATTTTATTTTGGTCATTTTTTCTAGGACTTTTTTTATCAATTCAAAATTTGAATTTTTTTTAAAAAAAATCAACTTCAAACAACACTTTGAAAGGGTAAATTATTTCAGCTAAAAAAGTCATCAACATAAAAGTTGTACAACTCATCAAGATCTACAACTTTTATTTTGGTCATTTCTTCATCCGACAAAATGATTATAACATTGTTTACAAATTTTACATCTTTCTCTTACAATTTCATGAACTCTAAGACGGACATGTCAAATTTATGAACAATGTTACAATCATTTTGTCTGATGAAGAAATGACCAAAATAAAAGTTGTAGATCTTGATGAGTTGTACAACTTTTATGTTCATGACTTTTTCAATTGAAATCATTTACTACATCGAAATGTTGTTTGAAGTTGTTATTTTTGAAAATTCAAATATTAAAATGATAGAACAGAGGCACTTGAAAAAATGACGAAAGATAATAGTTCTAAGAACACAATAAGTTGATAGAGCTTGATTTTAGAAACATTTAGAAAAAAGAATCATCAGATTTGGAGTTAGCATGAAAAAGAAAGACTAGTTATAAAATTTCGCTGTAGATTAAAAAGAGAAAATGTAGGTTCATGTATGTTGTTCAATTTCTAGCATTTGAGCAATCTATTTTCTAGTAGTGATTCCAGTTTCTGTAGTGATAAGGGAGGCACAAATAACTACGACAGTGACAGTTGGTTAAAATCGTCACGGAGTTACTACCTAATTCTCAAACCGTCGTAAGACCGTCATAGATTCGATACGTAGTGACGGTTTAAAAAAAAACCGTCATGGATCAAAGACAATTCTTGTAGTGAGAGCGATGGGTCTGTCGGTGATGCGTATCCACAAGCTTGAGAAGTCAGCGGAGGCCACCTCGTTCCAGAGCCCAAGCTCCGAGGAATAGAGGTAGACCACCGTGTTTCCCGCGTCAGGCCTGGCTGTGACGAGCACGAGGCTGAACGGGGAGTCGTGGCAGTCGCTGTGGTCCACGTGCCCCGACGCGCAGACCACGGCGGCGTTGTTGAAGCTGAACATGTAACGGCGCTGCATCAACAGCGGCGGCGCTTCGATGTACCGCCGGCGTCCAGCCACGGGGTCCCAGACGAGGAAGTGGTCCCAGTCGGGGCTTCGGAGGAGGACCTGGCCGTGGCGGCTGTCCACGAACCGCCAGCCGTGGCCCTTGTGGCCAAAGGCCGCGGCAGAGACGCGGTCCGGCGACTCCCCCACGGGGAGGAAGCTCTGGGGAAGGCTTTCGTCGTCGTGGAAGAAGCCCAGCAGGGGAGGCGTGCTCTCACCGCCTGGAAAGTGCGGAGGAAGTCTGGCTGGCCGATGAAGCTGCGCAGGTTCTTGCAGGCGAGCGAGGCACGAGCGAGGCTGGCGGGGTGAGGTGGCACGCGGCGGAGAACCTCGCTGAGGGCGTCCGCCGGGACGTGCTCCATGGAATGCGCCGTGCTCATGGAGGTACCCATACTGCGGAATGGGGATTGGGGATGATGTCAGATGTGTCGTCGTCAATGGCTGCCCCTCTGCTTGTGTTGGTGGCCAGGCTAGCTAGCGGCTAACAAGGGCAAGAAACAGGTCAAATGAAACGCCGGCCTGCTGATGCTCTTTCATTATTTTATTATATATTGCTGGCTCATTTGAATTGAAAATGCAACAACCCTGTGCCGGGCACTACCATTTATTATGAAAATCTTTTCTGGGGCATTTGTGATTCTGTTTTTTGGTTATAATACTCCCATATTTATTATGAAAATCTTTGCTGAGGCATTTCCGATTCTGTTTTGAGGGTATATATACTACTGCCAGGTGATTATGAGAGTTTTGGTGCCAGCATAGAGATGTGCATGCATGACAGCTTCTCTACTCATTAACTGCAGCAGCTCGCAGGAAATAGTGTTCTACACTACCGGAAACCGGTTAATTGCCGTGTGCTTAAGTGTTTGCCGAGAGCTAAAACGCGGGCACACGGCAAACAGCACGTTCCCGAGTGCAATAAGCGTTACTCTCGGCAAACGACATACACTCGGCAAACGACGTACACTCGGCACAACGTAATGTTTGCTGGGTGTCTCAGGCAGGACACTCAGCAAAATATAAAACGGCTCACGGCAAACATTCAACACTCGGCAAATATAGCTACCGTCAGTTACCATCATCCTCCGTTAGATCTTTGCCGAGAGCTGCCGTTAGCACTCGGCGAACATTAATCTTTGCCAAGTGTTTTAGGGTTCCACTCGGCAAACCCCTAATGTTTGCCGAGTGTATTTACACTGCACTCGGCAAACAAAAAAAAAAACTTTCTATTTTGGCCTCCAAATTTTTTGTACACTTCACGTACAATTTGGGGTATTCTGTGTATAAATTTTGTATGTTTGTCTATTTGTTTGGTATATTTAATTATTTTTTTCGGTTTAATTGTATTTTCGAGGAATAATTGAATTTGAATTGGAAGTCATTCACAAAATGGAGTAAAATTAATGCAAAGATGGATAATTGTTTCTGAGCATACTGGGAAGCCTTATCTATGAAATATATGGAAATTTTGTAGTTTCTGTTAACGAAATATGACCGCAAATATATGTTCGAGTTGTTTTAAAATTATATAAAATTGTAATGAGGTCCAAAAATCATGAGATTGGTCAAATTCTCTTGATATTATATGTGGATGCTCTGTAAAAAAAAATGGGAAGGTTTCACACATGTTGACACGTATGACTCTTACAAATCAAGACATCTCCGAAAGAAGCTCAGAGTGTCCAGAAGGATTGGAGGCGTTTTGGGATCAAACTCAAAGTGAAGTTGAGGTTTCACTTCAATTTTTTTTTGCACGCAAGCAACATCCACTGCACCATATTTAAACATTACTGTCGGGTCAAAACCCTCCTTCACTGGCGCATTTTGAACTGGCACAACCAACTCAGCAGTGTTGAGCTCATGACATCACTGCTGGGTCTGCCAAACCGGCAGTAGCTATCACTGCCGGTTTGTTTTACCAACCGGCAGTGATATGTGAGCTATCACTGCCGGTTTGCAATGAGACCCGGCAGTGATATAATTTTTATAATTTGCATTTTATTAATCCTTTTATTTTCAATTTGAGGGGATATCTTGGGGGGGAGGTGGGAGTTGTGTTGGCGGTGATGCAATCAAATAATTGGATATGGATGTGGATCTCGACGTCACTACAAATCCATTAATGTTTATATTACAGAAATTTCGAAATAAAACGTATAAGTAACGAAGTAATTAAGAGTCGCATTACAATAGCCTATCCACATGTTTTCTTCCATAGGCCTTCTTGAACTTCTTGGTCTTGGCAATGCAGAATAATCCGTTCTTGCTCAATACCTCATCGGTGATAAACTTTGATACTTCTTCTTGAATTCCTCTTATCTCGAAATCGACCAACCGGTTGTGACCGTGTGCTTCGCGCTATAATTGAATCAAGATGATATTCAGATACAAAAACATAAGCAAAAACAATACAATTGGGAAGCCTAGTACCGCTTCATCTCCTTTGTCGGTTTTTGTACCAAAGTAGACAAGCATAGCCCACATCACATAGAACCTGCATTCGTTGTTCCCCGCTGGTTGGTATAGAGTCTTGATATCCTCCATATACTTAGCCGTGAATGGTTCACTCCAATTGGTGTGCTTCTTGGTATCGACATTTTTCCAGTCAGGTAAAGCCTTCATTCTGTGTGACATTATAAACAAAGTATCAAGGCCATAGACATTATAATGTCCGATGTGATTAGAAAGTAGTGTTGTGATATTGGGTTCACTTACTTATTGAACACATTGACTGGATGGTCGATTTGAGAAAGTGGCTTCTTCTTGAAATCCCACACCTCGATATGTGAATTTACAAGACAAATCTCTACGAGGACATAATGATTGCTGCAATCACAAAGGAAAGTCCATGTTACTAAATGTCATATATATTAAGCGAATGAACACCAAAGTGAGGGCCGAGAACACATACTTGCAGTTGTAGGGTAGGAGTATGTTTGTTTTGTTGTTTTTCAACATCCTTTCAAACTCAATCTTCAAACTTTTTGGCACATAGTCATCTTGACACCCGGCAGCGCATGTTGTCTCGTCAACAAATACGGGATCCAAGAAGTCTACATGCATTAGGCGCCTCTGTAGGCACCATTTTGCCATACACCTGCATAATAAACATAGGATATATTCAAATACAGATCGTGTGCTTTATTATAACGTTGTGAGGGTAGGGTACTTACATAGTCCATAACATCAAAATCTGTACATCGAGCAAGCGCTGTTGGAAGAGCTGAAAGAGGACTTCATAATAAACACTATGCACCTCTTCTTCAGGATGATTAAAAATCAGCCCGGGAGGGATACAAACTTCAAAGCCAATGTAATCCCCTTTGGCAGTATCGAGGGTGTAATAATCATGCAACTGTCGCAGATATGTTGGCAACTCTTTACACTCTTGTTCGGTGGCGACCAAAGGTTTGTCTCTTGAATACTGGTATGCGACAGCTGCTGATTCAAACTCTCTTCTTCCGTAATATAACTCCACGGCCTCCTCCATGGATATGCCCATGTTGTTGGCCAAGTTCTGTATCTCTAGCAAATGTTGGCTCTGTATTACTGTTTCTCTAGTCTGATTGCTCTCTTTGTGGTTCTGTCTTTCAAATTCTGTTTGTTGCATCCATGGAGGGAGACTAGCTATTCGCTTAAAGAAGGAAACGGATGCTTCCTTGGTTCTTGAGTGCTGCTCCACAGTCTTGCCCTTCATCAAAGAAGTAATGCTAGCATCCACCTTCTTCTTCTTGCTTATCTTGGGAGCATTACCAACTGAAGACGATGACCTCTTCTGTTGGGAGGTCGAACCAGATCATAGAGAACGAGATGGAGGAGGAGGAGGAGGAGGAGCAGGATTCTTCTTCTTTGGCGGTGGGGGAGGGGGAGGTGGAGGAGGAGGAGTCTTCTCCTTTGTCGGTGGAGGAGGAGGAGACTTCTCCTTTGGCGGTGGTGGTGGAGGAGGAGGAGTCTTCTCCTTTTACCGTTGTGGCGAGGGAGAACTAGGGTCTTCATGTCCAAACACAGGCGAGTAACCCCTGGGAGGTGGTGATGCCAATGATTCATCGTCATCCTCATCATCTGAAGATGGCTGTTCATCAAGCTTGATGATACATTTGCGCCAGGCCACATGAGTGCCCAAGTTGTGAACAAGACGCGGCCTATCTTCCTCCACTGGGTAATCAATATGTATCATATTAAACTTCTTATCCAAGATCTTATCAATGCTGACTCTGGCATACCCGAGTGGCATTGGCTTGCCATGAATGATGCCGTCTCCTCTCGGAAAGGCTTGTCCGACCGCGACCTTGTCTTTTGTCCAGTGTTGATAGATATACAACCTGACATTAACAGGTCCAATGATGTTGTCCACCGAATGATGAGCATTGACCTCTTTTTCGTCAGGCATAGGGGTAGATCCACAGCTACTGCAACCCTTGAGCACTGGGCTATTCCACGTCTGGACAGGCTGCGGTTGTGCCGAACACATGGATTGTATAGCTGTCATAACTCGTGCATCAACTTGAGCAGCTATCTGTGCTTCCATGCTATCTTCGATTTCCTTTTTTCACCTTTGCAGCTCTTCTTCTCTTTGCAATTTAGCCCTCGCCCAGCTCTTATAGGACGAAGATTCACCTTCGAAGGCTTTCTCCCAAGGAACAATCCTGGCTCCTCTTGTGCTGTAATAGAACCGCCTAAATCACGTGGCCCGACAGGCACCCGTCATCGTCACTAATGACATCTGACAGCCTGGCCCGTGTTCCAGATGACCTAGGCTGGCTCTGCCGGGCTACATAAGCACCCGTTATCTCCGACAGGATCCCATTGCGAAGCCATTACAGGGTTACAGCATTTGATAACAAAATACATCAGAGTAAAATTTGCAGAAGAGTAAATAGTACTTAATATTACAGACCAGTGTTTGAATAGAATTAGGTGCAGTTATTACAGACCATAAATTAAAAGTGTTGCAGTAGCGGTAGAATCAACAGTACGACAGATAGATAAATATTACACGAACCCTACCCACGGGTTCAACCTTAATCTTCTTCACTTTCCTGGACGATGGTGACGCAGCACGGAGCGAGACAAACTTCGGTCTCCTGATGCCCTCCTGCAACGGGGTTAACAAACCCTGAGTACATGGGGTACTCCGCAAGACTTACCCGACTAAGGGTGTAAAATTAGACTCAGGAATGCGGGCTGAGGGGAGTTAAGGTAAGGCTTTAGCAAGAGTTCAAAGGTTTTGCGGAAAAGCATTACTAATCCTATCTCAATATTTTATTTTAATAATACTATTCATCATTAACCATATCTCCAAGTTCTTTCTCATATATCAACATTTCTTTCATTTGCTTTATCCATTCAAAAACAATTCTAGTTCCGAACCACTATTCGCTGAATGATCGAAGGATCAAGTCTCCATATCCGAGGAGCAACGACGATTCGAATTGATTAATACCCAGCTGGGGATCCCTATCCACACTACGTATGTAGCACATAAGCTTGCATACGCCAACCCCGCCTACCACGGCTTTTCATACCCCGGAACCGGTCCTGCGCCACCCGAGAGCACAGTACTCTCTCGTCTCCAGGCATGACGGCCACGAGGGTACATGCTACTCTCGCCATCTCTCCACTCCCAGTGCGTGGTTGTCGGTTCCAGCAGTAGAGCCACCGGAGTCAGAGGCTTTCCGTAGTATGTGGCTAGTTGCAAAGTCTCGATCCAGCAGGCCTACAACGAACGGTCCCTAAACCTTTTTCCGACGGCGGCAGTGCATTGGGACTCTAACCCAAATACCCCTGTCCCTTCGGTTTTCAAATCCGTTTCCGTCGGTGACAATTGTTGGGACTCTAACCCAATGCCACGGTCACCGAGCAGGAAAAACCCTTCCTTGTTGATGACAGTGAACTAGCTAGGAACATTGCCAACCAACAAGGACATAACCAGTCCCATAAAGTGATTTTTGTGCTTTTAGATCATCATAGTTGAAATAGCATTTTTGCAAAACTAACATTAGGCATGACTAAGCATTTTGCAATACTTTTTAATAAATCAGGTTCTCAAGTATTGTCAGATATTCAAGGATGGTAATGCATCAATTGGTTGTCACCCAACTCCTATTAACCTAATGCAATTAATTAACTCAAGTGCTAAATATTTTTAAAACTACAAGGAGAAGGGCAAATGCACCGGGGCTTGCCTTGGATAGTGTAGAGTGTCGGATCCAGGTTGGTGCCACAAATATCAAAACCTTACACAATTTCCTGAGCAGTCTCCTCAGATGCACCCTCAGACTTTATCTCCGGATTCTCGGTCACTACACGTTTGCAATAATGAATGTATGAATGCAATACACATGAAATGACAGATAAAAATTAAATAATAAATAATGCACACACGTGATCAAGACCCTACCATAGGCTAGCCATGATTACTCTAATTCATAATGCCCTAGGTCATAAAGGTGATTGACCTAGAATCTCAATCAATCCAAAAATCACACCATTCAATAATTATTCAATTTCCTATTTCTATTATTAATCATTTAAACCAACATATAATTTAATAAATATTTAACTATTTCCATTTGATGCTAAATTCCACCAACAGATAGATTTCAGTACCAAACAGTGGCACAATAAATTTCATGATTTTTGGAACAACACAGAGATTATTAAAAATCACCAAAGTTTCATTTATCAATTAAAGTGCTGATTTTTACCTACTACAGAATCTACCCAAAAATCAAGTTTAGTATTTTTATTAAATACTACATGTTACAGAGAGCATCCTCCAAAATTTTGGTGATTTTAGGAGCATTAAATAAATTCACAAAAAATGTGAAACAACAGTACTATTCATTGGAAATTAATAAAGAAAAACCTTTAGAAATTCTACCGGAAATTAGAAATCCAATTCACACCGAGCCGGCCCATTAAAACGCACAGGCCCAGCACGGCCAGCACATGCCCGCGCGCGCACGCCTCTGAGCGGGGCCGCTGACAGGCCGGCCCCAGCCGTCAGCCCCATCACCTGGGCGCTGACAAGCGAGCCACCCCTGTCAGGATCGTCTCCAATCTCCGGCCGTCGCTCCTGCGCACGTGCGTACGCATGGCACGGCGCGGACCTCGCCGCCGGCGGCGCTAACAGCGAGCGCAATCGGCCGAACACCTACCCCAAGACCCTAGCCGACTCCCTAAGAATCTAGCCCTAGCTCTAATCGCCTCCGACGAGCGGGAGCTCGCCTATGGCGGATCTCGGCGGCACGGCAAGGCCGTTCCGGCCGAGGGGACACGGTACGGTCACGGGAAAAAGCATCAGGGAGAATCAGAGGCTCACGACGAAGCTAACAGGGCGAGTTAGTTGACGAAGAGGCGGTGCGGTGAGGATGGCTTGACGACGACGGTGGCGGACACGGCTCGGCCGTCGGCGACGAAGATCTGTTCCGACGAACCTGGTGCAGCACATCACAATCCACCGTGCGCATTAGAAACTACACCACCACGGGAGTTTAGAACGCTACCCCGAGAAGAAAGACGCCCACTCTAACAGACCGGACGAGAAGAGGATGGCCGCGGCGGAGCTCCGGTGATAACCCGAAGACGAAGATGCTCACCGCGAGCTACACAGGGTACCACGGCTCACGCGACGGGCACCAATCGATGCACCACGAGCTTGGCTACCTATCTGGGAGATGGAGAGGGTGGAGATGGCTCGGTGGCTGTGAATTTGGCCACGAATGATGAGGTGGTTGCCGGCAGCCGCTCGGGAAGAACTGGGAAAACGGAGGGGCTCGTCGTCTTTAAAGGGCAGGGAAGGGGTGGGATAAGATCGGGGCGTCCGGGCCTCCTCCTCGGCCGCTCGACAATGCCGCGACATGCCCACGCCGGCTAGACGGCGCTCGGCGCCAGACATGGCACGCGCACGTACGGCCGAGACAATGAACAGGGGGACCCCCCTTTAGCTACAGTAGTAGGCTAAGTAGGTCAAATGCTATTTGATTCCAATTCGATCTGATCCAGCCAGAATCCGAGGAAGTGATGAATACAAAAGTTGTAGAGAATTTTGTGTAGATCATTTTTACTATTGACATGAAATTCAAATTCGGCCTAAATTTTCAAACTACAGCAAAGGGGGTAAAAGTAGGGTTTGAATTTCAAACTGAAATTTTAAAATTATTTTTGATTCTTCTCAACAACTTGAAAATTGGTAAACATGAAAGTTGTTCAACTCAGTGAGCTTGACAACTTCTATTAAGGAAGTTTTTTGAAGATTCTTAATATTTTTGAAATTGAAGTTTCAAATATAAATTTCAATATAGTAATTTGAGTTTAATTTGAATTTTTATAATATAACTTCAAAATATCCAAAAATAAAAGTTGTCCCATTTTAAAAACTCTATAACATTTATTAAGACACTTTCATCAGATTCATTATAGATTTTGAATTAGGATTTTAGGTCAATTCTAGGGCTTAATTTGATTTCTATTTAATTTTTATTTTTAAATTTGATTAAGGACTTAATTACACAATCAATCACTAGCTGAAAATAAATCACTCTAGGCCCTAAGCACAATCATATGTAGATGCTTGAATTTAAATATGATGACATGGCAGATTAATTAAGTTGCAATACCTAGGGGTATTACATGTGCGACCGGGAGTGCTCCTTGTTCCCAAGAGCTTGGGTGAGCACATCATTTTCTCTATCCGACTTGCAGGATTCCTCTATTCACTTCGTCAGTTATCATTGAAATCCTCTGGAGGAGGTTGGTGATGGCGGGTTCACTCCAAGAAGAAAGCCTCCCGGTACTATCGTACCGTGCCCCCCTTGCGAGAAGGTAGTTGTCTTGATCCTTAGGCCGCTCTGCTCTAGTTTCTGAACTTTCATTTCCCATTCTGGAATCTTCCTGACATAGCCACGTGATCCTAGGTGATGAGGATCCTTTGCCTTCTGTGAGTTTGCTCTATTTCTTTCGCTTGCTGCTTTGGACTCTTCGGATAGCTTGTAAGACTTGAACTCCTCCCAGAAGTCCCTGTGCTTAGCACATTCCCCTCTCTCAAAGTTTGGTTGCCTGTCTTCCTTGAGCTAACTTATATAAGGTTCCTTTGAAAGTTTTGAACGAACGACCCATGATTTCTGCATTCTTCTTGACTGTAGCCTCATCATAGTTGTTAGGGAAAGTGAAATAACCTTTAAGCTTGTTCCAAACCAGCTCCTTCTCACTTTTTGGAACCCTCCATGGGTCATCCTCACGACCAGTCCATTTTCTATACTTGATCGGGATAAAATCTCTGACAAGTGCCCTGATGATACTCTTGTATGGGCCCAAAGCTTTGAGAGGCTCCACCGGCTCCCCTACTTGGTCAAACTCAGAGATATGCCAATGTTTACTTGTCTGAGGAAGCTTTGTTGCTCCACGCTTAGTCCTACTGCTACCCTCACCACTTGGCTCTTTCATCTTACCCTGCTTCAAAATACGTAATTAAGTACCCATCAAAAATATCTATCGTGGTGGGGTACTTCGGCGTTATTACGTATGACCTTAGTTATTTCATCCATCAGATCAACCGGCTCGAACTTTGGTTTTCATCTTCTTGATTCTCACTGCCACTTTCATTAGTTGGATCCTGCGGCTCTCCTGTACTTTGGCGACGCGTGGTGAACTGGCGATGACGAGTCATGTCTGTGGACATGCATGTCATCAGTGTTTGTATGGCACATGTATGCATAGTAGAAATACAAGCAAATTGGGTTTTTGATGGATTAATACAAAGTACACATGACATAACTAGTACATATATTAGAGTAGTGTACTACAAGTACTAATTTAGTAGTCTACATTAACTTCCAAATACATAAAGCAATGACCAAAGCTTGATATAAAATGATGGTATCTTTCCAAGACCAAGAACCAAGGCTCCTGATCTTTATCGCTCTGACAGGTGTCTTATCTTCTATCTTCAATTCATCGCCTTTCCTATGGATTTCACCATAGTTGTAGTAGGAAGTCAACGCTTCAGCTTCTGTGTTGTATCTCTTGTGAAGAGCACCTGGGTAGCGATTGACTTGAGCGTAGCACTCTTCTCAAGTACGGTATACGCCAGGTCTGTGGCCAACATGCACTACATACCAAGCCATTGATGCCTAAAGACGCATAAAATTAATGGCCTTGCAAGATTAGCAATATAGCCCATGCAAATCAAAGTAGAGGAAGCAACATTTCAAAGAACATGTAGGCATAGCTTAGCTTGTACAATACATATGACCTTGGACCATTAATGAAAGTTGTAGCATATATTGTGTACTTCAAACTTTATTTTCAGAGCAATAGCAAAATCAATTCATTTCTTGGCAAAACAGTGGGTCAAAGTGTTGCATTTTCCTTTGAGGCATTACATCGAACACCTAGAGGGCAGGGTGGATGCTCATCGATGAAAATGGAGTGGGTGGTCGGAATCCCGCGCTCCTGGCGTCGTGGTGTTTCCTGGTGTCGTGGAGAAGCAGAAGGATGGCGTCGGGTTGCTCCTGTCGTCGACGATGGCAATGGGGAGAGGAGGTCGGTGGTGGCGGCGTCGTGCAGTGGCCGGCCGGGCTGGAGGTGGTGGCCAGCGTTGTGGACGGCAACGCCTGGTACTGGGGACGGTTTCCGGACATCACGGAGCGCACGGGAAGCGCGGCCGAGCTGCTGCGGGCTCCGGAACAGGGCAAGAACGGTGGCACAGGGACGGCGGAGCACAGGCGCCGGCGTCGAGCTGGAAGATTTGAAACTTAGAAAATTTCCTGAAGCGTCCGATCCCTTATATAGTAGACAACATCACTGTCGGTTCTATATACGAGCCGGCAGTAATGTCTTACATCACTGCCGGTTTATAGAAGCAACCGGCAGTGATAGAAGACATCACTGCCGGTTCGTAACTAAAACCGACAGTGATGTTGTCTACAGATCCAGGAAAAGAAATTGTATAAAACCAAAACATATCTGTTCTAAACTGAAGTCACTCGCAGTTCAGCTGGTTGAGTCTTTGTGCTTTGGCCTTGGTGGCCTAGGTTTGAACTATAGGTTCCCCACAATTTTTTTGTGATGTTATTTTTTATTTTCACATCACTGCCGGTTCCACATTAGAACCGGCAGTGATACGAGCTATCATTGCCGGTTCTATAATACAATCGGCAGTGATGTCATATTTTTTAAAATTGTAAAATTTTGTTTACAATTTATAGTAATTCATAGAAAACTCCAAAAATTGTAAAAATGGTGTCATTAAATTTTTATTGCATTTCCCTACAACCTTTGTTTAGTTGATGTTTTCATTTGAACAATTTAAATATCTCATTTGTTTGAAAAAGTATGTAAATTTAGTATTTTGTTATAAACAACAAAGTTGTAAGAATCATCAGACTAAACAACTTTTATTTTGTTATTTTGTGCATTTGAATTATTTTGGAGACTATGCATTGTTCATATCTCTAAAAAATTTCAAATCTCGCGATTCTAACCAAATTTAGGCCACCAGATGGTCTCAAATGGAAAACTTGTAAACAACAAAGTTGTATAACTCATAAATGTCTACAACTTTTATTATAGTCATTTCTTCGTTTGAGATTGTTCTATATGACATGAGTTATATGGAAACATAGTAGTTTGTGAGACATGCCATGAGTTATATGTGAGTTTGCTTACTTCTCAATAGTCCTATTGAAATCTTTTCTATTCATATGGTAAGGGTGATCCTTTCGTAGGAACCTACGGTGTCCCATACACACCATCTTCTTGTTTTCTGGAAGATGTATAGCATCTGTCTCATCCAAGCACTCGACACACCCAGTGTATCCTTTTGTCTTCTCTCCAGACAAGCAACCTCGCCCTAGCAGGTCGGTGATTGTAGCGATGAAGTATAGCCTTTATCGTGACATGTTCTTTATTGTACTCATCCCAAACATCCTTCACACCCGTCTCCCACATCTGTAGTAGTTCATCGTTCACTGGTTCTAGAAGCACATCGATATCGTTGCCAGGTTGTTTTGGGCCTTGGATTAGTAGTGGCATCTAGATGTATGACCCTTTCGTACAAAGCCAAGGTGGAAGGTTGTATATACATAGCGTCACTGGCTAACTGCTATGATTGCTTCTAACCTGGTCAAACGGATTCATCCCATCTGTGCTCAAACCTAACCAAAGATGCCTTACCTCTCCACCGATGTTCTTATAGAACATAGTGTTGATAGTCCTCCAGTCTGACCCATCGGCGGGGTGCCTCAATATTGTATCTTTCTTCCACTCTTCACCGTGCCAGCGCAACAGCTTCACTGACTTTGCATTTGCAAACAACCTATGTGTCGGGTACCCAACTATGGAGTACTATTGACGGTGGATATACCCTAAAATTCCACATTCAAACATCGTCAACAGGCCTTGGATTCAAGGGAAGATAAACATATCATGAGCATATTTTATCAATAACTAGTTCCACATGTACTCTTATCAATAACTACATGGTTCGGCCGAACCATGATATGTTGCCCCAGGCCACCACCTTTCAACACATTGCATACAACATCAAATGGAGGAGACCAGATCCAAGGGGGGCCCACCCATGGGTCGGCCGAACTGCCCATGGGGCCCACCTGGCTCTGGTGACGTGGTAGGATCCGTGTGACACTCCAACCAAGTTATTTCATCCATCAGATTCAACCTGTGCTTTCATTCAACGGTGGAGATCAAAGGCACAGGGATTGAGGCATGAAACGAAGCAACCAAGACAGAACCAACATATGGGGAGAGTCTATGATAGATGGGGACCACGCTGGTGGGCCTAGCTCACCAGGGGTGGGTCGGCCGAACCATAGAAAGTGGGCCCAAGCCACCTGCACACTCCCTGACTGGTGGGGACAGCTTCTAGAAGATCCTGGCTAGACCCACCAGTCATGGGGGGGTCAGCCGAACCCCCCTGGTGCCCAGCTAGGTCGGTTGGCCTCCACCGACTTCAAGCATGCTTCCCATGTGCTCAAATTGCCACAGCCGTCCATCTTATGGCGGTTACAAGGCGGTGGATCCAAGGATGGAGAGTTGAGGAGCACACAGATCGCTGATGTGGCATCCCTCCACTCTCCACAATAAATAGAGGCTGCCCACTCCTCTTCAAGACACACCGTACACCATACAACTCAAGGAGCAAGCTAGAGTTCTACTCTTTAGTAGTAGTATTAGTCTAGTGTGGGAGTTAGAGTCGAGTCGGCGCTCGGAGTCTCCGGAGTCATCTGCTAGAGAGTCTGGTATAGCTCTTGTACCTTTCCTTCTGTAAGACTTTATCTTTATCAATATATATAATCTTTACTTTACTTCACTAAGTTCTTACTTAGTGTTTACTATTCTTTATAGTATTGTTGTGTCTTTACTTATTTATACTTATCTTATACTTGATAGTGATCTTGTCCCAACTCAACGTGTGTTAGTTCATCGCCTGTCATAGGATGTTCTAGTTGTTGGTACGCAGCTAGAATAGTGAGACTTAGTGTAAGCGTGGTGCTTAGACTAGATCTTGCCTTTGATTACCGCTTGTCGCACGGATTGTTTGTGGGTGCTAGCAGGTGGTGACAGCCCTGTCTAGTCTTAGTATCCCTCCACGTGTTTCAGGCAAGTTCTTAAAAGGTAGGCTACCATAATAGTGTAGGCGCTTCGGGTAGAGGTTTTGTCCTCTATTCTCTCACACTACCCCCTGCACACCGGTAGTAAGGTACTATCTTGGTATAAGTCATCTATTTGATAGGATAAGTCATAAGAGTAAAGTAAGTGTCATAGGAGTCTTATACTCACTTGTTGTCCTCCTACCTAGCTATACTCTACTAGTTATCTTTTAGTTATCTTAATACTTGTTGTGTATTGGTGTCATTACCCTTTCCTCTATTTATCGATTTACCCCCTACCACTAGTTGGTACTAAGTTCGTATAGACCTAATGATCTCTCTCTTTTTTATTAATTATTCCCAGCAACCGCTTTCCCTTGGGATAAAAATAAATAACAATACCTCGCAATACTCCCGGGTGAAGTGCTATAGCGGTATATTCTGTGCGCTTGCGGAATTATCCAATAGACATAAGAGATACCCTCAGGGCACTTCTGGCGTCGTTATCAGAGATAGCCTAACATCCTGTCTCTGGTGGTTGCGCTAAGAAGTGTCAACAAGCATTTCTAGGCACCGTTACCGGGGAAAGCATCAGTCTAGGAATATTAATAAAAAAATTGAATCCAGAGTCTATTATCAATTTAGTTATCGAATAGTGTTAGGGGCTTACCCTTGTCTGTGTTTCTCGTTATCGTGAAGCTAGACAGTGCATGAACGGTTTCCAATTGCTATCAAATTATATTGAAGATCCCGAGCAATTGTTGAGAAGAACTAGACGCCGTCAAGTTCCACCTCAAAGGTTCATCTCAAACCTGAATCCGTTCGAGGAAAGAGGCTCCGTAATCAGCTGAGGAAGCTATGGCCCAAAAGACCATCTCCGAGTTCTCTGCACCGTCCGCTGACAACATTGCCACTGGACCGCAGCTCAACTTTAGAGATGCTACCTTTGAGCTCAAGCCTGCACTGCATCAACATGGTGCAAGCTAATCCATTCTGTGGAAAGCCACACGAAGATGCCAATGCTCATCTCCAGCACTTTCTGGAGGTGTGTGGGACTTTCACCATCAAGAACGTCTCGGCTGAAGCCATCCGTCTTCGCCTGTTCCCATTCTCACTGCTTGGGAAGGCAAAGCGATAGTTCTATGCCAACAAGAGTGAAGTCATCACCTGGGAGAAGTGTGCCAACGCTTTTCTCAAGAAGTTCTTCCCAATGGGCAAAACAAAGTGCTCTCCGTGGCAAAATTTCAAGCTTCCAACAACAAACGGACGAGACGATTCCCTGAAGCATGGGAACATCTCCAGGAGTACATTCGTGCCTGTCCTCATCATGGGATTGAAGAATGGCTCCTAATTCAAGGTTTCTACCATGGGCTGACTGGATTAGCCCATAGTCACCTTGATGCTGCAGCCGGAGGAGCATTCCTACAACACAATGTCAAGGATGCTAAGGACCTCATTAAGAAAATGGTTATCAACCAAGGATGGAATGAGGAACGCCTTCAGCCCAAGAAAAGGGGTATGCACACCTGTCGGTGCTAGTTTTAGCGGTGCTAACACTGGCTAGTAAATATGTGTTTTGCGGTTGAGGCTACGGATGGTGTGCAAGGGGGAACACAGGGATTATACTGGTTCAGGCCAAGCAAGCCCTACGTCCAGTGGAGAGGAGAGTCGTGTTGCCTTGCACCGGAGTGCTTGTAGTAGGGGGTTACAAGCTAGGCGAGAGAGAGAAGTGCTCCCAGGTCTCTTGTGAGTGTCTAAGTGTATGCAAGTCGTTTGCTGGGAGTGTGTATGTGTGGGTGAGAACTTAGAACTTCTCCGTCGTGTCCTTCTAAAGCTGGCCTCTGCTCTCCCTTTTATAGTCGCAAGGGAGAGGCAAGGGCAGCGCTTACAATGCTACGCATGTTATAGCGACGAGTTGCTGTTCCCCGTTTGATTATGGTCAGCAACAGTCTTTTCTCCACGTCTCCGGGGAATGGCCGTCGTTGTTCGCACGATCTTGGTGAGTTCCAAGGCGGGAGCAGTCGTCGAATTACGTCATGTCGTCAGCTACGGTCTTTTCTTCGCGTCTCCAGGCTATGGCCCTAGTGGTTCGCACGATCTTGGTGAGTTCCAAGGCGGCAACAGTCGTTGTATTATGGCGTGCCGTAGGGTCACACCTATCGGCTATCCTTCCGCACGATGTGACAAGAGGGTGAGTCGCCTCGGGGCGTTGTCTCCCGAGGCTCGGGACTCCTGCAGGCGTGATGGGATGGAGCAGGGGATATCTCCCCAGGTCATATTTCCGGCCTTTGAACAGTACTTCCCGAGGGTTAGGTGGGCCCGGATGGAAGGCGTGCTCGTCCTTTCGAGTGGACAGTGCAGTAGGCGCCTTTCCCGTTCTTGCGTAGCCCGTCGTCAGGCGCTCGGACTATCGTAGTCAGAGTTGATAGACCCCGGCGGAAGACGGGGCGGCGCACCGTAGACCATACCGTGGAGAGGACGGCCATAGTGGGCCTATCAAATCCGCTGCCAGGGAAATCCTGACAGGTGGTATGGCCGTCAAGGGTGTGCGAAGCACAGTCACGTCGATAATCTCGCCTGACGGGACAGTGCTTGTAAAGTGGTCAGAGAGGTCTCTTGTGGTCCAAGATTGCTCTGCTGACATCACCGGTGCCTTGGATGCCTTTGTGAGATTGCGCTCGAGGGGGATGGGGAAGCTCGGGCGAATCAGAGAATGGGCGCCGCTCTCCCGAGCTCTCCTGGGGAGGCTCGGGCGAATCGGAGATTTGGGCGCCGAGGGTGCCGCTCTCCCGAGCTCTCCTGGGGAGGCTCGGGCGAGTTAGAGATTTGGGCACCGAGGGTGCCGCTCTCCCGAGCTCCCCTGGGGAGGCGCAGGCGAATCGGAGAATTGGCGCTGAGGGTGCCGTTCTCCCGAGCTCTCCCGGGGAGGCTCGGGCGAATCGGAGAATTGGCGCCGAGGGTGCCGCTTTCCCAAGGGTTGGCTGTCATTGGTGCAATGACGTCGTGGGCTTCTGTAGACGCGGCCTTCGTGGGCTTCGGGCGTGGCTTTCGTGGGCTTCCACTGGCCTTACTTGGGCCAGGCCATGTTGGGAATGAGCATTTTTGCATCGAAGTTGGGTACCCCTAATTTTGGTACCCGACAGTAGCCCCCGAGCCTGTGGCGGAGTGAAGGCACTCCTAGCCCCCGACGCTTTGGAGGGATGATATATCGCTTCAAAGGCTTAGAATCGTGTTTGTTAGTCCTCGGGTGTTTTTCGATTTATTTAGGTGGGTTGTTTCCTTGGAAGCGGAGCCCCTGAGCCTCCCATCAGTGTTGGGAGGTCATTCGGTGGTCTTTCCAAGGTGTAGGGCAAGTTCTCGAGCCTCCGTTTCGTATCGGAGATCGGTCGGGTCCTTCCCTGTCTTTTTTAATTCGGCCTTCACGCTCTTTTTTCGGGAAGAGGAAGGTTTGGTCCTGCTCGACTTCCCTGCTAGGGGCACGAGTCAGCACTTCCAGTGAGCTACAAATGGTTTGGTCCAAGTGGAGGTCCATGCCCCGTTCGTTAAGGGTCGGCTAGTGGCCTGAGCACACTCCAATTATTTCCCGAGGGTCAGTTAGTGGATGTCGGGTCCCTTCGATGGGTCCCAAGGGCATGATGCCTCCCACGGAGGGATTCCACGTAACCGACTCGCTACTGTGACTTGGACACAGCGTGGGATGTCCCTTGTGACGTTCCGGGCGTCGGGATACTGGCCGTTTTCGTGATCCATCCACTAGCTGTCCCTAACTCAGTTTCCCTGGGGCGACTGTTCAAGCCACGGAGGGCCAGTCTTCGATCCCCTGGGAACGTAACGGGCGCCCGAGCCCGGGGTTCCTTCGTTGGGAAGGAGAAAATGTAGGTGGAATCGAGGTGCGCGGTTGTAATGATTCGGCTCACCTTTTGAGGCGCGACGCCTGACGGACGCGACGGTTCGGTTCAGTCGAGGCGGTTTGCGTGCGCGGCGATGGCGGCGACGTGGGGATCGTGGCGGGCCCCGCGCAGTTAATGCGGTGGATTCTCCGCATCCACCCACGATCCGCTGGCGGAGTTTATAAGAAAAACTTATGGTTTTTCTTTCTACCCCAGCCATTCGCTCGCTCGACCGTTTGCTTTCTTACCTTCGTCGCCTGTTTTGAGAGAGATCATTGCTGCGGCCGTCATTCTTCCCGCAACCCTTTCCCCTTCTCTTGCCATGGATTCCTCCTCCGCTGCTATCGACACCGCCGCCGATGTCGCTGCCACCGAAGCCGCCGCGATCGACGCCGTCGCCACCGATGCTGCCGCGGCCGCCGCCGGCGTCCTCAGGCTGGAGCCGTGGTCGAGGAGCACTGTGATGGAGGCACAGCTGGAGTGCCTCGTCTACCTGGGGCTGCTGCGTCCTCGTACCGACGCGCAGCACCCGGAGTGGGTCGTGCCACCACGCGACCACGAGGAGCCGAACCCTGGCGAGGGGTACGTGGTGAGCTTCGTTGCTTACCACGAGCGCGGGCTCGGCTCGCCGCCGAGCCACTTCTGTCGGGCCATCCTCTTCAAGAACGGGCTGGAGCTCCACAACCTCACCCCGAATTCCATAACGCAGGCATCGATTTTCGCCGCCCTGTGTGAAGGATACTTCGGGGTGCCCCTGCACCGGAACCTGTGGCGCCAGCATTTCCCGCGTCGACTGGTACACCAAGTGGGTCGGCGCGAGGAAGCCGCGGGAGATCCAGCGTGCGGGGGGATGCAGCCTCGTGATCCGCTCTTCGTTGTACATCCTCTGTAAGGCCCCCTCCTCCAACAAGGGGTGGCACAACGGCTGGTTCTACCTCCATAACCACGGGGGTCTCTTCCCCAAGTTCACAGGAAGGGCACTCATAGCCCCCTTCCCCAATGGGAGTGGGGGTGCCCTGTCGAAGGAGTCGAAGCACCTGTACACGTACTTCGGCGCGCTCAAGGAGTTGAACCGGAGGGGCCTTACCGGGGCCAGCGTGGCAGGGAAACTTCCACATGCGGACGGTGTTACCTCTCATGGAGCGCCGCCTGGCGCATCATCAGATGGTGACCGGGTCGCGGTGGGAAGGTACCGCGATGCTGCCCCGTGACCTTGGCGAAGCGGAGGTCATGCGCCGGGTCGGCTATATGGTGGGGGGTTATCCCACCTGGGAGGAGATGAACCGGGTGCCAATGCGTCCCTGCGTGGGCTTCCCGGCGTTGGTAAGTGTTGTTCATTCGATCGGGCCGCTGGCTTCCCTGTCTTTCTTCTGACCTTTTTTCGTTCTTCGTAGGGCCTCTAGAGGACCGGGAAGGCTTCCCTTCCGCCCGTCCCGGAGGATAAAGAGCGGTGAACCCAGAACCGCCTCCGGGCCACGGAGGAGAAGGCGAGGAAGGACAAGGTGACCGCCCGGAAGCAGAAGAGGGCGCGTAAGGTGGAGGAGTCCTCCCAGCGCTGCTGTCGCCTGAGGGAGGCCGGGGAACCTGAGGTGGATACCCCCACCGACGATGACGCCGACGACGATGAAGAAGAAGAAGATGATTTTTCTATTTTTGATCTAATGGAGTTTGACTGGCCGCTTGCGGCCACACAGCCCGCGGTGGGTGCTGACGGGCCTGGAAAGGCTCCACTGTCAGCGTCCGCCGGCGGAAGTGCCAGGGTTCGTGATCCGAACCCTCGGGCAAACCTGCTGGAGACCGCGTCCAAGGACGCGGCCCCTGGCAGGGCGACATCAGGTGGCGGGGCTCCGCCCACCGTCAGCAGCGTGGTTCGGCTGGAGGGGCCGGGGACGGGCTCAGGCCCGGCGCCCGAGATGCCCCGAGGTTCCAGCAGGGGGACCGAAAGTCCCCTGTTTCGGCGGACCCTCCCCGCCGATGCGTCGTTGGTCGGCGCGGCAACCGAAGGCGGGGGGAGTGCTGGGAAGACGCCGCTAGAGCCGGAGCCCACCGGCGCTTGAGCTGGGGCCCTCCTAGGCTCAAGTTTCCCCGCCGAGGGGCGGTGACGTCGGGACGACCCCCGGCGCCTAGGCGGAGCCGTCGTCACTGAGCGGCGCTGGCCCGGACGCCAGGTTGGCGCCCACTCCTCCGCCGCCGGCGCAGCCCACACCATCCGTCGTCTCGCCGAGCATGGGCGCTGCGAAGAAGAAGAGGGTGATTCCGAAAACGAGGTAAGTATCTTTACCTGTAATTCCTTCTAGTGGGGATCCTTTCATGAGTGCTCCTTTCTTCCTTCTCTGCTTCAAGGAACGCTCGGGGGCGGACCTCCAGGTGTCGCACCTGAAGGTCCTAAAGGTGCAGGGCCATGACACGGCCGGGGTGAGTGCCCGGTCGGTGGGCGAGGAAGTCCGTCCCCCATGGGTCCGCCCGTGGCGTCCGAGGCTCCTCCCTCGGGGGAGGCTATCTCGGCGGCGGCTGCCGTCATCGTGCCCGTGATCGACCTGGAGGCGGAGCCAGCGCGGGCTTCCGAAGCCTCGACCGTCGGTTCTGGAGACGCCTCGGGAGCGCCAGCCGATGCCGCCCTCACGGAGCCTACTGCCAAGGGGTCATCGGCCGTGGACGTCAGCGCAGGAGCTCCCCCCGCCCATGAGGAAGGCCCCTGGGCGCTGGCCTTGAGGGGACCTCAGCCTCGGGAGCTGACCGCCTCCCGGATCGAGTGGGCGGACCGCGCGGACCCTCAGTCGCCGCCCGTCTTCTCGCTGCGGGACGACCTCGAGGCTCCCAAGTGGGACGCCATTCAGGAGCTCGGGTTTAGCTCGGAGGCGGGGCTCCGCGTGATCGCCGACATCCTCGAGAAGGACCTCTCGGCTCAGCTCCAGGTAAATCCCTGCGTCTTGTAAAATTTTTCTGCATGTGAGCATCGTTCTTACCGTTTTCGCTTTTTCCTTTCTTCCAGGACCTCATGCACACCTCCCAGGACAAGTCTCGCTTCCTTCGTGGTGGGCTTGGGCTCTGGAAGCAGCTCGATCTCAAAGGGAAAGCCCTCGCCCGCGCCCAGGGCGAGCTCGCCACCGCGACCTCCAAGCTTGCTGAAGTTAGTGTCGATAACACTATCCTGAAGGGGGAGGTCGCGGAGGCGCAGGGCCGAGCTGCTGCCTCGGCGACGCGAGTGCAGGAGTTGGAAAGCGCCCTGGCCGCGATGACGAGGGAGCGTGACGCCTCCCGAGAGCTTACCGCCGAGAAGATTTCGGTCGTCAAGGCCTTGGCGCTCGACCTGGATCAGACTCGGGGCGCGTTAAGCCTGGCGCTCGCCACGGCGGACTTGGCCGGGAAGGAGGCACGGAAGGCTCAGGAAGAGGCTAACCTTAAGCGCGGCGTTGTATTTTTTCCATTCTGCTCGTCTCGGTTGCTCGCTGTATTTTTATTCATCTTCGTGCTTTGTTCCCTCAGTTCTGCAGGGGTCTTACGATGGCGAGGTGGCCGAACACATGGACCTGCAGAAGGTCACGTGGGCGCTGTGTGACTCCGTCAGCACCGGTGGAGAACCTTCTGGGATGTCACTCCGGAGCTGACTGGAGGCACTCCACGGCAGCATGAGCGGCCGCGTCAAGGAGGCCCTTCTGACAGGTGTCCAAAAGACACTGGCGGTCGTGAAGTCCCACTACGGGAATTTTGACGCCGGCCCTGTCAGCGAGGGCTTCCTTGAAGCTGACAACGCCGAGCTCCTGGCGCTGGAGGATTCGATGAAGGAGCCGGGAGAAGCGCTGGCGGGCCTCTTCCAAGCCGAGGTCGAGCTCCCTCCTCTGAACCTGCCGTGAAGAAGGAGCGGGCCACAGTGCCCTTGTAGAAAGTGACCTTTCGTGAGTGGTTTGAAAGGAAACAAACAATATGGCCCTTCGTGGCCTCAACATTTATGTAAATATTTGCTGAATGTTTGTTTCGCTTTGTTTCAGTGCTTTTTTCCTTAGGCGTTTTTTCTTGCCGATCCTGTGCTCGGGTCATCGAGCCTCGGGGGGGCTTTTCGGGTGTCATAGCTTTAGCGGCATGGACGCAGCCGATGGCCTAGGAACTTTGGTAGAAAGAATCCTTAGAAAAAAGGCTTAGGCGTTTCCTCCCGAGCCTCCTCCCTTGGCCGAGCGTAGATCTTATAGGTTTTCTTCCGAGTGTGGGTTAGCCTTCGAACGTGGAGTGGCGAGGGGAGATGTTGTGGCCCTGGAGCGTAAGCGGTCTCCTCGACTCGGCTGGCTCTATTCTCTCGGACTTCCCTCACTCTTTCGAATTCTGTAAGTTCATGCCTGATTTCCGGAGGGAAGCGTGTTTTAGGAAGAAACGAATTCGACGAATTTTGAAATTTTTTGCGTTTCCAGAATTGTTGAACCTCGAGAGAGTCCGGGGGTTCCCCCCGTCCTAGCCCCCGAGGGAGGGTCGGCCTTTCAGTAGGTTTGGCCGAGCCTCGCTTTTACTGTGCGGTGAAATGAAGGGTCATTTCACTCCCGAGTGTAGGCTCGGATTGAAAATCTAAAATCATGTAAAAAGAGTAGAAGTCGGGTCTTTTCATCGATTTCAAGATTTTCAAAATAGTACAATGCTTGGAATCTTAAGGATAGAAGCAACGTAGCTGTTCGATGTTCCAAGCATTGCTGTAGACCTCGCCCTTCTCGTTCGCGAGCTTGTATGTGCCGGGGCGTAGCACCTCGGCGACGATGAACGGTCCTTCCCACGGCGGAGTGAGCTTGTGGCGCCCATTGTTGTCCAGCCTGAGCCGTAGCACCAGATCGCCTACGCTGAAGGCTCGACCTCGGACGCGCCGAGCATGGTACTTGCGTAGGGATTGCTGGTATTTGGCCAAGGGCAGCAGGGCCACGTGCCGAGCTTCGTCGACTTGGTCCAGCGTGTCTTCCCGAGACGTTTGATTGCCTTGTTCATCGTAGGCTCGGACCCTCGGGGCGCCGTACTCCAGATCCGTAGGGAGGACGGCCTCTGCACCTGAAATGACCTCGATTTCCATGAAGGGAAATCCACAGGCTCGAATTGTAATTCAACAGATTGCTTGGGACAATCCATGAAATTACCCATATCTCAGTTGACACCAGGATCCATACAACGGTAATAAAGTCTTACATAAACATTTATTACATCGCCACATTGGCGGAATCAACATTCAGAGAAGCTTAGAAGATGCGGAAACGTTTCATCCTTCACGGCCAACTTGAGTGTAGCACGTGACCCTATTCCTCGCCATCGTCTTCCTCGAAGTCATACTCATTCTCGTCACCTGACAGCAAATTTATCAGTACGATTTGTACTGGCCACGGAGCCCACCTATGCAGCATTTGCTTTGTGGAAAGTGGATGCAAGGCTATACAAGCAGACCTATAGGCTGAGGTTTCCTATGCAGCTGTAATCAATGTTTAATTAGTCAAGTTTTATCTCCAGTTAACACCATCATCCCTTTTCCCATCACCACATCTCACTTACCCACACCTCGCTCTCATTCGACAGGCCCAACTCCCTCTCGGGCCTATCTCAGCGGCACACTACCACAGCGGGTACACTGCCGGAAAATGTCATCCAGGGGGAGAAGAGAACACTCACTACACTAGTAGAAGCTTCACAGGAAAGGTCCATAGCCAACAAGTTGGCATATGTATCGATCGATCAACCGTACACTCTGCAGAGGTTTCACTACCCATAAGATTAGCCATCATAGGTGTTGCGCAAACACCTAGGTAGAATTCCGGGTGCTTGCTTGCCTAGGTCGATCCCACCCTACCACTCAGCCCTGGGATATTCCGGATCCTACACCGTTATGCTGAGACTGGGAGACACAGTACCGGGCCCATCCAGTGGTACTGCGCATCTAGAACGGAACGGGAACCCATCGACCGTCTCCGCCCACCCTTATCACCTCTCAACCTAGCAGTAGTGGCACCGTCCTACCAAGTAGTCCAGCCGTCTCCCGCCCATCAGAAGCGAGTGAGTAGAAAAGGATTCCCATGAACCTGAAACTAGTCCGTCCTAGTTTTGACCAAGCAGGCATCTTCACTTAGGGGATACTCTCCCCGTGCCATTACAGCACCTCCATCCACGGGCTTCAAACCACCAAGGCTATCCCACCTGGAACCTCCTCAACAACTTTACCCGCCACAGGTATCTCGCTTGAGGATGCCCAGGTTGCACCCCCGGCATGACTTGCCCCATGGGCTTGTCTCACATCCCACTTGGTCGACATCAACCCTTACCACGCACCCAAGACGCACGCAGCACTCTCTCCCAGTGGTTATAATCAGTTATACACCGTCCCAATTCCACCACATAGCATATAGCAAGTAGTAAGTAGTGGAAGAGTAACAGTAAATTAAGCAGCAGCTAACCTAGCAGCGGATAGCAGGGTATAGTCTTATCAAGGCAGGGAATTCAAATATACTACCATGCAACCTATCCATACATAATCATAAAGCAATAGCAACAATGTCATTTGCAATGCGTAAATAGGATCTAAGGATTTGGTGGGACGTGGCACCTTCACAGTCGTCTCCTAGCTCCTGAAGGTAGTCGTGGTCGTCTTCCTTAGTCAGATCCTCCACCGGCTCTGAAATCGAACACGAAATAGTCGCGTCAGCGACTCCTATAGAGTATTTCAGAAAAATCCGATAAAATAAAGAGCCAAATGCACACAAACATAGTCTTAGATTGTAGATCTCATTTTTCTAAGAATTTTGGTATATGGGGCGCAATTTTTGGACATCGTATGAATAAGTTATGAATTTCCGAAGATTATCCTATTTTCTGAAAATGGAAAATGGTCGATTAATCAGGGGCAGCTCGGGATTGGTCCACGTGGCGCGCAAGTCCAGTAGTACGGCATGTGGCACCTCATCAGAACACAGACCCGATGGTCGCCCACCAGGTGTTCGATGCTGGTTTCCAGAGAGTCGCCGGCGTCGGCGTAGCTCGGCGTAGCTTGGCGGAGCTTGGCGGGGCTCGGCGTAGCTCGGCGGGGCTCGATGGGGCTCGGCGTAGCTCGGCGTAGCTCGGCGGAGCTCGGCGTAGCTCGGGCGAATCGGAGATTCGGGGCGCCGAGGGTGCCGCTCTCCCGAGCTCTCCCGGGGAGGCTCGGGTGAATCGGACATTTGGGCGCCGAGGGTGCCGCTCTCCCGAGCTCTCCCGGGGAGGCTCGGGCGAATCAGAGATTTGGTGCGCCGAGGGTGCCGCTCTCAGAGGTCGGGGCTGGTTCTCAGAGGTCGGGGGGCGTCGGCGTAGCTCGGCGGTGGTCGGGGGTGGTTTGTGACCTTGGCCGACCATTCGGCGTGCCATGGCGGCCGGCGGCGAGCTGCCGCAGGGCTAAAGCTCCGGTAGGCTACGTTGCAGCTCACAGCGAGGCAATTTCTCCCCTCCGGGCCCCAATATTCGTTTCTAAGGGATCCAATTTGGCTAACAAGGTCCCTTTTGGTGCTCGGCCACGGCACAGGCGCTTTTCCGGCGAGGCGGGCGGCGGTGTGGTGGCCGGGGTTCGGTTTTGGCACGAACGGGTGTGGTTCCCTTCTATCCCACGGCATACGGCGGTTCTCCGACGAGGTGGAGGCGCACGTAGCCAAGGCGACAGACATGATTCGGGGCTCGGCTATCTAGCGGCGGTGCCGAGGCAGACTTGGCGAACCTCGTCGGCCTTTCTCCGCAGCGCGAGGCGATCGGGGGTACTCGGAACGGATTTTAGGCGAGGCGGACATGTGTCGGCGGCGATCACGTTTCCCAGAGAACACACCTCTCAGTGTTCCGGGCTATGGAGGTTCGATCTTCCGCAACTAAGCTTGTCCGAGGTGGTCGGTGAGTTGGTGGTCACGCTAGCGGGTCGCGTCGGCAGTTTCACGGCTTGTGCGCGGGAACGCCAGCCGAGGTGGCGGTGCTCCGAGCACGTGTGACGGCGATGCCCGTCGGAAGTGGCCTGACGTCCATAGCCGATGTCTAGTGGTTTGATGGCCGGTCTTGTGCACGTGTTGTGTGAAGTGTTCAGGGGCCGGAAACAGCCCGCGGCCTACACACTCGTGATGCCGAGCGCCATGACCGTAGCACGGCGAGGTTGGATGAGGTGCTCGGTGGCTCACCGTGGGGCTGGTGAGGTAAGGATGGTGGTGCAGTGACGAGGTGACGCTGTGCAGAGTGATCGCAGTGCCGTGCCGAACCGCGACGGGGCTCCGACTTCTGCTCCGTGTCCGGCTCGGCGCGCTCCGCGGCGGCAACGCTCCGGCAGCTCCTCCTCCTCTGCTCCGCCTTTCTCCTACGCCCTCTCTCTCGGTGTGGTGCAGTGTGCCGGTCTGTGCCACGGTGGCGGCGAGGGGAAATGAGGGTAGGGCTTCGGGCTGAGCTCCTTTTTATAGGCGAGCTTGGCCAGCTCCAATGGCGAACGGTCCTGATCGCGCTCGACCGATCGAAGGGCCGTGGCTCGAGTGGATCTAGGGCTCCGGATGGGCGCGGGTTCGCTTGGCGGCCAAGGAAGGTGGGGACAGGAGGGGGACAGCGGGGTCAGGGCTCTGCCATGCGTGGCGCTGTCGGTCACGCCATTTGCGTGACTCTGTCGGCCACCGTCTTTCACGAGGTGAGAAGAAGAACAGTAGCGAGAGCGGCTGACAGGCGGGGCCGGGCGGTCAGCGGCTGTGGGGGAGTGGGTGAAACGGTTGCGCGCGTGCGGGTGAGGTGAGGAAAAAAAGGCCGGGCTGGTTTGGGTTGGCTTAGCAGACCGGCTGGGCCGAATGGCTGGCCTAACTCTCTCTCCCTTTTCATTTTCTTTTTCTTTTTTCTATTTTCATTTTAGTGTATATATACATATATTGCCCATTTTAAATATTGAGTAAATACAAACATAAATTGCAATAAATCCCAATTGTGATGCATAAGCTATTATTCTATGTGAATGGAATTAAAATGCAAGCTATACTCCTTTATTTACCAAATTCATAATGAAACCTATATGCTTGCACAAGAAAAATGGGTTTTCATAATAAATAAATGAAAAATTTTAATTGGTTGGGATTTTTAGATTGTGTGGGTTTTTAGGGTTGTTACAGTCCTCCCCCTCATTAGGATCTCGACCTCGAGATTCAGAGATAACGTACCCATCGAAGAGGTAGGAAACATAATCCGCAAGTCCGATTCTTTCTCCCACGTAGCTTCTTTCAGTGTGATTGCTCCACTGTACCTTGCACATCGGAATAGTCTTGTTCCGCGTCTCCTTGGTATCCCGTGCCAAGATCTTGATCGGATGTTCCTTGTATTCAAGTGTGTCTTGCAGGTCTAATGCATCCGTAGGAACTTGCTCCTCGGGAAGCTTCAGACACATTTCTTAATTGCGAGACATGGAACACGGGGTGTACTCCAGATAATTCCTCCGGTAGTTCCAGCTTGTAAGCAAGCTTTCCAACCCTTTTACAGATCTTATATGGCCCAACATATCTTGGTGCCAATTTCCCTTTTACGTGGAATCTGACAGTGCCACGAAGCGGAGATACTTTGAGGTAGACATAATCCCCAACCTTGAACTCGAGCTCTCTACGTCTTCTATCTGCATAGCTCTTTTGCCTACTTTGTGCAATCCTCAAATTCTCTCTTACTTGGGCAACACCTTCTTCTGCTTCCACAATCTTAGCAGGACCGAAGAATGTCCTTTCACCTGGTTCTGACCACATTAGCGGGGTTCTGCACGGTCTTCCATACAACGCTTCAAATGGAGACATCTTAATGCTTGTTTGATAACTGTTGTTGTATGAGAACTCGGTGTGGGGTAAACAGCTCTCCCATCCTTCCTTGTACCTCAATACGCAAGCACGTAACATGTCCTCGAGAATCTGGTTCACTCTTTCTGTTTGCCCATCCGTTTACGGGTGGTATGCGGTGCTATAGTCGAGCTTGGTCCCGATGGACTTGTGCAAGGATTTCCAGAACTGTGATACAAACTGTGAGCCTCGGTCAGATATAATACTCAGAGGCGCCCCATGTAACTTCAAAATGTTTGATACGTACAGATCTGCCAGCTTTTCAGCTCTATACTTCCTTTTGATCCGGTATAAAATGTGCAACTTTGGTTAGACGGTCCACTATTACCCATATAGAATCATACCCATGCTCGGATCGGGGCAGTCCTATTATAAAGTCCATGGATATGCATTCCCACTTCCATTCTGGTATCTCAACTGGTTGTAGCAACCCTGCTGGTCTCTGATGCTCGGCCTTGATTCTATTGCATGTATCACATCGGGCTACATGCCCTGCAATGTCTGTCTTCATATTCTCCCACCAGAAGTGCTTCCTTAGATCATGGTACATCTTGGCTGACCCTGGATGAATGCAATATTTGGAGTCATGCCCTTCCGACAGGATCTCTTCTCGTATCGCTGAATCCGTTGGTACGCAGATTCTATCTTTGTACCATACAGTTCCCTGCTCATCTTCTCGGTATTCGGGGCCTCTCCCCAGTTTCATCAAACCACGGATATAGTCTATCTCAGGACAGTTCTTTTGCGCTTCACGGATCCATGAGGTGAGATTGTACTCGATGTGAAGCTCATTTAGCATGCCATAGGAGACTACCTCGAGCTGGAATGCGTCGAACTCTCTCCTGAGCTCAGGCGGCATAGAGTTGGTGATGAGGGTATGGCAGTAGCTTTTGCGGCTAAGTGCATCAGCGACAACATTAGCCTTTCCTGTGTGGTAATGGATCTCAAGATCATAGTCCTTGATGAGTTCTAGCCATCTGCGCTGCCTCATATTCAGATCTTCTTGTGTGAAGAAGTACTTCAGGCTCTTGTGGTCAGTGTAGATGTCACACTTGTTGCTTATTAGATAGTGTCTCCAAATCTTGACTGCATGTACCACGGCTGCAAGTTCTAGGTCATGAGTCGGGTATCGCTGCTCATGTTCCTTCAACTGTCTTGAGGCATAAGCTATCACCCTTCCTTCTTGCATTAGTACACAGCCCAAACCTTGTCGAGAGGCATCACAATATACAACAAAATCTTTGTGAATATCGGGCAGGGCTAGTACAGGTGTAGTAGTGAGCTTCTCCTTCAAGATCTGAAAACTCTTCTCACATTCAGGAGTCCATATAAACTTGTTCTCTTTCTTCAGCAAGTTGGTCATGGGTCTAGCAATCTTGGAGAAATTCTCAATAAATCTGCGATAGTATCCTGCAAGTCCCAAAAAGCTTCTGATTTCTGACACATTACGGGGTTGTTCCCACTCTTTCACAGCTTCAATCTTGGCTGGGTCTACTGCGACTCCTTCTCCTGATAGTACGTGTCCAAGGAAAGCAACTTCCTCTAGCCAGAATTCGCACTTGGAGAATTTGGCGTATAGCTAGTTGCGAGACAACCTCTCCAATACGGTCCTCAGATGATGTTCATGTTCCTCTTTTGTGGCTGAATAAACCAATATATCATCAATAAATACCACCACAAACTTGTCTAGCTCATTCATGAAGATCTTGTTCATCATGGTCATGAAGTATGCTGGAGCGTTAGTGAGTCCGAATGAGACTACTGTGCACTCATACTGTCCATATCTAGTGACAAATGCAGTCTTTGGGATATCCTCTTCCCTGATCTTCATCTGATGGTACCCTGATCGGAGATTGATCTTTGAGAAGTACCTGGCCTTACTCAGTTGATCTAACAGATCATCGATGCGGGGCAGTGGGTACTTGTTCTTGAATGTGAATGCATTCAGATTCCGGTAGTCAATGCACATCCTCATTGTGCCATCCTTCTTCTTGACAAACAAAATGGGAGATCCCCAGGGCGAGGCACTAGGCCTAATAAAGCCCTTCTCCAGTAATTCTCCCAGCTGCTTCTTGAGTTCCTTCAACTCATCAGCCGACATTCTGTAGGGTCTTTTGGCAATCGGTGCAGTTCCTGGCATCAGCTCTATAACAAACTCTACATCTCTATCTGGTGGCATTCTTGGCAACTCCTCTGGAAATACGTCATTGAATTCACAGACTACTGGCACATCTCTGAATGTCAGCTCCATTTTATCTGCCTTAGTCTCCAGAGCACATAGGAGGGCTTGGACTCTCCCGGTTTGGGGTATACATCGGACGGCTGTTCTCCAAGGGTGGATTACCTGAACATATCTAGGTGAATAAGATATCACTCCCCGGTGTTTAGTTAGCCAGTCCATGCCTAAGATGACATCTAAGCTATTGGAGGGTAGTAGGGTTAGGTCAGCTCGAAAGTCAAGTCCCTCGATTGTGATTATCACTCCCCTACTTATGCGAACACTTCTGAAGGTTCCTAAGGGCGAGCTAGTTAGGATGGGGTTTGCTCTCGGGGTTACAGGTATGTTATGCTTACGTGCATATGCAGATGAAATGTATGAAAATGTAGCTCCCGAATCGAACAGAACTGTAGCCATGTTACCCTGAACTAGGAACGTACCGTATACAGCATCAGGTGCAGCTTCAGCTTCCTCAGCGGTCATGTGGTTCAGTCTTCCTCGGGCAGCAGATCCCCGGTTCGGTGTGCCCTATGTAGCTGCTGGTGCACGGTTGAGGTCGGGGCACACAGCCAAACGGTGTCCAGGCTTTCCGCACTCGAAGCAAGTGAAGGGCGCACTGCCTGCTGCGGTTGTCGCAGGAGCCTTCCATTTGTTTGTCCTTGGCGTGTTGGTTGCGGGGGCGGGTGTGTTCTGCACAGCTCGAGTCGGCGCAGGGTAGGTCTGAGCGGGGCGGTGATAGTTGCTGCTGTTGGTACCACCACGGCTCGTTCCCGAAGAAGGTCCCTGGCGAGTTCGGAAAGGCGGGGGTGCACATGTTCGCTGTCTCTGGGGTGGAGCAGTGCGAGCGGGTCCCTCAGAGCGGCGCTTCTTTCCCTTGTTCTGGGCCTTGAATTCCAGACGTGCTTCCATGCGATCCTTCTCGATCTCAATACAGCGGTCAATCAGCTCACGCAGAGTGTAGCTCTTGTTCCCTGACAGAGCCAACCTGATCTTGGTCTGAAGTCCCTTCCTGTAGTAGTACATCTTTTCCTTCTCGGAACTCACGCAAGACGCAGGTGCGTAGCGGAGCAAGCAGTTGAAGCGGGTGGTGTACTCGTGGATCCGGTCAGCTTCCTAGGAGATGTTGCGAAACTCGTTCTCCTTGGCCTCCATGACTCCCTCAGGAATGTGGTGGTCACGAAAAGCCTCGGTGAACTCATCCCAGTCAATGCGGGCTGGGTCCTCGTGAGCGCTGGTGTAGTTGTCCCACCATGCTCGTGCAGTACCGGTTAGCTGGTGGCTAGCAATCCCAACACACTCCTCGTCGGAGCAAGTGGTCAGGTCCAGCTTCTTCTCCATCTCTTTAAGCCAATCGTCGGCAGCGAGGGGATCGCTGTCAGTCCCGTCGAAGGTAGGTGGCCTCAGCTTCAGGAAACCCTCCAGTTTCCTTTAAGTCATTCTGGGGTGGCCCGTGGTGCCTGTTCATCCCAGTAGCTATGGCATTCAGCAGCTGGGTCTGCTGAGCCATCACTTCCGCCAATGTCGGTGGCGGCGGCGGTGGCGGAGGCACCTTCTCGCCTTGTGGTGGCGGATCATTCACCGGCGGTGCATCCTCTGCCCGGTGTAGTTCTTCTTCCAGGTTAACTCCAGCACGCCTGCCAGCTGGGCGTCCACGGTTGCGACCATGCCCACGTACTGGCGCAGGCGCAGGGGAGGGCTGGCGGTTCTCCAAACGCGCAGAACGTCTCATCGACATCTGAAATTATTAGGTACGTGCTCAGTGCAGTAATAATCTTGTAGTGGTTTAAGTAGGAGTTAGATATTTTCAACGATTTAAATGAATTAAAACATTTTTCATGCTATCCTACACTCAACCAAAGAAGCATAGAGAACCATAAGAAGCATAAGATCCAAATGTCACTCATCACATGGTTATTATTACATAAAGGATGTTCCTAGCTGCTAAGAAGATCGTGCTATGCGCAGATAGCCAATGACAGGACAACTCATGGTATCACTAGTCTAAGGGCCACGCAGGGTCCCATAAGCTACTGGTGCATAAGGTCGAGTACGGCGTCGGGTATGCGGCTGTCCTCTGCCTCGATCTCGTCGTCAGTCATGGTCAGGCGCTTGACATAGTCGAGAGCTACAGCTAGCTCTGGGGTGGCCTCAATCTCCTGCATCCTTAGAGACGGACACGCTCCCAGGTTGAGCGTAGTGGGTGGTACGCGGAAGTCTCCCTCCGGGGGCTTCACCATCTCCAGTGGGGGAAGTGAACTCCGTACCTTCCGGATCTCAATAGCTCTCCTGGCGTCGGACTGCTTCCAAGCTGTCTCTGTCCTCCGTAGCTTGTCCTTTAGGAACTCCACCATCTTCATGTGGTTGATCAGAATCCCTTGGTTGCGGGTGGACTTCTCCTCGGCTTTCTCCAGCTGCTTCTCCAACTCCCTGATCCTGGAGCGCAACGTGCTCATCTCGACTCCTCTGTCTCTGCTCCTCTGCTCCCTCTCAGCAAGCGCTCTCTCCTTGTCATCCAGCCTCCTCTGTAATCCCAATACTCTGCTGTTCAGGTAGTCATTGCGTAGCCCAAAATCTCCGATCTTGTCTCGCAAGTCGGCGATCTCGGCTCGGTGTAACTCATCACGGCGCTGCATCTCCAGCTGCAAGTCAGTGACTGCTCTACTCAAACTCTCCAAGGTCTGAGTCCCTTTCTGCAAACTATCCTCGACCTCTGCCATGCGGGCTCGGTCACGCTGCCTCCTTTGCTCCAATGAGCTGATGAACTCGTCCTGCTCCTGGAGGTGGTGTGCCACTGTGTGTAGGCAAGGGTCAGTCTCGGTCTGAACGATCTGGCTGGTGTACAGAATCCTCTGGGTGGGGTCAGGGTGCAGCTCCAAGGCCTGAGGTAGCAGACGGAAATGGGTCCCCTTAAGGTACTCGTATGCTGTGTACACAACTGCGCGTAGTACCTTGCGGGAGATGGACTGTACTCCGTCCTCCACAGTCTCTCCAGCAGTGTAGTCAGTAAAGACCGGCATCCCTGGAAGGGTCAGGCTGACGGGTGTCTCAACTCTGGTAGTGACAGGTCCTTCAAACCTCTCAGCCTCGACAAGCTTCCCTCGGCTGAAGTACTGGATCTGGTCAGACGGTGCTCCCAGCTCCTCCAACACCTGGCATAGCACCATGGCAAATCCGCCATGGTTCCTTCCGTTGATCAGGATCTCAATAGTGCCATCGTGCAGTGGACGAAGTGGTGGTCCAAGGCTGGTCATCTGCGAATTTTTCAAGAAACGGATTAGCAGGTCCTTGTATTAGATAAGCCATTGCATAAAAAGTGAATGCAAGGTCAGTAATATAACCGAAAGAGAGTCTGGCTTCCTATTCTAACGTCCATTCTCTATGGGTCTCGTCCTACAGTCAAGTATGGCTCTGATACCAACTGAAACGACCTCGATTTCCACGAAGGAAAATCCACAGGCTCGAATTGTAATTCAACAGATTGCTTGGGACAATCCACGAAATTACCTATATCTCAGTTGACACCAGGATCCATACAACGGTAATAAAGTCTTACATAAACATTTATTACATCGCCACATTGGCGGAATCAACATTCAGAGAAGCTTAGAAGATGCGGAAACGTTCCATCCTTCACGGCCAGCTTGAGTGTAGCACGTGACCCTATTCCTCGCCATCGTCTTCCTCGAAGTCGTACTCATTCTCATCACCTGACAGCAAATTTATCAGTACGATTTGTACTGGCCACGGAGCCCACCTATGCAGCATTTGCTTTGTGGAAAGTGGATGCAAGGCTATACAAGCAGACCTATAGGCTGAGGTTTCCTATGCAGCTGTAATCAATCTTTAATTAGTCAAGTTTTATCTCCAGTTAACACCATCATCCCTTTTCCCATCACCACATCTCACTTACCCACACCTCGCTCTCATTCGACAAGCCCAACTCCCTCTCGGGCCTATCTCAGCGGCACACTACCACAGCGGGTACACTGCCGGAAAATGTCATCCAGAGGGAGAAGAGAACACTCACTACACTAGTAGAAGCTTCACAGGAAAGGTCCATAGCCAACAAGTTGGCATATGTATCGATCGATCAACCGTACACTCTGCAGAGGTTTCACTATCCACAAGATTAGCCATCATAGGTGTTGCGCAAAGACCTTGGCAGAATTCCGGGTGCTTGCTTGCCTAGGTCGATCCCACCCTACCACTCAGCCCTGGGATATTCCGGATCCTACACCGTTATGCTGAGACTGGGAGACACAGTACCGGGCCCATCCAGTGGTACTGCGCATCTAGAATGGAACGGGAACCCATCGACCGTCTCCGCCCACCCTTATCACCTCTCAACCTAGCAGTAGTGGCACCGTCCTACCAAGTAGTCCAGCCGTCTCCCGCCCATCAGAAGCGAGTGAGTAGAAAAGGATTTCCATGAACCTGAAACTAGTCCGTCCTAGTTTTGACCAAGCAGGCATCTTCACTTAGGGGATACTCTCCCCGTGCCATCACAGCACCTCCGTCCACGGGCTTCAAACCACCAAGGCTATCCCACCCGGAACCTCCTCAACAACTTTACCCGCCACAGGTATCTCACTTGGGGATGCCCAGGTTGCACCCCCGGCACGACTTGCCCCATGGGCTTGTCTCACATCCCACTTGGTCGACATCAACCCTTACCACGCACCCAAGACGCACGCAGCACTCTCTCCCAGTGGTTATAATCAGTTATACACCGTCCCAATTCCACCACATAGCATATAGCAAGTAGTAAGTAGTGGAAGAGTAACAGTAAATTAAGCAGCAGCTAACCTAGCAGTGGATAGCAGGGTATAGTCTTATCAAGGCAGGGAATTCAAATATACTACCATGCAACCTATCCATACATAATCATAAAGCAATAGCAACAATGTCATTTGCAATGCGTAAATAGGATCTAAGGATTTGGTGGGACGTGGCACCTTCACAGTCGTCTCCTAGCTCCTGAAGGTACTCGTGGTCGTCTTCCTTAGTCAGATCCTCCTCCGGCTCTGAAATCGAACACGAAATAGTCGCGTCAGTGACTCCTATAGAGTATTTCAGAAAAATCCAATAAAATAAAGAGCCAAATGCACACAAATATAGTCTTAGATTGTAGATCTCATTTTTCTGAGAATTTTGGTATATGGGGCGCAATTTTTGGACATCGTATGAATAAGTTATGAATTTCCGAAGATTATCCTATTTTCTGAAAATGGAAAATGGTCGATTAATCAGGGGCAGCTCGGGATTGGTCCACGTGGTGCGCGGGTCCAGTAGTGCGGCATGCAGTGCCTCATCAGAACACAGATCCGATGGTCGCCCACCAGGTGTTCAATGCTGGTTCCCAGAGAGTCGCCGGCGTCGGCGTAGCTCGGCGGAGCTCGGCGGAGCTCGGCGTAGCTCGGCGGACCTCGGCGTAGCTCGGCGTAGCTCGGGCGAATCGGAGATTCGGGGCGCCGAGGATGCCGCTCTCCCGAGCTCTCCCGGGGAGGCTCGGGTGAATCGGACATTTTGGCGCCGAGGGTGCCGCTCTCCCGAGCTCTCCCGGGGATGCTCGGGCGAATCGGAGATTTGGTGCGCCGAGGGTGCCGCTCTCAGAGGTCGGGGCTGGTTCTCAGAGGTCGGGGGGCGTCGGCGTAGCTCGGCAGTGGTCGGGTGAGCTCGGCGGTGGTCGGGGGTGGTTTGTGACCTTGGCCGACCATTCGGCGTGCCATGGCGGCCGGCGGCGAGCTGCCGCAGGGCTAAAGCTCCGGTAGGCTACGTTGCAGCTCACAGCGAGGCAATTTCTCCCCTCCGGGCCCCAATATTCTTTTCTAAGGGATCCAATTTGGCTAACAGGGTCCCTTTTGGTGCTCGGCCACGGCACAGGCGCTTCTCCGGCGAGGCAGGCGGCGGTATGGTGGCCGGGGTTCGGTTTTGGCACGAACGGGTGTGGTTCCCTTCTATCCCATGGCATACAGCGGTTCTCCGACGAGGTGGAGGCGCACGTAGCCAAGGCGACAGACATGATTCGGGGCTCGGCTATCTAGCGGCGGTGCCGAGGCAGACTTGGCGAACCTTGTCGGCCTTTCTCCGCAGCGCGAGGCGATCGGGGGTACTCGGAACGGATTTTAGGCGAGGCGGAACGTGTCGGCGGCGATCACGTTTCCCCGAGAATGCACCTCTCGGTGTTCCGGGCTATGGAGGTTCGATCTTCCGCAACTAAGCTTGTCCGAGGTGGTCGGTGAGTTGGTGGTCACGCTAGCGGGTCGCGTCGGCGGTTTCACGGCTTGTGCGCGGGAACGCCGCCGAGGTGGCGGTGCTCCGAGCACGTGTGACGGCAATGCCCATCGGAAGTGGCCTGACGTCCGTAGCCGATGTCCAGTGGTTTGATGGCTGGTCTTGTGCGCGTGTTGTGCGAAGTGTTCAGGGGCCGGAAACAGCCCGCGACCTACACGCTCGTGATGCCGAGCACCATGACCGTAGCATGGCGAGGTTGGATGAGGTGCTCGGTGGCTCACCGTGGGGCTGGTGAGGTAAGGATGGTGGTGCAGTGACGAGGTGTCGCTGTGCAGAGTGATCGCAGTGCCGTGCCGAACCGCGACGGGGCTCCAACTTCTCCTCCGTGTCCGGCTCGGCGCGCTCCGCGGCGGCAACGCTCCGGCAGCTCCTCCTCCTCTGCTCCGCCTTTCTCCTACGCTCTCTCTCTCGGTGTGGTGCAGTGTGCCGGTCTGTGCCGCGGTGGCAGCGAGGGGAAATGAGGCTAGGGCTTCGGGGTGAGCTCCTTTTTATAGGCGAGCTTGGCCAGCTCCAATGGCGAACAGTCCTGATCGCGCTCGACCGATCGAAGGGCCGTGGCTCGAGTGGATCTAGGGCTCCGGATGGGCGCGGGTTCGCTTGGCGGCCAAGGAAGAAGGGGACAGGAGGGGGACAGCGGGGTCAGGGCTCTGCCATGCGTGGCGCTGTCGGTCACGCCATTTGCGTGACTCTGTCGGCCACCATCTTTCGCGAGGTGAGAAGAAGAACAGTAGCGAGAGCGGCTGACAGGCGGGGCCGGGCGGTCAGCGGCTGTGGGGGAGTGGGTGAAACGGTTGCGCGCGTGCGGGTGAGGTGAGGAGAAAAAGGCCGGGCTGGTTTGGGCTGGCTTAGCAGACCGGCTGGGCCGAATGGCTGGCCTAACTCTCTCTCCCTTTTCATTTTCTTTTTCTTTTTTCTATTTTCATTTTAGTGTATATATACATATATTGCCCATTTTAAATATTGAGTAAATACAAACATAAATTGTAATAAATCCCAATTGTGATGCATAAGCTATTATTCTATGTGAATGGAATTAAAATGCAAGCTATACTCCTTTATTTACCAAATTCATAATGAAACCTATATGCTTGCACAAGAAAAATGGGTTTTCATAATAAATAAATGAAAAATTTTAATTGGTTGGGATTTTTAGGTTGTGTTGGTTTTTAGGGTTGTTACAGCACCGTACACCATGAAGAAGGGCGTGAAGCCCGTAGCTCGACTTGGCGTAGTCCTTAGACTCCATATCACTGCCGGGAGCTCCGTCAACCACCTCTTGCCGAATTTATTTAATCGGTTGAATATCCTTGGCTTAAGTCCTTGGAGAATCATGCCGTTGGCGCGTTCTACCTAGCCGTTCGTTCTCGGTTGGGCGACGGCTGCCCAGTCCACTCGTATGTGGTACTCTTCGCAGAAAGCCAGAAATTTCTTTCTGGTGAACTGCGTGCCGTTGTCTGTGATAATGGAGTTCGGGATGCCAAACCGGTGGACGATGTCGATGAAGAACAACACTGCTTGAGCCAAGCTGATTTGGGCGATTGGCCGAGCCTCGATCCACTTCGAGAACTTGTCGATGGCGACAAGCAATTGGGTGAAGCCCCCGGACGCCTTCTGGAGGGGCCCGACAAGGTCTAGTCCCCAAACAGCGAACGGCCAAGTGAGCGGGATCGTCTGGAGGGCTTGAGCCGGCAAGTGAGTCTGCCGAGCATAGTACTGGCACCCTTCGCAGGAGCGTACCACCTCAGTAGCATCGGCCACGGCGGTTGGCTAGTAGAAGCCTTGTCAAAAGGCGTTACTGACCAAGGTTCTCGGCGCTGCGTGGTGACCACAGGCTCCGGCGTGTATCTCTTCGAGCAGGCATTTGCCCTGACTGAAAGGAATACAGCGCTGAAGCACGCCAGAGGGACTCCGCTGGTAGAGGCTACCGTCGATCATAGCGAAAGACTTGGCTTTGCGAGCCAGTCGTCGTGCTCTGGTCTTGTCCGGGGGCAAAATGCCTCAGACTAGCCAGCTGACCAGCGGCTCGTGCCAGTCTGGTTTGTCGTTGTCCATCTCGGCTTCAATCTCCATTGCCTCGGCTTCGTCGCCGTCCTCACCCATGGTCTCGGGTGACTCCCCTTTGCCGGAAGGGTCGGCAGCCCCCGAGGGGCTTGCGTGGCTTGGGGGCGGTCCGGGTTGTCCCGGGGGCTCGGGGGTCTTCTTCTTCCCCTCAGCCCCTGAGGGATCGGCATTGACCGAGGGCTTGTGGAGGTCATTGGCGAATACGCCCATCGGGACCGTGGCCCTTTCGGATGCAATTTTTGCCAACTCATCGGCCTCCTCGTTGTACCGACGCGCAATGTGGTGGAGCTCGAGGCCGTTGAATTTTTCCTCGAGCAACCGCACCAGCTTGCAGTAGACGGCCATTCTGGGGTTCTGGCACGTCGACTCCTTCATGTCCTGATCCACGACGAGCTGGGAGTCGCCTCGGACTTCGAGGCGTCGGATCCCGAGCTCGATGGCGATGTGGAGACCGTTGACCAAAGCCTCGTATTCGGCCACATTGTTGGAAGCCGTGAAGTGTAGCCGCAGTAGGTACTTGAGTCGGACCCCAAGGGGTGAGATGAAGACGATGCCTACGCCAGCACCAGTCTTCATCATCGGCCGTCGAAGTTCATGACCCAATATTCCTCTTGGGTCGGGAGTGGTGGTAGCTGTGTCTCGGTCCACTCTGCCACGAAGTCCGCAAGCACCTGGGACTTGATGGCTTTGCATGGTGCATAGGTGATGCCGCCACCCATGAGCTCGATGGCCCACTTGGCAATCCTCCCAGTCGTTTCCCGATTTTGGATCACCTCCCCGAGGGGGAAGGATGACACCACGGTCATGGGATGGGATTCGAAGTAGTGCCGCAACTTGCGTCGAGCAAGAACAATTGGGTACACTAGCTTCTGGATCTGAGGGTAGCGCGTCTTGGTCTCGGACAAGACTTCACTGATGAAGTAGACCGGCCGCGGTACCGCGTGTCCTTCTTCTTGCCGCTCTACGACGATCGCTGCACTCACAACCTGGTTGGTAGCCACGACATATAGCAAGAAATTCTCCTCCTTCGTAGGAGGCACAAGAACCGGCGCTTTTAAAAGTAGAGTCTTAAGCCTTTCAAGGGCTTCCTAGGCCTCAGTGGTCCAGGTAAAGTGCTCATTTTTCTTAAGCAACCGATACAAGGGAAGACCCTTTTCGCCGAGCCTTGAGATGAATCGACTCAAGGCCGCGAGACACCCCATGAGCTTCTGCACGCCCTTGAGGTTTCGGATCGGACCCATCTGTGTGATGGCCGATATCTTTTCCGGGTTGGCTTCGATGCCACGCTCGGAAACGATGAACCCGAGGAGCATGCCCCGTGGGACCCCAAAAACGCACTTCTCGGGGTTTAGCTTTATGTTTTTCTTTTTAAGGCAGTCGAATACCTTTTCTAGGTCGGCTACTAAGTCACTCGCCTTCCTGGATTTTATCACTATATCGTCTACGTAAGCCTCAACGGTTCGCCTGATGAGGTCCCCAAAAACTTTGAGCATGCAATGCTGGTAAGTTGCGCCCGCGTTTTTGAGGCCAAATGGCATGGTTATGTAACAATATGTGCCGAAAGGAGTAATGAAAGAGGTCGCTAATTCGTCGGACTCTTTCATGCGGATCTGATGGTAACCGGAATAAGCATCAAGAAAGCAAAGTCGTTCACAGCCAGCAGTAGAATCTACTATTTGGTCAATGCGAGGTAATGGAAATGGATACTTAGGACAAGCTTTATTTAAACTAGTGTAATCGACACACATTCTCCATTTTCCATTTTTCTTTTTAACCAAAATAGGATTTGCTAACCATTCTAGATGGAAGACCTCCTTGATGAATCCGGCCGCCAAAAGCTTCTGCACCTCCTCCCCGATGGCCTGGCGCTTCTCCTCGTCGAATCGGCGCAGGCGCTGCTTCACCGGCTTGGACCCGGCCCGGATGTCCAAGGAGTGCTCGGCGACCTCTCCTCGGGATGCCTGGCATATCCGAGGGACTCCATGCAAACATGTCCGGCGTGTTTGCGGAGGAAGTCGATGAGCACTGCCTCCTATTTCGGGTCAAGGGTGGCGCTGATTTTCAGCGCCCTGCCGTTGGGGGAGCTTGGGTCGAGGAGCACCTCCTTCACCCCCTCAGCGGACTTAAAGGTGCCCGTGGCCTTCTTGGGGTCGGGGACCTCTTTTCCCAACCTATCGAGGTCGGTCATGAGGGCCTCTGACTCTACCAGCGCGCCGGCATACTCGCAGCACTCGACGTCGCACTGGTACGCGTGCTGGTAGGAGGTGCTGATGGTAATCACCCGTTTTGGCCCTGGCATCTTGAGCTTCGAGGTAGGTGTAGTTCGGGACTGCAATGAACTTGGCGTAACATGGTCTCCCGAGGATGGCGTGGTAGGTGCCGTGGAAGCCTACCACTTCAAATGTCAGGGGCTCCTTCCTGAAGTTGTCAGGAGTCCCGAAGTAGACGGGCAGATCGATCTGCCCGAGGGGTTGCACGCTCTTTCCGGGCACTATCCCGTGGAACGGGGATGTCATGGCCCAGAGGAGCGAGCGACTGATCCCCATCAAGTCGAGGGTCTCAGCGTAGAGAATGTTGAGGCCGCTGCCTCCGTCCATGAGGACTTTGGAGAGCCTCGTGTTGCCGACGACGGGGTCGACAACAAGTGGGTAGCGTCCCGGTGATGGGACGTAGTCCGGGTGGTCGTCCCGGCTGAAGGTGATAGCGTCGTGAGACCAGTCAAGGAAGCATGGTGTCACTGGTCCGACGGAGTAGACCTCCCTGCGCTCGCGCTTTCGCTGCTGCGGCATAGGGGCGGTCCCAGGCCCGCCGAAGATCATGAGGCATTTGTCGATGGGCGGGAACTCATCGTCCTTCCTGCCCCTGTCCTCCTAATCCCTGGTGGGCTTCTTGCCGGCGTCGTCCTTGAACGGCTGTCGGCTGTAGTGCTTCTTGAGCATCACACACTACACTGTCCGAGTGTGTGATGTACTGGACCCTGGTGATAAGGGCACGGCTTGCTGAGCTTGTTGTCGAAGCGGCCTCGAGGGGGTCGTTCCCTCTTGGGTTCGGTGGCCGCCACGAGGGAGTCGTCGCGGAGTGGGGCCTTTCCCTTCCCCTTCTTCTTCTTGTTGTTCGGGCCACGGGAAGAGGTGCCCTCGGGGGCCTCCTCCTTCTGTTTGCCCTTGGGGTCGGAGAAGAGGGCTCCTACCGCCTCATCCCCCGAGGCGAAGCTGGTAGCGATCTTCATGAGCTCGGAGACACTGGTGGGTGTCTGGCGTCCGAGCTCATGAACAAGCTCTTTGCAGGAGGTTCCCGTGGCAAACGCTCCGACGACGTCGGAGTCGGCGACCTGGGGCACCTCGTTGTACTGCTTGGAGAAGTGGCGGATGTAGTCCTGGAGGGACTCGCCCGGTTTCTGCTTGCAGCTGCGGAAGTCCCAGGAGTTACCAGGGCGCACGTACGTGCCCTGGAAGTTTCCTACGAAGATCTTGATCAGATCGCTCCAGTCAAAGATCTTCCGCGGGGGAAGGTGTTCCAGCCAAGCTCTTGTAGAGTTGCCGAGGAACAGGGGGAGGTTGTGGATGATGATGAGGTCATCCTGTGCGCCGCCAAGCTGGCACGCAAGACGGTAGTCCGCTAACTAGAGTTCGGGGTTAGTTTCCCCCGAGTACTTGGCTATGTTGGCCGGTTGTCGGAATCGGGACGGGAACTTGGCCCTTTGGATGGCCTCGCAGAAGGCGCGTGGTCCTGAGGGCTCGGGTGAGGGTTCACGATCCTCATCCGAGTCGTAGCGCCCGCCCCGATGGACGCTGTAGCCGCGCGCGGCTCCTGTCAGTCTTTCGTCGACCGCGGGCTTGTAGAATGGCTCAGACATCGACGCCCTTGCCACGTCGTTGGTGGACTGGCGGGGCCCTTGGAGCCTCGGGTCGAATCGAGGCTTCGCGCTCGTGATGTGCTATGCCGCCACACTGGTGACTTTCGGCGCCACGGTGTCGCGATGCTGAACTTTCCGCCTGGAGGACAGCTGCATCCTCCGTGAGGTCTTTGAGCTGATTCCTGAGCTGTCGTGCCTCTTCGGTGGAGGGCTCAGGTATGCTCCGAAGTAGCATGGCTGCTTCCACGAGCTTTCGGCTTGCCCAGGGGGGCGGCCCCCGATGTTTCGGCCTCGTCGTCAGCAACGATTCGGGCCTGGACATCTCGGGCTCGACGCCGAGCTGCTCCTCCATCGGTTTGCCGCTCGCCGCGCTCCAGAGTAGCTCGCAGCTGGGTGAGGCGCAAGCGATCCTCGTCCATCTGTGCCTCAAGCTCCCGGAGCTGCTCTGGCTCTGGGGTTTGAGGTGCAGGGCGAGAGGTTCCTGCCCCCTGATCCAGCGGCGAGGCTGACCGTGCAGGCGGCGGGGCCGCTGGTGGGGACGTGACTTGTTCGTGCTGGGGTTGCGACGGAGGGGTATGTCATCATTGCCCCCCGAGTGGACATCCTCCACCCGCCCCTCATCAGGGTGCATCAAGTTGTAGCACTCCCGAGAGGGGTCGATGTAGGACTGGTCTGAGCTGGAGATGACGCTCGGTGCGTTCTCCCCCGAGTCGTCGGTGTGGGCGGCGTAGTCCACATTTGCCTAGAATTCATCATCATCGTCGCTGTAGCTGTGACGAGACGACGAGGTCTGGGCATAACGATTCCTCCCCTCCGAGTGTTGTCGAGGGGTGAGGTTGATGGTGGTATCTGTTTCCCCACCGCCATGTGTCCTGGCACTTTCCCTAGGGGATGGCGGTGAGGATGCCACGTGGTCTCCCACGAGGCTGTCCTGGCGGTCGAGGCGCTGGACTGGAGTGTCCGACAGCTCGTGCAATAATGCATGAACTGCATGAACGTGGGCGTCCATGGCGATATGGAGCCCAAAGAGGGACGACGACGCCGTTCCCCTCCGCCGGTGAGGACGGAGAGAAAAATCGGCTGGCGTCGCCCCTCGCCCGTCCTTCGGGCAGTAAGCGGATACATGACCGCTGGTGCCGGAGATCCCGGGACCGCGGCCGGTGCAGTATTGGCTACCCCCGTTGGGGGTGCCTGGTAGGCCGCATCTCCCACGGCGAGAGGCTGGTTGGCGCCGCTGCGCCTCCTCCTCCTGATCCGCCGAGAGCGGAGTGCAACGTTTCCCCCGTCCTTTGAGGCGGGTGGAAGCGTTGCGGGGGTCCCTTCTCTTGCCGCCTACGGGGCCGGAGTTGGGACGACAATGACGCGGGGCCCGATCGGGTGCAGGTTCATCTCGAGCCCTTGGCCAGTGGCCATGAACTCGAGAGTCCCGAACCGGAGTACCGCACCAGCGGGAAGCGTGGTGGAGCTGGCTGCCATCCGAAACCTACGTCAACGCGCAAAAGGCCCCTACCTGGCGCGCCAACTGTCGGTGCTAGTTTTAGCGGGCCTAACACCGGCTAGTAAATATGTGTTTTGCAGTTGAGGCTACGGATGGTGTGCAAGGGGGAACACAGGGATTTTACTGGTTCAGGCCAAGCAAGCCCTACGTCCAGTGAAGAGAAGAGTCGTGTTGCCTTGCACCGGAGTGCTTGTAGTAGGGGGTTACAAGCTAGGTGAGAGAGGGAAGTGCTCCCAGGTCTCTTGTGAGTGTCTAAGTATATGCAAGTCATTTGCTAGGAGTGTGTATGTGTGGGTGAGAACATTAGAACTTCTCCGTGTGTCCTTCTAAAGCTGGCCTCTGCTCTCCCTTTTATAGTCGCAAGGGAGAGGCAAGGGCAGCACTTACAATGCTACGCATGTTACAGCGACGAGTTGCTATTCCCCGTTTGACTGTGGTCAGCTGCAGTCTTTTCTCCGCGTCTCTGGGGTATGGCCGTCGTGGTTCGCACGATCTTGGTGAGTTCCAAGGCGGGAACAGTCGTCGGATTACGTCATGTCATCAGCTACGGTCTTTTCTTCGTGTCTCCAGGATATGGCCCTAGTGGTTCGCACGATCTTGGTGAGTTCCAAGGCAGCAACAGTCGTCGGATTACGGCGTGCTGTAGGGTCACACCTATCGGCTATCCTTCCGCACGATGTGACAAGAGGGTGAGTCGCCTCGGGGCGTTGTCTCCCGATGCTCGGGACTCCTGCAGGCATGATGGGATGGAGCAGGGGATATCTCCCCTGGTCATATTTCTGGCCTTTGAACAGTACTTCCCGTGGGATAGGTGGGCCCCGATGGAAGGCGTGCTCGTCCTTTTGAGTGGACAGTACAGTAGGCGCCTTTCCCGTTCTTGCGTAGCCCATCGTCAGGCGCTCGGACTGTCGTAGTCGGAGTTGATAGACCCCGGCGGAAGACGGGGCGGCGCACCGTAGACCATACCGTGGAGAGGACGGCCGTAGTGGGCCTATCAAATCCGCTGTAAGGGAAATCCTGACAGGTGGTATGGCCATCAGGGGCGTGCGAAGCACAGTCGCGTCGAGAATCTCGCCTGACGGGACAGTGCTTGTAAAAAGTGGTCAGAGAGATCTCTTGTGGTCCAAGATTGCTCTGCTGACATCACCGGTGCCTTGGATGCCTTTGTGAGATTGCGCTCGAGGGGGATGGGGAAGCTCGGGCGAATCGGAGAATGGGCGCCGAGGGCGCCGCTCTCCCGAGCTCTCCTGGGGAGGCTAGGGCGAATCGGAGATTTGGGCGCCGAGGGTGCCGCTCTCCCGAGCTCTCCTGGGGAGGCTCGGGCGAGTCGGAGATTTGGGCGCCGAGGGTGCCGCTCTCCCGAGCTCCCCTGGGGAGGCTCGGGCGAATCGGAGAATTGGCGCCGAGAGTGACGTTCTCCCGAGCTCTCCCGGGGAGGCTCGGGCGAATCGGAGAATTGGCGCCGAGGGTGCCACTCTCCCGAGGGTTGGCTGTCATTGGTGCAATGACGTCGTGGGCTTCTGTAGACGCGGCCTTCGTGGGCTTCGGGCACGGCCTTCCTGGGCTTCCACTGGCCTTACTTGGGCCAGGCCATGTTGGGAATGAGCGTTTTTGCATCGAAGTTGGGTACCCCTAACTTTGGTACCCGACAACACCGTTCATGAGGTGGACTATGCTCTTAGCAAAAATGGATCCTCTTGATGAAAAAGATCGAGGAAAGTTCCAAGAAGGAACAAGAGGCCATTAGACCCACTGCCACCGCACGAGCAATCGAAGCTGATCCATGGTGCGAGGTATGTGGTGGAGAAGATCATTCGGGCAACAACTGTCCTGAGACGAAGGAGGAAGTGAGCTTCATCAACAACAGCAACAACAATGGGTATCGACCACAGCAACAAGGAGGATGGAACTCGCGCCCCTTCTACCAAGGAAATCAAGGTAATGGTTACAACAATAATTTCAACAATTCTTATGGTAATCAACCTTCTCTTAAAGATCTTGTCTTAGGCCAATCTAAAATTAATGATAGCATAAACAAGAAAACAATGGCTAATGATAAGATTCTTGAAAATCTTAGTGAGAAAATAGATAGCTTTAACACTGCTATGAAAAATCAATTGAGCTTTAATAAAATGTTAGAAACCCAATTAGCTCAAATAGCAGCAGTTGTCCCATCATTTCGAACAAGGTAAGATCCTTAGGGAAACCTGAGGAACCAATTGAAGGTGTTAAGTTAATTTCCACGAGGTTTGGTAAGCCTCCGGTTAGGCAAAACACGGGTTGTCTTCTTGATCCGCCATTCATGGCCAAGAAGAGTGACCCTGGCCATCCTACCATCACCTGCGAGATCAGGCCACACACCTTCAACAATGCCTTCTGCGACCTTGGATCCGGCATAAACATCATGTCCAAGGTAATGTACGAGAACTTGCTAGGGGGACCCCTGTACCCCACTTTTGTCAAATTGCAGATGGCTGATCAATCAATCATGTTCCCCGAGGGATTGGCAAGAGACATCCTTGTCAAAGTTCAAGATGAGTACATCCCCCACCGACTTCATCATTCTTGACATGGGGGCCGATGACGAAGTCCCCGTCATTCTGGGAAGGCCGTTCCTCAACACCGTGAATGCCATCATCTACGTGGGATCCGGCCAAGTCCACTTCCAACTCTCAGGTAAGAGAATTAAATGTTCTTTCAAAGGCTATAAATCGATGCAACAGGCAAGGAAGAATCTGTTGAGAAACAAGCCACAAAATGCACCCCGCCGAAAGAATCAACTGCCAAGGTCAAAAAGGCCAAACTGGTAAGTAAGGCTGAGGTGATAAACAAGGCTGACTCCGCCGAATCACAAGCATCAACCAAGAAGGAATGGTGAAAGATAGAGGTGCGATCATCACGGTCTCCGTCTCTGGGACCGATCGAAGCACCCGAAGAATGAACTTGAACTGGAGAGGTCCTGCTCTACGGACCTAAGACATGGAGCCCTTGCTGGTAAGGTAAATCAGTATTTATCCCATATTTAATTCTTGCAATTTCAATTTTGAATTTTCTTTATCGCATTTCATGTTTAATTTTTGCAATATTTTATTTCGACAAAATAAAATAAGTAGATGAATAAAACTTGAAGAAGGCTCGTTTAACCTAAGCACCATGCTTAAATTAAAAAGTCCTATGGATGTACCACAAGTGTACTCATGTGAATACACCCAAACTCAGAGCATATGGCATGAACAGAGGAAGAGCATGATATTATATTTTCATGGAGACAAATATGAGTGAATGAGTTGGTCAACATTACCTCGACATACCTTGAATGTGTGTACCAACAGCATGTATGGATGAAGCATCAGAGTTGTCACTGGGGTGGCTCAGTTTCCATCTCAGGTGACTACCAAGGCGTGGGTTGGAGTCCATCACTTTTGGTGGCATGTCGTCATGTAGCAAGTCGTTTATTGGTAACTCCTACATATTAGTGACTCGCATACACGACAAATGTAGGAGGAACAACTCATGCAAGCTTCTAACTAAAACGAATATTGCGACCATGACTCCCCTTTGTTGTGTGTTTTTTAGAATCTTTAAACAAAGTGTGATCCAAGATATGCATGGAGTCATGGTTGGTCAAAGGAGTGAGAGAGGTGTTGCACAAACCATCGGTGTAGATGAAGGAGTTCATGGAAGTCATGTGGCTTGTCCCTCTATATGATAGCCTGCTTGATGTTTGTGCAACATCCAGGGGAGATCTTGAAGGGCGTGTTCGTTGTACTTAAGAGATCTCCCTCAAAAAAAATTTTACCTATTTTTAATTTTAACAGTGAACAAGCAAGGGCCCTACTAGGTTGAACCCTAGAGAGCCTAAAGCTTATTATGATTTTTTTACTTATTAAAGATTTTTTTTAAGCAAGGTAGAGCCAACATCTCTTTTTCTTTTGAACCAAGGTGATCTTGAGGTGAGACTCGCACCGTGCTCCCCCACACTTGGACTTTGTTGAAAGTCAAGTGTGTAAGGTCAGAGTCTCCTTTTGAGTTTGTTCCATCACCAAAGATCATCAATGTGTGTTGTTGATGTTGCTCTTATATTCTCAAGCTTCGTATGTCCTTTCTTTGTTAACCTGAAATGGTTAGTGACAAGAATACCAAAGGTGCATACTAACTTGACAACATGTGCTTACATTTATTAAAAAAAGAATTTTTTATTATTTTTTTTAATTTCTTTTTTTTGCAAGGTAACAAAAGGATATGAGAGGGATAGAGATACATGTTACCTTGTTATGGTCCTCCCCCAAGCTAACTCAAAGCCAAAGGATCAGGGTTGCACCCAGCATTTCTGGTTTTCCTGCATGGTTATGGTTTGATAGATCGCAAGGGCTCTTACCATTCCCTTGTGATCACCGAATTGGAAAAGATATGCAGGAAGCAAATTGAGCTAGTTGGTTTTTTACAAAAATTTATTGAAACTTTATTATGCAAGGGAGGACGTTATTAACAAATTTCTTTTAATGAAGATTCATTTTTATTTTGTAAGAACAAAAAAAGAACTTATTTTAAAGATAAGTTTTTAAATTTTAGATTTTCAAAATATCTCTCTTTTTTAACCATTTTATAGAATATTTTCATTGATAAATAAAATAACTCAATTTTTTTATTTAAAGCCTACACCCAGCAGTTTTGGAACAATGATTAGACATGTCGTTTAATCAAGGTAGGCAATTTTAACCTAAGCTCCATGCTTAAATTAAAATGCTTATGAAGATATGATGATCAATCATACTTCAAACCAAAACATGCTGTATGTAAAACTTTGAAAGCAAACTAGCATTTATTAAAAACACTTTAGCAAAAAATTTATTTATATTTTTATTTTGTAAGAGGACAACAACTTATAAATAATTTTAATATATATATATTTTTTTAAATCCGGGGTATCCCCCTGGTAGTACTTTCTTTATGGTCATAAGCTTGACCGCCAAAGCTAGGGCAAAGAATGAAGCCAGAAGCTATGGTTCGCTTCGATGGTGGCTACAAGAACTCGTCCTTAGGAGAAATATTTTGATTTTGAATTTTGAAGGGGCATTACTGTAGAAAAAGAGAACAAGAATAATAAAAACTATTTATTTTTTAAATGCTTTTTGAAAATAAGAGAAGATGGTACGAGAGTGAATAGAAATCTTTTTGTCCATGTGCAAAAATTTGAACATGCAATTTTAAAAATAATAATGTCCTTTTTCTTTTTGAAAGGTAGGCTTCATGAAGGAGGGTCATGAACATAGAAGAAATATTTTTTTATAACACACAAGGACACACGAGTGAACTAGGTTCGGAGATAAATACGACAACCATTCCCCGGCAACGGCGCCAGAAAGCTTGTTGGCGCTTCTTAGCGTCAGCAGAAAAGTCCGCAAGCGCACGGAAGTACCGTTGTAGCCTTCACCCGGAAGTATTCAGGGTATCATAATTTCCCAGAGGAATGGTCTTTGTACTTAGTCTCTTAAACTAGTTTACTCAGAAGAGATGAAAGGGGTAGCTTGGGTAAAGAGGTTCTTCTAAGGTCAAACGCAAATAAGCGATGGTAACTTCCCCACTACTTGTCTGCTTCAGGCCCACTGACGCAGCTGGTCTGCCAGCCGATACCAGTATCAGCGCTACTCCGCGGCCGAACGTGGGGGACTTTAGATACGAGTGGACAGGGCTGTCACCACCTACCACCTACCCCTCTGCCCGTGGGCGCGCACAACATACGAAGGTAGACTCTGACCTAGATACCACATCTACGAAGGCGACTACTACTCTAGCGGCGTACAGGAACATCCGTCTCTATCAGGAGTTCTCTTACTAGAGCATCCGTCCATAGGACGAACGACGATCCCACAAACAAGTAGCTTTATAGAAGTAACATGCTTAATGAATCAAACCAAAGTTGAACACTGAACTTCTTACTTCAAGTAGCAAGACGATCGTAGAGGTACAAGTTGGATCGAGAGCCGACAAGCCCAGGCACTTCGTCCACCCGGAGGCAGAACTGCTTCGACTCCGCTCTTTCTCCAGCTCTTATCCCTCTCTCACTCTCTATACTAAATTAGCTAGAAGCTAATGGAATGGAGCTTGCTCTTCCTCTCTACATTGTGACCTCTTGTGTTGGTGAATGAAATGATTTCTTCTTCATGAATAGGGTAGAGAGGAGGCCTCCTTTTATAGCTTGAGAGGAGGGGGTTCTATGCAAAACATTCATCCCCACATGGAAAGACCCAAACCGACCTCCAAACGGTGGTTTCCACTTTCCATCTATGTTGATCGTAGGTGGGACCAACCTTAGGGAACTGCCCTACAACCGCCAGAGAAAACTGGGCCCGAGAGGCCCCACCCGGGGGGCGGCCGCCCCCAGGGACCCATCGGTCCCCTAGTGGGCCCGTTCGGCCACCGCCTTCTCGTGGTTAGTTCTCCTCTGGGTCTAGACCTCTTCTATGGTTACGAATGGGCCTTGATTTGTAATAAAGGTGGGCTTCTTTGTTAATCTTGGTTGCGCATTCTCTGAATTCACGTTTCTCCTTTACGCTTTCCAATTGGTGTTGTGCACTTCCACTTGTTTCACCATAAATCCTTCAAAAACACAAACACTAGGGGTACAAGTGGAACTCTGTTAATAGCATATGTCTATGTGTTAAAGTAAGATAGTTTCTCTACCCTTTAGGCATAAATTGGCGGTTAAAAATGATCTATAAGGACCACCAACAGGGAACACGACTCGATCTCACACTGGACGTAGGGCATTCATTGCCTGAACCAGTATAAACCCTATGTTCCTCCTTGCACACCATCCATGATCTCAACCGCAAAACACAAATTCACTAGTCCGGTGTTAGCACGCGCTAATCTAAGCACCGACAGTTGGCGCGCCAGGTAGGGGCCTTTTGCGTGTTGATTCAGGTTGCGGATGGCATCCAACACTCCTGCACTTCCTGCTGGCACAGTGCTCCAGTTCGAGAGCCTCGAGTTCATGGCCACTGGCCACGGCCTCGAGATGAACCTCCGCCCGACCGAGCCCCGTGTCATCCCCTGTCCTAATCCCGGCCCAGCAGGCGGCTGGAGAAGGGACCCCGGCGACACCTCTACCAGTTCATGGGGGGCAGAGGGAACGCCACGCATCGCTCCCGCTGAGCTAGGCGGGGCAGACGCAACCTGCGTCAACCCAGGCCGCGCCACGGGCGACGCGACCATCCCAGGTGCCCCTTGCGTGGGACACCACCCCCACGCTCACCACCAGCTCGACTGCCACAAGCGGTGGTGGCACCACTGCTCCCCTACTACTCCGTGGAGTAATGTCGGAGGGGCCACAGCATCGCCCGCCATTTCCCTTTCGACCTCACTAGGGTAGGCCGGCGACGCCCTCTCCATTTCCCTTTGGGCTCCACACTACTATGGACGCCCACGTCCGTGCCATTCGTACCTACGGGTACGACCAAGCGATGGCATCTGTCCACCGCCTGGAGGGCCTAGGCGACCTCGATGACTCTCCCACCATCCTCTCCTGCAAGCTCTCTTAGAGCATGTAGCAGCAGGGAGTTCCACTCCAGTAGCAGCTCCACCCCTCCGGAGTACTCAGAGGGATGGGACCGCTACGGTCGTGTCTCGCCATCACGGTGGAACGTTGGCAGCGACGACGACGACGATGACTACTTCTGGGCGAACGTGGACTTCGATGTCTATGACCCCCAAGCCTTCCTCTCCTCCGATGAACGCGAGGGATAACACCCTCTGCGTCTACTCCTCTGATGGCAGCATCGTCGACCCCTCCCGGGAGTGCTATCACCTAGTCCATCCGGAGGAAGCCGTGTTGGAGGACGTCCGGCGGAGCAGCCGCAGCTGCATACGCCACCTCCACCAGCCCCTGGTCCCATGCCTTCGAAGGACCCGAGGGCTGGAACATCCCGCCCTCTCCATCGTTCTCCGGAGCTTGAGCCACTCCGGGAGCTTGAAACCTGGATGGACGAGGACCTCCTGCGCCTCGTCCAGCTCCGAGCCGCCCTGGAGCACGAGGAGGAGCGGGATGACGGCAGGGCGGCGCAACGCTGAGCCCGTGACGTCCAGGCCCACATCATTGCCGAGGACGAAGCCAGGACACCAGTGCCGGAACCTCGGGCGAGCCGAAAGCTCGCAGAGGCTGCGATGCTCCTCAGGAGCATGCCTGAGCCCTCCGGCACGGAAGGCCGGGCAGCTCAGGGACCAGCTCAAAGGTCTCGTGGAGGACGCCGCTGTCCTCCAGGCAGAAAGCTCGGCATCCCAGCACCATGGTGCCAAGGAACGCCATCGTGGCGCCCTGACGCGCCATGAACGAGAAGCCTCGGTGCAGCTCGAAGCACCGAGGGCCCCCTCGGTCCACCAGCGGCTCGGCAAGGACATCGACGTCTGTGCCATTCTCCAGGCCCACGGTCGATGAAAGACCGACGGGACCGCACGTGGCTACAGCGTCCACCGGGGAGGATGCTACGACTCCGACGAGGATCGTGCGCCCTCACCCGAGCCACCTGGGTCCTCGCGTCTTCAGCGAGGCTATCCGGAGGGCCAAGTTTCTGCCCCGGTTTCGACAACCGGCGAACATAACCTCGGGGGAGATGAACCCCGAGCTTTGGCTTGCGGATTATCATCTTGCGTGTTAGCTGGGCTGGCGCACAGGATGATCCCATCATCATCCGCAACTTACCCTGTTCCTAGCTGACTCAGCGTGAGCCTGGCTGGAACATCTTCCCCCGCGGATGATCTTCGACTGGAGCGATCTGGTCAAGATCATCGTGGGGAACTTACAGGGCACTTACATGAGCCCTGGTAACTCCTAGGATCTCCGCAGCCGCAAGCATAAGCCGGGCGAGTCCCTCAGGGACTACGTCCGGCGATTCTCCAAGCAGTACAATGAGCTGCCCCAGGTCGCCGACTCCGACGTCGTCGGAGCCTTCGCTGCAGGGACAACCTGCAAAGAGCTTGTTCATGAGCTGGGGCATCAAACCCCCACGAGCAGTCGCCGAGCTCATGAGAATAGCTACCTGCTTCGCCTCGAGCGATGAGGCGGTGGGCGCACTTTTCTCCGACCCCTAGGGGGAAGCGGAAGGAGGAAGCCCCCGACGGGATCCTCCTCCTCGGGCCCTGTTGACACTTCTTAGCGCAACCACCAGAGACAAGGCTATCTCTGATAACTGGCGCCAGAAGTGCCTGGGGTATTTCTTATGTCTATTAGATAATTCCGCAAGCGCACAGAATATACCGATGTAGCACTTCACCCAGGAGTATTCCAAGGTATCATTATTTATTTTTATCCCAAAGGAAAGCGGTTGCTAGGAATAATTAATAAAAAGAGAGAGATCCTTAAGTCTATAACAACTTAGTATCAACTAGTGATAGGGGGTAAATCGATATATAGAGGAAAGGGTAATGACACCAAGACACGACAAGGTTTTGAGATAACTATGATAACTAGCAGAGTATAGCTAGGTGGGAAGACAACGAGTGAGTATAAGACTCCTATGACACTTACTTTACTCTTGTGAATTATCCTATCAAATAGATGAAGTATATCAAGACAGCTACCTTACTTTCGGTGTGTAGGGGATAGGCGAGACAGTAGGGGATATAACCTCTACCCGAAGCGGCTATTCTCTTATGGGAGCCTACCTTTTAAGAACTTGCCTAAAACACGTGGAGGTATACTAAGACTAGATAGGGCTGTCACCACCTGCTAGCACCCACAAGTACCCTATGACAGGCGATGAACTACACATGTGAGCTGGTTATAGGATCACTATCCAATATAACTCAACTATAAGTTAAGACAAAACACAGCAACACTATAAAGAATAGTAATGCACTAAGTAGAGACTTAGTAAAGTAAAGTAAAGATAATATATTGATAAAGGTAAAGTCTTACAGAAGGAAAGGTACAAGAGCTATACCAGACTCTCCAGCAGATGATTTCAGAGACTCCGAGCGTAGCTCGACTCGACTCTATCTTGAAGAGGAGTGGGCAGCCTCTATTTATAGTGGAGAGTAGGGGATGCCACGTCAGCGATCCGTGTGCTCCTCAACTCTCCACCCTTGGATCCACCGCCTTGTAACAGCCTCAAAATGGACGGTCTTGGCAATTTGAGCACATGGGAAGCATGCTTGGAGTAGGTGGGGAACGTCGGTGGCTAGGGCCCACACCAACTGGTTCAGGCCGACCCCTATGATGGGTGGGGCCAAGCCAGGTTTGGTGCCCACCAGTCATAGGGTCTCCCCTGGTACTTGTCCTATCTTGATTGTTTCGTTTCATGCCTCAATCTGTGTGCCTTTGATCTCCACCGTTGAATGAAAGCACAAGTTGATCCGATGGATGAAATGACTTGGTTGGAGTGTCACACGGATCCTGCCACGTCACCAGAGCCAGGTGGGCCCCTATGGCTAGTTCGGCCGACCCATGGGTGGGCCCACCATTGGCTTGGATCTCTTCCAGTTTGATGTTGTATGCACCATGTTGAAAGGTGGTGGCCTGGGGCAACATGACATGGTTCGGCCGAACCATGTAGTCAGCCCATAGCTGCTCACTTTTGCACTATTTTGGTGTTCCCTGCAATCACAAGCTAAGAGTACAAGTGGAACTCGGTATTGATTAAAATATGCTCATGTTGTGTTTATTCTCCTTTGAATCCGAGGCCTGTTGACGGTGTTTGAATGTGAAATTTTAGGGTATATCCACCATCAACAAGATCCCCCAAGCTTAACCTTTGCTCGATTCCGAGCAAATAATTAAACTTAGCCTTGGTGGATCAGGAGTTGCTACAATGTTCATGTTTCAATAATACCATGTGTACAACTATATACTTCTCTTTTGAATGGAAAAATTGGCTATAGAAATTCACCCATTTCACCTTAGTCCTTTATGGGGCTAATGACTTTTCCTTTGCCTTAGGAGGTTGAGAGACAGAACAGTTTAACTTGAGCACTACCTTTCTTATTCTTTGCAAGTTTCATACTGGAGGTTTTAGCAATGTTTTGCAAAAGACAACTTAATGTTCCTCATATGGTTCTCTCATGTCGCTCAAATGGTGTATGATTCCTTACCAAGGCATGCAGTAAATGTTGCCTTCTCTTTATCATCCTACTTCTAAAAATGGCTTATGTGGAGCTTAAGGTAGGAATGAAAGAATATGGCATACTTACTTTGCATATGTTGTAGAGTCAAAGCTTGGATCCAAAGAGAGAAGTGTCATGCCCTTAGATCAAGATGTGCAAGTGTGTGGAAAATATAACTATAATGCTCCTCTATTTGAGTTGTATCTCTCTCTAAAATTTAGAGACATGGCTATCATTTTTTCTTTCTTTTATTTATGAGCCTAGACTTGCTCAAATATTTTTCTTTTCTTTTCTATGGACTCTCTTGTGTCCATCTTTCTTTCTTTTTATTTTCATTTTGCATAGCCTTTTGTCTCTACTACCATAATGACTAAGAGAGATTTTCTATGACTTTAACACATGGAGCATTTATTTGGTGGAAATGAAAGGCATGTGGTTGCGTACTTCCAGTGTAGAAGCAACATGTATATATGTGGTGTGTACGTGATCTTGATCTTGGGAGCATGATAAGACTCTCAATAAGGGTCAACAAGACTTGACAACACTCAATACAAAGCAAATAGCTTAAGTGGAAGGTTTTAGATATGTGTAACATATATGGTTGTGGTAGAAATTTATCACCATTGAGGAACAATAATGTTTTGATTGAATTAGAAATAAATATCTAGTAATCATGAATGCTTAGCACAATATTATAGTAGCGCTTGTTTCACTATATCATATCTCACAACAACTTAGACTTAGTTCTAGTGCTTAGCATCCATAAAGTTTTTAGGTTCATGATGATTTAAATGAGCCAAGTAATCCATACTCAAAGAAATACTAAGTTGTAAACTAGGCATTAAAGAAACATTAACAGAGCAACTATTCATCATTTCCATTATGAAGATAAACATTCATGAGACATATGGATTTAAGGAAAATATTTTTGGTATTTTTATCTTATGCATTTTTTTATATGCAATAAATTAAAATAATGTAAATAGCTAGCATAAATACTTACCTTGGTGGGGGAGAGGATCTCCCCCAAGCTTGTCCTTTTGCTCATTGTGGTGGCGGGTAGTATTGGAACCATCCCGCCCAGCGTTGTGCTTCTTCATCTTGGATAGCTTGCAAAAGTTGAGCATTTTGTTGTGCCATATTCAGAGTTGCATCTTGCTCAACCATGTCATTGATAAGTTGGTCCATTTCCAATCCTTTGCTTCGACGGCCCCTCGCCCGTGTGGACGGACGGGGAGTGCGCACTCTTGGAGTGTGCTGTTGAGGCTGTTCCGTGGACCTTATAATGTCCATGGAACTTGCCTCATCGCCTTCTTCTTCATATCTTCCTGCAGCTCGTGATGTGCCACCTTGCTCAAATTGAGCGGCTTGTGACATGCTCCTTGTCACCCTTCTTGGTCCTGCAACATTTTGGCTTCTTGCCTCTCTGTCCCAATTTATGGTTAGTGTGCGCAGCGCATACAACCGACGCCTCTCACAAGGGAGAGAGATTTCAGCTGTATGGCCAGGATAAATCATTTTTATATCACCATTTTCATCTCTTTTTAGGACTTGAGTACTTATGAAGAAATCTTCGGTTACAACATCTCTAGGAGAAGCAATGTGTTCAAAGTAATGTTTTCCATCTAGCAAGTCCATTGTTTCAGTAATGCGCGTGATAAAAGAAGTGAAGAATATGGGCTCGCTTCTATGGAAAATACCAAGCCAAAAGTGGACTAACATCTTAGTAGGTGAAATTTTTAATTTCTTTGTCATGGCATAGAGCAGTCTTAATTCATCATTATAAAGAACTTGCACATTAGAGCCAGGAAGAAAAGTTATAGCCATCCAATATCGGATCAAGCGCAAAATAGGATTATGGATTTCATCGGTTTTAGGGTCAGAGCAATCATTAGATCCTGTTATAGCTTTCCAAAATTCGGCTTTATCAAATCTTCTTGTTGCTTTAACAAGGTCTAGATGACAGTCATTATCAAAACCAAGTGCCATGCTAAAAACTCCCCATGTTAAATTATACTCTTGGTTAACATGCGAAAGTAGATATTATTTTCAGTGGCTTGTAAAGAGCATAGAAATTCAATGGTGAGCTTTTCTATTCCAAGTTCTTGCACTTCCCAAAAACTTCCCCACCCGATTGTATTGAAAATAGTATTGAATTCCACGGTTATACCTGTGCTGTCCAAAAGGACAGGGTCGATGATGCCAGTATGTTCATACCCTCGGTGTCGGATGGAGACGTACCTTTAGTACTCTTCTTGATTTAGCATGAGCCCGCTCTCGGAATCGAACGTCCTCTCGGAAGGCACTCCAAAGCTTTGTCTTGGTGGAGCTTCTCTTCCTTCATCTTCATCATGGCGGGGTCGTCGGGAGGAACTCCCTACTGACACTCTTGGCCTTCTTGAGTGCGGAGGAGAACTTCTTCATCCTACAGCAATGAGATCACACAAGAACACACTACAACAACCGGGATTAGCGTTAGCGTTAGGGTTAGCTATCCCACTGTTAGTAGTCCTTGCGGGGTATGGTTACCTCCACAAACAAGAATTTGAGAGTGAAGATGAGAGTGAGACAAGCTTCTACTACTACAATATTTTTGGGTTTTTGGTTTGAGTGGCTAAGCTTAAACTAAACTTGAGAAAGATCTTGCTCAAATGGAGAGAAGAAGAGAGATTATGTGCTCGGTAGAAATCAGCTGGTTTGAGTGTGGATTTGAGCACACAATGCAAGGGTATTTATAGGGGGAGAAGGGCTGGTGGACCAGGCCACCATGGCCAGTTCGGCCGACCCCCCTAGGTCAGGTCTTTGTTGTTTTCAACTTTGGACAGGGAATCTATTTGAATTCAAATTCAACCTTGCTGACAGCTCTCCAATGATGGGTCGGCCGAACCCATTATGATAAGATCAGAGTTGCTTTTGCCTTTGGACAGGGAATCTATTCAAATTCAAATGCAACTCTGTAGAGAGGACCTCAATAATGGGTCGGCCGAACCACTTATTACAGGTTCAGTGTTGCTTTTACCTTTGCACAGGGAATCTATTTGAATTCAAACAACTGCTTTCTTGGGGGAGCCAAAACATGGTTCAGGCCAAACCAGGGTTTGTCCCCTTTCAGCTTTAAACAGTGTGTCCAGAAAAGTAGAGACTAGTGGTGAACCAAAAGTTTTGAAATTTTTAGAGATTCCCTTGTTTAGTGTTTTGTGAAGGTAAAAGGTTTATGACAAAAGTGGGGACATGTTTAAAGTGATTCCCATGGACCATGGGGACACTAATGCATGGCAAAGTATCCACTTTTCAGAATTGGTTGGTAGTGGATGTTGGATTTTCCTTGAAGCAAGTGGAAGTGATCATAACCAAATGTGGTCGGCCAAATTCAAAAGGAGATGGTGTTCAAAATTCAGGAGGTGAATCACTACACTAGGCCAACACCACCAGAGGTGGGTGGCCCCCATGGTGGGGTCGGCCGACCCCACCTAGGTGGTCCCACCACCTCAGGTGTGAGCACTACTGTTCATTCTCAAGTTTTATTCATCTAAGTGTTTTATTTTGTTGAAATAAATTATTATAAAATTTAAATATGGAATTCCATGAAGAAGATGCAAAAATTGAAATGCAGGAATTAAATATGAGATAAATACTGATTTACCTTACCAGTAAGGGCTCCATGTTTTAGGTCCATAGAGCAGGACCTCTCCATTTCGGGTTTATTCTTCGGGTGCTTCGATCAGTCCCGGAGATGGAGACCGTGATGATCGCACCTCTTTCTTTCGTCATTCCTTCTTGGTTGATGCTTGTGATTCAGCGGAGTTAGCCTTGTTTATCACCTCAGCCTTACTTACCGGTTCGGCCTTTTTGGACCTTGGCAGTTGATTCTTTCGGCGGGGTGCATATTGTGTCTTGTTTCTCCACAGATTCTTCCTTGCCTGTTGCATCGATTTATAACCATTGAAAGGACATTTAATTCTCTTACCTGGGAGTTGGAAGTGGACTTGGCCGGATCCCACGTAGATGATGGCATTCACAGTGTTGAGGAACGGCCTTCCTAGGATGACGGGGACTTCGTCATCGGCCCCCATGTCAAGAATGATGAAGTCGGCGGGGATGTATTCGTCTTGAACTTTGACAAGGATGTCCCTTGCCTAATCCCTCTAGGAACTGGATTGATTGGTCGGCCATCTACAATTTGACAAAAGTGGGGTACAAAGGTCCCCCTAGTAGTCCTCAGTACATTACCTTGGACATTATCTTCACTCCAGATCCAAGGTCACAGAAGGCGTTGTTGAAGATGTGTGGCCCGATCTCGCAGGTGATGGTAGGATGGCCGGGGTCACTCTTCTTGGCCATATATGGCGGATCAAGAAGACAGCCCAGGTTTTGTCTAACCAGAGGCTTACCAAACCTCATGGAAATTAATTTAACACCCTCAATTGGTTCCTCAGGTTTCCTTGGGATCTTACCTTGTTCGAATGATGGGATAGCTGCTGCTATTTGAGCTAATTGGGTTTCCAACATTTTATTAAAGCTCAATTGATTTTTCATAGCAGTGTTAAAGCTATCCATTTTCTCACTAAGATTTTCAAGAATCTTATCATTAGCCATTATTTTCTTGTACATGCTATCATTGATTTTAGATTGGCCCAAGACAAGATCTTTAAGAGAAGGTTGGTTACCATAAGAATTATTAAAATTATTGTTGTAACCATTACCTTGATTTCCTTGGTAGAAGGGACGCGAATTCCATCCTCCTTGTTGCTGGGGTCGATACCCATTGTTGTTGTTGTTGATGAAGCTCACTTCCTCCTTCGTCTCGGGACAGTTGTTGCCCGAGTGATCTTCTCCACCTACATACCTCGCACCACTGGATCAGCTTCGATTGCTCGTGCGATGGCAGTGGATCGAATGGCCTCTTTTTCCTTCTTGGAACCTTCCTCAATCTTTTTCATCAAGAGGTCCATTTTTGCTGAGAGCATGTCCACCTCATGAATGGTGTGCATACCCCTTTTCTTGGGCTGGAGACGCTCCTCACTCCATCCTTGGTTGATAACCATCTTTTCAATGTAGGTCTTTGGTGGTCTTGACATTGTGTTGCAGGAATGCTCCATCCAGCGGCAGCATCAAGGTGACTACGGGCTAATCCAGTTAGCCCATGGTAGAAACCTTGGATTAGGAGCCATTCTTCAATCCCATGATGAGGACAGGCACGAATGTACTCCTGGAGATGTTCCCATGCTTCGAGAATCGTCTCGTCCGCTTGTTGTTGGAAGCATGAAATTTTGCCACGGAGAGCGCTTGTTTTGCCCATTGGAAACAACTTCTTGAGAAATGCGTTGGCACATTTCTCCCAGGTGGTGACTTCACTCTTGTTGGCATAGAACCATTGCTTCGCCTTCCCAAGCAGTGAGAATGGGAATAGGCGAAGACGGATGGCGTCAGCCGAGACATTTTTGATAGTGAAGGTACCACACACCTCCAGGAAGTGCTGGAGATGGGCATTGGCATCTTCATGTAGCTTCCCACAGAATGGATTGGCTTGTACCATGTTGATAAGCGTAGGCTTGAGCTCAAAGGTAGCATCTCTCAAGTTGAGCTGTGGACCTGGTGGCAATGTTATCAGCCGACAGTGCAGAGAACTCAGAGATGGTCTTTTGGGCCATAGCTTCCTCGGTTGATAGTGCAGAGCCTCTTTCCTTGAACGGATTCAGGTTTGAGATGAACCTTTCAGGTGGAACTTGACGGCTGTCTAGTTCTCCTCAACAATTGCTTAGAATCTTCAATGAAATTCGATGGCAATTGGAAACCGTTAATGCACTGTCTAGCTTCACGATAACGAGAAACACAGATAGGGGTAAGCCCCTAACACTACTCGATAACTAAATTGATAGTAGACTTCGGATTCAATTTTTTATTAATATTCCTAGACTGATGCTTCCCCGGCAACGGCGTCAGAAATGCTTGTTGACACTTCTTAGCACAACCACCAGAGACAGGGTGTTAGGCTATCTCTGATAACGGCGCCAGAAGTGCCTGGAGTATTTCTTATGTCTATTGGATAATTCCGCAAGCGCACAGAATATACCGCTGTAGCACTTCACCCGGGAGTATTCCAAGGTATCGTTATTTATTTTTATTCCAAGGGAAAGTGGTTGCTAGGAATAATTAATAAAAAGAGAGAGATCCTTAAGTCTATAACAACTTAGTATCAACTAGTGATAGGGGGTAAATCGATATATACAGGAAAGGGTAATGACACCAAGACACGACAAGGTTTTGAGATAACTAAGATAACAAGCAGAGTATAGCTAGATGGGAGGACAACGAGTGAGTATAAGACTCCTATGACACTTACTTTACTCTTGTGAATTATCCTATCAAATAGATGAAGTATATCAAGATAGCTACCTTACTTCCGGTGTGTACGGGATAGGCGAGACAGTAGGGGATATAACCTCTACCCGAAGCGGCTATTCTCTTATGGGAGCCTACCTTTTAAGACCTTGCCTAAAACACATGGAGGGACACTAAGACTAGATAGGGCTGTCACCACCTGCTAGCACCCACAAACAATCAGTGCGACAAGCGGCATTCAAAGGCAAGATCTAGTCTAAGCACCACGCTTACACTAAGCCTTACTACTCTAGTTGCGTACCAACAACTAAGTACCCTATGACAGGCGATGAACTACACACGTGAGCTGGTTACAGGAAAACACAACAATACTATAAAGAATAGTAATGCACTAAGTAGAGACTTAGTAAAGTAAAGTAAAGATAATATATTGATAAAGGTAAAGTCTTACAGAAGGAAAGGTACAAGAGCTATACCAGACTCCAGCAGACGATTCCAGAGACTCCGAGCATAGCTCCACTCGACTCTAACTCCCACACTAGACTAATACTACTACTAAAGAGTAAAACTCTTGTGACTTGTGACTCTTGGGTGTCTTGTGTGTGTCTTGAAGAGGGGTGGGTAGCCTCTATTTATAGTGGAGAGTGGGGGGATGCCACGTCAGCGATCCGTGTGCTCCTCAACTCTCCACCCTTGGATCCACCGTCTTGTAACAGCCTCAAAATGGAACGGTCTTGGCAATTTGAGCACATGGGAAGCATGCTTGGAGTCGGTGGGGAACGTCGGTGGCTAGGGCCCACACCAACTGGTTCGGCCGACCCCTATGATGGGTGGGGCCAGGCCAGGTGTGGTCCCCACCAGTCATAGGGTCTCCCTAGGTACTTGTCCTATCTTGATTTCTTCATTTCATGCCTCAATCCGTGTGCCTTTGATCTCCACCGTTGAATGAAAGCACAAGTTGATCCGATGGATAAAATGACTTGGTTGGAGTGTCACACGGATCCTGCCACGTCACCAGAGCTAGGTGGGACCCCATGGCCAATTCGGCCGACCCATGGGTGGGCCCACCCTTGGCTTGGACCTCTTCCATTTGATGTTGTATGCACCATTGTTGAAAGGTGGTGGCCTGGGGCAACATGACATGGTTCGGCCGAACCATGTAGTTAGCCCTTAGCTGCTCACTTTTGCACTGTTTGGTTGTTCCCTACAATCGCGAGCTAAGAGCACAAGTGGAACTCGTTATTGATAAAATATGCTTATGTTGTGTTTATTCTCCTTTGAATCTGAGGCCTGTTGACGGTGTTTGAATGTGAAATTTTAGGGTATATTCACCGTCAATAGGCCCACAATAACAAGAAGAAGAAGGGGAAGGGGAAGGCCCCCGTCCACAACGAGCCCCTCGTTGCGGCTACCGAGCCCAGGGTGAAACAGCGGCCCCGCGGCCGCTTCGACGAGCTGCTCTCCAATGCCGTGCCCTTATCACCAGGACCCGGTGAATCACACGCTCGGGGCGTGTGTAATGCTCAAGAAGCATTACGGCCGGCAGGCGTTCCGGGATGCCACCGGCAAGAAGCCCGCTGAGGACAAGGAGGACCAGGGTGGGAAGGACAATGAGTTCCCCCATCGACAAGTGCCTCATTGTAACACCCGGATTTACGAAGAAATCCGAACGAGAGTATATGTGGACCCAGGAAGTCCAAAACCACATATACCATAAATGGTTTATCATTATGCACGAACAACGAGTATAAACTTATTACATCACATGGTGTTCACATCAGGGCCAACGGCCGTTATTATAGCGAAATACGAAGAAAGGTAAAACTCTCACCCACGGGGACACCAACTGGGGGCACGCCATCTTCATCAGTCTTGGATATCCTCCGGGAAGTCTACAAACTCTTCATCATCTGGTACCCATCCGGGATTTTTGATGATTTGGTAAACAACGACAAGCGTCAGCTTACCACGCTCAGCAGGTATATAATGGGGAATGCAAGGCTCAAAGGCTGTATTTTGCTTAGTTGTAGTTCGCTTTTAGTTGGTCCAGTTTTATTAATTAACCTGATTACTAACTTAGTGAATAGCCCAACCCAAGAGAATGATTAATTCATTAGTAAAGTTTAAACATTCTCTAAATTCTCCAAGATCTCCAGGTTCTCCAAAACATGGCTTCTCCAAAATACGGGTTTGGATGAAAAGGATGCAGGCCACTCGTGTCCGTGAGCAGGACTGATATATCAGATGGAAATAACTCTGCAGAGCTTGTACAACTTTACCCGTGAGTCGTGAATTCCCAGATGCCCGGGGCCCGTCGACCCACAAACACTGCCAAGGTGAGCGGGCAGGGAACCACTACGAAGATTTTCACTAGTCACTCTAACAAGTTAGTAGACGCGAGGTTTCAGCAGCTAGGCGAATGGAGGCCCCCTTCAAGTATGGCACACCATGTCACCGCAGCCCAGCACACATCTTGACGGGCTCGGAACCCATTCTTAAACCGAGGCCCCCTCTAGCGCCTTTCAGTAACTACTAACGAGCTAGAGAAGATCTAGTTACTTGTGTAAGATCAGAGCCATGTAATCCTCAAGGTTGTACGAAAAATCCTGGGTGGCCACTTTAAGTAAAAACCCTTATGGAGATTGACTAGAGCCCAAAATGTTCTTTGCTCCAGTCTCCTAAACCATGTTGCTAAAAAGTTCATTTTATCTCGTGCTGCAAAAGTAGCAATTTAAACATAATTATCATAAGCCTTTGTTGAGCGAAGCATAGCACAATATTCTAATGCAAAAACCCTCATAGGTGACAAGGAATAAGGTATAAGTAAGCCTAGGTAAAAACTTAGAGTTTATCAATTTAGGACTCATGCATATGAATTTAAATGATTGCATCATTGATAGGTATCAAGGAGACCATATATACACTTGCCTTGAAAATCTGCTTGGTCCTGGAACTGCTCACAATCGTTCTCCTCGAAGAACTCGTCCTCTAATACCACGAACAGCACCAATCAAACATCATACCAGTCATTACATGCATAGAAACATATAAAATACAATTACAACATTACACCATGCATTAAAAGATAGAAATAAATAGATAAAACTATTCTACACGTCTCTACGAGCACATGGATATGCGGATCACTGAAAACGGAGTTAAAATGAGAAAGTTATGAGCAAAACAAGTTTTAGGGGCCATTTTGTAAATAAAACAGTGCTGCAAAAGTCCTTTTTAAAACATCCAAAGCTTCTATCGTAATTAAACCTAAAACAAAGGGTGAAAAACACAAATTCACAAGCTCTAGACTGCGGGTTCAAAATCCAGAGAGTCCAGGAGGCAAACTAGAAGAAAATAGGACTAAAATAAAAGGATTTTGAACTGATCTGGACTGCGGGTTAATTTCCTGGAAGTCCAGTGGCTTTTGCGCAAAAGTGCCGCCGTGGTCGTGTTGATGGCCGACACACAGCCACGTGGTGGGCTGCGGCTGGCGGGTCCACGACATGAGCTCTGGACCGGGGCGCGGCTCAGGTCCACGGGTCCACCGTGGACCATGCGGGGCTGTGGGTCGTCGCCGGCCGCGGGGCGGCGCTAACGCGGTGGCGCGCCATGGGGGCGGTCGTGGCCTCACTGGCGAGCACCCGGGAGGGCACTCCTGGCCTCGGTTCACCACGACGAGAGTGCCAGAGGGACGCGGGGGCAACGACGAGCACGGGAGAGGGCTCGGGGAGGTCTCCCGTGGCACTGCAGGTGGCGGCGCCATGGACGAGCTTGCAAAGCTCATCGGCGTGCGCGAACGAGGCGTTCCAGGGTGCCAGAGGCGAGATGGAGGGAACCAGCGTGATGAGAAGGTCACAGCAAGCACGGAAAGGACCTCGGCTTCGGCGGAGGTACTCACCGCGGCGGAGTTCATCGACGGCGGAAACCTGCGGAGAGAGATACAGCTCGGGTGAGCTCAAAACCGAGTGGAAGGAAAGAAAGGAGGGTTCAGGGAAGGTGAAGGTGAGCGCGGCGTCACCGGAGAGGGCTTCTTGACGTGGCAGTGACGGAATTTGGCCTTCAGGAGGAAATCCGTCGAGCGGCGGCGGCTATGGAGGTGGCGAGGTGCAAAAGGAGCGAAGAGAGGGGCTCGGTCACACCTTTATAGGCCGAGCGGGGCGCGGAGAAGGGCCGCGGCGCTCTGGCTGCTCAATTGGGGGTGCAAAGTGGCCATCAAAGGCCACCACGATGGCAGTTAGCGGTGGCAGCGGAGGAAATGGCCGCGCCGTTTCAGCCAGAGGAAGGAGAAGGGGTGGGGTCACTGACACGTGGGGTCCGGCCGTCAGCGAGTGGGAGAGAGGAGGCGGACGGGGTGCTGCGGCCACTCGGGCCGAGCTAGCTGGGCCGGTCACGGCCCAACGCACCAGCGCGCGTGCGAGGAGAGGGAAAGGGGAAGGCGGGCCGACTCTGGCTCTGGGCCGGAAGGGAGGAAGAGAGAGAAAGAAAGGAAAAAAAGCTTTTCCTTTTTCTGATTTTGCAAATACACACATTTTGAATTTGAATTTTGAAAACACTTTTCAAACAACCTACCCTGCATTCATACAAATATAAAAATGCACCAGCATGAATGCAATAAGAAACTAAAAAGTTTATTTGCTCCCATTTAATAATTAAAAGAAAATCTTTTCTCCTATTTAAGCAAGAACAAAGGCAAATAATTAACCATTTTAATTCTATTTTTTTTTAAAAGATGATTTTTAGAGTGCTACAAACCTACCCCACTTAAAATGAATCTCGCCCTCGAGATTCGACAGATTCAAAAAGTTGAGAATAAGCTGTCCTGAGATCTTCTTCTCTTTCCCATGTGGCCTCATCTTCAGAGTGTCGATTCCACTGCACCTTACACATTTTAATATTCTTACTCCGAGTAATGCTTTCTGCTGTTTCCAAAATTTTGATAGGGTACTCTGTATAGGTGAGGTTCTCCTTCAGTTTCAGATCCTCCAAGGGGATTCCCTCTTGAGGTACACGTAAGCATTTTTTTAGTTGTGATACGTGAAACACATCATGCACACCTGACAGACTTTCCGGCAATGCAAGCTGATAGGCTACTTTCCCTTTTCTCGATAAAATCTTAAATGGTCCCACGTACCTTGGGGATAATTTTCCTTTTGCATGAAACCATTTAACTCCCCTCATAGGTGACACCTTGAGATATACAAAATCTCCAATATTAAATTTCAAATCTCTTCTTCTTGTATCTGCATAGCTTTTCTGCCTTGATTGAGCAACTCTGAGATTTTGACGGATTGTTTGAACTTGTTCTTCTACCTGTCTCAACACTTCAGGCCTAAACAATTGGGTTTCTCCTATCTGATTCTAGAACAACGGTGTCCTGCACTTCTGCAACAGAACCGCCTAAATCACGTGGCCCACAGGCACCTGTCAACGTCACTAATGACATCTGATAGCCGGACCCGTGTTCCATATGACCTAGGCGGGCTCTGCCGGGCTACATAAGCACCCGTTATCTCCGACAGGATCCCATTGCGAAGCCATTACAGAGTTACAACATTTCATAACAAAATACATCAGAGTAGAATTTGCGGAAGAGTAAATAGTACTTAATATTACAGACCAGTGCTCGGATAAAATTAAGTGCAGTTATTACAGACCATAAATTTGAAAGAGTAGAAGTAGTGTTTGGAACAACAGTACGACAGATAGTTTAATATTACACGCACCCTGCCCAAGGGTTTAACCTTAGTCTTCTTCACTCTCCTGGACGATGGTGACGCAGCACGGAGCGAGACAAACTTCAGTCTCCTGCTGCCCTCCTACAACCGGGTTAATAAACCCTGAGTACATAGGGTACTCCGCAAGACTTACCCGACGAAAAGTGTAAGATTAGACTCAGGAATGCAGGCTGAGGGGAGTCAAGGTAAGGCTTTAGCAAGAGTTCAAGAATTTTGCGGAAAAGCATCACTATTTCTAACTTAATATTTTATTTCAATAATACTATTCATTATTATCCATTTCTCCAAGTTCTTTCTCATATATCAACATTCTTTCATTTGCTTAATCCATTTAAAAACAATCCTAGTTCCGAACCACTATTCACTGTAGGTGTGAGGATCAAGTCTCCATATCCGAGGAGCAACGACGATTCGAATCGATTAACACCTAGCTGGGGATCCCTATCCACAGTGCGTATGTAGCACTTAAGCTTGCATACGCCAACCCCGCCTACCACGGCTTTTCATACCCCGAAACCAGTCCTGCGCCACCCGAGAGCACAGTACTCCTCTCGTCTCCAGGCACGACGGCCACGAGGGTACACGCTACTCTCGCCATCTCTCCACTCCCAGTGCGTGGTTGTCGGTTCTAGCAGTAGAGCCACCGGAGTCAAATGCTTTCCGTAGTATGTGGCTAGTTGCAAAGTCTTGATCACAGCAGGCCTGACAACGAACGGTCCCTAATATTTTTCCGTTAGAAACCATGCATTGGGACTCTAACCCAAGTACACTGGTAACTACCCGGTTTTCACATCCCTTTCCCGATGGCGACGAAAGTTGGGACTCTAACCCAAGCAGTTGGCCAACCAAACGAGAAAAACCATCCCTGTTGATGACAATGGACTAGCTAGGAACACTGCCAACAAACAAGGATATAACCAGTCCCATAAAGTGATTCATTTCATTTGTATCATCATAGTTCAAAATAGCATTTTTGCAAATCTAACCATTAAGCATGACTAAGCATTTTTCAATACTTTTAATTAAATCAGGTTCTCAGGTATTGATAATTGGTCAAGGATGGTTATGCATCAAGTGGTTGTCAATCAACTCCTATTAACCTAATGCAATAGATTAACTCAAGTGATAAATATTTTTAAATAACAAGGAGGGGCTGAATGCACCGGGGCTTGCCTTGGATTGCGTAGAGTGTCGGATCCGGGTCAGTGCCACAAATATCAAACCCTTGTACAACTTCCTGAGTAGTCTCCTCAGATGGACCCTCAGACTTTATCTCTGGGTTCGCGGTCACTACACGTGTGCAATAATAAATGCATGAATGCCTGAAATGATAGATGAAATTAAATAACAAATAAACCACATATGTGTATAAGATCCTACCTTAGCTAGACATGAATAATCTAATTCATACTGCCCTAGGTCATAAAGGTGATTGACCTAGAATCTCAATCAATCCAAAAATCACACCAATCAATAATCATTTCATTTCCTATTACTATTATTAATCATTTAAATTAACATCTAATTTAATAAATATTTCACTATTCCCATTTGATGCCAAACTCCACCAACAGATAGATTTCAGTACCAAACAGTGGCACAATAAATTTCATGATTTTTGGATTAACACAGAAATTATTAAAAATCATCAAAGTTCCTTTTAACATTTAATGTGCTGATTTTTAATTAATACAGAAAACACTCAAATCCTGTATTTAATATTTTCATTAAATTCTAAACATCACAGAGAGTATCTAGCAATATTTTCATAATTTTTGGTGCAGTAGATTAATCCACACAAAAAGATTAAAACCTAACACTATTCATTTTAATTAAAATGAAAAAGCAATAGAAAATCGCTGGAAAAAATGAAACGGCCATTCGGCCCACCATGGCCCAGCATGGCCCAGACCGCGGCCGTGCGCGCTACCGAGCCGGCCCACAACCACGCACCGGCAAGCCGCGGCCGCGCGCGCGAGCCCGCCGCACGGGGACACTGACAGGCCGGCCCCGGCCGTCAGTTCCTCCTTCCTCCTCTCGCCGCGCCCCTGGACGCGAACGCGCGCGTCGGGCCGCCGCGGAACTCGCCGCCGACGACCGCAGCAGCGAAGCCAAGCGACTCTACACCTACCCTCGAACCTAGCTAGCCGTCCTAAGCTTCTAGCCCCTACTATAGCCGCCTTCGACGAGCACCAACACGCCCATGGCGGCTCAGCCACTACGGCGGGGAGAACTCCAGCCACGACGAACCCCAAATGACCCAAGGAAACCGTTCTAGAGATCCAGAGGCTCACCCCAAAGATGAAACGCACCCTGGTGGAGTTGGAGGAAGAGTAGAGACTAGGAGTTGACGCCGGCGAAGAACGCAGCAGAGTGCGCCGACGACGAGGCTTCCGTTCCGGCGTACCTAGAGCGGCAATGTTTAAACCAATGCAAGCATGAGAACCACATTAATCACCACAGCACCGGACGAGGATTGGAATAGCAAAAAACTTGCTAGAGCAAGCTGGCCTTACCTCGCCGGCTCGCGGCGGAGCTCTAGCCGGAACTGACGACGACAGCGGTGTCCGGAACCCCTAGGCTACGGCAGCTTGCACCAAAGGGTGGAAACGGAGCGCAAGAGCGAGACGACACTACTGGCAAAACGAATTTGCTCGAGGAGGAGCCGAGAGGGGGAATTCGGCCGGAGGTCAAAGGTGGTTGCCGGCGACCGCGCGGATGGGAACAGGGAAATGGGAGGGGCTCATCGCCTTTAAGCGACCGAGAAGGAGAGGATAAGATCAAGCACATGTCCGGGTCCCCCGAACGGCTTCGGCACGGCGGCGACAACGCGCCTGCAGGCCGGACGGCGGCCGGCGCGCGGCGCGGGCACGCGCGCGCGACGCCGTGTACTGTAGGTGCCCCCAGTACTGTAGCTAATTTTTCTAGGTCAAAACCTATTCAAACTAATTGAGTGCCTAAACGTTTGAATCAGAGAAAAGCCCAAAACAAAAGTTGTGCAAATCTTTCTGGAGAACAACTTTGCTTTTGAGACCAAGTTCAAATTCGGCCAAAATTTCAAATAACAGAAAAGGGGGTAAAAGTAGGGTTTGAATTTCAAACTGAAATTTTAAAATTACTTTTGATTCTTCTCAACAACTTGAAAATTGTTAAACATGAAAGTTGTTCTACTCAGTGAGCTTGAGAACTTCTATTTAGGAAGTTTTTGAAGATTCTTAATGTTTTTGAAATCGAAGTTTCAAATGTAAATTTCAATATAGTAATTTGAGTTTAATTTGAATTTTTATAACATAACTTCAAAATCTCCAAAAATAAAAGTTGTTTCATTTTAAAAAATCTACAACTTTTATTAAGATACTTTTCCCATATTACTTATATATTTTGAATTGGGGTTTTAGGTCAACTTTAGGGTTTAATTTGATTTCTATTTAATTTTTATTTTTGATTTATGATTAAGGATTTAATTAAACAATCAATACTTAGTTGAAATCAAATCACTCTAGGCCCTAAGCACAATCATATGCAATTGCTTAAATTTAAATATGATGATATGGTAGATTAATTAAATTGTAATACTAGAGGTATTACAGCCTTCCCCCCTAAAAGAAATCTCGTCCCGAGATTTAATATTAACTGAACAAAGTAATGGAAAAGAACATGTCTCAACTCACTAGTTCAAAACTATCTACTAAAAAACAGAAGAACGTCTACATATGTCGAGACTAGAAAGTTTACATTCTACAAGGTAGCAAAGAACTCAGGGAAATTCTCTGCGAGGTAATCTTCCGATTCCCAAGTGGCTTCTTCTTCGGAATGTGCACTCCACTGGATTTTGTACCATCTGGTTGTATTCCTTCGCGTGACACGATCTTTTATGTCCAAGACTCGAATAGGATACTCCGAGTATGTCAGCTCAGGTTCAAGTTCCACTCCTTCCACTTCGACGACTTGATCAGGTACTCGAAGACATTTCTTGAGCTGTGACACATGGAATACATTGTGTACCTCCGAAAGATGTTCTGGCAACTGCAGCTTATAAGCTACTTTTCCCACGCGGTCTATGATTAAGAAAGGTCCAACATAACGCGGGGCCAACTTGCCCTTGACGCCAAATCGACTGATTCCTTTCATTGGCGATACCTTCAAATACACATAGTCTCCTACCTTGAATGCCAAAGGTCGACGCCCTCAACATATCCTCCAATACTTGATTGACTCTTTCCGTCTGCCCATCCGTCTGTGGATGGTAGGCAGTGCTATGCAGAAGCTTTGTACCCAACGACTTGTGAAAGGCTCGCCAAAACTTGGAGACGAACTGAGTACCCCGATCAGAAACGATGGTCCTCGGTACACCATGCAACTTAACTAAGTTTTCAATATAAAGCTTCGCGTATGCCGGTGCCCTGAAATCTTTCTTGACTGGTAGGAAATGAGCTTGCTTCGTAAGGCGGTCCACAATAACCCAGATGGAATCAAAACCTCTAGTTGTCCTGGGTAATCCTACTATAAAATCCATGCTGATGTCTTCCCACTTCCATGCAGGAACAGGCAATGGTTGCAACTCTCCTCCAGGCCTCATGTGAACAGCTTTCACTTTCTGACACGTGTCACATCTCGCAACATACCGGGCAATCTCTATCTTCATCTTTGTCCACCAGAACTTTTGCCTCAAATCCTGATACATCTTGTTGCTGCCAGGATGGATGGAAAACCTCGTCAAATGTGCTTCATCAAGGATCTTTTGTCGCAACTCCGGCACCTTTGGAACTACCAGACGATCCTTGAACCACACGACACCATCATCATCAATCCGGAAACAATCTGCCTTGCCAGCTTGAACCTTTTCCTTGATGTGCTTGATTCCATTACTTTCCCGCTGAGCGGCAATAACCTCATCCCGGATGGGTGTTTCAATACTAATATTGGTCAGACTGTCTTGTGGAATTATTTCTACCCCTAATTTTTCCAACTCATAGCACAAGGACATATCATACGGCTTGACTGTCAAACAATTGCAGTGCTCCTTACGGCTGAGTGCATCAGCGACCACATTCGCCTTGCCAGGGTGATAATGCACTTCAATATCATAATCCTTGATTAACTCGAGCCATCTTCGCTGTCTCATGTTCAACTCTTCTTGAGTGAAAATGTATTTCAGACTCTTGCGGTCTGTATATACATTACAGGTACTGCCCAGCAAATAGTGACGCCATATCTTCAAGGCATGTACCACAGCTGCTAACTCCAAATCATGAGTGGGATAATTCTCCTCATGACGCTTGAGTTGCCGTGAGGCATAAGCAATGACTCTTCCTTCTTGCATCAAGACACAACCAAGTCCGGTACCAGAAGCATCACAGTACACATCAAAGGGTTTTTCTATATCTGGTTGGGCCAATACTGGTGCAGTTGTCAACAACTTTTCAAGGTTTGAAATGCCTTCTCGCATTCTGGCGACCAGATGAATTTGACCTGATTCTTCAATAGGTTGGTAATGGGCTTGGCTATTCTTGAGAAGTCTGGAATAAACCGACGGTAATACCCTGCCATTCCCATAAAACTACGGACTTGATGAACTGTGGTTGGTGGCTTCCAATTCAAGATTTCTTCCACCTTGCTTGGATCCACGGATACACCTTCAGCTGATAAAATATGTCCGAGAAAAGGAACTCGATCTAGCCAAAACTCATATTTGCTAAACTTGGCATATAGTTGGTGCTCTCTCAAACGGGTCAGGACAATACGGAGGTGGTTGGCATATTCATCAGGGGTTTTAGAATAAACAAGGATGTCATCGATGAACACGACTACAAACTTGTCAAGCTCGGGAATGAAAACAAAGTTCATGAGGTACATGAAATAGGCAGATGCATTGGTTAGGCCAAAAGACATGACCAGATACTCATAAAGGCCGTATCTGGTGGTGAATGCTGTTTTAGGAATATCCTCAGGACGGATCTTTATTTGGTGGTAACCAGACCTAAGGTCAATTTTGGAAAAGACCTTGGCTCCAACTAGCTGGTCAAAGAGTAGGTCAATGCGAGGCAAAGGGTATTTATTTTTAATGGTGACCTCGTTGAGTGGGCGATAATCGACACAGAGTCTGAGTGACTTGTCCTTCTTTTTCATGAATATTGCAGGACAACCCCAAGGAGATGAACTCGGTCTGATGAAACCCTTATCAAGCAGATCTTGCAGTTGAATTTTAAGCTCAGCCAATTCCTTTGGAGGCATCCTATAGGCTCTGCGGGATATAGGTGCAGTTCCTGGCTTCAACTCAATAGCGAACTCTACGTCACGGTCAGGTGGCAGACCGGGTAGATCATCAGGAAATACATCTAAAAATTCACAAACTACCAGAATATTTTGGATTTCTTGAACTGAGGTGGCACACAATCTCTGCACTGTCTTCTCAATCATTCTCACGGGTAGTGGCAGTTGGATAAGAAGTTGAGATTGACTACCAGGTATGCTGACCTTTATGGTCCTATTCAGCACATCTATCAGTGCCTTGTGCTGATACATCCAATTCATACCTAATATGACATCTATGTCCTGATCCTTGAGTACTATCATGGTGGTTGGGAATATATGCCCGCCCAATTCGATAGGTACTCGATGCACTACCTCCTTAGTATTTATACGCCCTTCGGGCGAATGTATAAGGAAGTTTTCCTTTATTTCTCCAATTGGAATCTCATGTTTTACCACAAATGTACGATTGATGAATGAATGTGATGCACCAGAATCAAAAAGTGTAATAGCGGGGTGACTGGCGATAGGAAACCTACCCATCATGACGGGCTCTCCTGCAGGGATGTCATCCACATGAGTATAATAGACGTGTCCAGCCTTCTTGACAAGCTTGACCTTCTGAACCTGGTGCTGCTGACCACGGTGCTGATTCTGATGCTGCTGTTGCTGCTGTCCAGGACCCTTCTGGGTATTTTGATTGTACTTCTTGGGATATGGACAGTCACGAGCCCAATGTCCCAATTTGCCACGGTTGTAGCAAGGATGATTATAGGTGGTCTGAGGTGTATTGATACGAACGCCTGGGGCATTCGGCTGAGTGGTGTTCTGTTGATTCGAGGTATGGGAGGTAGCCGCGGTGCGTACCACGACTTGCTGCTGAGGGTAAGCGGGGCGATTGTGGTGTGTAGGGTGATAGATGATCTTCTGGCGTTTTTGACCGCCAGAAAAGCCTGACTTCTTTTTCTTCTTCTCATCCTGATGCTTACGATCACTTTCTTCGTAAGCAATGGCGCTATTCACAGCTTCGTGATAAGAGCAATTGAGGTTGTTAGATAAACTACGCTGGATCTTGAAGTTTAGGCCCCTGACAAAGCAATCTTTCTTCTTTTGATCGGTATTGGTGTGTTTAGGAGCATACTGGGCAAGATGGTTGAATTGGTTCACATATTGCATCACAGAAGAATCTTTCTGTTGCAGAGCTAAGAACTGGTCCAGTTTCATTTTTATTACACCTGCTGGGATGTAATGTGCTCGGAAAGCTTCGCGGAACTCTGCCCAAGTAAGCTGATGCCCCTCGGGCTGTGCAGACAACAGGTTGGCGTACCAGGCACTGGCCGGACCACGCAGCTGCTGAGCCGCGAATAGTGGCTTTTGGATTTCTGTGCAGCGGATCAAACTGAATTTCTGCTCCATAGTACGAAGCCAGTCATCGGCCTCCAAAGGTTCTTCGGCCTTTGTGAATACTGGTGGACGGGTTTCAGTGAAGTCTACATAGGTGGTTTCCTCATCTTCGCGGCGGCCTCGACGTCCGCCACGGTTTTCTCGGTTTTGAGCCATAGCGTTGGCTGCATTAGCCAGGGCCGCGATGGCATCTGCTAAAGTTAGTGGAATGGGTGGTGGATAGGGAGCAGCTCCTTCGTCAAAAGTACCAGCACCATTTGAGCGAGTGTTGACCATCTGTTTTTAAAACAACCACTAAGGACTCACATTGCATAATTAAAATGTAGTAGTATTACAACTTAGAACACCGAATTTAACAAGGTCCAATACACACAATTCACAACAAGTTCCACCCAGGCTATGGTTCTTGGCACTACGATTACGATACTCGGATACAGAAGACTAAACCTCACTAGTCCTAAGACTAGCTTAGTCGATAACGACAACCTCCTCCTCGTCGTCCTCCTCGACGACTACATCCTCCATTGGGTCGGCTGCCTCAAAGTAACCGTCGTCTGAAGTCTCACTGTCATAATACTCATCATCGGGTCCTATGACCACAACCTCCTCAGGCTCCTCCTCTCGTGGAATCAGAATCGGGTTAAGCTGATCGTTCAGCCTATGCACTTCCTCGTGCAGCATCCCGTTGTTCCACTCAAGGTTCTCAATGTACCCCTCCAGCTCCTCAACCCGATCACGTGCCGCGCCAACTTGCTCCAAAGCTTCATCCCTCTCTTGAGTCAGCGGTCGATCTCCCGCCGTAGGTCTCTGTTGGTCCTCACATCCCGGTAATGATCAGCCCGGGCCACTTGGAAGTCCTCCCTCATGAAGCTTATCTCACGGTGCAGCTCCTTGATTTCTTTCTTCAGTTCCTTGCGGCTGCGGCGGGGTGGACGGCTGCCCGACGCCTCGTCACTGCCGCGGGGTGCCAACTGGTGGCGCGGAACTCCACGAGGGCCAGTCATCTTGCGCGCCGTCAACCTAGGTCGTGCCAGCTGGAAAGGTAAGTTTGAATTAATGAGGATATACTAGGCTAGCAAGAATAGGTGTGATAATTCCTAACCCATATACCCACTTTTAAGGAGGAAGTTATTAACATGGGTGATTATCATGATGCATGCACGCACTTACGAATTTTAAATCATGCAATACAATTCAAAGCATAATTAGTTTAAACATAGGGCTAGTGTTAATAATGTTGTCCCACCTGCTACCATAACCATAATAAGATAAATTACAGAACAAGATAAGAACTACTGAGTAAGGTAAGATTGTAAGCAGTTTGGACTCAAAATATCAGTTTGAGTTTTTATGATCCAAAACATTTTGAAATTTTCGAAAGGTAACCTGCAATGATTTAGCAATGGAACTCTCTGACACCAGCTGTAACAGAACCGCCTAAATCACGTGGCCCACAGGCACCTGTCAACGTCACTAATGACATCTGACAGCCGGACCCGTGTTCCATATGACCTAGGCGGGCTCTGCCGGGCTACATAAGCACCCGTTATCTCCGACAGGATCCCATTGCGAAGCCATTACAGAGTTACAACATTTCATAACAAAATACATCAGAGTAGAATTTGCGGAAGAGTAAATAGTACTTAATATTACAGACCAGTGCTCGGATAAAATTAAGTGTAGTTATTACAGACCATAAATTTGAAAGAGTAGCAGTAGTGTTTAGAACAACAGTACGACAGATAGTTTAATATTACATGCACCCTGCCCAAGGGTTTAACCTTAGTCTTCTTCACTCTCCTGGACGATGGTGACGCAGCACGGAGCGAGACAAACTTCAGTCTCCTGCTGCCCTCCTGCAACCGGGTTAACAAACCCTGAGTACATGGGGTACTCCGCAAGACTTACCCGACTAAAAGTGTAAGATTAGACTCAGGAATGCAGGCTGAGGGGAGTCAAGGTAAGGCTTTAGCAAGAGTTCAAGAATTTTGTGGAAAAGCATCACTATTTCTAACTTAATATTTTATTTCAATAATACTATTCATTATTATCCATTTCTCCAAGTTCTTTCTCATATATCAACATTCTTTCATTTGCTTAATCCATTCAAAAACAATCCTAGTTCCGAACCACTATTCACTGTAGGTGTGAGGATCAAGTCTCCATATCCGAGGAGCAAAGACGATTCGAATCGATTAACACCCAGCTGGGGATCCCTATCCACAGTGCGTATGTAGCACTTAAGCTTGCATACGCCAACCCCGCCTACCACGGCTTTTCATACCCCGGAACCAGTCCTGCGCCACCCGAGAGCACAGTACTCCTCTCGTCTCCAGGCACGACGGCCACGAGGGTACACGCTACTCTCGCCATCTCTCCACTCCTAGTGCGTGGTTGTCGGTTCCAGCAGTAGAGCCACCGGAGTCAAAGGCTTTCCGTAGTATGTGGCTAGTTGCAAAGTCTTGATCACAGCAGGCCTGACAATGAACGGTCCCTAATATTTTTTCGTTAGAAACCATGCATTGGGACTCTAACCCAAGTACACTGGTAAGTACCCGGTTTTCACATCCCTTTCCCGATGGCGACGAAAGTTGGGACTCTAACCCAAGCAGTTGGCCAACCAAACGGGAAAAACCATCCCTGTTGATGACAATGGACTAGCTAGGAACACTGCCAACAAATAAGGACATAACCAGTCCCATAAAGTGATTCATTTCATTTGTATCATCATAGTTCAAAATAGCATTTTTGCAAATCTAACCATTAAGCATGACTAAGCATTTTTCAATACTTTTAATTAAATCAGGTTCTCAGGTATTGATAATTGATCAAGGATGGTTATGCATCAAGTGGTTGTCAATCAACTCCTATTAACCTAATGCAATAGATTAACTCAGGTGATAAATATTTTTAAATAACAAGGAGGGGCTGAATGCACCGGGGCTTGCCTTGGATTGCGTAGAGTGTCGGATCCGGGTCAGTGCCACAAATATCAAACCCTTGTACAACTTCCTGAGTAGTCTCCACAGATGGACCCTCAGACTTTATCTCCGGGTTCGCGGTCACTACACGTGTGCAATAATAAATGCATGAATGCCTGAAATGACAGATGAAATTAAATAACAAATAAACCACATATGTGTATAAGATCCTACCTTAGCTAGACATGAATAATCTAATTCATACTGCCCTAGGTCATAAAGGTGATTGACCTAGAATCTCAATCAATCCGAAAATCACACCAATCAATAATCATTTCATTTCCTATTACTATTATTAATCATTTAAATTAACATCTAATTTAATAAATATTTCACTATTCCCATTTGATGCCAAACTCCACCAACAGATAGATTTCAGTACCAAACAGTGGCACAATAAATTTCATGATTTTTGGATTAACACAGAAATTATTAAAAATCATCAAAGTTCCTTTTAACATTTAATGTGCTGATTTTTAATTAATACAGAAAACACTCAAATCCTGTATTTAATATTTTCATTAAATTCTACACATCACAGAGAGTATCTAGCAATATTTTCATAATTTTTGGTGCAGTAGATTAATCCACACAAAAAGATTAAAACCTAACACTATTCATTTTAATTAAAATGAAAAAGCAATAGAAAATCGCTGGAAAAAATGAAACGGCCATTCGGCCCACCATGGCCCAGCATGGCCCAGACCGCGGCCGCGCGCGCTACCGAGCCGGCCCACAACCACGCACCGGCCTAGCCGCGGCCGCGCGCGCGAGCCCACCGCACGGGGACACTGACAGGCCAGCCCCGGCCGTCAGTTCCTCCTTCCTCCTCTCGCCGCGCCCCTGGACGCGAACGCGCGCGTCGGGCCGCCGCGGAACTCGCCGCCGACGACCGCAGCAGCGAAGCCAAGCGACTCTACACCTACCCTCGAACCTAGCTAGCCGTCCTAAGCTTCTAGCCCCTACTATAGCCGCCTTCGACGAGCACCAACACGCCCATGGCGGCTCGGCCACTACGGCGGGGAGAACTCCGGCCACGACGAACCCCAAATGACCCAAGGAAACCGTTCTAGAGATCCAGAGGCTCACCCCAAAGATGAAACGCACCCTGGTGGAGTTGGAGGAAGAGTAGAGACTAGGAGTTGACGCCGGCGAAGAACGCAGCAGAGTGCGCCGACGACGAGGCTTCCGTTCCGGCGTACCTAGAGCGGCAATGTTTAAACCAACTGCAAGCATGAGAACCACATTAATCACCACAGCACCGGACGAGGATTGGAATAGCGAAAAACTTGCTGGAGCAAGCTGGCCTTACCTCGCCGGCTCGCGGCGGAGCTCTAGCCGGAACTGAGGACGACAGCGGTGTTCCGGGACCCCTAGGCTACGGCAGCTTGCACCAGAGGGCGGAAATGGAGCGCAAGAGCGAGACGACACTACTGGCAAAACGAATTTGCTTGAGGAGGAGCCGAGAGGGGGAATTCGGCCGGAGGTCGAAGGTGGTTGCCGGCGACCGCGCGGATGGGAACAGGGAAATGGGAGGGGCTCGTCGCCTTTAAGCGACCGAGAAGGAGAGGATAAGATCAAGCACATGTCCGGGTCCCCCGAACGGCTTCGGCACGGCGGCGACAACGCACCTGCAGACCGGACGGTGGCCGGCGCGCGGCGCGGGCACGCGCGTGCGACGCCGTGTACTGTAGGGGCCCCCAGTACTGTAGCTAGTTTTTCTAGGTCAAAACCTATTCAAACCAATTGAGTGCCTAAACGTTTGAATCAGAGAAAAGCCCCAAAACAAAAGTTGTGCAAATCTTTCTGGAGAACAACTTTGCTTTTGAGACCAAGTTCAAATTCGGCCAAAATTTCAAATTACAGAAAAGGGGGTAAAAGTAGGGTTTGAATTTCAAACTGAAATTTTAAAATTACTTGTGATTCTTCTCAACAACTTGAAAATTGGTAAACATGAAAGTTGTTCTACTCAGTGAGCTTGACAACTTCTATTTAGGAAGTTTTTGAAGATTCTTAATGTTTTTGAAATCGAAGTTTCAAATGTAAATTTGAATATAGTAATTTGAGTTTAATTTGAATTTTTATAACATAACTTCAAAATCTCCAAAAATAAAAGTTGTTTCATTTTCAAAACTCTACAACTTTTATTAAGACACTTTTCCCATATTCCTTATATATTTTGAATTGGGGTTTTAGGTCAACTTTAGGGTTAAATTTGATTTCTATTTAATTTTTATTTTTGATTTATGATTAAGGATTTAATTACACAATCCATACTTAGTTGAAATCAAATCACTCTAGGCCCTAAGCACAATCATATGCAATTGCTTAAATTTAAATATGATGATATGGCAGATTAATTACTTGTAATACCAGAGGTATTACAACTTGCTACCATACAGTGCTTCAAACGGTGACATTTTCAAGCTCTTCTGATAGCTGTTATTATACGAAAATTTCGCATATGGTAGACTTTTATCCCAACTAACTCTGTTCTGCAACGCACATGCTCTTAACATATCTTCTAGAATCTGGTTATTCTTTTCTATCTGTCCATCTGTTTGCGGATGGTAAGCGGAACTGAGGGTTAACTTAGTACCCAAGGAACCATGAACTTTTTCCCAGAATTGAGATGTAAACTGAGTACCTCTGTCTGACAGTATCTTTTTAGGTACTCCATGCAAACCTACAATTCTTTCCATGTACAGCTCAGCCAATCTTGCCCCTGTGTAGGTTGTTTTAACAGGAAAGAAATGTGCCACTTTTGTAAATCGATCCACGATTACCCATATCGAATCATATCCTCGTTGAGTACGAGGTAGGCCCACTATAAAATCCATTCCTACTTCTTTCCACTTCCACTCTGGAATTTTCATAGGTTGAAGTAATCCGGCTGGCCTTTGATGTTCTGCTTTAACTCTTTGACATGTGTCACATATGGCTACATATTATGCCACATCTCTTTTCAAACAATTCCACCAGTATTTCTCCTTGAGATCAAGATACATTTTCGTGCTTCCCGGATGTATGGAATATGCTGAGTTATGAGCCTCATTCAGAATCATTTCTTTTATTTCTTTTACGTCGGGTACACAGATTCTTTTTTCGAACCAAATTGTTCCTTGATCATCCAAAGTAAATCCTGGTGCTTTGTCAATTATTATGCGTTCAGCTATATCTTTTATATCCTCATCTTCCAATTGTCCTTTATGGATTTCCTTCTCGAGGATAGGCTCCACCATAAGTTCCACGGTGTTAGCCACCATTACAAGGTTTAAGTGGGCAAGCTCTTCGCTTAATTCCTTTGGCAGCTGAGGGGTATAGACCATATTCACATAGCTCTTTTGACTAAGAGCATCAGCTACTACATTCGCCTTCCCGGTGTGACAGTGTAACTCAAGGTCATAATCTTTAATCAATTCTAGCCACCTGTGTTGCCTCAAATTCAAATCCGACTGAGTGAATATGTATTTCAGGCTTTTATGATCGGTGAAGATTTCGCACTTATGCCCAATCAAATAATGCCTCCATATTTTTAGTGCATGAACCACGGCTGCCAACTCCAAGTCATGAGTCGGATAGTTCAACTCATGCTTTCTCAACTGTCTCGAGGCATAAGCAACCACTCTACCTTCTTGCATAAGGACACAGCCTAACCCTTGTCTTGATGCATCACAGTATATAGAAAAACTCTTGGAAAGATCTGGCAATACCAACACTGGAGCAGTGGTTAGTCTCTTCTTCAACTCTTCAAAACTTGCTTGACACTTATCAGACCACACAAATTTTGCATCTTTTTCAAGCAGAGACGTCATTGGTTTTGCTAGCTTCGAAAACCCTTCTATGAATCTCCGATAATATCCGGCCATACCCAAGAAACTTCGAATTTCACTCACATTCTTGGGAGGATTCCAATTCACTACATCCTTTACCTTCTTTGGATCTACTGCCACTCCACCATTAGAGATAATATGACCAAGGAAAGACACATCCTTAAGCCAGAATTCACATTTGCTCAATTTTGCATACAGTTGGTGGTCTCTCAGTTTCTGTAATACCATTCTCAAGTGTTCCTCATGCTCTTTTTCATTCTTTGAGTAAACTAAGATGTCGTCTATGAGTACAACTACAAACTGTCAAGGTATTCCATAAAAACATTATTCATCAAGTACATAAAGTATGTAGGGGCGTTTGTCAACCCGAATGATATCACTGTGAATTCATACAACCCATATCAAGTTGTAGAGGCAGTCTTTGGTATGTCAGATGCACGGATTCTCAACTGATGGTAACCAGACCTCAAGTCAATCTTGGAAAATACACAAGCACCCTTCAGTTGATCAAACAAATCATCGATTCTTGGCAACGGGTACTTATTTTTTATCGTGACTTCATTCAAGGATCTATAGTCTATACACATTCTCTGCGAACCATCTTTCTTTTCCACAAACAGAACGGGAGCACCCCAAGGTGAGGAACTAGGACGTATATAACCTTTGTCCTGCAATTCCCTTAACTGTTTCTTAAGTTCTTCTAATTCATTCGCACCCATTCTATAAGGTCTTTTTGCTATTGGTGAAGTGCCAGGTGATAGTTCTATTATGAATTCAACCTCTCGTTCAGGTGGCATACCTGGTAGATCATCGGGGAACACATCAGGAAATTCATTTACTGATGTGGATATCCTCGATAGCAACATCCTTCATATGATTCAGCTAGCAATCACCTTGTGCTAGTGCCGTTAATCGAAAATCAGTTCTTTCTCCAGACTCTGTCCTCAACAAAATGGTTCTGGCAGAACACTTAATCATCTCATCATGTGCTGTCAACCAATCCATCCCAAGGATCACATCTATTCCGGTAGAACTTAATACCACCAGTTCTGCTGTGAAGTCTACCCCACTTATATTAAGCCTAACTTTACGGACACTTAAGGGATGCCTTCATTTCAACCCCGGGTGAACTAACCATCATATTTCTTTGCAAAGGTTGCATAAGCATAGCATTTTTCTTCACAAATTGAGCAGAGATAAAAGAATGCGAAGCTCCAGAATAAAACATAACGAAGGCAGGATGAGACTTGACTGAAAACATACCGATTACTACATCAGACGCCTCCTGTGCGGACTCAGAAGTCACATGGTTCACTTTGCCTCGAGCATAATTCTACTGGCCTTGCTTGCTTGGGGTGTGAGTACCCAGCTTCTGATTGTTAGGAGCAGTAAGGGGACCTTGATTTGTCCTTTTCGGGCAATTATAGGAAATGTGCCCTGTCTCACCACAAACATAGCACTTGTTGTTGTTGTTGGGGTTGTAAGCACTTGAGGTGTTAGTCTTCACGGGCGGATTTCCACCTTGATTCGGGCGGGCGCCCTCAGTACGAAACTGAGACTGCTGGGAAGAGTTCTTGGACTGAAACTATGTACGGGTAGCTCCAGATTGCTGACCCTGGTACCTCTGCTGATTGTTTTGTGTTTGGTTAAAACGGGGATGGCTGCTGCTGCCAGACTTCCTCTCTTGAAACTTGGGTTTCTTCACTTCAATGTCACGTTTCTTGCTTTCAATCACAAGGGCTTTGTCAACTAACTTCTGAAAATTTTCAAAAGTATGGGAGAGCAATTGATACTGCAGACTATCATTCAACCCTTCCATGAAGAGTTCTTGCTTGTCTTGATCGTCTTCAACATCATGGGGAGTGTAACAGGAGAGCTGGATAAACTTATCCCTGTACTCACTTACAGACATACTGCCCATTTTTAAGGAGAGGAACTCCTTCCTCTTAAGCCTCATGATGCCAGCTGGGACATGATGAGATCGGAAACTCTGCCTAAACTCTTGCCAAGTGATTTGATTTGCATTCGCATGGCCATTCTGGAAAGTTTCCCACCAATCAAGAGCGGCTCCTTGAAGCTGTCCTGAAGCATAAAGAACCCTCTCAGCGATCATTGCACTGAGCTATATCAAGCTGACGCTCCACTACACGGAGCCAGTCATCCGCTTCAAGCGGGTCAGGAGAGCTGTTGAAAACCGACGGGCGACCTTTCAAAAACTCGCCCCGCTTGTCACGAACTTGTTGAGGGTCTTGTGGTGGAGGATTGTTTTGAATATTCTGCATGGCTTGTGTCATTTGTTGCATAAGTTGAGTTTGCATTGCCATAAGTTGCTCGATCGACACGGGCGGTGGCGGTGGAGGTGGGTTCCTGCTGCCACCCGCACTCCTTGTGTCCACCATCTGTGACAAGTACATACCTTGGATGAGTTCTTTGTTGTAGGGGTCAATAATACTCAGGTAGGATCAGCATAGTACGTAAAATAGATGCACAACTTGGTTGCATAAGGAATGATACACAATCTGAAATTTTTCAGGCGATAGACAAAATCAGCAGTGTAGTAATCTGATCATAATTTATTATCTGAAAATAATATGAATACATGGGCTATACCATTGGAAATACTGTAAAATTTCCTACAACTCTTATGTAAAACACTTTTGCTGATTCAGAGGCGAAAATTGGTAAAAACTGCAATCATTCAGATCTGTTTACAGTTCCCTGACAGCAGACAGTGACAAATTTGGACGGTCACAAATCTTAAACCGTGATAGCTATGAACTGTGAAACCAGTTGCAAATGGTAGGCAGAGAAGTCCAGTTGTGCTTCATAAAATTTTCACAGCCATAGGATAAGCAAATTTTGAGATATGATCCAATTATTGCAGGGTGCTCAGGTAAAAACAGATTGAGAGAATTTTGAAGCATACCCCAAACCACTTATTTAGATAAACATAACCAAAAGGTATTAAGTTTGATGGTTGTAGACATGCCCCACACACATCATAAGCAATCAAAGATCCAACTCAAACATGTTCCAACATCACAAGCATGAAGCCACACTATTAAACTCAAGTTCTTAGACCGACTCAAAAGACTCATGGACTCGACAACTGACAAACTCAAGACATGACTCGAACTCGCATTACTCGCAACTCGATAGCATGAGAAAAGCTCCTAAGGGTCCACGGTCATGCGGGAGCAGGTGCAGCCTGGGTGGTGCCTCTTGCGCTGAGCGACGATGGCTAGGTCGTGCGCCAGGGAAGATGGTAGTTCTCTTGGCTATCCTCCCTGCTGCTGACGCTCCAGGTCGTCGACCCTGTCCTGCAGCCTTCTCAAGCTCCAGCCTCATGGTCCTCTGGTCCATCAGAGCTCGATCTAAGGCACTGTTGAACGTGACCACCAGTGGCACTGAGGCTGCCTAGCCTGGTGCTCTCACCCTCCTGCAGCGCAGCAACCCTGCAACTAGACTCGGTCCAGCGGCGTCGAGGGAAATAGCGGTCGTCGTCGTCCCGGATGGTGGGGTACACCATCTCCCGATGCACGTAGAGAGCCTGCCTCGCCGCGTCCTCAACTCCAAACTCACGGGTGTAAGTAGGAGTCAGGGCACGCGTGATGGAGCGAATCCTCCAGGCCCTCTCGTCGTCACACCAAATCTGCACGAAGGCCTTCGTGACCTAGTAGTCGGCGTGCTCAGGGTGGAAGAACCTCCTGCTCCTGTACTCCACCGTGACGGAGAGAGTGGCGTACTGTCGCTGCAAGAGTCCCAAGAGCTTGGGATGGTAGAACTCGTCTTAATCCGGGGCAGAGTAGGTCTCACGGATCCAGCCCGGACGTGGCTCCTCGTCCTCGTCGTCATCCTCGGGCGGCGGGTCATCGCCTCCCCCGCCCTGGACCTCATCCTCGCCCTGGTCCTGCTCCTCATCAGAGTGAGAGCGGCTGTCGGAGTGGTCGGAGGACTCGCCGTCGCTGGAGTCCCCCGAGTCGTCACTCGAGGTCTCCTGCAGCCACCTGCTCAGCGAGGTCCTGCTGCGGGATGAACTAGCTGAGGTACTCCGCTCGGGTAGGTGCACGTCCTCCAGTGCTCTTGCGGGTAGTTTGCTTGGTGCGCGCCATCGACCTGTTTTTAAATATGAGTTAGATCAGAAGGTTTTTGCATAGAACAAGAGTAGTGTACTAGAGAATTTGTAGTAAATTAGTAAAAGCAGCAAAATTTTCTCAAGTACTCCTAGAGGGTATCCAGTTCTAACTAAAGAGGGCGTCCTACAGTCAGTTCGGCTCCGATACCAATTTGCAACACCTAGATTTACCACGAAATCCGAACGAGAGTATATGTGGACCCAGGAAGTCCAAAACCACATATACCACAAATGGTTTATCATTATGAACGAAAAACAAGTATAAACTTATTACATCACATGGTGTTCACATCATGGCCAACAGCCGTTATTACAGCGGAATACGCAGAAAGGTAAAACTCTCGCCCACGGGGACACCAACTGGGGGCACGCCATCTTCATCAGTCCTGGATATCCTCCGGGAAGTCGACAAACTCTTCACCATTTGGTACCCATCCGGAATTTTTGATGATTTGGTAAACAATGACAAGCGTCAGCTTACCACGCTCAGCAAGTATTTTGCTTAGTTGTAGTTCTCTTTTAGTTGGTCCAGTTTTATTAATTAACCTGATTACTAACTTAGTGAATAGCCCAACCCAAGAGAATGATTAATTCATTAGTAAAGTTTAAACATTCTCCAAATTCTCCAAGATCTCTAGGTTCTCCAAAACATGGCTTCTCCAAAATACGGGTTTGGATGAAAAGGATGCAGGCCGCTCGTGTCCGTGAGCGTGACTGATATATCAGATGGAAATAACTCTGTAGAGCTTGTACAACTTTACCCGTGAGTCGTGAATTCCCAGATGCCCGGGGCCCGTCGACCCACAAACACTGTCAAGGTGAGCGGGCAGGGAACCACTACAAAGATTTTACTAGTCACTCTAACAAGTTAGTAAACGCGAGGTTTCAGCAGCTAGGCGAATGGAGGCCCCCTTCAAGTATGGCACACTATGTCACCGCAACCCAGCACACATCTTGACAGGCTCAGGAACCCATTCTTAAACCGAGGCCCCCTCTAGCGCCTTTCAGTAACTACTAACGAGCTAGTGAAGATCTAGTTACTTGTCTAAGATCAGAGCCATGTAATCCTTAAGGTTGTACGAAAAATCCTGGGTGGCCGCTTTAAGTAAAAACCCTTATGGAGATTGACTAGAGCCCAAAATGTTCTTTGCTCCAGTCTCCTAAACCATGTTGCTAAAAAGTTTATTTTATCTCAAGTTGCAAAAGTAGCAATTTAAACATAGTTATCATAAGCCTTTGTTGAGCGAAGCATAGCACAATATTCTAATGCAAAAACCCCCATAGGTGACAAGGAATAAGGTATAAGTAATCCTAGGTAAAAAACTTAGAGTTTATCAATTTGGACTCATGCGTATGAATTTAAATGATTGCATCATTGATAGGTAACAAGGAGACCATATATACACTTGCCTTGAAAATCCGCTTGGTCCTGGAACTGCTCACAATTGTTCTCCTCGGAGAACTCGTCCTCTAATACCACGAACAGCACCAATCAAACATCATACCAGTCATTACATGTATAGAAACATATAAAATACAATTATAACATTACACCATGCATCAAAAGGTAGAAATAAATAGATAAAACTATTCTACACGTCTCTACGAGCACAAGGATATGCGGATCACTGAAAACAGAGTTAAAATGAGAAAGTTATGAGCAAAACAAGTTTTAGGGTCCATTTTGTAAATAAGACAGTGCTGCAAAAGTCCTTTTTAAAACATTCGATGCTTCTATCGTAATTAAACCTAAAATAGAGGGTGAAAAACACAAATTCACAAGCTCTAGACTGCGGGTTCAAAAACCAGAGAGTCCAGGGGGCAAACTAGAAAAAAATAAGACTAAAATAAAAGGATTTTGAACTGATCTGGACTGCGGGTTAATTTCCTGGAAGTCCAGGGGCTTTTGTGCAAAAGTGCCAGCATGGTCGTGCTAATGGCCGACACACGGCCACGCGGCGGGTTGCGGCTGGCGGGTCCATGACATGAGCTGTGGACTGGGGGCGCGGCTCGGGTCCACGGGTCCACCGTGGACCACGCGGGGCTGTGGGTCATCGCCAGCCGCGCGGCGGTGCTACGCGCGGCGGCATGCCATGGGGGCGGTCGTGGCCACACTGGCGAGAACCCAGGAGGGCACTCCTGGCCTCGGTTCACCACGCCGAGAGTGCCAGAGGGATGCGGGGGCAACGGCGAGCACGGGAGAGGGCTCGGGGAGGTCTCCCGTGGCACTGCAGGCGGCGGCACCATGGACGAGCTTGCGGAGCTCGTCGGCGTGCATGAACGGGGCGTTCCAGGGCGCCATTGGAGAGATGGAGGGCACCAGCGTGACGAGAAGGTCACAGCGAGCGCGGAAAGGACCTCGACTTCGGCGGGGGTACTCACCGCGGCGGAGTTCGTCGGCGGCGGAAACCTGCGGAGAGAGAGAGAGAGCTCGGGTGAGCTCAAAACCGAGTCGAAGGAAGGAAAGGAGTGTTCGGGGAGGGTGAAGGTGAGCGCGGCATCACCGGAGAGGGCTTCTCGATGTGGCAGTGACAGAATTTGGCCTTCGAGAGGAACTCCGTCGAGCGGCGGCGGCTATGGAGGCGGAAAGGTGCGAAAGGAGCGAAGAGAAGGGCTCAGTCTCGCCTTTATAGGCCGAGCGGGGCGCGGGGAAGGGCCGCGGCGCTCTGGCTAATCGAGTGGGGGCGTAGAGTGGCCATCAAAGGCCACCACGATGGCGGTTAGCGGCGGTGGCGGAGGAAACGGCCGCGCCGTTTCAGCCAGAGGAAGGAGAAGGTGTGGGGGTCGCTGACACGCGGGGCCCGGCCGTCAGCGAGTGGGAGAGAGGAGGCGGGCGGGGTGCTGCGGCCACTCGGGTGGAGCTAGCTGGGCTGGTCATGGCCCAATGCGCCAGCGCGTGCACGGGGAGAGGGACAGGGGAAAGCGGGCCGACTTTGGCTTTGGGCCGGAAGGGAGGAAGGGATAGAAAGAAAGGAAAAAAATAGCTTTTCCTTTTTCTGATTTTGCAAATACACACATTTTGAATTTGAATTTTGAAAACACTTTTCAAACAACCTACCCTGTATTCATACAAATCTAAAAATGCACCAGCATGAATGCAACAAGAAACTAAAAAGTTTATTTGCTCCCATTTAATAATTAAAAGAAAATCTTTTCTCCTATTTGAGCAACAACAAATGCAAATAATTAACCATTTTAATTCTATTTTTGGAAAAGATGATTTTTAGGGTGCTACACTCATGATCTTCGGCGGACCCGGGACCGCTCCCACGCCGCGTCAGCAAAAGCGCGAGCGTTGGGAGGTCTACACTGTTGGACCAGCGACACCATGCTTCCTCGACTGGTGTCTCAACGCCATCACTTTCTGCCGGGACGATCACCCGGACCACGTCCCATCGCCGAGGCGTTACCCGCTTGTTGTCGACCCTGTCGTTGGCAACACGCGGCTTACCAAGGTCCTTATGGACGGAGGCAGCGGCCTCAACATTTTGTACGCTGAGACCCTCGACTAGATAGGAATCAGCCGTTCTCTTCCTCGGGCGGTGACATCCCCGTTTCACGGGATAGTCTCGGGAAAGAGTGTACAACCCCTTGGGCAGATTGACCTGCCCGTCTACTTTGGGGCTCCTGACAACTTCACAAAGGAGACCCTCACCTTCGAGGTGGTAGGTTTCCACGGTAACCTACCACGCCATTCTCGGGAGGCCATGCTACGCCAAGTTCATGGCCGTCCCGAACTACACCTACCTCAAGCTTAAGATGTCAGGGCCCAAGGGGGTCATCATCGTCGGCGCCTCGTACCAGCACGCCTACCAGTGCAATGTTGAGTGCTGCGAGTACGCCAACACACTGGTGGAGTCCGAGGCCCTCATCGCTGACCTCGAGGTGTTGGCCAAGGAAGTCCCCGACCCCAAGAAGGCCACGGGCACTTTCGAGCCCATCGAGCGGGTGAAAGAGGTGCCCCTCAACCCTGGCACACCAGATGGCAAGGTGCTGAAGATCAGCGCCACCCTCAACCCAAAATAGGAAGTGGTGCTCGTTGACTTCCTACGCAAACACGCCGACGTGTTTGCTTGGAGTCCCTCGGACATGCCAGGCATCCTGAGGGAGGTCGCCGAGCACTCCTTGGACATCCGGGCCGGGTCCAAGCCGGTGAAGCAGCGCCTGCGCCGGTTCGATGAGGAGAAGCGCCTGGCCATCAGGGAGGAGGTGCAGAAGCTTTTGGCGGCCGGATTCATCAAGGAGGTCTTCCATCCAAAGTGGTTAGCCAACCATGCCTTAGTTAAGAAATAGAAGGGAAAATGGAGGATGTGTGTTGACTATACTAGTTTAAATAAAGCCTGTCCAAAGTATCCATTTCCATTACCTCGCATTGATCAAATAGTTGACTCCACTGCTGGTTGCAAACGACTTAGTTTCCTTGATGCATATTCTGGTTACCATCAAATTCGTATGAAAGAGTCCGACGAGCTAGCGACTTCTTTCATCACCCTCTTCGGCACATATTGCTACATAACCATGCCAGTTGGCCTCAAAAACACGGGCGCGACCTATCAGCGTTGCATGCTAAAAGTTTTTGGGGACCTCATCGGGCGAACCGTTGAGGCTTACAGAGATGATATTGTGATAAAGACTAGGAAGGCAGATGACTTGGTAGCCGACCTAGAAGAGGCGTTCGAGTACCTCCAAAAGAAGGATATAAGGCTCAACCCCGAGAAATGTGTCTTCGGGGTCCCCCAGGGCATGTTGCTCGGGTTTATTGTTTCCGAGCGTGGCATCGAGGCCAACCCAGAAAAGATATCGGCCATCTCTCAGACGGGGCCGATCCGCAACCTCAAATGCGTACAGAAGCTGATGGGGTGTCTGGCAGCCCTAAGCTGATTCACCTCGCGGCTCGGCGAAAAAGGCTTGCCTCTGTATCGACTGCTGAAGAAGACCAAGCACTTTACCTAGACCGCCGAGGCCCAAGAAGCACTTGAAAGGCTTAAAACTCTATTTTTGGAAGCTTCAGTACTCGTCCCCCCACCGAAGGGGAGGACCTCCTCATGTATGTTGCTGCTACTAACCAAGTTGTGAGTGCAGCGATCGTCGTGGAGCGGCGGGAAGAAGGGCACGCGCTGCCTGTTCAGTGGCCAGTCTACTTCATCAGCGAAGTCTTGTCCGAGACCAGGACACGCTACCCTCAGATTCAGAAGCTGGTGTATGCAATCATCCTTGCTCGGCGCAAGCTGCGACAGTACTTCGAATCCCATCCCATGACCGTGGTATCATCCTTCCCCCTCGGGGAGGTGATCCAGAATCGGGAAGACGACTGGGAGGATCGCTATGGGGGCTATCGAGCTCATGAGTGACGGCATCACCTACGCGCCACGCAAGGCCATCAAGTCCTAGGTGCTAGCAGACTTCGTGGCAGAGTGGACCGAGGTGCAACTGCCACCGCTCCCGACCCAAGAGGAGTATTGGGTCATGTACTTCAACGGGTCAATGATGAAGACTGGTGCCGGTGCAGGCATCGTCTTCGTCTCACCCCTCGGGGTCCGGCTCAAGTACCTGCTGCAGCTGCACTTCATGGCTTCCAACAACATGGCCGAGTACGAGGCTCCCATCAACGGGCTCCACATCGCCATCGAGCTCAGGATCATGCGCCTCAAGGTTCGAGGGGACTCCCAGCTCGTTGTGGACTAGGTCATGAAGGAGTCGACGTGCCAGAACCCCAAGATGGACTGCCTACTACAAGCTGGTGCCGGTTGCTCAAGGAAAAATTGACAGCCTCAAGCTCAACAACATCGCGCGCAGGTACAACGAGGAGGCCCGACGAGTTGGCAAAGATCGCGTCTGAAAGGGCCTCAGTCCCAACAGGCTTATTTGCCAACGATCTCCATAAGCCTTCGATCAACGTCGATCCCTCGGGAGGAAAGGGGAAGGAGACCCCCGAGCCCCCGGGAGAACTCGGAGCGTCTTCAAGCCACTGGAAGTCCCTCGGGGGCTGCCTGACCCCTCTGACAAAGGGGAGCCACCCGAGACTGTGGCTGAAGCTGAGGCGATGGAGATTGAAGCTGAACTGGATGACGACGAGCCAGATTGGCGCGAGCCACTGGTCAGTTGGCTCTTCCGAGGGGTTTTGCCCTCGGACAAGACCAAGGCTCAGCAGCTGGCACGAAGAGACAAGACCTTCACGATGATCGACGGTGAACTCTACCGGCGTAGCCCTTCCGGGGTCCTGCAGCGCTACATCCCTTTCAGCCAAGGCAAGCGCCTAGGTTGAGGAGATACACGCCGGGGCCTGTGGTCACCACGCCGCGCCAAGGACGCTCGTCGGCAATGGCTTTTGACAAAGGCTTCTATTGGCCAACCACCATGGCCGACGCCACCGAGGTAGTACGCTCCTGCGAAGGGTGCTAGTACTACGCTCGGCAAACTCATCTCCCAGCCCAAGCTCTCCAGACGATCCCTATCACGTGGCCTTTCGCCGTGTGGGGACTGGACTCTGTGGGGCCCCTCCAGAAGGCGCCCAGGGATTTTACCCACCTGCTTGTCGCCATAGACAAGTTCTCAAAGTGGATCGAAGGCTCGGCCCATCGCCCAGATAAGTTTAACCCAAGCAGTGTTGTTCTTCACCGACATCGTTCATCGGTTCGGCGTCCCGAACTCCATCATCACTGACAACGGAACGCAGTTTACCGGGAAGAAATTCCTGGAATTCTGTGATGCCCACCTCATACGAGTGGATTGGGCAGCGATAGCTCACCTAAGGATGAACAGCCAAGTGGAGCGTGCCAACGGCATGATCCTCCAAGGCCTCAAGCCGAGAATTTTCAACAAGTTGAACATGTTCGGCAAGAGGTGGCTGACCGAGCTCCCACGTAGTGATATGGAGCCTAACGACCATGCCGAGCCAAGCCACGGGCTTCACGCCCTTCTTCCTAGTCTACGGCGCCAAGGCTGTGCTCCCCACCGACTTGGAATACGGCGCCCCGAGGGTCCGAGCCTACGACGAGCAAGGCAACCAGGTCTCTCGGGAGGACGCGCTGGACCAGGTCGATGAGGCCCGAGATATGGTCTTGCTGCACTCAGCCAAGTACCAACAGACCCAACGAAGGTACCACTGCTCGGCGCATTCGAAGGCCGAGCTTTCAGCGTATGCGACCTGGTGCTGCGGCTCAGGCAGGACAACCGAGGACTGACACAAGCTGACGCCACCATGGGAAGGGCCATTCATCATCGCCGAGGTGCTGTGCCCCGGAACGTACTAAGCTGGCGAATGAAAAGGGCGAAGTCTACAACAACGCTTGGTATATCGAACAGCTACGTCGCTTCTACCCCTAAGCTTCCGAGCATTGTACATTGCATCTTGAAATCAATAAAGGATCCGATTTCTTTTTCTCGAATGATTTTAAGATCTTCACCCGAGCCCACCCTCGGGAACGGGTGACCCGCACGACCAAAAGAGAGGCGCAACCCTATCTCCGATAGCGCCGACCCATCCCTTGGGGGCTAGGACGGGGGGAAACCCCCTGGACTCCTCCGAGACGAATTCGAATTCGAAAACTCAAAAATTTCAAAAACTATTGAAATTTTCCCCCAAGCTCGCTTCTCGTCCAAACCAAATGCAAAACTTATAAACCTTAGACGAGCAAAAGGGGTCCCAGAGGGCAGAGCCGGCCGAGCCGCGAGACCACCTACACCTCTGGGATACAGCACCTTGCGCTCGGAAAAGGACTTATAAGAGTAGCGTCTGTAAGGAGAGAAGGCTCGGGTGATATCAAACACCTTGCGCTCGGAAAAGGACTTATAAGAGTAGCGTCTTTAAGGAGAGAAGGCTCGGGTGATATCAAACGAACTCTTTTTTCCTAAAGCCCTTGCCCCACCGAAATCCCTAGGACCACGGCCGAGTCTACGCCCCTAAAGCTATGACCCCCGAAAAGGTCCCCCGAGGCTCGATGGCCCGGGCTCAGGGTTGGCGAGGAAAACGCTTAAGGAAGAACACTAAACGAATACACGAAGTGAAAAATGAACATGCACCAAATATTTACAAGAATATTAAGGCCTCGAAGGGCCGCATGCTTTGTTTCTTACAAAAATTTTCTGGGCACGATGGCCCGGCTTTCCTAATCTAGGTTCAGGGGAGGGAGCTTCACGTCTTCTTTGAAGTGGGCCACCAGCTGCCGCCCCAGGGACCTCCATGGAGCTGATTCAGCTCCAGGAGCTTATCGTCAGAAGCCTCAACGAAGCCCTCACTGACGGTGTCGGTGTCGAAGTTCTCATTAGTGAGACTTCGCCACCGCCAGCGTCTTCTGGACGCCTGTCAGGAGGGCCTCCTTGAGCTGGGCGCCCACCCTTCCGTGGAGGGCTTCTAGGCGGCTCCTGAGCGAGCTCCTGAGGGCTCACCACCACCGGTGCCGAGGCCATCGCATAGCACGCGTGCTACCCTCTGCAGGTCTTGGTGCTTCGGTGACCTCGGCAGTCGTGCGCAGCGTTGAGGACGTCGATGGTCCCCTGGCACGTGGACGGCCTCCGCCTTCAAGACTGCGGTGGCAAAACCGTCAAGACATGGACGATCGGAATAGACGAAAGGTAAAAGAGGTAAGACTTAGCCTCGACTTCCTCCCTGAGCCTTCCTCGCCTCCTCCCGGATGGCATCGACCTTGCCCACCGCCAGGTCCAGGGCTGTCTGGGAGCGGCCCAAGTCCGAGGACAGGACCTCCACGACGGCCTCCTTCTCGGCGGCGAGCGTCCGCGTGGCGTCCCGCTCCCGAGTCGCCTCGGCCAGGGCAGGCCTCCAGCTGCTGGACGCGCTCCTCTAGGGGAGCAACTCGGCCCCGAGCCTCCGTGACCTCGACCTTCAAGATATCGCGGTTGAGGGACACATCGGCTAGCCGAGCCGTCGTGCCGGCTGAGCTCTCCCTGGGAGCGGCCGAGGGCCCGGCTACTTCAGATCCAGCTGTGTCCAGAGGCCGAGACCCTGCCGGAGGAAACAAGACTTCTCCCGGGAGGTCGTCATGAGCTCCTGGGAGAAGGAGAAGAAGTAAAGGCAAACCGGCGAGTCAAACGGCAGTACCGAGCCGGAAACACCAAGGCTGACAAAAAAGGTAAGAGCTCGGACTGCGAGCAGAAGACCTGGAGCCGACCACGGCATCTGTTCTGGGGAATCATCCCTAGGGCAGCCCTCGTGCCCCCTGGGACAGATCAATATGCCCGTCCAGTTCGGAACACCGCAGTGCTTTTGCATCGAGCACATTGACTTCCTGGTGGCCGACTTCGACGCCACGTATCACGCCATACTCGGCCGCCCAGCTCTGGCTAAGTTCGGGGCCATCCCCAACTACACATACCTTGTCATGAAGATGCCGACTGAGACCGGCATCCTCACGGTCTGCTCCAACCTCCAGATCGCGTATGACTGCGAGAAGGAAGCCATCGCCATGGCAGAAACCACCGACGTCTCCATCCTGATGAACATATGCGCGCTGGATGCACAAAAGCTGGCGCCTGAAGAACAAGTCATCCCAGAGAAGACCCCGCCCAGAGCTGCTACCAAGAACAAGGAGACAAAGGACGTCGTCCTCGTCCCCGGTGACCCGAGTAAAATTACTCGCATCAGGACAGATCTCGACCCCAATAGGAAGACACGCTCGTCGGGTTCCTTAGAGAGCACATTGGCGTTTTTGCATGGAAACCTGCGGACATGCCCGGCTGTACCTAGGGAGCTGATTGAGCACTCCTTAAATGCCACGAAGACCGCCAAACCCATCAAGCAGAAGCTCTGGCGATTCTCTCCAGACAAGGAGGCTATTAGGGTAGAAATAGCTCGGCTCCTAGCTGCCGGCTTTATCAAAGAGGTGTATCATCCTGATTGGATAGCCAATCCGGTCCTTGTAAGAAAAATAATAATGAATGGAGAATATGCATTGATTACACCGATCTCAACAAACACTGCCCTAAAGACCCCTTCGGTCTCCCCCGCATCGATGAAGTCGAGGACTCCACAGCCGGCTGCGAGCTACTCAACTTCCTCGACTGCTACTCTGGCTACCACCAGATCACCTTGAACGAAGAAGACAAGAGAAAACCTCGTTCATCACCCTCTTCGGGGCCTATTGCTATAAGAATATGTCCTTCGGCCTGAAGAACACCGGTGCTACATACCAGTGGGCCATCCAGGCATGCCTCAAGGACCTCATTCCTGATATCGGCGCAGCTTACATCGACGACGTTGTCATAAAAACCCAAAAGGCTGAAGACCTCATCCCTAATCTTGAAACAGTCTTCGAGAAGTTGGATGCTTTTCAATGGAAATTGAATCCCTCAAGGGCATCTTCCGGCATTCCATCGGGCAACCTGCTCGGCAACATCATCAGCAAGCGAGGCATCCTCCCTAATCCAGAGAAGATCGAGGCTAGTCATGCGAATGAAGCCACCCACCAGCGTCAAGGACGTCCAGAAACTCACAGGGTGCATGGCCGCCCTAAGTCGATTCATCTCTAGATTAGGCAAAAAAGGGCTCCCCTCTTCAAGCTGCTCAAGGCCGGTGAGAAATTCGTCTGGTTGGAAGAGGCCGACAAAGCTTTCAAAGAGTTAAAGCAGTTCTTGGTGCATCCTCCCCTCCTCACGGCACCGATGAAGGCCGAAACCTTGCTACTCTAAATCGCCACGACCAGCAAGGTCGTCAGCATGGCCATTGTGGTACGAGCACGAAGAACACGATCATGCATATCCAGTCCAGTGCCCAGTCTACTTCATTAGCGAAGTTCTGAACGAGTCCAAGATCCGCTATCCGATGGTGCAGAAGATGATTTATGCCATCCTCATCACCTCCTGCAAGCTCCCCCACTGTTTTGAAGTGCACCCAATAGCGGTTGTCTCCCAGTGTCCCCTTGGAAACATCCTCCATAACAAAGATGCCAACGGCTGGATCATGAAGTGGGCAGTGGAATTGAGAACCTACTCCATCGATTTCCGTAGCCGAACAACCATCAAGTCGCAAGTGTTGGCTGATTTTATCGCCGAGTGGACAGAGATGCAGGAGTCAACACCTCCGGACCAAGAGGAGCACTGGACGATGTACTTTGACGGATCCCTCAGCATCAGAGGGGCAGGCGCCGACGTACTCCTCATTTTGCCCTCCGGCGAGAGCCTGCGCTACGTGCTAAGAATTTATTTCAAAGCCTCCAACAACGCTGCCGAATACGAAGCCGCCTTACACGATCTACAAGTCGCCTCCGAGCTAGCCATCCGGCTGGCTCATGGTGTTTAGGGACTTCCGCCCTAGTGATCAACTAGGTGAATAAAGAATGGGACTGCAACAGTGAGAATATGAACGCCTACGTCGCCGCAATCTGAAAGCTCGATGGAAAATTCTTGGGCATTGAGTTTCACCACGTCGTCCGAGCTGAAAACCAGGCAGCCGACGAGTTATCTAAGCTCAGTTCATCACGAGCTAATATCCCTCCCGGCGTCTTCAGTCCAAGACTTGGTCCACCGCTCTATCCCAGCATAAGAAGAGGCTAAAGCACCCCCGTCTGATCGGATAGTGGCATGCATCTCTAATTCTGAAGAGGATTGGAGAGCACCCTTCATCGTTTATCTGCTCGAAGCCAAAATCCCTGAAGACAAGGTAGAAGCAGAGTGTCTCATGAGATGGTCCAAGAACTACGTCCTAGTCAACAACAAGCTCATGCGTAAAAACGCCAAAAGTGAAGTCTTCCAGAAGTGCGTCACGCTGCGAAGAGGGCATCAAGATACTCCAAGAAGTGCATGGAGGCATGTGCGGTAACCACACAGCCTCACGTACTCTGGTCGGCAAACCTTTCGAGCAGGATTTTATTGGCCTACCGCTATCCAGGACGCTGAGAAGATTGTGCGCCACTGCGAGGCGTGCCAGTTTTTTGCAAAGCAGATACATGCCCCAGCACAAGAGCTACAAACCATACCTGCATCCTAGCCTTTCGCCACATGGGGACTCGACATGATAGGTCCTTTCAAGGTGGCTAAAGGGGGCTACCGCTGCATGTATGTCGCAATTGACAAATTCTCCAAATGGATCGAGTACAAGCCATTGGTGAAAGCAACAGCGGCCAAAGCCGCGGAGTTCTTCAATGACATCTCTCACCAGTTTCGGCCTTCCGAACAGCATCATCACCGACCTCGGTACCACCTTCACCGGAAGCGACTTCTAGCATTTCTGCGAGGAAAGAAGCATCATGGTAAAGTATGTCTCGGTGGCTCACCCTCGAGCTAACGAGCAAGTAGAAAGAGCAAACGAAATGTTGCTCGACGCCCTCAAGAAACGCCTACATGAAGTTGTCGAAAGAAGTCCAGGAAACTGGATCCACGAGTTGCCAGCAGTCATCTGGGGCTTGCGAACCCAGCCTAGCCGGAATACCGGCGTATCTCCATATTTTATGGTCTACGGATCAGAACTAGTGCTACCAGCCGACATTGCCTTTCGAGCTCCTAGAGTTGAGAACTACAATGAAGAAAGGTCCGACGGCGCACGAGCAGAAGACATCGATAGACTCGAAGAAGAGCGCCTGGCCTCCTGCGTACGCACAGGCCAAGTACCTGGAAGGGCTACGGCGATATTATAACCGAAACAGTCAACGGCATGTTCTTCGTGGTCGGCGACCTTGTCCTCCACCGAAAGCAGAGCAAGGAGGGCATGCATAAGCTTTCTTCTCCATGGGAAGGGCCATACATGGTCAAAGCTGTAACTCGGCCAGGCTCATACAGACTGTGTGACCTCGACGGCATCGACATCCCCAACTCCTGGAACATCGAACACCTCCTGTCACTTCTATCCTTGACAGCATGTCAAGGCAGATATGTGTATTTCCGTTTTATTACTTCAATAAAAGTTATATTGCTTCGATACACATGTATGTCCACATCTGCAGATCAGCAAATCACTAACATGCGTCGCTGATATGTAAGTCCTGCACCTGCTCGGGCAGCACTACTTCGCTAATGCATAAGCCCCGCACCTGCTCGGGCAGCACTACTTTGCTAATGCGTAAGCCCCGCACCTGCTCGGGCAGCACTACTTCGCTAATGCGTAAGCCCTGCACCTGCTTCGGGCAGCACAACTTTGCCTATGTGTAAGCCCCTCATCTACTCGGACAGCACGACTTTGTCACATGCTGTAAGCCCCGCACCTGTTCGGGCATCCTAACTACGTCGACGCATAAGCCCCTGCATTTGACAGGCCGCCTAATATCACCGCTTCATCGACTGCCCCGATAGATTCGGAAAGCCATCGCCCACGATAAGCGTAAGCTCTTCCAGGCGCAGGCAGCTTCACCACCAAGTAAGCCCCGGGGACGCTTGGGTCGTTAATCTTCGCTATTACGTAAGCCCCGGGGACGCTTGGGCAGTTTTAGCAGCGTCTCCACAAGCCCCGTCGAAAGGAACGGGCACCGGTCGTCGATCCCTTCAAAGAGTTACATGCTCTAGCTACTCGCCGACCAACCCAAAAAGTCTCGACCAGCGTTCGAGCGCTCCGCGTCACACGTGATCGCTTACGACGCTCCGAAAATTCGACGACCATATTAAGAATAAAACAAATTTACATGAACCTCATCCGAACAGTTTCACTTACTACGATTAACAAGTGTTTGCTGCACAAGCATTCTACATTCTTTCACAGGTGTTTTCAAGTGTTCCCTGTTGGGAACAGCTGCATGTCCGCAGCCAGAAGCTCCGCTGCGGGCCTCGCCTCTTCCTCCAGCTGATTCTCTCCGCTGCTCGGTGGTCCCGCGGGTATAACCCTCCTTCACCCTATCATTACTCATGCCAGGGTAATGGGAGGCACACCACACTGAGCACGTGAGCTGCCACATTCTCCTGCCACGTCGACACAAAAGGCCTTGAAGTTCCACAGTGATTCACGGCTGCGCCGGACAATTTCAAACGGCTCCGGCACTCTCTCCCCAGAAGCTCCAGCAGGTGGATTGGCAGGCCTATACTCGATGATGTCAAGGACAGGTTTAATACCTTCCTTCAAGGCATCATAACAGCCTCAGCGGCTTCCAGACACTGTGACAGGTCATTCATCTGCGCTCGGGTTCTCTTCTCAATATCTGCTCACGATAAAAAGAAAAGATTAGAGGTCTCGACAAGAAGCAACGAAGCATCCTACAGGCGGAAGAAACTCACCCAAGAAGCTCTCTTCGTTCCTCTGAGCAGCTTCCCGCAGCATCTTCACTTTGTTCTCTAGCTCCTTAACTACAGCAAGGAAGACGACGAATCAGCATCCCCTAGCAGAGTTAAAAAAGAGTTGGAAATCTGAAGAAACACATACCTTGGCTCACGGCTCCATCAAACAAGTCTTTCAGATCTGCACGACAAGATTTTGGAATTAAGAAGTGACCAAGATCTGGGATAAAATAACCAGCACCATAGCGGTCTCCATACCTCTGTTATCCTGCAACACTTCTGCTCAGGACTCCATCAGATCACTGCCGTGCAATTGCAATGTATCACGCTGCTCGTGGAAGTCATCCATTGCTTTCTCAAGGCGTGCAATCTCCTTTTGCAACCTCTCATTATCTAAGGCAAGCCCTGTAGCACGCTGAAGTGTCTTCTGGCGATCTTCCGCCATATCGACATGGAAGAATATGATGTAAAGCAATCAGGAAAACCCAAAGCGAATACAAGAAGGACACCACTACCTGAACACGCGAAGACAGTTGCCCCAGCTAGCAGAGCACGCTTCTCAGGTCGGCGCGGGTATTTGTTATATCGGCTTTCAAAGCCTCTAGTTCTTCGTCCGCCACCTCCTCCGCCACGACGACGGCATATTCACCACCTGACCCTCCTCAAGGTCATGAGCACCACCGGTGGAACTTCACCTGCAGCCTGACGGGTGATCTCCTCGACATCGTGCTCGGGAGGAGCAGCTCTTGTGGATGGCTACTCGGGAGTCTCTTGGCTTGATCCCGGTACCCCTCCAAAAGAGGGGCTGCTGGTCTGCGTGTCTGTCCCTTGATCGGGGCCAGTGGGCGGTACTAGTCCACAGGTGTCATGCTCCGATGAATGGCCTCCTCCGGCGCCCTCGGGCTGTTGTTTTGCGTCCTGAGCTGAGGGCGGGGACGGTGGTGGCGGGGTCGCTTCATGCGGCTGTTCAGGTGGTGGCGGCTGCTCCTGCGAGCTAAAATCCGACTGCCATTCTGGTGGATTCTTCGGCGACTCATGGTCAAAGGCCAACCAGCGGCAATACCCCCTTCACCTCCATCTCTCGCTGACGCGCCACCACCAGCCTCTTCGCTCGCCATCCCCTCGATGTTTTCGGCTGAAGGGACCCTAGATAATAATACGGACTCCATGACAAAATACAATAGAACATACTGTTCAGTAAAAAGCAGCAACAAGAAGACACGGATACTCACAACTCCGAACGGTGACATTTCTGTGCGAAGCATTTCTTCCAACCAGAAGTCCCCTCATCATTACCAGGGTTCTTGGTCGGAGGGACCTCCCCCTTCTGACGTTTTGGCGCCGGCCCATCATCATCACTCGAGCTTGGGAACACCGCCTGGCGACGGGCTCACTCCTCAGATAGCTTCACTAGCTTTTCAGGCTTTCGAACTCCACTCGACGAGCTAGCTTTACCAAGCATGGGCTGCTTACCGCAAGCCACCCGTTGAGAAAGGGTCTCATGATCCTCTTCCTCTTCATCGGCTCCAGCTTCATAATTGGAGGGCTCTGCGAAGTCTTCATCTTCGCTACCGGGCTAGTAGCGGTGTCGAGGGTCAACTCCTTCGGGCCACTCTGTAGTGGGCACCTCCAAAAAGTATACCTTCCGGTCCTGGCAATGTATCTTCAACAAATCAAATGAGATGCAAAGGATCAACATTCGAACAGAAGACACAAAGAAGAAATCTACAAAAGCCGTACCTCGGGTGGTGGATTCCCAATGTGCAGCGCCTTCTCCTGTCCTCGATTGTTGATATGCGTCTTGCTATCAAACAGCTCCTTCAGCCTTATCATAGCTTCGGAGGACTGACATGTGATCAGGGATCTCTCTGGTCGGATCAGTTTCGCTGACCCATTCATAAGCATGATGAACTCTCTCTTTGCAGGGCTGAACTCGGCGGTTCACGAAATTGGCAGCAACTCTAACTCCATTCAGATTCATGCCCTTCAGAATTTCCAATAGCTCATTTACTTGCTCCATCTCATCAGATGTGGGCCTCTCTGACCAGCTTGAATTTCCTCTCCAGCACTTGGTCAACGGCACTCCGAACAGGCGGTTCTTGGTTTGGGAGATAGAACCATTTCTTATTTCAATCTTTTAGACTGGTGTTCAGAGGGACAGGCAGATACTGTGCTGACATTCAATCCCTAAGTTTCAAATACACTCCACCGGCGATCCAAGATCCCCCGCCGCTAGATTTCACAAGCATAAATAGGTGGCGGAAGAGGTTGAAGTGGGGAAGGATTCCAATTAAGGCTTCGCAGAGGTGGATAAAGATCGAGACATGGAAAATAGAGTTGGGGTGTAGATGGCACAAGGAAATCTTGTAATAATCAAGAAGCTTGCGGAGAAACAGGTGACAAGGAACACCAAAACCGCGGAGGAAGTAGTCGGCGAAAACAGTCATCTCATTGGTGTTGGGCATAGGGTATGGCTCACCTCCTGATGGCCTCCATCCAGCGGTGGCATGATTTGGCAGTAATCCTTTTGCCACCAGTGCCAAAATGGCTTTCTCCGTCATCGTGTAACGCTGCCACTCATGGTCCAAACAGAGCTCTCTGGGTTGCGGCTCTTTCACCTTCTTCGAGGGTACTCGCGCACTCTTCCTGGGCGCCATTTCTTTGAAATTGCTAGCAAATTCGGCTGGTGGAAGAACAAATCAGATGGATTCAAGCGGAATTGGATTTTGGTTCAGTAACTCGGAAACCCTAGATGGCAGCGGCTAGGGCGAGCAGTAGCGGCTGTTTGCTTGAATGGGTTCTGCGCGTTTATTTAGTAAAGTGCGTCGTTTCGCATACTAGCATAAGGGCCACAGGATACTGAAAAGCATGAGTGGCATCAAATCTGTTTGAGAGCTCAGTCAACGCTTCCGAGCATTGGAGCTGCTCGGAGGCTTCGTCGCTTCGTCAACATTTTCAAGCACAGGAGGTGCTCGGGGACTTCATCATCACTTCGTCAGCACTTCCGAGCACTAGAGCTGCTCGGAGGCTTCGTCGCTTCGTCAACGTTTCCAAGCACAGGAGGTGCTCGGGGACTTTGTCATCGTTACGTCAGCGCTTCCGAGCACTGGAGCTGCTCGGAGGCTTCGTCGCTTCGTCAACGTTTCCGAGCACAGGAGGTGCTCGGGGACTTCGTCACCACTACGTCAGCGCTTCCGAGCACTGGAACTGCTCGGAGGCTTCGTCGCTTCGGAGGACTTTAGACATGAAAGGACACATGAATACACAATAGTCTAGGGTTTAAACTGACAATTTCCATGAGTTTTGCATGTTCTGTATTTTCCAGGGGCTATTTCAGAAAAGCATAAAAGAAGGGTTAAAGAGCATAAAAGACACGAAACTTAACCGCCAAGGAAACATCATTATGAAGACCCTGGAAGAGTCTAGAACACACCCGAGCAACCGGGACCCGAGACCCCACAAAGTGGGGCCGGCTGGCCCTAGGGTGGGGCCGGCCAGCGCCCCCCTCTAGAGTTTCGGCCCCCGCTTCTGGAGTCTTCTTCTGCCACCTCTTAGGAGTCATCTCGGCCCCTTGTTTCAAGTCAGTTTGATCCAACAGCGCGTATTCATCACACCGGGCTATAAATAAAAGGGCAGACCCCCCTGGAGGCATCCCCTATTCCTGAGCTTCAATTCAATATCTCTAGTTAGTGTTGGATGTAGCAATCAGGAGAGACTAGTTCTTCTAGATCTAGTCTTGTCTAGAGAAGTAGAGAGATAGAGTAGAGGAGTAGAGTTCTGGAGGAGTTCCGGCCTGTCGGCGCTTCTCCGTAGCTGTATTCTTCTGGATTCAGCTTCCTCGCCCAGAGCTGCATTCTGAGGTACTTTTGTATTCAACTTCTAATTCAAGTAAGCATTTGTTCTTATTCGTTCTTAAGTTTGCAACTCATATTGAGTACTTTGCTCTTAGTAATTGCTTGATTGAAGTAGTATTTCGTAGTGTAGGCGTGGTGCCTAGGCTAGGTTTACTTGTGAATGTTCCCTGATTGGCCGGATAGTGGTAGATCGCGTAGGTGACAGCTGCGTTGAGTCCTTTGTAGTCCATTTCCCGTTGATAGGATCGATAGGTGTATAAGTGTCTGGTAGGAGGGAACTCTGATTTCGCCTCTTATTCATGTCACTGCCCAGTTAGAACGATATTATTCAAAGTTTACCGATAGTTGAAACTAGAAATCAATAGCTATTTTCTCTTTCTTAATATTATCTAGCCTAATTGTAGGGTTAAGTTCATCAGCTTGGTCATTATCACCTACTGTTCCTTGTGGATTCGATATTTAAAACCTCCGTGTGAAATGTGACAGCGGTATATTATCTGTGTGCTTGCGGATAATCTGAATACAATCTTATTTAATAGAGGTGCAGTTAATTTATACCAACAAGCTGCTCGGAGTCTTCGTCGCTTCGTCAACGTTTCCGAGCACAGGAGGTGCTCGGGGACTTCGTCATCGCTACGTCAGCGCTTCCGAGCACTGGAGATGCTCGGAGGCTGAAAGCCCTAGTTTGGTTTTGATAATTAATGACATCCTAAGGACTAACCTAAGTCGCTAAGTGATGGCAAGGTTTAGGTTGGTCAAACCATGGAGTGTGGAGTCTAGGAGACTATGTTGATCAAGATGGCTCTACCATGGATCAAGTGAACAAGAAGTGAGGTGATCAAGTGTTAAGCAAAGGCATGAAGGCAAAGATATAACCTCAAATAGGCTTTTCTTTAAGTGATCAAGACACCTAGAGGGTGTGATCACATTTAGGATAGATAGCCGACTATTAAGGGGAGAACGAGTGTTGGATTACCTTCAAGTGCTCTAGGTTGCATTTCATTTGCATTGAACTAACACAACCTAGAGATCAAAGTTAGAAACCCTTGGAAAATATTTGCAAAAACACACTGTGCACAAGTGTTGAAGACCTTGAGTGTTAGCACATAGAAGCAAGGGGTGAGAAATAGACTTGAAAAACCCTGAGAAGTGAGCGTCGGACTGTTAGCAGGGGCAACGTCGGACTATTGTCCAGAGTCCGACGCCTAACCCTAGTTCTGGCCAATGGCGAGCGTCGGACGCTCCGTTAACGAGCGTCGGACCATTGCCCACTTCAGTCTGAAGGTGGCGAGCAGTGTCGGCGTGACGCGTGGCGTTCGGGAGAGCGTCGGACGCTAGAGCTTCGTCCGACGGCGAGCGTCGGACTGGAGTCCGACGGTTTTGAGCGAGTTGCAACCTCTCTGGAAGCGTCGGACCGTGGTGATCATTGGTCCGACGGCTAACCTCGCGAGAGTCCGATGGTGGCCGAGCTATGTCTCGTCTATGAGAGTCGGACGGTCCGACACCTGGAGCAGTGCGCGCGTCGGACCATCAGCTTGAGCGTCCGACGGTTGAGAAAATGGCGCGAGAAGTAGCCGTTGAGATCCAGCGGCTAAGGTTGAATCGAGCTGACACGTGACGAGATCTAGAGCATCGGACGCTAACACTTGGTCCGACGCTATCAGTCCGACGGTCGGTCCGACGCCCTGAAAAGCGTGTTAACGGCTGTTTTTCAGTGGGTAATGGCTAGGATTGCACTTAGGGGTATTTATACTCCTTCCCTGGTCACTTGGTGACAACTCTTGCACACTTGAATCATTTGCATACTCTTTGTGAGCATCCTAAGCCTCCCGACTCACTCATTTGATCATCTCTTGTTCATCCATTTGAGTTGAGTGATCCTCAAGTACATCATTGCTTAGTGATTTGCATTCTAGAGCACTTGAGAGCAAGCCAAGGCTGAGTTCTTATTCTCTTAGGACATTGCCGTGTCCCTAGCGGCTTGGAGGATGATTCCGGTGTGAGGTTGATTGGTGTTTGTTCAAGCCCATACCGAGATGATTGATTGTGAGAGGTTTTGTGGTTATCCTCGGCGGAGTGCCAAAACCAACTCTAGTGGATTGCTCGTGGTTGATAGGCCACTTCTCTTGTGTTGGTGAGCGGCTCCCGGTGAGGGACTGGCGTGTGAAGCCTACCTCGCAATCCACCAAGGAAGACCGGTGCCACAACGAGGAGTAGCGTGACGGCGATCACGTGAACCTCGGTAAAAAAATTGAGTGTTCCTTGTCTTCTCCACCATCGAGTGGACTTTTGTCTTTCCGGTATTCTATTAGGGTTTGATCTCTTGGTTTTCATATTGGATATCTCCCGGTGATTGGTCTTCATGGCGTGCGGACTTTACTTCAATCAAGCCCATTGGTATAATCCACTCGATCTTTCTTCCTTGCGCTTACTACTTGTTTAGGGTGCCATCTCCTTAGGAACGGAGGAGTTGGTTTCTTGCGTATTGAGTGCTTATATTCGTGAGTAGCATATCGCGTTAGGTGGCTTGCATAGAATAGTCTAGAGCTAGCGCTTTGTCTCGCTTGCTTATCTACTAACGTGTAGTCTAGTTTTTTGCTAGAATTTTTTAATAGGCTATTCACCCCCCCCCCCTCTAGCCTATACTGGTCCTTTCAGAGGCTTCGTCGCTTCGTCAACATTTTTGAGCACAGGAGGTGCTCGGGGACTTCGTCATCGTTATGTCAGCGTTTCCGAGCATTGGAACTGCTCGGAGGCTTCGTCGCTTCGTCAACGTTTCTGAGCACAGGAGGTGCTCGGGGACTTCAGTCATCGTTACGTCAGCGCATCCGAGCGCTGGAGCTGCTCGGAGGCTTCGTCGCTTCGTCAACGTTTCCGAGCACAGGAGGTGCTCGGGGACTTCGTCATCGTTACGTCAGCGCTTCCGAGCACTGGAGCTGCTCGGAGGCTTCGTCGCTTCGTCAACGTTTCCGAGCACAGGAGGTGCTCGGGGACTTCGTCATCGCTACGTCAGCACTTCTGAGCACTGGAGCTGCTCGGAGGCTTCGTCGCTTCGTCAACATTTCCGAGCACAGGAGGTGTTCGGGGACTTCGTCATCGTTACGTCAGCGCTTCTGAGCACTGGAGCTGCTCGGAAGGCTTCATCGCTTCGTCAACGTTTCCAAGCACAGGAGGTGCTCGGGGACTTCGTCATCGCTACGTCAGCGCTTCCAAGCATTGGAACTGCTCGGAAGGTGTCATCGCTTCCGAGCATGGTGAACTGCTCGGAGGTTATCATCAGCTACGTCAATGTTTCCAAGCACATGAGGTGCTCAGGGACTCCGTCAACAACTTACGAAGACAGCAAGAATACAGATTTTGACCCTGACATCACGTGACTACGTCACCTACTATCAGGCTCGGGGACTAAGTGGATACACTTTCACCTGTCGGTGAAGATATTGATTCTAGCGAACCAAAAGTGGATACACTTCACCAAAGAGAAGACTTTTTCAAATTTTTTCAGAGCTCCTTACATCCGTCTGGTCAACCAACTCTAAATATCTACACCTCCCGACAAATGTAAGGTGCTCGGAGACTAGCTGTGGGGTATAAACCCATATACCCTGCATGGCTATACATGGGCTGAGACGTCCGATCAGGCCCAGACTGCCAAGAATGCGTCGTCTACACATTCTCCCGAAGATCACGCATATCCGCCGGCTTAGAAGTCTTGGCGGTTAAGGAAATAATTTTTCTAGTATCGAGCCGATTAGTTTCCTTGATCGGCTAGTGATTGTAATCTGATATACATGGTAAAACCGACTTGTAACCCTGTCCCCTAGAGTATATAAGGCGGGCAGGGGATCCCCTCAATTCATCTCATCTACTAGCAATATAATACAACAACACACGGGACGTAGGGTATTACGTCTCACGGCGGCCTGAACCTGTATAAATCTCATGTCTCGCGCTTACTGCGCAACTCTTGCTCATCTCAGACGCACCTTCACCGATCATCTACTACCTTGGGCAAACCTCTCGATAGACTATCGCCGGCATTCCATCGACAGAGTCCGAGAGCGCCCACCCCCATACAGTGACCGGAACGCCCATAGCTCGATGCAGCTATCATTATTCAACCCGTTCGGCCGGAGGAAGTCCCCCTCTCCGGAGCCGATAATAGTAAGTCTTCCTGAGACCTGACGTGTCAGAGCACCATGTCTAGATAAGGCCGCGCATTGGTCTAGCGCCCACACCAACATCGCTCCTCCTTCAAGTTAGAATAACTTGGATCTAGCAATAACATGGGGTCTCATTCTTATATGCATTGAGTTCTTTTACAACATACTGGTATATTTGCCAGTATATAACACTAATTTATCAATACAAGCAAGAGCATGTCGAGTTAGTATGTACCTTCAGATATTTTTTTGTTGAACGATGGGCCTGAGTTCCGTACCTTTTTCTCTTTTCTAAATATTTTAATTAATTATTAGTACTTTAAATGTTGTATACATTTCAAAATAAAGAGGTAAAATTCATTTGAGACATTACCTCCCCTCTCTAAGGTAATGGGTGTACCGTAACAAAACTCAAATATATATCATGCATACAATATTATTACCCGATGTCTTGCTGGAGACATACCTTCATAAGAACGGCAGCCCGGTAAGGTAGTCTAATTCGCTTGCCCAATCACCTAAAATTTTGATTTCTTTTTAATTATAGAACAGTATTTTTCTCTCACAGGAAATTAGTATCACCTAGAATCAACACTTCTTTTACTGAAAGTCAATCTGATGTCAGCCAGTTCCTTGCAGCTAAGAAACTTAGACTATCTGTCTTATTCCTAATGGGTAGAAAATCTATTATAAAAAAATTACTGGGTAGAAAACTTAACTGACATCCGATTTTCTTTCCGAGAAGGCCATCTAATGTCAGGCCTCATTTGGCCAAGCTCTAGCTCCACGCTACATTACTAAAGGAACCCAAGTCAGACGAGCCACAAATTATAGTCCCTCTCAAATTATAATCCCTCAGCTCTACATTCATTTTGACAGCTGAGAGAAAACTGTAGTTGTAAAAAAAAAAAGGGTGGGGGGTGCGCTGAACTGCAGGTCTGCAGCTGGTCATCCCATGACAACATCAGGCGAACTAGCCAAAACATACTAATTAGCAAATAAGAAACCTGACTGGTAAATTGAATTGACACGCCGGCCGGCTATGTTCGCTTGTACTTACAGGCCAGCATCAGTCAACTATTCAGCAGTATTTTTCTCTCACAACAATCAGCCAGTCAGACGTACAATCCAACCAACCTAACAGTGTTGATCTAAGTTAGTATTCTATAAGGCAAGGCCCCGTTTAGATGCACTTCCAAATTCCAAAAGTCCCATCACATCAAATGTTTGAATATATACATGAAGTATTAAATGTAATGTATGGAGTATTAAATATAGACGAATCATTTGTATGTTTGCACAGTTATTGTAAAAGTCAGACGAATCTTTTGAGTCTACTTAGATCATAATTGAACACTTAATGCAAAAGTTGGCACATATGCTACAGTACATTTTTGCAAAGCTTTTGGCTTTTAAATAAAAAGAAATTGTATGCAACTCTGGCCATAAGAATGAGAACTATATAAGTGACACAGAGCTGTCAGATGTTTTGTATCCCTGAAACACATCTTATCTGGCACAGATTTGGGATGGTCAGTAAGTTTTATCAGAACAAGCAAAGATCTGCAAATATTGAGCAGAACAGAAAATTATATCCCTGAAACTTGTCTGACTAGACAAAACGAAGAAAACAGGAAAGATTATATACAGGAAGCTTGAATAGCATGTGGATTGAACAAAGCAACCCCCACCCCCCATCTAGACCATTTTTACTGCAACCACCTAATGTTACGATATACACAGCTGGCCGGATCCTGGAAGAACCAGCAGATGTCTGGAACTCTGAATTGAGAAAAGCAAAAGGGTAGAGTTTTGGACTTTGAACTGAATGAACCTGCAAGCCAACATATATATTCAACCAAGCAGTTTCCTAATCCACCTGTTGCTATGAACAGCGAAAGCATGACACAGAGCGCACGACAAAGGAGGTGGCGTAAATACATTTAATCTCATTTATCCTTTCAATTTTTGCCCCTTCAATTCATTACCATGACAGCCACCCAGAATGGACAATATCATGAGTAAAGTAGTTGCTGCCTGCACCTCCTCAATAACATCAAGCTTCAAGTGATGATCCACCAGGGTTAACAACCCTATTCGAACATCTCATCCACCAAAGTTATCTGCACTAATAAAAGCTGCTTACAGCAAAAAAAATAGGGAAACCATGTCTTCAAGCAATAATTTGTACAAAAGCAAAAGTATCTAACCTAGTGATTTGAACTAAAAAAAACAATATACATGTAGTAATAAAACACCTCCCAGAACAGAGCCACATAGATGAAGTCCGTGTGTTCTCATTCTACATGAGTTTACTAAGTTTGTTATTAAACTTGATGAACAGGTTACCTTTAAAAAAGAATGAATGAATCTCCGTGTACATACAGTGAATAACAACAAAGGAAAAAAAAAATTCCTGTTAATAAATTAATACAATATATTAGAGCCGATATTGGTTTCAGTACTAACCTGGTCACAAACTGGGCAAGTATCTTTTCGCTCCATCCATTCAAGAATGCAGCAAAGATGGAAATGATGCTCGCATTTAGTTACAGAGCGGGGATTTTCTTCATCGTATTCTGGGGAAGAATAAATAACAATATCATATGAGTGTTCTGGTTCAACACAACAATATAACTTAGATGGTACCATTCAATGCAGCTGCTCAGGATATCAGAGTACATATGTACATCAGCAACTGAAGTCAGATACCGAAAAAAACATAACAATTTTGAAACATTAAATTAAAATAGCAACAAGCAATTTACATGAGGGGGGGCTTATATGGAATTTCAATATCCCTTTAATGTACACTATATCAGACTGGCTGCAATAATTTGTGTCTACAGATTAGTAAATTGCCTAAGGTTCATAACACGAATGAAGGACACACTGTAGCGACACTTCCGCATCGGCACAATTACAGGTTTACAACATGAAATTTGCAAACAACTGGCTATGAGACCAAGAAATCAACATGGGCCGATAGCAAGAAAACAGCAGGCCTGACAAAGTAGCAACAGCATGTACATTCAGCTTCATACACAATAAAATAAAGATGGATTTAACAAATATAAAGTTAATAACCTATCAACCAAGCTTCACTGAATTATGAGGAGAATGTCCAGCACATCTTAACTACTTGTGTCTTCTCAACAGTTTTGGCACACTGTAGTATTGTACTAGCATCTGCTAGTCTTGGGAGTGTTACTCCCAGACAATCTGAACCAAGCTTTGTTGAATGGTGGAGAAAAGCAAGTTGTCGCATTAACAAAAACTCAAAGGAAGGGATTTAATAGTGCTGTGATTTTGGGGGCTTGGACCATATGGAATTCCCCCTCCCTACAGATTGCAAATCAATTCTTCAAGGGGGAGTTGAGACTTTGCGGCCTTGTTGGAGCCAAAAAGTTCCAATTCGCGATAACGGCTAGTTGTAGTCTTTATTAGGTAGTTATCCTAGTTTGCTTGGGAGATCTTTTTCTCAGTGTTACAACCCTTCTGAACTCCTGGTGGAGTTAGAATGGTTGTTTGTAATGGTCATGAGGGATAATTTGCTTCTCCTTTCTTTAACATAAGATATACAGCTCTCCTGCGTGTTCGAGGAAAAAAATAACCTATCAACCTAAACAAATAAATTTTGCAGTGATCAAGAGAAACACAACCTTCAAGGCAGATGGGACAAACATCCTCCTCATCAGCCGTATCTTCAGTGACACCTTTCTTACATGACTCATCCACCTTTAAAGACTCCTGATCATTTATGGACTCTTGTTGGTCATCAGTTTTGCTCTTAATGTCTGGCTTCTCCAAACCTACAGAGTTTCCAAAACCTAAGATCAACCATTAAGACAGTAACAGATTAATAATCATCACTCATATAACTGCTAGTCAGTTATTTACCAGGGTTATCTGGGACTGCCAAAACAACATCATAAGGCAAGGGTGCAGGTGGTGCTCGATATGTGTCAGGTGTGGAAGTATCCAGATTTGTGTCTACTGCAACAATTGCTGAGGCTGGAGATGAACCATCAAAAGCTGAAGACAATGGCTCATGCTCCTCAAGATTTTGTTGACGCTGAATAATAGAACAAGAAATTCTAAGAAAAACTTAAATAACAAGCAAGGTAATTAATAGTTTGAAAGGCTCATAAATACATGAAGCTCTATCAAGGTCAACTTAAGTATGAATTATGACTCTGGAAAATTTTGCAATTATTAAACTAAACGGCACAAATGCACATTGTGTCAATAACTTTCAATGGTAAATAATAAAGGATTGCGAAGAATTAAAAATGCACAGTACACTGCAAAATTATTTATCCTCCTGCATTGAAATTGCAAACAGAAGATAGTACAGAACATCAGCAATGATATATTTTCAGCATCAGGGAATATAGATATTTAAATGCCAGAAAATTACAAGAGCAGAGCTGCATACAAAATTAAAAAAGAAATTATTGGTCACATGTCACATAAAATAATCAATTGGTCCTCTATAAAATATACGATAAACATCTTGCAGATTTCAGTTATGAGTATAATAACAGATTGCCTATTTCAGTTTTGACAATATAGTAAAATAGTTGTAAGACAAAGTCATTGACATTATCTTTATGCTATTTTGGTAAGGACTATGTCACAAAAAGGAACATAGTAACATTGATGTAGAAAAGAGAGAGAGTTTACATACATAGATATCAACTGGTGCTCTAACTGCTTCAGATGTTCTCGACGAACAGCAACAACATCCACCCATTATAAGCTTAGTGGCAATCCTCTAGATGCTATTTGAAATTAAAACTCCATCTCTCACAGTCCTATAAAGAAACAAAGTATATTGACAGAAGAAAGAGGGAAATCATATAACAAAATAGCAAATACAGCATGAGGTAAACAACCGACCATTACACCAGCAAATACTATGGGCACTTAATTCTGCCAGACTATTCACTCTAATGGCACTCAACAGCTATTGTTAAACGAAATATCATTTACCAACAAAAATGAACTGCTTCAATTAGTACTTGATATTTGCAAAATTTTCTCCTGGACACTTAAAGAAAGAGGAAGAGGCAAATAGGAAATTTCACCGCTCTTCTCTCACCTCCTGAGCCAGAAATGAATATATTTAATGCATTCGGAGTCCTCTAGCAAATTTGGCAACAACAAAAGTGTCCACCAGCAAACCGCTCCATTTTTTGTGTACACTAGCAAAGGAAGGTCAGTGTCCAGAAGCAAATTTTGCCTTTCTAATAACATTTTTCTCTCGAATATGCAGGAGAGCTGCATATCATTGCATTAACAGAAGTGGAATTCAGCTACAAAAGCCAAAACAACATAGACACACACTCACACAAACGCCACAGGGGTTGACAGCACTAAACACGCACCCACAAATATAGCAACATGACCAACTGGCTGCTTGCCACTGCAAACTCTAATAGGGAGCCTAGCAGCGACCACACAGCACTTAAGCCCCTTTGCCCCTGCAATCATCCAAAGTTCTAGTAACATCAAGAAGCAGAAACTTGACTGGGAAGCAGAAATTTCATCTTAATCAGCTGGATACATATACATTATTACTTATTAGAGAGTACCTAGAGAGATAACGACACCATTAGGCCAATTCCTGGCACCAGAAGGAACCACAGCATCAAGTGTGAGCTCTCCCAACAAGCAGCACATAGGCAAGCAAAATCGTACTACAGAGGCCACCACATTTTGGGTTATGCCACTCTTTTCCACCTAAGAAACAAGCCTGGACACACTTCAGGTAAAGTGGACATACATGAGCACACTAGCCACTTTATGGTCCTATACTGAAAGAAGTGATCAATTTAACTTCTACATGCACGCAATGACGCAAGTAAGATTCAATGCCACAACTTTAAAGTATGCATGCCACCTAGGATTTGGTAAGCATTGGGTAGAATTTTTAAGACAGATGGCCTCAGAAAATTCACAAAGAGTTCATTATAGCATAGAGCATCAAAGTTTTCACCTTTAAAATTTGTTTCTAGTAATTTTCATCACATTTCCAGGGTAAGGAAAAATTATATTAAGTAACAAGTAAATTGGTGCTGCAAATGCCCCCACTAAAAACTTGAGAAACCACCACATTTTGTGCCAATCCACACACAACTAAGTCAGTATGAGTAGTATAGGCTCAAATTTATCTAATATAGATAAACATTAATATTTCAAAAGGACTAATCCAACTTTAGGACTACTTATTAAGTTATTATATTTTTTACAAATTGTCAGAAAAAAATTATGCAAGATTTTTTTAGAAAAGGAGGATTCCCCTGCTTTTATATTGCAAAAAGCAACAACAGTTTAGGCTCAAAAGCCCCGGCAAAAAAGCCTTACATCACAGCACTTAGACTTAGCCCCTTTGCACCTGCAATCATCCAAAGCTAGTGCCAATCAACTCGATTTGTCCTATCCAAAGCTAGCGTCAATCAATTTGATTTGTCCTATACTAGGAAAGATAAATTTCCTTTCAGTAATCAACAGCACGCTTTGACGTCAGTGACAAGGAAACAATATAAGGTTGTCTGCAGGATAATCAAATATAACTGAATATGTAACAAAGTAACTCTAATCGGAGAAATTGGAAAACACAGGCGCCAAGATGAGTACCATTGAAACATACAAAGTTTAGAAAAATACAATTGAAAGATTCAGTCTTAGAAAACTAGCACCGAAAGGTTGCTCCGTAATTGGTTTTTACCATTCACGTTAAATCATCGTTAACTCTTCACATGGCAAAAGAAAATCGAAACAAAACTCCTGTAGAGCTTTCTTGCGTTGCGTTGGCCTTGCACGCTGCGCTCCTGGGGTTTGCCCATGCCGCTGCGCCGCGGGCTTGCTGTGGTACGTGGCTCCTCACCTCGGAACTCCATCGCCGCGCCTCGCCGGCTGCCCGCGTGCGCTGCCACGTTGCTCTCTGTAGGCTGTAGCTTGCTCGCGTTGGCCATGTCCGTCACCGCGCTCCTGGGGCTTGCTTTCGCCGCTGCGCTGCGGGGGCTTGCTGTGGCACTGGCAAGTCGTTCCTCGCCTCGGAACTCTAGCGCCGCATGCGCCTCGCCGGCTCTCCCGCACGCTGCGACCTCCTACGCTGCCCCGTCACTCGGCGTTGTGCTTCGCCGTTCTTGCTTGATGGGCGTATAAGCAGCAGCCGAAGCCTGAAGGCACGGATGGCCGGATGGGGATCTTGAAGCGAGGCACGGCGAGGCCGGTGATCATGCTGCAACGCCCAAGGAGAGCTCCGTGCTATAGCACCCATTGCCTGATCAACGCACTCTATTGCAGGATGCCGCGGAAGCAGATACGCGAGCTAACGAAGGTGGATGAATTGACCATGTAATGGCTACGATTCGTCGTTGCGGGAGAATGGCAGAGCAAAGCCGGAGTGCCGGCGGTGCTGGAAGGCAGGGAGCATGGCTCCAGAGTGCCGGGACAACATAGGAGGGCGACGAGGCTCTGCACCGGAGGGCCGATCGGCCAGGGCGGCGTTGCGCCAGAACACGCGTGCGCGCCGGGACGTGGCACCTCAGGATGCCCAGGATCTCGGCGTCTGCCGGCGGCTCCCTGGGCACCCGTAGTGGCACCGACGCGTGCAGCCGGACCACTTCCTTCACCATGGCCTTGAGGTAGTCCAGCTGCGCGACGCGGTCAGCGCGACCATGGCTGCGCGCAAATTAAGGCGGGGTGCAACGCGCGGCCATGGCGAGGCGCGTCGTTGTGGGCGCAGCGAGCTTCTGCGGCGCACTTAGGCTTAAGCGAACAAGTGTAGCGGGAGCAACTGCGGTGCGCGAGGCCAGCACGGGGATGGCAGCGCGGCGACATCGAGGCAGCGCTGCAGCGTCGGACGAATGGACAGGCAGCTTGCAGGAAGCCAGGCCGTGGCGAGGCTGAAGATTTACTGATATGGATCCTGGAAGTGCAGCCGTATTGCTGTCCTGTTTCTTAGCTAACGGAGAGTTAACAGAAATGGTAGAAATAGGTAACTGAGTCATCTTTTAATGGTATTTTTCTATAGCCCGATCTTTCAATGGTATTTTTCTAAACTTTGGATCTTTTAATGATACCAATCTAATTTACAGCAGGTATAAGAAACGAGCACAATCACAGGGTATTGTTGAACCGGCTCAATTGAACCGTGCTAAAAGCTACACATGGGCGCAACTGGCATGGGGCACGTGGTTTTCAGCTGAACCCCATAATCTACGCGACTTAAGCTGCACATGCACCAGAATTAGGTAGCAAGAGATCCTAAGGTCGCAACTCGCAACTAGTCCGTCCCGCACAGTCGACAGCAGCAGCAAGAACAGCAAGAGCCATACGATTACCAACTCGGCACGAAGCACGCAACTCCAGAACGCAGCAATTGGACGAACGGAGACGAAGGAGAGTTTGGGTTTGATAGGGGAACAGCACCACCGCTTAGAACTGGGGGAAGGAAAGAAGAATCCATCCGAGCTAGCTGGGGCTGCTTACCAACATGAGATGGAGGAAAGGAAGCAACCAATCCGATCCCCCGCTCCGCTTGACTGGGACAGGATCGGCGCTGCGGCGGAGGGTGTAGTATCCGGCGGAGAGATAGGGAAAGGACGCCGACGTGGTGCTCTGCTCGCTCAGCCTCGGCGGCGAGGCGATGGGGTTTGGGGGAAGTTGAAAGCCCTGGGGAGGAGAGCTAGTGGACTCGGATTCTGCGGAACAGAATTCCCAAAGACCACTCTCCAAATTTCTATGCCGGGGGGTGGGAGGGGAAAAAAACATTATGAACAGTAACAGATGATACTGTTTACTAACGCGTTGGTACTATTTCATAACGGGTAGGTACTGTTACATGACGGGTTAGGTACTGTTCATAACGGGTTGGTACTATTCCGTAATCCAGTACTGTTTCTTAATAGATTCACTGTTCCTTTGGCGGGTTTACTATGGGTGAACAGTAACACGGGTTTATTCCGTACCTCAATTACTGTAGCTAAGTCACCGCATTTATATGGGGGTGTTTATATCCCAAAATTGTTTGGGATTTTGGCACTGTAGTAACGAGAAATCTTTTGCAATAAATGTTTAATTATAGTCCAAGTAGATTTAAAAGATTCGTCTCGTGATTTACAGGTAAACTGTGCAAATATATAAAAGTTTCGTCTATATTTAGTGTTCCATACATGTGCCACAAAATTAACGTAACGAAAGTTTTGAGATTTTGAAGAGGCAACTAAACACCCCCAATGTCTCTATAGACTTTCCTTTTCTTTACTCGAGATGACGTTTCCACCCTCAGGAAATAAACTACTCTTTTTCTAGTGCCATGTGGACACGTGGCATAACAAACAAATGGGTACAGACGAATATTACCAATATTTTTATATTTTTCATTTGGGTTCACCTATATTAGATAGATTATAATTGGATATTAATATATTATAAATAAATGATCGGAGTATTCGGATACGGTTATGGATGTTAACTATCTGGATTTGAATGTGGACAAATATAAACTCCTCTACACGAATTCGGTCTCGAATACCATCCAATAATAGCGGTACTGTTTACGCACATACTCCCTCCGTCCACAGATATACTATTTCTCTTTGACTATTCGTCTTATTTAATTTTTTTATACAAATAATAAATTCAATAAATCCTTATGAAAATATCTAACAATAAAATAAATCATAATAAAACAAATAATATTTATTAAAAATTTGAATAAAACGTACGGTCAAATAGAAATCGTAGAAGTCACAGAATTGCGTTTATTTATGGGCGGATGGAGTACATAACATATTTGAAAACATGTTGTACCGACTAAAATAGCAATTGAAAATTCTCTATTTGGAAAAAAAAGGCTCCACTTTAGAAAAATCCTAGGTGCACTTATATAAATGCATATTGATTGGATAGATCTTGAGATCAATGGTAATCAAGCACATATGCAATGCATACCTCCGAAGTAAGGGCACGTTTGGATAACAACTGCTAAAAATTAGGTGAATTAATTTTAAAACTAAATGCATAAGTGGTGACTAATTAGTGAAATAAATCTATTAATCCCAATTAGCTTGTCTCGCCAATTAGTTACTGCCTATGTAATTACTTCTTAAATTAGTTCACGTATGATCCTTCTAATTTGTATCTAAATATGGTGCTAATTTTTAGTTGCCAAGATCCAACAGGTTCTAAGTATGCGTTCTATATAAGAAAAAACTTAGAAGTGGTTGCTACAATTTTTACCATGGAGATCGAATTAAGCTAGGAACTACACTAAATTTTAAAAAATTCAGTCTCTAGCTAGCCTTCCGTAATAATTGTACTTTTTTCTTTTTGATAGATAGAATAAGCATTTACATTGCTTACCAATGCAACAAAAATAGAGAAATATACTTGTAAAGGATTATTCTTCAAGGATATAGAGGCCTAAGAGCAACTGCAATATATATAGACCAAGCAGTCCATATAGATGGAACTCACGGAAATAGTTCATAGTTATATAATTTACTCCACAATGTTAGATTCATAGAGTAGCCCTAGAGAGAGGGAGAAGGACTGGAGGGCAAGAAAAGATTATATTTTATTTTACTGTGGATAGTCCATAAGCATATGAGTAGTTTTACTATGCAACAGTCATAGTGTTTTAGTTAGCTGATGAGAATTATTTTAATATTTGTAGACTATTTTTATAACATTGTGGTTGGTCTAGAAGAAACGATCCTAAGAGGATATTGAATCGGTCTCCGAAAGTCTTGTCCTTAGAAAACTATGATCTTAGTTTGTAAGAAATAAAACCTATCAACTATAGAGAACACTTGCAGAAGGCCAGTGCTAGATTATTATTCAATTGCTTCAAAACACTCAAGAATGAGAAAGTTGGTTACAAGAAATTAATGCAAAAATTAAAAGGAACACAAGAAAACCATATTTCCCTTCCATGGTATCCAAGTGTTGCCACCCTCCCCTCTTTGGTATTCCATAATGGATCATCCACTAAAGGTTAAATTCCCTTTGGGCTCTAAATTCACTAACGCCCTGTTTGGATGCACATATTCAACCTATTTTGGATTTGATATTTGCTAGCTCTAAATGCACTTGTTTGCAGTGTTCAGAATTTGGAATTGGACCTCAACACCAAACGCTATTCGCGATACTAGAAACCCCTTATCTTCAATATGAAGCTATCCCCTCTGTATTGTTTGGCATTTAACAGCTGCCCCGACATTCCTCCGCTCTACACGGCTCCACACTAACCCTCTTTGTTGTCGGTCAGTGCCCCCTTCCTCTGCCTAACGCTCCTTCCCTGTGACACTCCTTACCAATGCTCCTCCGCCCAATGCTCCTAGGAGACGACAAGGCTCTGTCCCAAAGCCCCCCCTCACTCTTCTGCCATCAAATGGCAACCCTCTTCCCCTATCCCAACACTCATTTTCCCTTGACACTCTAGGGCAACGGCACTCCTAGGCCCTGATGGTCCTCCGCCACTTATTCCTCATTATCTGGCACCCCTTCTTCCTAGCATCAGCATCCCTCCCAAATTCCAACATTTAATTCAATGCACATCCAAACAACAAAATTTGTATTATGCCCAATTTCAATACCAAGATACCAAGACTGATTTTATATTGAACCCAATTCAATTTCTTCACCTTCAATATCTACATCCATACAGGCCTAAGAATACTCATTCTCCATCTCTAGATTAGCTTGTCTCAAATCAAGAACAAAAGCACTTGAGCCTTCTAACAATCCTATCCAGTGGAAGATCACCAAAGATTACCAGTCCTAAGTCATCTAGTGCTAGCAAACACTAAGATACAAGCAAGACCTTCACTTGACCAAAATTGTTGCCAAGATGCAAAATTGCTACTCACTCAACACAAGCAAAACCTTAATTTTTAACTTGATCACTTGTTATTGTGCTACAATAGTTCTCAATCACCAAAATGTGTATTTGTTGCACTGGTCGAAGAAACCTCATCACCAAATCATCCTCTAAACACCAACTTGCACAATGATGAGTTAGTTGATGAATAGTAAACTAGCTTATCTGGTGGCCTTGATCAAGCAATTTTGTGAACACTAAAAGGATAATTTTGAATTATTTCAACTTGGAATCATCCAATTCAAATTTTTAGGATCCTAATTAATCAAGTTCTCATCCTTCCAAGGCTACTCTTCAGCTACCTAGTCCAAGATTCTATAAGTGTACATCACTCTAACACTCTTAGCTGAGCCTCGGGCAAGTTACTCATCTTAGCCCCCATTACGGTATGTCCAAAGGAAAAAAAAAGACATTCTACTTCTAAGTGCATCCCAACACCAAATAAAATTTAGAGCTATTTAGTTATTAATCCCTTTGCAATCAATACTTCAGTTCTATAACCATGGCTAACAAAACCATTGCAAAAACACATGTTAGTCAAATACCTTGTGTTTATTAATCACCGACCAAAATTAGAATTCTAGGTGATTCCTAAACCTGAAGCAAGCACAAAAAATATGGCGACACTACGAAGCAAAGGAGACTAGCGTGAATAAGAAGAATTGTACCTTGACAACTCAAACCAAAGATAATCATCAATTGGTTCAAATTTATATAGGATTGAGGTAGTGAAAGGTTTTAAATGGCTAGAGGGGGGTGAATAGCCTATAAAAATTTTTACAAACAACACTTAAAGTAAGGTGGTTAGATAAATAAGCGGCGAAGCGAGTTTTATGCTAGCCTACTAAAAATTGCAAGCCACCTAACCTTTCTAGGCTATTTTCTCTAGTTTCACACCAATAAGGCTAAATCATTAATTTACTCTACTCCTAGGTGAGCAAGCTATACAAGAGAACTAATACAAAAAAGAATACAAGAAAGTAAAGAGTAGAGTGGTGATTTTTATACTGCCGGTTGTATAGAAGATGAACCAATCAATGAATACACAATCACAAGAGAAATCCTCGGTAGAGAGATGACACAAGATTTTTTACCGAGCTTCACTAGCTCGCCGGCAAGCTACTCCTCGTTGTAGCCAATAGACCCACTTCAAGGTTCACACGCTAATTGGCATCACACGCCAAACCCTTCTCAAGGGTGCCACACAACCAACAGAAGAAGAGGATCCACCAAGCTACGAGCAATCCACTAGAGTAGCCAATTCACGATCTCCCGCGGGGAAGGCTCAAGAACCCCTTACAATTTCACCGTTCGAAGGTGAAGACAATCACCAACTCTCTCAACGATCCTTGCAGCTCCAAGCCATCTAGGAGTCAGTAAACTACAAGAGTAACAAGAAAACCCGTTGCGAAATCTAATCACCAAGTGCCTTTAGATGAACACACCCATGCAATGCACTTGATGCTCTCCAATCTCACCAAATTGATGTTGCAATTAAGTAGGATGTGTGAGAGAGAAATGGAGAGGCTCACTAGCTTGTAGAGTGAATGAAAATGGCCAAGAGATGGTCCACAAGCCGGCCACTCCATCTTATATAGCCCCCGACTCAAAATCCAACCGTTATACTCAGTTTTAGAGGCACCATGACGTACTGTTAGTTTGCACTGGACACGTCCGGTGCAGTGTCCGGTGTATCGACCGCGTGTTGGTATAAGTAACTTAAACAAATGAACACTAGAATTATCTACAAGCGGACAGATGCCGATGTAGCACTTCACCGAGGAGTATTCCAGGTATCGTTATTTATATTTTACCACAGGGAAAACGGGATGACTAGAATCTAGACTTAACCCCTGAGCTGCTATCATGGACGGAGAAAATAGGTGATATAGGAGATTGCTAAGGCTTCTAGTTCTAATCCTTACAAGATATGATATGATTGTTCTGAAAGGGGTATTACTATAGGAATACACCAACAAAGGATAAATTCCTTAGTAATGAAAACCTACGGTCCTACTGACAGGAGGTGGACTGTGTAAGACTCAACAAGGCTAGGTCACCCTCGCGATCTACCACCGATCTGGACAGTATATGGCATTTACGAGTAAATATAATCTAAGCACCACGCTTAAACTATAAATAACTACTTCAATCAAGGAGCTATCAAGACTAAAGCACTCAAAAGAATCGTAAACCTTAAGAAGAATAATAGCAATGTTACTCACTTGGATTAGAAATTGAAACTCCGAAGAAATCTTCAGAAACAAGTCCCAAAGAAGGACTTGAATTCAGCGGGTACAAGTCGTAGAGCAGTCACCGACAGGCCGGCAACTCCTCCAGCTATCTCTAGCTGTACTACCACACCACTTCTAGAACAAGAATAGCCCTAATCTGGAGAGACTACAAGGCTAATCCTCTACTTTATGCTTGGCTCTAGATCCTATCTTGGGTTTCTACTCTACTATAGATATGTCGGTAGAATTCTAAAACTCTGAATTGATTTCTCTCTAAATCATATGAAACCCTGCGGGGTCTGGGGGTCCTTATATAGGCCGGTGGGATGAACCGTAGCCGTTGGATCAAACCGTCTTCGACGGACGGTGGAGATTGCGTGAAATATCGGGATGTAGGTCCACATCGAAGCGAAGGCGGAACGGAGCCACTGACAGGTCGGCCGACCTGGTCAGAGGGTCAGGCCGACCCCTTCTCTCTAACATTCGGGTCCCGCTTCGGCAGGCGTGTCTCTGGTATTCTCTAGAATATTCTTGATCTCCTGCCGCGGCGTAATTCAGTATTTTTCTCTGCGGTGTGGGTCCTCTTTGGTTCTTTTCCTGTATAGTCCCTGAAAAAACATAGATTCACCAAAACTCGTGGAATTCTGTCAGTTTAAACCCTATTCTAGGTGTTGACTCTCATTTATGTCCTTTGTTATGATTGGTTGATGGGTAAAATCATACAATAACTACCGTCAACACCGCGGACACGTGTACTAGCCGTTTGAAAACTGTCCGCTGCGCGCCTAAGCACCAGAAGCGTCCACCGTCACACCGGACACTCGGACGCCAGTGTCCGGTGTGCGACCAGAGAGGTTCTACAAAGCGTTTTTCTCACCGGACGCATCCGGTGCAGGGGCACCAGACACTCCTTAGCATCTGTCGTTCCAACAGCTATCTGCTGCATGCCAGGTCAGAGGCACCATACGCGTGAACAGAGTTTGCCGCGTGTCCAGTGCTAAAATTCTTGCGTCCTGTGAAAAGATTCACCGAACCGACCCGAGTCCGGTGCGCCCCCACCAGACGCGTCCGGTGCGCCCCCACCAGACGTTCCAGTGTCTGGTTCACTCTGCTCAGCTCACTCTCAGATAGGGTTAGCCACCGGATGCTCGAGCCAGCGTTTGGTGCTCATGGCTCAGCGTCCGGTGCATGTTTCTTCTCAAAGACATCACCGGAAATCGTTGAATCCTAACTCGCAAGCTTGGCAGGAGGAAGAGAGGACCCAAACCATCTCTAACCCTTAAACTTCACCCCGTTTTCAAATGTGCCAACACTACAAAGTGTACCACAACTTAGTGCATGCGTGTTAGCATTTTCCAAATGGTTTTCCATGGGTTTTGTTAGTACTCATTAGCATTTACATGTATATGCACCTAGTATGACCATCTAGTGGCACTTTGACAACCGTATTTCTTAACCAAGTTTTCCTCCTCTTGATATTACGGTTGTCTATCTAAAATGTGATCACTCTCTCTAAAGAGTCTCGATCACCAAAAGCAAATGAGCTCCTATCAAATATACCTTTACCTTGAGCTCTTAGTTTTTCTTCCTTTTTCTTCTCTTTCATGGATGAAGCTTTTGGACTCCTTTCTTGATGATGGACTTACACCATTCGCATGGACACCATCATAGCCCCTCAGTTCTGGCCTTCACCGACCCGTTCATTTTGCTCCATTATGACGTTTGCTAATTCAACTCATAAAACACTTAGAGCAAATATTAGCAAACTAGATTTCATCAATTATCAAAACCAAACATAGGTTTTCAGGATAGACATATGATTTTTTTACAAGCAACTAAGGTTTTTGATCTTGCAACGTCTAGCCCATTATGATAGGCTAAACAATTTGAAGTCCAGCACAGACTACGTAGCGTAGGGTTTTACTCATAGATTTAAATAGTGGGCTATAGCTCCACTATAGCTCTGCTATACCTTTTAGAGAGAGAAACCGCTAAGCTATTCTTATTTTTCTGCTATGCCAATTATGACCGCTATATTGCTGCTTTAGCGCCACTAAATTGCTTAGTTGTAGCTTTAAAATAGTGCCGCTATTTTATTTTTGGCTTTTAGAGTTACAATTTAGTTATTATCTACTTATTTTTTGTTCTTCAGTTGGTCTTTTGAAAATTGAACGCTTTTGTTTCACAAACCATGCTATAATTTTATATTAAGTCATGTTCCCTAGACTCCTAAAGTCTTGAAAACATATTTATGTTTACCAAATTTCATGATTCTTACGGTTTTTTTATCAATTATTGTCTATGATAGCTCTGCTATAGCGGTGCTATAGCTTTATAGCTTTTGAGAAGAAGACACCGCTATTTGATATTGCCCGCTATTTATACTTTGGGTTTTACTCCCTATAATCAGATCCTAAATTTGTATAAATTGTGTCTCTATATTTACAATGACGTTCCAATGAATCAACCTAAATTGAGTTGTCATCCACTTGACCAATCTCAATTACTTAACTCACTTACCGTTCTTGGAATCACACACCATTAGTGCCCTCGACAACATGAAGAGTAATACAATAGCGAAATGCACACTAAGTTCTCAATACATGAAATTAAATGCCTACACTTAGTTCAACACATTCTTTCGATATTATAAAAAGAGTAAAGACCTTTTAATCCCTCTGAATTTTTCGTTGTTGTTGACACCCCACCCCATATTCAACTTCAATACGAGAAATAACACCCCACACCCACACGCACTGCAAACGACCCTAACCATTTTTCAAAGTGGTTGCTAATTTGATTTTAATGCAGCAACGAGGGCCACATGTCAGGATGTCTCTTTTTCTCCATCATCATTCTTTTATATTAAATGGTTTTGTAACACCCAGCGTCCAAAAACTGCTTATATGACCCACTCCTCACGTGGAACGGGCCTGCATACGCGTAGCGCCTCGCTTACACTTCGTCCTCGTTTCGTGTAAAAGGGTTAACCCGGAGGTGCTACGTTTGGAACAACGATGCTTATAAACTGGCCCTCGACCTCCTAGACTACCAAGGTGGTATTAAACCCACCAACACAACTTCACATGTGCCACATGGGCCACATGGGCCAACTTCACAACTACTATGGGCTGGAGTGTTATAGGTTCATAACTTTTCCCATATAAAAAATAGATGAAAACAAACTTTATGTTAAAACTATAGAACTCAATGTGATCTACACCTTTACTGTTGACTGCCTTTTATTTCAGATACTTAGATTCCCAAATATTCAAATGTTTTATTCTTTTAAATGACTTTGAATGTTGATATGGTACATACAATGATGTAACTCTCAACACAATCTACAACTTTATAGTTGATAACTTGTTCATTTGAGATCATTTAAATGTGGAAATATTCATGTTAAGTTACTGAACTTTGAAATTTAAAGTTTTGAATTTTTCAAACTACCTCAGACATTGACATGATCTATAAAAAGGATATAGTTCCCAATCCTATCAAAAACTTCGTAGTTGATAACTTCTTTGGATTAATAGTTGAAATGTTAGCGGCAGTTTTCAAGAAAAAGGTACACGTATCTATAACTTAATGGGCTCATATTCTAGGTGCTATCTATTTTTTTTTTTTTTTGAAAACATTGTATAAACATAGATGCCGAGACAAATACACGTACACCTATCACTTCCATTATGAATATACACTCACATAGCCATATTCATATCCCATTAAACAACTCCCATATATATTAACAAAATCATCAGAGGTGCATGACTTTTGATGGGCTCGTGTCTATGGTCTATCACTGGAAGTGTAATTGTTGTAAATACGAGCATCGTTCTAAGTTGGTAATTCAATTCGAAGAAATAGGTTACACCATAAGAAATTTTACTAACCTAAGGCTAAGTTTGATTAACCTTAGTTTCTAAGTTGGATCATTTATAGTGTATTGCCATGTATATATTGTGGGATGATGAGCCACCCTATTCTAATAGTCCATCTATTTTAAATTATAATTTGCTTTGACTTTTCTGACATCTATTTTATTGTGTACTTATACATGACATTATATTTCAAGATACATAGTAAAATGGATGTAAAAAAATCAATACGACTTTAGAACCCATGGAGTTTTCATGTGGTATCAAGTTTATACAATAAAACTTTTATTTCCTAGTAGAGCACCACGATGATAGGTCAGTCTTGCGAAGAACAAAAACATTGGAGGTGCCGTTAATAACTGTCGCTGTTGGTCCTCCTTGCGCCACCTGGTACGTGTAAGAGAAAACGATGGCGCAGTGGCCATACGTGCTAGCGTCGTGAAGACTCGTCAGCTGCGGTGTCCACCCAACCACCTATGTTTGACGTGGCCTAGAGTTTTTCCTTCAAGGCGATTGCGATGGTAATTGTGTGCCAAAAGATACCATTCTTTCTTGACTGACACACAACCCGCTCATTGAAACAGCAAGTCACGTCTCCTCTCTAGAAGCATGTGACTATGGCAATATGGTAATATTCAACTATATTCCCAACTCATGGGCAAACAGCAAGTCAAATTTCCTCTCTAGAAGCACGTCACTGCTGGTAAGAATGGAAATAGGTCAGATACGCATAGAATCAGATTCAGATGTCATCTTTTATTACGGGTTTGTTCGACTAGCTAGATTGTATGGTTGATTTGTTGTGAGAGAAAAATATTATTTTGTGACTGACTGAAAGCTGAAACTAGTTCAAGCGAAGTAGCAAACAGAGCCCATATTTTAATTCAAATACGAATACGGATTCAGATATTTCCAAATACGAATACAAAACGGACGTGTCAGATTCGGATTTCTATTCGAATATTTACTCAACTCAACTAAAAATGTATATTGTCAAATTTAACATACATGAACAAAATTTTACTACTAAATACATCGTTAATTAAAGTGAACAAAAGTACACTTCTAATAATCTCTAATAGCAAAATAAAATAAATTATAATGAATAATATTTAATAAAATAATAGATAAAGTGAATAAATTGTAATAAAAATGGTAGAAACAAATAGTCATTTTATTTTATAATTAGTATTCAAATTACATAAGTATCACACAAGAAGAGATAAAGTATTTATGTATATAGCATAGACAAGGATATAAAAAAATAGTTATCAGTAAATATTTAATAATTAAATATATCAATAAATCAATATTATATTTATATAAATATTTATTATGAAATTCAAAAATTATATAAAATAACTATATGAATAAATAAATAAACTAAAGGATTGAAATACTAGTAATTTAAAAGAATAAATATCTTAGGATTAAACTAAATTAGAGAAATGCTAATGTTAATTTAATCTTTATGTATCATTAATAATTTAAAATTAGTACTAAAGTTATTTTTATATATGCTATTAAATAGGTTCCAAGTATTATTAGCAAGAGTAAAATTAAATAATTGTTCACTTATGAAGACTTCTAAGTAGGTTCATGATACCTTTTTTTTTCAGATACGGATACTGTTGGAGTTATCGAATACGGATTTGGAATCGGATAGAGAAAGACACTAAAAAACAAAAACGGATACATTCATTTTAGCATCCATGTCAAAATAGATACGAATACGGATATATATATATATATATATATATATATATATATATATATATATATATATATATATATATATATATATATATATATAATTCGAACAAATACGAATACGGATAATTGGGATATCCGTTTTCATATTTTCATCCTTAACTGCCTACATGGTAATTGGTAATACTGAACTTAGATTTTTTTTTTTATATAGATATGTAAAGACACTCAAGTGCCTCACAATTGACAAATCAAGTCTTCGTTAGAGGATCGTCCCCTCCAATCCGTGCATATTAGGAGAGGCCGCTTGGGAAATCACTTCATTTTTCATTCCAATCACATGTATTGGGAGAGGATAATTTGAAAGCCCTAAATGTTTTGGACATTAGGTGAAAGTTTCCTAGAGAACCTTCTCAGATTTGTCAACAATAGACGTGACAGTTGACTAGTAAGGATTCAGGTGTACACAAGTATGATTAATAGATAAGCTAATCTTGTGAGGACGGCCAGATGAACTCTTAATCCCATCTAGATCGCAGCAGCAGTAAAATGGGAGCGTCTCTTCTTAACAAACTCCTGCCGGAAAAGATCGAACTCTCCAATCTTGATCGCCTCTCGTATGGAATGGAAGAAACGAAGATAATGATGGGTATTGTGTCTGCAGGATAAACAGAAAAGATAAACATCATTGACTCAATATTTTCCCTACTGAACGATAACTGGGAATCGGACTTTGCTTACATCTCCAGTAGAATCTGAGCCAACATCTCATGGACATTGAGCAAATGATTAAGGTAAGCACGGGTGTGATTTTGGCACGTGAAGCAATAACAGCTATCAACTAGCCGTGATGTATCCTTCCTGAAGGAACAAACACCCAAAAATCATGAGTCACATAACAGAAAATCAACAGACCCAATATGGATCTGTTGATGGGTATAGTGAACAATTTGGAGTGTCTTCGCAGTTTCAATGGGTATGGCGACAAACCTCCATTTTAACAAGAATCATTAGTCAAGATTTAATATTTAGATTTAACAAATCCTACATCCTTCTAATTATCACACTTCATCATGTCGCATTTATGATTTATAACTTCCACTTCCCCAGCACACCCTAATTCAAACATATTCAACTTTTATAGTCAATATACTGAAATGAAACTTGAAAAGGCATAATCAACAATATGACATGCAACCTTTCTCAAGGCATCATGAACAATATGATATGTAACCTTTCTAACTTTTAAAAATGAGCCAGTAGCAGCCAATGTTTTCAGGACGGCTGGTCGAGCCTGGACACCTGAGGACTGTCCAGGATGATTAATCGACCCTGGACGAGTCCCCTGGTCATCCTCTACCTGGACGAGTCCCCTGGTCATCCTCTACGTATGGGGACTGATATATACCATATATAAATATATTATAGTTACACACACACACACACACACACACACACTCACTCACTCTACATGTTCTAGGTTCTACTGCTCTACCGCAAGGAAGAGTGGAAGAGAGAGGGCAGCTGGAAGGGAGGGAGGAGACGGAGCAGCTGGGAACCAGAAGGGAGGAGAGGAGAGGAACTGCAGGAATGGAGGCGGCTGCTGCTGCTGGACATGAGAGGTGAGGAGTGTGGTCTGCTGATGAGAGGCTGAGGGAATGAGGGTTAGGAAAGAAGAGAAACCCTAATGGGCTTGGGCCAAAATATAAGATAACTAGCTAGGCCCAACTCTGAGATGCAGCCCACTTTTTGGCTGGACATCCACACAGCCTAGACGGTCTGGCTGAGTCGGAGGCCCTGGTCGAGCAGCTCCAACCGTCCAGGGCGATTAGTCGCGATTAATTGGACATCCTGACATTGGTAGCAGCAACCAGCAATTGTGGTGTGTGAACCCAAAAAATAAAATAAAAATCAGCCATCATGGTTGAAATTCAATAGCTATTTTCTGTGTATTATGTATGTCTAGTAGGTTGATAGATTATCTATTTGCCCACAAGATCAAATGCAGCCATTAGGCATCTGCAGAGAGAAAAAGACATTCATTGATCAAAGGGCAACATTAATTGATGAAAACGCTCAAATGGGCACATTTGTCTACTCCAAACTAAAACACTTCCAAACTGTTAACGACAAAGTTTTTGCATGCCCGATATACAACTGAGAAAATTTAGTTGCCACTTCTTTTAAAATCATCAGTACACATACATAGAACCATGTCTTCTCAAATACAATGCACAGAAATTGGCACAAAGACAATATCTACATAGATCAGATCACTAACCGATATGCTGTAGCACGCAGGTTAATCTTTGTTGAACCGCCACCACTATTGTTAAGTATACCATTCTGTGTCTCTCTTTCAACCATGTCAACAGGAAAGACTAGTGCGAAACCACCCATAGTAAGTTGGTAAATGTATCTGTCATTCCAAATTATGTAAAAACAAATTCTTTCAGAACATTTACAAATCATATATGAGCATATTCCCTCAATGCCATTAGAAATTATATGGATTGCCTGTATACCATCAAAACTGTTCACTTTTCTTCACTGTCACTATTTGAAATTTGCATTTCCTTGGTTGACACTTCCACCAAATTCCATTAAGTATGTAAGGGACATGATGGTTCCAGTACCTGTAGAGCTATTTCCATCTATTTCTAGTGCAGAAAATGCCCCTCTTATGACAAGTGAGGCCCACAGTTGTCCTCCTCTCGGACTCACCCAATTTCAACTCCACCTGTCCACCACCATCCAAATCATCCCCACCCTTGGTGGAATTGGCACCACCTGGATACAAATTCTGCGGAATCAACGGCAGTGGGAGGACGTCACGCTTAGGCAATTGTGATTTGTGTGCTTAATGATAGACATGGGAGGGCCATGCACACGCACACACGTCTGTGGATGATGTGGGTTTAGGTGGCTGTTGAGTACAGCCCACACGCTAGCGTAGGTGAGCACCGCAATTCGATCTAACCGAACGCCATGATGTGGGCACCCACAACTGGCACATGGGCCAGCTCCTGCATGCGCTAGGGCGAGCATCACCCAGTGCCGCTTGGGGAGGCCTCTTCTGCCACCGAAGGGCCAGCCAATGGGCCACCGTTGCTCCGTCCACCTTCCTTGAGCTCACAGTGGCACCGGTGAGTCATTCTCATGTCCTCCTCATCATTGCATCATCTGGTCGTCCTTACATCTGCCTCTGTGTCGTCAACTGGCAATTTTCTCTGATAAGCATATAAAGGCCCTTCTACTATAGAGGCCCACATGTCCCATGAGGTTGTCTATATAAATTTATCTCCAACAATGGAGTATGTATCTTCTCAAACCCCCAAGGTTAGTAACATGGTACCAAAGCAAAGAACTAGGGCTAGGGTTATACTAATCTAATCCACCTAACGAGAGTCTAACATAAGGGCATGTTAAACTCTCGAATCAGGGGCATGACAGTCCGGCTAACCTCCCAATTGACTCTCCTACTCCAGGCCATCAGCGGATGACTTGATGGGCCTCTAAAGGCCTGCTCTAGAGAAGGCCTCGCCGCCTCGGCAACCAAGAGACAAAGTCCGCGCACATCGCCAGTCCGCACCTCACCATGCGTCGCTCTTACGTCCGCCTGCGCGCAGCTGAAGGACACTCCCAGACTCCATCTTGAGTCGCATCTGCTGTGCTGGTGCTCCTGGTTTGGTCTGCTGTTGTTGGTACTCCATTATGAAGGCAGAGCTCTACTACTTTGATGGTGGTAACTAAAAGGATCTTGGTCCAGTACTAGTAGAATCCAGCAAGTCTCAGATTTCTGCTATTGTCATCAACATGACATTGGATAGTCAGAACTATTTGGAGTGGGCGTTTTCTATTGAAACTTCATTGAGGGGTTGTGGTCTTCAATTTCACTTGACTAACGATCCATCTACTCTTAGTCTAATAGTAGTAATGCTGCTGCACTCAAAACCTGTAAAATCAATGATGAGAAAGTGAACAATATTAAACAAACCATGATTATGAGTCTGTGTAAGTATAACAAGCCAAACCTATGTGGCCTTTTGAAGGAATACCCTTCAACACTCTCATGCAGCATCTTCATGTCATTGAACAGAGACACATGCCTATTGATGTACTATTTTGTGTTTGATCGTTTAATGGATTCTTTGATCTCCATGGTGCCCCAACATACAGCAGCACAGAATTGTACAACACTTGCATTTATTGAGCAGTTCCTTACATACAAATTTGTCATGGGAGTAAGGACAGAATTCGATTCCATTCATACAAGGTGTTTTCGCATCTCCTCTACTCTAGCCATGGCAAAGGCAGTCTGATTTACTTGCTTCTGTATCTCAACCTCACAATCTCAGAGGACCAACTGCATCCAAAGAGCCCCATAAGCATTGTGGCAGGACTAATCATAGTTCGGATAACTGTTTTGCTAAGCACCCTGAGAAATTGGCTGCATACCGCACCTGCCGTGCGGCATGTGGTTGTGGTACTTCTTTCATTACTAGAGGTTTAGTTTCTTGCTGCTACCTCATCAGCTAGTGCTCCTTCGTCGTCTTGGGTGCTTGGGGCATCCTTTCATATGCCATCAGATCAGTCCCAGTAGTTGCATGCAAACCGATCACTGATGGTGCTTCTGTTCGAACAGATGGTACATCTTGTCATATCACCCTTAAGGGTACACTCTGCAATACTCATTTTGCTATACGCAATGTTTCTTTCCTGTACCATAGACAACTGTGGTACAAAAGAAACATTGGGTGCCTCAAAATGAATATTGAAAAGTGAGCCCATGTGGGTGATAGGACAAGATGTACCATGTATGAACAGAAGCACCATCTGTGATCGGTACGCAAGCAACCAGGTGGGACAGGTCAGATGCCTTATGAAAAGAAGCTCTGAATCAATCACCCAAGACAACGAAGGAGCACTAGCAGATAAGATGGCTGCAATAGAAACTGACCCAATAGAAACTAAAACCTAGAAGTGGAAGTACCACGACCATGAGCAGCACGGCAGGCACGATATTCAGCCAACTTCTCTCGATGGTTAGCAAAACAGTTTTTTAAACTATGATTAGTCCTGCCATAATGCTTACAGAGTTCTCTGGATGAGCTGGTCATCTGAGAAGCTGCCACCATGCTTATAGGGTTCTCTGGATGCATTGGTCCTCTGAGAAGCTGCCAACACACTGTGAGGTTGAGACACGGAAGAAGAGGAGTGGATACGTGTCTCTTCAACAGGTCGGAAAATGCTTTTGCCATGGTCAGAGTAGAGGAAATATGAAGCAACCTTGCACAAATAGAATCAAACTCTGCCCTGACTCCATAACAAATCTGCAAGTGAGAAACTCAATAAATAAAAGTGTTGCACATTTCTAACCTACTATACATTGTGGTACCATGGAGATCAAAGAAACAATCAGACGATCAAAAGCAGAATAGTACTCATCAATGGACGCATCCTCTGTTCAATAACAGGTTTGGCTTGCTTAAACATACACAGACTCATAATCATGTTTTGTTTAACAATGTTAACCATAGCAGTCATGACTTTACCATCATTGCATGATCATGGTTTGTTTAACACAAAGTTAACCGTAGCAACCATTACTTTCCCATCATTAATTTCACAGGTTTTGACAGCAGTAGCATTACTATTATCAAACTTAAGAGTTGCGGATCATCAAAAAATCAAAACCACAACCCCTCAATGCAGTTTCAACAGAAAAAACCCACTCCAAATAATTCTAACTATCACAGAGACATTGCTGGACTCTACTGGACCAATAGCATTAGAAGGCAGTGCGAGTTACCAGTCACTATTGCCCAGTTCGATCTCTGATTTAGGGTAAAGCCCACAGGGCAGCTTGGCACTTGGCCGCTTGGATTGAATTGAAAGAGTTGTCTTGGGTTACAAGAGGGAGGGCTACCAGTACTGCCCTTATAAAGCAGTTTAGTCTTATCTCCTCTACCCACTCCATCTCACTGCTAACCACTAAAGGGATACAAGGCTTAAAAGTCTGAAAAGCAAATGACAGCGAATAGTAAGATACATAGCACTAGGCTTAACTATCACTAGCACACTAGAAGATCACCCGTGGAGACAATTGCCAAAACCACCAATGGAAGACAGGCAGCAAGCAGATCCGTGCGCTTGACAGGCAGATGGGACGAGAGACACATAGGAGTCATCGCAGAGGCAAGCAGACAGGCCGCGGCTGGGTGAAGAAGCCACACATCCGCGTGTGAAGTATCGTCTGCACATCTTTGCGCGTGGAGAGGCCACATCCGCGTGTGAAGAAGCTGCAGGTCCACATGTGGTGAAGTCGCATCCACGCGTTGTGATGTGGGGCCGTCAGTACCATCGACGGCCTAGAAGCCGAGGCGCAACCGGCACGGCCGGCGACGGCGCGCGTAGCTCAAGGCCTGAGTGAAGAGGCCAGCCGACTGTGGGTTAATGGCCACAGTGCTCAAGAAGAAGAGGTTTAAGTAGTAGTATTAAGTAAGCGGCTAATTAATGCTAGCAGAGATTCAAGGAGTCACTCTCCTATATATGTAATCGTTAGACTAAGCATGGACAAGCAAGAAGTATTATCCTAATCCTCCTCACATGTTCATCTCCAATCTCACCTCTGCTTTCGGTGCCCAGGCCAAAACACTGGCACCACCGTTACCCACCTCCTCGTATGAACTGAGAAGTCAGGGTGCCCCAAGCCTAGGAGTGGAGGCCCTTGACAACCTGGTATCAGGCTTCCAGCGATCCTCCGGCCACCGTACAACCTCCTCCGCTGCCGCACACCTTCCAGCATCACCAACCCACTCCACCAGTTCCCCTGCCCCAGCCATGTCTGAACCCTCCAACGCCGACCTCGCCTGGATGATGGAGACGATGTCCAAGCATATGGAGGCTATGCAGCAACAGATTATCGCACTACAGAGTTCTTAACCGCCCTCCTCGTCCAGCTCGGGCCCTCGAGGTCTGGGGTTCGGCGAACATCACGGCGATCGACCTCCTAGGTTCCAGAAGCTCGACTTCCCGAAGTTTGACGGCAAATCCGATCCCTTGGCCTTCCTCAATCGTTGCGAGTCCTACTTCCACCAGCAACGGATCGCGGCCGAGGAACAGGTATGGATGGCCTCCTATAATCTGGAAGGCGGAGGCCAACTCTGGTACATGCAGGTCCAGGCCGACGAGGGTACGCCGACATCGGCGGCGGTTCTCGGAACTGCTCAACCTCCGCTACGGGCCACCTGTCCGTTCCAACCCGATGGCCGAGCTCATGGAGTGCAAGCGTACTTCCACGGTCGCGGAGTACCAAGATCGGTTTGAAGCATTGCTACCCCGCGTCGGGACGCTGGACGAGCAACAGCGAGTTCAGGCGTTCAGGGCGGGCCTGAAGCCGCCGCTCAGCATTGATGTCCAAGTCCAGAACCCACAGACGCTCGTGCTCGCCATGAATCTCGCCCGCACCTTGGAACAGCGCGAGCAGTACTACGCGCCACCGCGTCTGCCGTCCTCTGCTGCCGCGCCAATCGCGTACAAGCCTTCGGCGTGCGGGCTGTTGGCCGGAGTACCCCCAATGCTGGTGCTTCCGGCTCCTGCGCCGGCCGTCATCGAGGGCCGCCACCTCAAGCGACTGTCGCAGTCTGAGATGGAGACGCGCAAGCGCCTTGGCCTCTGCTTCAATTGTGATGAAAAGTTCGAGAGCAGCCACAACCGGGTGTGCAAGCGTGTCTTCCTCCTAGAGCTTTCCGAAGCGGACGATGCCGAGGACCACGCTGGATCCGACGTCGACACCGACGACCCCCACATCTCCCTGCTCGCGATGGCGGGTGTCCGATCCTGCGACAATGCAGGTCCGCGTCAAGATGGGGGACACGACGCTGCTGGCCCTGCTCGACTCAGGGTCGACCCACAACTTCATCTCGGAGGACGCAGCCACCCGCACCTCGCTCGCGCTGACCATGTCGTTCTGGCATGGCGACCACCGCGTTTGCTGGCAAGGAGTCGCCGGGCCGACGAGTCCCGGCCTACGGGCCTGCTCCGCCGACGGACTCATGTCCGCCCTCCTCGATGAGTTTGTGGGCGTCTTCAACGAACCATCCGGCCTGCCGCCGCCACGTTCCCGGGACCACTCCATCACCCTCGTCCCCGGCTCCCAACCAGTGGCGGTGCGGCCCTACAGATATCCAGCCGCCCACAAAGACGAGCTCGAGCGCCAAGTTCTTCACGAAGCTCGATCTTCGCTCCGGGTATCACCAAGTTAGGATGAACCCGGAATACATCGCCAAGACGGCGTTCCGTACGCACGACGGCCTCTACGAGTTCACCGTCATGCCTTTTGGGCTGTGCAACGCTCCGGCAACCTTTTCAGGCCCTGATGAACGACATCCTCCGGCCGTTCCTCCGCCGGTTCGTCCTTGTGTTTTTCGATGATATTCTTATCTACAGCAACTCCATGGCAGAGCATCATCGACATGTCCGCGCCGTCCTCACTCTGCTGCAGCAACATCGCCTTTTTGTGAAGAAGTCCAAGTGCGCGTTCGCGTTGGCTTCCATCGCATACTTGGGGCACATCATCTCTGCCCAAGGTGTCGCCATGGATCCGGAGAAGGTGCAGGCTGTCATTGACTGGCCTCAGCCACGTTCCGCTCGCGCAGTCCGCGGCTTCCTCGGGCTTGCGGGCTATTACCGCAAGTTCGTACACGGGTTCGGCGCCATAGCCGCGCCCCTGACGGCGCTCCTCAAGAAAGAAGGCTTCCTCTGGTCCGACGACGCAGCCAAGGCATTTCGGGGCGCTCAAGACTGCACTCACGACGGCACCAGTCTTGGCACTGCCAGACTTCAACCTGCAGTTCGTCGTGGAGTGCGATGCATCGACACATGGGTTCGGGGCTGTCTTGCTGCAAGGCCAGCACCCAATCGCCTTCTTCAGCAGGCCAGCTGCTCTGCGCCACCAATCTCTGGCAGCTTACGAACGGGAATTGATTGGGCTGGTGCTTGCTATCCGCCACTGGCGCCCCTACCTATGGGGCCGTCGATTCCTGGTGCGCACCGATCATTTCAGCCTCAAATACTTGCTAGACCAGAGGCTGGCAACCATTCCACAGCACCATTGGGTGGGCAAATTGCTCGGGTTTGACTTCTCGGTGGAGCACCGGGCCGGCAGCTCCAACACCGTGGCTGACGCTCTGTCACGCCGCGACACCGACGCTCCTACGGCCGTCGCCATGGCGTTGTCCGCCCCCCACTTCGACTTCGTCGACCGGCTGAAGCTGGCCAACGCTCAGGACCCCGCCTTGGTCGCCCTGAAGGATGAGATTCTCGCTGGCCACCGCCAAGCACCCTGGGCCTTGATCGATGGCTTGGTCACATTCCAGGGGCCTCTCTACCTTCCACCTGACGCTCCACTTCTCCAAGAGATCATCACCACCATCCACAATGACGGTCATGAGGGTGTCCAGCGCACCCTTCATCGCCTACGTCGTGACGTCCACTCCCCCAACCTCCGCACCACTGTTCAAGACTTCGTGCGCGCCTGCAGCACATGCCAGAGGTGCAAGTCCGAGCATCTCCAAGCCGCTGGGCTACTCCAACCTCTTCCGGTTCCCACCGTAGTTTGGAGCGATTTGGGGATGGATTTCATCGAGGCCTTGCCCCGTGTCGGCAGCAAGTCCGTCATTCTCACCGTCGTCGACCGGTTCAGCAAATATGCACATTTCATAGCCTTGGCGCACCCGTACTCTGCGGAGTCCGTCGCACAAGCTTTCTTCTCCGAGATTGTGCGGCTCCATGGCATCCCACAGTCCATCGTCTCGGACCGTGATCCTGTATTCACATCAATCTTCTGGAAGGAACTCATGCGACTGGCCAGGCGTCAAGCTCAACATGACCACGGCTTTCCATCCCCAGTCTGATGGGCAGGCAGGAGGCCGCAAACAAAGTCATTACCATGTACCTGCGCTGTTTTACAGGTGATCGCCCTCGTCAGTGGCTCCGATGGCTGCCTTGGGCAGAATTCGTCTACAATACGGCATTCCAGACGGCCCTCAAGATCCACTCCTTTCACCGTCGTCTATGGCCGGGAGCCGCCATCTATCCAGCTCCTACGAGCCGGGTGAGACGCGGGTGGCCGCCGTGGCCAAGAGCATGGCCGAATGCGCGGACTTCCTCGCCGACGCGCGGCGCCCAGCTGGAGCAGGCTCAAGACATCTATAAACGGTTCTACGACAAGCATCACCGTGACGTCCAGTTCGTCGTGGGTGAATGGGTCTGGCTCCGGCTGCGCCACCACGCCCCAGCGTCCCTGCACGGCGTCACCAAGGGGAAATTGCGTCCTCGCTTCTTCGGGCCGTACCGCATCACTGAAGTCGCCAAAAACGTGGCCTACAGCCTCGAACTGCCTCCACGCGCCCGCCTGCATGACGTCTTCCACGTCGGGCTTCTGAAGCGCTTCATCGGCACGCCACCAGCTCTGCCTCCAGTCCACAACGGGGCAACACAGCCGGTGCCTGCACGTGCGACGCGCGCCAGGATGGCCAGGGGTGTTCGGCAAGTCCTCATCCAGTGGCAGGGCGAACCGGCGGCTTCAGCAACCTGGGAAGATGTTGAGAGTTTCCAGGACCGCTACCCATCATCCCAGCTCGAGGACAAGCTGCTTCTCCAGGGCGGGAGAGATGTGATGTGGGGCCGTCAGTACCATCGACGGCCTAGAAGCCGAGGCAAACCGGCACGGCCGGCGACGGCGCGCGTAGCTCAAGGCCTGAGTGAAGAGGCCAGCCGATTGTGGGTTAATGGCCATAGTGCTCAAGAAGAAGAGGTTTAAGTAGTAGTATTAAGTAAGCGGCTAATTAATGCCAGCAGAGATTCAAGGAGTCACTCTCCTATATATGTAATCGTCAGACTAAGTATGGACAAGCAAGAAGTATTATCCTAATCCTCCTCACCTGTTCATCTCCAATCTCACCTCTGCTTTCGGTGCCCAGGCCAAAACACTGGCACCACCGTTACCCACCTCCTCGTATGAACTGAGAAGTTAGGGTGCCCCAAGCCTAGGAGTGGAGGCCCTTGACACGCGTGAAGAAGTCGTGGGTCCGTGCGTGAAGAAGACCACGACAGGTAGGAACGAATACCATGGGCGACACGCGCATCACGGGCAGAGAACACACGACAATGGGCTACGTGGATCGGGCGCAGGTGGCACAAACGACACGCACAATGGGCCACAAGCAGAGGACCCACGTGAAGCAGAGGAAGAATCGAAGGAAAAGATGGATTGTTTGTGAATTAAATCAGCCTAATCCTAACCCTAATCCATGGCTTTGGTAACATGTTACGAACCTTGGGGATGTGAGAAGATAAGCACTCCACAAGTGGAGATGATTGTATATAGAGAGCCTCATGGGCTATATGGGCCTATGGTATAAGAGCCTTCATACACTTAACAATGATCTCGTCACATACGTATCTCCCATGATGTGACCTTTGTTGAGGACCCTCCTTTCTTTTACAACCCGTTTACTCAGCCCTCTTATTCGCCCACACCCCACAGAGTCCACCTTTTTTAGGTCTTCATCCTTTTTCTTCCACTAAGGATGCTACCACGCCTTCCCTGTCCATTATAGCCATTCTTGATCCACCACCATAGGTGACAAGTCCACCTCACACTTTTTTCCAAACCATCTATCACACATGTTTTCCATCGTCTCCCAAAGATCCTACTATGCCTTCATCTAGTTCTCCCACCTTGGCCAGTCCTTATGAGCCCGTAGTGGATGCTTCTAATAATAATATTGATGACCTATTGCTTTTGATGAGTTACAAGTTGGTTCACAATATAATCTTTGACATCGTAGTACCATTCGATCTAAAGACAAGTATGGTTTTCCCAGTGTGAATGTTGTTGTTGATGGGCCATTGGTTTTCCTAGTGTGCTTATTAGGAAGCTTCTCATATTCTCGAATGGCAATTGGCTATGATAGATAAACTTGATGCTCTTGATCGTACAAGAACATGGGATCTCGTTCCATTACCGTCCCATGCAATGCCTATCACATCTAAGTGGGTATTCAAAATTAAGACCAAGTCGAATAGCACGATATCGTCGACATCGTAGTACCATTTGACCAAAAGACAAGTATGGTTTTCCCAGTGTCAAAGCTTGTGGATGGGCCATTAGTTTACCCAGTGTGAATGCCATTGTTGATGAGCCATCCACTTATTAGGAAGCTTCTTGTATTCCTGAATGGCAGCTGGCTATGATAGAGGAACTTGATGCTCGTGATCATATAGGAACATGGGATCTCGTTCCATTACCATCCCATGCAGTGCCTATCACATCTAAGTGGGCATTCAAAATTAAGACCAAGTCAGATGGTTCCATTGAAAGTATAAAGCTTGTCTTGTTGCTAAAGGTTTTCAGCAGACTCAGGGACAAGATTATAATGAGACATTGACCCCTCTTGCTCATATGACCACTGTTAGTACTTTGATTGCAGTAGTGTTTCTTCTTCATGGACTATCTCTTAGATGGATGTCAAGAATGCATTTCTTCATGGTGATTTGTAGGAAGTCTATATACAACCACCTCCAAGTGTTCATGCTCCTCTAGGATATGTTTGTCGTCTTCGTCATGCTCGTCTCAAACAAGCTCTTCAAGCTTGGTTTGAGCACTTTGTCTATGTGATACAAGTTGTTCTATGTGATACAAGTTGTTGGTTTCTCACCTAGTGAACATGACCCTAAGTTTGAGTGCTTTGTCCCTGTGATAGGGGCTGCTGGTTTCTCACCTAGTGAACATGACCCTACTCTATTTGTTCATCTCTCTTCGCGTGACATACTTCGCTTCTTCTATATGTTGATTAAGGGAGATGATTTGGACCATATTTCTTATGTAAAGAAGCAACACAATGAGCAATTTCAAATGTTTGATTTGGGTCTCGTCATTGAGGTATTGCATTATGCTAAAGGAAACTATCTGGGATACTATCCTTCTCAGTGCAAATACATACATATTGCTCATTCGGGTCTTACTGATAACGAGTAGCTGCCACACTTATGGATCATCACTTGCAGCTTCGTCCCACTGATGGTGTACCTCTTGAGTATCCCTATCGATATCAGCATATTGTGGACAGCCTTGTTTATAATCATCGTTACTAGGCCTAATATTGATCATACAGTTAATATTTTGAGTCAGTTTGTGAGTGCCTCGACATCTATTCATTTTGGACATTTATTTTGCGTACTACGCTACTTAAGGAGAACATCATCTCACAGTTTATTCTATGCTCATGATATTCGGCTTCAGCCACATGATTATTCGGACTCCACTTGGGTGAATTACCCAACAGATAGTCGTTCCACCACAGGATACTGCATTCTTCTTGGCTCTTCTCCTAAAGCATGGAAGTCCAAGAAACAAGCAGTTGTGTCTGATTCTAGTACAAAAGCAGAACTTTGCCCTTGCTACTACTGCTACTACAGAAATTGTATCTCTTCGATGGTTGTAGGATGATTTTAGCATTTCTTGTGACATCGCTACGCCTCTTCTCTGTGATAAGACTGGTGCTATACTAATTGTCAATGATCCTGTGAAGCATGAGCTTATAAAGCATATCGGCGTCAATGCCTTCTTTTATCGGTCTTATTGTTATCAGAAAACCATTGCTCTTTATTATGTGCCCCCAGAGTCGCAGTTGATCGACTTTTCCACTAAAGCACAAACTCAAGAGCAGCATCAACTTCACTTAATCAAACTCAGTGCTTCAAATCCTTCAGTTCCACCTTGAGTTTGAAGGGGAGTGTTAAAGTGTATAAAGGCCCTACTACTATAGGCCAATATGGCCCATGAGGCTCTCTCTATACATCTATCTCCACCTATGGAGTCTGTATCTTCTCAAACCCCAAAGGTTAGTAACACTCTCACCCGTCAGTCCATGCAACCACAAGCTCCACATGAATGGTGATTTGTTTCCCGATATTGGGTAGGGCTTCCAATTATGTGCAAGGATTCGTTTTAAAATATTTTCAATTGATATTATTAATCAATTTTTTTGGTCTTTGTGGACGACTGAAAGAGCAACACCAATGGTAATCAAATGACTTTAATTCTATGTACTTTCATTTGTATCAAGTCATAGAAATATTCAATGCAACATTTTACATGTTATACATATACAACTCATACATATTTATGTTATTTGGCTGTGCAATATATGTTACACCGCTTATTGGGTGTGCTACTTGATTTAATTTGCTCAACAAGTCAACATCATTGAACTGTATAGTCGCATGTAAGGGAAGGAGCCAAAATTCTGTTCAGAGGGGGTAAAATCATAATTTCCATGTAAGCATAACCGCAACTTAACAGTTCAATGACGGAAGTGGCACAAAAATTTCAAATAGTAGCACACAAGGGAAGCACACAATTTTGATTTCACTCAGGGGACCAATATAATTTCTAATGGCATTGAGGGAATTTGCTCATCACAAATGCTATAGGACAAAGATTTATGTGCATACGTGGAGTCAAAAAGGTCGATACCAGCAGCTACACCCTCCAAGACCTCCTCTAGAAGTTACAAAATGTACTGAGTTATCAATGTGTGATAGTTGTAAAAATTGTTTTTAATACAAAGATATCTCAGGAAGTCAGGATAGTCAGTTTCAGAAAATTGTCAAAAAGGTCTATGTAAAGCTTCTCATACGGGAAAGGAAAAAAAAAAAAGAATGCTATACAGTGTATCTATAAACCACCATTATTACTCACCATTCAATGCAAAATACTACTACAGACAAGTGACAGGATAAATTTGGGATTAAGTTCAACAACTAGGCTCTAGCTTGTTAATTAAGACGATGAGATTAAAATGTAAGAAGTCACAGATGAGATGAAAAGAAAAGAACAATGCTTCCGAAGTCATTGCCCCTGTGGAAACTACATAACAAAATCCAAAGCTGCTGGGAAAAATACAGCACAGGCACCTGGAAGACCAAGCCTAGACACGAGCCGAGGTTTTTCCGGTGACAAGCAATCCTGAAAGAAAGAAAAGCAAATAATGAGTGACATTGTTAACAAAAATAAAGGATACTTCTAAGCACAATAAAAGACAACATCTAAAAAGCATGAACTGTGGTTTTAGCTTAATCACAATCGAAGGCTACTCGAAGGCTACACAGGGGCAGGGGGCTGTATGGTAATAAAAAACAATGTAAATTCTTGTTTCAAGCAAATATTACAAATGCAGAATATGACCATGAAATGCTACATCAAAAGTCGAAATTGATAAAACAATCTGAATATGGTACTTTAATATGACAGTTGAAATCTTCTATTCCAGGGTGGACAATTTAACATTTACTAGTATAGAGTGTGGTCAGCATTTAGAATTACAACTTGAAACTTGAAAGCATTTGACAATTTGTCACTCTTAAGACTGGCATGCCACCATCTCACTAAAATGTGGGGTGGCATGTCACATATACTTCAGCAGGATGACAAATAATGAATTGCTCATCTGCCCGAGTGGTATTTTATAAAATTCACTCATTTTGACATATTTAGCACATGATTTTAATATAAATGCTGCCCTAACAAAGTGCGGCAACAGAATTTAAGCATAGCACAGCAGATCATCATCAATACACTTTGATATTTGATATGAAAAGCATTTTTATCTCACTGTTACGGCATTGAGCAAACTGCAACGTTCTTCAATACTCTCTCCAAGGCCAAATCCTGCAATCCAAAAGCCTGTACCAAATTTGGCAACAAAAGGATCAGTAAATTTCTTTTCCAAATTAATTAAAACATCATCATCAAGTGAATTGCTAAAGAGCTAACTTGCAAAGTTAAGGAAAAAAAAAAATCATAGGTACTGTCCTCTTCCCTTGAGATGGATACTTACTAAATAAAACTACTGAAAATTACTAATATCAAAGAAATATAAAAATAACCTGAAACATTCCGCTTCGACACTTCAGTGGCACATAGCTTTCGCTGTTCTAAGCTAGGTCCTCCCACAATTACACCAAAGCTATTAGTCCCAGAAGCCTGAAGTAAGAGTTGTAAAAAAATCAATAAGAGAAGGCAAGCCTGAGGTTGATTCCATTTATAAAAAAGTTTTAAGAAGCTTGCACCAGATGCCTCCAAACTTCTAGCAGACTTGATCACAAATCAGAAGTGTAACTTAGACATTCAAATAGTGAAAACTCTTTGAAAAGTTGAGAAAGATGTATACATTAAAGTCACAAAACATATAGTTTGATGAAAACAGCTTATCCTACCACATCCAAAGCCATACACGCATCAAGCCACTGCAATGTCCTGTCAACAGAGACTTTGTTTCGTTTCTCAGTCACCCAAGCTGGTACCTCATCCGCCAAACTGGCCCATATATTAGGTTTCATACAGGAAATCAACTCCATATAGTCTGATGGCTTTACCTGAAAGAATTTAACAAAAATCAAATCACCAAACATGCACCCTTGAAAGCTGAAAATGAAAGGACTAAGTTACCAACCAGTCTACGTCCCGAAGGAGTTTCAAAGGAGGCACCAAATTTGTTGGTGGCTTCACTTGACGGCAGACTCTCAATAGAATCACTTGCCGCTGCTACTAGAATGTGATCAGGTAAACCCAGCATATGGTGCAAACCCCCAATAGCTGATATAGTCTTCGCTGGAGGGCCCTCTATACTGCGAATAGAAGAAAGGTGATCAAAATCTTTCAGTTAAACGGCCACAACTCACAAGAACATGTCCATACGGTTCCAACTCACAACAACGGCATATACGGTCGGAGCGGAGGGAAACTAGAACAGGTGGAGGAGACTTACAAATGGGTAGGACAGACATGGAGGAGGAGAGAGTCCGGGAGTGGCAAGGAGGCAAGGAGGTCGCAGGACAAGAATGCCGGCAGCCCCTTACGAGTGGACAACAGTAGCGCCGGCGTCTCAATGCCAATGCCGCCGCCGCCAATATGGAGCGCACCGGCCCGCGCCTTCCCCCCGCCGCTGCAAACTTTCGTCACCACAAACCTCATCGCTCTTTCGATTGCGCAGAATACGGCGGAAAACGTTCCGGCAATCGGTCGAACTCCTAACGTGCGTGCCACGCCCGAAGGGTGAGAGGGAACATGCGTAGGACAATAGGGACCTTCTGCGTTGAAAGAGTGGGCGGAGCGCTTGAAGAAGAGGTCGGCGAATGTAGCTGCGGTGTGCGTGCGACGGTGGTGGCCTGGTGCTGGTCGGGGAAGAGGAACTACACGACCGGAGTGGTACAGCGCGAGGGTGTTCAGTGTTCTGGAGGCGGCCGCCGGCGCAGGTCAGCAAGGACTAGCGGGGAGGATATAGACTGTACCACGTGGGTTGGGCCAGGCCCATAAAATGAGAATAAACATTTATCTTTTTCTTTTCAGTTTGTAAAATATTTTCCAATATATTCATGTGGTTCATCTTACGAACATGGTATATTGGTATCCATTTGGTTTCATAAAAATAAAAATATGCTTAGTCATACTTTGCTCTTCAATTAATATCCCTTTGGTCCAAAAAATAATGTTAATATAACTTCTCGAGGAGTCAAATCTTCTATCTAGTCTAGTATACTACTAAAAAGTACGAAGCAGACCCATCTACCAGCTGCGTTGAAGCCTCTCCTAGCGTTGAATACTTTTTGATGCGACTTTTTTCCAGTTTCGTCCTGTCGTCCCCCTTCGTGCAATCCTCCATCTCCGCTCCACCCGGAATCAACGGCGCAATGGAGCGAAAGAAGGAAACAGAAATCACCATCCAGCATCCAATGGGGTGAGCAAGAAAAGGAAAGGAAAGCGGCGGCACATCCAGCTGCTGCGGGCGCCGGCGCATCCAACTTATGCTGTGGCCGGCGGCTACCGCGAGCGGGCGGGCGGGCGGCGGCGCATCCAGCCGCTGCTGTGGCCGGCGGCTACCGCGAGCGGGCGAGCGGCGGCGTATCCAGCTGCTGCTGTGGCCGGCGGCTGCTGCGAGCGAGCGGGCAGCGGCTGAGGGTAGGCCAGGCCTGGGACGAGCCATGTTGCATGAACGCCAACGCCGCCTGCCAGCGCTATGCGAAAATTCGCCCACACCAGCGAAGCATCGTTCAATTACTCGCATGCATAGCTGATGCCAGTTGTTAGATAGGCCCTGGAAGTGACCCCGTTGCAAACCATCCACGGTGAGCGATGAATTTTGGACTCTATTGAGCCATGTCCGCCAAGGCCGCCGGAGTTCAGCTTGGGGACGTCGGGGTCCTCCCTCCCTTTCTTTGTCGTTGTTGTATTGTTTTGGTTTTAGCATGATCCCTTTTTCTGACCTTTATACAGTTTGGTCATTCTTATCGCCGTATCGAGAACGCCTTCCGTGTTCGTCGCCGTGAACCGGCAGTGAGCTGCGCACGTGGAGGCCTCTGCATCTTCTCCGAGGGCGGTGCGCACGTTGGTTGCTGCTACTCTGTTCTACTACTTGTTTCTTTGGTTAGTTTTAGAGATTATCTTTGGTTACTACTTTTTTTTCTTTGCAATACTGGTTAATTCAGCATTTTCAATCTTGTGACCACGTACTTTGTCTTTAGGGGACAGGCATGCTTCTGCTAATTGTGACCATTTTATTATCTTTTGTCTTTCGCTAAGTAATATTTAAGATCTCAATCGTGTATCATGTTGTACTGAGATTAGAAATTTCCTCTGTATATTATTGGTTTAAAAGTAAAAAAACCATATGAACTAATAAAATAAAGTTCAAATGGCACAAAATGATTATGTACAAAGTAGCCATCTGTAAAGCTTCACGTATCGAACAAGATATGATGATATTTATATGAAGTGGTGATGAAGAATTCATTTCTTGTCCTGACATCTGTGAAAATATTTTCGCATCAATTTCAGGATCCCCCTCTAGGCTTATCCGAATTAGATGGCGGTGATGAGGGATATTTGATATTCTTCTTGTGATTTTTCTTGTATTAGTCTCAACACATCATTTGGTTGATTACACACTAATTCTGGAGTTCTTTGCACGAGATAGGCCTTTTTGCCTTTTAATACATTCGTGGTGCTGCTGAAATTACCAATTTTCCACCACAAATTGAACTCTAATTCTAGGAATACCACGTGCTACCGTTCAGTTTGCCTATGCTTTGTTTCAGGCAAAGAGCATACACGTACAACCATAACCTAAGAGCTCAGGTCAATTTTTGGTAACTAGATTCTTGAATAAGCAAAGGAACATGTCCACATACAAATTGGAGTGACAAAAACAACACTCTTACTTACCCCTAAGGTGTTGACTCCACGCTGATATGGAGAACAACTATATATATGTATCAATGTCTATCAAGCTTTGATAATATATTATCAATGTAAAATTTTCACCGCCAACCAAGTAGTGCAAGTTTAAGATACTGTATCTCTCACCTTTAGATTCTATTCAATAGACAATATTAGTTTTTACATCATAATTGTAGCATTTCTGATATCGATGCCTGCTCATAATTGTCTAGGCTTTCTTTCTAGGCAGTGCATTGAGTTCTGGTTTATTAGTTTGATTCGAATTCTGTAGAGTGCTGATAGATTTACCTATGATTGTGTGATGCATATTCAAAGTCACGATTATTGAAAACTCTGGTTTATTGACGACTTAGAATAGAAGGGTCAAGGGCTTCAGGGCTGCAAAGTACTTGGATGTGGCTAAAGTTTTCTGCATCGGATAAACTCAGACATCGCCGATTTATTGAAAAAAAAAGAGATCATGAATGCATACTGATGTTGCAGTATTCCTATAATTATTATTTATCATATACCTGCCATTTCTATGTGTTCGTGATGTGGCCATGTAGTGCCACGGCCAAAGCTCAAGGGTGGTTAGCATCAATAACAGGGAGCTGAAGATGGAGGGAGAGGCAAGAGTTGCTTTCTGAGAACGAGATTTTGTTCCAATTTTTCTGTATCTACTAAGATAAAAACGAGGAAATCATAGGATATTATTTTTATATTAAATAGTGAGCTTATGTGTAAAATCGTGGATCATAACTATGTCTTCCGATTTCATATGCTCTATATGGACTAAAAAAGTCATTGGTAGGAGTTTTGTTTTGTCCGGATCGATCAAAAGATGTGCTTGTTATTTGGTAATTGTCTTGATGGCTATCCTGTTTCGTGTAGATGTGGTAGAACTTATTCGTAGATTTGAAGATGTGACAGAACTTATCCGTAGATTTATTGGGACACAAGAGAAATTGATAAAATAAAACATTATTTTAGGTGCGTCAGGTAAAGGTGTACAGAGTAGAATTTGTGAACATGTGACATTGCGTTCTTCGTAACCGTTAATTTCATGAACTTAACTTTTAGATTAAAATGTCACTTTAGCATTAATATTTAATTTTACATTATTCTTATTTTATCGTGCGATTCATATGTTTTTAATGTAAAAAGTTAGTTTTCTCGTAGCAACGCACAGACAAGCTACCTAGTATATACTACTAAAAAGTACGAAGAGGACCCGTCTACCAAGTGGTGTTGAAGCCGCTTCCTGCGAAAAAATCCTACCCAGCGAAAAAAGTCCCGCCTGATAGATCCAAAACCGCGCCCGTTGTCCGCCTTCCCAACCCTCACGGCAGGCACATCCCTTCCTAGAGAAAAACTGCTGCATACGTGCTGCTTCCTCACCGTCCAGGTCGCGCCGCCGTGACCTCCATACATGCCTCTTCCTCGACGCCACCACGCCGACACCATCGGCCACCTACGCGTCGCTGTCTCCACGCCGCGACGCCACCTCCCTACCCCACCGCCGGAAGTGCCGCCGCCTCGACACCATCGGAGGGACCTCGCCGGCTGCGATGCCATCTCTCTACCCCCTCCCCCTCCGCCGGAAGCACGCCGCCTCAACGCCGTTGGACGGGACCTCGCTGGCCACGGCGCCGCCTGCCTACTACCACCGCTAGACGCGTTGCCGTCTCGACGCCGTTGGACGGGCCCTCGCCGGACGCGACGCCACCGCTGAACAGTCCCCCGCTCGACAAGCCATACGTGATGCCGCCTCGATGCCGGCGGATGCAACGTTGCCTCGACGAACTGCCCCCCTAACGTCAAGGAAACCGCTCCTGCTTGGTCAACACGGACGCTCCCGCTGCTGCCGCCTACGCTGCTCGATGGTGACGAGCTCCCAACAGGCATGGCACCCCTTCTCTTCGTGCACCCCGAGGCCTCACGTCGCGCCGCCAGTGTACTACTACCCACGTCGCGAGTAGTACTCAGTTCAGCAGAGCCACCTTTTTTTCCATCTTCAATCTTAGCACTCACCAAGTTATACCTATCCAGATTAGTTTTAATTGATTTGTGCGGCCTCCTATCATGGGAAGCTACAGTCTCTCAAAATTTATTCTTTAATTTTCTTCTGAGCTATAAGCATTAAGCAACTGAGTGTGACAGGAAGGGTTAGGAATTCATCGCTGCAACGGCTAAACGCAGTCAGCTGAAAGATATTGATTATCAGTAATAACTCTTTCAGTGGGGAACTGCCAAGTACAAAAGCGAAATCTCTTCGGGACTCCCTGGTATTTAGGTACAATAACATCACTCAAAGTAACCCCTCAAACATTGGTTATCTTGTCAACCTTAAGCCTACTAGAGATAGGGCTCACGTTCATGTCCAGAGTTTTTCCATATTCAGTTGAACACATACTGAACTTGGTTTATTTAGGTTTGAATAACAATTAAGTTGTCATGCCTGATACCTCCATCTATTGCAAATCTAACAAACAGAATAGCTACTTCATAGTTCCATCCAACAATAACTTTGAAGGGATAATTCTAAGAAGCATTTAAGAAACTAAAACAAAACATTGATATTCTTGATCTGTCAGTGAATTAAACAGGTCAGTGCCAGGGGAGATTATTGGATTAACAACCTCATCCTGTTCTGTTAGCAAACCAGGTCAGATACCTTAATCTGATAATAGTGCCATAAACTGCATACTTTTGGCATTATTGCTGCTGGATAGGAATTCATACCTCGTTCTCTGAAGAATCTAAGAAAGTAAAAGGTGCCAGCAAACTGAACTTGAACAGGTTGTCAGGTGCCACACCTGATACTATTGGTAGCTTGCCTAGAACAATACTGACATGCAATTTCTCAAGGGAAATCCCAACAATACTGACATACAATTTTTTTGAAACAGCATCTAACACTTAAATATGCCGAACAAATTTTACCACTACTACCAGATGATCAGAGCTCTAGAATAGCAGTATAGCCATGTCCATGGCATCATCATCAATAGATCACAGATCGTCCTACATATTCAAGCTTCCAGTGTAAGTGGTGCCTCAACACTAAAAATTTCATCCAGCAAGGAAAACAGAAACAATTACATTTCTAATTTTTATAAGCACCTACAGATTTTAAGTTTCAATGAGATATTTGATGCAAGTTGCACAAATAATTAGCGGCCCACTGCCAAGCACAGATCTGCAGTAAGACCATCCATCCAGATAGAATTAATAACATGCAGAACAAGCACCAAGTGATATGGAACATCATCACAATTCTTAACGACTAAATTATATGCAGATCACCATCATCCATTGCTAGCCCTAAAAGATAAACTGAGCCACGTCTACAGTCTGGACTAAACCTCCTTCAGGTTGAGCTTTAAATGCCGCATTACACATAAACATCTTGATTGTGGATGCAGAAAGTATTCACACTTATTTTAGTAGTTTAGTCAGGTTTCAGTCTTCCTCCTATCTGACATTTAATATGGTTTAATTTGGCAATTACTTATGTTTTATATTAATTTTTACTTAGCAACGTTCTTCAATAAGGCAATTTTTACTTATCAAAGTCTCTTGGGTCCTCTTAAAAAATTGGACATATTGTTGTTGTTTCCTATAAATCAAATGTGATTTTGTTTCAGTTTTTTCATCCTCTTAGAGGCTTACATCTTAAATGTTGAATGGGAGGGTGACACATGGCATGCATGCTCTGTTGCATAAAGTTTGCTTTTGCAACTGATTTTGTATACAAAGAGGTTCAAAACTCTATGAAGAGGTATTGTTTTCTATTTTTTTATAATTGTTATAAAACTTATGTTTGTATCACACTACTAACATTTGTCATATTCATTTGCATTTCAGATAATATAGGAGTTTGAGAACAAAACCTGTAGCATATGATGACTTGTTGACATGTTATTGATGTGATATACTGTAAATATACATACATATATATATACATATATATATATATATATTATCTATCTTTTATTTAAAGACTTGTGTAATCTTGAGAGTTCGAACCTTATGATTGTGAAATCTTTCCTATAAAGTATAACATATGTTTGTACATGAGTTATCGTAATATTATATGTTCCCGTTGTAACGCACGGGCACTCGCCTAATAATTATAAATATGCCAAGATTTATAATAACATAATATTAATATTTGTATCTTTAAATAGGTTTTTATGAAAAATATATTTTATAATTAGCTGGTGGCAGCAAGGATCTTTTAGTTCGGTTGTGTATGAATCTATTGGAAGAAGATGAAATGATGATTTTTATCTCGAGGTTCTGTGGTTTGTCAACAACTTAATTCCCATTGAGGCAAGCTTAAAAGTTGTTGTCGATTCTCTTGCTAGTGGTGACCCTCAAGTCACACTTTGCCACATGGAGTGCTCGCCACGTATCACATGATCCATCTGAATCATTTGGCACTCTTTACACCTCGCTTTATTAGAGTTGCTCTTCGTGTCTCCTTGGAGATGAGCACAACACCCCTCACAAAAAGTTATTACGGGCTTCAATGGAGCCACAACATGCAAGTCGTCTAAGTAGCAACCTCCAAGAGTAACGAGCACCGTCGACTTCCAATCACTGATCACCAAGATGAATCTGACACAAGGGAAGGCAAGAATCAAGATGGAATAAAGGGGAGGCAAGAAGCAAGATGGGATGTGATGCCGCGACCGGATCAAAAGAAAAAAAAAGGAGAGGATCCACGGCTGACTCACCAGGCTTGACGAAGATGGAGATTTCTCGGTCGATGACTTTGAGCGGTGAGTTCCAGGAACTACAACAAATAATAAAGATGAGGTTCGAGGAGCATGAAAAGAGATGTGTTTGCAGGTGAGCTCACTAGCGGATGTGGAGATTCTAGTGCCGCTACCGGAGGTGATGGCGGCACGGAAGAGGATTCACGGCGGCGTGGGAGTGCGGGCAGGTCGAGGCCATCAGGGTGAAGCATGGGTAGGTCGAGGGCGGCCTGCGTGGAGAACCTTCTAATATGGATTCCAGGTTATGGAGGTGGCAGCGGCGATGTTCATCATCGTGGAGATAGCGATGGCGACGACGACGACGACGTGGAGATGGTGCGACATCTGTCAACGTGGAGACGACGGCGGAGCAGGTCAGGGAGATGGCAACATGATGATCAGGGCACGACGGTGCCCATGACAGCGCGTCGCAGCATTGGCGAGGGTCAGGGCATGACAACGACGTGGGGGTGTCGTAGGGAAAGACGCTAAAATCAAGTGTGATTGAAGCACGATGAGAAAAAAAATCAAGTGCAGATAGAACAGAATTTGAAAGAAATATCGTACAGGTCACTTGTACCGTCCTTTTGAGACTATAGTGATGGTAAATCTAAAAGCCTAAATTTGGTTTTGATAATTAATGAAACCTAGTTTGCTAATGTTTGCTCTAATGTTTCATGAGTTTAATTAGTAAACATCAAAATTGAGCAAGGTGACCGAATTGGTCAAGGCCACAAGTAACTAAGTAAGGGGCCATGACAGCATCCAATCAAATGGTGTAACTCCATCAAGAATGGAGTCCAAAAGCTTCGTCCATGGAAGAGGAAGAAAAAGGGAGAAGAGCTAGGAGCTCAAGGCAAAAGTATATTTTCTAGGAACTTGTTTGCTTTTGGATGACCAAGACTCTATAAAGAGAGTGATCATATTTATGATAGACAGTCGTACTGTTAAGAGGGGACAACTCGTTCGTGAAATACGGGTTGTCAAAGTGCCACTAGATACTTACACTTATTGAGTGTGCATATAGATGCTAGTGAATACTAACCAAACCCTTGGAAAACTATTTGAAAACTGCTAACACACGTTCACTAAGGTGTGGTACACTTTGTAATGTTGGCACATTTGAAAACGAGGTGAAGTTTGAGGGGTAGATAGGGTTTTGGTTCTCTCTCCCTCCTAACTTGCGAAGCAGGATTTAGCGATTTTCGGTGATGTCTCTGTGGAGAAACATGCACCGGACGCCAAGCCGTGAGCACCAGATGCTGCCCTAGAGAGTTCGGTGACTAACCCTAGTTGAGAGTACACTGAGCAGACTGCACCGGATACTAGAGGTGTCACCGGACACGTCCGGTGTGAACTCTATGCTCTCAGGTCTGCTAGGCGAGTTTTTCAACAGACGCAGGTTTCTTTGCACTGGACACGAGGCGTGCACTGTGTGTGTGTCCGATATTCACAGTGCAGAACTCAGAATTTAGCAATTGGAGCACCAGACGCCACGCGTGTCCAGTGAGATGCGAGCGGAGATGTCCGGTGAGGAAATGTCCTCTCTGAAACCTCTCTGGTGGTTCACCGAATGCTGGCGCCTGTGCGTCTGGTCTGATAGCGAATGCGTCCGGTGGTTGAGCGCAAAACTGTCAAAATTCAAACGGCTAGTGCACATGTCGTTGGGCAATGCACCGGACACGTCCCGTGCCAACTCAAGTGCGTCCGGTGCCCCCAAGAAACAGTGTAACAGTTGAATCCTTTGGTAGGGGCTATAAATAGTGGAGTGGTCGGCTTGTGCTAGTTCTCTTGCATATTTTCTTTGACTCAACAAGGTAGTTAGCTTCTCCACTCCTTTCTCACACATCCTACTTGATTGTGACATCAATTTAGTGAGATTGGAGAGCATCAAGTACATTGCATGAATGAAATCATCTAGAGGCACTTGGCATTCGGATTTCACAGCGGTTTCTCTTGTTACTCTTGGAGTTTGCTGACTCTTAGACGGCTTGGAGCTGCGAGGATCGTTGAGAGGAGTTGGTGATTATCTCCGCCTCCGATTGGTGAAGTTGTAAGGGGTTCTTGTGACTTTCCCGTGGGAGTTTGTAAATTGGCTACTCTAGTGGGTTGCTCGTAGCTTGTGGATCCCCATCTTGCGTTGGTTGTACGACTCTCTTGAGTGGGATTGACGTGTTATGCAATGAGCGCGTGAATCCTCCAAGTGGGTCTATCCCTACAACGTGTGACAGAACTGGCTTAATCATATGGCCCACGTGCACCGTCATCGTCCCTAAGGACCCAGATCGGCTCGCACTGAGTTCCCCTTGACCTAGGTGGCCTGCCGGGTTTCCGCAGAAACCCTTAACTCACCCGAGGATCTCATTGTAAAGACCTTGCAGTATTACAACAGTTTACAAAAATAAAATGAATCAGAGTAAAGAGTGCGGAAGAATTACATAAACATAGGTTTATAATTATAAATGACATTATCCCAAATCAGAGTTTCATAGTGGAGTAGCATCATAACTAGGCACCCTGCCCAAGGGTTATACACACCTTCATCCATGCACGATCCTTCAACCGGCACGGTTCCACGAAGAACTGTACACTCAACTCACCTACAACAGGGGGTTAACAAACCCTGAGTACTGGAGTACTCCGCAAGACTTACCCGACTAAGAAAAAGGAATGAGACTCAGGAATGCAGGCTGAAGGGAGTCAAGGTAAGGCTTAGCAAGAGTCAAAGTATTTTACGAAAAAAGCATTACTAATCTTACTTTCAGTATTTTACTCAATATTATTATCATCAACATCAATAGTTCTCATTTCTCTCACATATATCCTTCAATTCCAATTACTTATTCATTCTCAAAAACATCCTAGTTCCAAACCACTTTTCGATGTAGGTGTGAGGATCAAGTCTCCATAACCGAGGAGCACTGACGATTCGAATCGATTAGTGCCTAGCTGCGGATCCCTATCCACACTGCATATGTAGCACCTAAGCTTGCATATGCCAACCCTGTCTACCACGACTTTTCTATCCCTGAACCGGTCCTGCGCCTATCCGAGAGCACAGTACTCCTCTCATCTCCAAGCACGACGGCCACGAGGGTACATGCTACTCTCGCCATCTCTCTACTCCCAGTGCGTGGTTGTCGGTTCAAGCAATAGAGCCACCGGAGATAGAGCTTCCCGGAGTATGTGGCTAATTGCAAAAAGTCTCGATCACAGCAGGCCTGACAACGAACAGTCCCCAGTTCTTTTTCCGTTGGAAACCATGTATTAGGACTCTAACCCAAGTACACTAGTGACCACCCGATTTTCACATCCCTTTTCCGTCGGCGACGATAAGTTGGGACTCTAACCCAATCATATGGCCCACCGAACGGAAAATCCCTTCCCGTCGATGACAATGTACTGATCAGGTGCACAGCCACCGAACGAGAACATTACCAATTCCCTTTTTCAATGAATTAATCAATAGTGTATATCATAATGGCTCAAAAATAGCATTTGTGCAAAATCTAAATTATTCAAGCAGAACTAAACATTTTCCAAACATTTTATTTTAAAAATGGTTTCCAGATCTTTAAGTGGTCAAGGTTGATAATGCATCAATTGGGTTATCAATCAACTCCTATAAACCTAATACAGTAGATTTACTCAAGTTATAAATATTTGTAAATCACAAAGAAGGGGCTGAATGCACCGGGGCTTACCTATTGATTGGAGCAGATAGAACCCTGAAGTCAATCACCGAGAAAGTTCCACGTCCACCAAGTGAATACCTTACTCGGGGCTTGCTTCCGATAACAATTACCGCGCGTCCACTACACGAAATAATAATGCAGCCTTAACATGATGATATGTATGCCATGATGCATGAGATGCACTGAATTGTAAATTACTTAGAAAGTAAACTTCATTTAGAAAGTTGAGTACAACTTTTCTTCCCGATAAAGTTGCAAGTCCAACAAATAAACTTATTCGATTATCAATCTAGGATTCCCTATTTAACAGTCGTTGGAAGCTGCTGCACAATTGTTAAGCTTCTACTAGGAAGTTCATGAGCAACTCAACCTATATCATCTAAAGTGCCGAAGGATCACTATAGTGAATGACCCAGGGTCAACAATCAATCCAAAAGTCACACATCTTAGAGAGATTACAATTAATTTGCTTACTTATTTTCAACCAAGAACTCATATGTGGGTTAGTTAAAGAGCTCGAAATATCATAACACAAACACAAGGCATTCACCTCAGGTTAAGACATGGCAAGAAGTCGTAAACATCATGCATGTGTCTATTTACCCCTAAACTTTCACTACACATCACGTGGAAGTCTATCATTTAATTATTTAAGTTATATGGTAAACATCTCAATGAATCCTCAAATTTTAATGCGAGTTAGGTGATTACGAATCATGACTAAGGTACAAATTTCACATGCTCAGGTTTTATAAATTAATTACTACAAAATAAACAAGTTTATAATGCAACAATACATTGGAAAACAAGATAAATGTGAAACTCATCATTTTCTTAAACAATATGGCCATATTATTGATTCTTAGGCTACCACAACATTATGAAAAGGCAGTGGGGCACCATTTCTCATTTTTACACTTATATATTATTTATAATGCATTTAAATCTACTTATTAGGCATCAAACATGACAAATTCATAACTCAGTGAAACATGTACTATAAATCATGAAAATTTAACTAGTCGTCACACAGTACTCAGAGAGTCTATCACTAAATTTGTACGTCAATTGAAGTTCTATAAATTTAGATACAAAAACAACAAGTAAAATAAGCATTTAATTCTCATTTAACCAGATTAATGTAAAACACCATGAAAACAGTAAACAACCTGCATGTTTTATATTCCTATTAGCTAGTGCATGTCATGAGAAGACTAACAAAATTAAAATCACCATTTTAGGACTTATATTTCTCAGCATATGGGCAAAAGCAAGTTAATGAGTTTCATAAACCACTTTCAATTACTAATTTCTATAGCACAGAAACGTAAATAACATAGCACATATTATAGATCCAACATGCAGAGCATTTCACAAGCAAACTAACAAAACTTGTCTCACAAATTTTGGAAATCCCAAACTGGAGCTATGAATCTTAGAAGATAAATCAAAATCTGCAAGTTTGGATAGGAAATGGGATCCTGCGGGTCCCATTTGTCATCCACTGCTGACTATCTTCTTCTTCCTCAAGAAGCACGCAGGGAAGGAGGCCATCCGCCTGGCCAGCTTCGGCTCTGGCCGGCCCCGCCAGCTTCTGCCTGCGAGCGACCGGCGACGGCAACGTAAGACCATGGCTGGCCCCAACCTTGGCGCACCCACCGATGGCGATGGCACGACCCAAGGTGGCTCGAGGCGTGTGGCCCGCACGTACGCGGCGGCAGCGATGGCAACCACCGCGGCGAGCGGCGCTCCGGCGACGAAGGGCATGGGTAAAAATGTCTTCCGAGCACGGCACGGAGAGGGAAAGTTGTTGGCGTCGCCTATTTGGTCGGAAAAGGACCACAGGAGGAGGGACGACGGCGGCAGCAGAGCTCGGCCCGTGTAGCCATGGCTGTGGCGCGAGCAAAGGAGGAGAGGGAGCGAGCTGAGGACGAGAGAGCGACTATAGGGCTTATAATGGGCAGTGATGGGCTCAGACGCGTCCGGACCCCCCCTCCCACAACCTCGACACGCCGCCGGCCGGACCCGGCCGGCCCCAGACGACGCCGGCGCGAAACGCGGCATGCGCGGCCCCTGCTCGCAAACAGAGCAGAGGACTGGCCCCTACCCAAAAATACTGTAGACCATTGACTCTACACTGATTTTTGTACAATTACTTTTTATTTTATATATCAAGTCAAAAAATCACCAATGTAAAAGCTGTAGTAAATTTAGTGATGAACATTTTTAGTTTTTGAACCACATTCAAATTTTGAATGGATTTTTAATAATGCAAAAAGGGAAAAATAGGTAATTTGAAATTAAATTCTAATCCAGTCAAATTCTCAAGATTTTTATAAATAAGTTGAAAATCTTCAAAAATAAAAGTTATTATTCTTGAAAAGCTCCACAACCTTAATTAAACAAGTTTTGTCAGATTCTTGATAATTTTTAAATGACATTTTAAATTTGAATCTTTAAACACCAATTAGGGTTTTATTTAAAATTTTATTTAATAACTTCAAAATTACCCAAAATAGAATTTGCTTAACTTTTAAAGATTTATAACTTTTGTTTAAGAACCAACATCTAATTCCTTTTAATTTTTGATTTTAGGATTTTGGGTCCGATTTAGGTTTATAAATGATTTTCTGTTTATTTCCCAATTGGATTTGGATAGTAACACACCAATACAAATATTTACATAATAAATCACTCTAAATCACCTATTCACAGTCATATGCAAGGATAAATTTATTTTAGTTAATGCACACTAACAGAGTTGAATGCGGGATGATTTACATGCACTCATGATGACATGATAAGTTTTAGGTATAGTAACACCAGGGGTGTTACACAACGAGGAGTAGCTTGCCGGCAAGTAAATGAACGTCAGTAAAAATTCATTGTGTCAATCTCATTGCCGAGGATTTCTTGTATATTGTGATTGTTCATATTAGTATTTATTTCTTCACAACCGGTGGTATAACAATCATCACTTTACTCCTTACATTCTTATATTTACTGTTGTAGAAGTAACTTTGTATAGCTTGCTCACTTAAGAGTAGAGTAAATTAGTAACTTATCCGTGTTGTGTGAAACTAGGGACAATAGGCTAGAAACGGTTAAGTGGCTTGTATTTTTAGTAGACTACCACAAAATTTATTTTGTCTTATTATTGTCTAACCACTTTACTTAAGCGTTGTTTGTAGAATTTTTATAGGCTATTCACCCTCTTCTAGCTATTTAGAACCTTTCAAAATTATAGGAGGCAGATTTGATTACTTTCCTTTTGAGGCTACCGACGATTGAGGCTACCACGATGGTAAATCGTAGGAGATAGGCAGATAGAAAAACAAATTGATTGACGCACCAAAACATGTATCCTCTTTAGTCTTACTAGTAAATACGTACGTGCGTTACAACGGAAGAAAAAGTAAACTTTAATAGGATGAAAGTGTTATATACTTATTTTGTATTGCTATTTTTATCTAAATATGTGGTCTTTTAAGAGTCCATTGTTATTTTTTGCTTTTTTTCCTTAAAAAATCAGGAAGTCCATGATGGAAGTCCATTAATTACTATTGTTTCCTATTCTTTTTTCCCATGTGCCCCATTGCTTTTTTCTATTTTTCCCTACATGCCTAATTAGAATGGTATGAGTCTATGATGGGTCCATGACCATTCATTTTTTCCTGGTGCACATATTTTTTTTATTTCACTCAAATTGATTTTTGCTCTTTCTGTGTTGGGTTGTTTTAATATATATGAGCATGACTTATGACTTAGTGTTACGTAAGACCCAATATGTCTTAGAGTCGAACTCTATATTGCACTAGATAAGGATTATTCTTACTCGTGACCTATGATAACATTTAGATTAGGTTCCTATAAGTTACTCAGAAGGCATATCAAGTACGATCGGTGAGGCATATTTAAATTAGGATTCCTAATACGTTCACAAAATTAGTTAGGAGAGTCATTTATTAATAGTGAGAGATACCGTATATTTTGTTTGAATATTTATATTTGGCTCAAACAGCAGTGTACTGGATTGAAAATTAGCTAATTTTTATTTCAAATTTCTAATCTTCATATGGATTGAGATGAACCACAACCAGAAAAGCCTAATATCGGACATGGATCTCGCCTCAGAGCTCTGCACGACAATCTTCCAGCACGGGTGCAGCGAGGAAGGATCCAGAAGGAGCGGATGAGCGTGTGAGAATTGAGAAGGAGCTGATGTGGGCGGCTGTTCTGCTGGTGCCATATACGGGATTGAAGCATGAGTGCTGTCAGCATGTGAGCGAGCGGAATAGCGGATGGGCAAGATCGGGCCGATCGGCAACGGAACGACGGACCCATTGTCGGTGGAATGGAATTTGCCGTATGTGGGCCAAAATTGAATTGGGCGCCTGCCGCCTGGGGTTCATGGGCGCAGGTCCGCCCTGCACGCGCGCAGATCTCTTTCAAAACCATCTGTCGGCGGGGCTCCCTCCCCATTCCATAACCGTCCCCGTTGTGGGAAGCCAACTAACGCTTCCGTCTTCCAAAGCAAACACGCCCGCTCGCGGCTTCGTCTCCGAGAACCACCACCCGCTTCACCGCCTCACCGGCCGCGCCCCTGCTTCCGCCGCCGCCCGCCGCCACCATGGTGCTCGAGGTCCGTATGCCTCCCCCGTTCATTCCTCTTTCTTCTATCGCTGCAGCCCGTCTAATGAGGCCCAGCGATTTCTGACCATTCCCTGATGGTTTGCGGTGGCGGTACGGTCCTAATCCAATCGCAGGCGACGATTATCTGCGTGGACAACTCGGAGTGGATGAGGAACGGGGACTATCCGCCATCGCGGTTCAAGGCGCAGGCCGACGCCTTCGCCATCGTCTGCGCCGCTAAGATGCAGGTCTGGCTTCTTCTCTCCACGCGCGTCGCCCGCTAGGGGTTGTTAGTTGTTACTTGGTCGTTACCTGGGGCTTTGGGGCGCGTCCGGGTGGCCTGACGGGTTCCTTTTGGGCGATCGGTGAATTTGGATCACGCAGGCGAAGGAGAGCACGGTGGGGGTGCTGGCCATGGCGGGCAAGGGCGCCCGCGTGCCGCTCGTGTCGCCAACCAACGACTTCAGCAAGGTCCTATTAGGCATGAAGGGTACGTGAACTCCCCGCTCGCCTACTGAGTTTGTTTATTGTTGTCAACTTCATTCCATTGGTTCCATCAAAACTGCACAAAGCCACAACGGTGTCGCTTCACGATTTTAGCTGTAGCTCTATAAGAAATATTGCAATGCTGCTTCTACATTAATACTGTGGCAATGCATCATATGTCCTTCTAACTAGCTATATTATAATACACTGCAATATTTAAGCATCATGAACACCCTGCATTGAGTAAGAGGACTTACTGCATGCACATATCTTTTGTTATAGGCTGCTACCGCACTCAGCACTTGCTGATTTTGGTTGCCTTGTTTATCTAGTTACTTGACGAGTTGACGTGGCAGCAGTCAATTCCTATTTGATGAATTTGTGGTAGCGAAAGTTATCTCCTCCACTGTCTTTTGTTTTGAACATTGACCCGACCTCTATAATACACTTTCAGTGATTAATTTTCCAGTTACATTGCTGGAAAAATACTATAGTACAATAATATAAAAGTACATATTTCGGTGAGAATCTACTCATTCAATTTAAGACCTGTCTCTATATCAGTGGTCAGGTTGGTTTCAATTTAATACTTTTCAGTTGAAGGCATTGTTCAGTGCTATATATGTTTAACATAAACATAATCATGAGATACTGGGATCACATTGTCACCCTGTAGATACCAGATAATACAACTTTTCAGAAATCATGTGTTATTGCATCTTGTTGTCTGTGCATAAGAAATTGTTCAAAACGCTACTTATGGAAAACATGCTTGCACCATGTTGTTAAAGAATTGAAGTCCATTTTTGGATTCAGAGCTGCAAATTTGTGGTGAAGCAAACTTGATTGCTGCTATCCAGATCGCTCAACTTGCACTCAAGAATCGGCAGAACAAGCAGCTGCAGCAGAGAATAATTGTTTTTGTTGGCAGGTATGATCTGAGGTTTCATCAGTTCTGTTTCATTGATCATACTTTACATTTGAGTTCTAAATTTGTCCCCTTCAGCCCAGTAATAGATGAGAAGAACTCGCTAGAAGGAATAGGGAAAATTCTGAAGAAGAACAATGTTGCTCTTGATGTTGTTGACTTCGGTGAATCTGATGATGAAAAGCCTGAGAAACTAGAAGCTCTTGTTGCTGCAGCTAATAGTGGAGGCAACAGTCATATAATTCATATTCCTGCAGGAACTCTCCTTTCTGATGTCATTTTCAGGTAAAGCATATATCATTGCTCTAACCTGATGCTGCATCATCTTTATCTCTAAGAGCTCTCCCTCCTATAGTTCACCAGTATTATCAGAAGACCAAGGAAGTGATTCTGCCGCTGCTGCTAGTGGAGCGTCGGGTTTTGAATTTGGTGTGGACCCAGAGCTGGCGCTAGCACTCCAGATTTCTATGGAAGAAGAGAGAGCAAGGCAAGAAGCTGCTTCTAAAAAAGCCAGAGAACAATCGTCCAAAACTGAGAGTGAAAGCCAATCTTCAACCACAAATGGTGACATTGTTTTGCCTGACACAGAACCTGAATCAAATTCATATACTGAAGATGAAAAACTTCTTCATAAGGTATGTTTTAGCACCATTCAGCTAATGCAATCTCCATCTTTCGTTTTGCATGTCCAACAGTTATTAAAGATTACTATCTACTTTACCTCCCCCCCCTTCTCCCCCGAATAAAAAGGTTTACTGAGACCACCTCAGCTAGAAGGTATTCTGCCCTTTAGTCAATGTTCAGGTCAACAGATTAGACTTCCTGCTTTTTTTTTTCTCAAAAACACAGGAGAGCTGCGTTTCATTATATTAAGAAGAAAAAAAGGGGCAAGAGCCCTACAACACACGACACACACAAAGTCCACAAATTCCACACAAGATAACAATTACAATCGCGCCCGATAAAGACAGGGAAGCGACCAAAAAGATTAGCACAAAACTAACCCTCAAGAAGAGGGGCTGTCAAAAAGGACAAACCCTTAGCTCCAGCAAGACACCACAACCGTCGATCCTCTCCAGCAATGGTAAGTCCACCGCCAAGGCTGGGGGTAATGCCACCAAAAACACACCGGTTCCGATGGTTCCAAAGAGTCCACGCCCCAAGCACAATAAGAGAATTGAGACCTTTTTGTATCAAACCGCTTGTTGCTCCAGAAACTTGCTCCCATCCAGTTGTCAAAAGAAACATCTGAAGGTTGTGGTGACAAGGAATGGAGACCGACCTATGTGTGCTTGCTTCAATATCCGTCAGATTGGGAAGGAAAGAGAAGTGTTGTTCACTCAGATACCTGAACTATTTTCTCAACATCCTTGGGATGATTGGATAAGAATTCTTTGCACTCTGATAGCAATAGCATAAATAAGAGGTGACAAGTCAAAACTATGTTGCAATAATGTGGCATAGTTCTCAACAAAGTTAGTAAATCATCTTTGCATTGTTAATATCAGTTCCCAATCAAACTTTTAAATATGACATAAGAGCATGCTGTGTTATCAGTCTAAGCATCTGATCCAAATGTGTGGAATTTATTTACTCATACCACTGTTACTTTTCTGCAACACCCGAGTTCAGAAGTTCTGTGTATTTCTTATTCGAGGATGCCATCCCTTTTAGTTTTGACAACATTTGATTAAGGATACTGTTTATTCTTGTGGTTGGTCGTTACAAAAGCTAATAGTATTGGTGTTATATAGGATGAGAACCAGATATTGCAACAAGGTTTTCGAATATCTACAGAAGATTGTAGCTCTGGAAGTGTATTAGCTGCTGCTGATGAACTGTTAGAGGGTGTCACAGATGAATTGATGTCAGGTCAGTAACTGGGTTGCTACAGATCCATCTATATATATTCATGTTTTACTGTCATATAGGGATCGAGAAACTTCTAAGTATTTATGAAAAATTATAATTCAGAGCTTACAGATATTTTGAAACCGTGAGTTAAAATAGTTGATATGCCCAGGGTTCAAATATTATTGTTAGGTTGCATGCACCGACTAGTTCAACTTAAAAGATTAAGCTGATGGGCAAGGTGAACAATTCACTTTATATTTCAACACCTAACCCTCCTTTATTGGTTAACCGACTTATGCAAAACGGAATTCCACTATTTTGATTATTCTATTATTGTTTACTACCAATGAGAAAGATACTTTGTTAAGATTATCACTGAAATAAATGTACAGAACTTGCACACTGGGGATCTTCTCAGAGGTTTTTTCAGGAAGAAGAAGCTGTCACTCAGCCTAATGCGGGTGAAGTTTTTGGCAATCAACCATTTGCGCAATCAGTGAGGCCTGGAACTTGATACTAAGTAACCATTATGCTTATTCTATATTCATAAACCAATTAACACTTCAAATAATTTTTTTTCAGCTTCCTGATGTTGAATTCCGTAATGATCTACCTAACAAGGAACAACTGGAATGTAAGGAACCATTGATTGGGCCAAGCGAGGTATGGTTTATCATTCTTAGAAGAGGCTCTGGTTGTGGTCAACCTTGATGGAAAACAAGTGATACCATGCTCTTCTATTTCATTTGCGCATCAATTGTCTGAAAAGACGTTTATGGATCTTGAGGGTTTTTTTTTTTTTTCCCTATACTCCTAGAATCAGCCCTCTACTTAGTAGCAGTAAGTAATTTGTGGAAGTGATCTTTAAGTGGTCCTGAAATTTTGGCTAATGCACTGAGGTTTTTGAGTAGCACTTGTCCATGGTTGAGGGGCCATAAGATTTTTGTTTTGCCTTGCTCGATGAGAAAGGATATTTGTTCTCTTGCTGAACTCTATTAATTTTGGATTGCGTGTCTTTTCCTTTTCTCGACTAAAATAGAAATATATGCTTCTTCTGCATAGCTCCACTCATAACATGAGATCCCCAACAGTACATTTGTTCTCTCTACAATTTGCATGCTCTATGGAGCGATAACACTGCTGCAATGACTGGTGCAGCCAAGGAAGAAATACAAAAAGTATAAAAGGCATCAGGGGAAGAAACCAGAAAAGAAGCATAAGAAGAAGGAAGATGAGCCTGAGGGTGACAAGAGTCAATAGTTAGGACGCTCCATTGTGAGATTCAATTGACAGACTTCATCGTGCCCGCTTACGCTGTGACAGAACTGTAAGTACGTATGTGCCCGACGTCCGACGATCGCCTGGAGTTTTTCATTCTGGGTATACTGTGAAATGGAAGTGGACAAATGGTGGTAGCTTTACTGTCAGCTTAGACTTGATATTCTCAAAAATTGCTCAAAAGGGATATTGTGTTGTGAATCTGAGTGTTTGTTGAGACTTAGAGAGAGTAAGAGTTTCAGTATAGTGTATAGCCAATGGTGGAGAGGAGATGGTAGTCTCTGTTTGGAGCGAAGTTATTACATTACATTGTTGCACACCTTGGATTTCTCTGCACAGTCTTTCTTCTTATCCTTCTAGAGAAGGTTTGCCGCAGACACAGAAGCAGAACCACAGAGCATAGTTACTAACCATGAATATTGAGTGTCAGGAGAGGGGCACGTTCCGATTAGGACTCACGAATGAAAATCGTCGATGTGTATAAAACAGAAAGTGAAACGAATCCAAAACAATGGAGAGTCAGAATATTAGCATTGCCACTCTCAGTACGTACACTAGTACATAACTGGCCGTGCATAGCATGCGCATGTCTTATCACCCCACCTACACAGCACATGTGACAATATACAGGATATTTGTCTTTTGAACTAACCCACAGATGACCATTTAGTCCCGGTTCGTAACACTAACCGGGACTAAAGAGTCTACCTTTAGTCCCGGTTGGTGTTACAAACCGAGACTAAAGGGTCTAGGCCTTTAGTCTCAGTTAGTAATATGAACCGGGACTAATATTTAACCTAAAGATCTTTAGTTCCGAACACAATAAAATACCGGGATTCAAGCCAAAATTTGTTGCAACCAAAAGCCGTTTCTCTACTAGTGGTATGCAGTGGCTGGTTAGTGAGTGAGTAGCCTTTTAGATAAGATGAATGGTCTGAAGATTCTCTGCAGACGGCAAAAGATGGACCAGAACCGAACAAGACACCATCTAAATAAACTATATCCTTCTCAATGCTCTATTTTCTTAGGACATGTGCAATAACTAGCTTTTGGTTAGTTCATAGAATTTTTTCTCATATTTTAATAGGAGATAGAGGAGAGCTATCTCTTATTTAGGAGGTAGTCTTATAAACACATTTCGAGATTATATGAGTATGGTATAGTGTTTATTTATATTATGAGCTATATGCTAAGAATAGATCATTGAAACGTAACAAGGAATATTAGATCACACGAAATCCAATGTTGGTTGGTGTCTCTATGCCTATGCCTATGCCTATGCCTATGTGTGGCCATGCGAGAAGCGAGATCCCCACTGGCCGGTGGCCACGCAAGCAAGGCTCCATGGCGGTGACGGCATGAGCTCCAAGCCTCTTACCCGCCGCATGAGGCTCGATCGGCGGCGGCTAGAGCGATGCTCCCTCCGGCAAAGTGCACAGGATCCCTTGTCAAAAGTCGCAGGGAAATGGATCACGATTCCTGGGGTTGTTGCTTACTTGTTATGTTTATGCTTAGCCGCAGTTCGTTTAGGACTTAGGATATTATTATACTTTTTAGGAAAAGTAGGATGTTATTATTATACTATAGATAATGAACTGCTCTAAGCTCTACCCCTATCCCTCCTTCCTAACGCGGTCATAGATGGTTTGCACGTAAAGACACTATCTCTTAACAGTTTTGTTTTTCTCTTATTAAATCGCTTGATTTGATACATCAGTGAAATGTCTACGTGGCAAAATAATTAATAGAGATAAAAAAATTCATATACAGTTTTGCATTGGGCCTTAATAAAAGCGCTAGCAGGCTTAGATCGCAGGCTCAGCCAATATAATTTGGTGCAGCAGCAAGCACCACGCAACATAACTGGTCGTGTCCGGATCGTGTCCAGAGTGGCAGTTGGCGTCGGAGACGGGACGTCCTAGTTGGCTACTCTCTGCTTTCCACCAAAAGCGACTGCACAGATAAGTACTCTCTCCATATAGAATTTAAACGTCGTTTTAAACAAGGTTTTAGTCAAACATTAAAAATATAAATCATAAATAATTTTTAAATTATTGAATTTAGAAATATGAAAACTATATAAATAGATTTGTCTCGAAAATACTTGCATAAAAGTATATATATATAGTATTATATATATATATATATCACATTTCAATAAATATTTTTATTACTTTTTAATAAGTATTTTTATAAAAATATGAAGTCAAAGTCATATTTTGAAGACCGTGTTATTGTCTTAAACGACATCCAAATTCTATATGGAGGGAGTAGGTATATATTTAATGATAATATAAAAATGAAAAAGAAAAGAAAGTAACACATGGTGATAAGGTGGATCATGAAAACTATATACAATTAACATTGTGGACTCATGTGCTGTGCGGGTGGATAATTGAATAAGGTTAACATCGTGGACTTGTGGTGCCGTGCCGATAATTAATATGAATTTAGGGCCTGTTTGGTAGGGCTCCAGACAGCTATAGATTCAAAAAAAAAATAGCTTCACTCCAAATTTTCTAGCCAAATGGTGTAGCTCCATGAACTCCACATCCATAAAAAATATGGATATAGCTCCCAAAAACACCAGATCCATGGAGCACCTCAAGGGATGCTCTGAAAACACTTTTTTTTAATATCTCATAGAGTTGGTAGAAATTACCCACCAATGTAATCCATTACACAACCTTATGTACCGGTTCACGTTTCTTTTTTTTCTCTTCCCGACGCCTCCTCTTCCTCCGAGACGCGCCTCTTTCCCGCGAGCAGCCGCCGCCGCCATCGCCATTTTCCTTCCTCCTATCACCAGGATGAAGAGATCCACTCCTCCTCAACTTAGGGTCGGCCTCACCCGTCCTGGAGTCGGTGGCGACCCTATTCTTCCTTGTCAGGATGCGGCCGGCCTTAGCGCGGCGGCGGCAGGCAGCGCGGCTGCGGGCGGCATTGGTTACCTAGCTCCATATAAGGGTGAGAGATATCATATGCCTGAGTGGCATAGAGGTATGGAACCGAAACACCAAAGGAAAAATTCAATCGTATTCATTCATCTATTCGAAATGTCATTGAGCGATCTTTCGGCATATTGAAAATGAAACGGCAAATTCTATACAAGATGCCGACTTTTCCTAATTTTTTACTATCATTACGGATGACACCATACACTGTGTCACTGACATATGAGTCACAGACATGGTATTTTATATACCACTGCACCCACCCTGTAATGATGGTAAAAAGTTAATTATTCCCATGTATGGTCCTCCATAATTTTATACATGAGCATAACAGTGATGATTCAGACTTCGCTCGGTTCGATCGTGATCCTAGTTTTGTGTCCACAGTACCAGTGGCAGGCCCAATGGGTAGTCCAGGTAGGCCCAGGACTACCCTGAAATTTGGCCCAAAATGTTTTTAGTATTTCGTGCAGCCCACCGAGTTGGCCCAATACTCTCTCCCATAGGCGAGTCTAGTCCAACCGAGAGCACTGAGCGCTGTATCCCTTCGGTCCTTCCTCCTGGCGCGCGAGCACGAGGCAGGATGTCGCGCCGTCGCCGTCGGGCGAGGTCGCGAGGAGCCAGCCGCCGCAGCGCCGCCCCATCCCGTCGGGTGCTGGCCTCTCTCGCCCTGCGCACTGCGCCCCCTGTCCATCCAGGCGTCCAGCGCTCTACTCCACCGGGCGCCGGCCTTCTCTGACCGGATGGTGGCTGCAAGACGGCCAACACCACCTCACCAGCCCGCCCCATCCCGTCGGCGGCCTGGGCGTCCGCTGCGGCTGCTCCTCTCTTCCTCTGTGAGTTCACTCTTCACTGCTTTTTTTGTCAAATGGTTTAGGGATTATGCAATTAAGTCTTAGGGTTTCGATTTTGGATATTGGATTGGACTATAAAGGTTTAGGGATTGTAGATCTATCATCTATGAGCCTAGAATTGAATGAAATTTGCTATGATTTTTCAAGAATTTATGTAAGATATTATCTTATTTGTGCTGACTTTTGGACCTATTTATGTAAGTGTTGAACCTTGTATTTGTATTGATTTTTTTGCTGTTGTTTCATCCAAACACAATTTATGAGCTCTGCAGTGCGAGCACAGATCTCTGCTGGAGCTACTCTGTGGTGGAGTTGCTACTCTGGATCTATTTTCTCAGAGCTGGAGCTCTACCAACCAGGCCCTTAATCCAGCGCCAGTACGTCTCTGCTCCAATACCATGTGTGTTTTTGTTTAAATTGGGATGAGAACATCTCTAAATTAACATAAAAAATATAAAATAAAAAATACATAAAATTCTATCTAGATTTTTGTCGATACGGGACCGACCAGGGTACCTGCCAACTCCCTAGCAGAAACCAGATCAAATAGTACGACCTAGACTCGGACAGTCTTGTTGGACCTTGATGGAAAGTCTCTCTTGTAAAATTAGAGTAGGACAACTTTGATCGCGTCCGACTAGGATTAGAAGCACCTCCGGTCTCTTGTAACTATAAAAGCGGGCCTAGAGCACCTCACGAGGGACAGGTTCTCAAAGAATATTCTGTACATCAAACTAACAGATGATATAATCCAATGCAAAGTCTAACGCCGACTGGATGTAAGGCTATTACTCGATTACGAGTGTCTGAACCAGTATAAATCGTTTGTCTTCGCGTTCATCACCGAGTTCCGGAGTTCACCGAAGCCCGAACAAACTGTCCCGGGTGCCCCTGTGGCAGGCTATCGGTCGTAAAACACCGAGGGCTGGCCCTCAGAATTAACTGGGTGAGAAGAGCTTGCCTTAGCGGATGCATCAGCCTTGGCGGCAGAAGAACCTAGGAAGAGATTTGAAGAAGAAGGCGAAGAAGACCTGCAAAACGGATAAATTCAGGAAAGGTGTAAAGAAAACAGAAGCACAAGAGAAAGAAGAACACTTACTTGCCCAACTTCTTCCCAAATCGCCCAGAAAGAGAAGCGACGGGAGGAGGACGAGCAGAAAACAGGTCGGGCACCTTAGAGACAGTAGGAGAAGGGGTGCCAATAGGACCTTGAGCAACATAAGTCTTCTTACTGAAATCAAAGAAGCACATAAGAAAGAATACGACAAAACAGTCAAGCATGAACGAAAACAAGGAGACACTTACGCCCGACGTGCAAGAGGAATTGTATCTTCCTCATCTTCAGACTCCTCAAGTGTATGAACCTCAAAGCCTAAGTCAGCAAAGAACAAAAAAAGCAATAAGAAGGCAAAACAATCCATCAGGTAGAAAAAGAGAAAACAGCTCACCCATAAGAATGTTACCTGGCACTTGAACACCAACAACCCGAGACTTCTTAGAAGCAGAAACTGAAGCTGAGACAGAAGGCTCAGCAGTCGCTGACCGCTTTCTGCGGCCAGATTGAGACCCTGTGCGAGGAGTATACTCCACATATTTAGCACAGAGTTCACAGAGAACCCAGGAATGAAAATTGCACCCAAAGCAGCGCGAGGAATAGAAGTCATACCCGGAACAGTTACATTCTCTGAAGGAGGAGGGTAAACAAAATTTCGGCCAAGCTCCTAGAAAGGAAAAGCAAGCAGATAGTCAGCATAAATCTTCAAAAATCAAAATCAAGAGCCATAAGAAGCAAGACTTACAGCTGGAGGCGGATTATCAGCCGAGTACTCAAGAACTCGGACAGGTAGAGCAAGCACATCCTTGAGGATCTTTCTCAGGTGCTCAAACCCCGTTTACTCAAAAACCAAGTTTCTCCCTCTGCATAAGGGGTTGAACCCGACGACGAATGAAGCTAGCCACAATACTAAAACCAGTCAGCCCTTGTTGCTTAAGAACTCGGAAATGATCCAGCAAGGGCTGCAGCTTGGCCAGATCACTCTCAGAAAGAAACTTTTTTCTCATCGAGGATTATGCTCAGGAGCAGTATTGGTATGAACAGCCAAAACAGGAGGGGAGTTGATAGCATAGAACCAGAATGCATGCCACTCTCGTACAGATTCGAGAAGAGTATATTCAAAAAACTCAATCTTTCGACCCTGACGAAACTGAAGGCTACAACTACCAATAATAGGGACTGTGGTACCCTGAGTATTGGGAATCAGGCGGAAAAAGTAACGAAAGAGGGCACGAGAGGGAGGAATTCCAAGAAAAGCCTCACAAAAGTGAGCAAAGATAGAAAGATGAAGAACTCCGTTGGGAGACAGATGGTACAAAGAAATTCCGTAGTAATCAAGGAAACTACGGAAGAAATTAGAAGAACCAAGATAGAGGCCACAGCAAACGAAAGAGGTAAAGAGAACTCGGTGCTTACCCGGGAGAACCCAACTGGAAATCTCTTTAGAATGGATGCATCCGCCAGCTTCCAGTTCTTTTAGATGAGACTCGTCAACCTTGGACTCAGGCCAAATCTTCTCTGCAGCAACCATGGCGAGGTATTCAGGGTAGTTTATCTCTTCCTCTTCCTCTAGCCCACCCTCGCCAGACGTCGAAGCCTCCTTTTCACACGGACCATGAAATGAAGGAGCAGAAAGAAGTAAAAGACTAAGCAGAAGCGACATAAGAACTAGGGTTTCTCGTGGCGGCGCAAAAGCTAGGGTTGTTGACGGAAGGCAACGAACAGATGAAGAAAAAGAGGAACTTATTGCATATTTATAGAGAGATGGGGTGTGACAGAACCGCCTTAATTATAGGGCCCACGTGCACCGTCATCGGCCCTAAGGACCCACGATCAGTCTGCACGAGTTCCCCTTGACCTAGGTGGCCTGCCGCGTTTCCTCGGAAACCCTAATTCACCCGAGGATCTCATTATAAAGACCTTGCTAGTATTACAACAGTTTACACAAATAATACAAATCAGAGTGAAGAGTGCGTAAGTATTACATAAACATACGTTTACAAATATAAATGACATTATCACAAACCAGAGTTTCGTAGTGGAGTAGCATCATAAAACTAGACACCCTGCACAAGGGTTATATCATACACAGCATCATCCGTGCTCGATCCACCAACCGGCACAGTCTCAAGCAGAACTGTACTCTCGGCTCACTTGCAACAGGGGTTAACAAACCCTGAGTATGGGATACTCCGCAAGACTTACCCGACTAAAGAAAAAGGAATGAGACTCAGGAATGCAGGATGAAGGGAGTCAAGGTAAGGCTCGAGCAAGAGTCAAAGAGTTTTGCAGAAAAGCATTACTATCCTATTTCAATATTTTAACTTAATCTTGTTTTAATCATAATCCATAATTCCAAATTAGTTCTCATGTATCATCATACTTTCAAATTCTTAATTATTCTCAAAAACACATAGTTTCGAACTACTTTTCAATTGTAGGTCAAAGGATCAAGTCTCCATATCCGAGGAGCAACGACGATTCGAATCAATTAGTACCCAGCTGAGGATCCCTATCCACACTGCATATGTAGCGCTTAAGCTTGCATATACCAACCCCGCCAACCACAGCTTTTCTACCCCTGAACCGGTCCTGCGCCACCCGGGAGCACAGTACTCCTCTCTTCTCGAGGCACGCCGGCCACGAGGGTACACGCTACTCTCACCATCTCTCCACTCTTAGTGCGTGGTTGTCGGTTCAAGTAGTAGAGCCACCGGAGTCAGAGGCTTTCCGTAGTATGTGGCTAGTTGCAAAGTCTCGATCACAGCAGGTCTACAACAAACGGTCTCTAATTCATTTTGCCGTCGGAGACATTGCATTGGGACTCTAACCCAAGTACAAGTGACCGCATGGTTTTCAAACCCCTTTTTCCGCCGGTGGTCAAGCATTGGGACTCTAACCCAAATTTACAACCACCGAGCAAGAAAATCCCGTCTCGTCTGTGACAATGTACTGATCAGGTGCATAGCCACTGAACGATAATATACCAATTCCCTTTTTCATGAATTAATCAATGGCATATATATATCACAATAGCTCAAAAATAGCATTTTATGCAAATCTAATTTATTCAAGCAGGGCTAAGCATTTACAAACATTTTATTTTAAAATGGGTTCCAGATATTTCAGTGGTCAAGGTTGGTAATGTAGCAATTGGGTTATCAATCAACTCCTATCAACTTAATGCAGTAGATTAACTCAAGTTATAAACGTTTTTCAAATCACAAGGAGAGGGGCTGAATGCACCGGGGCTTGCCTGTGTTGCAGGGTTGGTTAGTTTCACAAAGATCACGATGTTGACATCACCACCATTTGATCGATGGACCTCCTCCGACTTGATCGACGTAAGCCTTTTCACTCGCACATGCACTACACGCAAATGAATGATACATGCTTTAACATTAGGTAATGCAATGATCATGATGCATGATGAGAAACATACAAGTGCATTACATTAATTAATTAATCGAAGAAAGTTGAGTACAACTTTTCTTGATGATAAAATTGCAAGCCAACCCAACCAACTTGTTGATTATTATTCAGGGTTTGATAACATTTAATTATTTTATACAGCAAGCCATTCTATATTTACCAATAGAAGGACAAAACCCTAATATGAGAAACACAATTAACCAATTCTTTTTACCCAAGAGGTTGCATCCTAAAGATGATCAATTAACTAAGGGAATGCTTAATTGAACTAAAAAGCATTTTAAGTTTTTCATTTTCTCATTTTGTTATGAGCACAGTAAAACAAATAATCAAATGCCATGAAACAGCAAGGGTTTCGTGTTCCAAGGTCCATAATCAACTCCAAAAATCACCCCAAGTTATTTCATGATTTATGCTTATCACCTGTAGGATTATCAACTAAAAATTAAAGCATATAATTAAGGGTATAAGTAAACATTATCAAATTAATCCCAAACTTTAATGAGAGTTAGGTGATTACAATTTATGACCAAGGTACCAATTTTATATGCTCAGGTTTTATAAATTAATTACTACAAAATAAACAAGTTTATAATATAACAATATATTAGAAAACAAGATAAATGTGAAACTCAATATTTTCTGAAATAACATGGCTATATTATTGATTCTCAGGCTACCACAACATCATTAAAAGGCTGTGGAGCACCATTTCCTTTTTTTACGTTTATTTATTATTTATAATGCATTTTAAATCTAATTATTGGGCCTCAAATATAATAAATTCATAACTCAGTGAAACATGCACCATAAATCATGAAAATTTAACCAGTTGTCATACAACACTCAGAGAGTCTAACACTAAATTTTCATGTCAATTGGAGTTATATAAATCCAAATACAAAAATAACAAGTAAAACAAGATTTATCTCTTATTTAACAAGATTAATGTAAAACACCATTAAAACAGTAAACAACCTGCACATTTTATTTTCTTAATGGTTAGTGCATGTCATTAGAAGACTAACAAAATTTAAATCACTATTTTTGGACTATTATTTCTCACAACATGACCAAAAGCAAGTTAATATAATTCTTAAACAATTTATCAAAACTAATTTCTACAGCATAAAAATATACATAACAAAGCACATATTATGGATCTAACATGCATGACACTTAACAAGAAAACTAACAAAACTAGTTTCACTAATTTAGAAGCTACCAAACTGGAGATATGAATTTTCAAAATCAACATGAATCCTGTACATTTGATGCCCAAATGAATTGAGTGGGACCCACACGTCATAGGCTCAGGCGTTCATCTTCTACCTCTCGCCAGAACAAAGCAGGACACGAGCAGCGGCTTGGCTCTGCCGGCTGCTCGCCGTTCAGCTCCGGCCAACGACTGACCGACGACGGCGAAACGGCGTTGGGGCCTCTGCGCACCCGTGGAGAGGCTCGGCTTGGCTAGAGGTGACCCGTAGGGTGTTCGGTGGCGCACGGCGGCGGACAGCACAGTGACGGTCCGGCGGCACGGCGCTGTGGTGGTGAGAAACTCGGGGAAGGAGGTTCTATGGGTACGGTACGACACAAGGAAGGTGATGGTGCAGGTGGTTTGGCCAGAGGATGACCAGAGGAAGAGGAACGGTGGCGAGGCAGAGCTTCAGCTCGCCGTCAATGGCGGAGACGGCAAACAAGAAGGAAAATGACGACGATGGTGGCTTATATAGGCGAGCTGAGAGGGGGCAGTGGCGGTCCAAGGCGGCGGGGGTCTCCTACAAGCTCGACTACAGCGAGGAGCACGCAGCCGGCCGGCACGGGCGGCGTGGCGTGCGCGGCGCGTCGGCCGGTGCTGTGCGAGAACAGAGAGGGAGGGGGGCCGAGTTACTGTAGCACCACACCCATGCTCCTAGATATTTCCTTAAATTATTTTTTACTTTGTGTAGTAACTAGAAAAAATACCAAAATAGAAGTTGTGGGGAATTTCTTACTGAACAACTTTGCCTTTTGAATGATATTCAAATTTTGAGTGGATTTTGAATTATGAAAAAGGGACCAAACAGGGTTTAAACGAGAGTCTAAACAGAAACTCAAAAATCAAAATTTTGTATAATAACTTCAAAATCTCCAAATACCAAAGTTGTCCCATTCAGTGAACTTTACAACTTTCTTACAATAAGTTTTATCTAATTCTTAATAATTTTCAAAATAAGGATTTAAACTTAAACCTTTAAACTTAGATTAGGGTTTTATTTGAAATTTCAAATAATAACTTGAAATTCTCCCAAAATAAAAGTTGCTCAACTTTTCAAGAGCTACAACTTTTATTTAAGACCCAACATCCAATTTTTTTTAGTTTTTAAATTAGGATTTTAGGTCCGATTTAGAATTTATAATTGATTTTCTTTTTATTTTCTAATTGAATCTAGGTAAATACACACCAACACAAATATTAACAAAATAAGTCACTCTAATTCCCTATGCACAACCATAAAATAAAATTTATTTTTGTTAATGCATGCTAACAGGGTAAAAATGCGAGATGATTTGCATGCAATAATGATGACATGGCAGGTTTTAGTTACAGTAACACCAGGGGTATTACATGGGGGAAGCCAGAATAAATAGAAAGACCCAATAAAATGGCCCAACAAAAGCGAGAATGCTGAATGTTAGTTATGGAAGGCACAAGATCACAGGAGACCAGGATTACACACAACAAAGAAACGACTCGGAAGAAGATGACAGAATCATTAGCACCACTGGTTACAACTTCAAAGGCAACAAAAAGAACTCTCATTCCATATTCAAATAGCTCGGACATCATCAGTTATAACTTCTCGTTTCATACAACCCGGACATCATCAGTTAGAACTTCTCGTTTCAAACAACTTGGACATCATCAGTTATAACTTCTCGTTTCAAACAACTCGGACATCATCATTTTACAACTCCGAAGAGGACATTACAAAGTACAACGAAGAAGTAACTCAATACAGAGACTGGACCCAACTCAGCCACCCAAGTAACATATTTACAGTCACAGGAGAGATCGACGAACAACCTCTCCTATCAACCAAGAAAGAACCCGGCATCATTCTACTCCAGCCTCCATTACCATCTCCGGCTTCATGCTTGAACAGAGCTGGCGACGAAGAGGACGCCGGCACTGAAGCAGAGCTTGTCAACAGCAGAACTCTCCAACGTCATCGCCTCGAGCTACATCACAGCAGGTCAGGAGCACGAAGGACAACCCGGGCAGCAACAGTGCACAGTCCGGGTCGAGGCTATGGAATGATAGGAGGGTGGAGAGAAAGGGATTTGTGGCAAACAACTCGCGGCTCAGTGACGGATGGGTAACATCGGCCATCAGTCTACCTAACATTTTGGTAAAAGCCAACCCCAGAGTAAACGAATGACCCAGAATGAAGAAGAGCCCTGTTGACATCTACTAACGTCGCCAAATATAACTATATAGCTTTTAATATGACAGGCGAGATTAGAAGATATATGGTAATTAATTAACTTGCCACTAGCAACTAGCCACTTATCTATTAACAACATTCTTATGCATGAATTAGGTTGTCATCCTTAGTTATATATGTTAAGAATAAATAAAGGTTTCATATATTATTCAATGTGACTAGGCAGAAATATATAAATATAAATAAAGAACAATTTTGCAAGTGGACAGATAATTATACCAATTGTAGCATTTTACCTAGAGTCTGCCAGGTTATCGATTTATATTTATACCACTGGGAAGGACTAGGATAAACTTTAATCTATTATATTGATAGTGGTTATATACAATGGATAAGTGACATTACCGATGTCATTTATTCTACTCATAACAGGTAGAGGTCACAAGATAATAAAGATAAATAAAGGTGATAAGTACGATCAAGCATCATAAACAAAGGATAAACATCAGAGCACTCTCTAGTCATAGTAATAGCTAGTCAATGGATAAACTAAGGAATTAATAACTAAGGTAATTCCATAATTACCTCAATGAATAACTCTAATTAGTGCAGTTACATCTAGCAATCATTGTTAGATTAGTCCTATATCATGATCACATATAAAGAGCATCATCTAGAAAGGATGTGAAATAAAGTCATCACCCAACTTCGCGACCGTGCCTGCTTGCCTACATACGGGGGGGGGGGGGGGAGGGGGGAGGACTATAGAGGACTCAACGCAGCTGTCACCTACACGATCTACCACACGACCCGGCACATCAGGGTGCCCTCACAGATAAACAGAATACCTAGACACCACATCTACATATCGTTCATCATCTACCCATCGATCGTATGGATAAACGCTATATGAGCAATTACATGAATTCAATAAGATTAAACCAACTATACTAGACATATAATCAAAGTAGACAAAGACTATTGTAATCAAGAACATATGAACTATTAAGAACAATGTTTTTCTAATCATAATGAAGAATACAATAATAGAGAAAGAACAAGAACTATACTGAACTCCGCGCTCCAGACAGATGCCGGGGCTCCAGATCCCGCCGAAAAACTAGAACTCCTCTACTTCTAATCTAACTAGGCTAGAACTATGAACTAGGAGGCTCTTGATGAACTAGGAGGCTCTTGATGGATTGACCAAATACTTGATGCCTTGGATGAATGATTGGATGCTCTAGGGGGTCTGCCCTTTTATTTATAGCCCGGTGGGTTGCCCGTGCGCCGTAGGATCAAACTGACTTAACCAAGGGCCGAGATGACTCCTAAAAGGCGGTGGAAGAAGACTCCAGAAGGCAGTGGCGAAACCCTAGGGGGAGGCGCCGCCACTAGCTGCCAGGTGGGGCCCCGGCTGCTTCGGGTGCCTCCTACACTCTTCGCACGTCCTGATGACGATGTTTTCTTCACGGTTAAGTTTCGTGTCTTTTATGCTCTTTAACCTTCTTTTACGCTTTTCTAGATAATCCCCTAGAAAATACAGAATATGCAAAACTCGTGGAAATTGTCAGTGAAAACCCTAGACTAGTGTATATTCATATATCCTTTGGTGTCTAAAGTTCTAATAAAAGTTGACGTTATCCACCGTCAACAATACCCCCAAGCTTACGTGTTTGTCAGTCCCTTGGCAAACACACTAAGCCTAATTTACCAAAGTATTTGGATCAGGAGTTGCTACAATGCTTTCGTGCTTTCCGAGTACACATGCTTTCAAATAGAGATTCTCCTCCGGATTAGACAATAATTGCTCTAACCTTCAAACTTACCCAGTTTACCTTTAATTATGGAGCTTTATAGTTCTCGCATAAGTCTTGAGCAATTGAAAGATAGAACAATCAAGTCAAGCACTGTGTAGCAAATTCTTCATAGTACCAATATTCCGGAGTTTTTATAAGTTCAAAAATAAAACTCAGAGCTTAATTGTATGACACCCTCAAGTCCCTCAATATATGTGATATTTATGGATCTCACTTAAGGCATTAACGATGTCATGCCTCCCTATAGCTAAGAATATTTAGTGGTGCTCATAGGAGTGGCGATAATAAGGATGAGCATACTTGCAATGCATATATTGTAAAGTCATGCAATAGATCCACAGAGAATCGAGGCATACAGTCAAACCAAGATGTGCATGTGTATGGAATATAGTGGATAGGTGTATATGTGGTATTTAGTGGCTAATCCTAATTCTACTTATGCTCTTTTGAAAATAAATCTCTCTTTAAGATTTGCAGGTAACATGGGCTATCTTTATTCTCTTTTTTCTCTCTCTGTTTTTTTTCCAATAGGGAGGCGGGCATCTAGTACCCATTGTTTTAATTGCTAGGGCACTTGTCCATCTTTTACTCCCTTTTCTTTTCATACTTTTGCATAGCCACATATGTCCAATAAATGATCTGGAGAGATAACAATGATAAAATTTAGAGCATTTATAATAGGGCTGTCCTATGGGGTATTTTTTTTGAAGTTTTCCTCCCAGTGTAGGAGAAAATATTTTTATGATGAATATAGATAAAAGTGAAAATGGTTGTGATTACTCTCAGGATAGGAATAATGCATATGTTGCTAGAGTGTGTACGTGATCTGGGTTTTAAAAGCATGACAAGACTCTCATGAGGTATACAACAAAGATTGACTGAACTCAATGCAAAGCAAGCAGCATAAATGTGCAAAAGTTTTCCTATCTCTATGTATCATATATGGCTTTGGTAGGAATTCATACTTTGTCATACAAGAGCTCATCATGTAGATTTTAAATTTTCAAAATAAATCTCCAGAACTTAGTAATGCTAGGAGTAAGATAAATAGCAGCTCAGACCTTCATGTGTCATATAAATAAATCACCTAGACTTAGCTCAAACATATGCCTCCACAAGGTTCAGGTTCAGAGTCAAAACAGTAATATCTAAAACTCAGAAAAATTTAAGTTTGATAACTAGGTACTTAAAAGGAATAACAACAGAGCAACTATTCATCATCTTCAAGATGAAATTTTAGTGTTCATCAATTTTAATTAATTCTAGCCTAGACTGACTCCGAACATAATCTAATATATAGCTAAGTGTTTATTTGGTTTGAATGATTTTTGATTGGACTCAAAAAGACTATGATTTGTGGACCTTCATGTGCCCATATATTTTTGGTATTTTTAGATTTTCCTATGATACTATGGTGAACCTTCATGTGCTCACATTTTTTGGTATTTTATGACTATATAGACTCAATAATCGCATAGGTATAATTACCTGATAACTAGGGGATGCTCCTCTCCCAAGCTTGGTGTTTGCAATATTTGGCGTTGAATGATCTTCAGAGTGAGCTAGCCAGTAGTAGTTCTGGTGGGTACCACTGATAGACTCTTTCTTTAGTCTTAATGTTGTTACTGCATAATTATACTCCAACAAGAAAACCAAAACTCGAGGCTCGAATTTAACAAGGGGTTAGCGGTCAGCCAATGAGTAATTGATTATTCTCTGGGTTGATTTTAATTGACAGATTCTAGCAGGATTCTAACAGGATTCTCTTTTTAGGTTTTCTAATTTTCTTATGCAGAAATCAAATATGTAAGCATGCTATATTTTTATGCCACCACGGAGAATATTTATTCTCGTGAGGCCTAGGATTTTCATAATGCAACCAAGTAAATACAGATACTACTACCATTTATAAATCATTTTTATGCCGCCACAGTAAATATTCCTATAGAGTATTCCATAAGTTTATTCACATGGGGCTTTAGTTTTTTTATGATGCAGTAAATAAAGCAGTAAATATTTTGTTGTTTTATATTTAATGTGCAAAAGTGATTGTACTAATAAATGTGTTAAAGCAAAATTACTAATAAATGCTAACTTAATTAGATAACTACCATTCTAACCTTATGGCTAGGGTAAGGAATTTAAAATCTACCGACAGGACTTAGATAGAGGAGAATACTTACTCAGTAGGTTCATCTTCTGAGGTTATCTCAGTCAATTTCCTATTTTGCGGTGGTATAGTAGGTGCTTCTTTCTCCTTCCATCTCTTTTTTGTCTCTTCTGCTTCTCTCTTTTCTAGCTCCAGCTCTTCCTTGTTACACTCCCTCAGGTGTGCTTCTCTTGATTCTTTATCCTTCTTTATCCATTCTTCTAATTGTGCGTGGATCTCTTCCTTCTTTGCCTTAGCAATCTGATCCATTCTCTCAGCTTCCGCTTCCCACTCACTCCAGTGTGGTGTTTGTACGGCTTCCTCTTGCTCCTTGTAGCAGTCTTCATACTTCACAATCTTGCCAGGGAATTCCTTCCATCCACAGTGAGGCTGGGCAGCCTGAGCGCGGGCTTGGTGTCTTCTCCTGTTGCATTGCTTCCTGACCTACTCATGGTTAACAAGTGTTCTAAATTGACAGCGTACCTTTCCCGTGGGTAGGTTGAAGTGGATCTGTCCAGACCCGATGTAGATAATAGCATTGGCAGTGTAGAGGAACGGTCTTCCCAAAAGAATAGGTGATTCATCGTCTCCCTATATGTCAAGAACTAGAAAATCTGCGGGTGTATATTTATCTTGAATTCTTACCATAACGTCCTTAACCACGCCTTTAAAATCTTAGTGATTGGTCTGCCATCTGCAACTAAATATATGTTGGGTATAGAGGTAAATCATTAAATAAATCATCATATACCTGTTTGGACATTACGTTGACGCCTGATCCAGTGTCGCAGATGGTGTCGGCAAAAGTGGTGTCTCTGATTGTGCACTCAATGATCGGTACACCTGGGTCACCTTTCTTCGTTGGAAATGGTTGGAGGAGTATATGATCATTTTCTATATTAAGAGTAGTGATTAGTTGAGCAGTATCTTTAGGTACATGCTGGGGCTTGTTCTTCCTCTATCTTCTATTGTTCTTCTTCTTGGGTTCTGGTTGTTGTTGCTCTTCTTGTTGATGAAATTGCTTCGAGGCTGCAGGAGTCTTCAAGATGTGGTTCTTGAACGAGAATCTCTCCTTCTTGTCCTTGATGGAAAGGACAATCTTGGCATGTTCCGCATAGATGATGGCTTTGGTTGTGCACAAGAATGGTCGTCCCAAAATAATGGGTGCCTTCTCATCTCCTCCTATCTCCATAATTACGAAGTCATCTGGGACATATGATTGCCCCATTCTGATAACAACTTCTTCAAGCACTCCCTCGGGGTAGCAAATAGACTGATCTGCAAGCTGCAAGCCGTAAACACATATCTGTGTACAACAAATGATCACCTAATATTTTCTCATAAATTAGCTTGGGCATTATGTTGACACTTGCGCCGAAATCGCAGATAGACTCTGGAAAGCTGTGACATCCTATAGAGATAGGAATGACAGGTCTTCCAAGGTCTCCTATCTTCTCAGGTAGTGAGTGATCAATCCACTGTATATCTGCGGGCTCAATATGATATTGGGTTGCATTGTGAATATCAATAAGGTTAGCAGTTTCTAAATCTTCCGGCTGTCCCGAAATCTTACCTTTCTCAAATGAAGGGACAGCAGCAGCTAGCTGAGCTAATTTTGATTCTAACATTTTATTAAAGCTGTGCTGATTCTTTATAGAAGAAGCAAAGGTATCCATTCTAGCATTAATGTTTTCTAAAGCTTTATCATTAGAGCCTACCTTTCTAGACATTTGATCTAACAATTTAGATTGACCAGCAACTAAATCTCTTAAAGGTGAAAGATTGTAATTATTGTAATTATTACATTGGTTGTTACCTTGGTAGTTACTTTGTCGAGGTTGCTGATTCCATCCTTGTTATTGTCGAGGTTGCCTTCCTCTTGTAGCGTAGGGCAGTTGATAGCTGAATGCCCGTAATCTCCACATTCTTCACAGGTCATGCGAGAATTAATATGCATGACTTCCTTCCTCTCTATATCGAGCTTCTTCATGATGAGGTCTAGCTTGGTAGTGACCATGTCAGTTTCCTTGAGATGATGGATGCCTCCTCTCTTGCGAGGTTGAGTATGTTCTTCATTACGGCTTGGATTTGAGGCCATCTTCTCAACAAGTGCCTTAGCTTCTAGAAGCTTGAGTGATAGGAAAGCTCCTCCTGCTGCAACATCAATGGACTCACGGGTGCTGGAGATAAGCCCGTGGTAGAAGGTCTGCATCAATAGCCAATCCTCTATCCCATGATGAGGACAGTCTTCAATATAATCTTGGAATCTTTCCCATGCTTCAGTGAATGATTCATCATGTTGCTGTTGGAAGCTTGAAATTTTCCCACGCAGAGCATTCGTCATGCCTTTAGGAAAGAACTTTGCCAGGAAAGCAGTTGAGCATCGGTCCCATGTAGTGTTCTTCTCTTTGTTTGCGTAGAACCACTGCTTAGCTTTCCCCAAAAGTGAAAATGGGAAAAGACGGAGTAAAATAGCATCTTTTGGTACTCCTCTGATCGTGAAGGTGCTGTAGATCTCTAGAAAGTGTTGTAAGTGTACACTTGCATCTTCATGAGCTTTTCCACAAAATTGACTGGCTTGAACCATGGTAATAAGAGCAGGCTTGAGCTTGAATCCATTCTCCCCAGTATTGACTACTGGTCTAGTCCGGATGTTTTCTGTTGTTGGGGCGGAGAACTCGTGCAATGTCTTCTCAGCCACGTCTTCAAACACAGGAGTTAAATCTTCTCCTAAGTGTTCTCCTTTCAATGTTAGAGCTAGCTTCTCTAATGGACGAGCTTGAGTGGCAATGGCTACTATTGATAGTGACTCAAAATTGTCCCTTGCCTCTACAACCTTCTTCCTCCTAAAAAGTTTCTCTGGATCATCAGTGAAGTTGTTTAGAAGAGAAAAACTATTCATTCGTCACCCTGCATAAGATAAGCAAATGATAAAAACAAGGGTGTGCCTGTTTGAGTTAGAGATCAATCGGTAATACAATCTTATCCATTATACATATATGTTATCAATATTTCCTAAGTTTAATGTGCCTTCCACGGCAACGGGGCCAAAAATGCTTGTTGACATCTACTAACGTCGCCAAATATAACTATATAACTTTTAATATGAGAGACGAGATTAGAAGACGTATGGTAATTAGTTAACTTTCCATTAGCAACTAGCCACTTATCTATTACCAACATTCTTATGCATGAACTAGGTTGTCATCCCTAGTTATATATGTTAAGAATAAATAAATGTTTCATATATTATTCAATGTGACTAGGCAGAAATATATAAATATAAACTAAGAACAATTCTGCAAGCGGACAAATAATTATACCATTGTAGCATTTACCTAGAGTCTACCAGGTTGTCGATTTATATTTATACTACTGGGAAGGACTAGGATAAACTTTAATCTATTATATTGATAGTGATTATATACAATGGATAAGTGACATTACCGATGTCATTTACTCTACTGATAACAGGTAGAGGTCACAAGATAATAAAGATAAATAAAGGTGATAAGTACAATCAAGCATCATAAATAAAGGATAAATATCAGAGCACTCTCTAGTCATAGTAATAGCTAGTCAATGGATAAACTAAGGAATTAATAACTAAGGTAATTCCATAATTACCTCAATGAATAACTCTAATTGGTGCAGTTACATCTAGCAATCATTGTTAGATTAGTCCTATATCATGATCACATGTAAAGAGCATCATCTAGAAAGGATGTGAAATAAAGTCATCACCCAACTACGCGACCGTGCCTGCTTGCCTACATACCGGGGGGGGAGGGGGAGGACTATAGAGGACTCAACGCAGCTGTCACCTACACGATCTACCACACGACCCGGCACATCAGGGTGCACTCGCAGATAAACAGAATACCTAGACACCACGTCTACATATCGTTCATCATCTACCCATCGATCATATGGATAAACGCTATACGAGCAATTACATGAATTCAATAAGATCAAACCAACTATACTAGACATATAATCAAAGTAGACAAAGACTATTGTAATCAAGAACATATGAACTATTAAGAACAATGTTTTTCTAATCATAATGAAGAATACAATAATAGAGAAAGAACAAGAACTATACCGAACTCCGCGCTCTAGACAGATGCCGGGGCTCCAGATCCCGCCGAAGAACTGGAACTCCTCTACTTCTAATCTAACTAGGCTAGAAGTATGAACTAGGAGGCTCTTGATGAACTAGAAGGCTCTTGATGGATTGACCGAAGACTTGATGCCTTGGATGAATGATTGGATGCTCCAGGGGGGTCTTCCCCTTTATTTATAGCCAGGTGGGTTGCATGTGCGCCGTAGGATCAAAACCGACTTAACCAGGGGCCGAGATGACTCCTAAAAGGCGGTGGAAGAAGACTCCAGAAGGCAGCGGCGAAACCCTAGGGGCAAGGCGCCGCCACCACCTGCCAGGTGGGGCCCCGGTTGCTTCGGGTGCCTTCTACACTCTTCCCACGTCCTGATGACGATGTTTCCTTCGCGGTTAAGTTTCGTGTCTTTTATACTCTTTAATCCTTCTTTTACGCTTTTCTGGATAATCCCCTGGAAAATACAGAATATGCAAAACTCGTGGAAATTGTCAATTAAAGCTCTAGACTAGTGTATATTCATATATCCTTTGGTCTCTAAAGTTCTAATAAAAGTTGACGTCATCCACCGTCAACAAGCCCTACGAAGAACTTACATGGGACTATGAAATTGACTTTACATCACAAGGTTTCTTCAAACTGCATCACCAAGCTGCAAACCACCACTAACAATAGGACCGGTCTACAACCAATCCCTATCACAAGATTTCTTCAAACTATAGAAAGAGCAGGGAAGCCCGGAGGCTGCTCAATCTCACTCACCAAGAGAACCATGGATGAAAAGGGAAGGAGAGAGAGGAAGCTCAGACAAGTATAATGTGTGTGAAGGTTGGAGATGAGGAAACTCGAGTATTTATTGGCAAAAATGGAACCTGGTCCACAGAGCAATGTGAACAGGCACAGAGAGCAATAAATTTTACATCAATTCCAAAGAGGAAACTAACCACCAACCAGGCAGTAAATGAGGAAGGCAGACAGTCCAGTCAAAAGTATAGTTCTTGAGCAAAAGGAATATTCCAATACAGATACTGGATACAACGACCCTGCTCGACAAACAAAACTCGACGAGAAGCACCTATACTACGAGAAACAAAGTCATCCCATGGCCCAACGAAATCGGAAGCATAAACCCAAGCATCCTCAGTCCTAAGTTCACAAAGCTAAGTAACGCCCAAAGAAGAACAGGCACCCAGGGAAGAAATTTAACTCTGAGCATAAGTTCAACAACTCGCAGGGCAACGCTGTCTAGCACCAGTCTTAGAGTAGGCACTAGTTAATACCGAGGAGTTTGTAGCAGCTACAGGGCCCAAGGACACCAAAATATCACAAGGTCTCTTCGAACTACATCTCTCTTAGATACAAAAAGGAGAACCCAGAGGTTGATCAAGATGACACAAGGTTATCATAACCGCAAGATGATAAACAAGCAGGACTCAATATGAGTGCAGACTCTCAAGGGCTCAGCTTTATATAGGCGACTCAGGAGGACACTGAAAGGTCCTTGTTTGGTTTTGGTAATTGAGTGACAACTTAGGTGGACTAATATGTGTTTGAGTGATGATTACACAGGTGATTAGTCCAAAGGTACATGTGTGTGAGCAACTATGCCATGGAGGTGGAAATGGCTAGGGATGATTGCTTAGCTCACACATGTGATGGTGAAGGAGCTAAATGCACATGAGAAATGACACGGAGTCATGTGGCTAGGTGGAGAAGATCAAGACAAGGCTTCGCGTCGACGGACCGGTTGCAAGTGTGAAGGGCAAGTCGTGTGATGGCTTGGCGCCGATCAACCAACGCAACGGTGAAGAGCAAGCAGGTCAAGGATCGATGGACCAAAAGCCACATGATGATATGAAGTGGATCATATCATTCATGAGGTGTTGGTGCATGTGTTGCACTGGCATCGACCGAGTTGCGATGGAGAAGGTGATGAAGACGGTGATCGGAATGGAAAGCGCAAGGCAAAGGTATAACCATAGGGCATTTTTATTTCACTGGTCTAAGGTTGAGTAGAGAAGTGCTTGACCATATTTAGAATAGATGGCCGTACTATCAAGAGGGGCAAACATGTTTGCATATCGGTCATCTAGTGCCACTCGGAGTGATCTAACTTTGCATTGCTAGGATCGAGTGGCATGGCAAGAGAGAGTGAAAAACCCTATGGAAAATGTTTGTGAAAATGCTAACTCACATGCACAAGGTTGTGGAACACTTTGGAGTTGGCACATTTGCAAAAGGGTGGAAGTTTCGAACTCGCGGGAAACGTGGTTGGATCTTGGATGGAAAAACTGCTTTTATCCTTTGAGGTTTGGATTAAGCAATCATATGGGTTGTGTAGCCCTCTGAATGAGCTTTTCAAAATATCCAAGGTCATCGAAATTGGAGTTCGGAGCTAAGAGATATCACTGTTTTAGTAAGCGGAGGTTTGCACAGGACGCTGCACCGGACGCGCAGCTGTTACTGTAGCAGCGTCCGGTGCGTTTCGCGTTGTTCGGGTTGAGAAAGAGCACCGGACGCTCCCAGCATCCGGTGGGTAGGCACCGGATGCTTCCGATGCAACCCTGGATCTCTCGGGTGTTGCGTAACGACTGGTTTCTTTGGTGTTTCGAGCACCGGATGCTGCACCGGACACGTCCAGTGCAACATAACAGCGCGTTCGGTGCGCACACAGTGAGCCCTTTGAAGGGAGTAACGGCTCTATTTCTTTGGGGGCTATAAATTGGAGTGAGAGCCGGCCATGGCAAGAGGTCTTGCACCTTGGGAATGTCTTTCCCTTGCTTGTGCATGGCGTAGTGCTCTCCAACTCACTTGTGCTCATAGATTTTACATCGGAGAAGTGAGTGATCGATCGCTAGTGCATTGCATCATGAGGATTGTATCGAGTGGCACTTGGTGATCGAGTTGCAAGCCGGTGGTGCTTGTTGCTCTTGGAGGTTGCCACCTCCTAGACGGCTTGGTGGCGAGAGGCTCCGTGAAAGCAAGCAAGGAGATTGTGCTTGGCTCCGAAGCAAGATTGTGAGGGGTTAGAGCTCACCCCGTGGGAGATAGCGAGGAGCATCGCTAGTAGAGTGAGACGTGAAGAGCGACAAGTGGTCCGACCGAGTCAAGTGCTAGAGCTTGTGGTAAGCACTCCATGTGGGAGAGTGTGACTTGCGGGTCACCACTAGGAAGAGGACCGGCGGCAACCTTGGAGCTTGTCTCAACGGAGGACGTAACTTGTGGCGACAAGTGAACCTTCGGGAAATAAATCACCGAGTCAACATCTTCCCATCCTTCATGGTGGTTTGCTCCCTTCTACACAAGTTACTTATTTTGTGCATTAGTTTACTTGTTTAGTTGTAGTTGCTCTTGTGAGACTGGTTAGCTTGTGTAGCTTGCCACTCACCTTCTTAGCTTGTGTAGCTTAGAAGTAGTGTTCTTGATTAGCTTGTGTAGCTAATCAAGTTGCGCTCCTTGATTAGGATTGTGTATCCTTGTCATTGAGCATGTAGTGAGCTTAGGTGCTTAGTGCTCTTTTGCTTGCTAGTTGATAGGAGTTTCCCCCGTGCTCAAAGTACTAGTTCTTAGGTTTGTGTGACCTTGCGCTAGAACGGTTTAGGGAGGCTCAATCTAGGATTGCACCTTTGTTTCTTATTAAGATCTTTGACAAGGTGCTTAGAGTTATAGTTAGAGGGGTGAATCGTTGCTAGAACCAAATAGGTTTTATTCCGCTGTGATTAGTTATCAAAAAGGACTATTCACCCCCCACTAGTCTGCCATCTCGACCCTGCACGTGGTATCAGAGCTTGTTCTCTCTTTTAGCGGTCTTAACCGACCCAAGAGGATGGAGACTTATGGGCTAGATGTTGAGTGTCCATACACATTTGATGGCACACACTTTGCACGTTGGAGAAATTGGATGACTTGCAATACTAAGTTTATTTCTCCTCAAATGTGGTGGATCGTAGATGTAGGCTTTCCCATGTGATTGATGAGGACAATCCTACCGAAGTGCAAGGAAAATGCTTACAACTTGGTTACCAAGCTATTGACATGTTTTATAGAGCTTTGGATGATAGCATCTTTGGACAAATCATGAAGTTTGAGACCGCCCATGAGATTTGGGTATTCCTCAGTGAAAAGTATGGCAAAGACTCCAAAGATGAAGATGAAGCCAAAGAGTAAAAGCTTGGTGATGGAGTGGAGGAAGTTGAGCACATCCACAACTCGGTGATTGTGGAGGAGTGCTCCTCCTCAAGGTCAAGTGAGGAAGATGATGATTCTACCTCAAGCTCACTTGACGATGGCTATGAGAGTGATGCATCCACAAGCTCTTCATCCTCATCGCATTGCTACACATCACTCGGTGATGGCAAGGTATCAATTGGCAATGTGATTATTGATTGTCAGTGATCCAAATTTTGAGCTTGTGTGTAAACTCTTTAATGCTTTAGAAAATGAGATGAATAATACAAAGAATTTGACAAGTGAAAAATCATTTCTAAAGGATACATGAGAACAACAAAAGCATCTACTTTATGTCATGAGTTGTTCATATGAGGAGCTAAAATTGACTCATGAGGAGCTTGGTGTTGCTCATAAGAACTTGGTAAAATACCATGATTTCCTCTACTAAGGAGCTTTCTAATGAAAAATCTAAAACCTAGTGAGAGCTCATCACTTGGGTCAAATTATCAATCATATATTGCTACTAACCCTTGTGATGAAGGAATGAAGAGTGTATCCACCTCATGTGATGATTTACTCTCTATGCCTTGTTCTTCACTTTTGAATACTTGTTTCTACTTCTATGTCTTGTGAGACTAACCTTTTGAAGGAGAACAATGAGCTCAAAAGTCAAGTGAAGAATTTGGGCAACACAATAGAGAGGTGAAACAACTCAAGTGCCTGCCCTCAACCATATGTTGGAAAACACAAGAATGGTGGGCGACATGAGTGATCTTGGCTACAAGGCAACCAATGTCAACACACAAAGAAGCCAAGACACAAGTGGCATTCACTTCAATAAGAGTAAGATCAAAGGAAAAAGATGGGGCAAGAGAACATATGAGAGAGAGGTGAAGAAGCTAGAGCAAGAAAGGCTTGCTCATTTCATGTGCTTTGTATGCCATAAGATGGGCCACTTAGCTTCATCATGCCCCAACCTAGAGAAGCTCAAGTTGAAGAAGAAAGAAAAGAGGCTCACACGCTCACAAAGCTTATACAAGAGATTTGTGAAGCCTCAAGTTAACACACCCCAAGCTCAAGTCAAGAAGACAAGAAGTGGAAGTGGAAGAGGAAGACATCCAACTCATATTCATGATGCCAAGTTGATGATGAGCAAGAATCAAGTGAAGAATGATTTGGCTCACATCAAGTGCTTCAAGTGTGAAGACATGGGACACTTTGCCTCGAAGTGTCCTAAGAAGCTTGAGAAGAAGGATCAAGCAACCCATGAAAGGCAAGGCAAGGAGGAGCATCAAAAGAGCAATAAAGAGAAGGCTCAAGCAAAGCAAAGGTGCTACTCATGCTGGGAAAGGGACACATGGCAAATTCATATCCCCTAGGTAACACTCCTAAGCCTAGTTTAATTAATGCAAATATTTTGCTTAGGAAGGATGAAAATGGTACCTCATTGGTGGACATTGCAAAACATTCCGCTATCGATACTAATGGCTATGTCTAAGTATGTTGCTCCTAACTTGAGAAGACCCAAACATGTTTGGGTACCATCAAAAAGTGGATGAATGTGTGTAGGTACCATGGCATTGGAGGCTTGATTCAATGAGCATACACGTTGATATCATATGTTGAGTCAAGTCATGAAGCCTAGTACAACATCCAAACCAATGCCAAGTCAAATGAAGTGAAGTCCAAGTGCTTAATCTACTATACCTAAATAGGAGGAACCCACCACAGGGAATTCTCTCAAAGCTCAAGCATGCCACGTCACCAGTGTGGGCCACGGTCATCAAATCGTCCCAGCAACAGCTCCTCCAGCGATGCCTCTTCCCCTTCCCCTTCGCATGTTGCCCCTTCTCCTTCCCATTATCTCTCTGCCTATTCTCCTTCCCAGCCTAATGATAGTCACGAAACGATGAGACAACTAAAAACTCCCACCATAAACTTTCATGGTCACCGATAGGATTTATATAGCCTCCCTCCTCTATCTCTTGCCGTGGTCCACTGGGTTACCGAGGCCACGGTCATGGCCACGGCCTTGTGGCGGGTTCCGTGTGCATGTGCGTATGCGTGTACATGTTGCGGCTGCTACGAAGCTGCTTCAGTGGGTGGCTGAGCGCTCGAGCAGATGTGTGCTCATCTTGCTGCTCGCTGCGTCACCACGCAGGCCAGGGCGACAGGCCCCGTGGTTCCTTACGTCCAGCGGCCCAGGCTCATGCCATGATGGCCAGGAAGTGCCTCTCGGCGATTTCAGCAGTGATCCCGCATCTCCTTGGGCGACGTGCTGTAGAACCTTGAGAGTACGAGCTGCAGCTGCAGGACTTCCGACCTCCCTGAGGGCGCGCATCAGGGCAGGGAGGACGGCGCTGTAGCTGAGGTGGTGCCCCCACAGCTAGCGCATCGGTCACCGCGTGCCCGATGCGTCCAACGCCACCGCCGGGGAGCTTTTCTTCTATTGATTGCTTGCAGGCCTGCCATCAAAAACTCGCGATACAGAGACTCCCTGTCACTGTGATGTTTATTTGTCGTACGAACACATGTTCACCAAATAATTGTATATAAGTTATTCTCCTTTAGTCTTTCGTTCATTCATTCGGCGCTCCTCAAAATTTAAAGCCCTCCCCATTGAATTGTAGGGAAAAAGTAAAATATTTGCTAATGCCTTGATGATTAGGCACTGTGAAAAATAAAATTCCCTGTTGAGACCAATGGTAGTGTGACTCGCCTTGAGTTCTGTATTATTGTTACATTTATTTTTGCTTACCGGAGCCTGATAATTAATTTCATTAGTACGAGTGGATAATCTTATGTGTGATAATATTTTTTCTATATAGTATGTTAATTATTTTTAAATTTCAGTAGCAACGCACGGGGTACTATCTAGTTCATACAAGTGCAAAAGTTCAAAGTTATGGGTAATCAATCAGTTAATTATTTGATGACTTGCAAAGAATCAATTTGAAAGCTTGCAAATGGGTGTTCATGAACCTTCAAGGTATATCTTTTGTTGATCAATTACATTGGATGCATATGAGTTGATTGAATTGGATATATATGCATATGTTGCTTGCTTTGAGATGATTGAATGGAAAAAATGTTTAGTGATCAAATTTGAGTAAATTTGGTTGGATATGATTATGAGATTACATTTAGTGAGTGGATTGAATGGATTTATGTCTTGTGAAAGTGTTTGAGCTAGTTGATCTCAAGTTTGATTCAATTTGTTGAAGAATAGCTCAATTGGTAAAATCTATCCAAAACCTGAAATCTGAGTAAGCTGAGAAGAAAGCCATAATTAAGTGATCAAATCTATTTGTATTGGCTTGAAATTCGGTATACATGCTCTATACTTATAGTATAAGTTGCTGTGAAGATCTCGTAAGAATTGGATAAGAATTGCTTTGGTCTTGGAGTAGTTCTTGTCAACACAACTGCAGTAGTTTTCAGCATGTAGCAGTGTGGAGAAAATAGATTGCTGCAGTCCATACTTGGTTAAATGAAGCTCAAATTTTTGTGGCTGCTATTTGACTCATATAAGGTTATCTCCACAAAATTTCATGGTAATTGGATAAGTACAATGGTAGTTATGATCTATTCTTTGAAGTGTACAGAATCTGTCCACAAGAGATAATTATTGCAAATATTTGGTATCTCTTGCAATGAAAGGCTCTCAAGTTGGAATTATGATTACATGTGGTTGAGAGTCTCATTTGTTTAGTTTTAGGATTATGAATATTGGTACTCAAAGTGAAGATCAAGACCAAGCAATGAAGAAGAAAGAGAAGGACTTAAAGAAGGAATTCAAGTTGATCATCATGATAAGTCCTTAGATCAATCAAGTAAAGGCAATTCAAGTGAGTATTGAAGATGATTATTTGGAGAGAGGTCACTTCTCCTGAGTGTCGGGGCGTGCCACTTTTTGTAGGTAAACCAAGTGGGTGATGCTTGGATGGCTAACATGGAAGTGGTGATCCAGAGAATCATTGGAGATGCTTAGTTGAAGCAATCAAAAGGGTTGATCTAGAAAGCAAGCAACATCCAAATGAAAAGAATTCATATACATACATATGGTATTCATACTTATTCAAGTGGAATTATCATATGCAAGTTTTATGAAGAAAAGATGCAAGTCAACCACAACATTGAAGCTAACACTTGATCATAAGTGGTTTTCAAATTATATGGTGAAGAATGGATTTCTCTATTGATGATTGGTCTTCACCAACCTTTCAAGTGGACTTCACATTTGCTATTATGGAGATTGATTGAAATGACTATCCTCTACTCTGAGATAGCAAAGGTATCATTGTATGGCATATGCATCCATATTTTGTTAAGGACTTGATTAGAGCATATAGTCATACATAGATGAGCATTCATGAAAAAAACAAATAATTTTGAGTTCATATTATGCCACTATTGCTTCTATGACTTGTTTGATCTAGTGGCTAAATATGACTTGTTCACGAGCATGTGAACCTAGTGTTTGATCTAGTTAAATAAGCAAGAAAGGATCTAATTCAACATAGGCAAGATAACCCTTAGTTTGAGGTGTGAAGAAGCTTGTCTTTGGTTCAAACCGAATTATATTACTTATGTAATTTTGCTAGATTGAACTATTTGAGAAAGAAGCTCATAACAACAAGATAAGTTCAAGAAGCACAAGACAACAATGAAAATGGATATCAAGTTATGCTTTCCATGTGGTATATATCTAGACTCACCAAATCACTAGTAGTATGCACATGTTTATTCCAACAAGTGGTATCACTATTATTCAAAATGGTGTTACAACACATGGTGTATGTCTAGAAGTGGTTCAATATCAAGTGGTACTATGATCATCATAATGGCATCTATGCAAGTGGTATAAGTCCAACCATATTGGTACTCACAAGTGGTTTATAGATCGAGCATACAAGTGGTATCCAACAATATGTGCATGATCCTCAACTTTGACAGATCATCAAGTGAAAGAAAAGACTTCCAACAAGGTGTCCATCAAAATGCAAGTGTCTACCCTCAACATCCCTACCACACACCCTTATCACAATAGATAGCTTATCTTTTATGAAAATTGATGACAAAGGGGGAGAGATTTGGACAAAGATATGAAAATTGTGTGATAAGGGAGAGATATTGGATTACTATGATCAAGGGGGAGAGATAATCAAGATGGATGGAAGTATGCGATGAACCATCATAGGACGATGATGGGAGAGCAATAGGCCAACAAGAAGGATGATCCACAAGATTGAAGATTACAAGGAGATCAAAATTCTTGGACAAAAGGAAAGCACACAAGTAGGAGGAGCAAGCTCATGTACATGGTTGATTGAATTTGATTTGTGTATATTCATATGCTTGCTTGCATTTGCACTTAGTTTCCTACATGTGGTATGCCTCTTTGTGTGGTGTATGCTAGTGTAGGTATGAATGATGAATTGATAACTAGCATGCATAGGTTGTTAGCTAGACTTGTGTTCTTCAAGTTTTTACCAAGAACCTTACTTATAATGTTGATCTCACGGGGTTTCTAGTATCTTTGCTTGTTTAGCTAATTATGATGCTAAGGATGAACTTAATGGTGCAACTTCAATTGGCTTCAAGCAATTGGTATCGAGAAATTGGTATCACGCTACAAAGGTTTATTCTATGCAGCTTAGCATCACTTAGTAGTGTTGGCACTACCACAAATTCCATATTTATGCATGTGTGAAAATTTGAAACCAAACCATTTGAAGCACACATGTAGGGGAGTTAACACTACCAAGTTTGGTTTTATGGAGCTTTATCCAAGTCTAAAGATTTGAGCTTAAAGATGGATAAGTCACATAAAATCAAAAACCAAGTTAGTAATTTACTCTTGTGTGAAGAACTAACTTGGTTAATGCGCATTAATTTCTATATCTTTGTAAGAGTTGTCATCAATTACCAAAAAGGGGGAGATTGAAAGGTCCTTGTTTGGTTTTGGTAATTGAGTGACAATTTAGGTGGACTGATATGTGTTTGAGTGACGATTACATAGTTGATTAGTCCAAAGGTACATGTGTGTGAGCAACTATGCCATGGAGGTGGAAATGGCTAGGGATGATTGCTTAGCTCACACATGTGATGGTGAAGGAGCTAAATGCAAATGAGACATGACATGGAGTTATGTGGCTAGGTGGAGAAGATCAAGACAAGGCTTCGTGTCGATGGACCAGGTTGCAAGTGTGAAGGGCAAGTCGTGTGATGGCTTGGCACTGATGGACCAACGCAACAGTGAAGAGAAGTAGGTCGAGGATCGATGGACCAAAAGCCACATGATGATATGAAGTGGATCATATCATTCATGAGGTGTTGGTGCATGTGTTGCACTGGCATCGACCGAGTTGCGATGGAGAAGGTGATGAAGACGGTGATCGGAATGGAAAGTGCAAGGTAAAGGTATAACCATAGGGCATTTCTATTTCACCGATCTAAGGTTGAGTAGAGAAGTGCTTGACCGGATTTAGAATAGATGGCTGTACTATCAAGAGGGGCAAACTTGTTTGCATATCGGTCATCTAGTGCCACTTGGAGTGATCTAACTTTGCATTGCTAGGATCGAGTGGCGTGGCAAGAAAGAGTGAAAAAACCTTTGGAAAATGTTTTTCAAAATGTTAACTCATATGCACAAGGTTATGGAACACTTTGTAGTTGGCACATTTGCAAAAGGGTGGAAGTTTCGAACTCGCGGGAAACGTGGTTGGATCTTGGATGAAAAAACTGCTTTTATCCTTTGAGGATTTGGATTAAGCAATCATATAGGGTTGTGTAGCCCTCTGAATAAGCTTTCTAAAATGTCCAAGATCATCGAAATCGGAGTTCGGAGCTAAGAGATATCGCCGTTTTAATGAGCGGAGGTTTGCACAGGACGCGCAGCTGTTACTGTAGCAGCGTCCGGTGCGTTTCACGCTAGTTCGGGCTGAGAAAGAGCACCGGCCGCCGGTGGCTAGGCATCGGACGCATCCGGTGTGACCCTGGATCTCTCGGGTGCTGCGTAAAGGCTAGTTTCTTTGGTGGTTTGAGCTCCGGACGCTGCTCCTAACAGTGCGTTCGGTGCGCACGCAGTGGGCCCTTTGATGGTAGTAACGGCTCTATTTCTTTGGGGGCTATAAATTGGAGTGAGAGCCAGGCCATGGCAAGAGGTCTTGCACCTTGGAAATGTGTTTCCCTTGGTTGTGCATGGCTTAGTGCTCTCCAACTCACTTGTGCTCATAGATTTCACATCGTTGAAGTGAGTGATCGATCGCTAGTGCATTGCATCGTGAGGATTGCATCGAGTGGCACTTGGTGATCGAGTTGCATGCCGGTGATGCTTGTTACTCTTGGAGGTCGCCATCTCCTAGACGGCTTGGTGGCGAGAGGCTCCGTGGAAGCAAGCAAGGAGATTGTGCTTGGCTCCGGAGCAAGATTGTGAGGGGTTGGAGCTCACCCCACGGGAGATCGCGAAGAGCATCGCTAGTAGAGCGAGACGTGAAGAGCGACAAGTGGTCTGGCCGAGTCAAGTGCTAGAGCTTGTGGTAAGCACTCCACGTGGGAGAGTGTGACTTGCGGGTCACCACTAGCAAGAGGATCGGCGGCAACCTTGGAGCTTGTCTCAACGGAGGACGTAGCTTGTGGAGACAAGTGAACCTCCAGGAAATAAATCACCGAGTCAACATCTTCCCATCCTTCGTGGTGGTTTGCTCCCTTCTACACAAGTTACTTATTTGTGCATTACTTTACTTGTGTAGTTGTAGTTGCTCTTGTGAGACTAGTTAGCTTGTGTAGCTTGCCACTCACCTTCTTAGCTTATGTAGCTTAGAAGTAGTGTTCTTGATTAGCTTGTGTAGCTAATCAAGTTGTGCTCCTTGATTAGGATTCTGTATCCTTGTCATTGAGCACGTAGTGAGCTTATGTACTTAGTGCTCTTTTGCTTGCTAGTTGATAGGAGTTTCCCCCGTGCTCAAACTACTAGTGCTTAGGTTTGTGTGACCTTGCGTTAGAACAGTTTAGGGAAGCTCAATCTAGTATTGCACCTTTGTTTCTTGCTAGGATCTTTGACAAGGTGCTTAGAGTTATAGTTAGAGGGGTGAATCGTTGCTAGAACCGAATTGGTTTTATTCTGCTGCGATTAGTTATTAAAAAGGACTATTCACCCCTCTCTAGTCCGCCATCTCAATCCTACAGACACATAGAAACAACAAGGATGAGATAATAATTCATGAAAAACGACCAAGACAAAGCAATAACTCGAAAAGAGGACAACCAGGACAAGACAATGATTCAAGAAGAACAGCATATCCTGTGGAATATTCAAGTCAGGTACAAAAGGCAATAAAAAGTTACCAACAACCTCTCCAGACAAAGGACAGTATTCTCAAAGAACCCACGAAGATCAAAAATACACCAGAAAGAACCCGGAACACCATAAACGTCAAACCAACATGGACAAAAACAACCCGACAATACACTTCATCAAGAAGTATTCAACAGGCTCGGGGGATGCGCCTGAAACTTCATCAAAAAGTACTCGACAGGCTTAGGGGCTGCGCCCGAAACTTCACCAGAAAGGTACTCGACAGGCTCGGGGGCTGAACCTGAAACTTCATCAGAAGGTACTCAACAAGCTCGGGGGCTACACCCGAGACTTTCTCAAGGAAGTCAAATTTTCTCAAGACCCTCCGACTTCTTTGTTCCAAACAAGCAAGAGGCTCAGGGGCTGTAAGGTACACACACCCTCAAAAATTTTTCAGAAAACAAACCCTCTGACTTCTTTGTTCCGAACAAGCAAGAGGCTCGGGGGCTGCAGGGTACACACACCCTCGAAATTTTTTCCAGAAAACAGACCCTCCAACTTATTTGTTCCAAACAAGCAAGAGGCTCGGGGGGCTACAACCAAAGGGTGCGCTTTTCCGCGCATACTACCAGAAGAATTCAAGACCATTTCATGGTTTCTGTAGAGCTCAACCATGTGATGCTCGGGGGCTTGTCGATACGGGACCGACCAGGGTACCTGCCAACTCCCTAGCAGAAACCGGATCAAAGAGCACAACCTGGAGTCGAACAGTCTTGTTGGACCTTGTTGGAAAGTCTCTCTTGTAAAATTAGAGTAGGACACCTTTGATCTAGTCCGACTAGGATTCGAAGCACCGCTCGGCCCCTTGTAACTATAAAAGCGGACTGAGAGGACCCAATGAGGGACAGGTTCTCACAGATTATTCCGTACACCAAACCAACAGATAATACAATCCAACACAAAGGCTAACACCGATGGGACATAAGGCTATTACTCGATTACGAGGGCCTGAACCAGTATAAATCGTTTGTCTTCGCGTTCACTGCTGAGTTCCGGAGTTCACCGAAGCCCGAACAAACTATCTATCTATCTATCTCCGATGGTATGAATGTGACATTGACCATCTATCTATCTCTCCTAATGTTAAACCCTACTAATCACCCATAACCCACCTAGGTCACATGCTGCATGTCGACCTTGACCCATTACCTCTCTCTTTCTTGATCGTTTCCTATAATGGACACCTTGAAAGGTACTAAATGACTAAAGTGGGGTGAATCTTCTATAAAAATTCTATGAACAATACTTAAAGCAAAGTGGTATGATAAATATGAGGCGAAATAAATTTTACGCTAGCCTACTAAAAGAGGCAAGCCACCTAACCGTTATTAGGCTCTAGTCTCTAGTTTCACAACAACAAGGCTAAGTCACTAGTTTTTACTCAACTCCGAGGTGAGCAAGCTACACAAGTTTACTTCTACAAAAATAAATACAAGAATGTAAAAATAAGATAGTCATTGTCATACTGCCGGTGTGGTAAAGATGAATATCCAATTCAATCACAATACAAATAAAATCCTCAATAAAAAGATGATACAATATTTTTTACCGAGGTTCATGCGCTCATTGGAATCATACGCCAAACCCTTCTCAAGGGTTAACCAACACAAGATGGGGATTCACCAAGCTGCGAGCAATCCATTAGATTAACCAATTTACGATCTCCCGCGGGGAAGGCTCAAGGAATCCCTCACAAATATAATCCTCGATTGGGGGCTGTTGGTATTAATTAAATTTCACTTGGTTAATTATTTAGCCACCTCTCTTAAACCTATATCTCTTACAGTGACTAAGTTGTTATCCCTAATATGAATATAAGTGATATATTTGGAAACTTCCTAGAATAATACTAAGTAGTTATTATACAAGTGACTAGAGAGAATAAAATAAAATTAATCAAAGTATTTGTAAGCGCATATATATATATATATATATATATATATATATATATATATATACCATTGTAGCATTTTACCCTAGAGTATTTTGGGTTGTCGATTTATATTTTACCACTGGGAAGAAACTGACATGAGTAGAAAATAGATAGATCTCATATGCATATGCAATAGAGAGATAACCATGTATGATCAATTTACTCATAACAGGGTTAGTCACAAGATAAATAATGATAATGATAAATGTAATCAGTCCATACATGAAATAATGCAATTACACTTAGAGCACTCTCTGTCTAGACACTAACATGGATTAGGCAGAAGTACAAGAGTATTCCTAAGTCATTCTAAATTATATTATATTATCAAATTCATACTTAGATTAGTGCAATTATGATAGAAATCATGGCGAGCATACTTCATATGTAGACATAACGGAATATTACTAAGGAAGATCAAGAAAAGAACAAGATATAGTAATAATACATTCCTACTATCCCTACACTCGAGGAGTGGATTACAAAAGACTCAATGGGAGTATCACATCTACGATCTACCACATGGCCCCAAATATAGGGTGCATTCAAAGACAAACATCTAAACACCATGCTTACATGCCATCGGTCACTCACCCATGACATCAAAGAGTGAGCGCTATACGATCTTATGTATAAATATAAAGACATCCTAACTATGCTAAGTATATAATCTAGGCAAACAATGAATGGCACAATTGAGAACATAATCATCATCAAGCAAATGTCTAATCAAATGTATCAAGCAAAATACTTACAGAAGATACAAGAGAGAGCTTACAGAGGCTCTGATGAAGCCACGCTCCCGACACGATCAGGAATCCAAGCAGGGCTTGCCTCTTTTACTTCTAAACCTATGTAGCTATGCTCTAGATTGTGGAGCTCTAATGAACTATGGTTTTTAGCTATGGGAACTTGATCAAATGAATTGCACTTGATTGGGTGGTGAAACCCTAGGGTCTAGGGCTACTTATATAGGTCGAAGCGATGAATATCTGCCCTCGGATCAAACCGACCTTGAGCAATGGACCAGATGCATCCTCAAAGGCGGTGAAGGTACCACGAAATGGACGGAGGCTGACGAGGTGGGGCTAGTTTGGCCTGAACCCACCCCTGCTTTGGCCGAACCCCGCTCTCTGCCATCTGGGTCTGCTTTTGCAGGTGAGTCTCTGGTGTTCTCTAAGAATGTTCATGACACAGAGCCTGTTGACACTTTAGTAGCGCAATCACCAAAGACAGGGTGTTAGGCTAACTCTAATAACGGCGCCAGAAGTGCCTATGGGTATTTCTTATGTCTGTTGGGTAATTCCGCAAGCGCACATAATATACCGCTATAGCACTTCAGCCAGGAGTATTTCCAAGGTATCATTATTTATTTTATCTCAAGGGAAAGCGGTAGCTAGAAATGATAATAGGAAGAGATCCTTAATTCTATCTCAACTTAGTATAACTAGTGTAGAAGGGGGTAATCGAAGTATGATAGGAAGGTGATGATTCAAAGATAACAAATGAGATGCTAAAGGATAACTAGTGTAGTATAGCTAGGTGGGAGGACAACGAAGTGAGGAAGGTTCCTGTGATTCAAACTCTACTCTTGCGATCTAACCTTATCAAATAGATGGAACAACTAGGATTGCTATCTTACTACTTGTACTTGCTAGGGATAGTCCGAGACAGTAGAGGATAAAACCTCTACCCGAAGCGGCTATACTCTTATGGGAGCCTATCTTTTAAGAACTTGCTTAAAACACATGGTGAGATGCTAAGACTTAACAGGGCTGTCACCACCTGTCAGTACCCACAAACAATCCGTGCAACAAGCGGCAATCAAAGGTAAGATCTAGTCTAAGCACCACGTTTACACTAATTCTTACTACTCTAGCTGTGATCAAGGCAACTAGAGCACCCTACTGACAGGCTGATGAATAGGAAACAAGAGTTGGTTACAGGATCACAATCTAGTATGTAGCAACTATGAGGTAAGATAAATCACAACAATACTGTTACAAGAATAATATTGCACTAAGTAAATACTCAGTAAAGTAAGGCAAGAATATTATATTGAAATAAGTAAAGTCTTACAGAAGGAAAGATAAAGAGCTATACCAGACTCTCCAGCAGATGACTCTGGAGACCTCGAGTTTAGCTCGATGTAGGGTCGAGATGGCGGACTAGAGGGGGGTGAATAGTCCTTTATAACAACTAATCGCAGCGGAATAAAACCTAATCGGTTCTAGTGACAATTCATCCCTCTAACTAAGACTCTAAACACCTTGCCAAAGATCCTAGCGAGAAGCAAAGGTGCAAGTCTAGCTTGAGCTTCCCTAAACCGTTCTAGCGCAAGATCACACAAACTTAAGCGCTAGTACTTTAAGCACCGGGGAAACACCTATTAACTAGCAAGCAAAAACGCACTAAGCACCTAAGCTCACTACTTGCTCAATGACAAGGATACACAATCCAAATCAAAGAGCGCAACTCACTTTAGCTACACAAACTAAGTGAGAACTACTTCTAAGCTACACAAGCTAAGAAGGTGAGTGGCAAGCTACACAAGCTAACCGGTCTCACAAGAGCAACTACAACTACACAAATAAAGTAATGCACAATATAAATAACTTGTGTAGAAGGGAGCAAACCACCGCGAAGGATGGGAAGATGTTGACGCGGTGATTTATTTCCCGGAGGTTCACTTGTCGCCACAAGCTACGTCCTCCGTTGAGACAAGCTCCAAGGTTGCCGCCGGTCCTCTTGCTAGTGGTGACCCGCAAGTCACACTCTCCCACGTGGAGTGCTTACCACAAGCTCTAGCACTTGACTCGGCCGGACCACTTGTCGCTCTTCACGTCTTGCTCTACTAGCGATGCTCTTTGCGATCTCCCGCGGGGTGAGCTCCAACCCCTCACAAAGCTTCTCCGGAGCTAAGCAGAATCTTCTTGCTTGCTTCACGGAGCCACAAGCCACCAAGCCGTCTAGGAGGTGGCAACCTCCAAGAGTAACAAGCACCACCGGCTTGCAACACGATCACCTAGTGCCACTCGATGCAATCTCAAGATGCAACGCACTAGAATCACTCACTATCAATCAATCGGATGTGCACTAAGCAAGTGAGTGAGTGGGAGGGCTTCCAAGCACACCTACACAAGCCACACAGGCCCAAGGGTGCTCAGCTGGTCGGCCAAGGCCGCCAAGTGCTTGGATTTATAGCCCTCAAGCGAATAGAGCCGTTGCCCTCTCAAACAGGCCATCGGACTGAGCGTCGGACGCTCAGCCGCGCCACCGTCGGACCAATGTCCACGGTCCGACGCTCCCGATAGCCGCCACGTGTCACTAGCCGTTTGAAGTCGAACGTTGGATCACAACGGCTAACCTCCCGCGCTTCAGCTCACCGTCGGACGGAACACCGTCGGACCAACGAACTCCACGGTCCGACGCTTCCAGAGAGCTCCCCGAGGGCTGAAAACTGTCGGACGGTCGTCCGACGCTCGCCATCGGACTAAACCCAAGAGTCCGACGCTCTCAGAGCTTGCCACGTGTCAGCTCTCGCACGATCTGCACTGTCGGACGCTCGGACAAAAGTCCGACGCCCACAAACTTCAGCGTCCGACGCTCACAGGCCAAACACTGTCGGACGCACGAGGATGGCCCGACGCTGTCACTGCAGACAGCGTCCGACGCTCGCACCACAGCACAGAAGACAAGGGCAGGCCGTCGGACCAAACCCATGGTCCGACGCCCCCTGGCCTTAGCGTCCGACGCTCTTGCAACTTCGCCGAAAACCTCCGAATCCTGCCTCGCAAGCTCGGCAGGAGAAAGAGAGAGAACCACACCCTCTCTACCTCACAACACCACCTCCAAACACTTTTACCTTTGCAAAAGTGCTAACACCAACAAGTGTACACCTCATGTGCATGTGTGTTAGCTTTTCACAAACATTTTTCAATGGATTTTTCACTCTTTTCACCACGCCACTCAATCCTAGCATCGTATGCAAGTTAGATCACTCAAGTGGCACTAGATGACCGATATGCAAACAAGTTTGCCCCTCTTGATAGTACGGCCATCTATTCTAAATCCGGTCAAGCACTTCTCTACTCAACCTTAGACCGGTGAAATGGAAATGCCCTAGGTTATACCTTTGCCTTGCGCTTTCCATTTCGATCACCGTCTTCATCACCGTCTCCGACACCATCGATGCCGGTGCAACACATGCACCAACACCTCATGAGTGATATGATCCACTTCATATCATCACGTGGCTTTTGGTTCATCGATCCTTGACTTGCTTGCTCTTCACCATTGCGTTGGTCCATCGGCGCCAAGCCATCACCCGACTTACCCTTCACACTTGCAACCGGTCCATCGACGCGAAGCCTTGTCTTGATCTTCTTCACCTAGCCACATGACTCCATGTCATGTCTCATGCGTTTAGCTCCTTCATACCATATGTGTGAGCTAAGCATCATCTCCAAGCCATTTTCACCTCCATGGCATAGATGCTCACACACATGTACCTGTGGACTAATCACCTGTGTAATCAACACTTAAACACATATTAGTCCACTTAAGTTGTCACTCAATTACCAAAACCAAACAAGGACCTTTCACTTGACTCAACTTTAACTCCCACACTAGACTACACTACTACTAGAAGTGGAACTACACTATTCTTCACTTGTATCTTGAATGAATCATGTCTTGAAAGGGTGGAGGCAGTCTCTATTTATAAGGGGAGTGGAGAGGTGCCACGTCAGCGATCCGCGTGCTCCTTCATTCTCCTCCCTTGGATAAACCGCCTCAAAACCAACTTAAGATGGACGCTTGAGATTGAACCAGCTGCATGGAGGCGTGCCCTAGGTCGGTGGATCGAGCTGGTGGTCTGGGCCCAGCACCACGGTCTCCACCTGTCATAGAGAATGGCTATGTGCTGGGTTTGCTTGGTTCTTGTCGATTCACGTCTTGATCCATGTGCTTTGATCTTTCACCATTGAATGGAAACACAACTTTGATCTGAAGGTGGAATTGTGCTGGTAGGAGTGTCACACGGATCATTCCATGTCAGCAGAGCCCTAGGGGCCCCACATGTGGGTTGGCCGACCCCTATGTGGGCCCTCCACGTGCTCCACTCTCTTCTATATGCTTCCTTGAGTCATTTGTTGAAGTGTGATGGCTTGGTGCCCAACTAAGTGGGTCGGCCGACCCACTAAATTGGCCTCCAGGTGCTCATCTCTGCCCTGTTTGGTCCTCTCTGCATTCAAAAGCTAAGAGTACAAGTGGAACCAGTTATTGGATAAATTAAGTTCATGTTATGTTGATCTTCCGTCGAAACTGAGTCTTGTTGACGGTATTAGAGTGTGGAATTTTATGGCTTATCCACCGTCAACAGAGCCCACGCATAATTCGATATATTTTTATGGTATATGGATCCTCCTTTGGTTCTTTTCCTGTTTAGTCCCTACAAATCAAAGATTCACCAAAACTTGTTGAATTCTGTCAGTTTAAACCATATTCTATTGTTGTGATTGCATTTGAACCCTATTTTCATGTTTATTGATGGATGAAATCATAGAATAACTACCGCCAACAAGCTCCACCAAGCTTAACCTTTTCTAATCCCTTAGCAAACCCTTTCAAGATACTTGTGTAATCAAACAAAAACCTCCAGGATTAGAATAAACTATTCCGGCCATTAGACTTACCTCTGTTACCTTTAACTATGGAGCATATGGCCTTCTCTTGAGTCTTGGGCAATTGAAGGATAGAATGTCTAAGTTAATCACTAATGCTCAAACTCTTTTGCTCAACTCTTATCCTGGAGTTTTTGCAAGTTTTCAAAATAAAGCTTAGAGATTCCTTTGTATGACCTTCTCAAGTTTCTCAATATGTGGTATTTGTAGGTCCTCACCAAGGCAGTAGTAATGTATGCCTTCTCTCTCTCTCACCTTGTAACTATTGGCTTATATGGAGCTCATGGGTAAGGAGACAGCTCATACATACTTGCAATGCATATATTATAAAGTCAAACAATGGATCCAGAGAAACAAGTCATAAAATGCAATCATGATGTGCATGTGTGTGGATATGTGGTAGGTATATATGGTGGCTAAACTAATTCTACTTTTGCTCCTTAAAAACATTTCCCTCTTCTTCAAAACTCGGGAGTTGTGTTGCAGGACAACATGGGCTATCTGTTCTTCTTCTCTTTCTTCTGTTTTTTTTTCAGGCGGGCATTAGAGTTCCGATTGCTTTGATAATTCGGACTCTTGTCCATTTCTACCTCTCAGGCGTGCATCTTTGTACCCATTGGTTTCTCTCATCTCTCATTTTGCATAGCCACATGCCTCTTCTCTGCAACAATACTCCCTCTCTTTCTCCGTTGAGAGATAGCAGGAGTAGCAAGTGTATGCGGTGTGTGTGTGATCTTGATTTTCAAAGTATGACAAGTTTCTAAAGTATCAACAGAGCTTGACAACACTCAATGCAAAGGAAGTAGCATGTAAATGTGTGGGTTTTCCTATTCTAGCATGTATGGCTATGGTGGAAATTTAAACTTTGTTATACAGGAACTCATCATGTGGTTTTCTAAGGATTTTCAAAATAAATCTCCAGAACTTAAGTATCACTAGGAACAAGATAAATATCAGCTCAAACTTCTTCATATCATATCCCACAATTATCTAGACATAGATCAAGCTTCAAGCATTTGCTACCCAGAAGTTTCAGGTTCAAAGTAAATCTTCAAGTCAAAATAGTTGTGTCAAAAACTTAGGATAATTCAGGTTTGAAGACTAGGTACTCAAAGGGATTATTGTGAAGTGTTAATTATCAATCCTATGCATGGTTTCCATCTATGTGATCAAAACTTTTGTATGCACTCTCTTTCTTTCTATTTTATTTTAATTCAAACCTAAGAAACACACTAAACTAGCAAATCTTTATTTGGTTTCAATTTTATTTCACTAGCTAACACACTCAAAAAAAATATAATAATGCAGCAGGATGGGAAACTTATACTTAGCTGGATTAAGCGGAGGATGCTCTCCCCAAGCTGGATGTTGATGTAGTCTTGATGTTGCAGTTGAGTGATCTTTTTCGGAGTAGGTGTACCAGTGGCTTGTAGGCGTCGGGTTGAACTAGCTCTTGATCATGTATTATCATGTGTTTGATGTTGGTTTGTAATTCCAGCAGAAAGCTCACTAAGTGGGTGGACCTTCATGTGCCTTTTTAAGATTTTTAATAAAGGTATGGACCTTCATATGTCCACATATTTTTAGGATTTTGTTTATATTTATGAATGCAAAAATTAGATATGATGAAATAACCTATCCTAGATGCATGCAAATTTATTTTTGTGCCACCACAATGAATAGTCTTATGAGCCATGCCACGGGATTAGTCACATGGGGCTTTATTATTATTATTATTATTATTATTATTATTATTATTATTATTATTGTTGTTGTTGTTGTTGTTGTTGTTGTTGTTGTTGTTGTTGTTGTTGTTGTTGTTGTTGTTGTTGTTGTTGTTGTTGTTGTTGTTGTTGTTATTCAATGCAATGCAATAAATATTTTTATTTTCCTTTAAATGAAGCAAGGTAAATATGCAACTACTTATACTAATATGCTAAAAGGAAATTATGAAATGCTGAAAAAGAAATATGGATACGTACCAAGTTTACTTTTTGGCAAAGGGTTCCGAACAGGACTTCTTGTCTTGTTCATTCCTTGTTTAGAGCATCGTCGGGCTGAGATGGTGACCCCAATTGCACCTCTGATGATGATGAGCTAGAAGGCGACTCCTTCTTCCTGCATTCCTTTATGCTTGGTGAAATTGGTGTTTGATGCTGAGGTTGGGGCTCATCGTTCACAGTCTCTTCACTTTTCTTCTCTTTTATTGTAGGAGTCTCATCACTCCTTACAACTTGTCCTTCATTGTCCGCCCAACCATCCTTGGGCGGTTGGTTCTTTTGGTGTTGAGATGAACAACATCTCCTCCTTGATCTATTCTTCTTTGGCTGCTCATAAGTTGTATAGCTATTGAACTAGCAGCGTACCTTTTTTGTGTGGAATTGAAAATGGACTCCCGCTGATCTCATATAGATGATTGCTCGTGTAGTGTTGAGGAATGGTGTTCCAAGTATAATCGGTGGATCGTACTTTTCCGCTCCCATGTCAAGGACCAAGAAGCCAGTGGGGACATAATGATCTTGAATCTTCACCATGACATCCTTCTGGAAATCTAAACGTCAAATGCGCCATCTGTAGCTTGGCCATTATATTGACACTCGATCTAGTGTCGCAGAAGGTTTTGTAGAAGATTTTCCGGTTGATTGTGCAGTCGATCGTCGGCACTCCTAGATTGTCTAGCTTAGGTAAATGTGTTGATGCAAGGAGGTCATTGTATTCGGCTCGAACCGAGTTAATCATCCTCACAACTTCAGTGTGAGTCTGCTTGGTCTTGTTCTTCCTTTCGGTTCTCTTCTTCTATGCTAACTTGTCCTCGTAGATGTATGGTTTCTGCAGATGGACGGGAGTTTGTAGTGTTTTGTTCTTGAAAGTGAATATCTCCTTCTTACCCTTGATAGTGAAACAGATCTTGGCGCTGTCGGCGTAGATGATAGCCTTAGCAGTGCTTAGGAATGGTCATTCCAAGATGATAGGTGACTTTTCATCTCCTCCTATCTCAACTACCTCAAAGTCTGCGGGTACATACGAGTGTCCAACTCGTACATAGATATCCTCAAGGATACCTGTCGGTGCTAATTTTGGCGAGGCTAACACCGGCTAGTAAATATGTGTTTTGCGGTTGAGGCTACGGATGGTGTGCAAGGGGAACACAGGGATTATACTGGTTCAGGCCGAGCAAGCCCTACGTCCAGTGGAGAGGAGAGTCGTGTTGCCTTGCACCGGGGTGCTTGTAGTAGGGGTTACAAGCTAGTCGAGAGAGGGAAGTGCTCCCAGGTCTCTTGTGAGTGTCTAAATGTTTACAAGTCGTTTGCTGTGGGTGAGAACTTGGAACTTCTCCGTCCGTTCTCCGTTCGTCTGTCCTCCTCCTAAAGCTGGTCTCTGCCCTCCCTTTTATAGCCGCAAGGGAGAGGCAAAGGCGGCTACGACGCTACCTATTAAAATAGTGAGGAGTTGCCGTTCCCCGTTTGACTAGCTGCTGCCTTTTCTCCGTGTCTCCGGGGTATGGGTATGGCTATCTTGGTTCGCGAGTTCCAAGGTAGAAACAGTCGTCTGACCATGTCTTGTCGTCAGCTCTCTGGGTCTTCTGGATACGGCCGTCGTGGTCCGCACGACTTTGGTGAGTTCACACCTGCCGGCTATCCTTCCGTACGATGTGACAAGAGGGAGAGTCACCTTGGGGCGCTGTTTCCCGAGGCTCGGGATCCTGAAGGCGTGCTCGTCCTTTCGTGTGGACGGCGCAGTGGGCGTCTTTCCCGAAACGGGGCGGCGCACCGTGGACCACACCGTGGAGGACGATCGTAGTGAGCCCATCAAATCTTGGGGCGTTGTTTCCCGAGGCTCGGGATCCTGAAGGCGTGCTCATCCTTTCGTGTGGACGGCGCAGTGGGCGCCTTTCCCGAAGCGGGGCAGCGCACCGTAGACCATACCGTGGAGGACGGTCGTAGTGGGCCCATCAAATCTGCTGTCAGGGAAATCCCGACAGGTGGTATGGCCATCAGGGGCATGCGAAGCACAGTCGCGTCGAGAGTCTCGCCTGACGGGACAGTGCTTGTAAAGTGGTCAGAGAGATTTCTTGTGGTCCAAGATTGCTCCGCTGACATCACCCGTGCCTTGGATGCCGACTTTGGCGCCGTGGATGCCGCTCTCCCGAGTTCTCCCGAGGAGGCTTCGGGCGAGGCTCGGGCGAATCGGAGACTTGGGCGCCCAGGACGCCGCCTCCCGAGCTCTCCCGAGGAGGGTCGGGCGAATCGGAGGTTTGGGCGCCGAGGACGCCATTCTCCCGAGCTCTCCAGAGGAGGCTCGGGCGAATCGGAGACTTGGGCGCCCAGGACGCCGCCTCCCGAGCTCTCCCGAGGAGGCTCGGGCGAATCGGAGAGTTGGGCGCCCAGGACGCCGCCTCCCGAGCTCTCCCGAGGAGGCTCGGGCGAATCGGAGACTTGGGCGCCCAGGACGCCGCCTCCCGAGCTCTCCCGAGGAGGCTCGGGCGAATCGGAGACTTGGGCGCCGAGAACGCCACCTCCCGAGCTCTCCCGAGGAGGCTCGGGCGAATCGGAGAATTGGGCGCCGAGGATGCCACTCTCCCGAGCTCTCCTGAGGAGGCTCGGGCGAATCGGAGACTTGGGCGCCGAGGACGCCGCCTCCCGAGCTCTCCCGAGGAGGCTCGGGCGAATCGGAGACTTGGGCGCCGAGGACGCCGCTCTCCCGAGCTCTCCCGAGGAGGCTCGGGCGAATCGGAGACTTGGGCGCCGAGGACGCCGCCTCCCGAGCTCTCCCGAGGAGGCTCGGGCGAATCGGAGACTTGGGCGCCGAGGACGTCGCTCTCCCGAGCTCTCCCGAGGAGGCTCGGGCGAATCGGAGACTTGGGCGCCGAGGACGCCGCCTCCCGAGCTCTCCCGAGGAGGCTCGGGCGAATCGGAGAATTGGGCGCCGAGGACGCCGCTCTCCCGAGCTCTCCCGAGGAGGCTCGGGCGAATCGGAGACTTGGGCGCCGAGGACGCCGCCTCCCGAGCTCTCCCGAGGAGGCTCGGGCGAATCGGAGACTTGGGCGCCGAGGACGCCGCCTCCCGAGCTCTCCCGAGGAGGCTCGGGCGAATCGGAGACTTGGGCGCCGAGGACGTCGCTGTCCCGAGCTCTCCCGAGGAGGCTCGGGCGAATCGGAGGTTTGGACGCCGAGGACGCCGCTCTCCCGAGCTCTCCCGAGGAGGCTGTCATTAGTGGAATGATGTCGTGGGCCTCTGTAGACGCGGCCTTCGTGGGCTTCCACTGGCCTTACTTGGGCCAGGCCAAGTTGGGAATGAGGTTTTTTGCATCGAAGTTGGGTACCCCTAACTTTGGTAACCGACAGTAGCCCCCGAGCCTATGGCGGAGTGAAGGCACTCCTCCACAGGTTCACGCTGGTTCTTCCTGTCAAAAAAGATAAAGTGTGGGTTGTTTTTTCCGGGGGGTGCGCGCGAGCGCACCCGCCGGGTGTAGCCCCCGAGGCTTTGGAGGGATGATATATCCCTTCAAAGGCTTAGAATCGTGCTTGTTAGTCCTCGGGTGTTTTTCGATTTATTTAGGTGGGTTGTTTCCTTGGAAGCGGAGCCCCCGAGCCTCCCACCGTGTTGGGAGATCGTTCGGTGGTCTTTCCAAGGTGCAGGGCAAGTTTCCGAGCCTCCGTTTTCGTATCGGAGATCGATCGGGTTCCTCCCTGTCTTTTTTAATTCGACCTTCACGCTCTTTTTTCGGGAAGAGGAAGGTTTGGTCCTGCTCGACTTCCCCGCTGGGGCACGAGTCGGCATTTCCGGTGAGCTACAAACGGGTTGGTCCAAGTGGAGGTCCGTGCCCTATTCGTTAAGGGTCGGCTAGTGGCCTGAGCACACTCCAATTATTTCCCGAGGGTCAGTTAGTGGATGTCGGGTCCCTTCGACGGGTCCCGAGGGCATGATGCCTCCCACGGAGGGATTCCACGTAACCGACTCACTACTGGGACTTGGACACAGCATGGGATGTCCCTTGTGACGTTCCGGGCGTCGGGATACTGGCCGTTTTCGTGACCCATCCACTAGCTGTCCCTAACTCGATTTCCCTGGGGCGACTGTTCGAGCCTCGGAGGGCCAGTCTTCGATCCCCTGGGAACGTAACGGGCGCCCGAGCCCGGGGTTTCTTCGTTGAGAAAACGTAGGTGGAATCGAAGCGCGCGGTTGTAATGATTTGGCTCACCTTTTGAGGCGCGAAGCCTGACGGACGCGACGGTTCGGCTCAGTCGAGGCGGTTTGCGTGCGCGGTGATGGCGGGTCTCTTCCAAGCCGAGGTCGAGCTCCCTCCTCTGAACCTGCCGTGAAGAAGAAGCGGGCCATAGTGCCCTTGTAAAAAGTAACCTTTCGGGAGTGGTTTGAAAGGAAACAAACAATATGGCCCTTCGTGGCCTTAACATTTATGTAAATATTTGCTGAATGTTTGTTTCGCTTTGTTTCCTGCTTTTTTCCTTAGGCATTTTTTCTTGCCGATCCTGCGCCCGGGCCATCGAGCCTCGGGGGACGCTTTTCGGGTGTCGTAGCTTTAGTGGCATAGACGCAGCCGACGTCCTAAGAGCTTTGGCAGAAAGAATCCTTTAGAAAAGAAGCTTAGGTGTTTCCTCCCGAGCTTCCTCCCTTGGCCGAGCGTAGATCTTATAGGTTTTCTTCCGAGTGCGGGTTAGCTTTCGAACACGGAGTGGCGAGGGAAGATGCTGTGGCCCTGGGGCATAAGCGGTCTCCGACTCGACCGACTCTGTCTTCTGGGGCTTCCCTCATTCTTCGAATTCTATAAGTTCATGCTTGATTTCCGGAAGAAAGCGTGTTTTAGGGAGAAACGAATTCGACAAGTTTTGAAATTTTTGCGTTTCCAAAATTGTTTAATCTCGGGATAGTTCGGGGGTTCCCCCCGTCCTAGCCCCCGAGGGAGGGTCGGCCTTTCCGTAGGATAGGCCGGGCCTCGCTTTTAATGCGTGGTGAAATAAAGGTTCATTTCACTTCCGAGTGTAGGCTCGGATTGAAAATCTAAAATCATGTTAAAAAGAGCAGAAGTCGGGTCTTTTCATCGATTTCAAGATTTTCAAAATAGTACAATGCATGGAATCTTAAGGATAGAAGCGACGTAGCTGTTCGATGTTCCAAGCGTTGTTGTAGACCTCGCCGTTCTCGTTCGCGAGCTTGTATGTGCCGGGGAGTTGTACCTCGGCGACGATGAATGGTCCTTCCCACGGCGGAGTGAGCTTGTGGCGCCCTTTGTTGTCCTGCCTGAGCCGTAGCACCAGGTCGCCTACGCTGAAGGTTCGACCTCGGACGCGCCGAGCATGGTACTTGCGTAGGGATTGCAAGTATTTGGCCGAGTGCAGCAGGGCCACGTCCCGAGCTTCGTCGGCTTGGTCCAGCGCGTCTTCCCGAGAAGTTTGATTGCCTTGTTCATCGTAGGCTCGGACTCTCGGGGCGCCGTATTCCAGGTCCTTAGACTCCATATTACTGCCGGAAGCTCCGTCAGCCACCTTTTGCCGAATTTATTCAATCGGTTGAATATCCTTGGCTTAAGGCCTTGGAGAACCATGCCATTGGCGCGTTCTACCTGGCCGTTCGTCCTCGGGTGGGCGACGGCTGCCCAGTCCACTCGTATGTGGTACTCATCGCAGAAAGCCAGAAATTTCTTTCCGGTGAACTGCGTGCCGTTGTCCGTGATAATGGAGTTCGGGATGCCGAACCGGTGGACGATGTCGGTGAAGAACAACACCGCTTGAGCCGAGCTGATTTGGGTGATCGGCCGAGCCTCGATCTACTTGGAGAACTTGTCGATGGCGACAAGCAAGTGGGTGAAGCCCCCGGGTGCCTTCTGGAGGGGCCCGACAAGGTCTAGTCCCCAAACAGCGAACGGCCAAGTGAGCGGGATCGTCTGGAGGGCTTGAGCCGGTAAGTGAGTCTGCCGAGCATAGTACTGGCACCCTTCGCAGGAGCGTACCACCTCAGTAGCATCGGCCACGGCGGTTGGCCAGTAGAAGCCTTGTCGAAAGGCGTTACCGACCAAGGTTCTCGGCGCTGCGTGGTGACCGCAGGCCCCGGCGTGTATCTCTTCGAGCAGGCGTTTGCCCTGACTGAAAGGGATACAGCGCTGAAGCACGCCAGAGGGACTCCGCCGGTAGAGGCTACCATCGATCATGGCGAAAGACTTGGCTTTGCGAGCCAGTCGTCGTGCTCTGGTCTTGTCCGGGGGAAAAATGCCTCGGACTAGCCAGCTGACCAGCGGCTCGCGCCAGTCTGGTTCGTCGTCGTCCATCTCGGCTTCAATCTCCATTGCCTCGGCTTCGTCGCCGTCCTTACCCATGACCTCGGGTGACTCCCCTTTGTCGGAAGGGTCGACAGCCCCCGAGGGATCGGCATTGATCGAGGGCTTGTGGAGGTCATTGGCGAATACGCCCGTCGGGACCGTGGCCCTTTCGGCTGCAATTTTTGCCAACTCATCGGCCTCCTCGTTGTACCGACGCGCAATGTGGTTGAGCTCGAGGCCGTCGAATTTTTCCTCGAGCAACCGCACCAGCGTGCAGTAGGCGGCCATTCTGGGGTTCTGGCACGTCGACTCCTTCATGACCTGATCCACGACGAGCTGGGAGTCGCCTCGGACCTCGAGGCGTCGGATCCCGAGCTCGATGGCGATGTGGAGACCGTTGACCAGAGCCTCATATTCGGCCACGTTGTTGGAAGCCGTGAAGTGTAGCCGTAGTAGGTACTTGAGCCGGACCCCGAGGGGTGAGATGAAGACGATGCCTGCGCCAGCACCAGTCTTCATCATCGACCCGTCGAAGTTCATGACCCAATATTCCTCTTGGGTCGGGAGTGGCGGTAGTTGTGTCTCGGTCCACTCTGCCACGAAGTCCGCAAGTACCTGGGACTTGATGGCTTTGCGTGGCGCGTAGGTGATGCCGTCACCCATGAGCTCGATGGCCCACTTGGCGATCCTCCCCGTCGTTTCCCGATTTTGGATCACCTCCCCGAGGGGGAAGGACGACACCACGGTCACGGGGTGGGATTCGAAGTAGTGCCGCAACTTGCGTCGGGCAAGGACGATCGCGTACACTAGCTTCTGGATCTGAGGGTAGCGTATCTTGGTCTCTGACAAGACTTCACTGATGAAGTAGACCGGTCGCTGTACCGGTAAGGCGTGTCCTTCTTCTTGCCGCTCTACGACGATCGCTGCACTCACAACCTGGTTGGTAGCCACGACATATAGTAAGAAATTTTCCTCCTTCGTAGGAGGCACAAGAACCGGCGCTTTTGAAAGTAGAGCCTTAAGCCTTTCGAGGGCTTCCTGGGCCTCGGTGGTCCAGGTAAAGCGTTTGTTTTTCTTAAGCAACCGATACAAGGGAAGGCCCTTTTCGCCGAGCCTTGAGATGAATCGACTCAAGGCCGCGAGACACCCCATAAGCTTCTGCACGCCCTTCGGGTTTCGGATCGGACCCATCTGTGTGATGGCCGATATCTTTTCCGGGTTGGCTTCGATGCCACGCTCGGAAACAATGAACCCGAGGAGCATGCCCCGTGGGACCCCGAAAACGCACTTCTCGGGGTTTAGCTTTATGTTTTTCTTTTTAAGGCAGTCGAATGCCTTTTCTAGGTCGGCTACTAAGTCACTCGCCTTCCTGGATTTTATCACTATATCGTCTACGTAAGCCTCAACGGTTCGCCCGATGAGGTCCCCAAAAACTTTGAGCATGCAACGCTGGTAAGTTGCGCCCGCGTTTTTGAGGCCAAATGGCATGGTTACGTAACAATATGTGCCGAAAGGAGTGATGAAAGAGGTCGCTAATTCGTCGGACTCTTTCATTCGGATCTGATGGTAACCGGAATAAGCATCAAGAAAGCAAAGCCGCTCACAGCCAGCAGTAGAATCTACTATTTGGTCAATGCGAGGTAATGGAAATGGATACTTAGGACAAGCTTTATTTAAACTAGTGTAATCGACGCACATTCTCCATTTTCCATTTTTCTTTTTAACCAAAACAGGATTTGCTAACCATTGTGGATGGAAGACCTCCTTGATGAATCCAGCCGCCAAAAGCTTCTGCACCTCCTCCCCGATGGCCCGGCGCTTCTCCTCGTCGAATCGGCGCAGGCGTTGTTTCACCGGCTTGGATCCGGCCTGGATGTCTAAGGAGTGCTCGGCGACCTCCCTCGGGATGCCTGGCATATCCGAGGGGCTCCACGCAAACATGTCGGCGTGTTTGCGGAGGAAGTCGACGAGCACTGCCTCCTATTTTGGGTCGAGGGTGGCGCTGACCTTCAGCGCCCTGCCGTTGGGGGAGTTCGGGTCGAGGAGGACATCCTTCACCCCCTCAGCGGACTTAAAGGTGCCCGTGGCCTTCTTGGGGTCGGGGACCTCTTTTTCTAACCTGTCGAGGTCGGTCATGAGGGCTTCTGACTCCACCAACGCGCCGGCGTACTCGCAGCACTCGACGTCGCACTGGTACGCGTGCTGGTAGGAGGCGCTGATGGTAATCACCCCTTTTGGCCCTGGCATCTTGAGCTTGAGATAGGCGTAGTTCGGAACTGCCATGAACTTTGCGTAACATGGCCTCCCGAGGATGGCGTGGTAGGTGCCGTGGAAGCCTACCACTTCAAATGTCAGGGGCTCCTTCCTGAAGTTGTCAGGAGTCCCGAAGTAGACGGGCAGATCGATCTGCCCGAGGGGTTGCACGCTCTTTCCGGGCACTATCCCGTGGAATGGGGACGTCGTGGCCCGGAGGAGCGAGCGACTGATCCCCATTAAGTCGAGGGTCTCAGCGTAGAGAATGTTGAGGCCGCTGCCTCCGTCCATGAGGACTTTGGAGAGCCTCGTGTTGCCGACGACGGGGTCGACAACAAGTGGGTAGCGTCCCGGCGATGGGACGTAGTCCGGGTGGTCGTCCCGGCTGAAGGTGATAGCGTCGTGGGACCAGTCAAGGAAGCATGGTGTCGCTGGTCCGGCGGAGTAGACCTCCCTGCGCTCGCGCTTTCGCTGCCGCGGCGTAGGGGCGGTCCCGGGCCCCCCGAAGATCATGAGGCATTTGTCGATGGGCGGGAACTCATCGTCCTTCCCGCCCTCGTCCTCCTGATCCCTGGCGGGCTTCTTGCCGGCGTCGTCCTTGAACGGCTGCCGGCTGTAGTGCTTCTTGAGCATCACACACTGTGCGAGTGTGTGATGTACTGGACCCTGGTGATAAGGGCATGGCTTGCTGAGCATGTCGTCGAAGCGGCCTCGAGGGGGTCGTTCCCTCTTGGGTTCGATGGCCGCCACGAGGGAGTCATCGCGGAGTGGGGCCTTTCCCTTCCCCTTCTTCTTCTTGTTGTTCGGTCCTCGGGAAGAGGTGCCCTCGGGGGCCTCCTCCTTCCGTTTGCCCTTGGGGTCGGAGAAGAGGGCTCCTACCGCCTCATCCCCTGAGGCGAAGCTGGTAGCGATCTTCATGAGTTCAGAGACACTGGTGGGTGTCCGGCGTCCGAGCTCATGAACGAGCTCTTTGCAGGAGGTTCCTGCGGCAAACGCTCCGACTACATCGGAGTCGGCGACCTGGGGCAGCTCGTTGTACTGTTTGGAGAAGCGCCGGATGTAGTCCCGGAGGGACTCGCCCGGTTTCTGCTTGCAGCTGCGGAGGTCCCAGGAGTTACCAGGGCGTACGTACGTGCCCTGGAAGTTTCCTACGAATATCTTGACCAGATCGCTCCAGTCGAAGATCTTTCGTGGGGGAAGGTGTTCCAGCCAAGCTCTTGTGGAATCGGCGAGGAACAGGGGGAGGTTGCGGATGATGATGAGGTCATCCTGCGCGCCGCCAAGTTGGCACGCAAGGCGGTAGTCCGCTAACCAGAGTTCGGGGTTAGTTTCCCCCGAGTACTTGGCTATGTTGGTTGGTTGTCGGAATCGGGACGGGAACTTGGCCCTTTGGATGGCCTCGCTGAAGACGCGTGGTCCCGAGGGCTCGGGTGAGGGTTCACGATCCTCATCCGAGTCGTAGCGCCCGCCCCGATGGACGCTGTAGCCGCGCGCGGCTCCGTCAGTCTTTCGCCGACCACGGGCTTGTAGGATGGCTCGGACGTCGACGTCCTTGCCAAGCTGTTGGTGGACTGACGGAGCCCTTGGAGCCTCGGGTCGAACCGAGGCTTCGCGCTTGTGACGTGCTATGCCACCATGCTGGTGACTTTCGGCGCCATGGTGTCACGACGCTGAACTTTCCGCCTGGAGGACGGCGGCATCCTCCAGGAGGTCTTTGAGCTGATTCCTGAGCTGTCGTGCCTCCTCGGAGGAGGGCTCAGGTATGCTTCGGAGTAGCATGGCTGCTTCCGCGAGCTTTCGGCTTGCTCGGGGGGCGACCCCTGGTGTCTCGGCCCTGTCGTCAGCGATGATTCGGGCCTGGACATCTCGGGCTCGACGCCGAGCTGCTCCTCCATCGGTTTGCCGCTCGCCAAGCTCCAGCGTAGCTCGCAGCTGGGTGAGGCGCAAGCGGTCCTCGTCCATCCGTGCCTCAAGCTCCCGGAGCTGCTCTAGCTCCGGGGTTTGAGGTGCGGAGCGAGAGGTTCCTGCCCCCTGACCCAGCGGCGGGGCTGACCGCGAGGGCTTCGGGGCCGCTGGAGGGGGCGTGACTTGTTCGTGCTGGGGATGCGACGGAGGGGGTATGTCGTCGTCACCCCCCGAGTGGACATCCTCTACTCGCCCCTCATCAGGGTGCATCAAGTTGTAGCACTCCCGAGAGGGGTCGATGTAGGTCCTCTGTGAGCTGGGGACGACGCTCGGTGCGTTCTCCCCCGAGTCGTTGGTGTGGGCGGCGTTGTCCACATTTGCCCAGAATTCGTCATCATCGTCGCTGTAGCTGCGACGAGGCGAGTTCCGGTCATAACGATTCCCCCCTCCGAGCGTTGTCGAGGGGTGAGGTTGGCGGTGGTGTCTGTTTCCCCACCGCCGTGTGTCCTGGCACTTTCCCCAGGGGATGGCGGTGAGGATGCCACGTGGTCTCCCACGAGGCTGTCTTGGCGCTCGAGGCGCTGGACCGGAGTGTCCGACAGTTCGTGCAATAATGCATGAACTGCACGCACGTGGGCGTCCATGGCGGTCTGAAGCCCAAAGAAGGACGACGGCGCCGTTCCCCTCTGCCGGTGAGGGCGGAGAGAAAAATCGGCTGGCGTCGCGTTTCCGCCCTCGCCCGTCCCTCGGGCGGTAAGCGGATGCGTGACCGCTGGTGCCGGAGATTCCGGGACCGCGGTCGGCGCAGTATTGGCTACGCCCGTTGGGGTTGCCTGGTGAGTCGCATCTCCCGCGGCGGGAGGCTGGTTGGCACCACTGCGCCTCCTCCTCCTGATTCGCCGAGGGCGGCGTGCAACGTCTCCCCCGTCCTCCGAGGCGGGCGGAAGCGTGGCGGGGGTCCTTTCTCCGGCCGTCTGCGGGGCCAGAGTCGGGACGACCGTGACACGGGGCCCGGTCGGGCGCAGGTTCATCTCGAGCCCATGGCCAGTGGCCATGAACTCGAGAGTCCCGAACCGGAGTTCCGTGCCAGCGGGAAGCGTGGTGGAGCTGGTTGCCATCCGAAACCTATGTCAACGCGCAAAAGGCCCCTACCTGGCGCGCCAACTGTCGGTGCTAATTTTGGCGAGGCTAACACCGGCTAGTAAATATGTGTTTTGCGGTTGAGGCTACGGATGGTGTGCAAGGGGAACACAGGGATTATACTGGTTCAGGCCGAGCAAGCCCTACGTCCAGTGGAGAGGAGAGTCGTGTTGCCTTGCACCGGGGTGCTTGTAGTAGGGGTTACAAGCTAGTCGAGAGAGGGAAGTGCTCCCAGGTCTCTTGTGAGTGTCTAAATGTTTACAAGTCGTTTGCTGTGGGTGAGAACTTGGAACTTCTCCGTCCGTTCTCCGTTCGTCTGTCCTCCTCCTAAAGCTGGTCTCTGCCCTCCCTTTTATAGCCGCAAGGGAGAGGCAAAGGCGGCTACGACGCTACCTATTAAAATAGTGAGGAGTTGCCGTTCCCCGTTTGACTAGCTGCTGCCTTTTCTCCGTGTCTCCGGGGTATGGGTATGGCTATCTTGGTTCGCGAGTTCCAAGGTAGAAACAGTCGTCTGACCATGTCTTGTCGTCAGCTCTCTGGGTCTTCTGGATACGGCCGTCGTGGTCCGCACGACTTTGGTGAGTTCACACCTGCCGGCTATCCTTCCGTACGATGTGACAAGAGGGAGAGTCACCTTGGGGCGCTGTTTCCCGAGGCTCGGGATCCTGAAGGCGTGCTCGTCCTTTCGTGTGGACGGCGCAGTGGGCGTCTTTCCCGAAACGGGGCGGCGCACCGTGGACCACACCGTGGAGGACGATCGTAGTGGGCCCATCAAATCTTGGGGCGTTGTTTCCCGAGGCTCGGGATCCTGAAGGCGTGCTCATCCTTTCGTGTGGACGGCGCAGTGGGCGCCTTTCCCGAAGCGGGGCAGCGCACCGTAGACCATACCGTGGAGGACGGTCGTAGTGGGCCCATCAAATCTGCTGTCAGGGAAATCCCAACAGGTGGTATGGCCATCAGGGGCGTGCGAAGCACAGTCGCGTCGAGAGTCTCGCCTGACGGGACAGTGCTTGTAAAGTGGTCAGAGAGATTTCTTGTGGTCCAAGATTGCTCCGCTGACATCACCCGTGCCTTGGATGCCGACTTTGGCGCCGTGGATGCCGCTCTCCCGAGTTCTCCCGAGGAGGCTTCGGGCGAGGCTCGGGCGAATCGGAGACTTGGGCGCCCAGGACGCCGCCTCCCGAGCTCTCCCGAGGAGGGTCGGGCGAATCGAAGGTTTGGGCGCCGAGGACGCCGTTCTCCCGAGCTCTCCAGAGGAGGCTCGGGCGAATCGGAGACTTGGGCGCCCAGGACGCCGCCTCCCGAGCTCTCCCGAGGAGGCTCGGGCGAATCGGAGAGTTGGGCGCCCAGGACGCCGCCTCCCGAGCTCTCCCGAGGAGGCTCGGGCGAATCGGAGACTTGGGCGCCCAGGACGCCGCCTCCCGAGCTCTCCCGAGGAGGCTCGGGCGAATCGGAGATTTGGGTCGCCGAGGACGCCGCTCTCCCGAGCTCTCCCGAGGAGGCTCGGGCGAATCGGAGACTTGGGCGCCGAGGACGCCGCCTCCCGAGCTCTCCCGAGGAGGCTCGGGCGAATCGGAGAATTGGGCGCCGAGGATGCCGCTCTCCCGAGCTCTCCCGAGGAGGCTCGGGCGAATCGGAGACTTGGGCGCCGAGGACGCCGCCTCCCGAGCTCTCCCGAGGAGGCTCGGGCGAATCGGAGACTTGGGCGCCGAGGACGCCGCTCTCCCGAGCTCTCCCGAGGAGGCTCGGGCGAATCGGAGACTTGGGCGCCGAGGACGCCGCCTCCCGAGCTCTCCCGAGGAGGCTCGGGCGAATCGGAGACTTGGGCGCCGAGGACGTCGCTCTCCCGAGCTCTCCCGAGGAGGCTCGGGCGAATCGGAGACTTGGGCGCCGAGGACGCCGCCTCCCGAGCTCTCCCGAGGAGGCTCGGGCGAATCGGAGACTTGGGCGCCGAGGACGCCGCTCTCCCGAGCTCTCCCGAGGAGGCTCGGGCGAATCGGAGACTTGGGCGCCGAGGACGCCGCCTCCCGAGCTCTCCCGAGGAGGCTCGGGCGAATCGGAGACTTGGGCGCCGAGGACGTCTCTCTCCCGAGCTCTCCCGAGGAGGCTCGGGCGAATCGGAGGTTTGGACGCCGAGGACGCCGCTCTCCCGAGCTCTCCCGAGGAGGCTGTCATTAGTGGAATGATGTCGTGGGCCTCTGTAGACGCGGCCTTCGTGGGCTTCCACTGGCCTTACTTGGGCCAGGCCAAGTTGGGAATGAGCTTTTTTGCATCGAAGTTGGGTACCCCTAACTTTGGTAACCGACAATACCCTTCGGGTAGCATAGTGACTGGTCTGCAAGCTGCAAACACATGGTTATGTGGGATAGTGTATCACCATGGATTTTCTCATAGATTACCTTACGCATAGTGTTGACGCTTGCACCAAAGTCACATATCGCTTCTTCAAAGATGTCTTGACTAATGACTATTGGTATGATGGGCCTTCCTGGGTATCCCTTCTTCTCTGGCATAGAATCATCTTTCTATCCCTTTGTTTGCTGATCTATGTGGTATCATCCTGCATTGAATATGTCCACAAGAATTATAGTTTCCAACTGACCTAGAATCTTTACTTCATTGCTTGGAGGGACAGAAGATGCTAGCTGAGCTATTTGAGACTCTATCATCTTGTTGAAGCTATGTTGATTCTTGATGGTGGAGGCAAAGCTGTCCATCTTGTTGTTGATGGTTTCCAACAACTTGTCATTGGAGATAAGCTTCTTTGATATTTGATCCAGTAGTTTCGATTGACTAGAAACTAAATCTCTTAGAGGTGTGTTGAAGTTGTTACCTTGGTAATTACCTGACTAATTACCTAGGTAATTTAGCCTCTGTTGCTGATTCCAACCTTGATTCTAGGGATGGTAGTTGTTGTTGATGTAGTTCACATCATCTTGAATCTCTAGATAGTTTCGCCTGAGTGGCCAGTGCCTCCATACTCTTCACATGTCATGTAAGAATCATGAATGTGCTTGACCCCTCTTTCCTCACCAGCTTGGTCATCAAGCCTCTTCATCAGTAAGTCCATCTTGGTAGACAGCATGTCCACCTCCTTGAGCTGGGGAATTCCTCCTCTCTTTCGAGGTTGAGTTCTTTCTTCATTCCAACTCTGGTTGGATGCCATCTTCTCAATAGGAGCAGTTGCTTCACTGATGGTGAGTGATAGAAAAGCGCCTCCAGTAGCATCCATTGTCTCACGGGTGCTGGTGTTCAACCCTTGGTAGAAGGTCTGCAAAAGCAACCAACTCTCCATTCTATGGTGAGGACATTCTGAAATGTAGTTTTGAAATCGTTCCCATGCCTCCAGGACATATTCATCATGCTATTGCTGAATCCTTTTATGATTTATGATTTGAATTTAAAGAATTGGAGGGTGATTCAAGGAGGGTTCGAGAAGAATTTGCTACAGACTGTGCTCTCCAAACCCTAAAAATGACACATAGGCATGTGTTATGAATGCACAAGGTTATTTGTAAATTACTTTTGAAGGAGTTTTGGTGGTTGCGTTTGAATCCCAGCGGAGCTTGAATTCAAACCAAGTTTTACTTTATCCCAAAAATATTTAATTAAACACTCCTTGTCATGTCATTGACTCGGTCAACATTCTAACAAGGTGGTTGTTGTAAAGATTTTTGAAGCCATGGTTTTGAAAAGAGGAGAAAATGGAGAATATTTGACATAGGTTTGACTTAATGTCTACATGCCACAAACATTCAATAATTTTTTTAAAAAGTTCATATTTTTGCTAATCCAAAAACCCAGGATGTTACATTTGCCTTGAGCTGTTTTTTTCTTTTTTTTCTTTTCCATGTTGGAGCACTTGATCACCATCACTTGGCCATCCCTTTGCTATCTAGCTCCACATCTTGAACTTGGAGCACCCTATCTGATCTACATGCTTAGAGCATAGGGTTAGTCTAATATGTTTCATCAATTAACGAAGAAGAAAGTAGGGCTTTCAGTGGGGCTTGTCGCCTTTTGACACAACGACATCTTGCTCTGAGGTATATGAGGCGACTTTAAGTAAAGATGTCCCTTCTCCCACATCAGCATCCCATTTCCTGGCCATCCTCATATTCTCCGGCCTTCATCACCTTCCCCTCTTTAAGCAAAAATTTGATCCTTCTATGCCATTGCGCCCTTCCTTCAGTGGCCTTGGCAAAATGTAGGATGTCCAAGGTGGAGAGCAAAGCGTTCGAGTTGCTTTAGGAATGTAAGATCCTCGGCAAAAGGGCGAGAGGCTTGGGTGGAGACTACCAGGGCAGAAGGAGGAGGTGGCAGGCCTGGGGCATCAGAGGTTTTGTCATTCGACCCTTTCCATCTCGCAGGGTTCTCGACATCTTGGTTCACCCTACGTTCGTGGACTGTTTCACTTCTACAAGCTGTAGCATGTGGACCTAGGATCTTTGGGGCCAGATCAATTCACGATGCAATATGTTACTAATATCACCCATTTACGATGTGAAAAAATCACGAGATGAAAACGGCTAAACAAACAGCTTCTATAGTTGTATTTTCTATTGAGTAGAAACAGATATTATTTGTGTCGGTTCGTTAAAACGAGTATACTCCCTCTGGCTAAACAAACAGCTTCTATAGTTGTATTTTCTATTGAGTAGAAACAGATATTATCTGTGCCCTAAATATTTATCGTTATTGGTTTGCATACCATAGTTTGACTAGAATTATATAAAATATTAGTAATATTTGTATCTCTAAATAAATTTATTATAAAGACAGATTTGACAACCTATCTAATGATATAACTGTGTATCACAAATTAATTTTATTGTTGGAAAGCGTCAGTTAAACAGAGGGAGTATATATATTTATTAACGTTGGATCGCTTTCCGCATGTGTACTACTAGTATGTAGAAAGAATAATAAAATCTCACTTTTTGTGTTCCTCTGGTGCTACAACTACAAGCCTGCAAGACATAAGAATGAAATTGTTTGTGCTGGCCAGCCGGCCGGCCGGTTCACGTGTCACTATATATATATATATATATATATATATATATATATATATATATATATATATATATATATATATATATATATATATATATATTCTATAAGTCAGTCCGGCGTGAACGTACATGTAGACCAGATGCGTGAGGCTACCAAAATGGACCGGAATAATTTAGAGCACCTGCAACACTATTATCGACATAGCTATCACATGTGGAGCTAACAGACAATATATACCTTTTTTATTACTGAATCCATACTTCTCTCATATATTATTAGGTCCTGTTTAGTTCTCAAACTTCTCAATTTTTTTTTCCAATATTACCTATCACAATAATTTTACGGCACATATATGGAGCATTAAATATAGGAAAAAAATAACTAATTACACAGTTTGTCTGTAGATGTCGAGACTGAATCTTTTGAGTCTACTTACGCCTATGATTGGACAAAAGTTATCAAATAGAAACGAAAGTGTTACAGTACCTAAATCTAAATTTTTTTCTCCTAACTAAACAGTCTCTTAGACTACGTGAAATAGGTCGTACTATTTATTCGTCGTTAGTGACTCTCTCATATACCTTTTTTATCCACACCCTAATAGATAGCTAAATAGCAAACGGTCAAGAACGTCCTTCCTCCAGACGTCACACGCCGTACAAGGCAGGGAAACAAGCACCATATTCGCAGGCACATAATTTAATTATTACTTTTATAGTATCTTTTACGGATTAAAATGTCTGTCTATAAATAAATACGGCAATATACCAAGGCTATCACTAGCACAAGTCGGTCCTCGTATGTGCTGGTCCGCATTCGGCTGTTTTGACGGAGGCGGCGGGAGCCCCATCCCCCATCCCCCAGGCCCCAGCGGCCCAGCCCCAACCGTGATCCCCGGTGCCGCCGGTGGAAACCGAACGACACCTCCAAGAAAGAAGAGAAGAAACCAACACCCAACGGTTCGTCCCCGTTGTAGGCCAGCTCCCACTCCACTGACCGTTCCACGCTCGCGGGGGCCGGGGCAAGCCATCCGCTGCCCGTGATGGCGCCAGCGCTTCTGCTGGTAGTGCTAGTACTAGTGCTCGCGGCGGCGGCGGCGACGGAGGTGTCGGCGTCGGCGTCGGCGTTCGCGGCGGCGTCCAACGCGACTGCGGTGGTGTCGGGGAAGCTGAACGTGCACCTGGTGCCGCACTCGCACGACGACGTCGGGTGGCTCAAGACCGTGGACCAGTACTACGTCGGATCCAACAACTCCATCCAGGTATGCAGCACACTTCCTGCGGCCGGCCCTCCCTGATCTTCTCGATCGGTTCTCAGTTCTCACCTCGTGGAGGTGGATGGCAGGGCGCGTGCGTGATGAACACCCTCGACTCCGTGGTGGACGCGCTCGCCAGGGACCCCGCCCGCAAGTTCGTCGTCGTCGAGCAGGTCAGTAGTACCTCTCAAGCCTGCATCCACGTTATCCTCTCCTATCCTTGTCATTTGTCGTTAAGTACAATACAACTTGAATTACAATGCTTGTGTCGCGTCGCGTCGCCTCTGATCCTCTGTTTTCTCGCCTCGCCTGGACAGAAACGATTTATACAATGCCCACGCGCGTTGTAGTCAAATGTTTGGTTTGATACTGCGGCTAGCCAAGCAACACGTAAAAAACTTGGTCAGATTCAAGCCAAAACACACGCTTGTACGCCATTAAATAGTTAGAGTTTCAAGTTCACCTTCCGTGACATAAGATCAGACAACTAGTCTATAATATTGATGTCGATATTGACAAGTACAAAAGGACCCTCGGTGCACGCTGCACGACATTTGGATCCAACCCGTCGTCTGCTCTCTGCTGACTGCTTCTGTATCCGTGACTTGCTCTGCTTTCCACACTTGAATGAATCAAAGATACGGCTTCAGCTCATCTTTTTTACTGCCTATTCATTGTCGTCATAGAAAGCTTCTAGCCTCTTTTTTTTCCCCTAAAAAAAGGGGGCAAGATTCTTGTCTGCTTTACCTCAGATCGGAGTGGTCCAGACCATACTTCTGCACCATTGTACTTTCCAAACCATGAGACAATATGACCATTATATTTAATTCATATTTGCTCCACTGTAGAGGAATCGTCTGATTGGTCGCAGCTCGCGGCCTACGATCCACTTCTTACCGCTCAACTTGTTAACTTTGCTGTCATGTCAGAAATTAGGCGGAGCACTCAACTTGTTATGATGCCTTTCCTCTGTTTCTCTCTCCCCCCTCCCCACCACCACCACCACACCCAGTTCACATGGATCCCTCCAGAACAGAAAGATTCGGCTCGAGTTTATGGACATTTCAACATATATATATTCCATTAAATTTTGTGAGTGCTCAACAAATATTTTAGTACTACTACTAGCAAAAGGATCTTTGAGTTGCAACATGTCGTTATTTGCTTGCCCTCGCTTCTCACCGCTCCGTTCGTTTGAGCTATGTTCAAATTATTTTTAGTTACGGAACAATCGCTCTGTTCGCTTGAACTTACCAGCCTAGCGCCAGCCAGTCATTCAAGCAGTGTTTTTCTTTCAGAACAATCAGCCAACCAGCCGTACCATCCAGCCAGCCGAACAGAGTCAATATTTTCCTCTTAAAACAATTCAACCGTAGAATTTAGCCCAATCGAATTTCAGCTCAACCGAACATAGTGTGCTCAATTGTGACACATAATAAGTTGATGATAACTTCTAAGCACCTATAGCTATGGACACATATAATAATTAGTTGTCTATCTTCACTGTAATAGACTGTTAATGCATGACTATACACTACTATAATCTTTTTTTGGATTTTATTTTTCCAAACAAACTGAAGTGCTTATGCGTTGTAGCGGAACGTATAATTTAGATTTGGTGCTCATACTATTTTTGTAATACAAAAATTAATTGAGCTTGGTCTAAGCTTCATGAAAATAATCCCATATGATAAATTCATAACTACTCCTTCTGTTCCAATTTATAAGTCATTTGACTTTTTTGCCTCAAGTTTGATCACTTGTCTTATTCATAAAATTGTGTAAAATATCACTTTTTTGTTTGTTATGACCTACTTTATTAATAAACAAAAATAATTCAAAATTAACTCTTTTTACGTAATTTTTTTTAACCAGCGGTCAATCTTAGGGTTGAAAAAGTCAAATGACTTATAAATTAAGATAGATTAAGTATGAAACAAATTGGAAACCATCTTGAAAAGAAAAGAAAAAGAATCTGTGTGCGAATCAGAAGCCATCAGTGGAGAAAAAAATAATAAAAAATCATATCATGTATATTTGGTGGGGTGTAGGACGCTCCATGTATTCTTATATCTATCTGTATCACAATTGCTATTCAACGGAATTATAGAATCTATTTGATTAGAAGTCCTAACAAAAGAAAAACCTTGCATATGTCATATATAAAATAGGATTTGAGTCTATTTAGGTTAGGATTCCTAATCCAAGAAACCTTCCACAATATGTCATATAAAATGGGTTTGTAGTAGATATATGAAGAGAAATAGTTTCCACATTCATAGAGTTCTGTTGCAACGCTGAGCAAAAAAAACATTAATGAAAAATGAGAATACGAGTGTTGCATATTTATTTATATTTATAATGCTATTTTTCTGTCTAACTACATAGTCTTTTAAGAGTCTCAAATCAGCGGAGTTTATGACAAAGTCCATTGTTATTTTGTTTTTTTGCTATAAATCAAAGGAATCCATGACTAAGTCTATTAATTATTATTCTTTTCCCTATATGTGTTATTATTTTTTGTATTTTTTTTTTCATACGTGTCTATGTGATTGCCCCCGTGTTCCCTTTCATGGCTATTTTTCTCTTTTTTTTAAAAAAAAGGTTAAGGAATTCATCATATTATATTATATTATATTAATTTTTTAATATTTATAAAAAAGAATATTCTTTGATGAAAAAAGAACGACAACTATTAGGGACGTTTTAGAATTAGAACATGGACTCGGGAAACGCTATGGATTCATGAACGATTGTGAGGCTATACATGGAATCAAAGCGAGAATTAGACTCTATGTTGAGACGTAATCTATTCAAACTTTTATAAGCGTAAGTCATATAAGTCCGGACACAAGAAACTGTCCATTACGTGGTAGTTAGGGGACGATGGAGAAAAAAAAAGCTCAAATGTTGCCGCTTTATTATTAGTTATAGAAAAATATTGGGCCACATAAAATTAAATAGATATTATGCAAAAGTATTGCTATGCCGTTTTACCATTGCAAGTACTGAGAAAAAAACAACTTTCAGAGAGTGTGCATTATTGCGTCTCAATCGGATGATGCCCACAAGGCCACAACCATATCTAAAGTCATGGGTCGCTATCATGTACAAGTGTGCTACAACAAGGACCAACATGTTGCATGTGGACTCTGCTCCTATATATGGATGCCCATACCTATTTCAATCTGTTCTTGTGTCAAATTCGATGGAAACTTAACAGTTTTGACCAAACCAAAGTTACTGCGAAAATTGGGAGCGAAACAAATGGCGGTTGCTGTGCGAATAAACCAAAGTTTCACAAATTTGAGTGTACGACAAATCTTGGTGCCCACATGCGATTAACTGTTTTAGCATCAAAACACTCCAACATGGATCTAGGATTGTTTATTTAAATTTAAGGACTTCAACAGTTTAATAAATTGAATATAAATTGAATACCTGGTTTAGAGAATTGTTATTTGAAGCTTGCTTGTATTAAGCTTTGATCATTTTTGTTAGTCGATTCTGAGGCACAGACTAGTAAAAAAAAAAAAAAACATTGCTTTCTAAGTCACAAACTTCTATTACCAAAAAAAACCAGCTCAAAAGTATGTCGCCCAGAGTTCCATGCGTAGAAATTTGAAAAAGAGCCTTTTTTGTATGTGTCGTTTTCCACGGAATTACTTATCCTTTTGCTTTCAGGCTTTCTTCCAAAGGTGGTGGGCAGAGAAAAGCCCCACAATCCAGGACATAGTCCACAAACTGGTTGATTCCGGCCAGCTAGAGTTCATGTATGGAATGTGATTGTCCTTATCCCCTTTGATCTTGGCATCAGAATTTTTTTTTTTCAAAATTTTCGTGTGCATATTTTTTTTCCAGAAATGGTGGGTGGTGCATGCATGATGAAGCTGCCGTGCATTACATAGACATGATTGATCAGACCACACTTGGTCACCGGATGATCAAGAAACAATTCAATAAGACTCCAAGAGCTGGCTGGCAAATTGATCCTTTTGGTCATTCTGCAGTTCAAGCTTATTTGCTTGGAGCAGAGGTACTACTGTAAACATCACATTTGCATTGATGTTAAAGTTCCTGAATGAACTGCTAAAGTTATTTCAGGAACAAATGTATCAATACAAATTCCTAGGTTCACTGAATAGAAGACTTAAATCTCTGAAAGCATTATAACTGCAATATTTTTGAAAAAAACGAAATTGTTTGCATGTAACGTTTGTCAACTGCACTTGTAGCTTGGTTTTGATTCTGTACATTTCGCAAGAATTGATTACCAAGATAGGGCAACCCGGAAAGCAGATAAAGGCCTAGAGGTTATATGGCGTGGCTCAAGAACCTTTGGTTCATCTTCACAGGTTTCTTTTGTCCTTTTCTTACAAATATTTTTGTATATCATCATATACCATTCATTAGCATTAAGTCTCACAATTTTTTTTACTTCTGTAAGATTCATATAATTATGTAATTAAATTGCAGATCTTCACGAATGCCTTTCCTGTCCATTATAGCCCACCAGATGGCTTTGGCTTCGAAGTTTTGGATGAAAATATCATACCTGTTCAGGTACATATCCATACATAACCAATTTCATGCTACCATAACCAATTTCATGCTACCAAACCATACTGGTTTTTAAGAAACCTTACATTTATTTAAACTATGTACAACTACTTCTAGGATGACCTGTCACTGTTTGACTACAATGTCGAAGAACGTGTAAATGATTTTGTTTCTGCAGCCTTAGCGCAGGTAAATCTCCAGTTGTTTATGATACGTCTCGGTTAAATGGAGCGATTTTAAGTTATGTTTCTACCTGAAACATGGAACTCACTTCAGAAATGTTTTGGTAATCAGGCAAATGTTACACGTACAGACCACATAATGTGGACCATGGGGGATGATTTTAACTATCAGTATGCTGAATCCTGGTTCCGGAATATGGACAAACTTATCCAACATGTGAACAAGGTATTGCAAAATTTATCCTTCCATGTCAAGTTTTGATATACTGTTTTCATGTTTACACTAATTTTTGGCATCTTTAAACAATATTGCCCTGCTAAAATGATATACTTTAATCTCTGTAAAAGTTAAATCACACGTTTTTAGGGACCTGTGTGTCGATCCTGCTAGACTGAATCCCGTTCAACAAGATAGTAATGCATACATGTTTTGAGTTTTCTAACATCTACCAATGTGATTTTCAGTGTAGATCAGAATTTTAGAAGTAAGATAATAATGTTCTGAATTAACCCTGCAGGATGGCAGAGTGCATGCGTTGTATTCTACTCCGTCTATCTACACAGATGCTAAACATGCATCAAATGATTCTTGGCCAGTAAAATATGATGATTATTTCCCGTGAGTTCTTAAACCACAAGTATAACATGAAATATTTAATTCTAAAGAAAATATTCATGATGCTCTTGTATTGCAAATTGCAGCTATGCTGATTCAACAAATGCATACTGGACTGGGTATTTTACAAGTCGTCCAACTTTCAAGCGATATGTTCGAGTACTCAGTGGATATTACTTGGTATAATATTCACACACTGCACTACATGAATCATGCTTACTATCTAAACCATGTATTTGGAATTCTTGAATAACCTCAGAAAAATTGTATTTCCTGACAGGCTGCACGTCAAATAGAATTTTTGGTGGGTGGTAATTCCTTAGGATTGTTCACTTCTAGCTTGGAAGATGCAATGGGAATTGCCCAGCATCACGATGCAGTCTCAGGTACTGCAAAACAGCACACAACTGATGACTACTCGAAACGGCTTGCTCTTGGAGCATCAAAGGTTCACAATTTCCCTTGCTGAAAGTGTACTGCTACAATGCCCTTCTGTTTGCTAAAGAAATGTTGGTGTATTACCTACTCTTGTCGTTCAGGTTGAAAAAGGTGTAAACACTGCTCTAACTTGTCTGACCAGCTCCAACGGAACATGTGTATCCTCTGTAGTAAAATTTAGTCAGGTTAGAAAAAATGTATCCTCTTTATTTGTGGTGCATTCTTTCAGATGTTAGTTTAAATATGTTTCTTCCATATTTTTCCCCATGGACATTAAGTTTTCTTATCAAAGGGACAAAACTGTCTCTCTTATTGAGTGAATAAACTTTGATTGTTTAGTCATATAACACTTACTGTTTTGTGCTATATTAACTCCGTAAAAATGTTCCAAGTTTTTCATGTGTTATTCTTAAAGAGATTAACCTAATCAAACTTTCTCTCTTGTTGACTGAATTTTTAGTGCCCACTTCTCAATATAAGCTACTGCCCTTCGACTGAGGAAGCAATTTCAGCAAGAAAGCGTTTAGTGAGTACTATCTGTTTTGTCATTTTGTATATCAATTAATATTTGTGATATTGACATGATTTGTTGTAGGTCGTAGTTGCTTACAATCCTCTTGGATGGGAATGTAGTGACTTCATAAGGGTTCCTGTAAGTGACTGAAAACTTCACTCAACATTTCTTCAGAAATTTCGAATACCCATTAAGAGAATATTATATCATGGATCATGGCCATTTTATAAAGGACCTACATTTGTAAAAATACTAGGATAATTTTGTCAGTGAAACATGCACCTCGTTTTAGCTCATAGCGTATTGACAATTTCTACTTTTATCGTTACATGTTCTTTTACTATTTTCAGGTCAATGATCAAAACCTAGTTGTGAAAAACTCTGATGGAAATATTGTTGAGTCACAACTAGTTGAGGTTGATAATGTGACAAGCAATTTAAGAAATTTTTATGTGAAGGCTTATCTTGGAATCACAACAGAGAAGGCCCCTAAGTATTGGCTAACATTTCAAGCTTCTGTACCACCAATGGGTTGGAATTCTTACTTCATTTCAAAATCAACTGGAGCAGGTGAATGACGTATTTTAATATTTATTTAGAATAAACTGCAACATTGATAGCCCATTAGTAAATACTAGTATTTTGTTTTTTTACACTCAAATAATAGCATTCGTGTTGAACCTTATAACTGCTTTATCAATAGCAGAGTTACGATATAACAGAGTGAGGCATTTCATATCACATATTTACATGTCTCAGAAGTGGCTTCAATTGTAACCTCAAAATTATGGGCAGAAAAACTTTATTTCGGCTATTTTCACCAACTTTAGCATCAGCCAATAAGATAAAATGAAATAAAACTTAATGGCACTTGAAACTTCAATATAATTATTGTTAATATTGATATCTGATTAAACTGATGGATTTTGATCATTTCTATGTCAACTAACATTTCTCCAGGATACAACAGTACTGAGCATGTCTCAACCCTCGTTTCTCCAAGTAACAGCACGATTGAAGTTGGACCAGGACCTCTAAAGATGACCTTTTCATCAGCATCTGGACAACTCAACAGGATATTCAATTCTATCTCAGGAGTGAGTCTCAAAATAAATCTGTCCATTTTATAGGATGAAGCTCATGTTTGGCAATTCGCTGGGGCTAAGGGGCTTTCTACCCTATGCCTTGAGCTGAGTGTGATCTAGACCTAGTCTTTGGTGGTCTTGGTGGTTTAATCATTTGGTCATTTTTTTTTCTTTCCTAGCGTAGCACAGTGCACTCCTCAATCTGGTCCTGTAATTGGACCATCCTTTCTCTCTTAATATAAAGATACACAACTCTCTTGCATGTTCTAAAGTATAAATAAATAAATAAATACCATTCTCATAGTTGTTTGTTAACCAGTTTCCCGATTAAGAAGTTCATAAATTATCCATTATTTTATGATTTGCAATGCGTTTAACATCGAATTCATTATGCATTTGTAATAATTGGCATAAGATTTTACTGCAACAATACTCATTTCCAAATTGTAAGTTGTTTTGCCTTTTCTAGGTACATAGTTTTTGTTATGCACTTAGATAACACTATATCTACCAATCTAAAAAAGCTAAAATGACTTACAATTTGGAATGGATGGAGTATTTATTTTGCTACTTATACTCGTTTTCATGGTTTATCTACCTATATCATCCATGGATGATAAGAATGCACCCAAGTTTTTTCATGATATTTATTCAGTCACAATATTAGTGATGTACGCATCATAGGAAGTTGCACAATATTAGTCATGTACGTTATTAGATATAGTCATAGATATAGATCGATCTTTCTATCGAAGGGTGCAAATATATTCTCCTAAATATTACTCAAATTCTGTGGTTTTGCTATGTGTGCCTGATTAGTATTTTCAAACGTAAGTAGTAGTATAGAGTTTTTTCATTACCTAAACGATGCTTCAAATTTTTCTAAGGGGAGCATTAATACATTTTTCTTTGATCATATGTTTTAGGTGGATTTACCAGTTCAACAAAGCTTTCTTTGGTATCGATCAAGTGAGGGTGATGCATCGGATTCACAGGTTTTACCAAGGAACTGGCTTTTCTCGGTTAAAAGAAAATATGGGCACATATTTGGTAGTTTTAATGTTTGTGTTTTATGCTAGGCATCTGGAGCTTATATATTTCGGCCAGATGGTAATACACCAACTACAGTCTCATCCTCGGTAATACCATACAACCTATCTGAGTTCCTTTACAATCCACACTCAATTGGTCCATTTCCACATGGCACTCCCCCCACCCCACCCGTGTAAAAGACCTAAAGTATTACCGTGGACTAGTCAGATACAACTTCAAAATTCGTGTTTCCATGTCATTGAATTGAACTGATTCATTTTAATTCCTTTTAGGTGTCACTGAAAGTTATCCGTGGACCACTAGTTGATGAAGTGCATCAACAATTCAGCTCATGGATTTATCAGGTCAGATCCTATCCAATGCTTGAGAGAAATTTTAATTTAATGTAATGTGGCTTACGTAATTGTTGATTAACATAAGAACCTTTTGTTGATATATACTAGTAACATACAACAAAAAGGTTGATGCATAACTCTATATAGGATTACTCTATATAGGATTAGGCTAAGTCTGTCTATTGAAATTAATAAATCAGTGGACAGTGCATTTGAAAAATGTTCTCTTAGAAGTTAGATAAAGTATAAGGCATCCCTATTATATGAATCATAAGAGGAAATCATATAGTTGGAATTTTCTTTTATGCATTAAATTGTACAACCCTGATGCAGGGCATGCAAATCCTGCCATTTTTATGGTATACACATTTTCATTATACGTTTAGTTACCAATTATAATGTTTTTATTTTCGTGGGCTTGCCTTTTGTCTGGCCTAGGGCGTGTTGTTTGGGTTCTTTTTTTTTCTTCTTAATATAATGATGCGTACCTCTCCTGCGTTTTTTGAGGAAAAAAAAAACTATACTTGTTTTTGTTCTTTCTTCCTTAGTACTACTAGAAGAATGACTTATTTCTAGCATCCAGACTTTCAACTAAGTTGTGGATTTTAAGTACGTACATGACATCATTTCTTGGCAAGTGGTTGTCAATGCATCGTTTGAACATACTTGAAATCTACAAGAACATTCTTCACTGGTCCACTTATGCGCTCTACATTAAAAAAATTATAGCAAAATTTATGTGAGAAGTGAACTGCTTGTAATTATTGTTTCTTTCTATAGATTACACGGCTCTACAAGAACAAGGAGCACGCTCAAGTTGAATACACGGTTAGTAAGCTACTTTCACTGGAAAAAAAATGATGTGTGCACTACTTTTGGACAATGTATTCCAGGTGATGGTAGCATATTTCGGGGCATCTGTTATTCAAAATCAACTAACTATTTGGTTGTTCTCATTTATCACAAAGATTGGGCCAATTCCCGTTGATGATGATGTAGGGAAGGAGGTCATCACACGGCTGACAGCAAATATGGTCACAAACAGTACATTTTATACAGACTCCAATGGAAGGGATTTCCTCAAAAGGGTAATAAGCTTTAATGATTACCTTCAAAAAAAAAAAAGCTTTAATAATTTGTACTTTGGATATTTGCTATTGTTACTTGTTTATATAAATCACACCATTGTATAGTATACTACTCCTTCCATTTCAAACTAGAAGTCGTTTTAGCTTCTTTAGATTCATAGATTTTGGTATGTATCTATTTTGCTATGTATCTAGACATAGTGTGCGGTAAAAGCCATGAATCTAGAGATGGCCAAACGACTTATAATTTGGAATGGGGGACTATTAAACAAAAAGTCTCCATCTTTCTCATGTGTATCTGAACAGGCCTTGTAGGCGAATGTGGGACAAGTCTCCTTTTACCTACAGATTCACAGAGATTTTCATTTGCAGGTGAGAAACTACAGGGAGGACTGGAATCTTCAAGTGACTCAACCAGTTGCAGGAAACTACTATCCGGTAAGGACTAGTTCACATAAACAGAGTGAAGTCATATGCAGGTTGCCACTACGGCACTACTCTCATAAATATTTTTGCCATAGGCAGAAAGAAGTAGTCGAACAGTGTACTGCTAACTGCTTATGTGTGTGTCTGTTTTTTTTTTTTTTGAGCAATTGTGTGTGTCTTGATAAGAACCCGTTAGGGTTTGTGGACGATCTTTCGATAAGAGGCGTGAGATAACTCGATTGGTGGATGGAGATGACATTCACGGCCCGACTACAGCCTTCCAATACCGCGCCTTAGCGACCGATACACCACTTCTAAAAGCCGTCACGATTTTGTGGAGCGCGACAACCAGCCACTAGGGCTCCCGTCCTGCAAACAATCGAAGAACTAGCAAGAACGAGGAAAAAAGCACTGAATTTACAAGATAAAATTGAAGGTTTCAAACTAAATCTTATTAAGAGTGGGGTTCCGAAGACAAGAAGACGGGCGGCTGGATCAGCACGCGCGCCTACGAGCAAGTAGCGAAGGCTAAACTTGATCTGAACAAAACCCCCAGTGTGCCTGGTGGCGGCTGAAGGGTATATGACGTGGGGAGGACGACCACAAGAGAGTTTGGGTTGTGCTCCAACCCTAGGACGCGTCCCTATTGGACTCTAAACGATATAAGCCCATTGGACTAAATTAAGGTGGCGCAGCACCCTGAACATAAAGACCTCTCGGTGGTTTTGGGATTGATGCCGCTTCTGGATAGATATGAGTATGAGGCCGGATCCATATAAAAGTAGACTTGATCAGCGTTCCAACAAGTCCAGAATCATCCCAATCTGACTCCGTATGTAACCGTGGCGACTGTCGCAAGTTGGAGGTGTGCTGCAGTCTGTAAAAAAAGTTTTACAGGCGAGGAGGCCAAATTTGCTCAAGTAGACATCGAATCAGGTTTCTATATTTTAGCCCAATTAATTCTGTCTTTAACTCAAACTATGCGGGAGGACTGCGCGTCATTTCATTTAAAGAAGAAGAAAGGGGTGAGTCCGGGGCTTAGAAAAACCCCGGCCCCCAGTACAACACACTCACTAGAAAAAAAACTTGTAAAAAAACACGAGACCACCACCCCAGACCAAACAAAACCAAGGCTCAACCGGCCTGAACTGACGAGGAGCACCTTAAGCTTGACGGCTCCTGCCGAACACCACAACAGGCCTTCACTAGACACTTGCTGCAGGAGCACCTGCACGCTTGGCCTAGCTCCTTCAAAGACACATGCGTTTCTATGCTTTCAGATCTCCCACGTGACCCATATGATAAGAGAGTTTAGACCCTTCTTAAGATCCTTTGGTACAGACTTGACCGAGCTGCACCACCAAGCAGAGAAACTGGTCGCCGGGGTGGCTGGCCCAGTAAACCCCAGGTAAGTGTTGAAAAATCACTTCCCACACTTGTCGGGTGAACACACATGAGAGAAGGAGGTGTTGGGCCGTTTCCTGCTCCTGGTCTGTCAACGAGACACCGTCGATAGTCTATCGAGAGATATATCCAAGGTAGTAGATTGGTCGGTGAAGGTGCGTCTGAGACGAACAAGCGTTACGCTGGAAACGTGAGACACGAGATTTATACAGGTTCAGGCCGCCGTGAGGCGTAATACCCTACTTCCTGTGTGTTGCTAGATTGTATTGCTATGATGTAAGTTGAGATGATCTGATCTAGATGTTGGATTCCTACCCCTCCTTATATATTTTGAAGGGACAAGGTTACAAGTAAACTAGCCCAACTGGTATAATAACCGTGCGGTGCAGCCTTGCGCTGCACGTCTTTGTCTTCTGAGCCGGGCCAGCTTTGATGGTGCGGCTCATGTCTTGTCTTGTGGTACCGGGGGTTTATGCCCCCACAGCTAGTCCCCGAGCACCTTACATTCGTCGGGAGGTGCAGATCTTCAGAGTTGCTTGATCAGACGGATATAAGGAGCTCAGAAAAAATTTGAAAAAGAGGTTCTCTTTGTTGAAGTGTATTCACTTTTGGTTCTTCAGAACCATTACCTTCACCGTTAGGTGAAGTGTATCCACCTAGTCCCCGAGCCTGATAGTAGATGACATAGTCACGTAGTGTCAGGGTCAAAGCCTTTATATGTGAAGTGTTGACGTAGTCCCCGAGCACAGCAAGTGATCGAAAAAGTTTTCCGAGCAGGCGAGGTGATGACGCAGTCCCCGAGCACAGCAAGTGATCGGGAAAGTCTTCCGAGCAGGTGAGGTGATGACGTAGTCCCCGAGCACAGCAAGTGATCAGAAAAAATCTTCCGAGCAGGCGAGGCGGTGATGTAGTCCCCGAGCACAGCAAGTGATCGGGAAAGTCTTCCGAGCAGGCGAGGCGGTGACGAAGTCCCCGAGCACAGCAAGTGATCGAAAAAATCTTTCGAACAGGCGAGGCGCATATCAAGACCCCCGATGTGCTGTCCAAGATCAGCACCCTGATCCGAACAGCATGGAGTGACTTGATAGCTTGACGACGAAACCCAAGCGTTGTCGGAGACGAAATCCGAGCGGCGAGGGGACGGCGAGGAGCAGCGACGAGTCTCTAACGTGGTCGGAGGTGGTGTCCGAGCAGCGCGAGGACGGCGAAAAGCGGCGATGAGTCCCAGCGTGGTCGGAAACGGTGTCCGAGCATCGTGAGGACGACGAGGAGTGGCGACGAGTCCGGTGTGGTCGAAAACGGTGTCCGAGCAGCGTAAGGATGACGAGGAGTGGCAACGAGCCCAGCGACGAGTCCCCAGCGTGGTCGGAAACGGTGTCCGAGCAGCGCGAGGACGACGAGGAGTGGCGACGAGCCTAGCGACGAGTCCCCAGCATGATCAGAAATGGTGTCTGAGCAGCTGATATTTCCATAGAGGCTAGAGGGGGGCGAATAGCCTATTTAAAACTCTACAAACAACACTTGACTAAAGGATTAGTAATAACAACGGCGAACTAAATTATACGCTAGCCTACTCAAAAGTGTACGCCTTCCTAACCGTTCTAGCTATGTATCTAGAAGCACACACAACCTATTCTAGGTTGAGTTACTCTACTTATAGGTGGACAAGCAAACTACTAACACTAAGACTACACAAGAAAGGTGCTCAATGTAAAGATATGGGTTTAGAGTGATTATACCTCCGAGTCGAGTAGTTTACCAATCACCGAGAAAATTACCAATACACACGAAGCTAATGGTCCAATGAATTCCAAAACAACACAATAGAGACAATGAATTTATCCCGATGTTCACGTGCTTGCCGGCACGTTAGTCCCCGTTGTGTCGACCAGTGCTTGGTGGTTCGGTGTCTAATTGACAACCAATGTCAAGCTCAACAAATGAGTGCCATTAGAACCTACCATGAGCACGGTAACTCAATGACACGAGCAATCCACTAAGGTTACCTTTGGCACTCCACCGGGGAAGGTACCAAACCCCTCACAAGATCAACGGGAGTGGCCGGAGACAATCACCAACTCTGCCAAGCTCCTTCGCTGCTCCAAGACCGTCTAGGTGACGGCAATCACCAAGAGAAACAAGAGAAATCCACAGCATCAACAATCACCAAGTGCCAACGGATGAACTAGGATGAACAATGCACTTGGATCAAACTCTAGCTCACTAGGAATGAGAATGAAGTGATCTAAGTGAGTTAGAGTGCTTCGAGGATGCTCACTAAGTGTATCAATAAGTTAGAGAGCCAAGAGAGTAAGCAAGAACCGGCCATGTGGTATTTATAGACTTCCACAAAACAACATAGCCGTTACCCTCCAAAATGCACCGTCAGACGCTGAGCGTCGGACGCTGCGTCAGTGGTGTCGGACTAAAAGCTCCGTCCGACACTCCTTCACCGGCGAACCAGCGCGTGCCACGTGTGCAAAACGTTTGAATCTGACCGTTGGCGCCACGAACTGCAGACTGTCGGACGAGAGGGAAACGTCCGGTGGTCGTCGGACTCAAGACGTCGGACTAATGGAATCCACCGTCCGACGTTTCCAGAGAGCTCTCCGAGAGCACAAAACGCGTCGGACAATGTTCGACAGTGGCCGTCGGACTAACGGAGAGAGTCCGATGCCCTGAACCAGTGAAACTCACGTACTGTGCAACTCGTCGGACGCTGGACAAATAGTCCTACGCTCGGGAAAACAACAGCCGACGCTCTCTTTCTCTGTGCTGGGCAGTTAGCCGTCGGACGTAACCAATCGGTCTGACACTTAGTGTTTCTGAGCGTCCGACGCTTCCAGAAGTAAATTAGGAACCAAACCCATTCTACCTCTCAAACTTAACCGCGTTTTCAAATGTGCCAATAACACAAGATCTACCAACAAGTGTAGGGTGTGTTAGCACTTTCAAAGCAAATTCGCGGGGTTTTAGCTAGTGCTCTAGATATACATGCATATGCTCAAAGTAATTCATCTAGAGGCACTTGATGACCGAAATTGAAAACGAATTTCTCTCCTCTTAATAGTACGGTCATCTATCCTAAACGTGATCACACTCTCTATAGTGTTTTGATCACCAAAATGAAAGGAGCCCTATAAGATTTCACCTTTGCCTTGAGCTCCATCCTTTGCGCCAAGTATAGAAGCATTTGATCTTCATGTTGATGGGCTTACTCCAAGTACTTGGATGCCGTCATAACTTCCCACTTGATCTTCTAGCCATACTTGTAATCAATAGCTTAAGCACATGGTTAGATACTAAGTGTCATCAATTAGCCAAAACCAAACATAGACCTTTTAGCAGTGCCAGGACGGCGAGAAGCGACGAGAGCTCGGTGGTGAGTTCCTGCAAAATAAATATGGATAGTGGGTAGTACATAATGTAGGTTTTGTAGCGGATCCCAATATTGTAAAATACATAATAAGATTGCTCGTTTCTTACTCTTGTCAGGTCACGTAATTTCCCCTGGTAGTTGGCCTGTTACATTTAAGCACCTGACCCGGCGTCTGGTTCAGAGGTTTCTTAACATGACCATGTGAGTCTGACGACTTATGGGGTACGACAGGTTTCACGGATTAAGACGTGTGCTATCAAGGTACGTTAAGCAACCCTTAAGATAGGAAAACGGAGAGATACTTAGTATCTCGTCGGCGGAGAAAATCTTCTGAGTGCCCGAGCATGGTCGGGGCTTATAGAGAAATCGTCGGCTAGTTGCCCGAGCTTTGTCGGGGCTTATGTAGAGGTCGGCGGCGAGTGCCCGAGCATGGTCGGGGCTTACGGAGAAGATATCCGAAGATATATGAAGGTCGGAGAATACGTAGAAAAATATTAAAAATATTACTTAGCTTGATTGACATCGGGTGGAGTGATCGGCGCGTCGAGGAGTCGTATGACGTGGCTTGCGTGATGGCCCGAATGGTTCCAGGCTTACTGTCGTCGAGGCTGCCGTAGAGTTTTGACGACGAGAAGCGCGATTGATTCTCTGTCAATAAATAACATGCAGATTTGTAGAGAAATCCGAAGGCGAAGAATATAAAATAATTTAATTAAGACGAGCATATGACTTACCTTTTTATTTGATCAGATCTCGATTGCATGGCGAATAGTATATCTTGAATATCGTAGTCGGCTTGCAGCAGATCCATTCGCCGTCTTCCGTGGTTTCTTGTACGTTGCTTTCAGATCGAATATGGCCATGCATGCACATGCAAGTATTGATCGTTGTACATGGAAGTCCTGGCTTGCATAACCTGAAGCTGATGACTGCTGGTACGGTGCCCTCAATTCGAATAAGATGAGGACACCGGACAGTCGTGCTGATTTGTAGTAAATCACAGATCTGTCCGCCGTCGTCGTAGTAGTCTTCATATGTGGATACGTCGTATCCCGGCAGCGTGGTTATCGCTGTTGGATCGGTGAGTACCAACTGACGAGGTCCGGTGATTGGTGATGGCAAATTATTTGCTTGTATGGCGACATAGATCGAACGTGGCCACACGCATACATGTATCCTGATCCGTTTTGTATGTTGTCCAATGGATGCATGGCCTTGGTCACTTGTAGATCGAATCCAGGTTGACCTGTGCGCTTGACACACCTATGGTGGAGCGCTCGTCAAGGCCAACGATGTTGAAAGACCACGCCATGGATAGCATCGCCGTGTTGATGATGAAGGTCGCCACCGTCGGCGTTGATGAAGAAAAAATTCCGACTCGCTCGCCATGGATTCAGAGTGCACACCCCTTACCTGGCACGTCAACTGTTGACGGAATACCGACTGATAGTCTACCGAGGGGTATGTCCAAGATAGTAGATTGGTCGGTGAAGGCGCGCCTAAGACGAACAAGCGTTACACTGAAAGCGTGAGATACGAGATTATATAGATTCAGGCCGCCGTGAGACGTAATACCTTACGTCCTGTGTGTTGCAGGATTGTATTGCTATGATGTAAGTTAAGATGATCTGATCTAGATGTTGGATCCCTGTCCCTTCCTTATATAGTCTGAAAGGAGAAGGTTACAAGTAAACTACCTAAGTTGGTACAATAACTGTGTGGTGCAGCCTTGCGCCGTATGTCTTTGTTTTCTGGGTCGGATCAGCTTTGATGATACTGATCCATATCTTGTCGGTGTAGTACCGGGGGTTTATCCCCTCACATGGTCGCAAAGTGGGCAAGCATCCGGATGAGGTAAGTCCCTTTTAGCGAGGCGATCAGCAGTCTATATGCGCTGCTTGATGGCCAACCAAACAAAGAATTTACATCGCAAAGGTGATAATTCTGTCTTTAAAGAAAAACAATAGTTCCTAAACATCGTGATTCTATCTTTTTTATTATTATATAAGCAATCTACTAGTCTTGCAGATTTCTGACAGATTGACTCTCCAGGTCAATCAAGGAGTGTACGTAGCAGATGCAAAATATGAGCTATCTGTACTTGTAGACCGTGCTGTCGGAGCATCAAGCATTCAGGATGGACAGCTAGAGATTATGTTACACAGGTATTAGCTAAAGTGGCATATGCTAAGTTAGCCACACACACACTATTATGAATTCTAATTTTCTTTCTGTATTTAAATATGATAAAGCAGGCTCAGTCACTCAGTGATTGAAACAGTGCCGTATCAGATTCCAAACTAGAATAAATGTTAGATAAGTCTAATTAATTGTATCTTACTTTTCTGCACTTTTACATTTTCACCTAGCTTTTGATAGGATGGTTTGGAAGCCAAGTTAGCATCTACTTTATACTGGGAATATGCTGTAGTGGTTGGCTGCTCCACTGCCATATAAGCAGGGGCACGCCATCAACTCTTGTAAGCCTGAATCCTAATTTCAATTCAATCCAAACGGCCAATCGGACAAACTGTCCTCTGGGCTTTCTATCACCCTTGATCCATCAGATCAGTGGCCAACAATTGGCACCGAAGCCTAGGGTTTTAGAGAGTCCAAATCCATCATCGCCGCCGCCGCCATCTCCATGGCTTCCACCTCCGCAGACTGCGTAGCCACAGCAGCAGCCGCAGCCAAGAGGAGCAAGAGCCCCTCGGACTCCAAGATCGGCGGCAAGGCCGCGATCTCAGAGAGTCATGAGGTGCGTCTCGCCGCCGCCGAGGAAGCAGCGTAGCAGGCGGCGCAGGCAGCAGCAGCCGTGGCCCAGGCCGTGGTGGCCGCGGCCGCCGCAATCCGCGTGGAGATGATGGAGGAAGGAGGAGGCAGGCGGGTTGTGGGAAGGATCACGGAGTTCAGGGCGGCACCATCGTCTCTCGCCGTCACCAGATCGGCGCCGCGGGAGGCAGCGGCCGATCACCGGTGATGCAGGTGTACCGCGACACCGGAGGCACATGGCCACAACTCACCCGCTCCAACTACCACGAGTGAAGCCTGTTGATGAAGGTCAAGCTTCAGGCGCACGGGCTCTGGGAGGCGGTCCGCTACGGTGAGGTGTCTTATGCAGATGATCGGCGCGCCTTGGAGGCCCTCTGTGCTGCACTCCCGACGGAGCTCGGGGCCGCCATCGCCAACAAGCCGTCTGCCAAGCTCGCCTTGGGAGGCGATCGCGACCAGGCACATTGGAGGAGAGCGCGTTCATCATGCTACTCTGCAGCGCCTCCGAGGGGACTGGGAAGGCTTGGCCTTTCAGCCCAGGGAAAAAGTCGAGGACTTCGCACTGCGCCTCACCAGCCTGATAGAGCAGATGGCGATCAACGGCGACACCGACCTCAACGAGGAACGAGCAGTGGAGAAGCTCCTGCGGTGCATGCCAAAGAGCCTTGGACAGATCGTGAACTCGATCGAGACCATGCTCGACTTCAGGAAGCTCACCATCGAGGACGTCACCGAGCGACTCAAGGCGATCTAGGACCGTGAGTGCGCGCCGGAGTCGGAGGCGGCTTCTGGCAAACTCCTCTACACCGCCAAGCAGTGGCGGGCCTTCGACAAGAAGAAGAAGGAGGAGGGCGCAGGATCGTCCAAGGATCGGCGCTGGCGTCCCCAGCGGCAAGAAGAACAAGCCGCGTGATGGAGCCGGTGGTGCCGGTGGCGGAGGACAAGCAGACAAGGCTGGTGGTGCGGGTGGTGAACGCAAGGCGAACCAAGACGACACCTGCCTCAACTGCAACCGCACCGGGCACTGGGCACGTGACTGCCCTCATCCGCGGTGAAACCGGGAGCGTGGAGCGGCGAATGTCGCCGAGGTGGAAGGGGAAGGCGTGGCCTTTCTCGTCCATGGCATCCTGGAGATCGAGGAGAAAGGGTGCAGCAAGCCTCAAGCTTCGACCCTCCGAGCACTGAGTACCGATCTCGAGCTCGAGGAGTCGCGAGCACATGCCTTCCTCGGCATCGGCAGCGACGGGAAGAAGCTTGATGGCTGGTACCTGGACAGCGGCTGCCACCCACCACATGACCGGGCGCCGCGAGCTCTTCACCGACCTGGACTCATCGGCTCGGGCTGTCGTGAGGTTCGGTGACGAGTCGAAGGTGGAGATCCAAGGTGTCGCCTCCATCATCCTCGAGGCCAAGGACGGCGAGCACAGGGTGCTCCATGGCGTCTACTACATCCTGGCGCTCCGCAATTCGATCATGAGTCTCGGACAGGTCGATGAGGGAGGCTCAAAGGTGGAGATCGAGGATGGCATCTTGAGGATATAGGATCATCAATGGCGGCTGCTCGTCAAGGTACGGCGCAGCGCCAACCGTCTCTACATCCTCCACCTCAACACCGCGAATCCATTCTGTCTTGCTGCTCGGAAGAATGATGAGGAGTGGCGCTGGCATGAGCGCTACGGTCACCTCCACTTCGACGTGCTCCGGAGGTTGTCCAGGGACGACATGGTGCGCGGACTACCGGCGATCCACCACGTCGGGCAGTTCTGCGACACGTGCGTCATCACCGAGCATCGCCAAGCACCGTTTTCGGCCGAAGCCCAGTACCGAGCACGGGAACCACTTGAGCTGGTCCACAACGACCTCTGCGGCCTGGTGACACCGGCGACCATCGGCGGCAGGCGCTACTTCTTGCTGCTCGTCGACGACGCCACTCGCTACATGTGGGTGGCTCTGCTGACCACCAAGGACAACGCCGCCGACGCCATCAAGCACCTCCGAGCTGTGGCGGAGAACAGGAGCGGGAAGAAGATGCGGACCCTCCACACCGACAACGGCCGCGAGTTCACCGTCGCCGAGTTCACGGCGTACTGCGGTACAGAGGGCATCCAGCATCACTACTCCGCCCCGTACTCGCCGCAGCAAAACGGCGTCGTGGAGAGGCGAAACCAGACGGTGGTCGCCATGGCGCGAGCACTGTTGAAGCAGCGAGGACTGCCGGCACGCTTTTGGGGTGAGGCTGTGGTGACCGCTGTGTATCTGTTGAATAGGTCTCCGACCAAGGCGCTGCAGGGCATGACGCCGTATGAGGCATGGCATGGGATGCCACCGGAGGTCGGACACCTGCGCACATTCAACTGTGTGGCGTTCGTCAAGGACCTAACCCAGCGGAAGAAGCTCGACGATCGCAGCCGCCCCGACATCTTCATCGGTACGCTGACGGCGCCAAGGCCTACCGCATCATCGACTCGACCACCCAGCGTGTGCGTGTATCACGCGACGTCATCTTCGACGAGAGCCGTGGCTAGGACTGGACCAAGGAGGGAGGTGAGCACGCTCCGACGGACTGGGAGTTCGTCGTCGAGCACCTCTGGGAGAATGGAGTGGAAGGACCGCGTACCCCAGCGTCCTCTGCTCCGAACACCGCCTCTGCTCTGACCACTCTGACCACGCTGTCTTCAGCTCCAGGGGAGCAGTCGATCACATCCCCGACCACGTCCCCGACCACTTCCGAGCAGCCCCCGAGCACTACTCCGACCACGGCAACGGCTCCGACCACGTCAATCGAGTTCGCCACGCCGCTGGAGGATGATGAGGACCGTCTCGATGCATTCTACGACGACGAGCCTCTTCGCTACCGACAGATGACCAATATCCTTGGTGATGAAGCTCCTTCCGAGCAGGCGCCGCGACTCTTCGCCCAGCTGCATCTCTCGCACGCTGGCGAGCCCACCAACTATGCGGAGGCACAGGGTGATCCTACGTGGGAGGCCGCCATGAAGCAAGACCTCCAGTTGGTGGAGAAGAACAAGACTTGGGAGCTCATGGATTTGCTTGCGGGACATCGCCCGATCACCCTGAAGTGGGTGTTCAAGCTCAGGAAGGATGAGAAGGGGGCGGTGACCAAGCATAAGGCAAGGCTGGTGGCAAGGGGTTCGTGCAGCAAGAGGGGGTGGACTACGACGACACCTTCGCGCCAGTGGCACGCATAGAGTCGGTTCGTGTCCTCCTCGCGCTAGCAGCTCAGGAAGGGTGGAAGGTCCACCAGATGGACGTGAAGTCGGCGTTCCTGAACGATGACCTCAAGGAAGAGGTATACGTGCGACAGCCACCAGGCTCCGCCATCGCCGGAAAGGAAGACAAGGTCTACCGCCTGCGCAAGGCCCTCTACGGCTTGCGACAGGCGCCACGTGCCTGGAACGCGAAGCTGGACGCCACTCTGAAGGCGATGGGCTTCCACCAGAGTGCGCAAGAGGCAGCGGTGTACCAGCGGAGCAGTGGGTGCCCTGCTCTGCTGGTCGGAGTCTACATCGACGACCTCATCATCACCGGTGCAGATGAAGAAGAGGTAAAGAGGTTCAAGGAGCAGATGAAGGAGAAGTTCGACATGAGCGACCTTAGACTCCTCTGCTTCTACCTCGGCGTCGAGGTGCGCTAGGACGACACTGGCATCACCCTCCGTCAAGCTCACTATGCCAAGCGGATCCTGGAGCTCAGCGGGATGACTGGCTGCAACCCAGCTCACATGCTGATGGAGGAGAAGCTGCAGCTCAGCCGTGAGAGCAAGGCGGAGGAGGTGGACTCCACCCACTACCTGCGGCTGGTCGGCAGCCTCCAGTACCTCGTACATACCCGGCCGGACCTAGCGTTCGCCGTCGGGTACGTGAACCGGTTCATGGAACGGCCCACGCTGGAGCACCTGCAGGCCGTAAAGCGCATCCTCCGCTACGTCGCCGGGACCCTGGACTACGGTCTCCACTACAAGAGGGCTCCTGGCACGGCGCGCTTCGTCGGCTACTGCGATAGTGATCTTGCCGGCGACATCGACACAAGCAAGAGCACCAGTGGAACTATGTTCTTTCTGGGAAATTGCCTGGTCAGCTGGTAATCGATCAAGCAGAGGGTGGTGGCGCTGTCGAGCTACGAGGCAGAGTACATTGCCACCACTACTGCAGCAACACATGCCCTTTGGCTGTCTCGGCTGCTCGGGGAGCTGCTGGGCAGGAAAGTGGATGTGGTGGAGCTGAAGGTGGACAGCAAGTCTGCTTTAGGTCTGGCCAAGAACCCGGTCTTCCACGATAGGAGCAAGCACATCCGGATCAAGTACCACTTTATTAGGGACTGCTTGGAGGACGGGAGCATCAAGGCCAGCCACATCGCCACTACTGATTAGTTCGCGGACATTCTCACCAAGTCGCTGGGCAAGGCCAAGTTCCAAGAGATGAGGATGAGGATCGGCGTGAAGCAGATCACCTAGTACTAGGTTTAGGGAGAAATGTTAGATAAGCCTAGTTACTTGTATCTTACTTTCCTGCACTTTTATATTTTCACCCAGCTTTTGGTAGGTGGCTTGGAAGTACCATATAAGAAGGGGCACGCCACCAACTCTTGTAAGCCTGAATCCCAATTTCAATTCAATCCAAGCGGCCAATTGACCAAGCTGCCCTCTGGGCTTTCTATCACCCTTGATCCATCAGATCAGTGGCCAACAATAAAAACATCGTGTAAATATTTCTCCATTAGCCACACATACTATTTAAATCAGTGGCTTATCAGATACCAAACTTTGCAAGCAATTCCGATTTTTTGTAGCCTGTTTCTTTTCAAGTTAATTTCTATCCTCTTGATATTGACCTCAAATTTGCATATCATCATGTTTTGTGAATCTTTTGCACAAATTCTCTCTAACCACAAATATCGTCAATTTCAGGCGTTTACTTAAAGATGATGGCAGAGGTGTTGGTGAGCCGCTTGATGAAGTGGTTTGCGTGGATCAAGATTGCAAAGGACTTACGGTACACATTCAGTTTCGTCTGTATATCCTCTACTATTAACCTGCTATACAGTTACTAATAGCTATTGAAATTCTTCCAAAAAACGCCACAGGCCAGGGGTACTTACTATATCAATGTTGAAAAGCTAGGGAATGGAGCTCATTGGCGACGTACATTTGGCCAACAAGTCTATTCACCCTTTCTCCTTGCTTTTACTCATGAGGTACATTCGCTTACCCAATCAACCATTCTGTTGTGTGTTTTCATGCCGTCCAAGTTAACAATTTATTCTTCTTACAGGATGAGACAAGCTCGAAATCCTACAATGTGGCCAAAGCTGGTATGATGGATGCAAATTACAGTCTTCCTGATAATGTTGCAATTGTTACTTTGCAGGTATCATTGTACCTGTTCTCCCCATTCCGTTACCATTTACCCATGCATCCGATTACTTATATATTTTCGTAATGGGCATGTCTTAACATTTCAGAAACTAGATGATGGTACCACACTACTACGCTTGGCCCACCTGTTTCAAGTATGTTTGAAGTTTATTTAAAAATTTTAATTTTTTTTCCTCCTTGATAATGAATCATCGAATACTAATCAATATTTGCCGGATCTGTAGGCTGCTGAGGACCCAAAATATTCAGAGGTGGCAAAGGTTGACCTGAAAAAGGTGTTCAGAAAGAGAACTGTAAGTACAAAATTTGCTGCAGCTCATGTCTTAAAAAAAATTTCGTAAAATAATTCTGTTATGTAGCAGGTTTGTGATAAATTTTTTATCAGAACTCAGACGTTCCAATTCAACTAAATGTTAGTGATGTTCAAATGTATGCGCAGATCAAGGAATTGACGGAGACTAACCTTTCAGCAAATCAAAAGAAGTCAGAGATGAAGAAGCTCAACTGGAGGGTCGTTGGGGACACTGAAAGTAGTCTTGCCCCAGTAAAAGGTGGCCCAGTTGATAGTAGGGCTCTAATCGTTGAACTAGGACCCATGGAGATACGCACCTTCTTGCTGAAATTTTAATGGCAGTTCTTGTGTTTGTAAACAGACAATAGTACATAGAGAAATTTCTACCATTTCATGAAGAATAAAGAAAAATATAAAGCAGCCAAATTTTATTTCAAATAGGATCAAGGACTTGGGTGATGGAGGTGTACACCCACACCAAGTTTGTTCATGTGATAGTTACATGTCTAAAAAGCTGGTGGTGCTTTTCATTATCTACTAAAGCAGGTATCTTCTTCCTAGGATATGATGGTATGCACCAACAAAGTGATGAAATGAGAGATTACTGGCTTTGGTATCATAATTTAATTTGAACCAACATACTTTGGAATATCTATGGGTGTGATTGGTTAGGTGCATGGGCTTGACCCCTATAAGCCACGCTGCGCTTATGTTAGAATCTAGAGTATATTATCTATTTGGTGTCTTGTTCATCAGCTTCTCAAACTTTTCCTACTCGGGCCAACTTCGTCACGGCTGCTAGGATCCATTAGCTATTCCCACAAGCTCACCACCCTTGTGCTTCTTGTCTTTCTTCAATGACTATGCATCTCATCATCGTCATTTTGCTTTGCTTTGACTTTGCTGTTCTTGAAGTTGGTGTTGACCGCCATCATCGCTTGGGGCTAGTAAGTTGTCACTGTCAGGTCCATGAGCTCTAGTGTGATCTTCAAATTCTAGCATGCGATCTAGCTCATGAACCAAAATCCTTGATGTAGTTCCTGTGGTGAAGGCAAAAACGACATCCGCATCTGATATCTGGAAGTTAGTTGTGCTTCTTAAAGAACTATTGAATAGTCTATTAATCTTTCACCCATTCATCATGCATTTCCTTACATCTTAAAACTGTCCCTAAGAGTCACTACCCAAAATATAAGACCCATTTTTCCTTTGTGGTGCTACAGTTAAAGAGTTCAATTCCTATTTTTTTCTCTTTTCCAACGATAAGACTCAAAAGACAACCCTCTCTTCAAATAGGTCTTCTATATATGTACTCTGTTGGAGACTATAGGTATCGTGTTTTTTTAAGGGAAACAGGAGGGATGGAAGCCCCTATTGTGCTTTTATTGAAAACTTAAAAGGGTGTAGACTCATAACGTTCAAGAAACAAATATGTACTCTGTTGGAGACTATAGGTATCGTGTTTTTTAAGGGAAACAGGAGGGGTGGAAGCCCCTTTTGTGCTTTTATTGAAAACTTAAAAGGGTGCAGACTCGTACATACAGAAACGTTCAAGAAACAAAAAATGAAGCAAAGAAAATAAAGTAGATTATACAAAGGAGTGCAGCCATGAATCTAACGCCGGGTGAAGAGCAGCTTTAGCCCAAAGCATAACCAGGGCCATTTCTTGCTTGAAGATCAACTTGCAACATCTAATGGTAGGAGGCAACTGTTTGACGATACAATCATTGTGAAGAGTCCAAATCGAATAGCACATAGAGATTATGATTTCCAAAGAAAACAGCAAATAAAGATGTCTCATGAAGCCTTCTATAATTCCAACAACCGAGTCTCTAGTTTGTATAACCAGGTTCAAAGTAAGCCAGCAGGCTTCCGAGAAAGGGCAGTAAAAAAGGAGATGAATCAGCGATTCCTCAATGTTGAAAGGGCATAATTCACAGTTATAATGGTCCATGGCCATATTGCGTCTCCTTAACAATTCTTTTGTACTCAGTCTGTCCTTCAAGATTAGCCAAAAGATATCTTCCTCTTGTTTTGACAACAGTTTTCCATAAACTCTTGAAAATAGGATTGCATTGAGATGTGCCACTTAAGATTCTGTAAGCCTTGGCAACATCAAAATTCCCTCCCCAAAGATAGGTCCAACAATCATGTTCTAGCCCAAGATGGGTGTTGTGCAATAAATCTAGGAACACTAAGTACTGCTCATAAGCCACTATTGATAGACAAATATTAAAGAGCGAAATAGGCTGCTGAGAGGAGACAACCATTTTAACTGAAGCTCTCTCATTTCTCACAAATGACAACAGTTCAGGGAATTCCTGTAACAGAACCGACCAATTTATACGAGCACAAGTACAGCGACAGCTATTTTCCCAGCTATCGAGCCACACTTGAGCCAATATAAACCCGGTAGTCCGTGAAATCTCGATGGATTTCAAACTTTTACACAGTACATACCCCAAAGATCGCAGAAACTCAGCAGTACACATACACATGCTACATAGATTCGCACATATTTCAAATACATCAGAGTACAAGATGAACTTTTACATAAAAGTTCAATAGCGGAAACGAAATCATTTTACATAAGCTTAATTTCATAATACAGTGCCAAGTACCGACCAGTCACAGCAACATAGATGAGACAGATAACATGACCTTGCCCAAGGTCTAGTCTTCCTCTCCCGAAGGATAGAAGTAACTCTTTAGTCAACCAAGCATTCCTCCTGCAACATTGGGAATAAAACCCTGAGTACTCAATTGTACTCAGCTAGACTTATCCGACAGGAAGTAAATAAAAAGACTCTCAAGGATATGCAAGGCTTATTTGGTGGAGCTCAGAGGATAGCAACATTTTGCATAAAAAGCATTACTGCAATAATTCCTCAACTTATCAATTTTAGATATTGTTCAGCTTCGATTTTAGTTCAGCTATTATAGCTAAGGTTTGCAGCTATACTAAGCAATCACTTGATATTATAACAATCAATAAACCATATGATTTCCGATATCCACAGATATCAACCTCATCTCACCATATCATTATGTTCAAGTTGTTAACCTCTACCTCACCAGAAGATCAGTTCAGTTTCTCACTAACCAGGAGAGATGGCGATTCGAATTGATTGTACCAGCTGGCAAATATGCCAATCACAAACCCTGTCAGCCGAGCCACTGGCTTCTTGGGCCACCGTTAAATCTTTCTGAGACATAATATGTATCGCGGGCTTGGAGGGGTCCATATTCTCAGAGACAAACCACTTCCAGGATGCATCAGGTCCCTGACCTGCCCTTGGTAAGATGGTGTCTCCGCACATCCTTCCTACCTCCAGAATATGTCTGCCTTATCACGCCCAATTCCCGGCTCAGAAAGAAATACTTGGCTTCGCGGTCAGAACGACTTATCTGGCCAGCTATGTGATGACGTCTTTCAATCTCAACTGATGTCTGGTGGCCTCAGTCCTAGTCGGCCGCAAGCAGCACCGAAGTCAACATGACCCATGTCATGCAGCTCCCCGCTACCTAGCCTTGATTCTCTCATTATTTCATTGTGGCATGGTGACACATATAGCCAACCATGTGAATCTCGTCAGTCACCACCTACACTCGCGGATGACAGGAAATCACCCGACTTTCTCGCGGATGACAGGAAATCACCCGACTTCTACCGGTCTAAGCATAAGATCGGTCACCTGTCTAGTAATAGTATCAGGTTCACATATATAGTAGACAAGGTAGATATGCAGCAACGGTTTCAAACCAACTCCTATACTTAAATGCACAAACATACGATTTAATAAAGACCGGTGCATTTATAAAAAGAGATAGGTGGAGGCTTAGGGATGCTCCGGGGCTTGCCTGGGGTTCAACACTAAGTCAGTGTTTGTTAGATGACACTCGCTCGATGAGCATCTCTCATCCAAGCACTTGATTAGTCCTTCCATCTTCGTGGTTAGTCCACCACACCGTCTTGTGGTTAGTTCCACCATCATGTCCTTCACTCCACGTGTTCATCTATCGTACCTAAATGAGATGCACAATGCACATGTATGAATAAAAAGAAGTAATACAAGGCATGGTAATCTACCACCACTGAACCATAAGCTAACAATCACACCAAGCAAAAGAAGGTCAAAGCCATCATAATCCCACACAAACAGTTTATGGGCAGCAGGATAGTAAGCACAAGATTTAACCATAACTGAAGCTATGTACATCCAACCAGGGTGATCTAAGCCTTTCTGGAAAGCTATTGAAATTGTCTCCAACTTTGGTATTATCCTCTTCAGATGATTTAATTCATATAAAGGTCAAACAACACAAAGAAGGCAGCTCTGTCCAGATTTGGACAGATTCTGTCCTCATGCCTCAAACAATCAAAACTACGGATCTAAACCATCAAAAGGGATGATCCTAGATAATTTGGAAATACAAAGAAATATACTACAACTGATATATTATCACCAAGAAGTGATTCAAAGCATAACTCAGTCAAATAATGCAATCAATCAGATCTGGACAGAAAATTGGCAAAACCTGACAGCAGTCGTCCAAAAGCCATAACTCCTAAACTATCAGGCCTAAGACCATGAAACTTTAGGACAAGCTATACAATGAAGTTAGCTACAACTTTTGTATAGAACACATTCTCATGCAACATCATTTTCCTAGGTAAATCATCACAACAACAGGGACTATGCCTGCAGCCATTTTCAGCATATAAGCAAAACATGCTTTTCCCTTATTTATCACCTAAGCACACTTAGGAATGAGCTATTTAGATAGCTCCAAACATGATTACATGGTCATACAAGACTCATCTCAGACCAAAGCATGTTAAGGAATCACAAGAAACATATATGCATTCATTTGTCTTTAATTATTCACTCATTATTACATAAAAATGTATTATTTAATTATTTATGTTATATGGTAAACATCTCAAATGAGTCCCAAACTTTTATGAGAGCTAGGTGATTACAAATCATGACCAAGGTTCAAATCTTACATGCTCAGGTTCCATAATTTAATTACTACAAAATAAACAAATATATAATGCAATAAAGCATTGGAGAGCAAATTAAATATGAAACTCAACATTTTCTGAAACAACATGACCATATTATTGATTCTCAGGCTAACACAATATCATATAAAGGTAGTGGAATACCATTTTCCATTTTTACCACAATATATTATTTATAATGCATTTAAATCTACTTAATATGCATAAAACAGGATAAATCAATAACTCAGTCATACTTGTGCCATAAATTCCAAACATTTAACCAGACATCACACAACATACCAAGAGTCTACAAATAAATTTTCATATCATTTGGAGCAATATAACTTCAGATACAAAAATAACAAGCAATTCAACCAATTATTTCCTATTTAAAAATATAAATGTGAAACACCAATGAAATAGTAAACAACCTATATGTTTTATATTTTTATGAGCTAGTGCATGTCATTAGAAGACTAACAAAATTGGAATCATGATTTTTGGACATATATTTCTCAAAATGTGGATCGGGATAATTTAAATGAACTTCTAAACCACATTTCAATAATGAATTTCTACAGCATAAATATAGTCATGCATGACACAACCAACTATACTAACATGTAGAAAACTTTACCACGAATCCAACAAAACAAGCCTCATCATTTTTGGAGCCCCCAAACACTAGATATTGATTTTACAAGTAATAGCACGAAATCTGAAATGAAAACCGAATACACATTTAACCCCTGATTTCGCTAGATCCACACGGTCCATGCACTGGCAAACTTTCCAGTGAAGCTGACACGCGGGACCCGCTGACCGCGGGACCCCACCTGTCATACACAGAGCAAAGTCACACAGGGGGTTCCCTTCTTCTTCCTCTCCTTCTCTCCCGCGCGAACAGACAGACGAAGGCGCCGGGGAGGAGATGGCCGGCCCGGCCAGGGCTCGCCGGAGAGCGGCCGGCGGCGGCGAAGTGGGGCCAGAACTAGCCCAGCAGCCAGCGCACCCGCCGGTGCCCTCGGCATGGCGAGAGGTGGCCTGCAGCGGCCCAGCCACGCACGCCGGCGGCACGCCGCGGCGGCGGCCCGAGGCGAGCTGTAGCCCGGCGACGAGGTGCTCGGAGAGAGGGCTCAGTAGAGCAGCGTGGAGCGGAGGAAGACAACGGTGAAGGGGACTCGGCCATAGGGTGCTCGGAGGAGGGAGGACAGCGGCGAGCTCGAGCTCCGCCCGGCCGGCAATGGCGGCGGCGTGCTGCGCGCTCGGCAGGGAGCGAGGAAGAGGGCAAGGGGGTGGAAGAGGGAATGGGAGAGTGAGGAAGGCGAGCAGGGCACGCGGCAGTAGTGCACGCAGCGGCCGGCCATGACGGAGAGAGCTCCAGCGAGGAGGCCATGGCGGCGCTCTGCTCGCCGGGGTGAATGCAGAGGGGAGCAAGGAGGGCGAGAGGATGAAGTGGAGAGTGAGCAGAGAGCGAGACGGGCGAATGGAGAAGTGAGCTGAGGCTCTCTGATGCGGTTCCTTTCGAGTTAAGACAAGGGACAGGGGTGGCCGGCAATGGTGGGGCACGGACAGAGCAGGGAGACCACGCGTCCCCTTTGAAGCCCGACGTCGAACACGTGGCGTGTGCGAGAGTGGACGAGATGGGCGGTGGATTCCGGCATCTTCCTTGCATATTCTGCCCTGGGCGCCAAAACAAAAGAGGTAGCCTGCGCAATGGCCTACGATCTTTGTTAAGGAAGCTCGGCCATTTGATGAACGTATTAACGGGTAATTAGCTCTAAAGTTGATGCTGTCAACAAGCTAATTACGATCAAAGATCGAGTGGCAACTCTTGTCAAACGAAGTCGGATTGACCTCAAATTTGAATATGTTGTGCCTCAAAGAGTTTGTAACAACTTCTATTTTTGGTCCAACTCAAGTTGCTTAACGAAATTTGGAGAACACGGAAAGGCCATGAAATCAACACCATTTTCAGACTTTGAATTGAATCAAGTCCTGTAATCAGATTTTTCTTCTGTCTTGTGTCCACTTTTTGGGGAACTTGGAGGTTGAATCATGACTTGGTCCCTAAATAACATTTGTTGTACTCCAAAATATCTGTAACTTTTATTTTGGGTCAAACTTCATATCTTGCTCCAAAATAATATTTCCACTTTGGTCAAACTAATATAATTAGAGAGCTCAGAGTAGATGTTTAGGCCAATAAAGGTATTTTCTTGGCATTTGCTCAACATGAAACCTTCATGACTTTTGTTGTAGAGTTCAAGTAGGGTTGTTTGGGCAAGGTTGCAGGGTTTGGTTGACTTTGCATGCTCATCTTCACTTAATCCATATATCCAATTAAGTGAATAACTTGTCATTCCATGTGAATTCTCAATTCGGATCTTTATGAACCATTTCCAATGATCATGGTAGATGATATGAATATGAAATAGTGATTAGGATGATTGATTGAAATAACTTGGTTAGGTACACACTCGCTGGTTAGCTCGTGACTAACACCTGGGGTGTTACAGCCTTCCCCCCTTAAAAGAATCTCGTCCCGAGATTCGGAACGTAAGAGCTTTCAAGGGAAGAGAAGCATGTCAGCCCCTTTTCCTAGGCGGTGCTAGTACGAAGCTACTTAAAAAATTCCGTAGGGCTCATAGGCAGGGGTGATCACTCATGGCTCATGATAAAGTGCTGACAATAAAGGCTTGTTTTGAGAGATCATGCACTTCCATTTTCGTTGATGCAATTGCAAGAGAGATCATTAAGGATAGGACAACTTTTGATCATTCAAGAATTCTTTGTAGTTGACTCTTGTTTGAAGAATTTCTTTCATTGATTTTTATGAAGCCTTGTTACTTCGGGAGGAATCCAAGACAAAACGTCCCCATTAGCACTCTTAGTATGAGGGTGTGAATTGGAGTGTTCAAGAGTAGCTTCAGAACATCTGTTTCTCTAGTGGATATAGCATATACCACCATTTTCATATGGGGTGAGATCATAGAAGAGGCAGACATTTGCTGAGGCTGAGAAAATTGCCTAACCAACATACAAGGTTCATGTCGGCTACAGACAAAGCAATTGGCGTCTGATGGAAAGCTACATAATGTTCCATGTGTACAGTTCTCTCTTTCTGATGGCAACACTGTATTATTTGAGTTTGTTGAGTGAACGATGAATGCGATAGCTGACTCTGTCGGCTCAGTGCTTTTGATGTCCATCAAAAAGGGAACCCTCGTGTCTATGTAGCAACAGTTGTTTGGGTAGAGCCTGAGGTAACCTCTTTATAACTGTTGTTGTAAGAAAAACAATGATAGCAGTCGCCATTTCTAACAAGATCCTTGAAAAAAAAACACATATGCTCTCAGTATGTATTTCAAGATTTGATCAATTCTTCCTGATTGGCCTGAGGTATGCTATGCTGAAGATAGGACGAACTTTGGATTAGTTTCATTATGTACACAAAGTTTTCTGTCACTCCGTGATAAAAGGCACAGAGGACATCAAGTGACAAGTGTAGGCATACAGATGCGTATGGTTACACTCCATTCTCTTCCAAGGCACAAGATTCTGGCAGGCATTTACTCGAGTAAGGTGATTCTTGTAAATGCTTCCAAAATGAGCTGAAAACTAGTTCATGATCCGAGACAATGGTTTGGGGTACACCGTGCAGTAGCAAAAGTTTGTGCAATATGCAACTTGGCATACACATTTGCACGATGGGTAGTCTAGACAGACATGAATTGTGCAGGTTGATGAGACAGATCACAATTTCCTACATGGAATCAAAACTTTTTTTTTACACGAGGAAAACCGATGAGCAATCCCAAACTTGTGTATTCTCATTTGCAGCCGAGAATAAACAAGATTGAAGCGGATTGGCAGGTTTAATGAGGTTGGTTGTGTAGAGTGTTTACTCACAAAGTTTTGAGAAGCAGTCCTCTACCAACAACTTGAGTACAAAAACCAACTTGTTGAACTACTTTTGACATTGGGTAACCTTCTTATTTTTGCATCAGCAATCCGAGATCAGAGGGTTTCCAAATAGAAATCTGAAATATGTTGTTTGACATAATTCAACTTATCTTCACTTCACACTTCCATGAGTTGAGTGGGTAGAACTCCTTGACCGATCAAGAATAAGGAACTGATTTTTTTTAATGTCGTTTTTGTTGTCCATACCATAGAGTATCAAATAGGGCACCTGATTGCACCAAGATGTACTATGGTATTGACTTCATCTGTTTGGGTGTCTTTTGTAGCTCTTCACTAGGCTGAAACCATAGTTTGCACTATCTGAGTGATTGACAAAGATGGAATTGGCTTCATTATAGCAAGGCCTTGGAAGTGAGAGTGCCACTAAAAGTACCATTTGGCTTATGGGTTTCTTGCATAGCATGGTTCTATGGGATATGGTCTTCAAAAACATGGTTAAACACTTATTTATACCCCTAGAACACACTTGTAATGGAAGTACATTGCTCACATAAGGGAGCGAATGAACAAATTCCTACATTTCATCAGCAGAGGAAAAACTATCTCATTGAAGTAGAAAGAGTAATCAATGAGTTGGTTCTTGCCTTTTCTTCTCCCGAGAACCAAATAAACTTTATTGCTTAGCTGCAGGACTATTCTTCCCACCGGGGTAACTAGTTAGTTGTCCCTAAAAAGGCTCTACATCTTCAGCTTCTGTAGCAACTGGTTTGCAGATAATATACATGCACAAGGTCACCATCACGGTCAGCAGACATGAAGCAACACATGAGAAGATTTATTTTGACTGTATGATCTTCATGCAAATAGGTATTGAACTTGGATAGAAGCTAGTGGACTTGCAAATAACCTATCAGAAAACATATCACATCCTGCTAACTATTGCCTGACTGATACTTTGCAGATAACTTTAAAGTTCATGTGCTTTTTTTGATCCCACAATAATGGCAGGTGCTGGTTGATATGCCCTAGTAGATCATGTCAGATTCTTTGTTTACCACATCTTGTAGTATGTAAATGTTGATGTCAGTGACTTGCTCTTTAAAGGTCATTCTCTTTGTACTTCTGAAGGAAGCTATATACTTGACAAACATCTGTACCTTCTGATAGAACATTGAAGGATTGAGTCGGTAAAGACTTTGCAAGATAGATCAAGAAACATAGGGATAGATCAATTTGAATTAGAGACACCTTCAAAGATAGATTTAGGAAAATCCATGGAAGACAACACATTGGTATTACTTTATAATGGATTACGATTAGAGACCGTAACACCAACGTGTGCCGAGAAACACTACTTTATTGGGCGTCCCCACAAAGAGGTTCTTGGTTTCATCACGGCACCATCAGTCAATAATCATAACACCACTATCAAACATGACCAACGAGAAATCTTAAGAAACATGGATAGATTGGGAGATACGAGATATTACGCATCGGTGTAGTTCTGCAATGTATCATGACCAGAGACCTCGATATTCGCACGTGCCGAGCAACACAGCGTAGTGGTTGCGATCCACAGGATGTCCTCGGTTTCGTCGCAGTATCACCGATCACGGATCATAACAACATAAATGAACATACAACCAATGAGAAAATCATGCGGGGCAAGGATAGATTTGTGCAAGGATGACATTTCGCAGAGGGAAGGTAAGCTACTACAATCAATCATAGGGTTAATAGACAACAAGAGCATGAATTGGCAATGAAAACATGAGTTAGAAGACAGATTAGTTGCCAAAATAGCAGTACATGAGGCTTTGCTTCAGTCCCACGCGATTTTCATGTGTCTAGTATGGAGATTACCCGACCCATGATTTACAAGAGATTAGATAGAAGGAGGGAAAATCATGAGACAAAGATTGACAAACATCTTGAGAAGAAGATAACCATAGACAACCAGATGTCTCATGAACCAACTATATACAACAATCATAGGTTGAGTTGGCAAACATCATGATTCATACTGAAAGAATACAAGGAAAATGGGGAAGGAGAGATTTAACTCACACAAGATGGTTTCCTTCAAGTGAGTAACAAGAAGAGGGTCTAGATAGAAACATGGCATAAGAGAATTATAGGTTAGCTACCAAGAATAACTATCATGAGATTCTATAATTCCACATGCATCTCGCATCTATCAAGAAACCTTCAGACCATCCAATGGCGTGAGCTTGTGTACCATTAATTAGTACTAGGAGACTCTTAATGATCAACATGGCTAGGCCTTTAGAGAGTTGGGAAAACAACTTGATCATGGGACAGATTCAATGCATGATTTGTGAGATTGAATTGATAGAACCATAACATGATCCATAATGAAAAGATTACAAGGAAACTTCTGGGTAAGCTGAGAAGAGGTTCAAATCAAGGATTTGGGCAAAGACTCCAATGAACATGATGTAGGCAAGCCTTGCGGAATGAAATCTAAACATTCTCTAGATATGGAGAAGACTGCTGGAAGTAAGGAACACATTAGATCAAATCATTTGTAGGGGTGATCGATTTTGCATAACCTGATTTCCAAGAAAAGATTATAAGATCTAATTTAACAGAGATCAAGCTATCATCATGACATCTAGAAGGACTAGAGGAGACACTCTAGATAGGATTTGGATAAGGCTTTAGATGAAAGAAAATGCAGGCATGGTTTCATAGATCTTGAACAAGAACATATGACAACCATAGGCTAGCATTAAGAGAAAACTCAGGTGGGTCTATTGTGCCAAAAGAAAAACCTACCGGCAGATTTGGTTTAGCTTTGACAAGATTTATGGTTGAGAAATACTTATAGAGGCTACTTAAAGGTTTAGCAACTATTTGGTTTTCAAAACAAGCAAAGAAGGGAGGCAAACACAAGCTGAAAACCTAATAACGCTATTCAGACAACATAGAACAAAGATGAGATAAGCATATTTATGCAACAAGCAACAATCACATGATGCAGCAATCATGATGCATGCTCGTCCTATTCGTTCTCACTCAGTTGCCTATATAGCATGGCAAATACGTTCTATGTCGGTGGCATAACATACGTACTCTCTCGGTATATAGCTAGTCGTTAACTACCATATACGCATTCGAGGTTAGCGTACCTGCAGAAGATTCATTTCAGCCCAACCCCACATGTATGCTTGGTAATAAGAAGCACTTTTTGCCGGAAATGCTCCCATGAGCACTTGCGACCCCAAGAAAGTAATTACTCCATCATACTTCCATAAGTACACATATGAATCACATGTACTCACTTCAGTAACCATAAACACTCACCATAGATCGACGGTTGTTCGATCGTACACTCATATCTCACCTTACCTCATCCGAAGTGGCACATTGGCCCATAAGAAGCAATAAGAAACCGACAGTTCATAATTATCCGCACGATGAAACCAAATGAACCGCAAATAGAAACATGATGCAATTTCCCCAAATTAGTACTTAAATAAGCCACCTAATAATCCTAATATGGGCTATAAGACTTGGTCCTTGGCACACTTAGTTTGTTCAAACCATTTGTTTAAAACACCTATATATAGCTATAAGTTGGAAATTAGTTTTGCAAACTCAAAACTTTTTATTTTTAAATACTCATGTGACGGTACATGCTGAATTTTTGCTCTGGTACCAACTGTAACAGAACCGACCAATTTATACGAGCACAAGTACAGCGACAGCTATTTTCCCAGCTATCGAGCCACACTTGAGCCAATATAAACCCGGTAGTCCGTGAAATCTCGATGGATTTCAAACTTTTACACAGTACATACCCCAAGGATCGCAGAAACTCAGCAGTACACATACACATGCTACATAGATTCGCACATATTTCAAATACATCAGAGTACAAGATGAACTTTTACATAAAAGTTCAATAGCGGAAACGAAATCATTTTACATAAGCTTAATTTCATAATACAGTGCCAAGTACCGACCAGTCACAGCAACATAGATGAGACAGATAACATGACCTTGCCCAAGGTCTAGTCTTCCTCTCCCGAAGGATAGAAGTAACTCTTTAGTCAACCAAGCATTCCTCCTGCAACATTGGGAATAAAACCCTGAGTACTCAATTGTACTCAGCTAGACTTACCCGACAGGAAGTAAATAAAAAGACTCTCAAGGATATGCAAGGCTTATTTGGTGGAGCTCAGAGGATAGCAACATTTTGCATAAAAAGCATTACTGCAATAATTCCTCAACTTATCAATTTTAGATATTGTTCAGCTTCGATTTTAGTTCAGCTATTATAGCTAAGGTTTGCAGCTATACTAAGCAATCACTTGATATTATAACAATCAATAAACCATATGATTTCCGATATCCACAGATATCAACCTCATCTCACCATATTATTATGTTCAAGTTGTTAACCTCTACCTCACCAGAAGATCAGTTCAGTTTCTCACTAACCAGGAGAGATGGCGATTCGAATCGATTGTACCAGCTGGCAAATATGCCAATCACAAACCCTGTCAGCCGAGCCACTGGCTTCTTGGGCCACCGTTAAATCTTTCTGAGACATAATATGTATCGTGGGCTTGGAGGGGTCCATATTCTCAGAGACAAACCCACTTCCAGGATGCATCAGGTCCCTGACCTGCCCTTGGTAAGATGGTGTCTCCGCACATCCTTCCTACCTCCAGAATATGTCTGCCTTATCACGCCCAATTCCCGGCTCAAAAAGAAATACTCGGCTTCGCGGTCAGAACGACTTATCTGGCCAGCTATGTGATGACGTCTTTCAATCTCAACTGATGTCTGGTGGCCTCAGTCCTAGTCGGCCGCAAGCAGCACCGAAGTCAACATAACCCATGTCATGCAGCTCCCCGCTACCTAGCCTTGATTCTCTCATTATTTCATTGTGGCATGGTGACACATATAGCCAACCATGTGAATCTCGTCAGTCACCACCTACACTCGCGGATGACAGGAAATCACCCGACTTTCTCGCGGATGACAGGAAATCACCCGACTTCTACCGGTCTAAGCATAAGATCGGTCACCTGTCTAGTAATAGTATCAGGTTCACATATATAGTAGACAAGGTAGATATGCAGCAACGGTTTCAAACCAACTCCTATACTTAAATGCACAAACATACGATTTAATAAAGACCGGTGCATTTATAAAAAGAGATAGGTGGAGGCTTAGGGATGCTCCGGGGCTTGCCTGGGGTTCAACACTAAGTCAGTGTTTGTTAGATGACACTCGCTCGATGAGCATCTCCCATCCAAGCACTTGATTAGTCCTTCCATCTTCGTGGTTAGTCCACCACACCGTCTTGTGGTTAGTTCCACCATCATGTCCTTCACTCCACGTGTTCATCTATCGTACCTAAATGAGATGCACAATGCACATGTATGAATAAAAAGAAGTAATACAAGGCATGGTAATCTACCACCACTGAACCATAAGCTAACAATCACACCAAGCAAAAGAAGGTCAAAGCCATCATAATCCCACACAAACAGTTTATGGGCAGCAGGATAGTAAGCACAAGATTTAACCATAACTGAAGCTATGTACATCCAACCAGGGTGATCTAAGCCTTTCTGGAAAGCTATTGAAATTGTCTCCAACTTTGGTATTATTCTCTTCAGATGATTTAATTCATATAAAGGTCAAACAACACAAAGAAGGCAGCTCTGTCCAGATTTGGACAGATTCTGTCCTCACGCCTCAAACAATCAAAACTACGGATCTAGACCATCAAAAGGGATGATCCTAGATAATTTGGAAATGCAAAGAAATATACTACAACTGATATATTATCACCAAGAAGTGATTCAAAGCATAACTCAGTCAAATAATGCAATCAATCAGATCTAGACAGAAAATTGGCAAAACCTGACAGCAGTCGTCCAAAAGCCATAACTCCTAAACTATCAGGCCTAAGACCATGAAACTTTAGGACAAGCTATACAATGAAGTTAGCTACAACTTTTGTATAGAACACATTCTCATGCAACATCATTTTCCTAGGTAAATCATCACAACAACAGGGACTATGCCTGCAGCCATTTTCAGCATATAAGCAAAACATGCTTTTCCCTTATTTATCACCTAAGCACACTTAGGAATGAGCTATTTAGATAGCTCCAAACATGATTACATGGTCATACAAGACTCATCTCAGACCAAAGCATGTTAAGGAATCACAAGAAACATATATGCATTCATTTGTCTTTAATTATTCACTCATTATTACATAAAAATGTATTATTTAATTATTTATGTTATATGGTAAACATCTCAAATGAGTCCCAAACTTTTATGAGAGCTAGGTGATTACAAATCATGACCAAGGTTCAAATCTTACATGCTCAGGTTCCATAATTTAATTACTACAAAATAAACAAATATATAATGCAATAAAGCATTGGAGAGCAAATTAAATATGAAACTCAACATTTTCTGAAACAACATGACCATATTATTGATTCTCAGGCTAACACAATATCATATAAAGGTAGTGGAATACCATTTTCCATTTTTACCACAATATATTATTTATAATGCATTTAAATCTACTTAATATGCATAAAACAGGATAAATCAATAACTCAGTCATACTTGTGCCATAAATTCCAAACATTTAACCAGACATCACACAACATACCAAGAGTCTACAAATAAATTTTCATATCATTTGGAGCAATATAACTTCAGATACAAAAATAACAAGCAATTCAACCAATTATTTCCTATTTAAAAATATAAATGTGAAACACCAATGAAATAGTAAACAACCTATATGTTTTATATTTTTATGAGCTAGTGCATGTCATTAGAAGACTAACAAAATTGGAATCATGATTTTTGGACATATATTTCTCAAAATGTGGATCGGGATAATTTAAATGAACTTCTAAACCACATTTCAATAATGAATTTCTACAGCATAAATATAGTCATGCATGACACAACCAACTATACTAACATGTAGAAAACTTTACCACGAATCCAACAAAACAAGCCTCATCATTTTTGGAGCCCCCAAACACAAGATATTGATTTTACAAGTAATAGCACGAAATCTGAAATGAAAACCGAATACACATTTAACCCCTGATTTCGCTAGATCCACACGGTCCATGCACCCGGCAAACTTTCCAGTGAAGCTGACACGCGGGACCCGCTGACCGCTGGACCCCACCTGTCATACACAGAGCAAAGTCACACAGGGGGTTCCCTTCTTCTTCCTCTCCTTCTCTCCCGCGCGAACAGACAGACGAAGGCGCCGGGGAGGAGATGGCCGGCCCGGCCAGGGCTCGCCGGAGAGCGGCCGGCGGCGGCGAAGTGGGGCCAAAGCTAGCCCAGCAGCCAGCACACCCGCCGGTGCCCTCGGCATGGCGAGAGGTGGCCTGCAGCGGCCCAGCCACGCACGCCGGCGGCATGCCGCGGCGGCGGCCCGAGGCGAGCTGTAGCCCGGCGACGAGGTGCTCGGAGAGAGGGCTCAGGAGAGCAGCGTGGAGCGGAGGAAGACAACGATGAAGGGGACTCGACCATAGGGTGCTCGGAGGAGGGAGGACAGCGGCGAGCTCGAGCTCCGCCCGGCCGGCAATGGCGGCGGCGTGCTGCGCGCTCGGCAGGGAGCGAGGAAGAGGGCAAGGGGGTGGAAGAGGGAATGGGAGAGTGAGGAAGGCGAGCAGGGCATGCGGCAGTAGCGCACGCAGCGGCCGGCCATGATGGAGAGAGCTCCAGCGAGGAGGCCATGGCGGCGCTCTGCTCGCCGGGGTGAATGCAGAGGGGAGCAAGGAGGGCGAGAGGATGAAGTGGAGAGTGAGCAGAGAGCGAGACGGGCGAATGGAGAAGTGAGCTGAGGCTCTCTGATGCGGTTCCTTTCAAGTTAAGACAAGGGACAGGGGTGGCCGGCAATGGTGGGGCACGGACAGAGCAGGGAGACCACGCGTCCCCTTTGAAGCCCGACGTCGAACACGTGGCGTGTGCGAGAGTGGACGAGTTGGGCGGTGGATTCCGGCATCTTCCTTGCATATTCTGCCCTGGGCGCCAAAACAAAAGAGGTAGCCTGCGCAATGGCCTACGATCTTTGTTAAGGAAGCTCGGCCATTTGATGAACGTATTAACGGGTAATTAGCTCTAAAGTTGATGCTGTCAACAAGCTAATTACGATCAAAGATCGAGTGGCAACTCTTGTCAAACGAAGTCGGATTGACCTCAAATTTGAATATGTTGTGCCTCAAAGAGTTTGTAACAACTTCTATTTTTGGTCCAACTCAAGTTGCTTAACGAAATTTGGAGAACACGGAAAGGCCATGAAATCAACACCATTTTCAGACTTTGAATTGAATCAAGTCCTGTAATCAGATTTTTCTTCTGTCTTGTGTCCACTTTTTGGGGAACTTGGAGGTTGAATCATGACTTGGTCCCTAAATAACATTTGTTGTACTCCAAAATATCTGTAACTTTTATTTTGGGTCAAACTTCATATCTTGCTCCAAAATAATATTTCCACTTTGGTCAAAATAATATAATTAGAGAGCTCAGAGTAGATGTTTAGGCCAATAAAGGTATTTTCTTGGCATTTGCTCAACATGAAACCTTCATGACTTTTGTTGTAGAGTTCAAGTAGGGTTGTTTGGGCAAGGTTGCAGGGTTTGGTTGACTTTGCATGCTCATCTTCACTTAATCCATATATCCAATTAAGTGAATAACTTGTCATTCCATGTGAATTCTCAATTCGGATCTTTATGAACCATTTCCAATGATCATGGTAGATGATATGAATATGAAATAGTGATTAGGATGATTGATTGAAATAACTTGGTTAGGTACACACTCGCTGGTTAGCTCGTGACTAACACCTGGGGTGTTACAGCCTTCCCCCCTTAAAAGAATCTCGTCCCGAGATTCGGAACGTAAGAGCTTTCAAGGGAAGAGAAGCATGTCAGCCCCTTTTCCTAGGCGGTGCTAGTACGAAGCTACTTAAAAAATTCCGTAGGGCTCATAGGCAGGGGTGATCACTCATGGCTCATGATAAAGTGCTGACAATAAAGGCTTGTTTTGAGAGATCATGCACTTCCATTTTCGTTGATGCAATTGCAAGAGAGATCATTAAGGATAGGACAACTTTTGATCATTCAAGAATTCTTTGTAGTTGACTCTTGTTTGAAGAATTTCTTTCATTGATTTTTATGAAGCCTTGTTACTTCGGGAGGAATCCAAGACAAAACGTCCCCATTAGCACTCTTAGTATGAGGGTGTGAATTGGAGTGTTCAAGAGTAGCTTCAGAACATCTGTTTCTCTAGTGGATATAGCATATACCACCATTTTCATATGGGGTGAGATCATAGAAGAGGCAGACATTTGCTGAGGCTGAGAAAATTGCCTAACCAACATACAAGGTTCATGTCGGCTACAGACAAAGCAATTGGCGTCTGATGGAAAGCTACATAATGTTCCATGTGTACAGTTCTCTCTTTCTGATGGCAACACTGTATTATTTGAGTTTGTTGAGTGAATGATGAATGCGATAGCTGACTCTGTCGGCTCAGTGCTTTTGATGTCCATCAATAAGGGAACCCTCGTGTCTATGTAGCAACAGTTGTTTGAGTAGAGCCTGAGGTAACCTCTTTATAACTGTTGTTGTAAGAAAAACAATGATAGCAGTCACCATTTCTAACAAGATCCTTGAAAACAAAACACATATGCTCTCAGTATGTATTTCAAGATTTGATCAATTCTTCCTGATTGGCCTGAGGTATGCTATGCTGAAGATAGGACGAACTTTGGATTAGTTTCATTATGTACACAAAGTTTTCTGTCACTCCGTGATAAAAGGCACAGAGGACATCAAGTGACAAGTGTAGGCATACAGATGCGTATGGTTACACTCCATTCTCTTCCAAGGCACAAGATTCTGGCAGGCATTTACTCGAGTAAGGTGATTCTTGTAAATGCTTCCAAAATGAGCTGAAAACTATAGTTCATGATCCGGGACAACGGTTTGGAGTACACCATGTAGTAGCAAAAGTTTGTGCAATATGCAACTTGGCATACACATTTGCACGATGGTTAGTCTAGATAGACATGAATTGTGTAGGTTGATGAGACAGATCACAAATTTCTGCATAAAATCAAAAAAACCTTTTTGTACACGAGGAAAACCGATGAGTAATCCCAAACTTATGTATTCTCATTTGCAGCCGAGAATAAACAAGATTGAAGCGGATTGGCAGGTTTAATGAGGTTGGTTGTGTAGAGTGTTTACTCACACAGTGTTTGAGAAGCAGTCCTCTACCAACAACTTGAGTACAACTTTCTTCATGATACAACCATGAATTAACAAAACCAACTTGTTGAACTACTTTTGACATTGGGTAACCTTCTTATTTTTGCATCAGCAATCCGAGATCAGAGGGTTTCCAAATAGAAATCTGAAATATGTTGTTTGACATAATTCAACTTATCTTCACTTCACACTTCCATGAGTTGAGTGGGTAGAACTCCTTGACCGATCAAGAATAAGGAACTGATTTTTTTTAATGTCGTTTTTGTTGTCCATACCATAGAGTATCAAATAGGGCACCTGATTGCACCAAGATGTACTATGGTATTGACTTCATCTGTTTGGGTGTCTTTTGTAGCTCTTCACTAGGCTGAAACCATAGTTTGCACTATCTGAGTGATTGACAAAGATGGAATTGGCTTCATTATAGCAAGGCCTTGGAAGTGAGAGTGCCACTAAAAGTACCATTTGGCTTATGGGTTTCTTGCATAGCATGGTTCTATGGGATATGGTCTTCAAAAACATGGTTAAACACTTATTTATACCCCTAGAACACACTTGTTAGCATGGAACAACACTTCTTGATAGTGATCTATTTGGCTATTTCATGCATCCATTTCTTTATGTCAAACAGACTAATCCAATTGGGCAATACATTGCTCACATGAGAGAGCGAATGAACAAACTTCTGCATTTCATCATCAGAGGCAATCATCTCATCGAGTAGAAACTAATAATGGCCGGTCTTGTTCCTTCTTGATACAAGAACCAAATACACTTCATTGCTTAGCTGCAGACTATTCTTCACACTGTAGTAACTAATTAGTTGTCTCTTCAAGCAAAAAGGCTCTAAAACTTCAACTTTTGTAGCCAGATTTTGTAGACAATATACACGCACATGGTCACGATCACGGTTAGCAGACATGAAGCAACACATGAGAAGATTTATTTTGACTGTATGATCTTCATGCAAATAGGTATTGAACTTGGATAGAAGCTAGTGGACTTGCAAATAACCTATCAGAAAACATATCACATCCTGCTAACTATTGCCTGACTGATACTTTGCAGATAACTTTAAAGTTCATGTGCTTTTTTTGATCCCACAATAATGGCAGGTGCTGGTTGATATGCCCTAGTAGATCATGTCAGATTCTTTGTTTACCACATCTTGTAGTATGTAAATGTTGATGTCAGTGACTTGCTCTTTAAAGGTCATTCTCTTTGTACTTCTGAAGGAAGCTATATACTTGACAAACATCTGTACCTTCTGATAGAACATTGAAGGATTGAGTCGGTAAAGACTTTGCAAGATAGATCAAGAAACATAGGGATAGATCAATTTGAATTAGAGACACCTTCAAAGATAGATTTAGGAAAATCCATGGAAGACAACACATTGGTATTACTTCATAATGGATTACGATTAGAGACCGTAACACCAACGTGTGCCGAGAAACACTACTTTATTGGGCGTCCCCACAAAGAGGTTCTCGGTTTCATCACGGCACCATCAGTCAATAATCATAACACCACTATCAAACATGACCAACGAGAAATCTTAAGAAACATGGATAGATTGGGAGATACGAGATATTACGCATCGGTGTAGTTCTGCAATGTATCATGACCAGAGACCTCGATATTCGCACGTGCCGAGCAACACAGCGTAGTGGTTGCGATCCACAGGATGTCCTCGGTTTCGTCGCAGTATCACCGATCACGGATCATAACAACATAAATGAACATACAACCAATGAGAAAATCATGCGGGGCAAGGATAGATTTGTGCAAGGATGACATTTCGCAGAGGGAAGGTAAGCTACTACAATCAATCATAGGGTTAATAGACAACAAGAGCATGAATTGGCAATGAAAACATGAGTTAGAAGACAGATTAGTTGCCAAAATAGCAGTACATGAGGCTTTGCTTCAGTCCCACGCGATTTTCATGTGTCTAGTATGGAGATTACCCGACCCATGATTTACAAGAGATTAGATAGAAGGAGGGAAAATCATGAGACAAAGATTGACAAACATCTTGAGAAGAAGATAACCATAGACAACCAGATGTCTCATGAACCAACTATATACAACAATCATAGGTTGAGTTGGCAAACATCATGATTCATACTGAAAGAATACAAGGAAAATGGGGAAGGAGAGATTTAACTCACACAAGATGGTTTCCTTCAAGTGAGTAACAAGAAGAGGGTCTAGATAGAAACATGGCATAAGAGAATTATAGGTTAGCTACCAAGAATAACTATCATGAGATTCTATAATTCCACATGCATCTCGCATCTATCAAGAAACCTTCAGACCATCCAATGGCGTGAGCTTGTGTACCATTAATTAGTACTAGGAGACTCTTAATGATCAACATGGCTAGGCCTTTAGAGAGTTGGGAAAACAACTTGATCATGGGACAGATTCAATGCATGATTTGTGAGATTGAATTGATAGAACCATAACATGATCCATAATGAAAAGATTACAAGGAAACTTCTGGGTAAGCTGAGAAGAGGTTCAAATCAAGGATTTGGGCAAAGACTCCAATGAACATGATGTAGGCAAGCCTTGCGGAATGAAATCTAAACATTCTCTAGATATGGAGAAGACTGCTGGAAGTAAGGAACACATTAGATCAAATCATTTGTAGGGGTGATCGATTTTGCATAACCTGATTTCCAAGAAAAGATTATAAGATCTAATTTAACAGAGATCAAGCTATCATCATGACATCTAGAAGGACTAGAGGAGACACTCTAGATAGGATTTGGATAAGGCTTTAGATGAAAGAAAATGCAGGCATGGTTTCATAGATCTTGAACAAGAACATATGACAACCATAGGCTAGCATTAAGAGAAAACTCAGGTGGGTCTATTGTGCCAAAAGAAAAACCTACCGGCAGATTTGGTTTAGCTTTGACAAGATTTATGGTTGAGAAATACTTATAGAGGCTACTTAAAGGTTTAGCAACTATTTGGTTTTCAAAACAAGCAAAGAAGGGAGGCAAACACAAGCTGAAAACCTAATAACGCTATTCAGACAACATAGAACAAAGATGAGATAAGCATATTTATGCAACAAGCAACAATCACATGATGCAGCAATCATGATGCATGCTCGTCCTATTCGTTCTCACTCAGTTGCCTATATAGCATGGCAAATACGTTCTATGTCGGTGGCATAACATACGTACTCTCTCGGTATATAGCTAGTCGTTAACTACCATATACGCATTCGAGGTTAGCGTACCTGCAGAAGATTCATTTCAGCCCAACCCCACATGTATGCTTGGTAATAAGAAGCACTTTTTGCCGGAAATGCTCCCATGAGCACTTGCGACCCCAAGAAAGTAATTACTCCATCATACTTCCATAAGTACACATATGAATCACATGTACTCACTTCAGTAACCATAAACACTCACCATAGATCGACGGTTGTTCGATCGTACACTCATATCTCACCTTACCTCATCCGAAGTGGCACATTGGCCCATAAGAAGCAATAAGAAACCGACAGTTCATAATTATCCGCACGATGAAACCAAATGAACCGCAAATAGAAACATGATGCAATTTCCCCAAATTAGTACTTAAATAAGCCACCTAATAATCCTAATATGGGCTATAAGACTTGGTCCTTGGCACACTTAGTTTGTTCAAACCATTTGTTTAAAACACCTATATATAGCTATAAGTTGGAAATTAGTTTTGCAAACTCAAAACTTTTTATTTTTAAATACTCATGTGACGGTACATGCTGAATTTTTGCTCTGGTACCAACTGTAACAGAACCGACCAATTTATACGAGCACAAGTACAGCGACAGCTATTTTCCCAGCTATCGAGCCACACTTGAGCCAATATAAACCCGGTAGTCCGTGAAATCTCGATGGATTTCAAACTTTTACACAGTACATACCCCAAGGATCGCAGAAACTCAGCAGTACACATACACATGCTACATAGATTCGCACATATTTCAAATACATCAGAGTACAAGATGAACTTTTACATAAAAGTTCAATAGCGGAAACGAAATCATTTTACATAAGCTTAATTTCATAATACAGTGCCAAGTACCGACCAGTCACAGCAACATAGATGAGACAGATAACATGACCTTGCCCAAGGTCTAGTCTTCCTCTCCCGAAGGATAGAAGTAACTCTTTAGTCAACCAAGCATTCCTCCTGCAACATTGGGAATAAAACCCTGAGTACTCAATTGTACTCAGCTAGACTTACCCGACAGGAAGTAAATAAAAAGACTCTCAAGGATATGCAAGGCTTATTTGGTGGAGCTCAGAGGATAGCAACATTTTGCATAAAAAGCATTACTGCAATAATTCCTCAACTTATCAATTTTAGATATTGTTCAGCTTCGATTTTAGTTCAGCTATTATAGCTAAGGTTTGCAGCTATACTAAGCAATCACTTGATATTATAACAATCAATAAACCATATGATTTCCGATATCCACAGATATCAACCTCATCTCACCATATTATTATGTTCAAGTTGTTAACCTCTACCTCACCAGAAGATCAGTTCAGTTTCTCACTAACCAGGAGAGATGGCGATTCGAATCGATTGTACCAGCTGGCAAATATGCCAATCACAAACCCTGTCAGCCGAGCCACTGGCTTCTTGGGCCACCGTTAAATCTTTCTGAGACATAATATGTATCGTGGGCTTGGAGGGGTCCATATTCTCAGAGACAAACCACTTCCAGGATGCATCAGGTCCCTGACCTGCCCTTGGTAAGATGGTGTCTCCGCACATCCTTCCTACCTCCAGAATATGTCTGCCTTATCACGCCCAATTCCCGGCTCAGAAAGAAATACTTGGCTTCGCGGTCAGAACGACTTATCTGGCCAGCTATGTGATGACGTCTTTCAATCTCAACTGATGTCTGGTGGCCTCAGTCCTAGTCGGCCGCAAGCAGCACCGAAGTCAACATGACCCATGTCATGCAGCTCCCCGCTACCTAGCCTTGATTCTCTCATTATTTCATTGTGGCATGGTGACACATATAGCCAACCATGTGAATCTCGTCAGTCACCACCTACACTCGCGGATGACAGGAAATCACCCGACTTTCTCGCGGATGACAGGAAATCACCCGACTTCTACCGGTCTAAGCATAAGATCGGTCACCTGTCTAGTAATAGTATCAGGTTCACATATATAGTAGACAAGGTAGATATGCAGCAACGGTTTCAAACCAACTCCTATACTTAAATGCACAAACATACGATTTAATAAAGACCGGTGCATTTATAAAAAGAGATAGGTGGAGGCTTAGGGATGCTCCGGGGCTTGCCTGGGGTTCAACACTAAGTCAGTGTTTGTTAGATGACACTCGCTCGATGAGCATCTCCCATCCAAGCACTTGATTAGTCCTTCCATCTTCGTGGTTAGTCCACCACACCGTCTTGTGGTTAGTTCCACCATCATGTCCTTCACTCCACGTGTTCATCTATCGTACCTAAATGAGATGCACAATGCACATGTATGAATAAAAAGAAGTAATACAAGGCATGGTAATCTACCACCACTGAACCATAAGCTAACAATCACACCAAGCAAAAGAAGGTCAAAGCCATCATAATCCCACACAAACAGTTTATGGGCAGCAGGATAGTAAGCACAAGATTTAACCATAACTGAAGCTATGTACATCCAACCAGGGTGATCTAAGCCTTTCTGGAAAGCTATTGAAATTGTCTCCAACTTTGGTATTATCCTCTTCAGATGATTTAATTCATATAAAGGTCAAACAACACAAAGAAGGCAGCTCTGTCCAGATTTGGACAGATTCTGTCCTCACGCCTCAAACAATCAAAACTACGGATCTAAACCATCAAAAGGGATGATCCTAGATAATTTGGAAATACAAAGAAATATACTACAACTGATATATTATCACCAAGTAGTGATTCAAAGCATAACTCAGTCAAATAATGCAATCAATCAGATCTAGACAGAAAATTGGCAAAACCTGACAGCAGTCGTCCAAAAGCCATAACTCCTAAACTATCAGGCCTAAGACCATGAAACTTTAGGACAAGCTATACAATGAAGTTAGCTACAACTTTTGTATAGAACACATTCTCATGCAACATCATTTTCCTAGGTAAATCATCACAACAACAGGGACTATGCCTGCAGCCATTTTCAGCATATAAGCAAAACATGCTTTTCCCTTATTTATCACCTAAGCACACTTAGGAATGAGCTATTTAGATAGCTCCAAACATGATTACATGGTCATACAAGACTCATCTCAGACCAAAGCATGTTAAGGAATCACAAGAAACATATATGCATTCATTTGTCTTTAATTATTCACTCATTATTACATAAAAATGTATTATTTAATTATTTATGTTATATGGTAAACATCTCAAATGAGTCCCAAACTTTTATGAGAGCTAGGTGATTACAAATCATGACCAAGGTTCAAATCTTACATGCTCAGGTTCCATAATTTAATTACTACAAAATAAACAAATATATAATGCAATAAAGCATTGGAGAGCAAATTAAATATGAAACTCAACATTTTCTGAAACAACATGACCATATTATTGATTCTCAGGCTAACACAATATCATATAAAGGTAGTGGAATACCATTTTCCATTTTTACCACAATATATTATTTATAATGCATTTAAATCTACTTAATATGCATAAAACAGGATAAATCAATAACTCAGTCATACTTGTGCCATAAATTCCAAACATTTAACCAGACATCACACAACATACCAAGAGTCTACAAATAAATTTTCATATCATTTGGAGCAATATAACTTCAGATACAAAAATAACAAGCAATTCAACCAATTATTTCCTATTTAAAAATATAAATGTGAAACACCAATGAAATAGTAAACAACCTATATGTTTTATATTTTTATGAGCTAGTGCATGTCATTAGAAGACTAACAAAATTGGAATCATGATTTTTGGACATATATTTCTCAAAATGTGGATCGGGATAATTTAAATGAACTTCTAAACCACATTTCAATAATGAATTTCTACAGCATAAATATAGTCATGCATGACACAACCAACTATACTAACATGTAGAAAACTTTACCACGAATCCAACAAAACAAGCCTCATCATTTTTGGAGCCCCCAAACACAAGATATTGATTTTACAAGTAATAGCACGAAATCTGAAATGAAAACCGAATACACATTTAACCCCTGATTTCGCTAGATCCACACGGTCCATGCACCCGGCAAACTTTCCAGTGAAGCTGACACGCGGGACCCGCTGACCGCTGGACCCCACCTGTCATACACAGAGCAAAGTCACACAGGGGGTTCCCTTCTTCTTCCTCTCCTTCTCTCCCGCGCGAACAGACAGACGAAGGCGCCGGGGAGGAGATGGCCGGCCCGGCCAGGGCTCGCCGGAGAGCGGCCGGCGGCGGCGAAGTGGGGCCAAAGCTAGCCCAGCAGCCAGCGCACCCGCCGGTGCCCTCGGCATGGCGAGAGGTGGCCTGCAGCGGCCCAGCCACACACGCCGGCGGCACGCCGCGGCGGCGGCCCGAGGCGAGCTGTAGCCCGGCGACGAGGTGCTCGGAGAGAGGGCTCAGGAGAGCAGCGTGGAGCGGAGGAAGACAACGGTGAAGGGGACTCGACCATAGGGTGCTCGGAGGAGGGAGGACAGCGGCGAGCTCGAGCTCCGCCCGGCCGGCAATGGCGGCGGCGTGCTGCGCGCTCGGCAGGGAGCGAGGAAGAGGGCAAGGGGGTGGAAGAGGGAATGGGAGAGTGAGGAAGGCGAGCAGGGCACGCGGCAGTAGCGCACGCAGCGGCCGGCCATGACGGAGAGAGCTCCAGCGAGGAGGCCATGGCGGCGCTCTGCTCGCCGGGGTGAATGCAGAGGGGAGCAAGGAGGGCGAGAGGATGAAGTGGAGAGTGAGCAGAGAGCGAGACGGGCGAATGGAGAAGTGAGCTGAGGCTCTCTGATGCGGTTCCTTTCGAGTTAAGACAAGGGACAGGGGTGGCCGGCAATGGTGGGGCACGGACAGAGCAGGGAGACCATGCGTCCCCTTTGAAGCCCGACGTCGAACACGTGGCGTGTGCGAGAGTGGACGAGTTGGGCGGTGGATTCTGGCATCTTCCTTGCATATTCTGCCCTGGGCGCCAAAACAAAAGAGGTAGCCTGCGCAATGGCCTACGATCTTTGTTAAGGAAGCTCGGCCATTTGATGAACGTATTAATGGGTAATTAGCTCTAAAGTTGATGCTGTCAACAAGCTAATTACGATCAAAGATCGAGTGGCAACTCTTGTCAAACGAAGTCGGATTGACCTCAAATTTGAATATGTTGTGCCTCAAAGAGTTTGTAACAACTTCTATTTTTGGTCCAACTCAAGTTGCTTAACGAAATTTGGAGAACACGGAAAGGCCATGAAATCAACACCATTTTCAGACTTTGAATTGAATCAAGTCCTGTAATCAGATTTTTCTTCTGTCTTGTGTCCACTTTTTGGGGAACTTGGAGGTTGAATCATGACTTGGTCCCTAAATAACATTTGTTGTACTCCAAAATATCTGTAACTTTTATTTTGGGTCAAACTTCATATCTTGCTCCAAAATAATATTTCCACTTTGGTCAAACTAATATAATTAGAGAGCTCAGAGTAGATGTTTAGGCCAATAAAGGTATTTTCTTGGCATTTGCTCAACATGAAACCTTCATGACTTTTGTTGTAGAGTTCAAGTAGGGTTGTTTGGACAAGGTTGCAGGGTTTGGTTGACTTTGCATGCTCATCTTCACTTAATCCATATATCCAATTAAGTGAATAACTTGTCATTCCATGTGAATTCTCAATTCGGATCTTTATGAACCATTTCCAATGATCATGGTAGATGATATGAATATGAAATAGTGATTAGGATCATTGATTGAAATGACTTGGTTAGGCACACACTCGCTGGTTAGCTCGTGACTAACACCTGGGGTGTTACAAGATTCAGAACATGACCATCCCAAAGATCCAACCAAAATAAACAGGTTTCACCACTCAAAATTTTGACCATAGCAATACCTTTGAAAGAGTCTAGCTGTTTCAGCACATCTCTCTACCAGAAAGTGCCTCTGAAAGATTTGGTTAAAATAGGGAGTTTTTCATTAGAATAGTATCTACTCCAGACCAACTGTACCCAAGGAATATCTGTCTTATTGAAAAACTTATCCAAGTGTTTTAGAAGCTGGCATTCATTCTGAGTTCTCAGATTCAGGACACCCAAACCTCCCTCCTTTGTTAGGAAGACATACCATAGACCAAGCAGCCTTTGGAGGTTTTCTATTGTTGGAATCAAAACCCCTCCAGAGACAGTGCTTCCTATACTTGTCAATTTGCTTAATGATCATTTTAGGAAGCAGGAAAGTACTCATCGCAAAATTTGGAAGAGCACTGAAGACTGCATTGGTCAATTCTAGCCGACCACCTGGACTTAAGAAATTGGAAATGCTCATCAACCTTCTTTCACACTTGGAGACAAGAGGCCAGAAATCTGCAATTGTGGGTTTTGAAATGCTCAAAGGTAATCCAAGGTAGGCGAAAGGTAAGGAACCAACAATACAACCAAACTCAGCTGCTAGATGTTCAAGTGTGTCTTGCTGAACATTAATTGGAACCATGAAGGATTTGTCAAAATTTACTTTTAAACCTATGGATTCACCAAACTTGCAGAGAAGGTCTTTAAGGAACTTGATTTGAACCACAGAGGCCTCTAAAAGATCAAGGTGTCATCGGCGTATTGTAGGATTAGGAAGTCTTCATCATGCAGCAATTGCAGAGACAAAGTGAGGTTTCCATCAAGACATGCCCTATTCAGCAAGGTTTGAAGAAAATCAGCTGCTAGAACAAAGAGAAGAGGGCACAATGGGTCTCCTTGTCTAAGCCCACGGTGACAATGAAAAACCTTTCCTGGGACCCCATTGAGGAGAACAACAGAAGTTCCTGAATTGAAGATTAAATCCATCCATTTCAACCATCTATCAGGGAAACTTTTAGCTTGCATAATCTGGATCATCAACTTATGCTCCACTTTATCAAAAGCTTTTTCAAAATCAAGCTTTAGTATGAGTAACTCTTTTTTAGATTGATGGCATATGTGCACATGTTCTAAAGCCCAGGCAAGACAGTCTTGAATGGCTCTTTTTTTAATGAAACCATATTGATTTATATGAATCATCAAAGGTATAACAGCTTGAAGCCTATTAGCTAGAACCTTGGCAATCAGCTCCACTGAGATTCTTTCAACATCATCTTTCTTTGGTACCAAAGTGATTAAAGATCCATTAATACTCCTTAGAGAAATGTCACTATAGGTATCGTGTTGGGTTTGCCTACCCATTTGGGTAGGCTATTGGAGACAGCCTTAGGAGTTCCTTAGCTTCTTATAAGTTCCTTGGATGTTGACGGTAAAGACATAATTAATTAAGTCATTCCTAATCTTAGATGGGTCATTCTAGGGGATGTTTAAGAAATTATTTGTCAAAGTTGGTCAGATAAATGCCTACATACGATCCCATTGTCTTCCCGCTTGCTGCATGGACAAAGAAATAAATCGACAAGATTCAAAGATCATTTATGTACATTTAACACTATAGACCTTGTGGGCTCCTAGAAAGGAAGCCCCGTCCATGTCACCATGAAATCGCTCAGCTGTCGGATCTTTAGATCAACGGCTCCAGTTGCTAAGATCTGATTTTACCAGAATCTTTCACTGTCTCCGTCTATGCTTCTACGGCTTCTCGTCTGAATCTGGCACACCAAATATAGACCCAGCTTGTGCTTCTCTTTACCGATTCTTCTCCTTTATTCACGCCCTTCCTCATCGTGTTCTTTCCTCTCATCATCTCCTGAAGTGAAACCCAGGCTAGGATTCCGCCTCTCCATCCCTTTGGCATCACCATCGGCCATCCCTCTGTTGTGGTCCTGGGTTTCGCAGCAGAGGGAGGCGAGAGCGTAGGACCCAGAAAGAAAACCGCGTGACGCAAGGGGAAGGATGTCATGAGCACACACATAAGAGAGGAATATTAGACTGGGAAAAGCAAGAACGGGGGAAGAATAGACGAAACATGATATGACACCATTGAACTCTTGGTAGTTTTAGAACTATTACAGAGTTTTGACCGCGCAACGACTGTACACCCCACACACAAGGTCGAACCCGACTCCTTTCTACTTATAAGGCGTAGGCCTAGACACAACATACTTCTCCTAGCATTCCCCATTCCTTGAAACTAAGCTTGTTCTCAAGCTGGTCCTGCTGGAAACCTCTACTCGAAGGTGACCACATCTTCCCTCGTGGCCATTGCCTCTGGCCAGACCTGTGCCCCTGCCAATGGATTAAGGGCCTGTTTGCTTTAGTCACCAGGCAAGTTGCCTGGCAGCAGAAAACAATCTTAGGCGTTCGATTCTCCATGCCTGGGGCGGAGGCACCAAACAAACAGGCCCTAATAGCTGAGACATTGGGGTTGCCCCAAAGCACCATATGACGTTTGAGCACCTTCAGCGGAGCATGCTACATAATAGTACATATTGGCATAGTACCGCAATAGCTGGTGACACTTGTTTCATCAACTGACACACCGCTGGATGGATCCTGACGTCATGTCACACCCCAAAATTTCTATTTATCACACGCCAAAATTTCTATTTTGGGGATGTGAATAGAAAATACTAAATAAAACGAAATAATTAAATAATTTTCTAAAATTAACTAAGCTTTAGATAAATTTGTATCAACTGTGTTAAATAAAAATGGCTTAAAAAAGTTTTCTTAATTAATATATTTTTTAGATATGTTGCATTCATGCCGCTTGCATAACTTTATTTTTGTGAAAAATTTTATTGTTCAAAAACTGATTAGGGCTCGAGATGATTTTCTCCAATTATAATATAAACAAAACAATTAAAACTTTTGTTGTGAAAATAAATCAAAATCCCTATTTTACAATCTTCAAAGTTTGTGGTATTTTACAAAACATTATTTCAAATCCTTTGAATTGGATTTACAAAACTAAAAGGATTTAGCAAATAGAAAAAAAAAAAGAAAACCCCTCACCTCTCTTGGGCCTAGCACTATCCTTCCTCTCTTCCTCTCCTTTCCCCTCTCCCTCTCTATTCGTTGCGAGCGCATGGGCCGGCCCAAGAGCTAGGCCATGCCGGCCCACATCCCCGCGCCCCTCTCTACTCTTCTCCCTCTCTGGCCAGGCGCCGACAGGGAGGCCCTACCTGTCTGGCCCTTCCCCTACCTCCCGACCGAAGCGGAAGCCGCGACCGAGCCTCCCCGCGCCCGCCGCCCTAGACTGAGCCCGCGCGGGTGAGACTGAGCCCCTCGCAGCGGCTTCCCTGCAGCCCGCACACACTGGTCCTCTCTGAAAGCTCTATGTTTGCTTTTTGCTAATTGATGACACCTAGTATCTAATCATTTTGTTTAACCTTTAGATTACAAGTGTGGTTAGAAGATCAAGTGTGGAGCTATGACGGCATCCAAGTCTTTGGAGTAAGTCCATCAACATGAAGATCAAATGCTTCAACACTTGGTGCAAAGGATGGAGCTCAAGGCAAAGGTGAATTCAATAGGGCCCTTTCCATTTTGCTGATCAAGACACTATAGAGAGTGTGATCACATTTAGGTTAGATGACCGTACTATTAAAGGGAATGAAACTTCGTTAACAACCTCGGTCATCAAGTGCCTCTAGTTGACATAGTTGAGCATATGCATTTAGATCTAGAGCACTAACCTAAAACCTTGCAAATGATCTTAATATCAAGCTAACACTCGTGCCTAAGAGTTTATACACTTGGTTGTTAGCACCTAGAAGCAAGATAGTTGAAGGGAGGGCAAAACCAGCAATCAGAGGTGCACCGGACGCTGGGCGTGTCTGGTGGGTGCGCACCGGACGCGTCCGGTTTAGCCAGAGCCTCTCTGGAACCTGTTTTAGTAAGCACCGGATGCTGGAACAGTAACTCCAGCGCGTTCGGTGTTGTTTTTCGAGCGTCCGGTGACTTAACAGCGGACACGTCCGGTCCGACTTTGAGCTCTCTGGATGCTCTCTGTTCACCGGACATGGGCGTCGGAGCGTCCGGTGCGACGTGTCCGCGTCCGGTGTGTTAGCGCACTGCGGGAAGTTTGAAATGGCTAGTACACGTGTCAGCGGGCGGTACACTGGATAACCACCAGACGCGTCCGGTGCTCACTTAACTAGTGTCCGGTGTGCACGTAGAAACTGCAAAACGGCTAGTTTTTCACCCTCACTTATAAATAGTAGATCAACCGGTTTTGGGAGTCTCTCTTGCGCATTTCACTTATTGCTAAGCATCTCTTGAGCCTCCCAAGCCTCTCCCACTCACTATAGAGCTTGATTCTCATCCATAGTGAGCTAGGGAGTGATACAAGTGCATTGTGTTCATCTAGATCATCTTTGGGCACTTATTGATCATTGTTGCTGCGGATTTCATCTATTCTCTTGGTGATTGCCGTCACCTAGATGGTCTTGGAGCAGCGGAGGAGTTGGCAGAGTTGGAGATTGTCTCCGGCCACTCCCAGAGGTCTTTGTGTGGGGTTTGCATCTTTCCCGGCGGAGAGCCGCAAGGTAGCCTAATACATTGCTCGTGCCATTGAGTTACCTTGCTCGTGGCAGGTTCTAGTGGCACTCATTGGTTGAGCTTGACATTGGTTGTCAATTAGCCACCGAACCACCAAGTAGTGGTCGACACAACGAGGACGTAGCGTGCCGACAAGCACGTGAACCTCGGTGATAAATCGGTGTTCATCTTGTGTTAATCATTGGAGTTCATTGGACCATCACCTTCATGTGTATTGGTATTTGTCCCGGTGATTGGTCATCTACTCTACTCGGCGGTATAACCACTCTACTCTCTCTCTCCCTTACTTTGAGTACTTAACTTGTGTAGTGGTAGTGTTGGTAGTTTACTTGTCCACCTAGGAGTAAGTAGTTGCAACCTAGGCTAGCTTGAGTGTGTTCCTAGTGACTTAACTAGAACGGTTAGGAAGGCTTGCACTTTTAGTAGGCTAGCACTCAATTCGCTTCGCCATTTGTTGTTCTAACTTGTTGGTCAAGTGTTGTTTGTAGAGTTTTAAAATAGGCTATTCACCCCCCCTCTAGCCTCTTTGTACGTATCAATTGGTATCAGGAGCCGTGGTCACCGTTGTTGCAAGGCTTGACATCCTTCCGTGTCAAAATGGCTCACAACAACTTGATCAACCATATGGGCAAGCCATCTCGGTTTGATGGCACAAGCTATGGGTATTGGAAGAAGCAAATGAAAGCTCATTTGAAATCAATGAATAGAAAGATGTGGAAGATTATTGAGAAGGACTTTGTTGTGATTGACATGATTGATCCCACTCCAAGAGAAGAAGAAAAGCTTCAATTCAATGACATTGCTCTCAATGTAATCTATAGTGCTCTTGATGAGAAGGTCTTTGAACAAATCAAGGACTTGGAGTATGCATATGAGGTGTGGAAGAGATTGGAGGACACATATGAGGGCACCACCACCTGTGAAGAGTGCCAAGCTATACATTCTCAAAGATAGATATGCAAGCTTCGAGATGAAGGATGATGAGAACATATCCGGAGATGTTTCACCGATTGAGTGTCATCATTAGTGATCTCAAGGCTCTTCGGTGAAACAATTAGTGACAAGGATTTCTCCTACCGCTTCTTGAGATCCCTTCCTCGTCGATTTGAGACCTTGGTTACTATCATAGTGAGGAAGGATCTCTCAAAGGTGACTCCAACACAAGTGCTTGATGATGTCATGACACATAAGACATACCGAGTAGAGAAGGATGCAGGAGTCAAGGAAGAGAAGGAGGATGAGAAGAAAGACAAAAGTGAGAAGAAGAGCATTGCATTCAAGGCAACTTCATCAAGACACAAGGGCAAAGCAAAGAAGCAAATCTTAAGTGATGATGAAGATAGCTCAAGTGAAGATGATGATGAGGAAATGGCACTTCTTGTGAGAAGATTTGGAAGATTCATGAGAAAGAAGGGCTATGGTGCTAGAAAGAGAAGAGATTTCACCAAAGGCAAGGGTCCAACTATGAGATGCTATGAGTGCAAGAGCAAGGATCACTTGATTGCGGATTGTCCTCACAAGATTGATAGTGATGATGAGGATGACAAGAAGAAGAAAAAAACCAAGAAGGAAAAGAAAGACAAGAAGATATCAATTCAAGAAGAAGAGAAGGGGCATTCTTATTGTGTCACATGGGATAGTGATGCTTCCTCTTCGATGATGATGATGATAGTGATGATGATCACAAGATCACTAAGAAGAAGGCCATTGCTAGTCTTGCTATTCCTAGCAAGCCATCTCTATTTGACTCTTCACAGACTTGTCTCATGGCTAAGCCATCTAAGGTACAATCCGAATCCGATGAGAGCGGTAGTGAGAGTGAGGAGGAGGACTTCGCCAAGGAGGAGCTCCTTGACATGTTGTGTGACACACTCTTATCTTAAGAAGAAAGTGAAAGAGTGCAAAGAATTGAACAAGAAAAATAAAATTCTTGAGCAATCCTTTTGATGAGCTAAGTGCTTCTCATGAGTGTCTAAAGGAAGACCATGAGAACCTTAAAGAAGCTCACTCCAAGCTTGAGAAGGCTCACTCTTCACTTTCGGAGTTGGCTAAGATAGAGGACGTGCCCACAACATGTGACGTAGGTGTTACTTGTGATATTTTTGATACACCTATTGTTGTTGCCTCCACTAACACTTCTTGTAGCACATCCACCTCTACCTCATCTAAGGATGATGGTGTCACTTGTGATGCCACAATCCTGGTTGAGAACAAGAACCTCAAGAAGGAGGTGCATGAGCTCACTCTACCACTAGGCAATGCCTATGGTGGAGATGCCCGCTTGCTTAAGTGCTTGGGTAGTAAAATATTTTCCATTAACAAGGAGGGTCTTGGCTATACCCCCAAGAAGGGCTAAGCCGCCTTTGTTCCTCACAAGACCACTTTTGTGAAGGGCAATGGTGTAGGTTTGCTATAGTTGCAAGCAAGTGGGGCACAAGTAGCAATATTGCAAGAAGAGGATGATGAAGCAAAGCAAGCCTAATGTAGTCATCCATTAGACTTGATTCTTGCTATGTGCTTACCAAGAGTGCAAAGGGAGTGAGAGTCAAGTACATTGGTGCACCTAAGGAGAGCCCAAAGAAGAAGGCTATTTGGGTGCCCAAGAGCTTGGTCACTAATCTCCAAGGACCCAAACCAACTTGGATACCAAAATCTAATTGATTTCTTTGTAGGTGAACTACAAGTCCGGAGGGAGGACATTGAGTGCTTGATAGTGGGTGCACTCAACACATGACCAGAGAATCAACCATGTTCAATTCAATCAAGCCAAATGAAGATGGGAATCTTGATAGTATCACATTTGGTGACAACAAGAAGCGCAAGGTTATTGGTCTTGGAAAGATTGCAATTTCAAATGATATGTCTATTTCTAATGTCTTGCTCGTAGGGAGCTTGAACTTCAACTTGTTGTCCTGTGGCTCAATTATGTGACTTGGGATTCAAATGCATCTTTGGTGTTGATGATGTGGAGATTGTTAGTGTTGATGGAGGCAACTTGATATTCAAAGGATTTCGGTATGGCAATCTCTATTTGGTGGATTTCAATGCTAGTGAAGCTCAATTGTCAACATGCTTATTCACCAAATCAAGTATTGGTTGGATTATGGCATAGAAGGCTTGGTCATGTTGGAATGAAGCAGCTCAATAGATTGGTCAAGCATGACATGGTGAGAGGATTGAAGAATGTGCAATTTGAGAAAGATAAATTGTGTAGTGCTTATCAAATGGGAAAGCAAGTTGGAAACACACATCCAAGCAAGAGCATGATGAGTACATATAGAGCATTTGAGTTGTTGCACATGGATCTGTTTGGCCCAACCACTTATGCTAGTGTTGGTGGAAACAAATATGGCTTTGTGATAGTGAATGATTACACAAGATACACATGGGTCTTCTTTCTTGTTGACAAGAGTGAAGTGTTTAGCATATTCAAAACATTCATCAAGAGAAGTCAAAATGAATTTGAAGTAACAATCAAGAGTGTGAGAAGTGACAATAGAAGTGAGTTTAGAAATGTAAGAGTTGATGAGCTATGTGATGAGTTTGGAATCAAGCATCAATTCTCGGCCAAGTACACTACTCAATCAAATGGTCTTATTGAGAGGAAGAATAGAACAGTTGTTGATATGGCAAGGTCTATGCTTAGTGAGTACAATGTGAGTTTGGACTTTTGGGCCGAAGCAATCAACACGAATAACTATTGTAGCAACCTGTCATCGGCTATTAAAGAAGACACCATATGAGCTATTGAATGGAAGAAAGCCCAACATTGCATATTTTAGAGTATTTGGTTGCAAATTCTACATATTGAAGAAGGGTGCAAGGTTAGAAAAATTTAAGAAGAAATGTGATGAAGGCTTCCTAGTTGGTTACTCCACCACAAGCAAGGCATATAGAGTATGGAATCACTCCACCAAGCTCATTGAAGAAGTTCATGAGGTGGAATTTGATGAAACCAATGGCTCTCAAGATGAGGAATAAAATCTTGATGATGTGAGAGGAACTCAATTGGTAAATGCAATGAAGAACATGGACATAAGTGATATTCGGCCAAGACAAGTGGTTGACGTGGAAGATGAAGATGACAAAGATCAAGTGCAAACTCAACCTAGTGTGCAAGCAAATCCAAATGAAGCAAGCTCTAGTGGTTCTCACGATCAAACTCAAGTGCAAAATGATGAAGATCAACATGCTAGTCAATCTCAAGTGGGTCAACCAAGCTCAAGCAATCAAGTTCTCCAACCGGTTCATATTGCAAGAGATCATCCATTGGATCAAATAGTTGAGGATATTAGAAGTGGTGTTCAAACAAGATCAAAGTTAGCAAACTTTTATGAGCACTTCTCTTTTGTGTCGTTTGAAGAGCCAACTACTATTGAGAAGGCCTTGAATGATAGTGATTGGGTAAATGCTATGCATGAAGAGCTCAACAACTTTGAGAGAAATCAAGTTTGGGAGCTAGTTGAGAGGCCCAAGAACTACAATGTCATTGGTACTAAATGGATGTTCAAGAACAAGTAAGATTAAGATTGCATTGTGGTAAGAAACAAGGCAAGGTTAGTTGCACAAGGATACACTCAAGTGGAAGGATTGGATTTTGGAGAGACATATGCTCCGATTGCAAGATTGGAAGCAATTAGGATCCTTCTAGCGTATGCATGTGCACATGATATCAAGCTCTATCAAATGGATGTCAAAAGTGCTTTCTTGAATGGATACATCAATGAGCTAGTATATGTTGAGCAACCCTCGGGTTTTGAAGATGAGAAGAAGACCAACCATGTCTACAAGTTGAGAAAGGCTTTGTATGGTTTGAAAGAAGCACCAAGGGCATGGTATGAAAGATTGAGAGATTTCTTGCTATCCAAGGGTTTCAAAATGGGAAAGGTTGACACCACTCTCTTCACTAAAAGAATTAGGGAAAGACTTGTTTGTGTTGCAAATATATGTTGATGATATCATTTTTGGGTCAACCAGTCAAGACTTTTGTGAAGAGTTTGGGAAGATGATGGCTAATGAGTTTGAGATGTCCTTGATTGGAGAGTTGAGTTATTTTCTTGGTCTTCAAATCAAGCAATTGAAGAATGGAACTTTCATAAGCCAAGACAAATACATTAAGGACATGTTGAAGAAATTTGGGATGGAAAATGCAAAATCCAGTAGCACACCTATGGGCACAAATTGTCACCTTGATGAAGATAAGAGTGGAAATATGGTGGATCAAAAGAAGTATCGGTCTATGATTGAAAGCTTACTCTATGTGACCGCTTCTAGACCGGATGTGATGTTTAGTGTTTGCATGTGTGCAAGGTATCAAGCTTCGCCTAGAAGGAGTCATTTGAAGGCAACCAAGAGGATCTTGAGATATCTTAAGCACACACCCGATGTTGGACTATGGTATCCTAAGGGGTCAAACTTTGAGTTGATTGGTTATTTCGGACTCCGATTATGCAGGATGCAAGATCAATAGAAATAGCACTTCCGGTACATGCCAATTGTTGGAAAGATCACTAGTATCATGGTCATCCAAGAAGCAAAACACCGTTGGACTCTCTACCGCCGAAGCCGAGTATGTTAGTGCGGGGAGTTGTTGTGCTCAATTGTTATGGATGAAGGCCACTTTGAGTGATTATGGAATCAAATTCAAGAATGTGCCATTGCTATGTGATAATGAAAGTGCCATGAAGATTGCCACCAATCCAGTTCAACACTCAAGAACAAAGCATATTGATGTGAGGTATCTCTTCATTAGAGACCACCAAGCCAAAGGTGACATTCAAGTTGAGAGTGTGGGCACCGATGATCAACTCGCCGACATTCTCACCAAGCCACTTGATGAAGCAAGATTCTATAAATTGAAGAATGAATTGAACATCCTTGATTTCTCTAACATGAGTTGAGCTAGCACCCCCACTATATGACTTGCCTTCTACTCCAACAAAGCGAAGGTATCATTGTTTGGCATGTCATTCATATGTTGCTAGGACTTAGTGTAGAGCATATAGACATACTTTCTTCCTTAAATAGGCTCATTCATGAAAAAACTAAATGTTTTTGAGATCATATGCCACTACTATTGCTTCTATGTCTTGTTTAATCTAGTGGTGACATATGACTAGCTTGTGGGATTGTGAACCTAGTATTTAACTAGAATATGAGCATTATGGTATATAATTCAACTTTGTCAAGATAACCCCTAGTGGCGTGAAGAAGCTTGCCAAAAGACAAACCGATTTATATATTTGTGCAAGTAACCTAGCTAAATGCTTAAAAGAAGGAAGATAATGGAAACAATATAAGAACTTAACAAGTGGTTCCTTCCATTGATTTTAAATCATATCCTACCCATGCTACCCTTCTGTGGTCTTTGATGACAAAGGGGGAGAGAATGGAGCAAAGATATGGACAAAAAATGGAGGTTAAGTGATGAACCATCATTAGGCCGATGATGGGAGAGCTATAGGCTGAGTGAGAGGGATCACAAACTTTTAAAATTTGGATCTCACACTTAGAGGGAGCAAGCTCACAAGCATGATTGCAAGCATTTGATTGTGTATTTCCATATGTGTGATGCATTGCATTTGTACTTAAATTCAATATACTTGCTTGCTTGGTGTATGCTAGAATTAGGTTGTATGATGAATTGAAGTACTAGCATGCATAGGAAGTGGTAGCTAGCTTCTGGTCTTTTCAAGTGGTACTAGAGCCTTGTTTCTAATGTTGATCTCACGAGGTATTCTAGTGTCTTTGGTTGCAAGAATTCTTTCAAGTGGAATCTAGATATCCATGGGTGCTAAGGATGGTTTATACATGCACTCCGATGGTATCGCGCTTCAAAGGTCCAATTCTATAAACCTTAGCATCAAATTGGTAGTAATACCTCACCCACATTTCTAATCCAATGCATATGTGCAAAGCCTTTCAAATCCAAACACTTGGCACATTATGTAGGGGGAGCTAATACTACCAAATTGAATTCATTGAATATCTTTGTAGAGGTTGTCATCAATTACCAAAAAGGGAGAGATTGAATGCTCTATGTTTGGTTTTGGCTAATTGATAACACCTAGTATCTAATCATTGTGTTTAACCTTTGGATTACAAGTGTGGTTAGAAGATCAAGTGTGAAGCTATGACGGCATCCAAGTCTTTGGAGTAAGTCCATCAACATGAAGATCAAATGCTTCAACACTTGGTGCAAAGGATCGAGCTCAAGGCAAAGGTGAATTCAATAGGGCTCTTTTCATTTTGGTGATCAAGACACTATAGAGAGTGTGATCACATTTAGGTTAGATGACCGTACTATTAAGGGGGATGAAACTTCGTTAACAACCTCGGTCATCAAGTGCCTCTAGTTGACATAGTTGTGCATATGCATTTAGATCTAGAGCACTAACCTAAAACCTTGCAAATGATCTTAACATCAAGCTAACACTCGTGCCTAAGTGCTTATACACTTGGTTGTTAGCACCTAGAAGCAAGGTAGTTGAAGAGAGGGCAAAAATAGATCTCAGAGGTGCACCGGACGCTGGGCGTGTCCGGTGGGTGCGCACCGGACACGTCCGGTACAGCCAAAGCCTCTCTGGAACGTCTCTAAGTAAGCACCGAACGCTAGGAACAGTAACTCCAGCGCGTCTGTTGTTATTTCTCGAGCGTCCAGTGAGACTTCGCGCTTTCTAACTGAGTGAAAGCACCGGACGCTGGCAGCGTCCGGTGACCTAACAGCGGACGCGTCCGGTGCGACTTTGAGCTGTGACAGAACCTCCCAAATTACCATGGCCCACGTGCACCTGCCGTAGTCCAACGACCTCCTGACTGCTATGCACGGGAGCCTGATAACTCCGGAAGCCCTGTCGGGTGCTCTCGCGAACACCGCAATGTCCCATCGAGGATCATTTCATGGAACGGAAACCAACCATCTTATTACATTCATTCATAGAGTTCAAAATACATCAGAGTAAAAAGCGGAAGAGAACAATTATAATTTACAAATTCTGGTGATAGTCTTTACAAAACTTCTTGTCGATAGAGGCAAGATAAGGTAGCTCTTACACTTATAAGTAATATAGATGACATCTTGCCCAAGGAAGTGCTGATAAGCACATGTCATCTACTGCATAGGGCAGCTTTTTGAGTGCCACCAGCTTGGCGATAGCCAAACCTGTACAGCTCCTGACTTTAACCTGCAACAGGGGGTTAACAAACCCTGAGTACATGGGGTACTCCGCAAGACTTACCCGACTAAAAATTGGGGAGAAGACTCAGGAATGCCAGCTGAGGGGAATCAAGGAGAGGCTTTAGCAAGAATCAAAGAGTTTTGTAGAAAAGCTCTCTAAGTCAACTTAAAAATTTAATCCTGAATCTAGATTGATTCATTAAGATAATCTCAATATTCACCCATTTCCCACATCTTTCACCTAGTTCCGAACCACTCTTCGCTGTAAGTCGAAGGATCAAGTCTCCATTGACCGAGGAGCAACGACGATTCGAATCAATTAAGTACCCAGCTGGGGATCCCTATCCACACTGCATATGTAGCACCTAAGCTTGCATATGCCAACCCCGCCTACCACGGCTTTTCCAAAACCTGAACCGGTCCTGCGCCACCCGAGAGCACAGTACTTCTCTCCTCTCCAGGCACGCTGGCCACGAGGGTACACGCTACTCTCGCCATCTCTCCACTCCCAGTGCATGGTTGTCGGTTCAAGTAGAGGAGCGACCGGAGTCAGAGGCTTTCCGTAGTATGTAGCTAGTTAAAAAGTCTTGATCTAGCAGGCCGACAACGAATGGTCCCTAATGGATTCCATTTCGTTTTCTTAATAGACAGTCAGAGACACTACATTGAGACTCTTTCTCAACGCAAGTCTACTGCCCTGTCGAATAATTACAATCGTACATATAGTTGTATACCCCAAGCATACAAAATATTTTTTTAATAAAAGCTTAATTATTAAGCATGGCTAAGCATTTCATAATCATTTGCATTTAAATCAGGTTTCAAGGGTAATATATATCAAGGCAGGTAAATGCAGCAAGTAGGTGACAATCAACTCCTATCAACCTAATGCAGAAATTTAACTCAAGGTGATAAAAATTTGTAAAACACAAGGAGGGGCTAATGCACCGGGGCTTGCCTGTTGCTTGGAGCAGATACCACCCTGAAGCCAATCACCGAGGAAGTTCCACGTCCACAGAGTGAAGACCAACTCGGGACTTGCTTTAGATTATAATATCCCGCGTTCACTACACGAAATATTAATGCATGATGAAATGCATGGCATGATGCATAACGGAAACATACAAATACATTACATTAAATGATCAAAGAAAGTTGAATACTACTTTCCTTTGCGATAAAGTTGCAAGCCAACAAGACTAGCTTGTTGTCCAACAACTTAGGTTACCGGGTTTACGGGTACCTATAAGGAATTCTATGCACGACTTAGAGTATGGAATGGTCCAAAAGAGAAGTCGTTCTACTTGAGTGTTTTTACCCATGAAGTTGCATCTAAAGAAACAACCTCATGACATTATAGGTCAGGATAAGGGTTACTTTATTTTGGTAAACCCCAAGGTAATTACCAACTAGCAACAAGGGTCATTATGTTCCTATTAAGATTCTAATATCATGGTGGTTATTATCTCACATAATCATTTTATTAACTATTATTAACCACCATATAATAATAATAAATTATTCTACCAAATAAGTTGCCAAGGACCATGTAAGGTTTTATGATCCCTGGTCTTCACTCAATCCAAAAACCATAAGACACAATGCATTTCATATATTAAGAAAGGAAATAAATAAATTTATTTAACTACTCAGCCTCTACTGTTGGACCGGCCCGAATGACCAACACGACCCAGATTGGCTCCCTTAGCACTCCCAATACAAATGGCCCGGCCCAACTTGGCTCCAGCCTGCTCTGGCCAAGCCAGAGAGGCATAGCCATGGCCACCGGCCGGCCAGGCCAAGCTCGGCCAGGGCCGCAAGCGGCCGGAGGTGGCCGATAGGGCGACAATGGGTCGCAAAGCTTCCAGACCCATGACTCAGCTCATGGAAATCTCAGTTCCCTGATTCGATGATCCGGAATGAACCCTAAACCATTAACACTTAATATTGTTTTTACTATTTAATTAATTAAGGATAAATTACAAAACAAGTAAACATTATCCAAATGAGTTACAAATTTTTGGGGAGGTAGCTCACAGTTCATAATAGTGACACAACCATTTTCATAATTTTTGGATAATTATTTTAAGCTACAAAATTCATGTAAGTGCCATTTTCTAATTAATATACATATTTTTATCAGGTCCAGAAAGTACCCCATGGTTTATATTTCATATTTTTATCATGTCCAGTGCTATACAGGGAAGCTAGATAATTAAATTCATGATTTTTGGAGCTCTATAAATATTTATACAAAATTCACAAAATCGTAGTACTATTCATTTATCAAGAAAAGGAAAAACACTTTGATTAACTTGGAACAGAGCTGCTGGCCGGCCCTGCTTGGCCCAAACAGCCCAGCCGACCCCTTCTTCTTCCCCAACGCAAGAACAAATAGAGCAGAGCCAACTCGGCTCTGCCGATCACCGGGCTCACCGACGGCCGGGTCGCCGGCGACGGGAAGAGCACCGGCATAAACCCCGTGACCCCGCGGACTCGACTACACGCTCAGTTGGACAGTGGAACGACCGAAGCCGGTCCAAACAGGGCCATGGCGGTTGGCCGAGGCACTGCACGGCGGCGCGACGACCTACGGCTCAATAGAGCTAATACGAACAACGGTATAGGCACCAAAGGTTCACCACGAAGCTTTAGCGCGCGCTTGATGACGCGGCGGAGGACCAAAGCTTCCTGTCAACGTTGACCGAGAGCTCGGCGGCGTTCTCTGGTGGCGTCGTCGACGTTCCGGTGACGTCAGAGTGCCCATGTAAAAACCGATCGAACCATGAGGTTCCTAGGATCAATTTTAACATGAAACACAAGACAAAAGGAAGATTAGCTCACTGGGTCGACCTGTTCGCGACGGAGCCGTGTGCGGCGGCGCTCATTGCCGTGCGCGGGGAAGAAAGGCGTGCTCGAGGCTTCCCGCGATGAGAGGACGCGCCAAGAGGTCCACCAACTGCGCAATAACGTGCTAAAGCTACTGGCCAGAGCAATTGGACAGTGGATGAAGCGAAGTTCGTGAATTTGATACGACAAACGCCAGCGGCCTGGACGCAGCCGACGTAGACTGAGAAACGAAAAGAAGACACCAGGCCGTCGGCTTCGCGTTATAAAGAAGAGGAGCAGGTTCCAGGGACTGCCACGATGCTGTTGGAGCTTGCCACGACGACGGACGCGTGCCAGCGCTTGCAGCTCGCCGAGAGGAGTGACGGGCGGTGGTCAGCGATGAGTGGGGTGGCGTGGCGATTGTGCTGGCTCTGTTTTTACTGTAGCTCCTCATTATCCCAGTTTCGAATTTCATGAATTACTCCAGATTTTATATAATAAGTCAAAAAATGTCCAAAATAAAAATTATGGGAAATTTAAAATTGAACAATTTTCCTTTTTGAAGTGCATTCAAATTTTGCTTAATTTTTGAATTATTCAAAAAGGGCTAAAAGGAGGTTTCGAACAGAAACTCAAAAATCAAATTTCTATATATAAACTTGAGAAATTCCCAAAATAAGAATTGTGGGAAATTACAAACTGAACAACTTTGGTATTTAAAGTATCTTCAAAGTTTTAATATTTTTGAAATTATTGAAAAGGGGATAAATAGCCCTTTCTAAATTCAATTCAAATCTCAAATATTTATTGAAGAAGTTCAAAATCTGTAAACATCAAAGTTGCTAAAATTAGTGAGCTTTACAATTTTTATTTAAGACTTAACTTCAGATTCCAAGTAATTTTTGAATTAAGGTTTTAAATTCAAATTTGAGGATAGAAATTCAAATTTAATTCGACTTTCCAAACAATAACTTGAAAAACTTTGTATACCAAAGTTGCTCCACTAAATAAGAGCTACAACTTTGCTTTTGGGACCAAGGCCCAATTCTACATAGTTTTGAAACTAGGGTTTTAGCCCGATTTAGGGTTTTAAATTAATCCCAAATTTTATTTTTAAGCGGTGATTAATTAATACACCCAATTAACAAACCATCGGAAGATAAAATTAAACTACTCTAAATTATTTAAGCACAAACAACCTATGAAATTAAATTTATTCTAATTTCTATGCATTTCAAAATTGACTTACACATGCATATTATGCAATGCGTATGATGACATGTCCGATTTTTAGTTCAATAACACCAGGGGTGTTACATGAGCTCTCTGGATGCTCTCTGTTCGCGCACTGGACACGGGCGTCGGAGCGTCCGGTGCGACGTCTCCACGTCCGGTGTGTTGGTGCACTGCTAAAAGTTTGAAATGGCTAGTACACGTGTTAGCGGACGGTACACCGGACAACCACCGGACGTGCCCGGTGCTCACTTAACCAGCGTCCGGTGTGCACACAGAAACTGTAAAACAGTTAGTTTTCACCCTCACTTATAAATAGCCGATCAACCGGTTTTGGGAGTCTCTCTTGTGCATTTCACTTATTGCTAAGCATCTCTTGAGCCTCCCAAGCCTCTCCCAGTCACTCTAGAGCTTGATTCTCATCCATAGTGAGCTAGGGAGTGATCCAAGTGCATTGTGTTCATCTAGATCATGTTTGGGCACTTGTTGATCATTGTTGCTGCGGATTTCATCTATTCTCTTGGTGATTGCCGTCACCTAGACGGTCTTGGAGCAGCGGAGGAGTTGGCGGAGTTGAAGATTGTCTCCAGCCACTCCCGCAGGTCTTTGTGAGGGGTTTGCACCTTCCCCGGCGGAGAGCCGCAAGGTAGCCTAATGCATTGCTCGTGTAATTGAGTTACCTTGCTCGTGGTAGGTTCTAGTGGCGCTCATTGGTTGAACTTGACATTGGTTGTCAATTAGCCCCGAACCACCGAGTAGTGGTCGACACAACGAGGATGTAGCATGCTGGCAAGCACGTGAACCTCGGGGATAAATCGGTGTTCATCTTGTGTTAATCATTGGAGTTCATTGGACCATCACCTTTGAGTGTATTGATATTTGTCCTGGTGATTGGTCATCTACTCTACTCGGTGGTATAACCACTCTACTCTCTCTCTCCCTTACTTTGAGTACTAGTGTTGGTAGTTTACTCGGAGTACGTAGTTGCAACCTAGGCTAGCTTGAGTGTGTTCCTAGTGACTTAAGTAGAACGGTTAGCAAGGCTTACACTTTTAGTAGGCTAGCGCGCAATTCGCTTCGCCATTTGTTATCTATCTCAATTTCATATATATATATATATATATATATATATATATATATATATATATATATATATATATATATATATTAACCCTATTTGGTACCCGGGTACTATGTAGTTATTCAGTACCCAGGAGGTCACGACTGTAGTTCCCGCAAACAAGCGTTCCCCCTTGCGCTAACGAGGCCCAACCCAGCACCCCTCTCCATCAGCCGTGGCATGGCTGACCGTGCACACATTGTTTATGGCTGTTTTGCTTTTTTTTATTACCACAAATCATTCTACCACCACTCCCCCCAACCGCCACCTGTAATTGTTAATTTTTCTTCTGCTTCTTTTTTTTTTGCCAAAATTAATTGCGACACGTAATTGTCAAATGTTTTGTTCATATATCTAACTGACTCTGCAAATTATTTTATTATCTATCTCATACCCTTAAAGACCTGTTAATACGTGTGGGACTAGGTCACCGTGGCCAGTTTTCTCATTTGTCGTTTGAATGGAATTTTTTTGTAGCTACATATATTTCAATAAGTATTAGCGACTTGGGTTGTGAAGAACTCATCCTAGTCCCAGAAATTTTTCAAAATAATAGGACCACAAGTTTTCCGATCTATAATGTCAAACATGCCTTAAATTTAAATATTTGAGCAACAGTCATGCGAACATTCAGTCTGGTTTCATTCAGAGCAACAACATTCAAATTGGTGCATGGCAACGCATGGGCATCATGGACCAAGAAGCAAACAGATCAATCTTGTTAGGATATTGCCGCGGTCGTGAGTCCATCCCGAATAGTAGTGAGTACATCCCACTGAAACGACTCCTTGTTCCTCCGCGAAGTGTGGATAGCCAACTCAAGGCGTCCTGTCAGATTCGGGAAGATAGAGCTTAATAAGAGTTAAATTTTCTATTGAGAGATTCAAGATGCAATACAGGAGCAAGTTGCAATTCTTACTTCTTACCCTTGAAGTATTCTCTACAATGCACAAGAACGGAGAAAAAAGTATTATCCAGTTTAAAGTTATAGTTTTAATGAAATGTGCAGAAGAGTTGAGGATTATCAATATTCTGAATTTTATTATTAGAACATTATATCAAGGATATTTATAGCTACATTAGACTGGTCTCAAATATTCTCATGTGTGACCAGAAAAACTTCAATTATACCTAAATAAATAGAAAAATCTATATATACCTAAAAAGACAAAACACCTTATAATTTGAAATGGAGCATATTTTAAGTGGAAAACAATGGAATCTGTAAAGATCAGAAATCTCATGAGTAATTTGCTAAATTCATAGTATGATAATCTTCTAATTAGATATTTTTTTGCTTATAACTCCCTGAACCGAAAAAGAAACAGAGAGACAAAGATATCAATTATACTTATGTAATTTATAAGTGCCCATAAGGGTGAGGTAGGCTTGGCTCCTGTAATACACAATTGCTAGGTATTTATGACAACTGCACAAATTGTAAGACAGTTGTTGTGACATGGTTCCTACTTGGTAAAATTACCCTTTTTCCCATACATTATTTTTCCACAAATATAGACATCAAGAATAAAACTAAAGTATCATATCAAAAGCTTCTACTGATATAATTTTAGCCTATCCAGTCAAAGTACCTCAAAGGGATGCATATTACCAAAAGAAAACTAGTATGTCAACGAACTAAAATATCATGCAATTGATTACTGGTGGATGCTAATTTAGCATTTTTCAAGCTATCCCTGGATTACACCACAGCGTCAACACTGCAGTCTGTGACAGTTTTATCCACTGGTGAACTGACATGAATATAAGAACATGAGAGCAGCAATTGCAAAGAGAAAATGAAATCCAATCAAATTACTGGTGACCAGAGCAGGAATGTGTTGAGCTACTGATGCTACAGTTCTGCAAAGGTAAAATGAAAACTAGTCAATCAAGGTAGTTGATCTGCTGCTTGTGGACTGACAATCTAAGAGCTAAATCTGTACACTGAACAGAGAAAACTGCAGCTCGGTCTATTTTAGAAAATCATGTGCAAAACCAAAATTGATTCCGATTGACATGAAATCAGAAACAAATCTTCACCTGAGCTGCTGTACACTAAACAGAAAAGATTGCAGCTCGATCTATTTGACAAAATCAGTTGCAAAACCAAACTGTCAACAAAGCTCTTGCTAAGTTTTTAACCCCTCAAACGGAGCATGAAAATCTATACCGCTGGTATAGTTGCCCTCACAAAATTAAAGCCAATAACGTCCCTTTTAGTGAATTTATCATGTTTATTGCATGCTAAAAATTCTTGCATATAGTTCACACAAAGTTAGTTTCAAATCCATCCTAAATGTCAAGAAACAAAATAGACAAGCAGTTAATCTGGTATCGTGAATCATAAAAACTGAACTACTGGAAATCAGAGATTCATAAAGAATCCTAAAGAATTCAAACACAATCATACATGTACAAGATTGAAGAGTCTTTAGCTTCTGATAAAATTGGTGACATGAATGGCTCTACTGGCAAGTGGCAACCATCTCGACTGAATGAATTTCATCAAACAATAGCATAGAACAACGACATCAAAAAGACAACAGGCATTCTAAGGCACCTTTTGTAAAAAAAAACATGGCATTCTGCATAAGTAAAACTATTGTTCAGTACTAGTTCATATGTTGGGATAACACTGGGAATTATTGGAGCCATTCAAACTAATAAAAATCAAACATTTATCCGGCTTCACTTCATGGCATATCAAATTAAAAATTAGTACGGCGGGAGAGTCACCCAACTAGCAAATAATAATGTATGCATGGTAGCATTGTATGTATACACAAAAGAAATAAGTGTTTGTGGTGGAGGTAATATTAATGTCCAAGCTACCTGAAATCAAGATTAGAAATATTCAGAGTATAGTGGACTTTTAGAACACATCAATTTGTAATAAAAAATATAGAATCATGGACATTTGTTGAAATAGGAAGACAGATAGTAAATACAATCATTTAAGATGCAAGGATGCAGTATAGATGTAGTGCCATACAACCAAATAATTATCCCAATTATCTTCAACTATTAAGTTCAGGTGACTGATAAATAGATCTATTTTAGTGTTATAAGGAAATAACAACCAGAGCTCAAGCTTTACAGTTTGTTATCAAACTTGGACACTACACACAAATGGTAAACCTTTGTTAGACTTCAAATACAGTTGCAAATAGCACATATATTGTTCTGTAGTATTCAGTAGGAAAAAACATAAAATTGACATGGGTGGATTCAGTTTTGCTTTTATAGTCATGATGGTGGATTCAGGGGTTATCAAAATTGAACTCTGTTCAGATCAATCTAAAACTACATCGGTTTAACCTTTTTTTTAGATCAACATAAATTTGACAGCGGTGAATTTAGTGGTCAAAAAAGAACTAAAATTTCACAGGCCGTGCTTTATTTGTTTGGGGGATTCAGTAGCTTAACCCTGCAGTTCCTACAAGTTCCAGAGAGCTCCAGGGGAATGGTTAACTCAACAGGATAGCTTCAGATGTTGCAAAAAAAAAACGTAGGCAACGAGGGAGACAACAGACCACGGCACCCCATGTGCTCGTCTAGAGGCAGGCGAAAGACGGTGAAGCAACACCAGTGCTACGGCAAGGGCGTGGACAGGCGACACGCTGTGTCTGCAACATCTGTATAATGGCGCACATGGGGTGGGTTGCTGGAATATAGAGTAATGCAATCCTATGGCCATTCCAGGGTAAGAAATCACCATCCCTCTTGTGGAAGAAAGTTCAGAAATTAGAGTGGAAGAAACGAAGTATGATGCACACAAGCAAAGAACCAAAATAACAAGACTATGAATTGAATGAAAGCGAAATACAAAGGCACTTGTGATTTTCAAACAAACCCAAAAAATGCATTGATGCAAAGGATGAATAGCAAGCTGCTGAAGAGGAGTTTGGCTCCCCCAACCATGAAGCCAAACTACCGCAGCATGACATACTGGCATACCATGATTACCCTTGAAAACAGGGATACCACCTAAGCCCTCCGACCAGTTAACCAAAATAGTTAACCACTACTGCATTTGCTATGCAATGCCATTGATGGGGGTTCAACATCCATGGAATCACGTACTGAAAGCGGATATGTTGGTAACTTGTGGGTTATGTTTTCTCACATGCGAGTAAAATGCATACATGGGACTGACAATAAAATGCATACATGAGACTGACAATAAATGCATACATGAGACTGACAAAAAAATGATTTGATTCTTTGGTCGTTTCTTAAGAATATAACATAATGAAAATAAAAAAAATCAGTTTGGCTTGAATTCCAAAGTGGTTTGCCTTTCCAAATGTTAGTGGTTCTATTCCAAAAGATAAAAATGCTAGCAACTTCATAATTAGGCTTTGGAATCACAGGGGTAACTATTGGTTCACCTTATGGCTGTTAAGTGTTCTGATGAACTGTCTTTGGTTCACACCTTATGTTATGGTTTAGAATATGGAGTAAAAATAAGAGTATCTGGGCTAACGATGCAACTTGCACAGTACAGTATTTGAGCTTTTTGTTTTGTGCGTTACATATATCTGAGCATTTACACTTGTTGAAAACACATTGGATACTAAGCATCCATTTTCAACATAAAATGAAATTAGAAGACCCCAAGGTCAGCCTTACCTCGGCATGTAGGACAGGTTGAGTGAGAGGCATTTTATGATAACACATCTTGTTGATTCTGTTCTCTGCATGAATAATATAAGACAATGCAGCATCTGAGCCCTCAGCTTTCATATCGATCATGCAAAAAAAAAAAATAGTAGCCATATTCAACATAAAATAAAATAAGATGACCCCAAGGTCAGCTTTGCAGATTGAGGACACGTAAATTAGTAGTGGGAAATAAACAAATTAAATAAGAAAATTTAGATAGAAAAATAAGAAATTCATGTCGAATGAAACCTATTACATGTGCTTGGAAGATGAAAAGCAAGTAGACTCTTAAAAATCTGAAGTACCTTTTGATGGTGAGTTGAAGTCATAAAATTTCAAATATGTCAGTCCATATAGTGCTTGATGAGTTTGCTAAGGTACTCCTCCTGAACATACAGACAGACACCTATAACAATTTAGTGATTAAGATGCTCAGTATTCATTTGACAAAAAGTTGACGGTTTCAGTTTTTGTGGCAGATACAAAAATTGGATATTAATAAAGTATATACATTTCATAAGCGGTACTATACTGCCATTGCTATTTCATACGTGGTGGGGGAAATTGATGGTATTCCTAGACGGAAATACAGGCAACCAAGAATAATAACTATTTATTATAATTGAATTGAAAAATCATAATGTAAAAGTAAATAAATGGTATAACTATCTGTAAACCACAATGCAAGATCTGTGTATAAAGGCGGACGAGACCATGGCAACGGATGGGGCCAAGGGCCTCATATCATACCTAGATCCTGATGAACGTACTGCTTTCCCATAGCCGTATTGCGTTGCTTCTCAACTAAATCGGCATCCTACCTCCCGGATCATGGTGCGGCAAGGCAGCCTGCGCACAACGGCGTCAGAAGGGAGGCGGGGCCCGCATCGTTGCAGGGAGGAGCGAGGTCCGTGTGCTGTAGCCCGTATAGAGAAGGCCGCGCACGCGTGCCGTCGGCCAGGAGGAAGTCGCGTGCTGCAGGAGGATGCAAAGCATGTCAGCTCTGGTTGCTTGAGGGGCGGCGCCGACGGGATGGGTTTAGGAGCCGCGCTGACATGGTGGTGGTGAGGGGCGGTGCCGGTAGGGGAGGGTTGAGGGGCGGTGCCGACGGGGAGGTTGACGAGTGGCACTGGCGACGGCTGGTACGGAGCACGCGCATGGATAAAACTAAGGCTCCGTTTAGATCTCAGTTGCAGTTGTAATTCTGCACTGTAGCACGTTCGTTTGTATTTGACAACTTTTATCCAATCATGGCCCAAGTAGGCTTAAAAGATTCGTCTCGTGATGCACATACAAAAAGTACAAACATGCAAATATTTCGTCTACATTTAATGTTCCATGCATGTGCCGCAATGTTGATGTGACTAGTTATAGTTGCAATTTGCACGGATCTAAACAGAGCCTAAACAGATCGTGTGTTTTTTTCGTGGAGAAAAGATCGTGGGGGGAGCTCTGCAGGTGTGGTGGTGCCTTGGGCTCGGGCCACGGGCATCGGGCATCGGGCATCGGCGTGAAAAAATGCTGGGCCAGGCCTGGGAGCCTGAGCGGATAACGGATGGGCCTGGAGCCTTCCTAACAGCCTAACGGAGTACTGCTAGCTACTGGGTACTGAGTAACTATACAGTACCCAGGTACCATATATATATATATATATATATATATATATATATATATATATATATATATATATATATATATTTGAGACCGGGTTTTCTTGTAATTTCATGTATATTTCTCAATTTCATATGTAGGGTTTAAAAAAACACACACACACACAAGTATTTAGGGTTAGGGTTATAGGCCAGGTTTTCTTGTAATTTCATGTAGTACACACACATATATATAGCTAGGGTTAGGGTTTGTTTTGTATAGGCTTTATATGTATATCAATATTTCGTATATGTATCTCAATAATTTTAATTTCTTATATATCTCAATTTCGTATACAGTCCTGATGGCCGATCCTAATCAAAACAGGGAGGATGTCATGATGGATATGATCGCTGGAGGTCAATACGACGAAGTTGATAACCAGCAGACAGTAGATGACACGGCACAATACTTAAATCTTCACGATGAGCAAGAGATTGTCGGCGAGGTATAAATAAATGAAATATATATGTGTATACATGTATATAAACATGTGAAATATATGAAATTATCGGTGATGAGCAATATACTTATTGAACTATTTTTTTCTAAATCCATAGCCCTCTAGATCGAGAACGACGACGAAGAGTCGAAATGTACGAGGCCAGGCAAATCCGTTGGAGGGCCGCTTCGTAATCTCTGATTTCAACAGAGAGATAGGAGAACCACTTGGACCAAACGCCAAGAAGTTTGTTTATCATTGTGGGTAGGGATAGGCTCCCCATCAGTGCTCGAGAGTGGAAACAGAAGAAAGACGCTTCTCATATCAGTTATGTCTCGGATCTTGACAAGAATTTGATTTTGAATGATATCATTGCACATTTCACACTTGAAGGAGCCGATGATGATTTGAAAGAGCTAGTGAGGAGTTGGGCTATGAAGAAGATGGCAACACAATTCCAGACTTGGAAGAAAAAGTTATATAATGATTATGTGAAGAAGAACTTGACGCCGGATTTCAATGCTCCTGGCACTGTTTCAAAGTTGAGGCCATTTTGAGATGAGTTCGTACAGTACAAGTCCTCAGAAGAAGGTGAACAACGGGTGCGGAGGAACCAAGAGAATACCCGGCAGAAGGCATACCACCATCGCATGGGCTCCGGTGGCTACAAGAGTGCTGTCCCCAAGTGGGAAAAGATGGAAGCAGATGTAATTGCCAAGGGGCTCGTGCCGGCTTCACTCGATTGGCCCGACCGTGCCAAGAATTGGTTTTTCGCGCATGGTGGTAGGCTGGACCTGGAGACTGGGCAGGTAGTGTATGGTAAAAAAATCCAAAGGGCAGCACAAAGATTACTTTTTGTGGTAGTGTTGACAGTGGATATATCATAAAATTCCACATTCAAACACCATCAACAGGCCTCGGATTCAAAGGAGAATAAACATATCATGAGCATATTTTATCAATAACTAGTTCCACATGTACTCTTAAGCTTGTGAACGCAGGGAAGATGAAACAGAGCAGAAATGAACACTTGGATCCTAATAATGTGGTTCGGCTGAACCATGTATTTGGGAACCAAGTCATCACACATCAAGACATGGTGCAAAACATCACTTGGAAGAGAGGAGAGCCAAGGGTGGGCCCTCCCATGGGTCGGTGGAACTGCCCATGGGGCCCACTTGGCTCTGGTGACGTGGCAAGATCCGTGTGACCTTCCACTCAGCTCATTTCAGCCCTCAGATCAACATGTGTTTCCATTCAACGGTTGAGAAGCAAAGCACAAGGATTCAACGTGACAACATGCAAATGAAGTGGAACCAACACAAGGGGACAGTCTGTGACAGATGGGGACCACGGTGGTGGGCCCAACCCACCAGGTGTGGGTCGGCCGAACCACTATTTGTGGGTCCAGGCCGCTGTAATACCTCTGGTATTACTGCTTAATTAATCTGCCATGTCATCAGGTTTATTATTAATCATTTGCATATGATTGTGCTTAGGGCCCCTAGAGTGATTTGATTTCATTTTGTATCGATTGTGTAATTAAGTCCTCAGTCAAAAATCAAAAATAAAAATTAAATAAAAATCAAATTAAGCCCTAGAGTTGACCTAAAACCCTAATTCAAAATATATAAAGAATCAGATGAAAGTGTCTTAATGAAAGTTGTAGAACTTTTAAAATGGAACAACTTTTACTTTTGGAGATTTTGAAGTTATATTATGGAAATTCAAATTAAACTCAAATTAGTATGTTAATATTTAAATTTGAAACTTCAATTTCAAAATATTGAGAATCTCCAAAACTCCCTTAATAGAAGTTGTCAAGCTCTCTGAGTAGGACAACTTTAATGTTGACCATTTTTCAAGTTGTTGAGAAAAATCAAAAGTAATTTTAAAATTTCAGTTTAAAATTCAAACCCTACTTTTACCCCCTTTGCTGTAGTTTGAAAGTTTGACCGAATTTGAATTTGTCGTCAAAAGAAAAAATGATCTACATAAAATTCTCTGCAACTTTGGTATTCAGCATTTCCTTTGATTCGGTCGGTATGGAGATCAATTTGAATCCAATACCTTTTGACCTAGTGACCTACAACTGTAGCTACGGGGGGTCCCCGTTCTTCTTCCCCGTACGCGTGCGTGCGCGCGGCGCGCGTCGGCCGTCGTCCGGCCGTCCCAGGGCCCGGCCATCGCCGTGTCGAGCTCTGGGGGGGGGACCCAGACTCATCGGGACCTTATCCTCTCCTCCCCGGACCTCATAAAGGCGACGAGCACCTTCTTCTCCCTTCCTTTTTCCTCCAGACCACCGTCGAGCCGCCTCGGATCCCGGCCAAATTCGCCGTGCTCCGATCACCTCCATCTTCCCCATCTCACGGATAGCTAGCCATCTCCCTCGAGCACTGTTTGCCACACCCGGCGTGGGCTTTAGTGGTCCGTGTGCGTCGGAACAGCGTTGCCGTTCCCAGGACAGGTCGGAGCGCCGCCGCAAGCACTCCCCACGTGTCTAGCCCACCACGGTGAGCCTCCACCTCCAAACTCTCACGTTTTGGGATCACTTGTCCCTACTGATACCCATGTGCTCGATGGTTTCTCATTTGGCGCCCTGGATAGCTCAGAACGCAACCTCGCCGTGGGGTTTGCGCCGCCGCGTCGCCATCACCGTCAAGTCCGCGGCTCTGCACCACCTGGAATTAATCCACCCGGTTCAATCAAGCCTTGGTGAGCCACTGACTCGAGTGCGCACTTAATCCTAGATGCTACCACTAGAAGCTCACCGGAGCGCGGCGAACCACCGCCACCGTGCCGCCATGGTCGCTGTAGGTTTCGCCCTGTTGTTTTAGACGTTGGGTTGGGCACATAGAGGGAGGTGGGAGGTTGCAGGGGGCCTACAAGTGCCCTGGTCCTCGCCGGTGATGCCGCCGATGGCGCACCGTCGCGGACAGAGCCGCCGCGCGCGCAGTCAGTATTCGCGGCGGGAGGAAGAAGAAAGGGGAAGAGAGGGAGCGACTGACGGGCGGGTCCCGTTTGTCAGTGGCACGGGGTAGAGGGAGGCCGCGCTGGGCCGGCTTGTGTGCTGTTGGGCCGACCCAGGCCGGTTTCGCGTTTTTCTTTTTCGGGATTTTTCCAAAGGGTTTTCCAATTAAAATTGCAAATGAATAGTGTTGCAATTTGGTATTTTTGTAGGCATAAATTCATTGTGCCTAAAATCATGAAAATTTTTGTGAATGTTCTCTGTAGTGTGTAGTATTTTATTAAAATATTAAATACAGTTTTTGAACAATTTTTGCAGTAGTTAAAAATCAGCATATTAAATCAAAAATGCAACTTTAGGCAATTTTAATTAATTCTCTGTAATTCCAAAAATCATGAAATTTTATTTGGCACTATTTTAGATCCAGGGCTAACTTCTAGTGAAGTTTGGCATAAAATGGAAAAAAGTTTGAATAAGTATTAATTGTATGCGTGAGTAATTGATTAATAAAATAAATAGGAAACTTTGGTGATTAGGGTTTGGTATGAATTTCGGATTGATTGTGGTTCTAGGTCAAACACCCTTATGACCTAGGGTACCTTAGTCTAGTATGGTTATGACTAGGTGATGAAGTACAGTTATGCTTGAATTAGGTATTATTTATTCTGGGATTCTGCATTTGTCATTTCATGTTGCATCGTATTGAAACATTCATCATTGCATGCGTATAGTGACCGAGGAACCGGAGGTAAAAGTGAAGGCAGTCACTGAGAAGATTGTTCTCGAGGTCGTTCTGAATTTTGACATTTGTAGTACTGGTCTGGATCCGACACTTCACGCAATCCAAGGCAAGCCCCGGTGCATTCAGCCTTTCCCTTGTGTTTTAAAAATTTTATCACCTTGAGTTAAATAATTGCATTAGGTTGATAGGAGTTGATTGTCACCTACTTGCTGCATGACCTGCCTTGATGTATACCGAAACCTGTTTTAAAATGAAATTGTTTGAAAATGCTTAGCCCTGTATTTTAAAGTTAGTTTTGCATAAAATGCTATTTTTTTACCTATGATGATATACTAAAGATGAATATGAATTTGCAACTGTGCGGGTGACTTGCACTTGGGTTAGAGTCCCAATGTATTGTCATCGACGGATTGAAAATCGTTCGGTTGGCTTTGTACTTTGGGTTAGAGTTCCGATGCATTGCCGCCGCCGGAAAAATAAAAATGAAAAGAAAGTCCATTCGGATGGATGTGCACATGTGGCGGCGTTCCCATGTCTTGTCACCGACGGGTACGAATTTGGAACCGTTCGGCTACTTTGTACTTGGGTTAGAGTCCCAATGCATGGTAACCAACGGAAAAATGCTTTAGGGACCGTTCGTTGTCGGCCTGCTAGATTGAGACTTTGTAATTAGCCACATACTACGGGAAGCGTCTGACTCCGGTGGCTCTACTGCTGGAACCGACAACCACGCACTGGGAGTGGAGAGATGGCGAGAGTAGCGTGTACCCTCGTGGCCGGCGTACCTGGAGACTAGAGGAGTACTGTACTCTCGGGTGGCGCAGGACTGGTTTCGGGGTATGAAAAGCCGTGGTAGGCGGGGTTGGCATATGCAAGCTTAAGTGCTAAATATGCAGTGTGGATAGGGATCCCCAGCTGGGTACTTTCTGGATTCGAATCGACGTTGCTCCTCGGTTAATGGAGACTTGATCCACTGACTTACACCGAAAAGTGGTTCAGAACTAGGTGTTTTGGAGAATGATTAAGTAATTAAAAGAGAGTGACATATGAGAATGAATATTGGAACTATGGTTGTGATTAAAATAATATTGAGATGAAATATTGAAATAGGATAGTGATGCTTTTCCGCAAAACCCTTGAACTCTTGCTATAGCCTTACCTCGACTCCCCTCAGCCTGCATTTCTGAGTCTAATTTTACACCTTTTGTCGGGTAAGTCTTGCGGAGTACCCCCGTACTCAGGTTTTGTTAACCCCTGTTGCAGGAAGTCAGTAGCCGGAGGTCTGCCATGCTCCCTGCTGCGTGATGCTCGTCTGTGAAGGAAGTGATGATGAGTGATGTTGGACCCTTGGGCAGGGTTCGTATTATTATGTGTATCTGCTACCCTGATGCTACTTCTATTTAGGTATAGATTGTAATAATTGTACTTGAAATTATATTTGAACAACTAGATTGTAATCTATGCACCATGAAGTCTTCTGCACCTTTACTCTGATGTATTTTATTATGAAATGTTGTAACCCTGTAATGGCTTCGCAATGGGATCCTGTCGGAGAATACAGGTGCTTATGTAGCCCGGCAGAGCTGCCTAGGTCATCTGGAACACAGGCCCGGCTGTCAGATGTCATTAGTGGCGATGACAGGTGCCTGTGAGCCACGTGATTTAGGCGGTTCTGTTACAGCCACCTACACCTTCCCTGACAGGTGGGGACTCCTTCTAGAAGACCCTGGCTGGGCCCACCTGTCATAGGGGGGACTCCACCACCTTCCAGCATGTTTCCCATGTGATGGAATTACCTCTGCCGTCCATTTTGAGGCGGTATTGAGGCGGTTCATCCAAGGAGAGAGAGGCATGGAGCACACGGATCGCTGACGTGGCACCCCCTCACTCTCCCCTATAAATAGAGGCTGCCCACTCCTCTCCAAGACACACAAGACACTCAAGAGCCACAAGTCACAAGAGTTCCACTCTTTAGTAGTAGTACTAGTCTAATATGGGAGTTAGAGTCGAGTCGAGCTACGCTTGGAGTCTCCGGAGTCATTTGCTGGAGAGTCTGGTATAGCTCTTGTACCTTTCCTTCTGTAAGACTTTACCTTTATCAATATATTATCTTTACTTTACTTTACTAAGTCTCTACTTAGTGCATTACTATTCTTTTTTAGTATTGTTGTGTTTTGTCTCAACTTATAGTTGAGTTATATTGGATAGTGATCCTGTAACCAGTACACGTGTGTAGTTCATCGCCTGTCATATGGTGCTTTAGTTGTTGGGTACACAACTAGAGTAGTAGGGCTTAGTGTAAGTGTGGTGCTTAGGCTAGATCTTGCCTTTGAATGCCGCTTGTCGCACGGATTGTTTGTGGGTGCTAGCAGGTTGTGACAGCCCTATCTAGTCTTAATATCCCTCCACGTATTTTAGGCAAGTTCCTAAAAGGTAGGCTCCCATAAGAGAATAGCCGCTTCGGGTAGAGGTTATATCCCCTACTGTCTCGCCTATCCCCTACACACCGGAAGTAAGGTAGCTATCTTGGTATAATTCATCTATTTGATAAGATAGTTCACAAGAGTAAAGTAAGTGTCATAGGAGTCTTATACTCACTCGTTGTCCTCCCACCTAGCTATACTATACTAGTTATCCTTAGTTATCCAAAAAACCTTGTCGTGTCTTAGTGTCATTACCCTTTCCTTTATATATCGATTTACCCCCCTATCACTAGTTGATACTAAGTTGTTATAGACTTAACGATCTCTCTTTTTATTAATTATTCCTAGCAACCGCTTTCCCTTGGGATAAAAATAAATAACAATACTTTGGAATACTCCCGGGTAAAGTGTTACAGCGGTATATTCTGTGCGCTTGCGGAATTATCCAAAAGATATAACAAATACCACAGGCACTTCTGGCGCCGTTATCAGAGATAGCCTAACACCTGTCTCTGGTGGTTGCGCTAAGAAGTGTCAACAGGTAGACGCTTCCGCTAGCGGTGTGTTCAAGCCCGACAGAGAGAAAGATGAATTGACGTATGCCCTAGAAAGTGCCTCCGCCCCCTCCGCCACAGCCGGCTCCGCCCCCTCCAATGTCCAAAACAATATCCACTAAGAGGGTGCAAACAAAGACCTCGTCCCCGCCGAAGAAGAAGAAGAAGGCAAAAACTATCCCTCAAAAATTGCCTTCTGCCATGACTGAAGAGAAAAAAGTGCGGAGGCAAAAAAAGAAGTGGCTAGTTACTTTGAAAAAATGAAACAACAAAGGCTAGCATTGAAGGCAAACCCGCCCAAGCCATACTTTTACATGCATCCAAATGCACTGAGGCAAAGGGTGGACGACCGGGCTAGAATGTTGCGTGAAGCTCGTAAGCCATCGCCGCCATCAGACTATGACCGAACTCTCATCAAAACTATTGAGAAGTTGAAGAAGAAGACAGCAGGTAAAGATGTTCCACAACTCGGGGAACAATCGAAGGAGATTGAACCCCTAGTTGTAAGTGATCAATATGGTTCAAACGAATCGTACATGGAGACCGTACCTTCAAATGTCAATTTGGATGATCTTGGTGACTTCATCCTATCTACCGATCTCAACTTTCATCAAATCTTCCAAAGTGGACAAATCGAGAGTGCGCAAGTTGTTGATACCTGGAGGAAATATGAATATGGCAAGCCACTCTACAACCCTGAGAAATACGCAGAACTAGGCACACAAATGTACTTGTTGAACAAGTGGTACCTAGAGGCGTGTGCCAGGAAAGAGAATTTCATATCAGTCAAAATTCGCAACAAGCACTTCTTTCGTGGCGATGATACCATGTTCATTGAATTCAGTGAATTACACCAGCTATGCCACCAGGACTCGCTTGACAAGTCAATCTTAGGCTGCTATTGTCTGTAAGTCATTATAGCACCGCACCTGTTATTGTATTGCATATATAATTATATATCCTAGCTCACACTACATATATATTCTTCGATATATATTTCCAGATATGAGATGGGGTCATAAAAAAAGAAGAGATGATACCATTGGATTCATTGATTCTTATATCGTATTCGAAAACCCAGTTACTCCTAATTGAGAAGTTGAAGCTGAGGCGAATCTCAAGACGATGATAGAGAAACAAAGCAAGAAGACAATGATTCTCTTCCCGTACGGCTACAAGTGAGTGTTATTAATTATAATGTCATTTTTTATACGTGGCCCGTAGTTTATCGAGTTATGATTATTATATTCTTCCTATGCAGCAATCACTGGATCTTGATGGTCATTAAGCTATCCACTAGTCAGTTATTGATTTTTGACTCTATAAAAAAGGAGCTGGGACGATACCAACCAATGATTGATATGATCCAACAGTAATATAATTTCACTCTTCCTCAACTCCACTATATGTTTATACATACATGCTCTCTCTTTAACCCTGAAATGATTCTTTTAATTGGATATATATATATTGGATAGTGTTTGGGCAGAATTCATTTCAAAACATCGTCCCGAGTGCAAAGCGCCGCTGCAAATAGTCACACCCGTAGTAAGTAGCACTTTGCTATATGTAGTGTCTAACATCTTCATTTATCATAGTTCAAATCACTGGATGACGAGAGAATTCTTTTTTCGTATAGTGGTGTCTGCAGCAGGAGCCAGGGAATAATCTATGTGGATACTACGTGTGCGAGTTCCACAAAGTGCACTCTAACAGAACTCCTGTTGAGAGGATCAAAATAAGTTGCAAAATATATTTAGTGGTATATATGATTATCATATATATATATATATATATATATATATATACACACACACACACACACACACACACACATACTAATATATGTTTTTTTCTCAATTTAACTTAAATAGAAGACTGATTGGTTGAGGCAGAAGACCCTAAATCAGCACAACGTCAAAGCCATCCAAGAAACAATAGCATTTCTTTATTAATGGTCAAGTCTTAAATCCCAATGGAGAGCACTACTGCGGCGAAAAGTAATTGTCTCGGCTTGTAATTCTAGGCTAAGGACATGGACAAACAAGATATATATAGTTTCCTAACTATATAGTTGGGTTAATTATTTACATATGGATGCTTTGATACGTGTATGCATATAACATTAGCGTAGAATGCGTATTTAAATACCTATATTAAACCATAAACCCTAAATATGATTTAATAAGCTGAAATGAGCCAAAAAAGAAAAAAATACCTTTACTCCCGGTTAGTGTTACGAATTGGGACTAAAGGTTCCTGCCAGCGTGGCTAGGCTGGAGAGACTTTTAGTCCCGGTTCGTGTTACGAACCGAGAGTAAAGGCCTCCCCTTTACTCCCGGAAAGGTACTCCCGGCTAGAAAACTGGGAGCAAAGCCTATCCTGTACTAGTGAACTTACAAAGAGCTAAACAAAAATATTCATCTTCAGTGAAAGCACACTAATCTGTGTTACGATTTGTGCATGTAGATAGATGGAAGTAAATCCACAGGCCGTCCACCAAGTTTAAAATCTCGTTGATTGGCAAACAAATATCTTCTTACAGATATTTTAATTATTAATTTGTCCGTATAGATGCTATAATACCCATGCTAACGCTACAGACAAATTAATTTGTATATCTAAATAAATTTATTATAGAAATATATTCGACAACCTATCTAATGATATGACTGTGTATCACAAATATTAACATCATATATATTATTATTAATTTTATTGTTGGAAAGCGTCAGTTAAACGGAGGGAGTATATATATTTATTAACGTTCGATCGCTTTCCGCATGTGCACTACTAGTATAGTATGCAGAAAGAATAATAAAATCTCACTTTGTGTGTTCCTCCGGTGCTATAAGCCTGCAAGACATATATAAGAATGAAATGTTTGTGCTGGCCGGCCGGCCGGCCGGTTCACCTGTCACTGTATTCTATAAGTCAGTCCGGCGTAGACGTACATGTAGATCAGATGCGTGAGGCTACCAAAATGGAGCGGAATAATTTAGAGCACCTGCAACACTATTATCGACATAGCTATCAGATGTGAGGCTAACAGACAAAAGAGTGTGTATATATATATATATATATATATATATATATATATATATATATATATATATATATATATATATATATATATATATATATTATTACTGAACCCATACTTCTTTTTGATCGGCTATTTATTTTTTTGTTAGTGACTCTCTCATATACTTTTTTTCTATCCACGTTATAATAGGTAGCTAAATAACAAACGATCGAGAACGTCCTTATAATTTATATATAAAATATATGTATATGTATCTCCTTCCTCTAGACGTCACACGCCGTACAAGGCAGGGAAACACGCTCCATATTCGCATGCACATACTCCGTAGTACCCCACGCCGATCTCATTTACAAAATTTAATTTATCTTAATAGTATCTTTTAGGAATAAACTATCTGTCTATAAATAAATACGGCAATATACCAAGGCTGTCACAGCACAAGTGGTCCTCATATGTGTCGGTCCGCATTCGGCTGTTTTGACAGAGTCGGGAGCCCCGTTCCCCAGCCCGCAACCCCACCGCAACCGTGAGCCCCGGTGCCGCCGGTGGAAATCGAACGACACCTCCAAGAAAGAAGAGAAGAAACCAACACTCAACGGTTCGTCCGCGTTGTAGGCCAGCTCCCACTCCACTGACCGTTCCGCACTCGCCGGGGCCGGGGCAAGCCATCAGCTGCCCGCGATGGCGCCGGCGCTTCTGCTGGCAGTGCTAGTACTAGTGCTCGCGGCGGCTGCGACGACGGAGGTGTCGGCGTCGGCGGCGGCGGCGGCGTTCGCGGCGGCGTCCAACGCGACGGCGGTGGTGTCGGGGAAGCTGAACGTGCACCTGGTGCCGCACTCGCACGACGACGTCGGGTGGCTCAAGACCGTGGACCAGTACTACGTCGGATCCAACAACTCCATCCAGGTATGCAGCACACTTAGCTTCCTGCGGCCGGGCGGCCCTCCCTCTTCTCGATCGGTTCTCAGTTCTCACCTCGTGGAGGTGGATGGCAGGGCGCGTGCGTGATGAACACCCTCGACTCCGTGGTGGACGCGCTCGCCAGGGACCCCGCCCGCAAGTTCGTTGTCGTCGAGCAGGTCAGTAGTCCCTCTCAAATAAACCTCCATTATCCTTGTCGTCGTCGAGCAGGTCAGTAGTACCTCTCAAAGCCTGCATCTGCATCCACGTTATCCTCTCCTATCCTTGTTGTTATTTGTCTTCTAAGTACAATACAACTAGAATTACAATGCTTGTCCGATCCTCTGTTTTCTCGCCTCGCCTGGACAACTACAATTTATACAATGCCCGCGCGCGTTGCAGTCAATGTTTGGTTTGATACTGCGGCTAGCCAAGCAACACGTAAAAAACTTGGTCAGATTCAAGCCAAAACACACGCTTGTACGCCATTATTTAGAGTTTCAAGTTCGCCATTCGTGACATAAGATCAGACAACTAGTGTATATTATTGATGTCGATATTGACAAGTACAAAAGGACACTCAGAGGGTGCACGCTGCACGACGTTTGGATCCAACCCGTCGTCTGCTCTCTACCGACGGCTTCTCTGTTCCATGACTTGCTGTGCTTTCCACGCTGAATCAGTCAAAGTCTCAAAGATGCGGCTTCAACTCATCTTTTTTACTGCCTATATTCATTGTCGTCATAGAAAGCTTCTAGCCTCGTTTTTTTTCCTTAAAAAAGGGAGCAAGATTCTTGTCTGTGTTACCTCAGGACGGAGTCGGGACTCAGGTCCAGACCATACTTCTGCACCATTGTACTTTCCCAACCATGAGACAATATGCCCATTATATTTAACTAGGTAGCGTGTCCGTGCGTTACTACGAGACAGTTAAATTTTTATATAAAAAATACACAAATCGTATGATAAGATAATAGTATATGATAAACATGCGAATTACACGCTAAGATAGCATTACTTTGAAAATAAATACTGACGTTAAAGTAAGATTTGTCTTTAATAAAAAAATATAAAGTTTATGAAATGAAATCATGGGAGTGCATCGCAATTTCATAAACTCTATATAGTATAGTCCTTTTCGTGATGCGACTAAAATAATATTTACATCAATACTTTCGTGCGCTAATAAATCCACGAATAAGTTCCAACGTATTTTTATAACATCCTGTACATAGGTTAGAATATATATGTAAATAGGTTCGAGGACTTGCGTTGTTACGGGATAGCTAAAGAAATCAATGAAAAAAAATGATTGGGGCCCAAATCCACTTGCCCAAGATCCACTTATTGCTACGGTAATCTAATTAAATCATTGAAAAATGATTAGGGCCAGGTGTCACAGGTTTTAGCTTCAAACCAAACAGACCCAAGTCCTGTCCAAACGAATATGAAGCAATGAAAATTAAATCAAGCAATTTAGAGAACATAGGAAAAAAAAATCCTACGTAACCTAGCTCACTAACACACACATATATGAGAGCAAGAAACTGTGTATAATCTCAGTAAGACGGTAACACACTTTCATGGGACAACCGACTTCAGAAGGCGAGTAATATAGAACATGCCTTGTTAATGGGATAAAAAGCAGCCAGTTGCATATGCAGTGATAGAGCAAGCCTAGTCACAAAAATAAGTATTACATTAAATATTCCTGATGCAATTTAAGATGAATCACCAAACTAGGACACAAACTGAACAAAACACCAACAGCGCCTCTGTAGTTATGATCCACAAATAGAAAAAAAATGCTAACTACAGACAATGTATCATGACTTAAATCAACTAATTCTTATCAGGTGAGAACAATCTAACCATAACCCCCACAAAAAATTAAGAACCCTTCGCATCTGCCTATCCATTGAAAACCCAAAATAAATAGCAAGATGTTTGAAAGATAGTTCATCTGTGGCCAGGATGTCTTCAATGGACAGGGAAAGAGATCCATGGACGCCGCATCTGTGACTGCCAGCAACCACAACTATGGCCGCATCCTTGGTCCTCATTGACCTTGCGCAGGAGCATCTTCCTCACAGCGGCATTCTTGACCTGGGAGAAGAGAGCAGCGGAGTCCAACATGGTGACGGCGGCGACGTGCTCAACATCTACGACACAAGTAGGGGATTCTTCACACGCACCGGGGCAAGTGGAGCTGGAGGGCCTCGCGTCTGAGATCACAGGCTAGCATCCTCCGCAGTCACCGCCGCTGTGGGACACCTAATGAACATACAGATCGCACGATAACAATAAGTGCCAATGATAATGTGACATTAACCAAAAACAAAGTTTTTGAAATTAACATCACCAAGAACACACGGATAATGAACAGACAAGAAAGATATAGTGTGTTCATTAATCTTTTCAGGTGGAAAAGATACCACAAGTAGGGCAAACCCAATGTATCCTCACAAGTAAAGATGATGCCTTACAGGGATAAAAAGAAATCGAGATGCAATTTAAGAGAATATATGTAATGTACCAATGTAGAACTGGAGTTCAGATATTTAGCCTGAAGCCTGAAGATCCATCTATGCATGAAAATTGGCTGGAATGTTGACCTATACGTGTGATACGAACAAATGGCACTCATAAATTCAAAGAATCAATGACACGTCTGCCATATGATGAAACTTTAGCTGGTCCTTTAAATGAAGAAAGATATCCATGCTTGACCAAATTGTGAAGAAAGGTTAATACCTCCTGAAATTTCAAAAACTTTGATGCAGGTAGTTGAAGGATTAGATTCCGCCTTGCTTTGTTCACCTTGCATCGTTGAGATGGGCATCCAACGAGGGCATAAACACTATAGCAGTCACTTCCTGCCAAATCAAAACAAAATTTTCATTCAAAATAGAACTTAGATCGGAGACAAAATTCTACGTATGCAGCTGCGTATAGACAAAAACACATTTAACCGCATATTTCAGTATACATCCTGCACTGTTCTATGATCATCAATCATACAATGTCAGTACATAGAGCCAAATTGTTAAAAAGGAAGCCTAAATGAGATTAAGTACCTAGTATATCTCAAATCCACATTCTTCACATGTATAAACAGCAACATGCATCAAGGGCTTCACATCCAAGCAGTGAGTAACAATCCCAGATATTATTTTCACAAGCTGGAGAAAAATAATGTAATGCAGATGCTATTGTCCCTAAAAAGCCTAAAAATAAGTCAAGATTCCTAGTAAAACAGGCTTATGATTAGTAGCATTGATTCTAAATTCTTCCTGACATAAATACCAAGGCAAAAGTGTCCTGACTTTCACAACAAATGAAACTGAAATAGAAGGGTTAGCTGACTGTCAAAAAGTACTGATTCACCTCCAAGCTATCCTATGCATTAATACAGTTCAAGCAGAGAAAAATAATGCAACCATCTGTTGTTCTCATGATTTTACTGGAATTCATACAGACAAAAAAAATTACCATATCACTCACCAAGAATTGCATTCAAGTGTACGAGCAGGAGCGCAGTCTAGCAATTCAAAGAGCTAAACATGCTACGCTGAAGCAAAATCTTCAAAAATAAGTGCAGAGTACCATCGATGATAATGGATTGTTGTGCATTATCTAAACAGTTGGGACTTTGGAGCTCGAATATGATTCACATGATGGAAAAAGGATCCTCTTTTTGCTATCATGATCTTCATAAAGATGCAGCATGCATGGAGGCACAAAAGCAGAGTTTCATACCTTTGTACTGTATATTCTAGTATATGCCTGCAATCCTGAGTTAGATGAATACCTATCCTAAAATCGTTCCTTTGCAATTGTACAGGCATCATGCACTGCAAAAAAAAGGTGAAAGAAGCAGAAGTTTTTTTTTTACCTGTCCCCTACTGGCTTGGTGAAGATTTGGAGCAGCACGCCCTGGTCATCCCTGTCCACCAGCACCCCTAGCTCCTGGCACTCCTTAATCTGCGCCTCCGTGAGCACGTCCCCGATGCGCCGCCTCACGACGTCATAGTAGTGGGGCGACGGAGGCGCCATGAACTCGAAGCCACCCATGGCCGAGCGCGCCTGCATCTCCCTCAGTGTCCTGAGTATATCGTCGTTGGCCAGCGCCATGTGCTGCACGCCGGGGCCACCGTGGTGGTCCAAGAACGTCTATATCTGGCTGCGGCGCTTGGTGACGTGCATCGGCTTGTTGAGCGGGAGCAGCACGTTCACGGATGGTATGGAAGGGGAAGGGGGAGAAGGGGGAAGCGGGCAAGCGGTGGCGGCGGTATGCGGTGGAAGACTGACCTCGCCTGACGTTCATGGATCCATCTGGGCGGGTGGGGCACGGCATGGGGGAGGACGGAAGGTCATGCAGGCGGCGCCGTGGATCCATCGGGGTGGCACCGGAACCGAGCGCACTGGGCCAAACGGGACGGCAGAGTGGAGGAGGAAGCGGCGCGTCCTTGCTGCTCCCGTCTGTGGTGGCGGGGGCGAAGGCGAACTAAAGGGCAAGGAAGCAGGCGTGGAGGAGGGGAGGCGGGCGACGGCGCGTCGTCGCTCCTGGTGTCCGCAGCGGCGGCTTCCGGGAGGGCGATGGAGTAGGCAAGGGAGGCGGCGGTGCCCAGCTCGCCTCCTCACGTGTGCTGCCTAGAACGTTTTTTTTCTTTTTTTTGCGTGATTGGAGCGTTTAGATTGGAGAGTTTCCTTTTTGTCATACGGGTGGGTGAGCGACAGAAGGGCGCGGTGTCGCATGAGAATGGCGGACGAACGACCCCAAAAATTATCGCATCAAAACACTGTCTCTTTTTTATCCTTATTAGTAGTAGAGATTCACATTTGCTCCGCTGTAGAGGAATCGTTTGATTGGTTGGTCGCAGCTCGCGGCCTACGATCCACTTCTTACCGCTCAATTTGTTAACTTTGGCTCTGTTCGCTGGAGCTGATAAGCTGAGCTGATTTCGGCTGTTGCTGATTTTTTGTGAGAGGAAAACACTGTTCCAGAGCTGAAAAATAAGCGCTTTTTAGACGAAGCGAACAGGGCCTGTCATGTCAGGAATTAGGCGGAGCACTCAACTTGTTTATGATGCCTTTCCTCTGTTTCTCTCTCCCCCTCCCCACCACCACCACACCCAATTCACATGGATCCCTCCAGAACAGAAAGATTCGGCTCGAGTTTATGGACATTTCAACAGATATATTCGATTAAATTTTGTGAGTGCTCAACCTATATTTTAGTACTACTACTAGCAAAAGGATCTTTGAGTTGCAACGGGTCCTTATTTGCTTGCCTTCGCTTCTCACCGCTTTGTTCGTCTGAGTTAGTTTCAAATTATTTTTAGTTATAGAACAATATTTTGCTCTTACAACAAATCAGTCGTAGAATTTAGTCCAATCGAATTTCAGCTCAACCGAACATAGTGTACTCAATAGTGACACATAATAAGTTGATGATAATTTCTAAGCACCTATAGCTATAGACACATATAATAATTGGCTGTCTATCTTCACTGTAATAGACTGTTAATAATGCATGATTGTACACTACTATAATCTTTTTTTTTGGATTTTATTTTTCCAAAAAGACAGAAGTGTTCATGCATTGTAGCGGAACGTATAATTTAGATTTGGTGCTCGTACTATTTTTATAATACAAAAATTAATTGTGCTTTGTCTAAGCTTCATGAAAATAATCCCATATGATAAATTCATAACTACTCCTTCCGTTCCAATTTATAAGCCGTTTGACTTTTTTTGCCTCAAGTTTGGTCACTCGTCTTATTTATAAAATTGTGGATAATTTCACGTTTTGTTTGTTACGACTTGCTTTATTAATAAAAGTTTTTTCAAAAATAATTTAAATTTAACTCTTTTTACGTAATTTTTTTTAACGAGTGGTCAATCTTAGGGTTAAAAACGTCAAATGACTTATAAATTAAGACGAATTGAGTATGAAACAAATTGGAAACCCTCTTGAAAAGAAAAGAAAAAGAATCTGTGTACGATATACAGAATCAGAAGCCATCAGTGGAGAAAAATAATAAAACAATCATATCATGTATATTTGATGGGGTGTAGGACGCTCCATGTATTCTTATATCTATCTGTATTACAATTGCTATTCAACGGAATTAGAATCTATTTGGATTAGAAGACCTAATAAAAGAAAAACCTTGCATATGTAATATATAAAATAGGATTTGAGTCTATTTAGGTTAGGATTCCTAATCCAAGAAACCTTCCACAATATGTCATATAAAATGGGTTTGTAGTAGATATATGAAGAGAAATAGTTTCCACATTCATAGAGTTCTGTTGCAAGGCGAGCAAAAAAAAAACGTTAATGAAAAATGAGAATACGAGTGTTGCATATTTATTTATATTTATAATGTTATTTTTTCTATCTAACTACATAGTCTTTTAAGAGTCCCAAATCAGAGGAGTTTATGACAGAGTCCATTGTTTGTTTTTTTCCTATAAATCAAAGGAATTAAGTCTATTAATTATTATTCTTTTTCCCTATATTTGTTATTATTTTTTGTATTTTTTTTCATACGTGTCTATGTGATTGCCCCCGTGTTCCCTTTCATGGCTATTTTTCTCTTTTCTTTTATAAAAAGGATAAGGAATTCATCATATTATATTATATTATATTAATTTTTTAATATTTATAAAGAGAAGAATATTCTTTGATGAAAAAAGAACAACAACTATTAGGGACGTTTTAGAATTAGAACATGGACTCGGGAAACGCTATGGATTCATGAACGATTGTGAGGCTATACATGGAATCAAATAGACTCTATATCGAGACGTAATCTATTCAAACTCTTATAAGCGTAAGTCATATAAGTCCGGACACAAGAAACTGTCCATTACGTGGTAGTTAGGGGACGATGGAGGAAAAAAAGCTCAAATGTTGCCGCTTTATTATTATTATAGAAAATATTGGGCCACATAAAATTGAATGGATATTATGCAAAAGTATTGCTATGCCGTTTTACCATTGCATGTACTGAAAAAAAAAAACTTTCAGAGAGTGTGCATTATTGCGTCTCAATCGGATGATGCCCACAAGGCCACAACCATATCTAAAGTCATGGGTCGCTATCATGTACAAGTGTGCTACAACAAGGACCAACATGTTGCATGTGGACTCTGCCCCTATATATGGATGCCCATACCTATTTCAATCTGTTCTTGTGTCAAATTCGATGGAAACGTAACAGTTTTGACCAAACCAAAGTTACTGCGAAAATTGGGAGCGAAACAAATGGCGGTTGCTGTGCGAATAAACCAAAGTTTCACAAATTTGAGTGTACCACAAATCTTGGTGCCCACATGCGAATAACTGTTTTAGCATCAAAACACTCCGACATGGATCTAGGATTGTTTATTTAAATTTAAGGACTTCAACAGTTTAATAAATTGAATATAAATTGAATACCTGGTTTAGAGAATTGTCATTTGAAGCTTGCTTGTATTAAGCTTTGATAATTTTTGTTAGTCGGTTCTGAGGCACAGACTAGTAAAAAAAAACATTGCTTTCTAAGTCACAGACTTCTATTACCAAAAAAAACAGCTCAAAAGTATGTCGCCCAAAGTTCCATGCGTAGAAATTTGAAAAAGAACATTTTTTGTATGTGTTGTTTTCCACGGAATTACTTATCCTTTTGCTTTCAGGCTTTCTTCCAAAGGTGGTGGGCAGAGAAAAGCCCCACAATCCAGGACATAGTCCACAAACTGGTTGATTCCGGCCAGCTAGAGTTCATGTATGGAATGTGATTGTCCTTATCCCCTTTGATCTTGGCTTCAGATTTTTTTTTCAAAATTTTCTTGTGCATATTTTTTTTTTTCCAGAAATGGTGGGTGGTGCATGCATGATGAAGCTGCCGTGCATTACATAGACATGATTGATCAGACCACACTTGGTCACCGGATGATCAAGAAACAATTCAATAGGACTCCAAGAGCTGGCTGGCAAATTGATCCTTTTGGTCATTCTGCAGTTCAAGCTTATTTGCTTGGAGCAGAGGTACTACTGTAAACATCACATTTGCATTGATGTTAAAGTTCCTGAATGAACTGCTAAAGTTATTTCAGGAACAAATGTATCAATACAAATTCCTAGGTTCACTGAATAGAAGACTTAAATCTCTGAAAGCATTATAACTGCAATATTTTCGAAAAAAACGAAATTGTTTGCATGTAACGTTTGTCAACTGCACTTGTAGCTTGGTTTTGATTCTGTACATTTCGCAAGAATTGATTACCAAGATAGGGCAACCCGGAAAGCAGATAAAGGCCTAGAGGTTATATGGCGTGGCTCAAGAACCTTCGGTTCATCTTCACAGGTTTCTTTTGTCCTTTTCTTACAAATATTTTTGTATATCATCATATACCATTCATTAGCATTAAGTCTCACAATTTTTTTTACTGCTGTAAGATTCATATAATTATGTAATTAAATTGCAGATCTTCACGAATGCCTTTCCTGTCCATTATAGCCCACCAGATGGCTTTGGCTTCGAAGTTTTGGATGAAAATATCATACCTGTTCAGGTACATATCCATACATAACCAATTTCATGCTACCATAACCAATTTCATGCTACCAAACCATACTGGTTTTTTAAGCAACCTTACATTTATTTAAACTATGTACAACTACTTCTAGGATGACCTGTCACTGTTTGACTACAATGTCCAAGAACGTGTAAATGATTTTGTTTCTGCAGCCTTAGCGCAGGTAAATCTCCAGTTGTTTATGATACGTCTCGGTTAAATGGAGCGATTTTAAGTTATGTTTCTACCTGAAACATGGAACTCACTTGAGAAATGTTTTGGTAATCAGGCAAATGTTACACGTACAGACCACATAATGTGGACCATGGGGGATGATTTTAACTATCAGTATGCTGAATCCTGGTTCCGGAATATGGACAAACTTATCCAACATGTGAACAAGGTATTGCAAAATTTATCCTTCCATGTCAAGTTTTGATATACTGTTTTCATGTTTACACTAATTTTTGGCATCTTCAAACAATATTGCCCTGCTAAAATGATATACTTTAATCTCTGTAAAAGTTAAACACACGTTTTTAGGGACCTGTGTGTCGATCCTGCTTTTCAGGATGTCCACTATGGTGGTTTTACTTCTCCAGATCACAGGCCTGCAGCACTGACCAGACTGAATCCCGTTCAACAAGATAGTAATGCATACATGTTTTGAGTTTTCTAACATCTACCAATGTGATTTTCAGTGTAGATCAGTGACATGGCTGCTGTGGTTAAGTATTATCTCTACAGAATTTTAGAAGTAAGATAATACTGTTCTGAATTAACCCTGCAGGATGGCAGAGTGCATGCGTTGTATTCTACTCCGTCTATCTACACAGATGCTAAACATGCATCAAATGAATCTTGGCCAGTAAAATATGATGATTATTTCCCGTGAGTTCTTAAACCACAAGTATAACATGAAATATTTAATTCTAAAGAAAATATTCATGATGCTCTTGTATTGCAAATTGCAGCTATGCTGATTCAACAAATGCATACTGGACTGGGTATTTTACAAGTCGTCCAACTTTCAAGCGATATGTTCGAGTACTCAGTGGATATTACTTGGTATAATATTCACACACTGCACTACATGAATCATGCTTCTATCTAAACCATGTATTTGGAATTCTTGAATAACCTCAGACAAATTGTATTTCCTGACAGGCTGCACGTCAAATAGAATTTTTGGTGGGTGGTAATTCCTTAGGATTGTTCACTTCTAGCTTGGAAGATGCAATGGGAATTGCCCAGCATCACGATGCAGTCTCAGGTACTGCAAAACAGCACACAACTGATGACTACTCGAAACGGCTTGCTCTTGGAGCATCAAAGGTTCACAATTTCCCTTGCTGAAAGTGTTCTGCTACAATGCTCATCTGTTTGCTAAAGAAATGTTGATGTATTACCTACTCTTGTCGTTCAGGTTGAAAAAGGTGTAAACACTGCTCTAACTTGTCTGATCAGCTCCAACGGAACATGTGTATCCTCTGTAGTAAAATTTAGTCAGGTTAGAAAAAAATGTGTCCTCTTTATTTGTGGTGCATTCTTTCAGATGTTAGTTTAAATATGTACCTTCCATATTTTTCCCCATGGACATTAAATTTTCTTATCAAAGGGACAAAACTGTCTCTCTTATTGACTGAATAAACTTTGATTGTTTAGTCATATAACACTTACTGTTTTGTGCTATATTAACTCCGTAAAAATGTTCCAAGTTTTTCATGTGTTATTCTTAAAGAGATTAACCTAATCAAACTTTCTCTCTTGTTGACTGAATTTTTAGTGCCCACTTCTCAATATAAGCTACTGCCCTTCGACTGAGGAAGCAATTTCAGCAAGAAAGCGTTTAGTGAGTACTATCTGTTTTGTCATTTTGTACATCAATTAATATTTGTGATATTGACATGATTTGTTGTAGGTCGTAGTTTCTTACAATCCTCTTGGATGGGAACGTAGTGACTTCATAAGGGTTCCTGTAAGTGACTGAAAACTTCACTCAACATTTCTTCAGAAATTTCGAATACCCATTAAGAGAATATTATATCATGGATCATGGCCATTTTATAAAGGACCTACATTTGTAAAAATACTAGGATAATTTTGTCAGTGAAACAGGCACCTCGTTGTAGCTCATAGCCTATTGACCATCTCTACTTTTATCGTTACATGTTCTTTTACTATTTTCAGGTCAATGATCAAAACCTAGTTGTGAAAAACTCTGATGGAAATATTGTTGAGTCACAACTAGTTGAGGTTGATAATGTGACAAGCAATTTAAGAAATTTTTATGTGAAGGCTTATCTTGGAATCACAACAGACAAGGCCCCTAAGTATTGGCTAACATTTCAAGCTTCTGTACCACCAATGGGTTGGAATTCTTACTTCATTTCAAAATCAACTGGAGCAGGTGAATGGCATATTTTAATATTTATTTAGAATAAACTGCAACATTGATAGCCCATTAGTAAATACTAGCATTCGTGTTGAACCTTGAAACTGCTTTATCAATAGCAGAGTTACGATATAACAGAGTAAGGCATTTCATATCACATATTTGCATGTCTCAGAACTGGCTTCAATTGTAACCTCAAAATTATGGGCAGAAAAACTTTATTTTGGCTATTTTCACCAACTATAGCATCAGTCAATAAGATAAAATGAAATAAAACTTAATGGCACTTGAAACTTCAATATAATTATTGTTAATATTGATATCTGATTAAACTGATGGATTTTGATCATTTCTATGTTAACTAACATTTCTCCAGGATACAACAGTACTGAGCATGTCTCAACCCTCGTTTATCCAAGTAACAGCACGATTGAAGTTGGACCAGGACCTCTAAAGATGACCTTTTCATCAGCATCTGGACAACTCAATAGGATATTCAATTCTATCTCAGGAGTGAGTCTCAAAATAAATCTGTCCATTTTATAGGATGAAGCTCATGTTTGGAAATTCGCTGGGGCTAAGGGGCTTTCTACCCTATGCCTTGAGCTGAGTGTGATTTAGACCAAGTCTTTGGTGGTCTTGGTGGTTTAGTCATTTGGTCATTTTTTTTCTTTCTTAGCGTAGCACAGTGCACTCCTCAATCTGGTCCTGTAATTGGACCATCCTTTCTCTCTTAATATAAAGATACACAACTCTTGCGTGTTCTAAAATATAAATAAATAAATAAGTACCATTTCTCATAGTTGTTTGTTAACCAGTTTCCCAATTAAGAAGGTTCATAAATTATCCATTATTTTATGATTTGCAATGCGTTTAACATCGAATTCATTATGCATTTGTACTAGTTGGCATAAGATTTTACTGCAACAATACTCATTTCCAAATTGTAAGTTGTTTTGCCTTTTCTAGTTACATAGTTTTTGTTATGCACTTAGATAACACTATATCAACCAATGTAAAAAAGCTAAAACGACTTACAATTTGGAATGGATGGAGTATTTATTTTGCTACTTATACTCGTTTTCATGGTTTATCTACCTATATCATCCATGGATGATAAGAATGCACCCAAGTTTTTTCATGATATTTATTCAGTCACAATATTAGTGATGTACGCATCATAGGAAGTTGCACAATATTAGTCATGTGCGTTATTAGATATAATCATAGATATAGATCGATCTTTCTATCGAAGGGTGCAAATATATTCTCCTAAATATTACTCAAATTCTGTGGTTTTGCTATGTGTGCCTGATTAGTATTTTCAAACGGGTAGTATAGAGTTTTTTTCATTACCTAAACAATGCTTCAAATTTTTCTAAGGGGAGCATTAATAAATTTTTCTTTGATCATATGTTTTAGGTGGATTTACCAGTTCAACAAAGCTTTCTTTGGTATAGATCAAGTGAGGGTGATGCATCGGATTCACAGGTTTTACCAAAGAACTGGCTTTTCTCAGTTAAAAGAAAATATGGGCACATATTAGTTTTAATGTTTGTGTTTTATGGTAGGCATCTGGAGCTTATATATTTCGGCCAGATGGTAATACACCAACTACAGTCTCATCCTCGGTAATACCATACAACCTATCTGAGTTTCTTTACAATCCACACTCAATTGGTCCATTTCCCCATGCCCCCCAGCCCACCCATGTAAAAGACCTAAAGTATTACTGTGGACTAGTCAGATACAACTTCAAAATTCGTGTTTCCATGTCATTGAATTGAACTGATTCATTTTAATTCCTTTTAGGTGTCACTGAAAGTTATCCGTGGACCACTAGTTCATGAAGTGCATCAACAATTCAGCTCATGGATTTATCAGGTCAGGTCCTATCCAATACAACAACAACAACAACATAAGCCTTTTGTCCCAAGCGAGTTGGGGTAGGCTAGAGATGAAACCCACAAGAGACCAAGATTAGAGAAACACAAAACGGACACAAGACGAAAGGTAGAGTTAGGGATAAATAAAAAAGGAAATAAAGGTCACGGTTCGAAAGGTAGAGTTAGGGATAAACAGAAAAAGAAACAAAGGTCATGGTTCAGGCACACTGATTGCTAACCTCCAGGCGCTCCTATCCATAGCTAATTCCTTGGAGATATTCCACTCTTTAAGGTCTCTCTTAACCGACTCGTTCCAAGTCAGTTTAGGCCGACCTCTACATCTCTTAACATCGTAGACCCGCTTTACAACCCCGCTGCGCACCGGCGCATCGGGAGGCCTTCGTTGGATATGTCCAAACCATCTCAACCGATGTTAAATCAGTTTTTCCTCAATTGGTGCCACCCCGACCCTCTCCCGATTGTCCTCGTTCCGGATTCTATCCCTTCTTATGTGCCCACAAAACAAACGTAGCATACGCATCTTTGCTACACTCAGTTGTTGGACATGTCATCTTTTTATAGACCAGCATTCAGCACCGTATAGCATCGCCGGACGAATCGTTGTCCTATAAAACTTATCTTTTAGTTTTTGTGGCACCCTCTTGTCACAGAGAACGCCAGAAGCTTGACGCCATTTCAGCCAACCGGCTGGAATTCTATGCCTAACATCTTCATCAATGTCTCCATCCTTTTGAAGCATCGATCCTAAATACCGGAAGGTATCTCTCTTCGCCACCACTTGTCCATCGAGGCTAACGTCACCATCCTCATGTCTAGCCGCGCTGAAACCACACATCATGTACTCGGTCTTGGTCCTACTAAGTCTGAATCCTTTCGACTCTAATGTGTGCCTCCACAGCTCTAACTTACTATCAACCCCTGCCCTACTCTCGTCAACTAGCACCACATCATCAGCGAAGAGCATACACCAAGGGATATCACCTTGTATGTCCCTTGTGACCTCATCCATCACCAAAGCAAATAGATAAGGGCTCAATGCTGACCCCTGATGTAGCCCTTCTTTAATTGGGAAGTCACTAGTGTCGCCATCATATGTTCGGACACACGTCATCGCGTCCTTGTACATATCCTTGATGAGGGTAATGTACTTAGCTGGGGCCTTGTGCTTTTCCAATGCCCACCACATGACGTTTCTTGGTACTTTTGTAACAGAACCGCCTTAATAATATGGCCCACAGGCACCTATCAAAGTCACTAATGACTTCTGACAGTTGGTCCCATGTTCCAAATGATTAAAGCAGCTTTGCCGGGCTACATCAGTACCCGTATTCCGACAGGATCTCCATTGCGATGCCATTACAGAGTTACAACATTTCATAATAAAATACATCAGAGTAAATGCGGAAGATTTAATAGAACTTAGATTACAAAACGAGTTCAAATAGTAATTAAGTGCAGTTATTACAGACCATCTTAAAGTAATAGCAGTAGCATGGAACAACGGTACAACATAAATAGATAAATAGATATGCGAACCCAGCCCACGGATTCTGTCTTTACTCCTCACCACTCTCCTCCTGGATCACGGTGGCACAACAAGGACCAAGGCAGACTTCGGGCTGCGACCCTCCTGCAACGGGGTTAACAAACCCTGAGTACGGGGTACTCCGCAAGACTTACCCGACAAAGTAAAAATATTTGACTCTTGGAATGCAAGGTTATAGGTAAGGCTAGCAGAGATAGGGATTTAGCAGAAAAGCATTACTAATCTATCATAATATTTTATTTCACTTAAATTCAATATTATCATAATTCATTCTTTATCCTCTCTCTAAACATTGATTCTTTATTCTCAAACATCCTACTCTTAGAACCACTTTTCGGTGTAGGGGTGAGGATCATGTCTCCATAACCGAGGAGCACGTCGATTCGAATCAAGTAGAGTAGACCCAGCTGGGGTTCCTATCCACACTGTATATGCAGCACGCCGGCATACATATACCAACCCGTCATCTCAGCTTTTCTATCCCGGAACCGGTCCTGCGCCACCCGAGAAAACGGTACACCTCCAATCCGGGACTCTAACCCACGAGGGTACTCACTATTCTCGCCATCTCTCCACTCCCAGTGCGTGGTTGTCGGTTCCAGCAATAGAGCGACCGGACTCTAGGCTTTCCGTAATGGTATGTGGCTAGTCTGTTCATCATGATCACAACAGGCCGACAACGAACGGTCCCTACTGCTTTCCGCCGGAAACCATGCATTGGGACTCTAACCCAAATACCCTGGAGTCCGCTCGGTTTTCAAATCCCTTTTCCGTTGGTGACGAAAGTTGGGACTCTAACCCAAACAATTGGCCAACCACCCGGAAAACCCATCCATAATGATGATAGTGAACCGGCCAAAGTACCCCAATCATCATACATGGACATATATACCCTTCACTTGATATTTCTTCATAATGATCCTCAAGTTAAAATAGTATTTTGCAATTCTATTATTTAAGCATGACTAAGCATTTTGCAATACATTTGAAAATCATTAGGTTATCTTGGTAATGGTAGTCAAGGGTGATAAATGCATCAATTGTTTTCATCACACAACTCCTATCAACTTAATGCAATAGTTTAACTCAAGTGATAAAGCATTTGTAAATAGAGGGTTAAATGCACCGGGGCTTGCCTTGCAGAGCAAACAGAACTGGGGCAGGAGTGGCACAGGCTTCAGGCTCAGGAGCTCCTTCCACTGCCTCCTCTTCAGACACCTCGAGCTTCACCTCCTCAGATACGGGAACTACACGGGTGCAATATTGCATGTATGAATGCGATGCAAAAAGTAAACATGTGCGAAAAGGAAGCTAACCTTAGCACAACACATCATGACTTCACAATGGTGTCCTAGGTCTTAAATGGGTTGACCTAGAACCACATTTAATCCAAAATTACTTAACACCCCTAAATTCAAATTCTAATTGAATTTTTATTATTTAATAAACCAACATAATTCAATTACAGAAGCAAACTAATTTATTTTGGGACCAAACTTTGCCAACAGTTAGATCTTTACTAGTAACAGTACCAATTAAATTTTTGTGATTTTTGGAATTACCTAGAATTAATTAAAAATGTGCAAAGACCCACTTTCCATTTTATTTATTGATTTTTAATCACTACAGAATGTACCCAAACATGATAAACAATATTTTTATAAAATTCTACACTACATATATAGCATGTGTAAATTATTTCACAATTTTTGGTTGCACAGAATTAATCATGCAAAAATAATAAAACAGGCTACTATTCAAACCAAATTAAAATAGAAAAGCATTCAAAATTCACCGGAAAATAGACAAACCCATTCGGCCCACTCGGCCCACAGACCGGCAGGCCGGCCCAGCAACACCCGGGCTTCCCTTCTCTTCTTCCCCGGACGCTGACAGGCGGGGCCGGCCTGTCAGGTCCTTCTTCCTCCTCCGGCCGAGCGCGCCGCGCGCGAGGCGCACGCGGGCCGACACGACCCTCGCCGCCGGCGAGCCGACGGCAACGCGGACACGACCTACGGCTACCCTACGACCTAGCGGTCACCCTAGCACACCTATCCCCGATCCTAGCCGCCTCCGACGGGGTCTATCCCGTCCATGGCGGACGCCAAAGCTCGGCGAGCATGCGCCGGCCACCCGAGACCGGTAAAAGACGAAAGGAGGGCATGGGGAGGATCGGTAGCTCACCCCGGGGCTATTGACGTCTATGGTTGGAGCTGAAACGGGCTAAAGAAGTGAGGTTGACGGCGGCGGCGGACGAAGTGGCTCGGCTCCGGCGGTGACGGCTCGTTCCGACGAACCTAGACCACCACAAGGCCAACCGACGCGCACATGAGAACTAGAACATCACCAAGAAGCTGTAACACGAGGATTTAGGGGCTAAAGCTCACCCGAGAAGCTTGGCCCGCGATCGACCTAGCGGCGGCGCTCCGGCGAACGCACGCGCGCGGCGATGACCACCCTGGAACACCCAGCGCGTTAGAGAGAGCCCCGAGGGCACCAGAGGATGCGCAAGGAACCACTCTACTAACCGGCGAGATGGAGAGGATGAAGGCCAACGGAGGGCGACGAATTTCTCCGCGAACCGCGGCGAACTCGACGGCGACCGGCGGAGAGAACTGAGTTGGGAGAGGGGGCTCGGGGGGTTAAATAGCGGGGAAAAGCGGTCGGACGCGACGTGGGAGGGTCCGGCGACGTGCTGCGCTCGCAAGGAACAGTGCCCCGGCCCCGGCGCACGCGCTGCGCTGCCGCGCACGCCGGCGACGTGCGCGCCGCGCGGGTACGCTGAAGGTGGCAGATGAACAGTACTCGGGTACAGTACCTGTTGCAATGCAATTCGTCCAAATTGATCCTGAAGATGGCCGAATCTGAGGGAGTGGTCAAAAGGAGATTTGTAGATCTTTAAGTACTGAACAACTTTTGTTTTGGTACCAATTCAAAATTCGGTCAGGATTTGAAAATATTCAAAAGGGGGTAAAAGGTGGTTTTAAATTTCAAACTGTAATTTCAAAATTACTTTTGATTTTTCTGAAGAACTTGAAAATTGGTCAAAATAGAAGTTGTACATCTCATTGAGACCAACAACTTTTATTTAGGAAGTTTTGTCATATTCTCAATAATTTTTGAAATATAATTTTAAATTCAAATTTTGAAACACTGTTTTGAGCTTAATTCAATTATTTTCAACATAACTTCAAAATCACCCAAAATAGAAGTTGTTCTACATTAAAAACTCTACAACTTTTATTAAGGGACCTACCTCAGATTTGATCAAATTTTAAAAGTACACTTAAGGGCCTTTAATTAGGGTTTTTGGAAAAATTTAAAATCAACAAGAAATAACAACTCAATTAGGGTTCCTTCAAGCACACACAAGAGTTAAACAAGCTAATCACACTATTAGCCCTAATGACAAGCAAATGCACATGATGATATGATGACATGTCATTTTAGTTAACAGTAATACCAGGGGTATTACAGCCTTCCCTCCTAAAAGAAATCTCGTCCCGAGATTAGGTAGACAACATTGTTTTTACACAAAGTAGAGGAAAAGAAAATGTAACAGCACATTCAATACACACCCAGAGGCACAAACAAAACACTAGGCGGGGAGAAGTTGCATTTACAGGGTAGCATAGAACTCAGGGAACTTTTCTGCCAGAAAATCCTCTGACTCCCAGGTGGCTTCATCCTCAGATTGCTGACTCCACTGTACTTTGTACCACCTGGTTGAGGTCCTGCGGGTAACACGATCTTTGATGTCAAGGATTCGGACTGGGTACTCTGAGGTTGTCATATCTGGCTCTAACTGAACCCCTTCCACTTCAACTACTTGATCTGGTACTCGCAGACACTGTTTCAACTGTGACACATGGAACACGTTGTGCACTTCTGACATATGCTCTGGCAGCTGTAACCTGTAGGCTACTTTCCCCACACGTTCGATGATCTCAAAGGGTCCAACGAAACGTGGGGCTAGCTTGCCTTTAACTCCAAAACGGCTCACTCCTTTCATTGGTGACACTTTTAGGTACACAAAATCTCCCACTTTAAACTCTAGCGGTCGTCGCCGCTTATCAGCGTAACTTTTCTGCCTAGACTGTGCTATCTTTAAGTTCTCTTGTATCACTCGAACCTTGTCTTCAGCCTCTTTTACCAGATCTACCCCATAGTACCATCTTTCTCCTGGTTCGGACCAATTCAAAGGTGTGCGACATCTTCTACCATACACGACCTCGAATGGAGCCATTTGGATGCTTTCTTGATAGCTGTTATTATATGAGAATTCGGCCAAGGCCAAACACTCGTCCCACTTGTCCGGGTAATTCAACGCGCAAGCTCTCAACATATCTTCCAATACTTGATTGACTCTCTCAGTCTGCCCATCGGTTTGCGGATGATACGCAGTACTATGCAACAGTTTGGTACCCATTGACTTATGAAAGGCTTGCCAGAAATTTGATAGGAACTGGGTTCCTCTATCGGAAACAATGGTCCTTGGTACACCATGCAACTTCATAAAATTCTCAATGTAGAGCTTTGCATACATAGATGCCCTGTACTTTTTCTTGACAGGCAGAAAATGAGCTTGTTTTGTCAGACGATCCACAATGACCCAGATGGAATCAAAGCCTCGAGCTGTATTGGGCAATCCCACAATGAAATCCATACTGATATCTTCCCACTTCCATGCTGGTACTGGCAGTGGTTGGAGTTCTCCACCAGGTCTCATGTGAATGGCTTTAACTTTCTGACATGTGTCACACCTTGCCACATACTGAGCAATTTCAATCTTCATCTTGGTCCACCAGAATTTTTGCCTCAAGTCCTGATACATCTTACTGCTTCCTGGATGAATAGAGAATTTTGTGGAGTGGGCTTCATCGAAGATCGCTTGACGTAAATCAGGAATCTTGGGGACAACCAATCGATCCTTGAACCATACCACACCATCGTCATCAACCCTGAGACAGTCGGCCTTGCCGGCTTGGATCTTTTCTTTGATATGCCTGATCCCTTTACTTTTCTTCTGAGCGGCAATGATCTGTTCTCGGATCGAAGTTTCAATTCTAATGTTGGCTATGCTGCCCTGTGGCACCATCTCAATACCCAATTCTTCCAACTCATGACATAAGGTCAGCGCATATGACTTTACATTTAAACAATTGCAGTGAACCTTGCGACTGAGTGCATCGGCGACTACATTTGCCTTGCCAGGGTGGTAGTGTACCTCAATGTCATAGTCTTTGATCAACTCGAGCCATCTTCTTTGCCTCATATTTAGTTCTTCTTGAGTGAAAATATACTTCAGACTCTTGTGATCAGTGTAAATGTTGCAGGTACTTCCCAACAAATAATGACGCCATATCTTTAGTGCATGAACAACGGCTGCCAACTCTAGGTCATGGGTGGGGTAATTTTCTTCATGACGCTTGAGCTGCCGCGAAGCATAGGCGATGACACGGCCCTCTTGCATCAGCACACAGCCAAGACCAGTTCCCGAAGCATCACAATACACATCAAACGGCTTCTCTATATCTGGCTGAGCTAACACCGGTGCAGTAGTCAACAACTCTTTCAACTTTTGGAAAGCTTCTTCACATTCTGGCGACCAGACAAACTTCACTTGATTCTTTAGCAAGTTGGTTATCGGCTTAGATATCCGGGAGAAATCCGGGATAAAGCGACGATAGTAACCTGCCATGCCCATGAAACTACGGACCTGATGTACCGTAGTGGGTGGCTTCCAGTTCAGAATTTCTTCAACTTTGCTTGGATCCACGGACACTCCCTCAGCAGACAGAATGTGACCAAGGAATGGAACTCGGTCCAACCAAAACTCACACTTGCTAAACTTGGCATAAAGTTGGTGCTCTCTTAGGCGGGTTAGGACAATACGGAGGTGGTTAGCATGTTCCTCGGGGGTTTTGGAGTAGACAAGGATATCGTCGATGAAAACGACTACAAATTTGTCAAGCTCAGGCATGAACACGGAGTTCATTAGGTACATGAAGTAGGCAGGTGCATTGGTTAGGCCAAAAGACATTACTAGGTATTCGTATAGGCCATATCTGGTGGTGAAAGCTGTTTTAGGAATATCTTGCGGACGGATTTTTATTTGGTGGTATCCCGATCGAAGATCAATCTTTGAAAAGACCTTAGCCCCAGATAACTGGTCAAATAGAAGGTCGATGCGGGGTAATGGGTATTTATTTTTGATGGTGACCTCGTTAAGAGGACGATAATCAATGCACAGCCTGAGAGACTTATCCTTCTTTTTCACGAAAATAGCAGGACAACCCCAAGGTGATGAGCTAGGTCTGATAAAACCCTTGTCCAACAATCCTTGCAACTGAACTTTCAACTCTGCCAGTTCCTTTGGTGGCATCCGGTACGCCCTACGAGATATAGGAGCCGTACCAGGCTTAAGCTCTATGGCAAACTCAACATCACGGTCCGGAGGTAACCCAGGTAACTCCTCTGGAAAGACATCCGGAAACTCACAAACCACTGGAATGTTATGGATTTCCAGGACTGAGGTGGCATTAACTTGCTTCACATTTCTCAAAGGTAAGGGAAGTTGGATGAGAAGTTTGGACTGACTATCAGGTATGTTAACTTTGATTGTCCTATTCAGCACATCAATCACAGCCTTGTGCTGATACATCCAATTCATCCCCAAAATGGCATCTATGTCCTGATTCTTTAGCACTATCATAGTGGTCGGGAACTTATGCCCTCCCAATTCTATGGGTACCCGAAATACCACTTCCTTAGTACTGATACGCCCCCCGGGCGATTGTATGATAAAATTTTCATTAACCTCCCCAATTTGAATGTCATGCTTGACGACAAAATTACGGTTGATGAATGAATGTGATGCACCAGAATCAAAGAGTGTAATTGCAGGGTTACCAGTGATAGGGAACCTACCGAGCATGACGGGCTCTCCTTCCGGGATATCAGCGACCTGGGTGTAATACACCTGGCCAGCCTTCTTGACCACCTTGCCCTTCTGGGCCTGCTGCTGCTGTCCACGGTGCTGTCCCTGCTGCTGTTGCTGCTGTCCACCAGCGCCCTTCTGTGCATTCTGATTGGACTGTTTGGGGAAAGGGCAATTGCGGGACCAGTGTCCCATCTGGCCACAGTTGTAGCATGGTTGATTGTAGGTGAACTGTGGTGAAGTGACACGAACGCCAGGGGCATTCGGCTGAGTGGTGTTTTGCTGGTTTGAGGTGTGGGAGGTAGCGGCGGTACGCACAACTACCTGCTGTTGTGGGTACTGTGGGCGGTTGTGGTGGGTGGGATGGTAGATGATTTTCTGGCGCTTTTGGCTGCCAGAGAAAACAGCCTTCTTCTTCTTCTTCTCTCCCTGAAGTTGGCGGTCACTTTCTTCAAAAGCGAGCGCGCTGTCAACAGCTTCATGATAGGTACAGTGGCGGTTGTTGGATAAGCTGCGCTGGATCTTGTAGTTCAAGCCTCTGACAAAGCAGCTCCTCTTCTTACCATCAGTATTCACATACTCTGGGGCATACAGAGACAATTGGTTGAACTTGGTCACGTACTCCATCACAGTGGAGTCTCCCTGCCGCAATGCCAGAAACTGGTCAAGCTTCATTCTCATTATCCCTTCAGGGATGTAGTGGGCACGGAATGCAGTGCGAAACTCTGCCCAGGTAAGCTGGTGTCCTGCGGGCTGTGCTGCCAGGAGATTAGCATACCAGGCACTTGCGGGACCACGCAGCTGCTGTGCTGCGAACTGTGGCTTCTGGATTTCGGTGCAATGGATCAAACCAAACTTCTGCTCCATGGTACGGAGCCAGTCATCCGCCTCAAGCGGCTCATCCGCCTTGGTGAACACCGGTGGACGAGTGTCGGTGAAGTCCACATAGGTAGTTTCCTGGTTCCCGTTATTGCGCCCACGGCGCTCTCCACGCTGACCCTGATTCTGAGCGAAAGCATTCGCCGCATTAGCAAGTGCGATAATGGCATCAGCGAGGCTTGGTGGCACGGGTGGTGCCTCAGGAAGACCGTCTTCTCCCTGGTTGCTGGACTGACCACGGGTCTGAACCATCTGTGATTTGCACACTTAACTCAGAACTTGGGCTTGACATTACTAAATAGAAACGGAGTAACAGCACAAACTAAAAATTATAACAACACAAGAAACATAGTCTTAGCGACATACAGCACATAGATCCCCAACCACAACTAAAGTTCTAAGGCTCATAAACTACGACATAGAGATACAAGCAACTGCCAACACTGCAGCACGGGAAACTAGTCGTCGATGACCACGATCTCCTCCTCGACGTCGTCCTCCACCATCTGGTCCTCGGGCTCTGCTGGGTCCTCGGCGAGTGGCACGGGCTCGAAGTAGCCCAACTCCTCGGACTCGCTCTCCTCGTCCTCAGGCCCGACAACCACGCCACCCTCCGGGTCCTCCTCACGGGGAACCAAGATAGGGTTAAGCAGGTTGTTAAGCCTGTGCACCTCTTCATGCAGGGTGTTGATGTACGCCTGCATGTTGCCATTGTGGGCTTCCACCCACTCCACACGCCCAAGGGCGGCCTGCTCGCGCCCCAAAGCCTCGTCCCTCTGCTGGACTGCTACCTGCTCACGCTCCAGCGCTGCCGCCTCCCGCTCCATGGCCGCTTGCGCCTCGGCCTCGACCTGGTGAATCTCTCGGTGCAGGTCGCGGTTGGTGCGCACATCCCGGTAGTGGTTGCGCACAGCTCGGTCAAAGTCCTCCTCCATCAGCCTCGCCTCGGCCTTGAGTGCCCTGATCTCCTCCTTGAGTTCCCTGCGGCTGCGACGACGGCTGCCTGAGCCCTCGCCCTCCTCATGGCTAGGAGCGAGCTGGTGACGAGGAATGCCACGCGGTCCCACCATCTTGCGTGCGGTCAGCTTCGTGCGAGCCAGCTGGACAAAGTGAGGGTAAGACAAGATAGAACAGGCTAGCATGAACAGGTTGGTAAATCCTATCCCAAAACCCAAAATTAGGGAGGAAGTTATTAACATGTGAATCAACATGATGCATGATTCGTTCTTACGCAAATTTTAAATCAATGCAGGTAAATAAATATTAATAACATACTTCAGACATAGGGCTTAACAATAATAATAGTAATAACATTGTTCCACATGCCACCCTACTCCTAGTACAGAGTAAGACAAGAAAGCAGTTTTGGACTCAAAATAGTTAACTTAAATTTTAGATCCAAAATATTTTGAAGTTTTCGAAAACAACTCCGTAATGATTTAGCAATAGATCGCTCTGATACCACTTGTAACAGAACCGCCTTAATAATATGGCCCACAGGCACCTATCAAAGTCACTAATGACTTCTGACAGTTGGTCCCATGTTCCAAATGATTAAAGCAGCTCTGCCGGGCTACATCAGTACCCGTATTCCGACAGGATCTCCATTGCGATGCCATTACAGAGTTACAACATTTCATAATAAAATACATCAGAGTAAATGCGGAAGATTTAATAGAACTCTAATGTGTGCCTCCACAGCTCTAACTTACTATCAACCCCTGCCCTACTCTCGTCAACTAGCACCACATCATCAGCGAAGAGCATACACCAAGGGATATCACCTTGTATGTCCCTTGTGACCTCATCCATCACCAAAGCAAATAGATAAGGGCTCAATGCTGACCCCTGATGTAGCCCTTCTTTAATTGGGAAGTCACTAGTGTCGCCATCATATGTTCGGACACACGTCATCGCGTCCTTGTACATATCCTTGATGAGGGTAATGTACTTAGCTGGGGCCTTGTGCTTTTCCAATGCCCACCACATGACGTTTCTTGGTACTTTTGTAACAGAACCGCCTTAATAATATGGCCCACAGGCACCTATCAAAGTCACTAATGACTTCTGACAGTTGGTCCCATGTTCCAAATGATTAAAGCAGCTTTGCCGGGCTACATCAGTACCCGTATTCCGACAGGATCTCCATTGCGATGCCATTACAGAGTTACAACATTTCATAATAAAATACATCAGAGTAAATGCGGAAGATTTAATAGAACTTAGATTACAAAACGAGTTCAAATAGTAATTAAGTGCAGTTATTACAGACCATCTTAAAGTAATAGCAGTAGCATGGAACAACGGTACAACATAAATAGATAAATAGATATGCGAACCCAGCCCACGGATTCTGTCTTTACTCCTCACCACTCTCCTCCTGGATCACGGTGGCACAACAAGGACCAAGGCAGACTTCGGGCTGCGACCCTCCTGCAACGGGGTTAACAAACCCTGAGTACGGGGTACTCCGCAAGACTTACCCGACAAAGTAAAAATATTTGACTCTTGGAATGCAAGGTTATAGGTAAGGCTAGCAGAGATAGGGATTTAGCAGAAAAGCATTACTAATCTATCATAATATTTTATTTCACTTAAATTCAATATTATCATAATTCATTCTTTATCCTCTCTCTAAACATTGATTCTTTATTCTCAAACATCCTACTCTTAGAACCACTTTTCGGTGTAGGGGTGAGGATCATGTCTCCATAACCGAGGAGCACGTCGATTCGAATCAAGTAGAGTAGACCCAGCTGGGGTTCCTATCCACACTGTATATGCAGCACGCCGGCATACATATACCAACCCGTCATCTCAGCTTTTCTATCCCGGAACCGGTCCTGCGCCACCCGAGAAAACGGTACACCTCCAATCCGGGACTCTAACCCACGAGGGTACTCACTATTCTCGCCATCTCTCCACTCCCAGTGCGTGGTTGTCGGTTCCAGCAATAGAGCGACCGGACTCTAGGCTTTCCGTAATGGTATGTGGCTAGTCTGTTCATCATGATCACAACAGGCCGACAACGAACGGTCCCTACTGCTTTCCGCCGGAAACCATGCATTGGGACTCTAACCCAAATACCCTGGAGTCCGCTCGGTTTTCAAATCCCTTTTCCGTTGGTGACGAAAGTTGGGACTCTAACCCAAACAATTGGCCAACCACCCGGAAAACCCATCCATAATGATGATAGTGAACCGGCCAAAGTACCCCAATCATCATACATGGACATATATACCCTTCACTTGATATTTCTTCATAATGATCCTCAAGTTAAAATAGTATTTTGCAATTCTATTATTTAAGCATGACTAAGCATTTTGCAATACATTTGAAAATCATTAGGTTATCTTGGTAATGGTAGTCAAGGGTGATAAATGCATCAATTGTTTTCATCACACAACTCCTATCAACTTAATGCAATAGTTTAACTCAAGTGATAAAGCATTTGTAAATAGAGGGTTAAATGCACCGGGGCTTGCCTTGCAGAGCAAACAGAACTGGGGCAGGAGTGGCACAGGCTTCAGGCTCAGGAGCTCCTTCCACTGCCTCCTCTTCAGACACCTCGAGCTTCACCTCCTCAGATACGGGAACTACACGGGTGCAATATTGCATGTATGAATGCGATGCAAAAAGTAAACATGTGCGAAAAGGAAGCTAACCTTAGCACAACACATCATGACTTCACAATGGTGTCCTAGGTCTTAAATGGGTTGACCTAGAACCACATTTAATCCAAAATTACTTAACACCCCTAAATTCAAATTCTAATTGAATTTTTATTATTTAATAAACCAACATAATTCAATTACAGAAGCAAACTAATTTATTTTGGGACCAAACTTTGCCAACAGTTAGATCTTTACTAGTAACAGTACCAATTAAATTTTTGTGATTTTTGGAATTACCTAGAATTAATTAAAAATGTGCAAAGACCCACTTTCCATTTTATTTATTGATTTTTAATCACTACAGAATGTACCCAAACATGATAAACAATATTTTTATAAAATTCTACACTACATATATAGCATGTGTAAATTATTTCACAATTTTTGGTTGCACAGAATTAATCATGCAAAAATAATAAAACAGGCTACTATTCAAACCAAATTAAAATAGAAAAGCATTCAAAATTCACCGGAAAATAGACAAACCCATTCGGCCCACTCGGCCCACAGACCGGCAGGCCGGCCCAGCAACACCCGGGCTTCCCTTCTCTTCTTCCCCGGACGCTGACAGGCGGGGCCGGCCTGTCAGGTCCTTCTTCCTCCTCCGGCCGAGCGCGCCGCGCGCGAGGCGCACGCGGGCCGACGGCAACGCGGACACGACCTACGGCTACCCTACGACCTAGCGGTCACCCTAGCACACCTATCCCCGATCCTAGCCGCCTCCGACGGGGTCTATCCCGTCCATGGCGGACGCCAAAGCTCGGCGAGCATGCGCCGGCCACCCGAGACCGGTAAAAGACGAAAGGAGGGCATGGGGAGGATCGGTAGCTCACCCCGGGGCTATTGACGTCTATGGTTGGAGCTGAAACGGGCTAAAGAAGTGAGGTTGACGGCGGCGGCGGACGAAGTGGCTCGGCTCCGGCGGTGACGGCTCGTTCCGACGAACCTAGACCACCACAAGGCCAACCGACGCGCACATGAGAACTAGAACATCACCAAGAAGCTGTAACACGAGGATTTAGGGGCTAAAGCTCACCCGAGAAGCTTGGCCCGCGATCGACCTAGCGGCGGCGCTCCGGCGAACGCACGCGCGCGGCGATGACCACCCTGGAACACCCAGCGCGTTAGAGAGAGCCCCGAGGGCACCAGAGGATGCGCAAGGAACCACTCTACTAACCGGCGAGATGGAGAGGATGAAGGCCAACGGAGGGCGACGAATTTCTCCGCGAACCGCGGCGAACTCGACGGCGACCGGCGGAGAGAACTGAGTTGGGAGAGGGGGCTCGGGGGGTTAAATAGCGGGGAAAAGCGGTCGGACGCGACGTGGGAGGGTCCGGCGACGTGCTGCGCTCGCAAGGAACAGTGCCCCGGCCCCGGCGCACGCGCTGCGCTGCCGCGCACGCCGGCGACGTGCGCGCCGCGCGGGTACGCTGAAGGTGGCAGATGAACAGTACTCGGGTACAGTACCTGTTGCAATGCAATTCGTCCAAATTGATCCTGAAGATGGCCGAATCTGAGGGAGTGGTCAAAAGGAGATTTGTAGATCTTTAAGTACTGAACAACTTTTGTTTTGGTACCAATTCAAAATTCGGTCAGGATTTGAAAATATTCAAAAGGGGGTAAAAGGTGGTTTTAAATTTCAAACTGTAATTTCAAAATTACTTTTGATTTTTCTGAAGAACTTGAAAATTGGTCAAAATAGAAGTTGTACATCTCATTGAGACCAACAACTTTTATTTAGGAAGTTTTGTCATATTCTCAATAATTTTTGAAATATAATTTTAAATTCAAATTTTGAAACACTGTTTTGAGCTTAATTCAATTATTTTCAACATAACTTCAAAATCACCCAAAATAGAAGTTGTTCTACATTAAAAACTATACAACTTTTATTAAGGGACCTACCTCAGATTTGATCAAATTTTAAAAGTACACTTAAGGGCCTTTAATTAGGGTTTTTGGAAAAATTTAAAATCAACAAGAAATAACAACTCAATTAGGGTTCCTTCAAGCACACACAAGAGTTAAACAAGCTAATCACACTATTAGCCCTAATGACAAGCAAATGCACATGATGATATGATGACATGTCATTTTAGTTAACAGTAATACCAGGGGTATTACAACTTTGTCATACGCCTTCTCGATGTTAATAAAGACCAAGTGCAAGTCCTTCTTCTGCTCCCTGTATCTCTCCATCAGCTGACGTATTAAGAAAATCGCCTCCATGGTCGACCTTCCAGGCATGAAGCTAAACTGGTTTTGGGTCACACTTGTCACTCTTCTTAAGTGATGTTCGATAGCCCTTTCCCAGAGCTTCATCGTATGGCTCATCAGCTTGATCCAATGATAGTTAGTACAACTTTAAACATCCCCCTTGTTCTTGAAAATCGGTACTAATATGCTTCTCCTCCATTCTTTGGGCATCTTGTTGGAACAAAAGATAAGGTTAAAAAGCTTAGTTAACCATACTGTCGCTCTAGCACCTAGGCACCTCCACACCTCAATGGGGATACCATCGGGGCCCATCGCTTTACCTCCCTTCATCCTCTTCAAAGCCTCCTTGATCTCTGCTTCCTGAAATCTCCTCACAAAGAGTCTGTTGGTATCATCAAATGGGTCATCCAACTCAAGGGTAGGACCCTCATTCTCCCCATTAAACAACTTGTCGAAGTACTCTCGCCATCTGTTCTTGATCTCCTCATCCTTCACCAGTAGTCGATCTGTCTCGTCCTTGATGCATTTGATTTGGTTGATGTCCCTTGTCTTCCTCTCTCAAATCCTAGCCATCCTATAAATGTCCTTCTCCCCTTCCCTCGTGCTTACCGTTGATAAAGGTCATCAAAAGCCTGGCCCTTTGCTACACTCACAGCTCGCTTTGCAACCCTCTTCGCTGTTTTATAGCCCTCGACGTTGGCTGCACTGTGGTCCAGGTGGAGACACTTGAAACACTCTTTCTTCTCCTTAATAGCCCTTTGCACCTCGTCATTCCACCACCAGGTGTTTTTAGCTTCTTGTTTACCCCCTTTCTCACGCCAAGCACTTCTGAAGCCACCTTCCGAACACATGTTGCCATCTTTAGCCACATGTCATCTGCATCTTCTCCTTCTTCCCAGGGCCCTCGTCTAGCATCCTCTCCTTAAACATTTGCGCCGCTTCCCCTCTAAGCTTCCACCACTTCGTTCTCACAATCTTGGCGCGTTTGACCCGGGGGACCCGTATCCGAAACCGAAAGTCCGCCACCACCAGCTTGTGTTGAGGGACAACACACTCCCCAGATATCACCTTACAATCTAAGCAAGCACGCCTATCCTCCCTCCTTGCAAGGATAAAGTCGATTTGGCTCGAGTGTTGTCCACTATGGAAGGTCACTAGATGGGATTCCCTCTTCCTAAAGAAGGTATTCGCTATCACCAAGTCGTAGGCCAACGCGAAGTTCAACACATCCTCCCCCTGTTCGTTCCTACTACCATACCCAAAGCCCCCATGCACTCGCTCGAACCCTACATTAGTCATGCCCACATGGCCGTTGAGGTCTACTCCAATGATGAGTTTCTCGCTGATAGGCACGGTACTAACCATGCTATTCAGGTCTTTCCAAAACTATTTCTTGGTGCTCTCTCCAAGACCTACCTGAGGGGCATAGGCACTGATCACATTCAAAGCCGAATCTCCAACTACCAGCCGGACTAGGATAATCCGATCGCCTTGCCTCCTAACCTCCACGACTCCATCCTTTAGGCTTCTATCCATCAAGATGCCTACACCATTCCTACCTGATGATGAGCCCGAGTACCAAAGCTTGAAGCCAGTACCCTCCACCTCTTTCGCCTTCTGGCCCATCCATCTAGTCTCTTGGACACACAGGATATTTACACGCCTCCTAATTGCTGCATCAACTAGCTCTCGTAGCTTACCCGTTAGGGACCCTATGTTCCAACTACCTAGATTTAGAATTAGCAAAGAGCTTTACTTATTTTCGAATAATGTGGGTGTGCAGAGATGCAAATTCTATAGCTCATCGCTGTGCAAGCTTAATGTCAGCTAGTGATCGATCCAATTTCTGGTTAGATTGTATTCCATAATGGCTGAAGCAGCTGGCGAAAGCTGATTGTAATCTTCATGTGTAATGAAATTATCAACGATGCTAAAAAAAAACAACTGACTTTGTGGTGTAGTAGTTAAGAATGGAGCATATGTGAGACTTGAAGAGATGGTGAGTTGGATCTCTGATAACCGCAAGTGTGCCTTTATTTCAGCGATATTTCTATACAGTGGTTCATAAAAATGCACGGGTTGGTGAAAAGTTACAAGTTTAATAACAGCACTAAAATGTTTTAAAATGCACTGTATTATTCTGCATTTGTTTTGATCCTTCAGTCCTACCAAATAATATAATCAAAACCATCCAATATTCCCAACCATATTCTTACTTTTTAAAAAAATTAAAGTGCATAAATATTTATGACACAACATAAATATATCATAAAAATATATTTATTTGTAATAGATTGTGATATTAATTTGGCTGCATAAATTTTGGCCTTTTTAAGAGTTAATTAAACTTAAAATAGTTTTTGCGAGGAAAACTTATATAGTTTGACCTTTAGAAATTTTATATTCGAGGACAGGGAGCAGTACGCTCGATCGGTGTTATACATAGCAAGGAAGGCTTGGACACCCAAAGTTTTGGTTTGTTCTAGAAGACATAAATTAAATTGTCATGGTCACATTGTCACTAACTAAGGTCCTGCTTGGATCCACCAACTAAAATTTAGCTGGTTAATTTTAGTTATGTTGCATCTAAACACCACATAACTAAATCTAGCTAAAGTTTAGCTACAGGACAAAATATACACAATCCGATATATTAGTAGTTTCAACTCAGTTAAAACTAGTTAAAAGGTCTGATGACCAAACTATCCGCAAAAAAAGTTTAGTTAGAGCATGCAAACACATCTCACTAAAGTTTAGTTATCTAAACAATAGTATTAACGAAGGGTAGCATGGTCAAGATTTTCAATTAGGTAGAACATCCAAACACCATCATCTAAGGTAATCTTGAGCTAGCTAAATTTTAATTCTATCAATTAAGTAGATAAATTTTAATTAGAATGTGTCCAAACATGCTCCAAATGTCCACATCTTTAGCTGAAACGAGGGCATCGCTAGCAAGCACTATGCAATGCCTTGCTGAAATCTTTGGTTTCTACAATCGAGACTTGATATATTTGGCACCTGTCAGTTTCACCACGAAATCGTCGACCTCGACCATGCCAACGCCCTTCGCTGCGGTCCCGCTCCGGAGATTCGTGGACGCTGACCAGTGGGATGCCGACGACCTCGCCGGTCGGCTGAGCATAGTAGCGCACGCCGCCTTCCTCCGCGCCGGATTCGTGCCGTGTGGTGCCGCGCCAAGTTCCGGCCACCCCCTCCTGAAGCATGTAGACGAGATCGGCCCATCGGCCCCGTCGCTCTCCCGCCGGTACACGGCGCCGCAGCTTGATGAAGAAGGCGGCGCCGGGGTCGCCGTGCTGGAGATCCGCGCGCAGGGGGACGGCGACGTGGCGTTCCAGGCGTACCTCCTCACGACGGACGGCCACCGGCGGTGCCTGTACCATGCACTGCTAGACGAGGCCGATCTGGCGCCGATCCTTTCCGGCGGCCTAGACGACGTGGCACGCGCGCTGGAGACGGGCGCGGCGGGCTCGTGGCTGTGGAAGTCGCTCGCCGACTGGGTGTGCCGCGTCCTCTTCCTTCAGCTGTGCCGGCGGAACGACCTGCCGGTGACGGAGTTCGCGTGCCTGCCCGACGATGCCAAGGCCGAGATCCTCAAGAGGCTCACGGACGGCAAGGACCTGGTGAGGATGGAGTGCAGCAGCATGCAGCTGCGGCGTCTCGTGGCAGAGCGCGACGGCGAGCTGTGGAAGGCCATGTTGCTGATGATGCCTGTGGAGGAGGAGGAGGTGCCGTTGACCTGGAAGGAGAGGTACATGTACGCCTCCACCGCCGCGCAGCGGCTGCCGTCTAACAGTCCTTGGTTGTCGGATCACGAATTGCTCGCGATCGCGACGGTTGCTCAGAGTCACAGTGCTCTGGACGCCATTCTTCATGTTCCAAGCCCGTGGGCGTTGTGCTTCCCCTTGCCCGTGGAGGATTATTTTTCTTTCGGCGCCGAACCAATCGAAGAACATATGGACTTTTATATGCCCCCGTACCTGGTTCTCGATCCGCCTGAGGTGGTCGCGAGGGGCAGGCAATTCCCTGGCCGACACCGCAAGGTGCCACAGAAAGATCACAAGAAGAAGCGGCACGGCGCCGGCGCCACCCACTCACCGTCTTCTCGATATCGATGGAGGCACCGTTGACGCAGCACGGCAATGACCTCGTCGTCCAAGGATTCTAAAATAATATATGAAGAGATAATAAAGCAAGAAAAGGAGTAGTAGTTGTTCATTTTTTTTTCTGGTATGGAAGATTATCAGTGACAGTGAATGAAACAGTAAATCAGATCTTAATCTTTTCTGGTCCTATATGTGAATTCGTTTGATGAGCTACGTCAGTAGCGTACTAGTGTTACAGTGAATCATGTGCAACCACTGATAACCTGTTCTTTTGGCTGAAAAATAAGCGCTGATTTCGGTTCGTGCTGATTTGTTACGAGAGAAAAATACTGTTTTGTGGCTGAAAATAAGCGTTGATTGGTTAAAAGAACAAGCTGGTACAACTTCTCGGACGGTGTCGATCCATTTCCGCCTCTCTGAATGCGTCCCCAATTAGTCCAATCCATGAACCCATTATTCTTTTTGGGAGAAGGATGAATCCATTGCAAACTATGAATCCGTTGTTCTGGTCCTCTGCCGCCTGCCCCGCTCATCTCCTCTGCCTCTCACCTGTTCACCCAGAAACAACCTCTAATAATCTTGCAGCGGTGGTCGTCACCTCGCTGGCCATCACTCAAAAACTATATTAAAAAAAAAAAAACTGGGGAACCGTGGAAAAAAACTGGAAGATGCATCCGGCTGACATCAAGCACGACATGCTCGAGTCAGTACCACTCAGCTGTAGCCTGGAGGGAGCCGCTGATGATCTAGTGCTGGTCGTATGTCGTGTTTACTTCTGCTTTGTAGCCTTTTGAGTTGGGTTATTTTCCTGAATGTTTTGTTGTAAACGGGTTATTCAGGTAATCAGGTTTCCAGGTCGGAGACTGCTGCGATGTACTGAATGATTTGTCCGTTAACTTTTTTTTTTATAAACTACTTAAGTGTCCGTACGTTGCTACGGGTGATATATAGTTAGAATCCCATGATGTACAATTACATAGAACATTCTTTGATGTATTTTGTGTTTTTATGTCAATTGATTGGAATAGTCATTCGAATTGTTGTAGCCACAATTACCCCTCGCTCATCTGTTGCTTCAATATGCTCCTGAGCTTAGGTGTTGCGGCGTTGCTCATTTGTTAAATTCTCCCAATGGAATCTAACCTTATCCTTATTTTCGTATACCACCGCCCCTCATCCATAAACACTGTAGACGACCAGTTTTCACCTTATTTTCGTATACCACCGCCCCTCACCCATAAACACTGTAGACGAACAGTTTCACCTCACAAATCACTGTTCTGAGCACAGTACCACCATTTCCTCCGTCCGATTGTACGCCCGGGCTACGGATGCTCGCCACGGCCGCGTACGTGCAGCAGGCCCAGCTGCCAGCACCCTCGACACCACCACCTGCCTGAGTTCTCGGAGCAGCGATCACCCTAAAAAAGGGAAAAAAGGGGGGGAAAAAGCAGCGGCGAGACGACGACGGCGCCGAGAGAGGCCGCCGCTCCTGCAGCCTCCGCCGACCGCGACGCGACCCTGCCTCCACCGCGAGGTCGCTCCGCTGCAGCGTCTTCGTCGAGCCTCCTCCGCCCATCTGCCCCGCGTCTCCTGGCGGCGCACCACCGCAATAGCATCGCCGCGGGGTGGCACCGCTGCGTTCCCATCCCTTCTCCTCCGGCGTCGCCGTCCATGTCTCTGGCGCCCCTGCAGCCCCGCCGCATGTGCTCGGCCTGCTTCTCCGAATCCAACGGTGACGACGAATACTGGGCAGCGGCGCGCCACCGTACGTCGGGTGCCCGGGCCCTCTCCATGGGGCCTTCTTCAGCGACGGCCGCGCCCCGCCAGGTATGTCGGGCTCTTCTGTTCCCATACTGCTGTGCGAAGCCAAAGCGTCCAAACCCTAACATATGCTATTGCGTATTGGTCTATTTCTATTCGAATCTCATCTGATTACTGAATTCAGAGCTGTGTCTGTGTGATGCCTGCTGCCCGCTTCAATTTTTCCCCTACCAGTGTAGTTCAATTTTTCCCTACCAGTATTTAGCTTGTGCACTTCAGCTTATGTAAGATTGCCCATGTATGCTTCTCAGCGCCACTTCTTAGCACTATCCTTTGCTATTGAAATACAAATCAAGTGCCTTTCGATCCTCTACTTCCATTGATTCCAACGCCAGGATTTTGATCCTGTGGTTCATGCGCTTGGCAGTATGCCACTATCCTATTCCTACCCATCCGGCCAATGAGCCGATCCCTGTTTTGTCATAGCATTTCTTTTTTTTTTTAGGTACAAAACTTGATCGAACAAACTGCGGGCATAACATTTTCTTTTTTATATAGGTACAAAACTTAATCGACAAACCGCAGTGTGATCATTTCCCACTAATTGAGGCTAGCAGGTCAGTGAGCTACCTTTTCAAGCTGTTCATAGTTTTCCTTTGTGGCTGCCTGTTCAGTCCATGAATTGTACCCTTTGGTTCCAACCCTTTGTAGAGATTACATCCAACCCGTTGTAGAGATTACACGAGTGCAGGTGCTATGAATCATTTGTTTTTGGACAAGGAAGATTGCACTTTGCTTAAATCTAGAAAGTAGCAGGGTTGGTTCTCCTTGTTGCAGTTTTATTCTTATTTGAACATATAATATGAACATGGGAACTTACGACATGGCCGATGCTGATTACATGCAGACTTCGAAAGTTTAATTTAAAAATAAAAAGTCATTGCCTCCTATTTACTGCAACATTGTAGTCCTCTGCTTCTTTGCTATTGTATTATTCAGTGTGAAGCTACATGCCTTAATTCTTTAAAACATGCTCCAGGCCAATTGGGTACCAACGGATGGCGCAGCAGGCAACCAATTATTTATCAACCTACGAACAAACAACATCATAGTCCTAGAGACCATATCGTCAGGTGCTTAGGCACATATGATGCTTCCTAATGGTGCCTCAACCTCCAGTAATGCCATATCTCCTTATAGTATTCATATTCGTTTTCATACCGATGCATCTATGACAGGTTTGCTCTAACTGTTTTCTACAATTAATTGATTACAGTGATTCTTCTTTTTTTTTGATGAGATATACAATTCACGTACTCAAATTGCCTAGGTCCTCTCACCGACCTCGCTCTTTTTTCCTATTTCTTACTTTAATTTACTATACAGCTCACTAATACTGCTTTTACAGGTTTAGCCTACTGAATTATCTACACTCATGTAAGAATTGCATAGCCTCTGTGCCATCTCCATGCCAGCCCTTTTGCTACAATCCATGCTAACAAAGGTCTCCCTGCTTATAAGGTAACATTTTCCTGCTCCAATAGTCATACTAACATTTACGAAAGCAAATACTACCGTCCACATTTTCCTGCTCCAATAGTCATACCAACACAGGGAACTGTTACTTTAAGTTTTATACTGCTTTACTGAAAGATAGTTCTATGATGCAAACACAGGGAACTGTTACTTTGCGTTCCATATAATTTCATTTATGGTACTTTACTGAAAGTTAATTATATGATGCAAATATAATTAAAATGTTTCCTTATATTTGACCTCATATTTTTGTCATGTTCATGGTTAACTCATACTAATAACTCCATCTTTAATCTTCATCTAATGTTTACAGGCTAACTTTCTTCCCCATGATTTCCATCACTTCGCTGTCTTCCGGTCCATATGTTTAATTTTAAATCATAGTACAACATATGACACTTATGTACATGTAACATGCTGCCTACTGATGGCATCATACTTGATAGAAAAGTCCGATCATTTTGGAACCTGATTTGTTCTGCCCAACCCATCTATATAAATATGCACTTGCTTACAGAATATTGAAACCATGATTAAAAAAAGTGACACCTTAACAGGATGCATATAATATACTAAAATTGTTCCTCTCCTTTGCAAACAACAGGTCCTACTGAATGTTAGCCTCATCTGATATCAAATTTTGTTGTCACTGCTCTACAAGACCCAGATTTGGGATAATTGTATAGGGCAAGCTTTCATATCAACACACCTTCAGATTTGTCTGTGTCATACTGCCTGCAGTGTTTAGACTTAAGCTATCAACAGGTCAAGACTATTAAAATTAGTACTGCTGTCAGAGACAACAACGCTTTGGATGGATCAATCAAAACAAACATTATGAGGTAATTTCCCAGCGATGACCTCACAATAACCAATCAGTGTCGACATGTTGCGTGGGTTACAATTGTATTATATAACTGAAGGAAATGATAACTTGAAAACTGGATGCGCATCTTCCCATATATTACCCACTAAAATGTGCCCCACGATTAGCACAGTCCACCATTAATATCAATGCCTGCACATCCTATAATGAAGCTGAAGGCAGTATCATCTTTCGCCCTTGGTATACTACGAAGGAAAGCTCCACATATATTGCTTTTGGATGTTCGTGTTGCCTATTCCTTTGTTGTTTCACATCTTCATTGTAAACTTTCAGCACCAAATAGTTTTTCGGGTATTTACCACAACAAGCTTTTGATCTTGAATCCTGTTAATATTTATATGTCCCCACCCCGCGCAACTGCGCGGGGGTCCTTACTAGTTTTTTATATAGCCAGCCATCAGCACGACGTACGTACACGCTATCAGCAGGCCAGTAGCAGCAGCAGCCGGCCATCAGCAGGTGTGGTAGAGAATGAAATGAATAATATGTCTTACTGTTAAGATACTCTTGAAATATTCAAATTCAAAAGTGTCCAGAGAACCTGTCAGTGCCTCATATCCAAAAAGAGATGGTGGCAAAGCACCAGGGGCGCTTTGGAACCTGTTATCACAAACTATCTATCAACATGACTTGAACAGAGCCAAACTGACTGATCAACAAGGAAAAAACTTTTAAGCTAAATAGACGATGAATAAAACATGTTGTCATGCATGTTACATGCAAACTGTTGGGAAAACAATAGATTTTGATGCATTCTAACAGATTAAACACTTTCAAAGTTACATAGCAAATGTTGAAAAGCACACATCTTTAGAGATGAAAAGTTAGAGAGGGAGAAAAAAAATCAAGAGAGGGCAGATACACTCTTCCTAGGTTCCTGGTTCGTCTGAACTCAAAAGCACAGTTGTCAGAAAAGAACTACTACAAAGAGCATTCCTGATGCCTATTGCCGGATGGTGAACAGTGCTAGGCTGTGCTAGCAGAATTATTTGCCGTGGATAGCAAGGACTGAACAATTTGATCATAGATTCAACTTCCTCCAAAGACATTCAGAATTAGAAGGCAACAACGGTTGATACAGAATTAGATTCTACTAATTGGCATTCAGAATTATTTGCTGCATCAGAATTAGATTCCACTAAAGTTTTAATTCACATGCAGTAATCAACTCCATCTTACTGCTTAAAAAAAGCATTGTTTCCGTTATATGTGCTATTTGGACCACATGCAGTAATCAATTCTATCTCACATGCAGTAATCAACTCTATTATTGTTTCTGTTATATATTGCTAAAAGGTTATGCTTACGGCCATAAATATTTTGCTCCCATGAACCAATAATATATGGTAGCGTTGGTGCTTAATAATCCATATTATGTTATATTTAACTGCTTGCGTTTATATGTGCAATTTGTGATCAAACCATGATAACAATGTGTTGAAAAAAACATTGGTTTGGGGGCTTCAATCTATTACTCTCTCATGCTATGTTCGATCCACTCAATACATTATTTAGGTCCAACTGATTTCTCTGCTCTGTATTTCATTCTCACCTATGCAGTCTAGAGAAGGAGCTAATGGGACTGTCGTCAGGCTCATGACGCAGAACAGAGCTATCATTCCAGGTTGCTAGTTCACTGAGAAAAGATGCAATCTTGTACTTTTCTTCATTAACATATAAAGCCTCTTACTAAAGATTTGCTATGAAAATATCGTTTTCTTCAGTAATATCCATTGGAAGCTGACTTATTTGATATGTACATCCCCTTCCTCTGTATTAATACTTTTCATTTCCAAATCACTATGGTTTGTTTGTTTCCATGTCAAAATAATGCATGTTCTATCATATTGATAGAAAAATCCAGAAAAGAAACACCACTTAGCTCAGTGTCTTCCTTAACAGCCAATTGCCTAATGTTTCTATCATCTTTGTGGTAAAAAGAATTTATGAAGAAAGTGATGGAAACATCAGGATTGATGTGGTATAAATTAACAATCTCTATGCCAAAGATTTCACTTAAGACTGTCTGTATTCTTTTATCCCCCCTGTTTAGTGTTTTATGAAGAAATCGGATAGCCTCTTTTAAATGCTTGTAATACTATCAGTGTCGGATGCCATTTTTCTATTATAAAATAGACAATATGCATTTTCTATAAAAAAAAACCAAGCAAATGAGCACCCTTATGCCTCTGAGTATTTCTACATCTAATGCTTTGTTGAAACATTGATCCTAGACAATTCTACCATAAAATTTTCAAGGCATGTTTGGGGCACATGGATTAATAATATTTTAATTGGGATAAACATTGTTTCTGTTTATCAGTCTATGCATTATACCGCAAGTCTGCATTGCATCCTTGCAGGCATGATGATACCTATAGGATTGGCACGAATGCAGGTTTACCGAGTGATATTGTCAAAAATAAAACATTTATGAGAAACTCCCAGCAGGATCCGTGAAAAGGAAGTACAAAAGGAAGTACGGCTGCGAACTGACAGGAACATAGCGAACAGCGCCATGCCCTAACATTCTTACTGCTAACAAGCAAGGAGGGTGAGGAGGAGGCTGGGTTTTAATGTCAGCTGGTGTGATCTTTGATCTGTGAAGGACGTACCAGCACCATTTTGCCACCAACAATGCATGAAACTACCGCATAGCGCATAGGCATTCCATCTAACACCTTGACTGCAGTATGAAAACACACATATCATATATAACCAGGAGCGACAAATGTACACCGAATCTTCAAGATCAATAGCTGACGGACGGCAAAGCAAGACAGGGCAATGCCGCCGATGACGAAGCAAGACATGGCGATGCCGAGGCTGCGTACCTTGGATCCGCTCGGTGTCCTGCGTCGTGAAGATGATGACGATGTCGGAGCAGGCAAGGAGCAAGTCGGTCTCCTCGCCCCTGATGCTCGTGTGCCGGGGCAGTCGTCGTCGAAGCGTGCGCGTCGGGGGCCCTCCTGCCGTTGCCGTTGCAGACTGGAACACGTCGGCGTCCGGGGCGGTTAGGGCGCGTCGGGGGCGTCCTGCCGCTGCGGTCTCCTCGTCCCGCGCGGCGCTGCGCCGAGCCAGCCGGTAAGGACGGCGAGGGCGAGCTGCAGAGGTGGGCGGCACATGTTGAAGGTTTGGGTGCTTCGTTCCGTACGGCAGGAAGCACGGGTCGCGGGGGGTCGCGGGCCGGCGTGGCAGGTGTGCGGGGCAGGAGCGTGGGTCGCGGCGGTTTCTTGCTGGGAGCCGGGGTCGCGAGGTCGCGGCGGTTTCTTGCTGGGAGCCGGGGTCGCGAGGTCGCGGCGGTTTCTTCCTGGGAGCCGGGGTCACGAGGTGCGTGCGGGGGTGAAGCGAGCGCTGGGTGAATCCATATACGGTGAATCTGACGTAGAGATTGATTATAATTTTATTAAACAGCAAATTGTTGTGTAATGGGAGAACCGGAGAAGTAATCCCATTGTACAGAGGTCAGAGCCTCTCGCAGGGGTGCATCTGGTTACATGGTCATCGTTGGAGCAGTGAACAGAGACTAATTCTGAAGTTGAAAGTAACTGTCTCTCTTTGTTAGCGCTTGAGAGTTGAGAGGGCAGTTGGTGAGCCGTTGAGTTTTAGTATCCTGCAACAATGTATATATATACTTTTCTGTTTCTTGAGTTGTAATTGAAGAACATTGGGGTAAGTATTTGATTTTCCAAAGCGGCGATGAGGATTTCTGGTCCGTTGTAGAAGCTCACTAGTTGCATGCTGATTGTCAGAAAGGTCGGAGCATGAATGTCCATTGCTTGGACCAGTGAGGCAGCTAGAGCCATTGCCGCCGCCTCAACCATTAGCGTCTTTTTCATAGTTTTTTTCTGACAACAAATCTGTATCTGTCAAAGTCTAAGTTTCTTTTTTCTGCCAGCGGAACAGGACGTTAACTAATGTTGAATGACCGGTGGCTACCTACCCTAAAACTAAAAAAAATGCCTCCGTAAAACTTACATTGTCCTAATTCCTCAAAATAATATGAGACCGCAAGATTTTAGACCCATTAGTCTTTATAATGTTATCTACAAGATTATAGATAAGTCTTTAGTTGAGAGAATGAAATTACAGCTTCCAAATCAAATCTGTTTGTCCCAACCTGCTTTCATTCATAGATGACCCATTACACGTAATACTATTATATCTCAAGGGATCACTCAATCTTTCATAGAAGGCCAATTAATAATGCAATTTGTCTATGTAAGACAATCAAATACTAGCTTGTCGTCTTGGCATTAATATGATAATGTTCTATAAAAAAAGTTAAAGAAAAATACCAGCTTGTCGTATTTCTTTATGCTAGGCTATTAATTCGATTGAGTTGTATAACGACTAAAATAGCCATAGGCTCAACCAAGCAACTGCAATGTTGTCAACTATATTGTTGTATAACTACTTAAAACCTACGACTGTTATTTTAGTCATTTGATCACTCGACAAATCTTATGTATGTCTATTGTAGTTTCATAAACTATATGAGCGACAAATAAATTTTATAAACAATATTACTATCACATTGTCGTATGAAGAAATGACTAAAATAAAAATAGTCGATCTTGATGAGTTTTACAACTTTTATGTTCATGCCTTCTTCAGCTGAAATCATTTGATGCTCCAAAATGTTGTTTGAAGTTATCATTTTTTATGTTTAAAATTTGAAATGTTCATAATAAAATATGACCAAAATAATAGTAGTAAGAAGAAAATAACATGAAGGGTCATGATTTTAGAATTAGGAAAAAACATCACATTTGAAGTTAGTACAATGGAGAAAAAGAGAAATCACAGTTTTTCAACAATTTCAAAATTAAATTTCATATAGAATTTTGAAGCATCAAATAATTTTAAATGGAAAAGCGGTAAATATCAAAGTTTCATAACTTTTTGACATCTATAACTATTATTTTGTTCATTTTTCTATCTGTGATCGTTTTGAAAAATTCAAATTTTTCTATCCGATGTTGGACGAGAGGTTTGTTCTCTACCAGTGGTGCATCTACAAGTTTTTCATCCTGTGTGCTGGAGGTAGCATCCAATCTCATCCTATTTACTTTCAAAATTTGTGTTTGTGAGCTATACCCTTGTGCACCAATGACTATAATTTACTTTTCATCCATGAGTAGTATTTGTTCTATATTGCAACACACGTGTATGTAATGAACGCCGAAATTATAGATATCATATTGAATTTTTCATTCACCTTGAGCCAATACTCATTTGTCTTTCGTACAACAAAGTGTAGGTACAATAACAAGAATGTGAAATTTGATGTTCAAATGTTGTTTGGAGTTGTCATTTTCAAATTCCAAATTTGAAATGTTGTTCATAATAAAATATCACCAAAATAATAATAGTAAGAAGAAAATAACTTGATAGATCATGATTTTAGAAAATTTTAGGAAAAACATCACATTGGAGTTAGTACAAGGGAGAAAGACTAGTTATAAGTTTTAGCCAGAGATTTAAAAGAGAAATCATAGTTCTTCAACAATTTAAAATTTGAATTTCATATAGAGTTATGAAGCATCAAATAATTTTAAATAGAAAAGTTGTAAATAGCAAAGTTTCATAACCTTTTGAGATCTATAACTATTATTTTGATCATTTCTCTATCCGAAGTTGTTTTGAAAAATTTAAATTTTAATACTTAATTTCTAATATTCAAGTCTATCTACAAATATAATGATTTATGAGCCACCCCTACGAATGGATTTGTAGGGGCGGCTCATTATAGAGCCGCCTCTACAAAAACAAGGTGCCGTTGCTACAATATGTTTTGATGTAGTGGTAGGATGTCATAAATTGACTTGCATTGGTAGCAAGGTGGCTCTTCTCTAGCTTGGCGGAGCCTTTATGGGCTAGTCCAATGCCTTAAACTGGAGTGGAGCCCTGTCGTTGACTATAGTGCATCTACAAGTTTTCATCCTGTGTGCTGGAGCTAGGATCCAATCTCATCCTATTTACTTTCAACATTTGTGTTTGTGAGCTATACCCTTGTGCACCAATGACTATAATTTACTTTTCACCCCATGAGTAGTATGCGTTCTTTATTGCAACATATGGGTATGTTTGCTAGTGTATAAATATCATGTAAAGAACGTGGAAATTAAAGATATCATATTGAATTTTTCATTCACCTTGAGACAATACACATTTGTCTTTCGTACAACAAATTGTAGGTACATTATCAATAATGTTGAAATTTGTTTTCCTAGACTAGCTAGAGAGAACTCAATATAACCAAGTTCTTCTCATCATGCTTGTTGTTCAGCCAGACAGACAGCTCGCTGATAAACTTATCCATCGCCGGCTTGGGCAAGAGCATGGACACAATGGTGGAGTGCTCACCATCCTGGTTCTTGCAGCTCATATGGTCACTTCCCAGCTTCGAAGTAAGGTCACCGGCGAGTGGTATCCCACCGCCCACCAGCTCAGCCCACCCAAACTGCGTCACATTCGTGGCGATCCACTTGGTATCAGAGACCTCGTAGATCCTGTCTATCGTCGGAGGCGGCCACTGGCGCGTCGACGCGATCGCGTCCACCATGGATTCCATGCGTTCCTTGGTGACGCCGAGCTTGGTCCTGCGCACGAGGTCAACCGTGTCGGCGAGCGGCTGCCCGCAGAGCTCACCGGCGGTGGCCTCCGCGATGGGGGACACGTGTGCGTTCCCGTAGTAGCCCCGCGGGATGAGTGTGTGCCGGTTCCACTTCCCTCGAGCGTTCATGGTGACCATGAGGCGGACACGCCGACTGGACCCGTAGCCCAGAGCTATGGTGCGGCACCGCCACATGACCGCGGTGAGCAGCTCGAAGGATGTGACGGAGGTGGCTAGATGGTATCCCCTCAGGTGGCTTCGTAGGGTTGCTATCTCCCTTGGCCCGAAGAGGAAGTACTGGACTACCATGTCGGTCATTGGAGTTGACAGCATGACGTCGTCAGATTTGTAGTCGGAGGAGCAATTCGATGTTGGGTTATTATATGCAGTGGTCGAAGGTGTGATGAGAGATGATGACGACGACCTATGTCGTGTTAGAAGCTCTCTTCTCCACACGGGCAGAAGTGTGGGCACTTTTTCACCGCGAGTTAGTTCAGCGACACATCTAAAGAATTGGACCATACCGAATCCATCGGCAATGCTGTGGCACATGTGGAATCCAATGACAAATCCGCCACATTTGAGCCTCGTCACCTAAGAGAAAATAAATATATACTGTAAATAAAGGTGTAAAAGAAACATGAGAATTTCCATGAGAATGAGAGGGATCGAGGAAGCTGTGTGGATACCGTTACCTGCATGAGGACCAATGGCTTGCCAATGACGGCTCTTGTTTCACCGGCGTCGCACAGCAGTTCCTCCACACACGGGTACGGCGGCAACAGAGGCTTGCCCAGCTCCTCCATCCGCACGTCCGCGTCGGCCTCCACAAACACCACCCCCTGCGCGGTGCAGTCCACCACCAGCTTCCCGCCGGCGGCCTCCCGGAGCCGCCCGGCGATCGGGTAGTAGTACACAAGGGCCTCCGCGAGCGCCGCCTTGATGGCCTTGGCAGGATCATCTGGCCGTCTGTGGCTGGTGGTGTGGCCAGCGGCCCGGCTGCGGAAGAAGGCGATCACCGTCTCGTAGTACCTCAGCGTCCGCTGGTCGTCCAGGTCGGAGAGGGCTTTCGTCTCGGCTGGCGTCGGCCGCGCCGGCGACACCAGCTCGGGATCCATGCGACGCGCCTTGAAAGACACCATGGTACGTAGTACTCGTGTCCACTGTCTAGCAGCTAGCGTGGGTGGGAGTGCGTATGTGATGTGGATGGAGATGGAGTGGCCAAGTGCCGAGTGGCTTTCACAACTGTGCGATGTGTCGGGTGTATATATCTGCTGCTGTACTATATCTCTCTACGTACTAACACACAATTAACAGGCCATTACCCGAAGAAAGGAATACTATGAAGAACCTTAGAGTCCACTTGTAGTAGACATTGCAACCATGGCTCGTGGTCCTGGGTATATATATATATATATATATATATATATATATATATATATATATATATGTCGTGCACATGGAGGCAGTCGTCGTAAGTACAGTGGCGGAACCAGAAATTTTAATTAGAGGGGGGCAGCTAAACATGGTCAATCCCATCACAATATATTCTACTTTTTAAAGTTATTGTAATCACAATTTTAGTTGCATCTACTTTACTTGTTGCTTATGTATCATTTAGAGTCTACTTCCTTGGGTCCGATTTGCTAGGCACAGCGTCTAGTAAAACGAATGCCAATGTTGTTTTGTTGAAGGCCCATTAAAAGACCTAAACATTAACTAATCATGGTTTTAAAAAACTAAAAGTGGCTAATTAATGTGTAGAATTTGGAAAAAAGAAATTTTTAATTAAGTCCGTATTAGCTTATTATCTTTTTTCAGCTGCCCTCCCGAAAAGGAGAAGTTGCTCAACTTCTCACCAATGGTTGCATGGATGAATAACACCTCTAACAAATGTCAATGCCAATAAGTAATTATATAACGAGGAATAAAATAGAGGAAGGAGAGCTCCCTGGGCACTGTTCATCTATTTGACACGGTTCATCGGTACTGTTTAATACTGTTTATGCACTAAAGTAGTTATATAACAAGGAAATGCACTGTTTAACCACTGTTCACCTTTTTCGCGCGTTTCCAGGCGGGCGTGGCAACGCACGCCTCCCGTCCTAGTAGTTTTAATCCAGCTATTTGCATGGATGCATGTAAAGAATTCTTCAAGAGGCCAAATAATAATATGGATATTTTCTAATTCCTACTAACATCTAATAAAGCAGACTACATGGAGTAAATATCGGATTAAAAATTTTGTTATGGTGTAGGGGGTGCCGTGTCCCCTGCTGGCCACCCTCTAGTTCCGCCACTGCGTAAGTCTATATCTATATCCCTATCTATAGCTATAGCTATGTATACATCTATATACTCCCTCCGTCCTAATAAATATGCAATTTTCACATTTCAAGGAGTTAACCATCACAAACTTTGACAAAAATTGTATAGAAAATATTAACTTTATGAGACAAAATAAGTTCCGTTAGATCATTTTGTGAAATATATATTTTCATAATAACCTTTTTTAAGATATAAATGCTAAATTTGATCACAATTGACACAGTTTGACGCACATGCTTCCGATAATTACATAATCAAGTAGATGGAGGGAGTATCTGACAATTTATAGTATATCTATATCCATATCTATATCTAAAACAGCATCTACATCAATATATTAATCTACCTCTCTATCTATCTCCCTCGGTGCCATAAAAAAATGCAAATGCAAATCCCATATCTTGAAGAGTAAAAAAATTCTTAATTTTAACAAATACATATAAAAAGTATTGTTGTTTATGATCGGCAATAAGTATTTCTAGATTATTCATGTAATATATATTTTTTATAACAAACTTCGCTAGAGATTCAAACATAGATAAATATCTTCTACAAACTTAGTCAAAGTTAAGATTATTTTGAGTTTTCGTAAACAAGATTTACATTTGTTTTATGCAAGAAGTATTTGTCTATGCCTTTTTAATATTAAAGAGGTCAAATTTCTATTCACCCATTTTTCTCGTCCAACTGGTAAGTAACTACTTCGATAATAAAGAGTTTTCTTGGTATCTCACTTCAGCAAGAATTTAATTGAGGCAGGCAAAATGGCTTAACTTAGGCAAGCCAATCGGCTCGTACGAAAGGTCACTGTTAATCAGTGGCCTCAATCAAAGTTCGCCAACCGCCTCGGTTAAACTATTAACCGAAGTGGACAAGTAATAGCGTCTGCCTTGGTTAATGGGTATTTACATGAGGCGGTTGTTTTACAACGCCCGCCTCCTTTAAAGTTCAAATTGAGGTAGTTTTGTAATGATGCGCGTCTCCATTAAATGTTTAACCAATGCGGACATTGTTAGTTGCCAACTCCGTTTATTTTTTTAGATTAATTTTTTCAAATCAAATTTAAATCAATTTGAATTTTAGTAACGAAAACATATAAAACGGAACTGAGAGAATAAACATATATTACAATCATTCTCATTCAATCAATCGTCAATACGAAATTTTTACATTACAAATGTGTTTGTCGTGCTTCACAGACATATGTCACTTTGTTTCACAAACACAAGTCATTCATACCTTACAGACTAAGGTGACCTAATCAAAGAATTCCAGCAACATGTAATCCTTCAAGCCCATAGCTCTCCAGTCTCTTAACTTTTTGTACTTCTCTATCGCCATCTCGCGCTCCTTGTTGAAGAACTTTTCACCAACCTGCATGCAACATTCCATGATAAACTTGTATATGTCCACTACTGTTTGAGTGATGGTCTTGTGGTCGATTGTTTCTTTCTCCCACCACCCCTATGCTTTCTTGAGCTGACGCCAACTTTGGCTAAATTTGGTGCATGCTCTGAGGTACTCACAAGTAGTGTATTATCCACATAGCAGTGTGCCAAGAAGTTTTTTTTCAACACTGCACAATATATAATGCACGAGCATTAGAACATATAGAGATATTCATGACCAAGTAGCACATGTGACTTTCAATTGGTACCAGGAATATTTGCCTCAAATTTAGTTTAATGCCATTTTTCTGCTTCTTTTTCTCAATTCTTTGATCATAGCACAAAGGGTCTTGAACGTACTTCTTGTAAGCGCTCTAAGAAAACAACAAGTGCCAACAACAAATGTTTGTAAGATGTAAGTTAAGTGTACAAAAGATAAACATAGAAAGCCTTGTACTCTACATTGTTTGATTCTTGCCTCAAATGGTCAAATATATAGGCTTGTCCATCATGAGAATAGAGTATAAATACAATCCAGTGGCCCATGACGCCCTCGCTACACCTATCATACAAACAATACGGATTTAATATTGTAAAATATAAAGTGTACCGATGCAGGTATCCTTTTGACTTACCTGAACTAGTGGGAAGCAAGGATGCACCCGTTTCTCTTCACTTTCTTCATGGCTCCATAGATATACATTCCCGTGTTTTAAATCAATTCCTCTCACAACTCTTTTGAGGCTTGTCTGTCTTTTGGGTCCAACTTGAGCCTATCATGCATGTTCGGTACATTGTAATGAGAGCCATGGCATAGTCTAGCGAGATCGGCTTCCTGTCATATATGGCACCGCTTTTATGCAGCAATGCCAGTTCCATGGCTACATCCTTCTTTCTTTGCGCTCTACCGAAGGGCATTTGGAGAGTGCAGCACGTTGGTTCTACGGTGTCATTGATTGGGTACCTAGGGAGTGGTCTAGTCAATTGTGTCATCTGCCCATGTACGGTGACCTAACCATATAGCGGCAGCACACCAGTCTGGCGAAGCATATATGACCTCAGCTCCACCTTCCTTGGTCTGTTATCTTGAAAGCGTTTTCAATGGACCCCATGATCATCTCATGTACTGACTCATCATGACCTTTCTGGATGACCCATTATTTGTATGCCTACATGTGTGACAAGGCCGTGTCGGATTGTCAGGACTCAATGGTCTTCTAGCTCTGCCTTGAGGAGACAACACATACACGGGGCGCGGTGCTCGGGGTTTCCCAATGCTTCGATCAATATATCCATCTCTCACCAAGGTTCGAATGACCTACTCTTCTCAGCTGCATTGAGTCTCCATAATCCTCTTTTCTTCTTCCTCGGTTACGTGGTCTTGCCCTCCTTCAGCCTTTTTGTCCTGTGGGGGTAGTGACGTGACCTTTCATTGATCTCATGCAAGGGAATTTGCTGCCTAGCCTCAGCTGCCTCCCTTTCTTCCTTTCACCATTTCTCCTTCTTAGCGACATACCCTATCATGCGTAGGTGGTGGTGGAGCCGGTTTCTCATTGTGAGCACAGAGAACTTCTTGCCCTTTTCCTTTTCTTCTTCTGTTTGATGTTTCACGATGAACTGTTCCAAGCCATCACACGTGATGAAGTTGTGATCTTCGAATGTGATGTTCTTCCTGTCTCCACATAATCCTTATTGAGGTTGGACCTAAAGTTGCAAAGTGCTTTGCTTGCAGTATAGAACGCCTACACCTTGCACTGGTTTGAGTCATAGCCATCTGCTGGGTTCTCAGAACACCTCTTCATCTATCGAAACACCACTTCATTGGGGACATTCTACCAGTCATCATACATTGGCACCTTCTCCCTGACTATACATGAACACTAGTTGCTAAAGGTCGTGATGATGGTAAGTTGTCCATTTGCCCCTATCTTGTATATCGCATGCACTTTCTTGCGTATCTAGTGCCTTCGATGTTGGCCCCTCTTCTTGGTACAAGTCATTCCGGTTGAAGAAGTGCCCGTGGAAAGACCAAGTGCTTCCACTGACTCTTCACTATCGGGGAACTCCGTCCGAAGAGGCACCAAGGATACCTATCGATTACAAGAATTCACTTTAGTTATATACTTGTGCGAGGCCCTTGAACATTGTGTCAATTAAGGGACACTACTTCAAGTAAGTACCTCTATCCTTTGTGTATTGGTGTCATGCATCTTGACCATTGGATCATAGTCTGGATCATCATTTCCCTCTCCATGAGGTCTCTTTTGTGGCCTCGGTGTTTGGTCCATGCTCTCGAACGAGGTGCTCCCATCTGATAATGCACCTTCATTATCGCTCGTACCAGGGGTAGGCTGACACCATTGTTCAACGCCCTAAGTCACCATTGGAAGCTTATGGAAAAGATATAGTTATATGGAAAGTGTGCAATTGTATATAAATGATTCATTAATTATATATATTCATCTAAAAACAGGATTGCATCCTTTATCGTATACATTGGTAATATGGATACAAAACAGTACAAAATTAGTGAAGAAAAGTACATAATGAGTGAACAAAAGAACAAAGTTACACAAAATTGGCTTAGTTTTGCCCTGACAGTGAAAAAACATGGGTAATCAACGAAGACAATTATTTTTAAATTGAACACCTTTAGGGGCGCATCCATCATCTCGACCTCTTCTTCGCACAATATCTTCATGTCATCCATGAATGGCTCTATGAACACATCTATATCGCTGCATCGGTCTAGAAATAATCATGGTCAGTAGAAGATACCTGCGCTTCTTACATAGCCAAGGAGGTAGGTTTTAGACAAAGAGGATGATCTGCCAAGTGTTATGCGTGCTGCTAAGTTCACTAAATTGATTCATCCCATCGGTACTCAGTGCAAATTAGAAACTCCTTGCCTTGTCCCCATAGTCCCAGAACTTGTAGTAAGAAAACTTCCACTGCTTGGTATCGGTGGGGTGTCTGAGCTTGCTATCACCTTTTGTGCTCTCAATAGATGCATGCCAGGACATCAGATTGGCATCCTTAGGTTTTCTAAATATAGCTCACAGGCGAACGATCATGGGTAGGTACCACATTGATAGGGTCAGGATTTTGCTATGCATGTAACCCTCTTCTTCCTTGTCCTCATGAGCTGGTATTTGCTTCTTCATGGTACTTTTCTTGCATGTATTTTTCTTCATCAGAGCTCTCGAGGGTCCCTCATCATCCACGTGCATGCAACAACCGACATTCCTCTTATACCGACTCACGCCACAGTGAAGACAACTCTTCAAGTTGTCGTACTCGCCCCGATAATGGATATAGTGGTTAATGTATGCATGACACTTTTTTAACTTCAACGCCACTAACCAGATCAGCTTCTTCGCCCAATAGGTTTTGGCAGGCACCTTGTTACTGTTTGGGTATGAGTCAGCATGGTCACTTAATATTTTGTTGAAGCTAGTGTCAGACCAACCAAGACGAGCCTTTATCATCAGCATCATGAGGTCAAAACACAGTGCCATCCACTTCTTTGAAGTTTCTATTGGTGCTTCTTAGTGAAAGCAGATTAAATCTGCAAGCGTACAGAATTACTTTTGTAGCACTTCACCCGGTGGTAAACAGGGTATCGTGTTTCCTCGCGGAACGGAAGTGTGATTAGAATCTCAGCTAGTCATGCCTCTAGATAGGAAGAAGGATTTGCAGGTAGCGAGATTCTTCTATAGAATGTATCCCTAAGATACGACAACTATGCAGCAATAGGCTTGTTTCGGGCACTGGGGTGTACCTGGTCTGCCAAGTATGTCCGTCCTGTAGCTCTATGCCATACCCGAACGTGAGGGATTTCAAGGGATGGACAGGGCTGATACCACCTGCCGCCTACCCCTTAATCTTGGGATACGAGGCAGATGAAGGTAGCAAGATGCTTAGACCCCATGTCTACATAACTAGCTAGCTATTACTCTAGCATTGGCCAGGAACTTCTGTCTTTATCAAGAGTTCTCTGCTAGAGGATCCGTCCGAGGACGAATGACGAACCTGCAAGCATATGATGACAAAGTAATCCTAACTTATGAATTGTAAACAGATAGAGGAACACAAACCTCTTACTCCAAGTAGTAAGATGGTCGCCGAGGTACAAGCAAGGCGGGAGCCGACACGTCTGACACTCTATCTACCCGGGGGGTACAAGTATTGCCGAGCACCCTAGGTAGAAGAGGTCGGGCTATCCGACTACTCCTCCGTTCTTCCTCACTCACTCCCTATTCTAGATAACTAAGGCTTAGAGTCTTCTTCTTCTCAAGTGTAGCCTTTCTCTTGGAATGGTTCCTCTTAGTGAGGGGGGAGTGACCCTCTCCTTACATAGGAGGTGGTTAGGTCGGTTAGATGGGAATATTTCCCTAATACACCCCCTTACCGCCATCAGTACTTAATGAGTAAACCGCCATACGAAGACGAGCTTGGGCCAAGCTTAGGGGGCGCGGGCGCACCTGCCCTGGGCCGGCCCTACTCCGTCTTTCTCTGTTGGGCGCTGGTGTTCTAGTCCAGAGTCCTGTGGTGACATGCGTTGGCCCAAGTTTTGTAAATTCCTGAGCTTCTTTGGCTACTTTCTTTTTTTTACCCAAAATAATGTTTCATTCTTTTCTTCTTTCTTTTGCATTTTTTGGCCCAGTTTCTATATGATTCCATAATTATCCTACAAAACAAGTGAACTCACCAAAGCTAGTGGAATTGGTTAGTAATAACCTCTATTTAATGTCTTTTTGGTTAATCCTACGCTAAAGTTTGGCCAAAATCATCTTGTAAGGACCGCCAACAGCGTCCTTATAGAGGGATCGGTAGCCGCCTGTTTCATCTCTTTCAAATTCTAGAACTGCGACAGGTTCCCAAACAGAATGTCGTCATGGTCCATACAGTTAGCGATTCCATCAAAAAGTTGCACATCCTTGGGATCCATCACACCAACCGGCTCACCGCTATAACCATCACCGCCACCGTCGGCCATGCCTTGGAGCACATTTTCCATCACGATGTAATCATGATCTGCATTGTCGCCAATAGGTGCCCATGGTTGTTCTTCTACACTCGCTGCCACCACCATCGTTGTTAATGGTTTCCTCCAGATGCACCAGCTCTAGGATCCTCTGTTTCACCCTAAGACTTCCAGACGATGTAATCCTTCACGAAACCATACCACATCAAGTGAGATGAAACTATTACACGGATAGATGGTGTGCTTCCGCTTCAACATCAGGCGATGCTTTTTTGCAGCGATAGCAAAGTTTCTCACATGATCCACGTCTAGACTCATGGCCCATACTCATATGAGTTATTAGGATTTTTCTCTAATGATGATGAACATAGAGTATGAATCTACATATTTGGTCATCATGCTCTATATAGCTCGTATATAAACTGGACTCATAACCTATACGTTCATATGGGTTACAACAACTCTATGTATAGCGATACTACAATACTTTATTTATGTAAATATTATGTTTCATTACAGTACACGTGCATATTGCCAGCAGAGCGCTTCTGCACGAGTGCTCCACGTATAGAGCCGAAGCCTTCTAGATAGGGCTACATTTTGGCGCTGGCTCACCAAAACGGCTCTGGCTCCTCAGATCCTAAAGAAGCTCTCCTACGCTACGCGCGTCCTCTCATTTGGTGGGAGGCCGCCCGCTCCGGTGCGGGAGCCGCACCAATTGGATCCTACTAAGACATAAATTGCTGAAGAATTCTGGCAGACGTTAATTGAAACCTCATCTTCTCCCTCCAGCTAATAACTTCACTGTATCCGTGTTGTCCTGGATGTCAGCTCGATCTGAGGCTGGGCCAATGCATCATGCATTCACTGATCAAGACTAGCTAGATGATACACATACTGTATATGCATTGAATGACCGCCTTGCCAGAAATCAAATGCATGCACCTACTGAAAAAAAAAACGATAGGATACACTCCAAGGCATTCAATGTGTCCTTTGCTCTGCTAGCCTGTTTCATCACTGGTATCTCTGATTAACCTGTTTCCTTTGCATGGAGGATTTCTCCCAACGATGCCTCACTCGTTTGCCATGCATGCATCATCCTTGAATCACATCACATGCGTCGGATAATAAAGCGATACGGCTCACACGTTTCTAATCCATCATGTGATGTTCAATGCGTGACACCAGCCCATCTCTACCTTGCCATCGACAGGCAACAAGTACACAGTTCGGCTGCCTCGCAATAATGTGCAAGACTTCCTCGATCAGATCCACCGCCCTGACAGGCTACTTGTGTGCCTTGGATCGTTGGATTCTTTCCGATGCATCATTGATGTTGCATGGACCTACTACCTAGCTTGTGGCTCTGTTCGCTTCAACTAAATAGCACATATTTTTTAGCTCTGAAACAGTATTTTCCCTCACAACAAATCAGGTTCAGTCTAAATCAGCTCAGCTTTTCAGCTGAAGCGAACAGAGCCTGCATTGCAATTCCATGCCCATCTGTGTGCATGTTGCTTGGTCGTCAGCATGAACAACACGGAGCAGGCACCAGCTCGCAGGGAACACATAATAACGGCAAAGGCGGCCGGATTGACAGGATCCTGAGACGAATCATATCACTAATGGCATTTCAGTGATAATCAATAAAAGTTGCAAATCCGAGCTAAAATATAATCCATTAAAAAAAGTTCCTCATCCCGGCAGAGAGCTCGTGATGACCTCCCGTTGTAATCCGCCGCCTGCACCGGTAGGCCGCGTGACGGCGCTGTGAATACGCGAAGGTTCGGTCATGATAACCGCTCCGAGCGGGAGGACCCCTGCCGTCCATGGAAGGCTTGGTCGCCACCAGCAGGTGCTTCGCTCATAGTCGTCACTGCTGCATAATATAAGCCCTCTCTGCCGGAACTATATATCCTCGCTATCGCTGCCAAAACTGATCCGGCATCGATCATTACCACTTTTCCACTTTTGTGATACCACAGGTTCACCTAAAACCGGCGGCGATAGCAACCATTACACACCAGCAGTGATGTGAATCGGCAGTGACGCACTTCCAATCGCACTGCGTCTTATATACTGACTTGACAATTATACAATTTTTCAATATTTTTATTTATTAATTGTATTTTATTATTTTTGCATGATACTTTTTATTTTTTATGGTTCTATGGTAATATATAAGTTACAATAAAACAGTTTATTTTTTATGGTTCTATGGTAATATATAAGTTACAATAAAACAGTGTATATTACAATAGTTTTATTGAACATGTTGAGGTTAAAACTTCTCTTATTCTTGGCCTACCAAATAATGAAATCCTATGATCTCGAAGTATAACAATTGTTGGGTTTTAAGTTACTTGCGCTATTGTTGAAATAAGATTATATTGAAAAGCACAAGTTCTATGCAAATCAATAGTGTGTTTTGTTGAATTGACCGATATATATGACACGCACTACTGGATTCAAGTACTTTGCCGAGTGCTCATTGCCCAGTGTGACACTCGGAAAAGAGCTCTAAAAAACAAGCAAAGAAGTCTTTGCCGTGTCATTTGTCGGGCACTTTGCCGAGTGCCATATTGGCACTCAGCTAAGAAAAGTTGCCATGACGGCCGAAGACGGTGACATAGGCTTTGCCGAGTGTCTCTCGGGTGATGCTTGGCAAAGATTTATTTATTGAAAATTCTTTACCGAGTGTTGCACTGGCTGGTACTCAAACGATTTTTTTTTTGAAAATTCTTTATCGAGTGCCCCTGTCTAGGCTTCCGCAAAGTCATTAATTTTTTCTTTTTTCTTGAAAATTCTACGATTAGCTGCTGCACCATGTGCTTCATAATTGGAAAAACGGGCACCGTGGAAGTACATGCCACTCAACCAAAGAAATATAATGGAGAGTTGGTCGAAATGAGCACTAAAGACTTTTCGGGAGATCTCCTCCAAAATAAACTCGATAACCAGCACCGCGGAGTCAATAAATTCAACTAAATAGAATCCTAAAGCAATCTTATTCGAGCACATGCGGGACCCGCAGCAATGAAATTCACACAAGCGGCAATCATCCGAGCAGAGAATGGAGAAGGGAAATATACTTTGAATTGTTTTTCCGAATGAGACCGATTGTCATACCGTCGGATCTCGGCAAAGATATATATATATTATTTTTGGAAAATTCTTTGCCTAGTGTCTTCATCAAGACAATTAGCAAAGCTGGGAAATTCATTTTTTTCAGCCGTTCATTTTCCAGCTTTGTCAAAAAAACAATGTTTTTTTAATTTTTTTTGTTTCATCTTGACAGAAATAATATATCACATCCATCACATATATCACATCCATCACAATATATAGTACCACATATAAAACAGTAAGTTGTCATATCAATCGACAAAAATCCACAAGTCCATCATAGTGAAACAAATCCGCAAGTGCATCACAAGCACATGACAAGTGCCTAGTGAAGAAAAAGCCTGGTCACCTGCAGGCGCATAAGCTGGATTATTCAAACCCGCCGATAGAGATTGCATAGAGGAGAAGAAATTGCATATGCTAGATTGAGTTACTTGAATAGCTAATTTAATTAGTAATTACTGCATGTGCGAGATTATATGTTTTTCTAGTGTCTTCTAAGAAGGTAGAGGTCATACAGGAAATGCACTAACCAATCTAATAAACTTTCATACTCACAGGAGTAGCTACGGGTGGAGGCGGAGGTGGAGCGAACATCCCAGGTGGCACAACTACACCCATATGTTGACCAAGAGTTTGCATAAACTGCATGACTTCCGCCAACTGCTGGGACTGGGTCTCTCACACGACCTGCTCAGACACCAACTACGCCTCCAGCTCATTATTGCACGCCTCCAGCCCTTGAGGTTGCCTTTCTTCTTGTTACAGCTGGGCTTGTAACATTTCACTCCAATGTTTCAGTAATGCAAAACTAATTAAGGTCATTGTACGACGAGTAAAACATGAATAACCTCGAGTTCCTAGGTCCACTGTTGTGACCCGGTCAGCCGTGGGCGTATAGCTAGGCTTGTGCTCGTGCTCCGTGCTCGTATTTGTGAGAGAGGGGAATGGAGATCGAATCGACGCCATCGCCGCCAATCCACAATCGTCCGTGCTTCTTGCCTCCTCCCAACCTCATGACAAGCTCTGCATCAATCTCCTGAGTGCCGGATCAAGCGCCAATACCCAGAAGTTATGTAAGTATAGTTCCAGTACCTAGACGTTATGTTTTTAGTTCGAGTAACAGAAGTTATCTAAGTATTGTTCCAGTACCCATAAGTTACGTTGTTTTAGTTGGAGTAACCCATCTGGGAAGCACCAAATAGTTCATATACCTACGGTGTAATTTACACATGTGCTAAATGACTAGAAAGTATATGTTACTGACTTCACTTACTGATTTAGCACTTTGAGTAGGTTGTTGATCTAACACATTTCCCTTCTTTTCGAGTCCCACACCTCGACAAGTGCTTCCGCAAGTTCGATATCTATGAGGATGTAATAGTGAGTAATGGTGTCTGGACTCACAATTGTCCAATGCAAATCAGTGCTAGTTAATGGATAGCATACAAGCACCTGTAAGCTAGCAGTACGTTCAATTTATATTTGATTCAGTCCAAGGTTTGGGTCAATGTGGCAGAATCGTCCAAATCATTATGGCCTACGTACACTTGTCGTTATTTTAAATATCTTCCACGATTATGCACATGCACTAGATAGCTCCAGAAGTACTGCCGATTGTCCTCGGGAAACCCTGAATCATCCACGTTTCTTCCGAACAGGATACCATATAGGATCTTATAAGGAGTAACAACAACATTTGATTCAAATATACATCAGAGTGTGGAAGGTTTATAATAATACTTTATAACATATGTTTCTATAACTTTTAAAGATAACTCTTGCACCAATATGGAAGCAGAACTATTGGGAGCAATTTATATAAAGTACATAGGAGAGAAGGAACAACCAAACTATGTGGAGCCCACTAACATGACCGTGGCCAATAGCAAAGCGGTCAGTACCTTCAACAGGGGTAACAAATCTTGAGTAGTACTAGAGGGTACTCAACAACTAAAAGGAAAGATTCAGAGGGCATACATGATAAAAGGGAATAGGAAGGCTCGGGGTAAGGTCTAACAGATTTTTGCATAAAAGCTTCTATAGGTAGATCAACTCAAGTTTTAGCCGGATTCAGTTCTGAAGTATCGACTTTGCACCTGATTCAAATCAATCAACTCATTAAGCAAAACACTTCATTAAGTGTCACATTTTTATTATAAATATCCAGTTCATATACTAACTACGGTGATGGTGCGATGATCGAGTCTTCTATTCTTATGGAGCCAACGACGATTCAAACCGTTTTTCAAACCAGTTGCAAGTTGCTAACCGCACGATATATATGTTCGAGCCTTGCATATATCAACCATTCCGCAGATCCTCCATATGTGACCTGGTTCGCGGCACCCAGGAGAATAGTACTCCACCTCCTTACGTCAATCCCGGTGCTTCCGCCTATCTTGAGATGCTCGAAGGGTGGGTACATGCTACTCTCGCCATCTCTTAGTGTGCGGTTGTCGCTTCACATAATGGAATAGCCAGGTTAGGCTTACCATAAGCCATGTGACTAGTACTATCAAGAACCATGATACGAGGGCCAACAAACGATTCAGTCTTTGACTGACACACGCAGGATGAGCACGATCTGGTGAACCTATTTTCCCAAGAGTACTAAACATATTATGTGAAGCCTAACGGGTGTGGAGAGATGGCATTGGTTTTATTAATCTCATCATAGTGTTCTCACGACTCAACAGAGCCGAGCAGAACAAAGGTTCAACCTATCACTCGCGAACTATATAGTTACGAACTGGGACTAAAGGGTCTTTAGTCCTGGTTGGTATTTAAGTCCCGGTTGGTAATACGAAGTGGACTAAAGGTTTTTAGTCCCGAACATAAAATACCTGGACAAAAGCCAAAATTTGATGTGTATCAAAAGTCTTTTCTGTACTAGTATATGAAACCATCGCTCAACTTCTACCGAAGTCTAAGCATTTCTAAGCATCGAATTTATTGACCTACTCTAAATGAGCAATCGCTTGGGATACCTGAATACCTAAGCAGTAATGCAGCTATGTTTTCAGTCCACTCCTACATACTTAAATGCACATATCACAAGACTTAAAATTGTAATATAGAGTTGTAAATAAAAAAAGGAAGAGATAAATGCAACGGAGCTTGCTGATGTTGCAAGGATGGTTAGTTTCCACAGACAGATTCAGAAGGTGACTTGACAATTACATCTCTGGGATGGGAACCTTCTCCGAAGCTCGATCACCATGGATCTTCTCACTATTGAATACTACACATAATAAGGATGTTGTTGGTATAAGTTAACTCAAACAAATAAACACTAAAAATTATCTGCAAGCGGACAGATACTGATTTAGCACTTGACCCTGTAGTATTCGAAGGTATCGTTATATATATTTTACCACAAGGAAAACATGATTACCCTGAAGCTGATGTTAACCCCTGAGGAGCTATCAAGGACGAAGAAAATAGGGCTGTAGATAAGATAATTAAGGCTTCTAGTTCTAATCTCACAAGATATGATATTATTATTCTTTATGGAGAAATTACTTAAGGGAAGATATCATCAAAGGATAAATCCCTTAGTAATGCAATCCTACCATTCCTACTGACGAGAGGTGTTCTATATATGACTCAAAGGCATGGTCGCCCCTTGATTTACCAACGATCTGGACAGTCAGGATGTATTTGCGAGCCACCTAGTTTAAGCACCTCGCTTACACTACGCAAACTACTTCAATCAAGGAGCTACCAAGACTAAAACACTCAAAAGAGACGTAAACCGAAAGAATAGTAATAGCACTGTTACTTACTTTAATTAGAAGTTGAATCCCAGAGTAATCTTCAAAAGCAAGTTCTAAAGAAGAACTTGAATCTGCAGGTACATGCCGTAGAGGAGTCACCAACAGGCCAACAAATTCTTCAACTCTTCCCCAACTCTCTATCTCTCTACTTCTAAATAAGACTAACCCTAATCTTGGGAGACTGCAAGGCTACTCATCTTCTTGATGCTAGACCGTAGATTTTATCTAGAGTTTCTATCTAGGGTTTCTGGTGAGGTATACTCCCTTGAAGATATGAATCATATGAAACCCTGGGGTGTTCGGGGCTATATATATTGGCCGAAGCGATGAATCTCAGCCCTCGGATCAAACGGACCTTGAGAAACGGACCAGATGCTATCTCAAAGGCGGTGAAGAGTCCATGTAGAAGCGGAGTGTAATACCCCGGATATTACGGCTAATTAATTATGCCATGTCATCATGTTTACTTTTAAGCACCTGCATATGATTGTGCTTAGGGACCTTAGAGTGTTTTATGTATGAATGTTATTGATGTTGCAATTGAATTCCCAATTGGTGATTAAAAAAAATCAAAAGAAAAATCCAGATTTAAGCCCTAATCGGACCCAAAACCCTAAATCAAAATATACTTGGAATCTAGTGATGGTGTCTTAATAAGAGTTGTAGATCTTTTAAAATGGAACAACTTTTATTTTGGGAGTTTTTGAAGTTCTTTAATAGAAATTTAAGTTAAACCCTAATTACTACTTTGAAATTCAAATTTGAAATGTTAATTTAAAAATTATTGAGAATCTTACTTAACTGCTTTAATGCAAGTTGTCAAGCTCAACTAATGGAACAACTTTTATTTCGGAAGATTTTCATGTTGTACAGAAAAATTCAGAGAATTTAACCGGATTAGAAATAGATTTCAAATAGTAGTTTTACCCCCTTTCAAATATTTTCAAAATTATTCAAAATTTGGATTTGGTCCGAAAACCAATGTTGTTTAGAATTTGAAATCCTACAACTTTGGTATTTACACTTTTTTGAGTTGATGCACAAAAATTGGGTGGATTGAGCAAAAACCGATTTGAAGGCAATTCAATGTCTACAGTGCCCTGCCCCTCTCCTTTGTTCGCGCACAGCCCCGGCAGCCGACCGCGCCGAGCGCGCGCGGCGCCGCCCGTGCCGGTCGGCTGTGTGCCCCCCCGCCGTAGCCGAGCTAGTAGGGGACCCTGCGCCACCCCGAATCGCCTCTGCCCCCTCCCAAAACCAAACTTAAAGGCATCTGGTCACCTCCCTGCCTGCTCTTCTCCATCTCGGCACGCCGGCGACCACCTTCACTGCCCGGCCGAATTGGCTAGCACCCGACCACCACTTCAAAATTGTCCGAGCAGCTGATCTTCTTACTCCCTTGCGCACCCAGTGCATCAATTTGTGCTTAGGTTCGTGCCCCGTTGGTCTGGGAACGCCTGTCGTCGTCCTCGGGTCCGGCCGGAGCGCCGCCGCAGCCGTCCCTCACACGTCTAGCTTGCTGTGGTGAGCCTCTCCTCCTTCGGCCTCCCGTTTGTGACTCTCTGTTTCATGCTTTAGCTCATGCTCACGACGGTTTTCCATTTCGTCCCCTAGGATCGCCGGAACGGGACTTTGCCGTCGAGGCCGAGCTGCTGCATCCGCCGCCGTCGTCAAGCTCGCCGCTCCGCTCCGTCTCAGCCTCAACCAGCCGTCGGTCTAGGGTCGTGGTGAGCCTCTGGACTTTCCCCCGCGTTTTTCTTAAACGCTACCGCGTTCGGATGGCCAGAACAGGGTTGCCGCGCCACCGTTTCCGCCCTGGGCGAGTCAAGGCTCGTCGGAGGCGCGTAGGGTAGGGGCTAACCAAGCTAGGGTGTTCGCTAGGCTCTGGGGTTCATGTTGGCACGTTTGGTTTCGTTGCTGGAGTCGCCGGCGGCGAGATCCGCGGCGAGCCGCCGCGTGTGCGCACAGGGCGTGAGCGCGCAGGAGGAAGAAGAGGGAGCTGACAGGGGGGTCCCGCCTGTCAGCGTCCCTGGAGAAAGAGAGCACGCGCGGGCGAGAGCTGGGCCGGCCTGCGGATGTTGGGCCGCCTCGGGCCGAAATCGTTTTCTTTATTTTTAGTGAATTTCATTGGCTTTTCTATTGTCAATTAAATGAATAGTACTACTATTTGTTATTTTTATAGAAATATTTCCGTCAAGCTAAAAATCATGAAAATAATTGTGGGTACTCTCTGAAGCATGTAGTATTTTATAAAAATATTAAATGTTAGATTTGGACACCTTCTGCAGGAACTAAAAATCAGCATATTAATTAATAAATCCAAATTTGGGCAATTTTAATAAATTCCTGATTAATTCAAAAATTATGAAAATTTATATGGCACTGTTTTAGGGTAGAACCTATCTGTTGGTTTTGTTTGGGCTCATTTGGAAACTGTTTGATCACTTGTTAATTAAATATTGGGTTAATTGGATACTAAAATTGATTTAAGCAAATAATCCTTGTAATATGTGTGATTTTTGGATTGATTGGGTTCATAGATCTTTCACCATCGTGATCCTGACAAAAGTAATGTTGTCACTTGTTAGTTGTAGTAAAGCTGTGCAGCGGCTTTCTATGACTGTTAAAATGGTCGATAAAACAAAATATGAAAACACCGTTTTGTTTTCTGTAAAACGTTTACAACTTTACCGTGAAGGAAAGTTGTACTCAAGGATTAAACGGTTTTCTTTTGAGCATTGCACTCATTATCATTCATACCATGCTAAGCATGCATCATTGCATACGTGTAGTGCCCGTCACCGAGGAAGTCAAAGTCGATGCCACTATTGAGGAGGTCATTCCGGAGGTCGTTCAGGGATTCGACATCTGCGGAACCGAGCCCGACCCGACGCTGTACGCAATTCAAGGCAAGCCCCGGTGCATTTGCCCCTTCCTTGTTGTTTTAAATAAAATATTATCACTTGAGTTAATCTATTGCATTAGGTTAATAGGAGTTGATTGATAACCAATTGATGCATTACCATCCTTGACTACTTATCAGTACCTGAAAACCTGATTATTTAAAAATATTGAAAAATGCTTAGCCATGCTTCACGGTTAGATTTGCAAAATGCTATTTTCAACTGTGATGGTACAAAGAAATTGAATCACTATATGGGACTGGTTTTGTCCTTGTTGGTTGACAGTGTTCCTAGCTAGTTGATTGTCATCAACGGGGATGGGTTTTCCCGTTTGGTTGGCCAACTGTTTGGGTTAGAGTCCCAACTTTCATCGCCATCGGGAAAGGGATGTGAAAACCGGGTAGTTACCAGTGTACTTGGGTTAGAGTTGCAATGCATGGTTTCTAACGGAAAAATATTAGGGACCGTTCGTTGTTAGGCCTGCTGTGATCAAGACTTTGCAACTAACCACATACTACGGAAAGCCTCTGACACCGGTGGCTCTACTGTTGGAACCGGCAACCATGCAATGGGAGTGGAGAGATGGCGAGAGTAGCGTGTACCCTCGTGGCCGGCGTGCCCGGAGACTAGAGGAGTACTGTGCTCTCGGGTGGCGCAGGACCGGTTTCGGGGTATGAAAAGCCGTGGTAGGCGGGGTTGGCGTATGCAAGCTTAAGTGCTACATACGTAGTGTGGATAGGGATCCCCAGCTGGGTATTAATCGATTCGAATCGTCGTTGCTCCTCGGTTATGGAGATTTGCTCCTCACACCTACAGTGAATAGTAGTTCAGAACTAGGATGTTTTTGAAATGAATAAATATATATTGAAAGAATGATGATGGATATTGGAAAGTACTTGAAATATGGTAATGATTAATAATATCATGGGAATAAAATATTAAAATAGGACTAGTAATGCTTTTCCGGAAAACTCTTGAACTCTTGTTAAAGCCTTACGTTGACTCCCCTCAGCCTGCATTTCTGAGTCTAATTGTACACCTTTTTGTCGGGTAAGTCTTGCGGAGTACCCATGTACTCAGGGTTTGTTAACCCCGTTGCAGGTAGTCAGCAAGAGCCTGAAGTCTGTCTTGCTCCGTGCTGTGTCACTATCATCCAGGAGAGTGAGGAAGAATAAAGTTGAACCCGTGGGCAGGGTTCATCTACTACCTATCTATCTTATTGTAATATTATTCTACCGCTACTGCTACCACTTTTAATTATGGTCTGTAATAACTGCACTTAATTTCTATTTGAACAACCGGTTTGTAAACTAAGTACTATTTAATCTTCCGCACTTTTACTCTGATGTATTTTGTTATGAAATGTTGTAATCCTGTAATGGCTTCGCAATGGGATCCTGTCGGAGATAACGGGTGCTTATGTAGCCCGGCAGAGCTCCCTAGGTCATTTGGAACACGGGTCTAGCTGTCAGATGTCATTAGTGGCGATGACAGGTGCCTGTGGGCCACGTGATTTAGGCAGTTCTGTTACAGTTGGTATCAGAGCATTCCATTGCTAAATCATTGCGGGTTACTTTTCAAAAATTTCAAAATGTTTTGGATCATAAAAAATTAAACTATTATTTTGAGTTCAAATTGTTTATATTCTTATCCTATCAGTAGTTCCTGCCTTGATCTGTATTTTGTTATACCTATTACTATACTTATGGTAGCAGGTGGAACAACATTATTATTAATATTAGCCCTATGTTCAAATTATTTATGCTTTGATTTATATTGCATGATTTAAAATTCATAAGTACGTGCATGCATCATGATAATCACACATGTTAATAACTTCCTCCTTAAAAGTGGGTATATGGGTTAGGATCTATCACACCTATTCTTGCTAGCCTTTTATATCCTCACTAATTCAAACTTACCTTTCCAGCTGGCATGTTGTAAGTTGACTGCTCGTAAGATGACTGGTCCCCATGGAGTTCCGCGCCACCAGTTGGCACCGCGCGACGGTGAGGAGGCGTCTGGCAGCCGCCCTCCCCACCGCAGTCGTAAGGAGTTGAAGCAGGAGATCAAGGAGCTGCACAGGGAGATGAGTCTCATGCGGGAGGACTTCCTGCGTGGCCCGGGCTGACCACTACCGGGATGTGAGGACCAACCGGGATCTGCGTCGGGAGATCAACCGTCTAACTCAGCAGAGAGACTAGGCTTTGGAGCAAGAGGGCATGACCCGTGAGAGGGTCGAGGCGCTGGAAGGGTATGTGGAGAACCTTGAGTGGAACAATGGTATACTGCACAAGGAGGTGCATAGGCTGAATGATCAGCTTAATCCGATTCTGGTTCCACGTGAGGATGAGCTAGAGGAAGGTGTTGTCGTGGGACCAGAGGAGGAGGAGTATTACAGTGAGGCTACTGAGGACGGTTACTTTGAGGCAGTTGACCCGATGGAGGACGTGGTCGTTAAGGAGGACGACGAGGAGGAGATTGTCGTCATCGATTAGGCTAGTCTTAGGACTAGTGACTTTAGTCTTCTGCTACCCAAGTGTTGTAATCATCGTGCCAAGAACCTTAGTCTGGGGTGGAACTTGTCACGTCCGAGTGTGTTGAACTTTGTTATGTGTAATGTTTTAAGTTGCAATGCTACCATGTTTTAATTCTGCAAAGTAAGCCCTAAGTTGGTTGTCCTAAAAACAGATGGTCAACACCCGCTCGACTGGTGCCGGTACTTCCGATGAAGGAGCTGCTCCCTACCCGCCACCCATTCCACCAACCTTAGCCGATGCCATTGCAGCCCTTGCTAATGCAGCCAATGCTATGGCCCAAAACTGGGAGAACCGTGGCGGGCGTCGAGGCCGCCGCGAAGATGAGGAAACTACCTATGTGGATTTCACCGAAACACGTCCCCCAGTGTTCACAAAAGCCGATGATTGGCTCCGAACCATGGAGCAAAAGTTCAGCTTGATCCGTTGCACAGATATCCAAAAGCCACTGTTCGCAGCTCAGCAGCTGCGTGGACCTGCCAGTGCCTGGTATGCCAATCTGTTGGCTGCACAGCCCGAGGCACATCTGCTTACTTGGGTAGTGTTTCGCGAAGCCAAGAACTGCACCTATATCCCGTAGAGCCTATAGGATGCCTCCCAAAGAATTAGCTGAGCTTAAAGTTCAGTTGCAAGATCTGCTTGATAAGGGTTTCATCAGACCTAGTTCATCTTCCTGGGGTTGTCCTGCTATCTTTGTGAAAAAGAAGGACAAGTCACTCAGACTCTGTGTTGATTATCGCCCACTCAACGAGGTCACCATCAAAAATAAATATCCTTTACCTCATGTTGACCTGCTCTTTGACCAATTGGCTGGAGCCAAAGTATTTTCCAAAATTGACCTTAGGTCTGGCTACCACCAAATAAAGATCCATCCCAAAGATATCCCCAAAACAGCATTCACTACCAGATACGGCCTTTATGAGTATCTGGTCATGTCCTTTGGCCTAACCAATGCACCTGCCTATTTCATGTACCTAATGAACTCTGTCTTCATGCCCGAGCTTGACAAGTTTGTAGTCGTGTTCATCGACGACATTCTGGTTTATTCCAGAACCCCCAAGATCATGCCAGCCACCTTCGTGTTGTTCTAACCCGTTTGAGAGAACACCAGCTATATGCCAAGTTCAGCAAATGTGAGTTTTGGTTGGACCGAGTTCCTTTTCTCGGCCATATTTTATCTGCTGAAGGTGTATCCGTGGACCCGAGCAAGGTTGAAGAAATCTTGAATTGGAAGCCACCAACCACAGTACATCAAGTCCGTAGCTTTATGGGAATGGCATGGTACTACCGTCGTTTTATTCCGGACTTCTCAAGAATAGCCAAGCCCATTACCAACCTGTTGAAGAATCAAGTTAAATTTGTCTGGTCACCAGAATGTGAGAAGGCATTTCAAACTCTGAAAAAGTTGCTGACCACTGCACCAGTACTATCTCAACCAAGACATTGAAATGCAATTTGATGTGTACTGTGATGCTTCTGGTACCGGTCTTAGTTGCATCTTGATGCAAGAGGGCCGTGTCGTTGCTTATGCTTCACATCAGCTCAAGCGACATGAAGAGAATTAACCTACCCATGGCCTGGAGTTAGCAGCTGTGGTACATGCCTTGAAGATATGGCGTCACTATTTGCTGGGCAGTACCTGCAATGCATACAAAGATCACAAGAGTCTGAAATACATCTTTACTCAAGAAGAGTTGAACATGAGACAGCGAAGATGGCTCGAGTTGATCAAGGATTATGATATTGAAGTGCATTATCATCCAGGCAAGGCCAATGTAGTCGCTGATGCGTTCAGTTGGAAGGTCCATTGTAATTGTCCGACAATGAGACCTTATGGTTTATCCTTGTGCTATGAGTTGGAAAAGTTAGGCATAGAAATAGTCCCACAAGGCAGTCTAGCAAATATCAGCATTGAAACACCTATCCTGTGAGCACATCATTGCTACTCAGAGGGAAAGTAAAGGAATCAAGCACATTAAGGAGAAAGTCCAAGCTGGCAAGGCCGATTGTTTCAGGATTGATGAAGATGGTGTCGTATGGTTCAAGGATCGTTTGGTAGTTCCAAAGGTTCCAGAGCTGAGGCAAAAGATCCTTGACGAAGCACATTTGACAAGGTTTTCTATCCATCCTGGCAGCAACAAGATGTTTCAGGATTTGAAGCAAAAGTTCTGGTGGACAAAGATGAAGATAGAGATTGCTCGGTATAGTCGCGAGATGTGACACTTGTCAGAAAGTGAAGGCCGTTCACATGAAGCCTGGAGGAGAGCTGCAACCGTTGCCTGTTCCTACATGGAAGTGGGAGGATATTAGCATGGATTTCATCAGTGGGATTACCCAGAACAACTAGAGGTTTTGATTCAATCTGGGTTATTGTGGACCGTCTCACAAAGCAAGTTCATTTTCTACCAGTCAAGAAAGATTACAGGGCACCGACATATGCGAAGCTTTACATAGAAAACTTAATGAAGTTGCATGGTGTGCCAAAGACCATCGTTTCCGATCGAGGTACCCAGTTCGTCTCCAAGTTTTGGCAGGCTTTTCACAAGTCCTTTGGTACAAAACTTCTGCATAGCACTGCATACCATCCACAGACTGACCGACAGACGGAAAGAGTCAATCAAGTACTGGAGGATATGTTGAGGGCTTGTGCACTCAATTACCCTGACAAGTGGGATGAATGTCTGGCATTGGCAGAATTCTCGTATAACACATCTACCAAGAAAGTATCAAGATGGCTCCATTTGAGGCAGTTTACGGTCGTAGGTGCCATACCTCATTGAATTGGTCTGAACCTAGAGAAAGATGGTTTTACGGCATTGATCTGGTCAATGAAGCTAAAGAAAAGGTCAGATTGATATAAGGAGAATTTGAAAGTGGCATAGTCTCGACAGAAAAGTTATGCCGATCGAAGGCGTCGACCCTTAGCATTCAAAGTGGGAGACTATGTGTATCCGAAAGTATCACCGATAAAAGGAGTCAATCGATTTGGCGTCAAAGGCAAGTTGGCCCCGTGTTATGTTGGACCTTTCTTGATCATAGAACACGTGGGAAAGGTAGCTTATAAGCTGCAGTTGCCAGAGCATCTTTCAGACGTACACAATGTATTCCATGTGTCACAACTCAAGAGGTGTCTTCGAGTACCTGACCAGGTCATCGATGTGGAAGGAGTGGAACTTGAACCTGATTTGACGTACTCGGAGTATCCTATTCGAGTCCTGAACATAAAGGATCGTGTCAGACGAAGGAACACAACTAGGTGGTACAAGGTCCAATGGAGTGCACATTCCGAGGATGAAGCCACATGGGAATCTGAAGATTATCTTGCTGAGAATTTCCCCGAATTCTTCGCTACATTATAAATGTAAAGTTTCTGGTTGTAGTGTATAAACTCCCCTGATTATTTTATGGTAGAAATTAGAGTAGGTTTATTTGAGACATTTTTCTTTTCCATTACTTAACCCTAAGGTTTTGTCGTCTATCAAATCTTGGGACGAGATTTCTTTAAGGGGGAAGGGCTGTAATACCCCGGGTATTACGGCTAATTAATTATGCCATGTCATCATGTTTACTTTTAAGCACCTGCATATGATTGTGTTTAGGGACCTTAGAGTGACTTATGTATGAATGTTATTGATGTTGCAATTGAATTCCCAATTGGTGATTAAAAATAAATCAAAAGAAAAATCTAGATTTAAGCCCTAATCGAACCCAAAACCCTAAATCAAAATCTGCTTGGAATCTGGTGATGGTGTCTTAATAAAAGTTGTAGATCTTTTAAAATGGAACAACTTTTATTTTGGGAGTTTTTGAAGTCATTTAATAGAAATTTAAGTTAAACCCTAATAACTACTTTGAAATTTAAATTTGAAATGTTAATTTAAAAATTATTGAGAATCTGACTTAACTGCCTTAATGAAAGTTGTCAAGCTTAACTAACAGAACAACTTTTATTTTGGAAGATTTTCATGTTGTAGAGAAAAATTCAGAGAATTTGTCACACCTAATTTTAAGGATAAAATGGGATACATAATCTTATGTGCGCCCAGAGATCAGTCACACACAGTAAGCCAACAAATTTCATAAATTGTATCATAACCAATGTTTAATACATAGCGAATAATATCAAAGTCATTACACAGTGGAAAATAAAGATAACTCTCGCGGTAGCTCCATAGCACAGGGACGTCGACTGGTGAAGCACAAGTCTAGTAATCCTCTGGGTAGTCCTCATCACTATCACCATCTGTTACCCATCCGGGATTTTTAACCGAGTATTGAAAAATAAACAAGCGTAAGTACATGTCGTACTCAACAAGACTAGCATGGGTTAATGAGGCTCAAAAGGTTGACACGGTTTTAACAGCAGGTTGCTTTTAATTAATCATCTTTTATGCAGTTGGATAGCAACAAGTTAATATGCCCAATCTCATGATCATAGAAAACATAATTAACGAGCAGCAATAAATAGATTTAGCAACAAGTAAGCATCACCCCAAAAGAATAACTACTCCATAAGACGTCCAAGGCCGCTCTTGACCGTGAGCTCGGCTAGTATACCAGTTTTACACTCTGCAGAGGTTGTGCACTTTCACTATGAGCCGTGATTCCCATTTGCTCGGGTCAATTACTCCCATAACACTACCAAGGTGAGAGAGCAGGGTCTCACTATGAAGCCTTTCAAAGGTTCGTCTAACATGTTAGGGCCGCGAGGTTTCCTCGGCAAGCAGATGTAGAGCCCCCTTCCATATGGCACAAGGTCACGCAGGTTATACACATATGGACAGAGGCCGCACTATACCCGAGTCGGCAAGCCCCTCTTGCGCCTTTTGGTAACCTCTAACAAGCTAGAAAAGGTCCTCATACTGAGCTAAAACCAGAGCCATATAGTCCTCATAGTTGCACTGTCAATCCCGGTGTCATACTTACCGATCATTATCAAAGGTGAAGGATTTTGAGCATCACAAAACTATGCTCGAATCTCATAGTTCCCTGTTGCTAAAAAGGTATCTTTTAATCATATTGCATAATCAATTAATCAAGTTTACACTGATCATGATTCCCAAAAGCGCACTAGCAACATTTACCAGATGCATAATCCCATAGGTGGCAAGGAATAGGATAACAAAACTAGGAAGTAACTATGGTTAACAAGGAAGACACATGCAAATGCAATTATTCATTTGGTGAATAGGACAACAAGGATGATCCATACTAATACTTGCCTTGATCAGCAAACTCCTGGTGATCCGGGTTGTCGCAGTACTGATCTTGATCACCCACGTAAAGCTCACCGTCTATACTCGATCCATCATAACAACACACACGCATACAGGGGCAATCATGCATACAAACAAGAGTTTTCATTAGAAGAGTACACCAACAGAGAGAAAATAAATTAAAAAGGTTATAAAACAAATCTACACGTTGCTACGATCACATCGATATCAAGTTTGCGCAAATTGGATTTAAAACGAGGAAGATATGAATTTTACAAGATTTATAATAGAATGATAATAGATTAAATATAATCTTGAATTTTAAGAGTGGAAAATATATGAAACAGTGGTACCATCAGATAGATTATGAAATTACGAATCTAACGCAATTTGAATCGTTCAAATCGGAGCTAAAACGAGTAAATTATGAATGAAACAATTTTGAATTCAAATCTGAAAACTCATTTTCATATATACCGAAAATAAATAAACCTTCAAACGTAATCTACTGAATATGCTGAGGGCTGCGACTAAGCCTTAAAACTGCAGGGGGTTATTCGCAAAAACGCCGGCCGAATCGGTATGGGCTGCTCTGCGGCCGTCCGATTCAAAATCGGCGGATCAGATTAAAAGAGGGGAGGGGTGGCGGTGCTCTCGGCCGGAAAACAGAGACCGACGGCGGCGCCATGGCCGGAGGGCCGCCGAGGAAGGTGAACTCGGCCTTCGGTGCATGATATAGGCCGGGAAGGGTATCCATAGATCGGGAAGAGCGTCGCAAGCTCACCTAGGGTGATGGGAAGATCGGAAATCGACTCGGAGATAGCTCGCGGCGTGATCCGGCAGACGGTGGACCTCTGCAACGGCGGCGGAGGCGGTCAGTGCACAAATCGAAGGGGGAAAGTGCTCGGGAACTTCATAAGATCACAGAGAAAGCTTCTCAAAGGCTTGCCGAGAGGAAATTGGTGGCGAACCGAGCTAATTGCTCGCGGCGGCGGCTGCTCGGTTCTCGCGGGAGCTCGGCAATGGCAGCGAGAAGAGGCGGCTAGGGTTAGGTGACGGCTTTGGGGGGTGTGGCGCTGCTTAAATACTCCCGAGGTGTGGTGTCAATCTTGGAGATTGAAACAAACTCGGCGAGCGGAGAAATCGGCTTCGGCCGTTTCTCCTCCGCTTCGGACTCTCGGCGCAGGCGACGAACTCGGCTTCGGCCGTTTCTTTCTTGCCCGCGTCGGACTCTCGGCGAGCAGCAGAGGGAAACAGGGGAGGGGCTGTTCTGTGGGTCCACAGGTCGGTAGCACCGAGCACTGGGGTCGGGCTGGCAGTCACGGCAGAGGGACGCTTCGCGCGCGCGTGCTCGGCCACGGCGGATGAACACGGCAGCGGCGTCTCTGTTCGCGCGGCGAGGGTGGTGTAGAAGGAAGGGCTGACCCGTGGGTCCCACTCGTCAGTCAGATGGGGTAAGGGGAAGGGAGGGAGCAGGTCGGCCGAGCTGTCCTCGGGCCATCCGACCTGGGCCTGGTGGGGCCAGGGAGTGGAGAACAGGCCAAGCTGCTGCTCGGGCCAGAAAGGAGAGGGGAAGGGCTCTGCCCTATTTCCTTTCCATTTTCCAAAAGGATTTTCAAATTGGGTTTTGAAATATTTGAGAAGTTCAAATAATCTACAACAGTACAAAGAAGAAATGCTCCAGCATGAATGCATCATACATGTGTATGACCTAGGTTTGATTTTATATTTGAGAAAAATTATTATTTCCCTATATTGGAATGATCAACTAATTGCATAATTAAATAAATTCCCACTATTTAAAAGAATGCAATTTTTCGGGTGTTACAATTCTACCCCCCTTAAAAATAATCTCGTCCTCGAGATTCAGTTGGTGCTTACTCAAACAGCTCCGGGTACTTTTCTCTGAGATCTTCCTCTCTTTCCCAAGTAGCTTCTTCCTCAGAGTACCGATGCCACTGCACCTTGCACATCTTTATAACTCGACTTCTTGTAACTCTTTCTGCGGTCTCCAAAATTTTCACTGGATGTTCCTCATAGGTGAGACCCTTCTTGAAAACTATTCCCTCGACAGGAACCTGCTCTTCCGGTACTCTCAAACACTTTCTCAGCTGAGATATGTGGAACACATCATGCACACCGGACAAACTTTCCGGAAGTTCTAGCTGATATGCCACTTCTCCACGTCTCTCTAGGATCTTGAAAGGACCAATATACCTTGGTGCCAATTTTCCTTTGCTGTTGAACCTTTTCACACTTCTCATCGGGGACACTTTAAGATATACATAGTCTCCTACATTAAAAGCTAGTTCTCTTCTCCGTGTATCCGCATAGCTCTTCTGTCTAGATTGTGCTATTCTCAAGTTCTCTCTTATTGTCTGGACTTGCTCCTCTGCATCTCTCAACACATCCGGTCCAAACACTTGACTTTCTCCAGTTTGATTCCAGAACAAGGGTGTCCTGCACTTGCGCCCATACAATGCTTCGAAGGGTGCCATCTTGAGACTTTTCTGGTAACTATTATTATAAGAGAACTCCGCATACGGCAGACTCTTATCCCAACTCGTTCCATACTGTAAAGCACAAGCTCTCAACATATCTTCCAAAATCTGATTAATCCGTAAAGTTTGACCGTCAGTCTGAGGATGATATGCAGAACTGAAATTCAGCTTAGTACCTAGGGACTCATGTATCTTTTGCCAGAAATGTGAGGTGAATTGAGTGCCCCTATCAGACACAATTTTCTTTGGAACTCCATGCAGACACACTATTCTCTCCATATACAACTCTGCTAGTTTAGGACCTCCATAAGTGGTCTTGACTGGAAGGAAATGAGCCACTTTAGTCAGTCGATCCACAATTACCCAGATTGAATCATAACCTCTCTGAGTACGTGGCAATCCAACTATGAAGTCCATACCAACTTCTTCCCACTTCCACTCAGGTATCTTTAGTGGTTGTACCAATCCTGCAGGTCTCTGGTGTTCAGCTTTAACTCTCTGACAGGTATCACATATAGCCACATATTCTGCTACATCACGCTTCAGTCCAACCCACCAATATTTTTCCTTCAGATCCAAATACATCTTGGTACTTCCTGGGTGTATAGAATATGCTGACTCATGAGCTTCACGCAATATAGCGTCTCGGATGGATTTCACTTCGGGTACACAGAGTCTCTTCCCAAACCATAAGGTTCCATTCTCATCTAGCCTAAATCCGGGTGATTTTCCAACCACAATGTTCTCTGCTATTTCTTTGAGCTTCTCATCATCCAACTGAGCCTTTCGTATCTCTTGCCCTAGTGTGGGTTCAACCTCCATCTCAACAGCATTGATCACAATTCCCAAGTTGAGATTATCCCTTACCACTAAAGGAAAGGCTCGACGAAGGGGGGGATATTTGCAGGGTAAGGAAAACACTTTCGGAGATCGCACACAGATAGGCTAGCGCACACAGATAGGCGAGGGTTTAATGATTTCAAGTTATATATCACATAGAGCTGCTAGTTTGTGCTTATATAGCTAGCAAGCAGGGTGAGATATGAGAGTGGAATTAGGCCAAATAAACACGTGTTTAGAGAATAATCAATGACCAGCTGCGGATTGGATTAGTTTGCTCGTTGAAATGCCATAAAGCGCGAACCAGGGCCACCAGCTTTCCCCAAAAAAAGGGGAGATCCGCTGAATTCGCTATGCTAGGTTCATTCCATCCATCTATCAGGTTTGAGTAGGTAGGCTCTTTCCTTAAGAAAATGCACGTAAATAAGTGAATCCGAAAAGACCAAGACTTGAATGAAGCCCATTTCCCAGGCTAGTTGTTGCCCATGTAGAATAGCCAAAAGTGAAGTGCATAAAGTGCTATTGTAGCCAATCTTTTCTATAAATGGCACCACCGTCTGCAACTTCACAGAAGCTCTAGCTGCGTAATCATGGTGAGCCACTGCCTCAAGAACGCTCTACGACTCCAAAGAGGTTAACACAGGAGAAGTGAAAGCTGTAACTGCTGAAGTATGATTTGCGGATTAGGCTCCATCTCTGCACACAACTCTGCTGGAATAGTGGTTGTTCGAATCTCATTAGCATAACTTTTTCTACTAAGAGCATTGGCCACAACATTTGCTTTGCCTGGATGATAATGCAATTCCAGGTCATAATCCTTTATCAATTCCAGCCAACGACGTTGCCTCAAATTCAACTCTGACTGGGTGAAGATATACTTCAAGCTCTTATGATCTGTATAGATGTCACACTTATGACCAATCAGATAATGCCTCCATAACTTCAGAGCGTGAACCACAGCTGCTAGCTCCAAATCATGAGTAGGATAATTCAACTCATGCTTCCTCAACTGTCTCGATGCATATGCTACGACTCTTCCTTCCTGCATGAGAACACAACCAAGACCTAGGCGGGAAGCATCACAATAGATAGAGAACTTCTTACTCAGATCCGGCAAAACCAACACTAGGGCTGTTGTCAGTCTCTTCTTCAATTCTTCAAAACTAGCTTGGCACTTCTCAGACCACACATACTTGGCATTCTTCTCTAGCAAGGAAGTCATTGGCTTTGCAAGCTTGGAGAATCCTTCAATGAACCTTCGGTAGTAACCAGCTAAACCAAGGAAACTACGAATGCCAGTCACATCAGTTGGCGGCTTCCAATTCAACACGTCTGCCACCTTGCTTGGGTCTACAGAAATTCCACCATTGGACACAATATGTCCTAGAAAAGCAACTTCTCTCAACCAGAACTCGCACTTGCTTCGCTTGGCATACAGCTTATGTTCTCTGAGCTTCTGCAAAACCAATCTCAGATGCTCGGCATGCTCTTCTTCATTCTTGGAGTAGATCAAGATATCATCAATGAACACCACAACAAACTTATCCAAGAATTCCATGAATACCTTGTTCATCAGATACATGAAGTAGGCAGGTGCATTAGTCAAACCAAAAGACATTACCGTATACTCATACAATCCATACCGAGTAGTGAATGCAGTCTTAGGTATGTCAGAGTCACGAATCTTCAACTGATGATAACCTGAACGGAGATCAATCTTGGAAAACACACAAGCACCTCTCAACTGATCAAATAAGTCATCAATTCTAGACAATGGATACTTGTTCTTAATGGTGACCTCATTCAGTGATCGATAATCAACACACATCTTTTGACTACCATCTTTCTTATCAACAAAAATAACCGGGGCTCCCCAAGGTGAAGAACTAGGACGAATGAAACCTTTTTCTGACAGTTCTTTGATTTGTTTCTTAAGTTCTTCTAATTCTTTAACTCCCATTCTATATGGACGTTTAGCTATAGGTGCAGTACCAGGTAACAACTCAATGATAAATTCAATGTCACGGTCAGGTGGCATACCTGGTAACTCATCGGGAAACACATCTTCAAACTCATCCACCACTGAGTTATCCGGCTGCACTTCTTCTCGGAGCTGATGTACTATGGCTTGTTGTTGCACTTGCAGAGCAACCTCAACTCGGACCTCATCTCCCTTTGGTGTAGTGACAGTTACAACCTTCTCCTTACACCCTATGTTCGTGTTGTATTTCTTCATCCAATCCATACCCAGGATAAGATCAATTTCGGCAGTATTTAGCACAGTAGGGGTTATCTCGAATTCTACCTCCCTTAATGAGACAGTAATCGGGAGACACTGAAGAGTAGCTTGCATAACACCACCCGGGGAAGAAACCATAATAGGATGTTTCATGACACTAAGGGGAATACCATGCTTTCTAACAAATGTGTGCGAAATGAAAGTATGCGAAGCACCAGAGTCAAAAAGAACTATAGCGGGGATAGGAGTCGATATTGAACGTACCCATCATGACCTCTGGAGTCTCCTGTGCCGTATCAACCGACACATGGTTCACCTTCCCGGTGCGAGGTGGCACTCTTTGCTGGTTGTTCTGCTTCTGGGAGGCTTGGGAATTCTGCTTCTCAGGACAATTGTAGGACAAGTGTCCTTCCTTGCCACAGCGGAAACACTTGTTGGGGGCACCATTCTTCACTGGGATGTTGTTGGGAGCAGTCAGTTGAGGCGCCTGATTGCCACCTTGCTGCTGGTACTGGGAACGCTGCTGGTTTTGGGAACGTTGTTGATTCTGGAAATTGTTCTTGAATCCAGACTGTCCCTGGAAACGTTGTTGCTGCTGAGGCTGCTGTTGGTTGTTACGGAAGCGGCTGTTGCTTCCAGACGACTGCCCCTAAAACTTCCTCTTCTTCTTCTTCTCATCTATCTCACGGCGCTTGCTCTCGATGATCAAAGCTTTGTCTACCAACTGTTGGAAGTTGGCGAAAGTGTGGGAGAGCAACTGGTACTGGAGGTGATCATTCAGTCCTTCCAAGAAGAGCTCTTGCTTCTTGGCATCATCTTCGACCTCTTTTGGAGCATAGCGCGACAATTGGATGAACTTGTCACGGTACTCGGCAACTAGCATTCCTCCCTGCTTCAGAGAAAGAAACTCCTTCTTCTTCAACTTCATCAACCTTGCAGGCACATGATGATTGCGGAATCTCTCACGGAATTGCCGCCAAGAGATGGGGTCGGCACGTCCAAAACGGAAAGACTCCCACCAATCCAGAGTAGCTCCCTGCAGCTGCCTAGATGCATAGAGAACCTTCTCGACGTTGTTGCATTGGGCGATCTCCAGCTGCCTTTCTATTGCTACGCAGCCAATCATCAGCTTGGAGGGGATCACTGGAATGATCGAAGGTGGGCGGGCGTCCTTTCAAGAATTCGCTTCTCTTGTCACGGGGTGGTGGAGGTGGGTTCCCATTGCCATTGTTTTGCTGCAGCAGTTGAATGTTCTGGGCCATCTGCTGCATCAACTGTGTTTGCATCATCATCAGCTGCTCCATATTAGGCTGTGGCAGAGGTGGTGGTGGATTAGCATTTTCTTCAGAGGTACCATCACCCCTTGGGTTCCTCTTGGTGTGAGCCATCTGCTGTTCAAATCATTGAAGTGAGGTTTAGAATTCTTTTCCATTGAAATAACACTTAAAAGACTAGAACAGGAAATTCTGGGCGCGATCCAACAACGGCAGAGTAGAAAAACAGTCATATCTGGAGTTCCCGAAGTCAAACAGAGACATGCTATACATGGTTGGAAAGCATGAGAAAAACTATACATCTTTTATTCAGACCATCTCTCCAGATTCTGTCGTTAAGTTTATCAAAAACAGATTTGATTCGAAACTGTTTCAGAATAACAGACTAGCGCAGAAACTTTGACTTGTGACATTTGTTTCTCACAAACCGTAACTGATATTGAGATGATTCTTGTGGACAAAGAAAACTACAGAAGTCTATTTTTTCACAAAAATTTCCCATGATTTTTGGTCGTATATAGTTAAATAGGAAAAATAACTAAGGCAGAGAGGTCTGAAAAATAGCACTATTGGAAACTGAGATAATCAACCCAAACTATTATGCATTAATTCAAACCTATATAAAGAGATTTGCGGACATGCCCACAATCTCAGCACTCATTACAAACTCTAAATCAAGCATTGTTCATAAGGAAAAGCAATCTAGCACAAATGTTCACAAGACACGAACTAGACTCGACTTGACTCCACTTGCGCTTCTAGCGTCTTTTGCTACTAACTGGGGGTAACTCTTCTAGGGGTCGATGTCGGTGCGGGTGTGAGCATCTCCAAGTGGACCGGCGATACTGCAGTTAGCTTGGCCACTCTGACGGCGGGGAAGGTAGCGGTGCATCTCCCACTTGATGATGTCCCAATTCTCATGGCGGTGCACCATAAGAGCTTGTCGTGCGGCATCCTTGATGGCAGCAGCTTTGGAGAGTCGAATGGAGACAGCATAGTGAATATTCTTCACCTGGCTTCCCTCCTTGATGTACACCCTCGTCTCATAGTAGGCGGCGTAGTCAGGATGCTTCCAATACTCCGTCTTGTACAGCACCGAGGCGTTGGGGTAGAAGCGGCGCACCAAGTCGAGAAGCAGCGGGTGGTAGTAGTCATCACCATGATGATCATAGTGAATCATTCCCACCCAGGGTTTTTCACCTTGGTCTCCATCATCATCGCCATCGTCTTCGGGGTCGTCGGAGCCATCCGAGTTGCCTCCATCATCTCCGTTGTCAGGGTCGCCAGCACAATCCTGGTCACCCCGCGGCTCCACCTTCTCAGGTTCATCTTTCTGAGGGCCCTCCATAGGTATGTCTTCAGAGCTATCGTCCAAGGGCTCTTCACTGGGCTCCTCTACGGGCACCTCCTGCTGGGACTCCTCCACTGGTACATCTTCCACGGGTACCTCTGGTCGGGAAACACGTCCGCCAGAGATGAAGCGCTGCAGGTACCTCTTAGGTGGCAAGACACGCTTGCGAGCAGTGCGCTTAAGGTTGGCCATCTACAAGAATTAAGATTAAGTCAAAATTTTGCAATGGACAAGGGTAGGATATCAGCAAAAACTTGTAGCAAATTAATATAACAAGTAAAAAGAGATAATAAAGCTAAGGGCTATCCGGTGCTAACTAGGCTTGCGTCCTACAGTCAACACGGCTCCGATACTAATTTGTCACACCCAATTTTAAGGATAAAATGGGATGCATAATCTTATGTGCGCCCAGAGATCAGTCACACACATAAGCCAACAAATTTCATAAATTGTATCATAACCAATGTTTAATACATAGCGAATAATATCAAAGTCATTACACAGCGGAAAATAAATATAATTCTCGCGGTAGCTCCATAGCACAGGGACGTCGACTGGTGAAGCACAAGTCTAGTAATCCTCTGGGTAGTCCTCATCATTATCACCATCTATTACCCATCCGGGATTTTTAACCAAGTATTGAAAAATAAACAAGCGTAAGTACATGTCGTACTCAACAAGACTAGCATGGGTTAATGAGGCTCAAAAGGTTGACACGGTTTTAACAGCAGGTTGCTTTTAATTAATCATCTTTTATGCAGTTGGATAGCAACAAGTTAATATGCCCAATCTCATGATCATAGTAAACATAATTAACGAGCAGCAATAAATAGATTTAGCAACAAGTAAGCATCACCCCAAAAGAATAACTACTCCATAAGACGTCCAAGGCCGCTCTTGACCGTTAGCTCGGCTAGTATACCAGTTTTACACTCTGCAGAGGTTGTGCACTTTCACTATGAGCCGTGATTCCCATTTGCTCGGGTTAATTACTCCCATAACACTACCAAGGTGAGAGAGCAGGGTCTCACTATGAAGCCTTTCAAAGGTTCGTCTAACATGTTAGGGCCGCGAGGTTTCCTCGGCAAGCAGATGTAGAGCCCCCCTTCCATATGGCACAAGGTCACGCAGGTTATACACATATGGACAGAGGCCGCACTATACCCGAGTCGGCAAGCCTCTCTTGCGCCTTTCGGTAACCTCTAACAAGCTAGAAAAGGTCCTCATACTGAGCTAAAACCAGAGCCATATAGTCCTCATAGTTGCACTGTCAATCCCGGTGTCATACTTACAGATCATTATCAAAGGTGAAGGATTTTGAGCATCACAAAACTATGCTCGAATCCCATAGTTCCCTGTTGCTAAAAAGGCATCTTTTAATCATATTGCATAATCAATTAATCAAGTTTACACGATCATGATTCCCAAAAGCGCACTAGCAACATTTACCAGATGCATAATCCCATAGGTGGCAAGGAACAGGATAACAAAACTAGGAAGTAACTATGGTTAACAAGGAAGACACATGCAAATGCAATTATTTATTTGGTAAATAGGACAACAAGGATGATCCATACTAATACTTGCCTTGATCAGCAAACTCCTGGTGATCCGGGTTGTCGCAGTACTGATCTTGATCACCCACGTAAAGCTCACCGTCTATACTCGATCCATCACAACAACACACACGCATACAGGGGCAATCATGCATACAAACAAGAGTTTTTCATTAAGAACAGTACACCACAGAGAGAAAATAAATTTGAAAAGTTTATAAAACAATCTACATGTTGCTACGATCACATCGCTATCAAGTTTGCGCAAATCGGATTTAAAACGAGGAAGATTATGGAATTTACAAGATTTATAAGAGAATGATAATAGATTAAATATAATCTCAATTTTTAAGAGTGGAAAATATAAAGAACATGGTACCATCAGATAGATTATGATATACGAATCTAACGCAATTTGATCGTTAGAAAACGAGAAATTATGAATGAAACATTGGATTCAAATCCTCATTTCAATATACCGAAAATAATAACCTTCAACGTAATTATGATATCTGAGGCTGCGACTAGCCTAAACTGGGGTTATTCGAAAATGCCGCGGGTATGGGCTGCTCTGCGGCCGTCCGATTCAAAATCGGCGGATCAGATTAAAAGAGGGGAGGGGTGGCGGTGCTCTCGGCCGGAAAACAGAGACCGACGGCGGCGCCATGGCCGGAGGGCCACCGAGGAAGGTGAACTCGGCCTTCGGTGCATGATATAGGTCGGGAAGGGTACCCATAGATCGGGAAGAGCGTCGCAAGCTCACCTAGGGTGATGGGAAGATCGGAAATCGACTCGGAGATAGCTCGCGGCGTGATCCGGCGGACGGTGGACCTCTGCAACGGCGGCGGAGGCGGTCAGTGCACAAATCGAAGGGGGAAAGTGCTCGGGAACTTCACAAGATCACAGAGAAGCTTCTCAAAGGCTTACCGAGAGGAAATTGGTGGCGAATCGGGCTAATTGCTCGCGGCGGCGGCTGCTCGGTTCTCGCGGGAGCTCGGCAATGGCGGCGAGAAGAGGCGGCTAGGGTTAGGTGACGGCTACGGGGGGTGTGGCGCTGCTTAAATACTCCCGAGGTGTGGCGTCAATCTCGGAGATTGAAACAAACTCGGCGAGCGGAGAAATCGGCTTCGGCCGTTTCTCCTCCGCTTCGGACTCTCGGCGCGGCGACGAACTCGGCTTCGGCCGTTTCTTTCTTGCCCGCGTCGGACTCTCGGCGAGCAGCAGAGGGAAACAGGGGAGGGGCTGTTCTGTGGGTCCACAGGTCGGTAGCACCGAGCGCTGGGGTCGGGCTGGCAGTCACGGCAGAGGGACGCTTCGCGCGCGTGTGCTCGGCCACGGTGGATGAACACGGCAGCGGCGTCTCTGTTCGCGCAGCGAGGGAGGTGTAGAAGGAAGGGCTGACCCGTGGGTCCCACTCGTCAGTCAGATGGGGTAAGGGGAAGGGAGGGAGCAGGTCGGCCAAGCTGTCCTCGGGTCATCCGACCTGGGCCTGGTGGGGCCAGGGAGTGGAGAACAAGCCAAGCTGCTGCTCGGGCCAGAAAGGAGAGGGGAAGGGCTCTGCCCTATTTCCTTTCCATTTTCCAAAAGGATTTTCAAATTGGGTTTTGAAATATTTGAGAAGTTCAAATAATCTACAACAGTACAAAGAAGAAATGCTCCAGCATGAATGCATCATACATGTGTATGACCTAGGTTTGATTTTATATTTGAGAAAAATTATTATTTCCCTATATTGGAATGATCAACTAATTGCATAATTAAATAAATTCCCACTATTTGAAAGAATGCAATTTTTCGGGTGTTACAGAATTTAACCGGATAAAAATGGATTTCAAATAGTTTTTTTACCCCCTTTCAAATATTTTCAAAATTATTCAAAATTTGGATTTGGTCCCAAAACCAATGTTGTTCAGAATTTGAAATCCTACAACTTTGGTATTTACACTTTTTCGAGTTGATGCAGAAAAATTGGGTGGATTGAGCAAGAACCGATTTGAAGGCAATTCAATGTCTACAGTGCCCTGCTCCTCTCCTCTGTTCGCGCACAGCCCTGGCATCCGACCGCGCCGAGCGCGCGCGGCACCACCCGTGCTGGTCGGCCGTGTGCCCCCCGCCATAGCCGAGCTAGTAGGGGACCCCGCGCTGCCCCGAATCGCCTCTGCCCCCTCCCCAAACCCAACTTAAAGGCACCCGGGCCTCCCTGCCTGCTCTTCTCCATCTCGGCACGCCGGCGACCACCTTCACTACCCGGCCAAATTGGCTAGCACCCGACCACCACTTCAAAATTGTCCGAGTAGCTGATCTTCCTACTCCCTTGCGCACCCAGTGCATCAATTTGTGCTTAGGTTCGTGCCCCGTTGGTCCGGGAACACCTGTCGTCGTCCTCGGGTCCGGCCGGAGCGCCGCCGCAGCCATCCCTCACACGTCTAGCTTGCTGTGGTGAGCCTCCTCCTTCGGCCTCCCGTTTGTGACTCTCTGTTTTATGCTTTAGCTCATGCTCGCGACTCTCTGTTATATGGCACTGTTTTAGAGTAGAACCTATCTGTTGGTTAAGGTTGGGCTCATTTGGAAACTATGTGATCACTTGTTAATTAAATATTGGGTTAATTGGATACTAAAATTGATTTAAGAAAATAATCCCTGTAATGTGTGTGATTTTTGGATTGATTGGGTTCATGGATCTTTCACCATAGTGAGCCTTGTCAAAAGTAATGTTGTCACTTGTTAGTTGTAGTAAAGCTGTGCAGCGGCTTTCTATGACTGTTAAAATGGTCGTAAAACAAAATATGAAAACACCGTTTTATTTTCTGTAAAACGTTTACAATTTTACCGTGAAGGAAAGTTGTACTCAAGGATTAAACGGTATACTTTTGAGCATTGCACTCATTATCATTCACACCATGCTAAGCATGCATCATTGCATACGTGTAGTGCCCGTCACCGAGGAAGTCAAAGTCAAGGCCACTGCTGAGGAGGTCACTCCGGAGGTCGTCCAGGGATTCGACATCTGCGGAACCGAGCCCGACCCGACGCTGTACGCAATTCAAGGCAAGCCCCGGTACATTTGCCCCTCCCTTGTTATTTTAAAAAATTGTTATCACTTGAGTTAATCTATTGCATTAGGTTAATAGGAGTTGATTGATAACCAATTGATGCATTACCATCCTTGACTACTTATCAGTACTTGAAAACCTGATTATTTAAAAATATTGAAAAATGCTTAGCCATGCTTCACGGTTAGATTTGCAAAATGTTATTTTCAACTGTGATGGTACAAAGAAATTGAATCACTATATGGGACTGGTTTTGTCCTTGTTGGTTGACAGTGTTCCTAGCTAGTTGATTGTCATCAACGGGGATGGGTTTTCCCGTTTGGTTGGCCAACTGTTTGGGTTAGAGTCCCAACTTTCGTCGCCATCGGGAAAGGGATGTGAAAATCGGGTAGTTACCAGTGTACTTGGGTTAGAATCGCAATGCATGGTTTCTAACGGAAAAATATTAGGGACCGTTCGTTGTCAGGCCTGCTGTGATCAAGACTTTGCAACTAACCACATACTACGGGAAGCCTCTGACTCCGGTGGCTCTACTGTTGGAACCGACAACCACGCACTAGGAGTGGAGAGATGGCGAGAGTAGCGTGTACCCTCGTGGCCGGCGTGCCTGGACACTGGAGGAGTACTGTGCTTTCGGGTAGCGCAGGACCGGTTCCGGGGTATGAAAAGCCGTGGTAGGCGGGGTTGGCGTATGCAAGATTAAGTGCTACATACGCAGTGTGGATAGGGATCACCAGCTGGGTATTAATCGATTCGAATCGTCGTTGCTCCTCGGTTATGGAGACTTGATCCTCACACCTACAGTGAATAGTGGTTCGGAAGTAGAATGTTTTTGAAATGAATAAATATATTTTGAAAGAATGATGATGGATATTGGAAAGTACTTGAAATATGGTAATGATTAATAATATCATGGGAATAAAATATTGAAATAGGACTAGTAATGCTTTTCTGCAAGACTCTTGAACTCTTGCTAAAGCCTTGCCTTGATTCCCTCAGCCTGCATTCCTGAGTCTAATTTTTCACCTTTTTGTCGGGTAAGTTTTGCGGAGTACCCATATACTCAAGGTTTGTTAACCCCGTTGCAGGTAGTCAGCAGGAGCCTGAAGTCTGTCTTGCTCCGTGCTGTGTCACTATCATCCAGGAGAGTGAGGAAGAATAAAGTTGAACCCGTGGGCAGGGTTCGTGTACTACCTACCTATCTTATTGTAATATTGTTCTACCGCTACTGTTACCACATTTAATTATGGTCTGTAATAACTGCAATTAATTCCTATTTGAACAACCGGTTTGTAAACTAAGTACTATTTAATCTTCCGCACTTTTACTCTGATGTATTTTGTTATGAAATGTTGTAATCCTATAATGGCTTCGCAATGGGATCCTATCGGAGATAACGGGTGCTTATGTAGCTCGGCAGAGCTGCCTAGGTCATCTGAAACACGGGTCGGCTGTCAGCTGTCATTAGTGGCGATGACAGGTGCCTGTGGGCCACGTGATTTAAGCGGTTCTGTTACACGGAGAGGCTGACTCGTGGGGCCCAGTGTCGGTATTTTTAACATCACTTCACACTAAGCTGTCATCCCTAACATGATGCCAAAAACCAAAGGTAAAATAATCTTCACTTGCCTCCTAAAAATAACACTATAGAATATATCCGCAAGCGCACAGATAATTCTCCCATTGTAGCACTTCACCCAGGTAAGTATTTCGAGTATCGTTGATTTATTTTATGCCAAAAGGATAAAGGGGCATTCTACTCATTAGGATAATCTACTATAATGTTTGGAAATATAAATGTGTAGACCTATGATAACCCATAACTCTAGTGCTTTAGCGATAAATAATTCAATGATAAATGGTAAATGATAACAGAGTAAATGAGATAAATGGTATTCCAGAGATAGAATATAGAGACTCACTAATGTACTAAGACAATCTTGAGATTCAGCTAAAGTAAAGGAAACCTATGAAATTACTAAATACAAAGTCTACAGCCTACGCCACATTACACATTTTCATCTACAGCATAATCAATTCAGAAAACATCATAAGGAGCATCATCTAATGAGGATATTAAGACACAAGGGTCACCTCCTTCGTGACCGCGCTCTGCTCGTCCTACGTACAGGGGTGGACACGCAGCTGTCGCCTATGTGGACTACCACACGACCCGGCACGTCAGAGTGCCTCCGTAGGTACACAATTTATCTAGACACCACGTCTACATAATGTATACCACCTAACTCACTTGAGTACTGAATTAGGCGCTTTACGATCATACGACAACAATCATCACCAATCACAACTATATCGAATATGTAACTAGAATAAATTAAGAACTGAATAAGTAGCAATATATCAAAATAAAGAAAGGTCATAATGAGATGCAAGATAAGATTACCGATCTCCAGACGAACGGATCTGGAATCCCGAGCATAGTGCCCAACTCTACTTGAACCTTGCTAGACGACTAAACTATGAACTTGAAGAACTAGAGCCCTATTTCTAATCTCTGGAAACCCTAACTTCTATCTACTCTTGACGAATGAACTAGGAGGAATGAATTGGTGTTTTGAGAGGGGGGTCTGCCCCTCTATTTATAGACCGGTGGGATGAACGTGCGCCGTAGGATCAAACCGACTTGAACAAATGGCCCAGATGACTCCAGAGAGGCGGTGGAAGCCCCACCCTGGTGGGTCTCGGGTCCCGGTGGATCGGGTGTGTTCCAGATGCTTCTAGTGTTGTCGTGATGATGTTTCCTTGGTGGTTAAGTTTCGTGGTAATTAAGCACTTTAATCCTTCTTTTAAGCCTTTCTAGAATAATCCCTGAAAAATACACAATTCACCAAAACTCGTGGAATTTGTCAGTAATAACCCCTATGCTTCTATTCTTGAACTTCCCTAGGCATTAGTTGACGGTATAAAATTGATACTTAATGACCATCAACAATACCCCCAAGCTAAGTCTTTGCTAGTCCCTTAGCAAAGTTGACTTGAAATAATTTATTCAGGGTTCCATAAAAATGTATAACTCCCAACAAATACTTAAGTATTTAAACAGAAATTCTTCTTCGGATTGAAATTCATTAATCCTCCTTTCAAACTTATTCTTATTCTTTTCAATCGTGGGGCTTTTAAACTAAGTCTTGGGTAATTGAGAGACAGAATAATCAAGCAAGCACTAAGTCTTTCATCCTTTGTTTTAACCATCGCTCCAAATTTTTTTCAAGAACTGAATAAGTATATAATTTTTATTTAGGAAATAATGAGAGCCTACTAATAAGATTGCAGAGGGCTACTAAACTATACATCATGATTGAATGTGTTTAAATTTTATTTTTGAACTCTTATGCATTATCCTCTCTTTTCTGTCTTTCTGAAGAGTGTGGGTTATCTCCCAGCGGATACTTTTTGTACCCATTTTTTTCTCTCAGGCGGGTGTCTTTGCACCCATTGTTTTACTCTCTGTTTTTTGGCACATACCCTTTTGATATGACATGTTTCAGGCTCATACTTCTTTGGTATGGCATCTTTTAATTTTATAACCCACACTCTCTGTTAGACTTCTAAGAGAGAGACTTGTGCGTAGAGTGAAAACTTTTTGTGCATGTGAATTTAATCATGAATGCATAACAGAAGAGTCTACTTAAATCATATTAGTAGAACAAATTATTATATTTGTCTTGATTTTGATTTTTGAAATGTCTGGAGCTTTAGGTATCACTAGAATGTAATAAATAGTAACTCAAACCTTCTTATATCATATCCATCAATTACTTAGAAAAACTTATGCTACCCACTGATATCAAGTTTTAGAATAAATTTTCATGGTAGATAAACTTCACGCAATTCGTAGGAGAATTTAAATTTAAACACTAAGCAATTGCAGGAAATTATATTTAAACAATTTAAATATCTTTTTGATTTTTCTTCTCTAGCTTCAAGTTCTAATTATTCTAAAGACAAATTGAATGCAGAATTTAAAATAAACTTAATTATACAACCTATTATTTTTTTGGATTTTCATTTTTAAGCAGAAATTTAATGCAATAACTAAAGAAAGCGGTAAATAAATTTTTATTTGGTTTCCTTGTTGTTTTTAGCAATATTGAAATTGGCAGGATTAAAGACTGAACTAAATACTGAAATAGAAAGCATATATAAAGGCGAGAGATACTCGCCTAGTGGGGATCTCTCCCAAGCTAGATGTTGCTCAGTAATGTGGTGGAGGTGGCTGCGGGTATCCCATCTGATACATTAAATATTCCAATCAGCTGTGCGTCTGCTGCTGTCCCTATTATATCTGATCCAGTCGTTGGTCTATGTTGTGCTAGCCATTATTCATGCTGGTAGAACCTGTCGTCGACCTACTGCTGCCACTGCTCGTGCTGGTGCAGTGTGTCGCTTATTGCGTTCTGTCCCTGCTCAATGTTAGTGAGACGTATAGATAAAGCTAGGAAATTGTTAGTGGTAGCTATAAAGTGCTGCTCAGGTGGTCGATAGTAGTCACCTTCCGGTCGTGCGTGGAACGGATACGGTCCACCAGTGGTGAAATCCGTGTTCCCGCGTGTAGAAAAAGGTTCTTGTCCTCTCTGAAAATCGGTTGCTCCCCAACCCGCTGTTGCTGCTGCCGATGAAGATTCTCCTTGCTGAAATGTGGGATTTTCCTCCCATCCTGCATGTGCAGTCCATTGCTGGTGTGGCTCCTGCGTCGATACCTATTCACCAAAATCAACATAGTGGGAATAAGCTGGCCCAGATGGTGCTGGGTCAGCTCCAGCGAAATTAGTTCTCGGCGCTCTGCTGATGCGCGCGGATGGACACCTACCAACATTAGCTCTAACAGCTAGAAAAACAAAGTTCTGCACAGAATAAATTCCTAACTCCGTGTTTAGCAGTTCGTACTCATTGTCATAATTTTTATAAATCATAATTATTTTATTATTTCGGCGTTTGAGCATGTGAGCACGAAAGAAAAAAATCATAAGCAATAATTATGCGGGCATCAAAAATATAAACAAGAGAAGCATTTGATAATAAACCTTGCCCTGCAGCTAAACGTGTAATCCAGGAAGTAAAAGAAATACTGCAATTTTTCAGTGAAGGGACAATTCTCCAATAATTCAACATCATTTTTACAGGCGACGCCTTCCTCTTTTTAATCATGATATATAACATGATATATAACAAATGTAGCTCATCTTGTTTAATAGTATTTAACTCCTCTCTAGGAAAAATGTAAAAGCTAGCCATTTAAGCATAAACCTCAGTGTGGGGTGATGAACTTCCTCAGTAGTATATTTTTGTTTTCTCTTAGGTTTCTTTGCAGTGATACTCTCTCAAAAATCATCTTTATCAAAGTCTTGGAGAGTTTAAGAAATATTGACTACACACTGATTATTGAATCCCAATGCTAAACTAAGAGTTTTCCATGAGAGGGTGAAAGTTTTATTAAATATTCTAAAATTAACCTCATCATCATCAAAGTCTAGGGTGCTAATAAATTCTATAGTGAGTAACTTGCTACCCTGCTCATTAATTTGCCATGCATTTTCCCATCCAACATTTCTAAAAATAAGCTCAAACTCAGGAATCCATTCTGGTTTCATGGAGCAAAGTGGCATAAAAAATTAGAGTATGCGTAAATTCTTTGTTTTTAACCACATTTAATATCTCCCTTCTGCGGTCTAGATGATAATGAAATTTGAGTTATGCTTGTGAGTTCATACCTCTCTTCCAGTTGGGAAGAGGATGACAAATTGTCATACGTGAAGGGTGACAGGAGGATCGATATTCATGTCGGAGCCGACGAACGATGGCACTTGTGATGATGATTGGCTTCTTGTTGTGCGGCATGAGAAGGCTCTTCCAAGGGATCGAATGGCACCTTTCATTCTATTGCTCATTTTTCCTAAAAAATGAAAGACACGGCAAGAACGAACAAAAAAAAAAACAAGAACAAGTGGAGAGAAGAAATCAAAGTGATGATCTCTCTTCTAGGTCTTCTTGCTAACCTTCTTCTCTACCCTTTTCTTGATTAAACTTGAATCAAATGATAGGATTATGGGAATTTGTGATCACGAGCAGCAAAGCAACTTGGCTATGTGCTCTCTGGAGTGTATGTGAGTGAGTGAGTGAGTGAGTGAGAGGAAGGAGAGGCAGAGGGGCGCCGGCCGGCCCCACCTTGTGCCCTTTGGCTCTCAACTTTTGAAAATGTCGACATTGCTTAGATGCTCTTCCAAATGCATGTGGGTTGGTTCCTTTCTCTGATGAAATGCTTGACTGGAGTGTAGTACATGGATGAATGGTGGAGTTTGGATGGTAGTGAAAGGTGGTGGTTGATGATAATGCATGATGTGACTTGATGTGCTGATGTGGGTCCCATATGTCTCTCGTTTTTATACCGTATAATGACACAAGAATAAAAAACTAAATTACTTTTATGAATATACGAAAAATTAGAATTCTAATGATGGTCTTTTTATAATTTTCTGCCACCACAGTAAATTTCACTGACGGGGTTTAACACTCCGTTAGTAATAATCACATGGGGCTTAAGTTTTAATCATGCTATGCTTATTTTTATTGCTTTTTAATAATGCAATTTATGAGAAAGTAAATATGCAAATTTTAATGCAAGAATTAAATTACTGATAACTACCGAGTTACCTCCCGGCGATGGTTCTGGGTTTTTGAGTCCGCCGATCCGGACTTCTCCAGTTGAATTATTCTTCATGATTCATCTCTGGTGTCGGAGATGTTGTTGCATTTTGTTCTTCATGACACTTCAACGTTTGGCATTGCTCCAGTCTTGGCTTGAATGCGAATCGCTCTTCTTGCCCATTGATGGTGAATGTGATCTCTCCAGCTCCGACGTTGATGGTTGCATTTGCAGTGTTTAGGAATGGTCGCCCGAGGATGAGGGGTATCTTCCTCTCTTCCTGCATGTCAAGTACTACAAAATCTACAGGAATGAAAAAGTTGCGGATTTTTATCGTAATATTCTCTGCGATTCCTGTGGGATAGTGGACCGATTGGTCAGCTAATTGCAAACACATCGTGGTTGGTGTGAGTGTAGAATAATTGAGTTTGTCGAAGACTATCTTGGGCATGACGCTGACACTTGCTCCAAGATCACATAAAGCATTCTCGAACATCTGGTCTCCTATTGAACAATCAATAGTGGGACACCCTGGATCCTTCTTCTTAGTATGAGAAGAACTCAGAATTGCCTCACTACACTCCTCCGTTAGCTTGACAACTTCAGTAGAAGGTAGTGGTCCTTTGTTGTTGAGGATGGTTCGAAGATACCTCGCGTATGTAGGTACCGGCATGGCATCTAACAACGGGATATTGACATATAACTTCTGAATTACCTCTACGAACTTACCAAATTGATCATCCGTTTTAGCTCTTATTCTTCTGCGTAGAAACGGTAGGAAGGTTGTGTCATGAAAATCTTGAGTTAATTATTGGTCTTGTGGTTCAACTGGTGGTGAAGGTGGTATAACTTCTTCTTCTCTGTTGTCCTTCTCAATCTCTTCTTCTACCTGCACTAAATGTGAAGGTCTACATGCCCCTTTTGGGTAAGGTGGATCACGTGTAGACTTACCTCCTCTAGTAGATATTCCTTTTATTTGTTCGTGGTTAGTGGTAAACAAAGTAGAAGATAATTGTGCGATTTGTAATTCTATCTTTTTATTAAATAACATTTGATCTTTAACAGCAGAAGAGAAATTATCCAATTTAGAATTAATTCCTTCTAAAACTTTATCATTAAAAGCAAGCTCCTTATAAATACTTTCATTAATTCTAGCTTGTTTAGTTATTAATTCTCTCAAGGGTGGTTGTCTATGATTTGAAAAATTAATATTGCCTTGGTACTTACCTTGACTGGCGGACCGAGGTTGATTCCATCCTTGTTTCTGAGAAGTAGTTTTGATGACCTGTACTAATATCTTCTAGGGGATTTGCAAACTCAGTTCCTAAAGATCCTTCATATTGATTCTGGGAATTGAAGGCATCTTGAATAGCTTGACGATCTCTTTTATAGTTGGCTCTTTGCTCTAACCAGTTCAATAGTACATCCATCTTGGTTGATAGTGAACTTCTTCACTCTTATGGCATGTCTAAGTGTTGTTTAGTCCGATTCTGATTTTCTGCTATCTTTGCCATAATATCGTTAGCTCTTCCAGGAGTGAGTGACATAAATGATCCTTCAGCAGTGGCATCTAGTTGCTCACGTGACCTTTGAGTTAGTCTGTGATAAAATGTTTGCATGAGCAACCACTTGTCCATTCCATGATGAGACAATCTGATATGTAATTTTGAAAACGCTCCCAGGCTTCTGAAATAGATTCACCTTTCTGCTGACAAAATTCTGAAATCTTTCCTCGTAGAGCATTGGTTTTGCCTACTGGGAAAAACTTTTCTAGGAAAGCTTTTGAACATTCTACCCATGTCTTGACTCGATCTTTATTCTGATAAAACCACTGCTTCGCCTTTCCCTCCAATGAGAACGGAAACAAACGAAGTAGCACGACATCTTGAGGAATGCCTTTGATGTTGATGGTAGTTGCCAATCTCCAGGAAATTCTACAGATGGACACTTGCATCTTCATCTTTCTTTCCACTAAATGTGATAGCTTGCACCATTTTGATGAGGCTTGGCTTGATCTCGTAATCATGATCTCCAATGTTGAAAGTTGGCCCAACGCGAATATTCTCAGTGCTTGGGGCAGAGAATTCACGCAGAGTCTTCTCAGCCATGGCTTCACAAAATAATGTAAGACCCTTCTTCCTATGGTTGTTCCTAATTGATAAGAGTTAAAGTACACAACTAATCCTGCACTGACCCTATATAAGATATTTGAAAATAAACAAAACACGGGTAAGTCTGCTAAAGCAAAAGGTTATGGTTATCTCTAAGTATTTATGTCTATAGTTATTTCTATGTTTTTCTATAATATTGTCTAGGAAGAACTCTTCTATATGAAATTCTAGAATAAATATCCTGGCGAATAAAATCAATGATCTCAATAAATTATCCTAATGAATACAATTGCCATTCCCCGGCAACGGCGCCAGAAATGCTTGTTGGTATTTTTAACATCACTTCACGTTAAGTTGTCATCCCTAACATGATGCCAAAAACCAAAGGTAAAATAATCTTCACTTGCCTCCTAAAAATAATACTATAGAATATATCCGCAAGCGCACAGATAATTCTCTCATTGTAGCACTTCACCGGTAAGTATTCCGAGTATCGTTAATTTATTTTATACCAAAAGGATAAAGGGGCATTCTACTCGTTGGGATAATCTACTATAATGTTTGGAAAGATAAATGTGAAGACCTATGATAACCCATAACTCTAGTGCTTTAGCGATAAATAAGTCAATGATAAATGGTAAATGATAACTGAGTAAATGAGGTAAATGGTATTCCAAAGATAGAATATAGAGACTCACTAATGTAGTAAGACAATCTCGAGATTCAGGCTAAAGTAAAGGAAACCTATGAAATTACTAAATACAAAGTCTACAGCCTACGCCACATTACACATTTTCATTTATAGCATAATCAATTCAGAAAACATCATAAGGAGCATCATCTAATGAGGATATTAAGACACAAGGGTCACCTCCTTCGCGACCGCGCTCAGCTCGTCCTACGTACGGGGTGGAATACAGAGGAACCAACGCAACTGTCACCTACGCGGACTACCACATGACCCGGCACGTCAGGGTGCCTCCGTAGGTACACAATATATCTAGACACCACGTCTACATAACGTATACCACCTAACTCACTCGAGTACTAAATTAGGTGCTTTACGATCATACAACAATAATCATCACCAATCACAACTATATCGAATATGCAACTAGAATAAACTAAGAACTGAATAAGTAGCAATATATTAAAATAAATCAAAGTCATAATGAGATACAAGATAAGATTACCGATATCCAGAAGAATGGATCTGGAATCCCGAGCGTAGCGCCCAACTCTACTTGAACCTTGCTAGACACCTAAACTATGAACTTGAAGAACTAGAGCCCTATTTCGAATCTCTGGAAACCCTAACTTCTGTCTACTCTTGACGAATTAAGCAGGAGGAATGAATTGGTGTTCTGGGAGGAGGGGCCCAGATGACTCCAGAGAGGCGGTGGAAGAAGACTCCAGAAGGTGCGCCGAAACCATAGGGGGGGCGCCGGCCGACCCCACCCTGGCGCCAGCCAGCCCCACGCTGGTGGGTCTCGGGCCCCGGTGCTTTGGGTGTGTTCCAGATGCTTCTAGTGTTCTCGTGATGATGTTTCCTTGGCGGTTAAGTTTCGTGGTTATTAAGCACTTTAATCCTTCTTTTAAGCCTTTCTGGAATAATCCTTGAAAAATACACAGTTCACCAAAACTCATGGAATTTGTCAGTAATAACCCCTATGCTTCTATTATTGAACTTCCATAGGCATTAGTTGATGGTATAAAATTGGTACTTAACGACCGTCAACACCCAGTTTAGTTGAACCAGGGTCCAGTTCGGATGAATTGCCCAGGCTACCATTTGGATCCCGCTTTTGTAGGTGAGACTCTGGTGTTCTCTAGAATGTTCTAGACGTGGAGCCCACATGGAATTTGATATATTTGTTTGACATCTGGGTCATCTTTGGTCATTTTTCCTATTTACTCCCTGCAAAACATGGATTCACCAAACCTCATGGAATTCTGTTAGCTAAAACACTATTCTATGTTGATGGTTGCTTTTATACACTTTTCCATGATTAATCGATGAATAAATGTTGGTATAAATTAACTGCACTTTATTAAAGATTATTATTATCAAGGTATCCACAAGCGCACAGTTAAAACACCGATGTAGCACTCCACCAGACAATCATGGTTTTAATATCGAACCCAAAGGAATAGTAGGTGATGCTGACTAAGTGTATTGGCTCTTAACCCGATAACACAATCAATCCAGAGAATGTCAAGAATGATGAGATAACAAATGATTATCTAAATCCGACAACCGGTAAACTTTGAATAATATCATTCTAATCGGGCAGTGAAATGAATAAGAGGCGAAATCAGAATTCCCTCCTACCAGACACTTATACACCTATCGATCCTATCAACGGGAAGTGGACTACAGAGGACTCAACGCAGCTGTCACCTACGCGATCTACCACTATCTGGCCAATCAGGGGACATTCACAAATAATTATAACCCGACACCACATCTACACTACAAACTACTACTTCAACCAAGGAGCTAGCAAGATCAAAGCACTCAAATAGAGTTGTAAACTTAAGAACAAATAAGAACAAATGCTTACTTGAATCAGGATGTTGAATACAAATGTACCTCAGAACGCAACTCCGGGCGAGGGAGCTAAATCCAGACGAACATAGCTACGAAGAAGCTCTGACAGGCCGGGACTCCTCCGAATCTCTACTCATCTACTCTATCTCTCTAATCTCTCTCTTGATTGCTAGCCTAGATCTAGTGGATATCTATCTAGTGCTTCAGGGTCTTCATCTCTTGATCTGGCTCTCCTCCAGGGGGGTCTGGCCCTCTATTTATAGGCCGGTGGGATGCACGCGCGCCGTTAGATCAAACCGACTTAACCAAGGGCCCAGGTGACTCCTAATAGGCGGTGGTAGAAGACTTCAGAAGGCGGCGGGGAGGAAACCCTAGGGGGCGCGGACCGGCCCCACCCTAGCGCCGGCCGGCCTCACCCTAGTGGGTCTCGGGCCCCTGTGCTTCGGGTGTGTTTCAGATGCTTCTAGTGTTCTCATGATGATGTTTCCTTGGTGGTTAAGTTTCGTGGTAATTATGCTCTTTAATCTTTCTTTTAAGCTTTTCTGGAAAATCCCCTGGGAAATAGACAATTCACCAAAACTCGTGGAATCTGTCAGTAATAACCCTATTCTACTGGATATTCATGTTTAATGCAGGGATAATTGTCACACCCATATTTTAAGAATAAAATAGGATGCATAAATAACTCATATGTGCTTCAGGAATAGTCACACATATAAGCTGACAAATTACAAATGTATCATCACAGTGTTTATATAGCGAATAAACATTTATTACAGAGTCTCAAATACATATAAATAACAACTAAGATAACGCTCTTGCGGAAGCTCCATCACAGGGAAAAGGTCAACTGGGAGACACCAAGCCTAATATTCGTTATGATAGTCTTCACTCCAATCTTCATCTGTTGTGGCGGTAATAGCAAGAGTGAGCACATTTCGTACTCAGTAAGTACAACATGGGTTCATGAGACACAAATAGGCTAGACACTGTTTGACTGCATTTAGCTTTTAATATTCATATTCATTTTAGCAGTTGAGTAGCATCAAGTATTCCGAATCCCAATATTAATCCAATGATCAATTGTAATAAGGTTAATAAATGGCAAAGATATTAACAGCAATAATAAACATAATATAATTCATAGTAACCATCTAGCTGTAAAAGTTCCAAGGCCGCTCGTGACCGTGAGCACGGCTATCATGATAGATTATTAAACTCTGCGCAGAGGTGTACACTTTAACTGTGAGTCATGATTTTCTAATGCCTGGGTTGATCGGACCCAAACACTAGCTAACCATATAAAGCCATTTAAAGGTTCGTCTGACAAGTTAGGGCCGCAAGGGTGAGTGGTAGCGACATGTAGGAACCCTCCTTTTCAATATGGCACATTCCTTCTCGGCTATACACATAAGACTAGAAGCTGTACTACACCCAAGGTGGCAAACCCCCAACTGCGCCCTTTCGGGTAACCTCTAACAAACTAGAAAAGATCCTTTCAATAACTAAAGCCAGAGCCATATAGCCCTCACAGCTGTACGTATGTTCCGGATTAAACACTTACAGAAATCGTATGGAGAGAAACTAGAGCCAAAACTCTCACCCTAAGGCTCTAGCCCCCTTTTAACAGGAATAAAAATTATATTAAATGTTCATTACACAATCCATTAATCATATCACAAGATCATTGGCATTAATAAAGCACTAACAAAAGCTACACAATGCATAACCCAATAGGTGAACAAGGAATCAAGATAGCAAATGTATGTTATAATCTCTAAAGTTGTCAAGGTGGATACATGCATATGAATTATGAATTTATTGTGAATAAGACATCAAGGATGGTCCATATTATACTTGCCTTGATCAAAATACTCTTGCTGGTCTTGATCGTAGAAGTACTCTTGATCGTCCACGTACTTTTCACGGTATAATCACGATCGATCGACACATCAACAAACATTCGAGCAAACATACACGAAGCAAATAAGAGATAATAATTAGAATAGTACACCAACAGAATAAAAACTGTTTGAAAATGGTATAAAACTATTCTATTCGTTCCAACGATCATATCGATATAAAGATCATGAAAAACGGATTTAAAACGTGGAAGTTATAATTTTTCGAATATTCACTATCGAAAAATAATTATTATAATATGAACTCGAATTTTAAAAATACCAAAATTACTATTCAGTATTATAAACATAGGTCACGTTGCTACTAACTCAGAGCAAATTAAACGAAAGAAAACATGGCAGGTCACGAGGTCAGGTTCGATGGATGATTCAAGTAGTAACGGAATAGAATATGCAAATTGGCATCTGTGGAGTTGAGAAATAAACAGTAAAGTTTATTATGAAAGGATGACTTAATCCTGACACCAATGCAGGACTTATCAATAGAATAATGTAATAAGGACAAATCTGGCCGCTGACCTTCAGTTAATCATGGTGCACGTTTGTATATGCTTCACAAGTTAGCTTGCTTGGTTTGCATGGACAGGAGGATCAACTTGCAGTTGCAGCAGCTTCCTGAGATGGCTTCGAGCTTGCAAAAGTGGTAGCAGCGAGGAACAGCAGGATGCCCGGCTTGTTGCTCTTCAAGGCTGGACACAGATGGACTGGTGCACGTGACCATCTTGGCAGCTTGACAGAGGCATGCAGTCAGGAAATAGATGGAACACCAACGATGATCGGAATTCACATGCACATTTGCACGGGACAAAAGTGGAGATGAATAAGCTACCGTGTGGTTCGGCAGCAGCAACGTCGAGGGCAGGACGAACTGTTAGCAGTCGTCGATGCGCCCAACAACAGCCTCGGCAACTTGCTAGCTGAAGATGTACATGCACCGCCGGTATGAACATAGCATGGCAAGGACGTTGATGTGGGGGATCGACAACTGGTGGTCAGGAATGGCGGCGAGGCTCCAGTGGCGTCAACTGGAGATTGCAGATCGGGAATCCTTCGTGTATGATGGGCTGCTGGTTACGTGCGGCTTGTCACGATGAATTCGGAGCTCCAGATGGTTTTGGCTTCCTTCCCCGCAACGAACACCGGCGACCGGCAGCAGGGCGTAGACGGATGGCGGCGGCTCAGGGAGAGACTAGGGCAGGAGCTCGCTATTTATAGATCGCAGTCGGAGATGTACAGGTAATGAAATCGGTATCCTTGGCTTGCGTGGCGTACCAAAATTGCTCTGCGCTTAGCAGCATTGGCCTGCATATTTACCTTGTGATGATGTCGTCATCACATTAAGCATAGGCACAAGAACAGAATAAAATAACAGATGGATAAGGATCAATGAGAGGGATGATTGCACGGGCCTTGATCCATCTAGTATTGGGACAGTAAAAAGGCTTGGCCACAGGTGGTTTAGGGTTAATATTAATTATTTTCGGAATCATTAGATATCCCGAACAAAATAATTCCAAAAGAGTCTAAAAATGATATTTGGGCCCTGAAAAATATTACGAAGGCTCTGAAAATTATGGAAAAATTCTCGGGGACATTTTGGAACATGATGAACCCAAATAAGGTATTTGGAGCTCACGAAAATATATTTTAGAGCATCTAAAAATTAGATTTTACTCAAGATAAATTGACAAAAGGTCCCGAAAGAGCCAGAAAAATTACCGGGAAGTTTTTCAGAGAAATTGATGAATGTTGAGGACAAAAGAGTAATTTGGAGCCGAAGAAAAGGTTCTGATAAACTCTGACTGAAGGATCTGAGTTGGAAAATAAGAAGTTTGATTATACAAAGGGACAGAGACAAGCCGCAAGAAAGATCGTTGTACTAAACGCATTTTAAAACTTTATTCACTCAAATCATAAAGTCATTTACAAGTGATTTTTAATAATTTTGAGTTTTGGCAAATAGCACTCAACCAAAATAAATCATATGCAAGAGCATGAGTGCACAAACATGTTACTAAACCTTAATTGATTTTTAACTTAACAGAATTTTTTTAATTTCCCTATGTTTTTATGAACACAAAAATACGAAATTAAATCAATTTAAGACTACTTCAAAATTAGCAAAATTTGGGGTGTTATAATAATTGATAATAAAATTTGGATGATAATAAGTGTCAACAATTGCCCCCACACTTAGGCTTTTGCTCGTCCCAAGAAAAATGTTGGTTTTAAGATGTAAGATTATTAGAGAGAATGGAGCATTTAAAACATAACTTGAGAGTACATTATATAAAACTAGTCTAAGTCATACATGTAGTATGGAATTCAAAGTGTCTACTACGAATCTTTGAGTAGTTGAAGAACAGAATAGCTTGAAAATAGATCACTCTCTTCCTTTAGTTAAGTCAAATAGAGGGTATATAATTTTGCAAATAATCTTAGCTTTACCTTCTCCTTTTGTAGTACTCTTGAATCACTGATATATCTGGTATCTTGTATTCTTACCAAGGCATTATTGAAATTGCCCTTATTTATCCTACTTCTAAAAGCTTATGTGGATCTCAGGTAGGTAAAATGTAAAAACATACTTGCATTGTATTTATTATAAAGTCAAATAATGAATCCACAGAGAAATAAGGCATATAATCGAATTAAGCTTTATTTGGTAGAATATGGTGGAACCTAATTCTACCTTACTCCTTGAAAAAATAAATCTCTCTTTTATAAACTGAGCTTAATCAGAGAGTATGAGCTATCTTTCTCTCTCTTTTTTCAAGGAAGGTGAGTATCTAAGTACCATTGTTTTAATTTTTTCGGACACTTATCCATTTTTTTAATACTTCCTTCTTCTTTTGCATAGCTCATACCTCTTTTGAATTTAGTAGTTTAGAGACTTTAATAAAATATGGAGCAATTATTTAGTGACTATGCTATATAATTATTTTTGGTGTTTTCTCCCAGTGTACAAGAGAAACATTTTCAATAGAATGATTCGCTATTACTCCGGATTAGAGTAATGCTCATGTGGAATTGGCACTTGATTCAAAAATATGACAGATTTCTTCAATGGGTTACAAAGGTTGACCAAACTCAATACAAAGATAAGTATTATATGTAACAGGCTTCTATCCTATATATGGCTCTGGTAGGACAATATTTTTTTACCACAAAGGAGAGGTATAACTAATTATTTATCATGTTTCACAATGACTTAAGTAATCATGGGGTCCCTATAAATAGTTTCCAATAGTAACATGATTCCTAAAAAGTGTTATATAATTTATTCTTAAGCTATGAATTAAACAATCTTCTTCTTCTCTTTTAAAAGTAACTTTAGCATGTGAATTTTAATTTGGATCGAAACGGAAATCGAAAGATATGCAATTATATTGTATGAGGATTAAACCTGACCATGACTGAGAAGGGGATACAGAGGGGGCAGAGGGGGGCTGGCCGGCCCAGTTAGGGTGCCGGGCGGCAGTGCCACTGTGGTACCACGGGGTCTACTTTGGTGCGCTAGGTTCTAGTTCGATTATCTTCCGAATTACATGATTTTCCCGAGCGAATTGATTTCCATAGTCACGATGTGCCTCCGCCACACTTATTTTCCAGCATATATTTTTTTCTATGCAACATGTGGAGACAACATGCGTACCAAAAATATAGAGAGTAGAGTAGACTAAAACATTAATATTGATAAAAAGAATAAGGCAATGTATTTATTAATGATACTAGATAACTCTGATAACTGACTGAGCTAACGACTGCTCTAGCTCAATAGGCTTACCTAACACAATTAATATTATAAATCAAACCTAGCACACTCGATAATATAATCAAACCTAACACACTTGTGCCTTATTACATAGATAACGAGGGCAACTTAAGGCTGCCCCTACTTCGCGAGCTTCTTAATTTCTTCCTTAAGATCACCAATCTCTTCTTTTAGCTGATCTTTTTTGTGCTTGAGACTGCGAATTAACTTGACATTGACTTCTATCTGGTTAGTCATGTCACTCATAATCTTATTCCTCAAGTCTTCATTCCTCTCTATACCCCTAACGGTGTTAGAGAGAGCTTCCATCTTCTCATTAAGGATGCGTTGAGAGAGCGGGGGCTGTCTAGGGACTTTCTCTAGTGCTAATGTAGATGTAGCCCACTGTCTCTTAGGTGGAGGTGGTATGAACTCGGTGTAGCGGACTTGGCCTGGACGTGCACGGACTCCTTGGATGGCAGGGCGAGCAGTGGTGTACTTCGCACATACCAGCGTTCCGTTCTTGTCGGTCTTGACCGACAGGAGTCGCTCATTATCTCTAGGTGGAAGAAGTAGGGTGCCTCGGGGAATAGCGATCTGCTTCTCCCTGGTACCATCTTCCAGCAGCAGTCTCTCAAGAGGCGATGGCAGAGCAGGCTGAGCATGCGTGTAGTAGACTTGCTCGAACTGCTGGGGCACCGTAGGATGCTTCGGTGGCACGACGACGAGGTGCTTTGACGGTACGATGGCAAGGGGCTTCGGCTGCGTGAGAATGATAGCCTTCGAGTCATTGCCTTGGATCTTGCCGGAGTCAGCGCCGACGACCGCTTTGCTTGCCATTGCTACTAGATCAAAACTAGAGAGTTTCTTTGGAGGAGAGGAAGGCAATGATGATGGGATGGCATTTGAGGACGGTATAGGTGCGTATTTATATGGGTTTTTAGGAGACGGGATAAGATCAAATCTAGGTTCTACAGGATTCTTATGAAAGATTATCCGTACGCATCGGGAATCTATGGGATTGTATTTAGGAAAGATAGAGAAAGAAAAGAAAACTTGAGTTGGGACGAGAGGGGAAAGGGGGCGCTGCCCAGCCCCACTAGGGCGTCGCCGGCCTCACAAGGTGTAATCCCTAGGTGGCCGAGCTCGTGAAGCCTCTAGACTCTTCCTACTTCCTGTTAGTTGTGATGCGCGATAATTTTTCGTAAAGGATAATGACGGGACTAAAAAGTGGGTAATTGGACAAAGTCTAGCCCGTCAACAACTTTTAAATTAAATGGTTCTAAAAATAATTTAAGTCGGTGACCATTTACCTTGAATAACGTACCTTCGTGTGATTGTAGAGTTACCGCTCCATGTGGCGATGCATTCTCAACCGTAAATGGTCCTTCCCATTTGCTTCGTAGTTTTCCAAGCATGAATAATTTGAACCTAGAATTAAAAAGTAATATCCTTATCTCCTGGTGCAAACTCTTTCTTCTTGATCTTCTTGTCATGCCATCTTTTTGTTCTTTCTTTATAGATCTTTGAATTGTGACAAGCCTTTTCTCTCCATTCTTCTAATTTTAATAATTGTATTTTTCTCTTTTCTCCAGCGGCTTCAAAGTTTATGTTCCATCTCTTAATAGCCCAGTGAGCTTTATGCTCTAACTCCACTGGTAAATGACTGGTCTTACCATATACTAGCTGGTAGGGTGACATACCCAAAGGTGTCTTGTATGTGGTCCGATATGCCCAAAGTGCTTCGGGTAATCGGTCTTTCTATGCAGTACCCATCTCATTTACTATTTTCTGTAAAATATTCTTGATTTGTTTGTTTGATGTTTCTGCCTGGCCACTTGTCTGAGGCTGGTATAGAGTAGCTACATTATGACGGATGCCATGAGCTTGCAAGTGTAACGTCCCACCTCCCCGAGGCCAGGCCCCTTACATTTGGCAGCTTAACTAGGATATAGACTGCCCTCACAGACCAATACCAGTCTTTTCTGTGCACTTTGTCCTCACTCATGCGCACCCGGGAAGAAACTTTCCGGTCGGTCACCCATCGCTCCAGGGCCAAGCTCGCTTAACCTTGGAGTTCTTTGTAGATGGGCTTCCGGAAAAGAAGTTGTAACTCGTTGGTATGAGTATCCTATCAATCCTATTAAGCCCTGGGCCGAGATGTTACATCCTCAAAGCTATGTGAGAGAGGGAAAAAGAAGAAACACGATGTAATACCCCGACCCAGGGCTTAATAGGATTGATAGGATACTCATACCAATAAGTTGCAACTTCTTTTCCGGAAGTCCATCTGCAAAAGAACTCTTAAGCGAGCTTGGCCCTGGAGCGATGGGTGACCGACCGGGAAGTCCTTTCTGGGTGCGCAAGAGTGAGGACAAAGCGTGCAGAAAAGACTGGTGTTGGTCTGTGAGGGTAGTCTATATCCTAGTTAAGCTGCCAGATGTAAGCGGGCCCGGCCTGGGAGAGGCGGGATGTTCCAGTTGGTATCAGAGCCATACTTGACCTTAGGACGAGACCATTAGGACTAGAAACTAGTGTATGAGCCGACAACTCTGTCTAAAAATTATTTACGAAAACACTTTTCCCCTCTGCCTTGAGTTTTAATGCTAACACGATTACTCTTCCCCACCTTGAATTCTTCCGCTAACTAATCTTACCTATTCTAAAAAGTTAACCCATAAGAAGTGGACTTCCCTTTTGATTGCCCATGATAGACCGATAGATGTGTAAGACTATAAAGGCTCAGGAGTTGCCTTAAGTCAACACTATGCATATAGGAGTTGTAATGCTGCCTGATCGCCTGGATCTTTTTTGCTTCTTACGCTTCTTTGCGTTATATTGCCTGAGTGTAGGCTATGGAATTATTTTATATACGTGAGACTCCAGGAAACGCCCATAACCCACAGGTCCCAGGATCGAAACCTGGCTAGCTGAAAACCAAGATCGCTATATACCCAAATGAGCGACCCTGACCACCAGCTGGAAGTACAGGACCAAAGCAGCATATCTTTACCACTCTATTTCAAAATTGATTTCAGATTTTTAACTCTATGCATCTTCGAAATTGCCTCCCCACTTGGGATTGAAAAGATTCCTTTTCTCTAATTTTAAAAGCAACTCCATTTCAAATGAAAAATGATTTCAAAACCTTCTGAACTTCCAAAAGAAAATGTTTTTCGCTCTTCTGCTCTACATACCATGTATTTAAAAGCTCTTTGCAAATGATTTGAAAATCCACTGTTTTCCAAATGGTGTTACAAAAACTTCTTTCAAAAGGCAAAAGTTTTACTTTTAACAAAATGATTTCAAAATAGGAAAATCACCGGCTTGAATTTTGTTTAAAAAGCTTTTTGATTTCACTCAAACCTCCAATCTATTTTCAAGTAAACTCTATTTACAAATAGAACTTGATCTATTAAATAAATACCTGCGAAAAGGGTATTCTCACCTCTTGTAAAAAGGAATTTAACAAAACCAAAATAAGTTTTTCTTTCAAACTTATTTTTACCATGGAAAAAGACGGTTTTCGAAAACCAAATTCGATTGCGAATGCTGTGCTCTTCAAAAATGAGAAGTGATGCTATGATTAAAACTGGTTTTGTTTAAAATTAACAAATGAAGTGATGCTTTGATTTGAGAACTGAGCCAAGCTTTGAAAGTTGTTTTAGAAAATGGGACATTCAAAGATTTTTACTTTCAAAACTCGCATCGATTGCAAAACCCTTTTCAAAATTTTCTCGATACCAAAACCTCATAGAAACGTTCTCTAATTTCCAAACAAGGTTTCAAATCAACCATCGTGAAAGGTTTTTGGGAGATTGTAAAATGTTTTCTCTTCAAAATGGTTTCAACTCCGCATACCCCCAGTTTTAAAAATCCTTGACAAGAGACCATTGCGAAGAGATTATGAAACAGTTTAATTTCTAAAATTCTTCCCTTCAAAAGACACCAATACTTTAGAGTTCAAAAAAAGGGGCTACCACCCATTTCCAAATAATTTGGAATTGATTTCGAAATTTCGGGTTGTAACCCTCTCCTCTCTGAGTTGTGAAATAAAAAGAATTTAAAAAAATGAGATTCAAAAGAATGATCTTCTAAATCATTTAAAAAGAATTTCCCAAAATGCTCTTTTCTCCCTCTTGCTTGGAATATCAAGCCGATCCTAGTACCTCGATGGGATAAGTCGTTCTCGACCTACGGTACTGCTACGAAACTTGGGGCCCCATGTGTGATGCATCCACATGGCTTGTCGCCGGGCGTATGCAGGTATCGTGGTATGATCATGACCGCCCCCAAATTCTACTTGGCACGATTGAATTTCCGGGTTGGTCTCTATTAAAAAACTCCTTTTGCAAAGAAAAATCGAGTTCATGGAAAAGTTATTATTGTGAAAATCAACTGTATTTAAAAATGTTCAAAACCCCTCTCAAAACCCCACCTTGATATAAAAAGAGAGTAAAATTCATTTCAAACATTTACAAAAGTGAATCCTTCCTGTTTCTAAAATGAAAATCATATTTCTAAAGAAAATAAAAAACTTGATGAATAACTCGAGTTTCTTTACCAACGATTTTCCCTTCTATTTCAAAGTGCCGCTTTAAATAATAATAATAATAATAATAATAATAATAATAATAATAATAATAATAATAATAATAATAATAATAATAATAATAATAATAATAATAAAGTTTTCAAACCCCGTGGCCGCGAACGCCTAGACGCAGCGGCAGCTCACCATCCGCCCTCCCCACGGCGACCCCCGACTGGTCTCGTCTGCCTGCCTCGTCATCGCGCGTCGACTCCGCTCCGACGCTCTTCTTCTCGTCGTCCTCGGCGTCCCCCCTCCGATGAGCCGCAGCAGCCGCGCCACCGACGTCCGCAGCGTCGCCACCATGTCTCGCCGCGACGTCATGCGCGGACTGCGTCACGCCACGAACCGCAACAATGACGTGCCTGGGAACCACCGTCCTCGCCCCGCTCTGCCTCGTCATGCCCCTGTCATCGCGTCTTGGCATGGCGCTGACCGACGTGGAGCCGCGGACGCCACGCCAAGCACCTGCAGCGTCTCCACCCTCGCCTCGTCCTGCCGTCACCGGCCGCACCCCGACAACGACCTCGCCGTGAAGCACTTCGGCATCACCAGGAATGCCGACGTCGTCCACGACGCCGTCCACGCCAAGCAGCAGCCCCGACCAACAGAGCCACAGCTGGCCGCGCATCCTCCCGGCCACCATGTGCTGCACCGACTGGAACCAACTGGAGGTCCAGCACCTCTCCAGCAAGCTTGTCCACTGTCGCCGGTGAGCCCTGAAAGCCTAAGGCTTTGCCCTTCCTTCCCGTTGATGACCTATCGATGAAATTAGACTGAGACCGACCTTCGTGCCGCTCATTCTACCACTGTAGGAAGGCTGCAACCCCGCTGCACTCTTCGCTGACATCAAGCAAAGCCACGACGACCGGCGACGACCCGTTCACGAACACGCTGACGACCACGTTCCCGGAGCCGCACCCTCGCCGCCCCGTACAACTACAGCAGCGATGCGGATCTTCCTGCACAGCCTCGACCCGTCTCGGCATCGACTCGCCATTGCCACAGTATCCTACACCTACAAGCCCTCGGTGAGCACCGCCAACCTTCTCGGACCCACCATGTGTGCCATCGCGTCCCACCCCAGGAACGCACCGGCAGAGCCACCACCGGCTCAGGAAAACACAACGCACTCATGCACACCGGACTAAACCCAACCAATCGGACGACACACCATGAACATATACGACGGGCATCGCCGTCGACATAGGCCTTCGTGCTGTGATTCAATGCCTTGTTGAGAACCCGGCCATGCTCCGCCACCTCCGAGCCACTTGATGCCACCTCCAGCCAGCCTCCGGCCAGCCACAGCCCTGTCCGGCCAAGTCCGCGACCAGCCCGCAGGAGGCCACGACTAGCCACAGCCAGCCAACAGCAAGTCATAGTCGGCCAGAAGCTACCAGGAGATGGCCGAGAGGAGCCGGAACGTGTTGCAGCGAGCCTCACTGTTTTCCTGCAACAATTGACCTTGTCCGGCCTTCGTGTCGTAGCCCTGTTGCCAGATCTTGAGATCCTAGAGATGATGCTGTATTATTGGAGAGCCCAATTAATAGATGATGTCGGACTGTTGGAAAGCCCAAACAATAGATGGTGTTCGACGGTTGGAAAGCCAAATTGATATACGATGCTGGACTATTGTGAAGCCCCATGTTTTACCTTCTTGTACATCTGTCCACTATATTGTACCCTATCCTTACCATCTATTTGTATATGCATCTGTTGTACCCTGTCCTCACGATCTGTCTGTATCTATATCTGTAATACAGGATCCATCCAATCTTAATGCTATGGAAATGTGCTACTCCACTGTCTTGTCTGAGTATGTGTCTTTTTGTCATGTTATTGGTTCTTATCGCTGGACGTCTGTGATGTTTATTTGTGTGCCGTGCCTTCGAGCCGGTTGTGGGATCGTATTTCATTCAGATATTGCGATCGCGGGATTCATCTCGCCATGGCCGCAATGCCGAGAGTAACTCGACCTCGCGTTGCCACTCTCTGACTTTTCGTGCCTGACCCTTATATGCTCGTACCCTACGCGACCGTCGCATTCCTCTGATTCTTGCCGTGACAACCGCATCGCTATGGATCCGAGTAATGACTCAGTGCCAGTGCACCCTAGGTCATGGTACCCTACGAGTGGTTTGCGCACTTGCGTCTGTTACATGTCGCTCTCTTCTGACACCTCGTCTAATCCATGGCGTGCATGTTGGGAGAAGTAGACCACTGCCTTATTATGTTTCTCGCTCTTTTATTTTTCCGTATAGCCCGCTCTGTTCGATCCCATCTTATGCATGGCGATTGCATCAAAGATCGGACTAACTCCTTTTTGTTAGTGAAGCTATGGTCTATATTAGGATCTTGGACCTACGTATGTCAACTCGATCGACTGCTAAAAGCCGTCTTCACAGAAGGTGTGACCGAGAATATAATATGGACGTGCCTAAGCTAGCTCCTCTCTCTTCCCTCACTCTCTCTTAAATTCATGGTGTTTAAGCACTTGTATGATTGTACCCGTTCGAATCACAGCCTTGGTACCCTACAAGTGGATTACACACCCGCTCGCTAATGCGCAACATTTATTACCGGTAATTCCTCGTTCTTCTTTTCTGATCGGCCGTCCTCCGATTCCCGTCTAATCCGTGACGCCCGGATCAGAAGATCGTAAGCCGTGGTGTTTGCTATGGATCAGCTCTAGCCCAAACCATTTATTATTAAACCATGTTGGCTTGGCCGTGACATAAGCTTGTACATAGCAAACCCCACTCTTATTTCTCTTTGGCCCGATGAAATCGGACATACACCGAGAGGGCTAAGCCGTGTACCTTTTATTATTTCTCTACTGTTAATGGGTCTCCATGTCCCATTGTCTTTTGGTGTATTGGGTGTTTTATTGCCTTGTATTGCTTCACGGAGTAGCCATTTCTGGATTAGCAACGATCGTACTGAGACCCGCTGGAGGGGGAGAACATGGGTGAAGTCACTCTGGAGGAGATGACCCAGCAGAATAACTACACTAACTGAGGAGTGCTCATACAACTACTTCCTCGACAACGCAGGTGTCATGGCAGCACCCTCTTTTAGAGAATCCTATTAGACATGACATGTTTAGAATTGCTAGCGCTTTACATTTATTCTTTTGCTAGTATATGATGCATGCTATTACCTAAGACGTTATTACCCTGCTTGCAACCACTCTACCATGCTACCAAGCTTCGCACTCATGCTCCTATATATATATATAACATCTTCCTACCTGCTTGCTTGCATGTTGCACCACTTTATTTATTTAACTCCACTCGCATTATATCTGTGATGTGATGTTGATGGGAAAATTGGGAATGGTTTACCTGAACATGGAATTATCCACTAGACTTAACCACTAGGAGAGCGTGTTGCGTGTGTCTTGGGTGTGTGGTGAGGGTCGAGTCGACCAAGTGGGATACACGATGAGCTGTGTAAGCAAGTCATGCCGGGAGTTGCATCTGGGCATTCCCATGAGAGATACCTGTGGCGGGTAATGGTTTATGAGGAGGTTCCGGGATGGATAGCCTGCGTGGTTTGAAACCCTGTGAATGGAGGCGCCATGATGGCACGGGGAGAGTATCCCCTATGAGAAGATGCCTGCTTGGTCAACCTAGGATCTACTGGTACTCAGGCTCAGAGGAATCCTTTACTGCTCACTCGCTTCTGAATGGGCGGGAGACCGCTGGACTACTTGGTAGGGCGATGCCACTACTACTAGGTTGTGAGGTGATAGGGTGGGCGGTGGCGGATGTTGGAAGTTCCCGCACCGTCCTAGATGCGCAGTACCACTGATTGGGCCCGGTACTGCGTCTCCCAGTCTCAGCGTTTCGAAGTAGGGCCGAAGTTACCCAGGGCTGAGTGGTAGGGTGGCATCGACCTAGGCAAGCAAGCACCCGGAATTCTGCCTAGATGATTGTACAGCATCGATGATGGCTAATCTTATGTGTGGTAAAACCTCTGCAGAGTGTTATGGTTGATCGATCGATACATATGCCGACTCGTCGGCTATGGAACTTTCCTGTGGTCTTTTACTGGTGTAGTGAGTGGTATTCTTTTCTCCCCCTGGATGATGATTGTCCGGTAGTGTGCCCGGTGTGGCAGTGTGCCGTTGAGACAGGACCCGAGAGGGAGTTGGGCCTGTCGACTGAGTGCGAAGTGTGTGTGTGAGGTGGTGTATGGGTGGGATGATGGAATTGGGATAGACTGATGGATGGTGATATAGGATTAAAACTTGACGAACTATTATATAATTTGCTACTGGATACTACTTTGCATGCTCTTAAGATGCAAACCACAGCCAAATATTAGGATCGCCAGATCATTTATTTTCTCTTTTCCACTAAAGCTCATCGGTGCTGACCATGGCCTGCACATGTCTGGCGGTGTGCGGATTACCTGACTAACAGAGATGTGGAGATAATAAGGATTAGAAGGTCTCGTGCCTACGCTCAAGTTTGGTTCAGGAGATGAGGACTATGCTGCACCAAGAATAACTCTGATGGTACGCCTTCACTCGACGACATATTCCGCCAATTCTGATGACGACTAGAAATGCTTCCGCTAGATCAACCCTGTAATAGGTGTCTACTCAGTTGATGCAATATTTTGTAAACATTTACGATGTATGACTGTAATATCAACTAATATATGATAATGTGACGAGATCAATCTATGGTTTATCACATTATAGCTCATTCTGTGGATTTTCCCTTCGTGGAAAATCTAGGATGTTTCAGCAAGTATCGATGAAACTTTTTATCAGTGAAGTGTGTCCCTCCGTCACTAATGACCATCCTTGGTGTTCCAAACCTTGAAAATATAATCTCTTCGAACATCTTCTTTGAATGTTTGGAATCAGCATTCATGCATGGCATAGCTTCTACCCACTTGGATACATAGCCAACTGCCATCAGAATGTATTCACAATTTCTTGATTTCACAAATGGTCCCATGTAATCAATTCCCCAGACATTCAAAGAGCTCGATCTGGAGATTGTTGGTGAGTGGCATAGCATCTCTTGCATTGATATTTCCGTGCCTCTGACATGATCCACATCTCCTGACAAAGTCTTCGGTGTCTTCATACATAGTTGGCCAAAAGAACCCACTCTGCCAGATTTTATCATGAGTGCGGAATGCTCCATAATGACCTCCATAGGGTGATGCGTAGCATTTCTGAATGATCTGCATGCCCTCTTCTACTGGTACACATCTTCTAAGTAATCCATCTGAACAAATTCTAAAGAGGTATGGTGGATCCCATATGTGGAGACAACTTTCATAAATGAGCTTCCTTTTATTTTCCCCTGGTGGTACATAACCTACAACCATAAAGTTGACAATATTCGTGTACCAAGGGTCTGACTTGGTCACTTTAACCAATATGTCATCTCTCAATGAGTCATTAATAGGCAATTCCTGAGGTTTCTCAAAGTGTATTCTAGACAAGTGATCAGCAACTGGATTTTCTATTCCTTTTCTATCTTTAATTTCTAAGTCAAATTCTTGGAGTAACAAAATCCATCTTATCAAACGAGGTTTAGCATCTTTCTTAGTAAGAAAATATTTTAAAGCAGCATGATCAGAATAAACAATTACTTTTGCTCCTACTAAGTAAGATTTAAATTTATCAATAGCAAAAACAATAGCCAGGAGTTCTTTTTCAGTTGTTGCATAATTTAATTGTGCCCCTGTCATAGTTTTACTAGCATAAGCAGTTGCATGATGCTTCTTATCTTTTGTTTGTCCTAATACTGCCCCTACATCATAATCACTAGCATCACACATAATTTCAAAAGGTAAAGACCAATCAGGGGGTTGAATTATTGGTGTTGATGTAAGTGCTTCTTTAAGAATATTCAAAAGATTTTAAACATGCATCATTAAAGTCAAAAGGAACATCCTTAGCTAGCACGTTAGTCAGTGGTCTAGCAATATGTGAAAAATCTTTTATAAATCTGCAATAAAAACCACAATGACCAAGAAAACTTTGGATCCCTTTTATATTAACAGGTGGAGGTAGTTATTCAATTACTTCAATTTTTGCCTTATCTACCTCTATACCTCTTTCAGACACTAAATGTCCTAGCACTATTCCTTCTCTAACCATAAAATGACATTTTTCCCAATTAAGGATTAAGTGCTTTTCTTCACATCTCTGCAAAACCTTATCTTGATTTTCTAGACAATCATCAAAAGTTTTCCCATAAACTGAAAAATCATCCATAAAAACTTCCATGATTTCTTCTATCATTTTCAGAAAATATAGACATCATACATCTTTGAAAAGAAGCAGGTGCATTACATAATCCAAAAAACATTCTATGATAAGCATAAGTTTCATAAGGACATGTAAAAGTGGTTTTGCTTTGATCATCAGGGTGGATAGGAATTTGGTGATATCCAGAATAACCATCAAGGAAACAAAAGAAAGAATTATTTGCCAAACGCTCTAACATCTCATCAATGAAGGGCAGCGGAAAATGATCTTTCTTAGTTGCTTTATTGAGTTTTCTATAATCTATACACATTCGCCATCCTGTAACAGTTTTCTGGGGTATCAATTCATTTTTTTTTTATTTTAAACCATGGTCATACCACCCTTTTTAGGTACAACTTGAACAGGGCTTACCCACTCACTATGCGGAACAAGATAAATAATCGCAGCATGCAAAAGTTTCAAGACCTCTTTCTTAACAACTTCCCTCATCGCATTTTAAAGCCAACGTTGGGGCTCTCTAGAAGGTGTAATTTCTGGGTTGGTTGGAATACGATGGGTGCATAAAACAGGACTAATACCGTTAAGGTCTTGGAGTGAATAACCTAAGACAGTTATTAATCTAAAAGTCTCTTCATTAGAAAGTTTATCACTAATAATCACGGGAGAATTTTGATTGTTATTCAGAAAACATACTTAAGACCAGAAGGTAGTTGCTTAAGCTCAATAGAAGGCTTAGGTGGCTCTAATAATTCATCCAGAGGTTCAGGATCAATTGGATCCTCCTCCTCTTCATTAATGAAGAACTTGTATCATCCTCTAATTTAGGTTCAATAAATTTCTCAAATGACACAGCCTTAACTTCTTCTATCGGATCTAACTCAGGAGGTGGCTCTGCCTTAGCTTTTAATGCATGAGTTATAGGCACTGAAAGATTAAATCCTTTCCCAAGTTTAATATCTAAATTGCCCGCACAACCTTCTTGCAAAAGTTTTCCTATTGGTAATCCAATCATTACATCGAAATCCCAAACATCAAAGATATAGAAATTTAGCAAAATTCGGAATTCATTAATCACAATAGGAAGAGAACATAAAATACCTGAACTAGGAATAATATGTCCTGAATGATTTTTCAATAATTTATTTGTAGGAATTTATGGTATATCTTTCAAGAATTTTTCAGAAAATGTAAGAGACATGATATTGACACCTACTACTGGATTATAAAAGGCATCAAAAGGATATGCATCAATTTGACAGTTTAATAGTAATGGCAGGAGAATTCAAACGAATTATATCATTTGAAAAATCAGATTCTATCAACCACTCATTACTCATAACAAAAATTAATTCTCTTGTTATCTCTCTAAGGAATTTTAAATCAGCAGGATATGAAATATTAAAACTTTTAAAATTCATAGAATCTTGTGGTTTTATAATTTTATGATAGCGTGAGGTGTTTCCAAAATCATCAAAAAGTTCATCCTCAAATTCAAGCATAAAATCAGAAATAGGAATTACCTCCTTCTCATTAGATAGTTCAGGTAAAGGTTGAGATGAATCAGACAAAAGTTTAGAATCAAATGAAAAAATTCATCTTCTAACAACCTTTGTTTTTCTTCAGGAAGATCAATTAAGATATTAGTAAGGATAGTTTTAGCATGTGAAGCAGTAATATGCATAAATGCTCCTCCTGCGGCCAAATTAAGGTATTCTTTATTTTTATCATCAAGGCCTAAAAAGAAATGTTGCAAAAGCATAGGTTCTGCCAAAGCAAGATTAGGTCCAGAATTTATAAATCCATCAAAGCATTCCCAAGCCTTGCCTAATGATTCGTTATCTAATTGTTTAAATCCAATAATTTCAAAACGAAGTTTAGCGACCTTTTCGATAGGGAAAAATTTAAGACAAAAATTAGCACGCAATACTTCCCAATCTCCTTGGCTACTCCCAACATGGCGATTATACCATTTCTTTGGTTTTTCCGTTAGTGAAAACGGAAAGAGTTTCCATCTTAAAGTTTCATCTGCCATGCCCTTAATGTGCAAACATGAACATGTCTGCTCAAAATCAGCTAAATGGGAATAAGGGTTTTCGCTAGAACCACCAGAAAAAATGTGATCCTGAACTAACTTAATTAATCCCGGGCGTAACTCATAGCCAGATGATGTGATAGGTAAAGATGATTCTTTTGGCTGGAGATATGATCCCGATGGTGCTCCATATTGATATAAAAGTTGGGACGTGGGTTCCATACATTAAAAGGGTAAAAGGTAAAAGATAAAAGTATAATACAAGATTAAGATAGACTAAGCCAAAATCAGCAAATCGTTCCCCAGCAACGGCGCCAGAAATGCTTGTTGGTATAAATTAACTGCACTCTGTAAAAGATTATTTTTATCAAGGTATCCGCAAGTACACAGATAAAACACCGATGTAGCACATCACCAGACAATCCAGGTTTTAATATCGAACCCAAAGGAACAGTAGGTGATGTTGACTAGGTCTATTGGCTCTTAACCCGATAACACAATCAATCTAGAGAATGCCAAGAATGAGGAGATAACAAATGATTATCTAAATCCGACAACCGGTAAACTTTGAATAATATCGTTCTAATCAGGCAGTGAAATGAATAAGAGGCCAAATCAGAGTTCCCTCCTACCAGACACTTATACACCTATCGATCCTTTCGACGGGAAGTGGACTACAGAGGACTCAACACAGCTGTTACCTACGCGATCTACCACTATCCGGCCAATCAGGGGACATTCACAAGTAATTATAGCCCAGACACCACGTCTACACTACAAACTACTACTTCAACCAAGAAGCTACCAAGATCAAAGCACTCAAATAGAGTTGTAAACTTAAGAACGAATAAGAACAAATGCTTATTTGAATCAGGATGTTGAATACAAAAGTACCTCAGAACGCAACTCTGGGCGAGGGAGCTGAATCCCGACGAACACAGCTACGAAGAAGCTCCGACAGGCCGGGACTCCTCCGAATCTCTACTCATCTACTCTATCTCTCTAATCTCTCTCTTGATTGCTAGCCTAGATCTAGTGGATATCTATCTAGTGCTTCAGGGTCTTCATCTCTTGATCTGTCTCTCCTCCAGGGGGTCTGGCCCTCTATTTATAGGCGGTGGGATGCACGCGCTCCGTTAGATCAAACTGACTTAACCAAGGGCCCAGCTGACTCCTAATAGGCGGTGGTACAAGACTCCAGAAGGCAACGGGGAGGAAACCCTAGGGGGCGCCAGCAGGCTCCACCCTAGCGCCGGCCGGCCCCACCCTGGTAGGTCTCGGGCCCCGGTGCTTAGGGTGTGTTCCAGATGCTTCTAGTGTTCTCGTAATGATGTTTCCTTGGCGGTTAAGTTTCGTGGTAATTATGCTCTTTAATCCTTCTTTTAAGCTTTTCTGGAAATTCCCCTAGGAAATAGACAATTCACCAAAACTCGTGGAATCTGTCAGTAATAACCCTATTCTACTGGATATTCATGTTTAATGTAGGGATAATTGATAATAAAATTTGGATGATAACAAGTGTCAACAATAAAATCATATGATAACTACCATTAACAAGTTCCCACACACTTCGGTTATTACTCGTCCCAAGAAAAGGATGGATAACTGAAATCTTAACTAAGAATAAGTATCAACATTCAACCATACCTAGTCATAGCTCTACTGTGGGATTCATGGTGTCCCTACCATGAAACTTTGGGCGGTGAGGAATAGAATAGTCAAAACTGATCACCTTCTTCCTTCAATCTAGTCAACTGGAGTTTTTGTATAAGTTTTTGAAAATAAAGCATAGCTTACCTTCTCATCTTTGTAGTACTCCCGAGTCACTCATATGTGGTATTTGTGGATCCTTACCAAGGCATAGATGGTGTTGCCTTCTCTTTGCCTACTTTTGAAGCTTGATGAGATAAGATGGGAGGCTTTGATGAGATGAGATGGGAGGCTAAGGAAGGGTTGTTTATATCAAGGTCTGACTTGTTTCAGGGTTTCAAATCTTTCCCTAATGGCTTGCGGTGGCAGAGAATGATCAAACATGTTGGGCTTATCAAAAATTAGAAACAAGACTCCAGAAGGTCGACGACATGAAAATGAGGCGACGATCGGGTGCAAGGGCAGTTTGGCTAAGCCAGGAGGTGGCTCGGCTGAACTAGCCTAGTGCCGGTTTGCCATGTGCTTTTTTGTGGTCCCTTCTTGCAATAGTTTGGGTCCAAATTTATTTCCGCTTTGCGAAAAAAGAAGAGGAAGGTATAGGTCCAAGTAAACTTAGTAATCTAATGAGTTCTAATATATCTAATTCCTCAGGGCCTTTAATTGTCTCTAGAACAATTTTGAGACGATAACCATTTACCTTGAATAACGTACCTTCGTCGTTTTGAGGTGTCACCACTCCATGGGACAAAGTGCTTATGACTTTGAATGGTCATTCCCTCTTGCTATGTAGCTTTCCATGCACGAACACCTTCACCCTGGAATTAAAAAGTAATACGTGATCTCCGGGTGCAAAGTCCTTCTTCTTTATCCTCTTGTCGTGCCATCTTTTGGTTCGCGCCATTCATCTAGTCCAGAGAGTTGCATCTTACTTTTTATTCCTACGGCATCTAGATCCATATTCCATCTCTTGATAGCCTAGTGAGCTTTGAACTCTAGCTCAACTGGTAAGTGACATGTCTTGCCATAGACAAGCTGGTAAGGTGACATTCCTATCGGCGTCTTGTAGGCTATTTTGTATGCCCACAATGCATCGGGTAGTCTTGGTAGTTGCTAACTCTATCACAAGAGTGTAGCCAAAATATATCCCTAGCAACAGTGATAGAAATGCTTATTGATACCTCTAAACACAATCAACGGTGTTGTCAGTACCTCTGCTAGAAGTACGAGGTAATGGCTCTATAGGATAGAAAATGGGGACTCTGCAAGCGCACAAAACTATCGTGTAGCACATCGCTTCGGAGTACCGGGTGTCGAATTTATATTAATCCCAAAGGAAGGAGGGTGATTGTGATTCCTATGTTTTGGTAATTAAAGGTCCAGATAAGGTAAATGGGGTAAACCTTAGTGAGGATAAATAGTTGAAGGATAGCTAAGGTGGGACACCAAATGGGATAAACCCTAGTAAGCATAAATAGTTGAAGGATAACTAAGCTGGAACTCTGGGATAACTCTAGCAGTAAAGATCACAGGTGGTAACCAGTCTTAGAGAGAGTGTGTACTTGTTAATAAAGAGACACGCTAGTACCCAGTTCAATAGAACAGGAGAATCATGCCCTACAGCCTTACAATTTAATAACTAGGCCAAACATGGTGGAATCCAGAGGATCTTATGTCACAGAACCGACCAATTTATACGAGCACAAGTACAACGATCGCATTTTTAATAGCAATCAAGTTGCACTTGAGCCAATATAAACTTGGTAGTCCAGAAATCTCGAAGGATTTCAAACATTTTCATACCCCAAGGATCATTCATTCAGCAACAACCGATCACATGATACATAAGTTCGCAACCGAATTTAAACATCAGAGTACAACATAGTCTTTTACACAAATACAGTAGTAGCGGAAGTCAACATAGTTTTACACCACAGAGTTCAAATACATGTACCAACACCTGACCACGTCACAGCATTCTTACAACGACTAAGGATAGATAATGACCCTGCCCTTAGGTCCTACTCTTCTTCGCCCGCAGGGGTGAAGCAGCTCTTGCAGTAAGCATAGTAGACTACACCATCTGCAACAATGGGAATAAAACCCTGAGTACTCGATTGTACTCAGCTAGACTTACCCGACAGGGAGTAAATAAAAAGACTCTCAAGGATATGCAGGCTTGTTCGGTGGAGCTCAGAGGATAGCAACATTTTGCATAAAAAGCATTACTACAGTAGTTCCTCAACTTATACATTTAAATGTGATTCAGCTTCGATTTTAGTTGAGCTATTTAAGCTAAGATTTGCCACTACACTAAGCAATCACTGAATATTATAGCAATCAATAAAACCATCTGATTTTTGATATCCACAGATATCAACCTCATCTCACCATAATCATTATGTTCAAGTTATTAGCCTCTACCTCACCAGAAGATCAGTTCAGTTTCTCACTAACCAAGAGAGATGGCGATTCGAATCGATTTTACCAGCTGGCAAATATGCCAATCACAAACCCTGTCAGCCGAGCCACTGGCTTCTTGGGTCACCGTTAAATCTTTCTGAGACATAATATGTATCGCTGGGTCTGGGGGCCCCATATTCTCAAAGACGAACCCACTTCCAGGAAGCCTCAGGTCCTTGACCTGCCCTTGGTAAGATGGTGTCTCTGCACATACTTCCTACCTCTAGAATATATCTACCTTATCAGCCCCAATTCCCAGCTCAGAAAGAAATACTTGGCTTCGCGGTCAGAACGACTTATCGGACCAGCTATGTGACGACGTCCTTCAATCTCAACTGATGTCTGGTGGCCTCAGTCCTAGTCGGCCGCAAGCAGCACCGAAGACGGCATGACCTTCACCATGTCATGCGGCTCCCCGCTACCTAGCCTTGATTCTCTCATTAGACACTGTGGCATGGTGGCGCATATAGTCCATCATATGGAATCCATCCCCAACATCATCATTAGTAACCACCTATGCTCGCGAAGGACAGGAAATCCCTCGACTTCTACCGGTCTAAGCATGAGATCGAACCCATCCCTTGTCTAGTAATAACTTCAGGATCAAGTATAAGTGGACAAAGTATAAATGCAGTAACGGTATCATATCAACTCCTATACTTAAGTGCACAATCATACCGTTTAATAAAGACCAGTGCATTTATAAAAAGAATAGGTGGAGGCTTAGCGATGCTCCGGGGCTTGCCTTTCACGAAATTAGATGGCTGGTGGTCGGAGCACTCAGGAAGTTCAGCCACCTCCTCCTGGCCTTCGGGAACCTCCGACACCTCAATCTCCGGCGGAACTCCTTCCTCCGGTGGATCGAACTGCAAAAGCGTCACTCCTCCCGGCGATCTTGTATGCATGATATGCATATATGAGAACTGAGAATGCACATGTAATGCAAGGTAGAGATGCACAACTTAAACCATGAGATGCAATCAGTTTAACAATCCACACTCATTTACTGAGTACGTGCATATTTCTTCTCTAGACAACCAACTCATACTCACCCTTCTTAAGCAAGGCATAGAGCAATTTCTTGTCTTTCGTAAGAGGTCTACAACCTGCACTAACCATTCAACTTACATCAACTCAACTAGCTATTAATCATTTTGAGCTAACAAGCATGAGCAACACATAAACAAGAATAGTACCCTTGCTACCCTAAGCTCAAGTTAGGATCAGATTCATAGTGTTCAACATAGTGGCAATGCTAGACCACCACAAACGGCATGAAAACATATTTTAACGAACTAATACTTGCTTAAAAGCAATTAAACAAACCCTAGCTTAAAACTAGACCCACTCTTTACTGTGCCCAGAAAAATCAAGTCAGTTGGACAAGTATAACAGTCTACACAAAAATAACAAACAACCAGCCTTTTAAGCAATGGAAAATACTTAACACAGTGAAAAGTATCAAATAATAGATTTCCCATTTTTCTTAGCTTCTTCACAACATAACATGGTTCAAGGAAAAATATTCATGACCATATCCTTAACACATTAAGCATGGTGATTTTTGCAAGATTAAAGCATAAAAGGCACATTGTACACGACATCATATAAATAACAGTGCAACACTAGCAAGCATATTTTTCCCAGATTCTAATTCCCTAAACAAGATTAATGCAAGTGGAATCACATTTTTAGCACATTCCTATAATTACTTATGCATTTATCAACTTTGCAAGCAATTAACAAATTAAATATAACTGCACAGAAAAGTTATCCAAAAAGCACATGTTATATTTTTCATATATAGAGTACAGAAATACAAACCCAACAAAATTGGTTTCACCTCATTTGGACACTCCTAGCTCCAAATATGAATTTTGGAAGATTTTACACATTTTCTGAAAATCAATTACATTAATCCTTTAAAATGAACTCGATTCAAAATGCTACAAACACCCGGCTCAGTGCACCCGAGGCGTCCCAGAGTGACTGACCGGTGGGGCACCCTGGTCAAACGGGTCCCACACGTCAGAGAGAGAGACAGAGCCGCCGGCGCTGACCGGCCCTATCTCGCCGGCGGCGAGGTCACAAGCGGCACCAAGGGCACCTACGTGTTCCCGAGAACGAGACGAACCCGATGAGCTAACTCCCGAGACCTAACCGTCACCGGAGCACGCTCAACGGTGGCCATGGCGAACGGCGGCGGTCCGGCGAGCATGCGCCGACCGATTCCGACCATCGCCGGCGAGGCTAAGCTCTGTTGCACAACCCTGGAACCCTAGCGGACCTATGACCGCGGCGAATCAAACTATTACGCACGGTAACACGCTGACCACTTGCGCACGGCGGCACTGGCGGTGAGCAGCGCTCCGACGAACTCGTGTTCCGACGAACCTGAAGAACGAACGGCCGAACCGGCTCCCTAGGCTAGCTCTACGACTCTTGGAGACTTCCAGACGAGCAAGAACTAGAGGTGAGAGCCACGACGCAGTGCTTGTCGCTGCGAGCAGCGAGCTCGGCGGCACTCCGGCAATGGCACGGCGGCGAAGGGCTCTAGGCGCTATACCTGGCCTCGGCTGGTTCCAGAAAGGGGCGGGGAAGGTGGAGCAGAGGATGGCGAAGCTCGGGTGGAGATGGAGCGGTCGGAGACGGTGTGGTGGCGGTGGATTTCACCGCGGTGTCGTCTCGGCAGCCAATGGCGATGGCGGAGAAGGAGAGAGCGAGCAGAGAGACGAGAGAGCGGGGGAGAGTGAGAGGGAGCGTGCTGGGGGACAGGATGAAGTGCCCCTTTTGTACTTGCAGGGCGACGGCAGGCGGGCGTGGCCCGACGCCGGTGTACGGTCGCCACTTGGCGCCGTTTTCCTGCGGCCTCGCCAGCTGTTCGGCTGAATGCCGATTTGAATCGGCTGGATTCAGTTCAGTGAGCAGACTGAAACTCGACTTTTGATCAAGCCTTATCTCGTGATCCAGTGAGTGTTAGTCCAAAACTTCACTAATGCCGATTGAAGTGCTACATGAGTACTCCATTTCGTATTAGAACACTTTACTCTAGATCGGCATGTATTGAGAGATATGGATCAAGGAACACAGCTACTTTGAAACTGAAAAACCACTTTTAGACTTAGGAAAGTTTTTGAACTTTAAAACAGCCCAAACTTGCACTAATTCAACTTTTTGACCACCTTCCACCCATTTTCATGACTTGACCCTTAAATAAAGTTTGTTACTTATAAAATTCTACACAACTTTGATTAAGGGTGCACTGGCATGCAAAGTCTCTAAATTACCCTTCTTGTTTGGTCAAACAAAATAGCTTTAAAAGGGTTTTCTAGTCAGCTATGAGGTAAAGGGGTATTTTGGGGATTTCACCAACATGAACATTGTTCCAAATGTTATCCCAAACATGTCTAAAGCATTTAGAACAATAAACAATCATCACATTTGCATGCTACCCTATCAAGCACACTCTAGGCATATAAGCACACATGTAACATATATTTGAATTTAAGTCCAATCAAATGATGATGATGCATGATATGACATGATAAATGCTTGATGGCATGCAAATGCAAGTGTGAAAATAGTAACTAACACTAGGGTGTTACAGCCCTTTCCCCCTTAAGAGAATCTCGTCCCCGAGATTTAAGTTAATTACCATTGTTTATGGAAAGAGGGATAGACTTCCTTGAGATAATCCTCTCGCTCCCAAGTCGCATCCCAATGACTTTGGTTGTTCCACACCACCTTGTAGAACTTGATCACTCGGCTACGGGTGACTCTTTCCTTGTAATCTACCACTTGTATAGGCTTCTCTTCATATGTCAGATCTGATTTTAACTTGATATCACCAAGATCCACTTGTTCTTCCGGTACTCGCAAACATTTCTTGAGTTGCGATACATGAAAGACATTGAAAATAGTGGACAGGTGGGGTGGCAACCGTAACTTGTATGCCACTTTCCCACTTCTTTCCAGAATTTGAAAAGGACCCACAAACCTTGGAGCTAACTTTCGTTTTACTCCGAAACGTTGTACGCCCTTCATGGGTGACACCTTCAAGTACACATAGTCACCAACTTGAAATTCCAACGGTCTTCGACGCTTGTCCGCATAGCTCTTTTGGCGGGTTTGTGCGGCTTTGAAATGCTGCTGAATGGTATGCACACGTTCTTCGGCCTCTTTCACAAAGTCAATTCCGTAGTACCTCCTTTCTCCTGGTTCAACCCAGTTAAGAGGAGTTCTACATTTGCGCCCATACAAAGCTTCAAAAGGAGCCATCTGAATACTCTCTTGATAGCTATTGTTGTATGAGAACTCTGCTAATGGTAACCATTCTTCCCACGAGCCTTTGGAAGATAAGACACAAGCTCTCAACATATCTTCAAGAATTTGGTTTACCCTTTCAGTCTGACCAGAAGTTTGAGGATGATAAGCTGAACTGCGAATCAAGTTGGTCCCCATACTCTTGTGTAAGTGTTCCCAGAAACGCGCAATAAATTGCGGACCCCTGTCAGAGACAATGGTTCTAGGTACACCATGCAACCGAAGTATCTAGGAAAAGTAGAGCTGTGCCAACTGATGAGGAGGATCTGTAGTTCGAACTGGTAAGAAATGTGCAATCTTAGTCAACCGATCTACAATCACCCAAATCGAATCATGTCCTTTTTGTGTTAGAGGTAACCCAGATATGAAGTCCATGGTTGTCTCATCCCATTTCCAACCTGGAACTGGTAAAGGTTGCAATAAACCGGCTGGTTTAAGATGAATAGCCTTCACACGACAACAGGTATCACACCTAGCCACATAAGCCGCAATCTCTTTCTTCAATTTGGTCCACCAGAACCTAGGCCTTAAGTCTTGATACATCTTGCTACTGCCAGGATGGATAAACAACTTGGACAAATGAGCCTCGTCCATAATCTGATTTCTCAACTCGCGGTCTTTTGGTACTACCAAGCGGTCCTTGAACCACAATATACCTTTTTCATCTACTCGGAAATGAAGTATTTCTTGTTCTTTCATCTTTCTCTTGATGTGATATATGCCAGGATCTGTTTTCTGACCTTCAATAATCTTGCTTTCCAAAGTACAACTGAGAGTAATATTATTCAACACCATCGGATGCACAAGATTGAATCCGTCCGCTAGCAAAGGCTGCAATACATTGCAATGAGACTTTCGGCTCAAAGCATTGGCTACGACATTAGCCTTGCCCGAATGGTAGTGTACTTCTAGATCATAGTTTTTGATCAACTCCAACCACCTTCTTTGCCTCATGTTCAACTCAGGCTGAGTGAAAATGTACTTGAGGCTCTTGTGATCGGAATAGATATGACATTTGTGACCCATCAAATAGTGGCGCCAAATCTTCTATGCATGAACCACAGCGGCAAGTTCCAAATCATGAGTAGGATAATTCTGCTCGTGCTTTCTCAACTGACGCGAGGCATAAGCAATGACTCGGCCTTCTTGCATGAGCACACATCCTAACCCAGTGCCACAAGCATCACAGTACACATCAAAAGGCTTTTCAATATCAGGTTGTGCAAGAACTGGAGCAGTGGTCAACAATGTTCGCAAGATGCGAAAAGCTGTTTCACACTCCGCACTCCACACAAACTTGGTATCTTTATGCAACAACTTGGTCATAGGTTGAGCTATCTTAGAGAAATCTTGAATAAAGTGGCGATAATACCCAGCTAACCCCAGAAAACTACGAACCTCAGACACATTGGTAGGTGACTGCCAATCCAACACCTGCTGAACTTTTGATGGATCTACAGAAATACCTTCAGCAGATAAGATATGGCCTAGGAAAGGCACTTTAGTCAACCAAAACTCACACTTGCTGAACTTAGCATACAACTTATGCTTCCTGAGTCTAGTCAGGACTATCCTCAAGTGTTCAGCATGATCCTCCATGTTTTCAGAGTACACCAGAATATCATCAATAAAGACTACCATGAACTTATCCAACTCAGGCATGAATACCGAATTCATCAGATACATGAAATGTGCAGGAGCATTGGTTAATCCAAAAGACATAACCAAATACTCATACAATCCATACCGAGTGGAGAAAGCCGTCTGGGGAATATCTTGTGGTCTGTTCTTAATTTGATGATACCCAGATCTCAGATCAATCTTGGAGAAAACCTTAGCCTTATATAATTGATCAAACAAGATATCAATACGAGGTAGAGGATACTTGTTCTTAATTGTCACAGCATTAAGTGGCCTGTAGTCCACACACATACGCAAAGTTTCATCCTTCTTCTTAACAAAGGTTGCAGGACAGCCCCACGGAGAAGAACTAGGACAAATAAATCCTTTGTCCAATAACTCCTGGAGTTGTTTCTTGAGTTCAGCTAACTCATGAGGAGGCATTCCATACGGCCTTCGAGAAATAGGTGCCGTACCGGGGATAAGTTCTATTGCAAACTCCACATCCCGATCAGGAGGAAGTCCAGGAAGATCATCCAGAAAAACATCAGGAAACTCACACACTACCGGAATATCATGGCCAGTTGCAACTTCCGCCGTGAAGCAAAGAGTAAAAAGGTCTCCCCTTCGTGGCAAGAAAACTTGAAAAGTACCTTTTCCCCGAGGTTCTTTTAATGTCAGGGTTCGGTTAGTGATGTCCAACACCGCGCCTTGCCTGTTCATCCAACTCACCCCAGAATTACATCCAAACCTAACCTGGGCAACACAATGAGGTGACTAGCAAAGCTTCTACTGCTAATCTCCACACTTGCGTGCTTAACACCCTCACGTGTGCAGATTTCAGCCCCCGCTGATGTTATTCGAAAGTTACATCCCAAATCAACAATTGGAAATGAATGCTTTTGTGCAAATGCTTGACTTACGAAAGAATGCGATGATCCGGAGTCAAACAAAATAATGGCAGGATGTTGATTCACAGAAAACGTACCCGCAGTGACTGGTTCACCCTCTGGAATCCCTTCAATAGAAGTGTGGTGCACACGCCCCTGCTTTGGATGAGGGCAATAGCGAGAGATATGTCCCTGCTGACCACAATTGAAACAAGGCCCAAGACCTTGATTGGTTTTTGCTTGGGAAGTATTGCCTAAAGGAACATTGTTCTTGTTCAAAGACACTGTGAAACCCTTCTTGTAGCGTTGTGGTGCCGGCTGCTGTTTCTTGGGAGGAGGCCTGAATTTTGCTCCAGGAACAGCCCGACGGTAAGCAGGGCGATTTGCCATAGCACGACTATCTATTGAAGCCCTTGGCTGAGAAGAACCTCCTTCAAAGGGCCTCTTGCCTCCCTTGGAAGCAGTGTGCAAGTTGTTCTGTTTCTCTTGAATATAAGCTTCACTGATAAACTCGTTGAAAGTTGTACGAGGATTGTTAGCCATAGTCTTCATGAGCTTGGTACTAAGGCCTCTCTTGAAAGCTTCAATCTTCTTTTCATCAGTATCCACCATCCACGGAGCGTACCATGACAGATTGTTAAAGGCATGATGATACTGAGTGAGGGTCTTGTTACCCTGAGTAAGCTACATGAACTCATTCACCTTCATCTTGATCAACCCCGCGGGAATGAAATGACCCCTGAAATCCTTGGAGAACTGCTCCCAAGTGATATCAGTAACCACAGGGTAGGCGGTCTTGCGATTGGCCCATCATATTCTAGCTTGGCCTTGCAGCAACATAGCAGCAAAGCTAGCCTTCATGGTTTCAGTCAACCGCAGCATAGAGAATGACTGCTCAATAGTGTTCAACCACTCATCAGCTTCTAGTGGTTCAACAGCCTGCTTGAATACCGAAGGCTTAGTGTCCATGAAGTCCTTGTAGTCACTGTACTGGCCATCATCATTCCTGCGACGTCTACCACGGTCACGATTGTTGTTGTTGTTGTTAGCAACCATCTGCTGCAAAATAGCCTGCTGAGTATCCAGGAACTGAGCAAACATCTGCTCCTGGGTACGTAGTGGAGGAGGCGGTAACTCCTCATCCTCATGCTCATTCCCACCACCACTGGTTGACCCATGACGACGGGTATGAGGTGCCATCTGTAGCAAAACACAACAACCATTGTTAGGTGTCAGTTATGCCAAAGAGAACCGAAAGATTATGCCCGGAAGATATCAATGATCATTTTTGATAACCTACAAACGGCACACTAATTCAATAATCATCACACAACCGCACAATAATAAGGCGCAACCAAAAAAGGGGCTTCCAAACTGCATAAGTTACCATTACTTAATTAGAAGTTTGATGGTTCCAGCCCTGAACACACAGGATTCAAATATTACAACCCAGGTTCCAACTATTACGTTACATCAAAGGTTTTCATTACAAAAGAGTGCCAATCATGGCAAGAGCACTAGAAAGAGCCTAATCATCATGATCACTGTCCATGCCGGACACGTTCCCACCATGGTCATCACTCTCGTCAACCGGCACGATCTCCTCGGGGTCTTCTTCCTCTTCCTCACTTGCTTCACCATCATCAGTTGCAACAAAGATCTCAGGAGCGAACTCCGCTACACCCGGAGGATGAAATGGATCAACACGGTTGTTCAGACGATGAACGTCCTGCTGCAGCTCCCAAACCTGCTGCTGACTAGCGCGCAACTCCTGCAGGAACTCATCGCGCTGACATGTCAAGCTCATATGCGATTGTCAAGTTGGCGGCGAAGATCTGCATTCTGCCTCTCAAGCACCTCAACACGGCGATAAGCTGCCAACAAAGCACCCGAGCATCGTAGCAGTTCATTACGACAGGCGGTGAGAGCTACCACCAAGTCATCTGAGCTACGACGAGCAATACGTGCCCACTCTTCAGCTTCTAACCTCTTCTCCACAGCACCATGCAGGGGCTTCAATGCACTTCATCCAACCATCCCTAGTGGAATAATGCATCCTCAGGACAGCAAACATAGCACTCATAGAAGTACCCGTGCTATGAGCACGCTCATCTCTGCCTCGCTCCAAAGAAGCTTGGCCAGACTGAGCCCACTCACCCTGAGAAGCATCCACCCTGGGGAAGACATTTGCTGGCCCCAAATCAGCTCTCTTGTTAAACCTGGTACAAATGTCCGTCAACACCTCGAAAGCTGCGAGCTGTGCACCATCCCATGGCGTCTTCATGTCAACTTCCACCTTTATTCCTGGGAACGACCAACCCCTTCCAAGGACAGGGATTGTCACCGAATCATCAAACCAAGGCTGCACCATGGTTTCCGCTGGCTTCCAGAAATACAGTGGCGGCTCTATATACCCCACTGACTCCAACAACCTTCATAGCACAGTGGGGGTGCCAAACTGCTCCAGAAACAGACCACTCTGCGGCTCACCCTCAACTGCCATCTGGTACATCACAACACCTTTCAGCATTTAGAATAAGATAGAGCAGAACAAATTTTATCTTAGAGGAGAAAAATAGTACAAATAGCTTAAATTAATTTCATAATCATGATGCATGCACGTGCCAACGACCTCACACATAGTATATAATAACTAACGTTATAGTCGGTGGCAGTACCACGTGCTCTCATATGTGTAACTGACCGTGCTACACATTTGCGAAGTTAGTGTACCTGCAAAAGATTCATTTCAGCCCATTCCCAATGTATGCATGGCAACAAGAAGCATTTTCTGCCGGAAATGTTCCTATGAACATTTGCGACCCCAAAAGTAATTACTCCACCTTACTTCCATAAGTACACATATGAATCACATGTACACACTTCAGTAACCATAACACTCACCATCGATCGACGGTTGTTCGATCTTACACTCACATCTCACCTTACCTCAGGCGACGTGGCACATTGGTCCATAAGAAGCAATAAGAAACCGACAGTTCATAATTATCCGCACGATAAAACCAAATGAACCACAAATAGAAACATGATGCAATTTCCCCCAAGTCAGTACTTACATAAGCCACCTAATTACCACATATATATAGGGCTATAGGACTTGGTCATTGGTGCTCATAAGTTTTGCAAACACTTGGTTAAAATCACCTATACACACTAATAGTTGGCAATTAGTTTGTAAAACTCAAAACTCTTTGATTTTTAAATAGTCAAGTGACGGTATATGCTGAATTATGCTCTGGTACCAGCTGTCACAGAACCGACCAATTTATACGAGCACAAGTACAATGATCCCATTTTTAATAGCAATCAAGTCGCACTTGAGCCAATATAAACCCGGTAGTCCGGAAATCTCGAAGGATTTCAAACATTTTCATACCCCAAGGATCATTCATTCAGCAACAACCGATCACATGATACATAAGTTCGCAACCGAATTTAAACATCAAAGTACAACATAGTCTTTTACACAAATACAGTAGTAGCGGAAGTCAACATAGTTTTACACCACAGAGTTCAAATACGAATACCAACACCTGACCACGTCATAGCATTCTTACAACGACTAAGGATAGATAATGACCTTGCCCTCAGGTCTAGTCTTCTTCGCCCGCAGGGGTGAAGCAGTTCTTGCAGTAAGCATAGTAGACTACACCATCTGCAACAATGGGAATAAAACCCTGAGTACTCGATTGTACTCAACTAGACTTACCCGACAGGGAGTAAATAAAAAGACTCTCAAGGATATGCAGGCTTGTTCGGTGGAGCTCAGAGGATAGCAACATTTTGCATAAAAAGCATTACTACAGTAGTTCCTCAACTTATACATTTAAATGTGATTCAGCTTCGATTTCAGTTGAGCTATTTAAACTAAGATTTGCCACTACACTAAGCAATCACTGAATATTATAGCAATCAATAAAACCATCTGATTTCCGATACCCACAGATATCAACCTCATCTCACCACAATCATTATGTTCAAGTTATTAGCCTCTACCTCACCAGAAGATCAGTTCAGTTTCTCACTAACCAGGAGAGATGGCGATTCGAATCGATTGTACCAGCTAGCAAATATGCCAATCACAAACCCTGTCAGCCGAGCCACTGGCTTCTTGGGTCACCGTTAAATCTTTCTGAGACGTAATACGTATCGCGGGTCTGGGGGGCCCTATATTCTCAGAGACGAACCCACTTCCAGGAAGCCTCACATCCTTGACCTGCCCTTGGTAAGATGGTGTCTCTGCACATACTTCCTACCTCCAGAATATGTCTACCTTATCATGCCCCAATTCCCGGCTCAGAAAGAAATACTCGGCTTCGCGGTCAGAATGACTTATCGGGACCAGCTATGTGACGACGTCCTTCAATCTCAACTGATGTCTGGTGGCCTCAGTCCTAGTCGGCCACAAGCAGCACCGAAGACGGCATGACCTTCACCATGTCATGCGGCTCCCCGCTACCTAGCCTTGATTCTCTCATTAGACACTGTGGCATGGTGGCACATATAGTCCATCATGTGGAATCCATCCCCAACATCATCATTAGTAACCACCTATGCTCGCGAAGGACATGAAATCCCTCGACTTCTACCGGTCTAAGCATGGCTAAGCATAAGATCGAACCCATCCCTTGTCTAGTAATAACTTCAGGATCAAGTATAAGTGGACAAGGTATAAATGCAGTAACGGTATCATATCAACTCCTATACTTAAGTGCACAATCATACGATTTAATAAAGACCAATGCATTTATAAAAAGAATAGGTGAAGGCTTAGAGATGCTCCGGGGCTTGCCTTTCATGAAATTAGATGGCTGGTGGTCGGAGCACTCAGGAAGTTCAGCCACCTCCTCCTGGCCTTCGGGAACCTCCGACACCTCAATCTCTGGCGGAACTCCTTCCTCTGGTGGATCGAACTGCAACAGCGTCACTCCTCCCGGCGATCTTGTATACATGATATGCATATATGAGAACTGAGAATGCACATGTAATGCAAGGTAGAGATGCAAAACTTAAACCATGAGATGCAATCAGTTTAACAATCCACACTCATTTACTGAGTACGTGCATATTTCTTCTCTAGACAACCAACTCATACTCACCCTTCTTAAGCAAGGCATAGAATAATTTCTCGTCTTTCGTAAGAGGTCTACAACCTGCACTAACCATTCAACTTACATCAACCCAACTAGCTATTAATCATTTAGAGCTAACAAGCATGAGCAACACATAAACAAGAATAGTACCCTTGCTGCCCTAAGCTCAAGTTAGGATCAGATTCATAGTATTCAACATAGTGGCAAAGCTGGACCACCACAAACGGCATGAAAACACATTTTAACGAACTAATACTTGCTTAAAAGCAATTAAAAAAACCCTAGGCTTAAAACTGGACCTACTGTTTACTGCTGCCCAGAAAAATCTAGAAAAATTACAGTAGATAAAACATTTCCTAGATTAGCCTACTGCTAAAATTTCAAGTCAGTTGGACAAGTATAACAGTCTACACAAAAATAACAAACAACCAGCCTTTTAAGCAATGGAAAATACTTAACACGGTGAAAAGTATCAAACAACAGATTTCCCATTTTTCTTAGCTTCTTCACAACATAACATGGTTCAAGAAAAATATTCATGACCATATCCTTAACACATTAAGCATGGTGATTTTTGCAAGATTAAAGCATAAAAGGCACATTGTACATGACATTTTATAAATAACAGTGCAACCCTAGCAAGCATATTTTTCTCAGATTCTAATTCCCTAAACAAGATTAATGCAAGTGGAATCACATTTTTAGCACATTCCTATAATTACTTATGCATTTATCAAGTTTGCAAGCAATTAACAAATTAAATATAACTGCACAGAAAAGTCATCCAAAAAGCACATGTTGTATTTTTATACATAGAGCACAGAAATACAAACCCAACAAAATTGGTTTCATCTCATTTGGACACTCCTAGCTCCAAATATGAATTTTGGAAGATTTTACACATTTTCTGACAATCAATTTCATTAATCCTTTAAAATGAACTCGATTCAAAATGCTACAAACACCCGGCTCAGTGCACCCGAGGCGTCCCAGAGTGACTGACCAGTGGGGCTCCCCGGTCAAACGGGTCCCACGCGTCAGAGAGAGAGACAGAGGCGCCGGAGCTGACCGGCCCTATCTCGCCGGCGGCGAGGTCACCGGCGGCACCGAGGGCACCTACGTGTTCCTAAGAACGAGATGAACCCAATGAGCTAACTCCCGAGACCTAACCGTCACCGGAGCACGCTCAACGATGGCCATGGCGGACGGTGGCGGTCCGGCGAGCATGCGCCGACCGATTCCGACCATCGCCGGCGAGGCTAAGCTCTGTTCAACAACCCTGGAACTCTAGCGGACCTATGACCGCGACGAATCGAACTATTACGCACGGTAACACGCTGACCACGTGCGCACGGCGGCACGGCGGTGAGCAGTGATCCGACGAACTCGTGTTCCGACGAACCTGAAGAACGAACGGCCGAACCAGCTCCCTAGGCTAGCTCTACGACTCTTGGAGACTTCCGGACGAGTAAGAACTAGAGGTGAGAGCCAGACGCAGTGCTCGTCGCTGCGAGCTGCGAGCTCGGCGGCCCTCCGGCAATGGCACTGGCGGCGAAGGGCTCTAGGCGCTATACCTGGCCTCGGCTGGTTCCAGAAAGGGGCAGGGAAGGTGGAGCAGAGGATGGCGAAGCTCGGGTGGAGATGGAGCGGTCGGAGACGGTGCGGTGGAGGTGGATTTCACCGCGGCGTCGTCTCGGCGGCCAATGGCGATGGCAGAGAAGGAGAGAGCGAGCAGAGAGACGAGAGAGCGGGGGAGAGTGAGGGGATGCGTGCTGGGGGACAGGATGGAGTGCCCTTTTGCACTTGCAGGGCGACGGCAGGCGGGCGTGGCCCGACGCCGGCGTACGGTCGCCACTTGGCGCCGTTTTCCTGGGGCCGCGCTAGCTGTTCGGCTGAATGCCGATTTGAATCGGCTGGATTCAGTTCAGTGAGCAGACTGAAACTCGACTTTTGATCAAGCCTTATCTCGTGATCCAGTGAGTGTTAGCCAAAACTTCACTAATACCGATTGAAGTGCTACATGAGTACTCCATTTCGTATTAGAACACTTTACTCTAGATCGGCATGGATTGAGAGATATGGATCGAAGAACACAGCTACTTTGAAACTAAAAAACCACTTTTAGACTTAGGAAAGTTTTTGAACTTTAAAACAACCCAAACTTGCACTAATTCAACTTTTTGACCACCTTCCACCCATTTTCATGACTTGACCCTCAAATAAAGTTTGTTACTTATAAAATTCTACACAACTTTGATTAAGGGTGCACTGGCATGCAAAGTCTCTAAATTACCCTTCTTGTTTGGTCAAACAAAATAGCTTTAAAAGGGTTTTCTAGTCAGCTATGAGGTAAAGGGGTATTTTGGGGATTTCACCAACATGAACATTGTTCCAAATGTTATCCCAAACATGTCTAAAGCATTTAGAACAGTAAACAATCATCACATTTGCATGCTACCCTATCAAGCACACTCTAGGCATATAAGCACACATGTAACATATATTTGAATTTAACTCCAATCAAATGATGATGATGCATGATATGACATGATAAATGCTTGATGGCATGCAAATGCAAGTGTGAAAATAGTAACTAACACTAGGGTGTTACATCTTAGGGCTAGTTTATCGAGCTACCATCAAAAACACCCATCGTTTCTCGAGCTAGTTTATCAAAGGAGCCAGCTCCAACATTGGAAGAAGAACACTTAGGAGAAGATTTATCTCCTGTGTTTGAAGACATGGCTGAGAAGACGCTGCGCAAGTTCTCTGCCCCAACAACAGAAAACATCCGGACTAGACCAGCAGTCAACATGGGGGAGAATGGATTCGAGCTCAAGCCTGCTCCTATCACCATGGTTCAAGCCAGCCAGTTTTGTGGAAAAGCTCATAAGATGCAAGTGCACACTTACAACACTTTTTAGAGATTTGCAGCACCTTCACGATTAGAGGAGTACCAAGAGATGCTATTTTACTCCGTCTTTTCCCATTTTGACTTTTGGGGAAAGCCAAGCAGTGGTTCTACGCTAACAAAGACAAGAACACTACATGGGACCGATGCTCAACTGCTTTCCTGGCAAAGTTCTTTCCTACAGGCAAGACAAATGCTCTGCGTGGGAAAATCTCATGTTTTCAACAGCAACATGATGAATCATTCACTGAAGCATGGGAGAGATTCCAAGATTACATTGAAGACTGTCCTCATCATGGGATAGAGGATTGGCTACTATTACAGACCTTCTACCACGGGCTTATCTCAAGCACCCGTGAGTCCATAGATGCTGCGGCTTGAGGAGCTTTCCTGTCACTTAAGCTTCCAGAAGCTCAAGCACTTGTTGAGAAGATGGCCTCAAATTCAAACTCTAATGAAGAACATACTCAACCTTGCAAGAGAGGAGGAGGCATCCATCATCGGAAGGAGACTGACATGGTCACTGCCAAGCTAGACCTCATTATGAAGCATAGAGAAGAAGGAAGTCATGCATATCAATGATTCTCGCATGACCTGTGAAGAATGTGAAGATTACAGGCATTCAACTGTTAACTGCCCTACGTTGCAAGAGGATGTGAACTTCATCAACAACAACACCTACTATCGTCCTCAGCAAAATCAAGGATGGAACTAGCCAAATCAAGGATGGAATCAGCAACCTCTACAAGGTAATTACCAAGGTAACAACCAAGGTAATAATTATAATAATTACAATCTTCCGCCTTTAAGAGATTTAGTTGCTGGTCAATCTAAATTGTTAGATCAAATGTCTAGAAAGGTAGCCTCGAATGATAAAGCTTTAGAAAATATAAATACTAGAATGGATACCTTTGCTAAAGAATCAGCACAGCTTTAATAAAATATTAGAATCACAATTAGCTCAGCTTGCTGCTGCTATCCCACCATTTGAGAAAGGTAAAATTTCGGGCCAGCCGGAGGATTTAGAAACTTGCTAACCTTGTTGATATTCACAATGCAACATAATACCAAATTGAGCCTACAGATATACAGTGGATACATCACTCACTACCTGAGAAGATGGGAGACCCTGTAAGACCTATGATTCCTATCTCTATAGGATATCACAACTTTCCAGAGGCTATCTACGATTTCGGCGCAAGTGTCAACATAATGCCCAAGGTAATCTATGAGAAAATTTTAGGTGATCCTTTGTTGTACACAGATATGCGTTTGCAGCTTGCAGATCAAACCATTTGCTACCCCGAGGGTGTACTAGAAGAAGCTGTTATCAGAGTGAGGCAATCATATGTCCCAATTGACTTTGTGATCATGGATACTGGAGGAGATGAGAAGGCACCCATTATCTTGGGATGACCATTCTTATGCACAACCAAAGCCATTATCTATGCGGAACAAGCCAAGATTGTGCTCTCCATTAAAGACAAGAAGGAGAGATTCTCATTCAAGAACCGCATCCTCAAGAATCCAGCAGTCCCAAAGCAATTCCATCAACAAGAAGAGCAACAACAACAACCAGCACCCAAGAAGAAGAACAATAGAAGATGGAGGAAGAACAAGCCCCAGCATGTACCTGAAGGAACCGCTTAGCTAATCAATGCTATTAACACAGAAAATGATCATATGCTCCCGAAACCATTTCCAACAAAGAAAGGTGACCCAGGTGTACCAATCATCGAATGCACAATCAGAGATATCACTTTTCCCGACACCATCTGTGACACTGGATCAGGCGTCAACGTAATGTCCAAAAAGGTATATGATGAATTGTTTGATGATTTACCATTATACCCAACATATATTCAGTTGCAGATGGCAGACCAATCATTGAGATTCCCTGAAGGCATAGTCAAGGATGTCATGGTAAGAATTCAAAATAAATATATACCCGCAGATTTTCTAGTTCTTGACACGCAGGGAGACGATGAATCGCCTATTCTTTTGGGAAGACCGTTCCTCTACACTGCCAATGCTATCATCTGCATCGGGTCTGGATAGATCCACTTCAACCTACCCACCGGAAAGGTACGCTGTCAATTTAAAACACATCTTAACCATGAGCACATCAGGAAGCAACACAACAGAAGGAAATGCCAAGCCCGCCGTCAAGCTGCCCAGCCTCACTGTGGATGGGAGGAGTTCCCTGGTAGGATTGTGAAGTATGAAGACAGCTACAAGGAGCAAGAAGAAGCCGTACAAGCACCACGCTGGAGTCAGCAGGAAGAGGAAGCTGAGAGGAAGAAGAGATGCAGTTACAAGTGGAAGAATGGATAAAGAGAGATGAAGAATCAAGAAAAGCTTACAAGGAAGTGCTGGAGCTAGAAAAGAGAGAAGCAGAAGAGACAGAAAAGAGATGGAAGGAGAAGGAAGAAGCACCTGCTACGCCACCGCAAAATGGGGAATTGACTGAGGTAACCTCAGACAATGAACCTACCGAGTAAGTACTCTCCTCTATCTAAGTCCCGTCGGTAGACTTTAAATTCCGTACCCTAGCCATAAGGTTAGAATGGTAGTTATCTAATTAATTTAGCATTCATTAGTAATTGTGCTTAGCATATTTATTAGTACAATCATTTTTGCATAATAAAACCCACAAAAACATTTACTGCTTTATTTACTACGTCATAAATATTGAAGCCCCATGTGAATGAACCTATGGTAACCCTGTAGGCATATTTAATGTGGTGGCATAAAAATAAAAGTGATTTATAGATGGTAGTAGTATTTATAGTTGCTTTGTTGCATTACGAAAATCCCAAGCCCCATGGAAATAAATATTCCCTGTGGTGGCATAAAAATTAATAAATAACATGCATACATATTTGATTTCTACATAAGAAAATTAGAAAATCCTAAAAAGAGAACCCTGTTAGAATCCTGCTAAAATCTATTAATTAAAATCAACTCAAAGAATAATCAAAGTGCTCATTGGCTGACCGCTAACCCCTTGATAATTCAAGCCTCGAGTTTTGGTTTTCTTGTTGGAGTATAACTATGCAGGAATAATATTATGACTAAGGAGAGAGTCTATTAGTGGCACCCACTAGGACTGCTGCTAACCAACTCACTCTGAAGATCATTCAAGTACCAAGTATTGCAGACATCAAGCTTGGGCAAGGAGCATCCCCTAGTTATCTGGTAACTTTATCTATGCGCTTATTAAGTCTACTTTATACAAACATAAAATGCCAAAAATATGTGAACACATGAAGGTTCACCATAGTATCATAGGAAAATCTAAAATACCAAAAATATGTGGGCACATGAAGGTCCACACCTTTTAGAAAAGAACCAAAAATATGTGGGCACATGAAGGTCCACACTCTTAGAGAAGTTTCCTGATTAGGAAAAGGTGCTTAAGTTTCTGCTGGAAATATAAAATCAATTACTTATCATGGAGTGATACTAAACGTAACCCCTCTCTATAAGACCTGGTATTTTTATTGGCAATTGAGTTTCATAGGACAATACAAGATCAAGGAGCTAGTTAACCCGACATCTCTACGCCGTCGATACACCTGCTCAGAAGGATCACTCAATTTGCAACATCAAAGACCCTGTCAAACGTCAAGCTTGGGGGAGGGCACCCTCCAATTAAAATCCAGTTAAGTATAAGTTTCCTATCCTATTTATCATTATTACTATATCACTTTTTCGCGTGAGTTAGCTAGTAAAATAAAATTTAAAAATCAAATAAATATCTATCTATATATTAAAGTTTGTTTAGAGTCAGTCTAGGCTAGAACTAAATTAAAAATGATGAACATTAAAAGTTTATCTTGGAGATGATGAATAGTTGCTTTGTCACAATACTTTTCAAATGCCTAGTTGTCAAACTTAAATGCTGAGTTTTTAATATTGCTGTTTTAACTTAAGAATTTACTCTGAACCTGAACTTGTGGAGGCATATGTTTGAGCTAAAGCTACTATTTATATTATTCCTAGCATTACTAAGTTCTGAAGATTTATTTCGAAAATTTAAAAATTTACATGATGAGCTCTTGTATCATACAAAATGTGAATTCCTACCAAAGCTATATATTATACATCTAGATAGGAAAACTTTTTGCACATTCATGCTGCTTGCTTTACATTGAGTTTAGTCAACCTTTGTTGTATACCATATGAGAGTCTTGTCATGCTTTTTAAAACCAAGATCATGCACACACTTCAGCACATATGCATTATTCCTACCTTGGGAGTAATCGCGACCATTTCCACTTTCATCAATGTTCATCATGAAAATGTTCTCTCCTGCACTGGGAGTGAACACCAAAAATATATAAACCCCGTAGGACAGCCCTGTTATGATACATGTGGCTATGCAAAAATATAAAAAGGGAGTAAAAGATGGACAAGTGTCCCAGCATTAAAACAATGGGTACTAGATGCCCACCTCTCGAATGAAAAAAAAGAGAGAGATAAAGAAAGAGAATAAAGATAGCCCATGTGTTCCTCCAAGTTACGAAGGAGAATGAATCATTTTCAAAGAGCAAAAGTAGAATTAGAAATAGCCACTAAATACCACATATACACCTATCCACCATATTCCATACACATGCACATCTTGCTTTGATTGTATGCCTCGATTCTCTGTGGATCCATTGTTTGACTTTACAACATATGAATTGCAAGTATGCTTAAACCTTGTTATTGCCACTCCTATAAGCTCCACTATAATCTTTAGTTATAGGAAGGCATAACATTAATGCCTTAAGTGAGATCCATAAATACCATATATACTGAGAGACTTGAGGGTGTCATACAATTATAGCTCTGAGTTTTATTTGAAAATTTGCAAAACTCCGGGATATTGGTATTGTGAAGAATTTGCTACATAGTGCATGACTTGATTGTTTTTTATTCCAATTACTCAAGACTGAGGCAAGAGCTATAAAGCCCCATAGTTAAAGGTAAAATGGGTAAGTTTAAAAGATAGAGCAGTTTTGTCTAATCCGGAGGAGAATCTATGTTTGCAGCATGTGTACTTGCGAAGTATGAAAGCATTGTTGCAACTCCTGATCCAATTACGTTAGTAATTAGGCTTAGTTCGTTTGCCAAGGGATAGGCAAACAGGTAAACTTGGGGGTGTTGTTGATGGTGGATAACGTCAACTTTTATTAGAACTTTAGACACCAAAGGATACATGAATACACACTAGCCTAGGGTTTTAACTGACAGTTTCCACAAGATTTGCATGTTCTGTATTTTTCAGGGGCTATTGCAGAAAAGCATAAAAGAACGGTTAAAGAGCATGATTACCACGTAACTTAACCGCCAAGGAAACATCATCACGAGAACACTAACAGAATCTAGAACACACCCGAAGCACCGGGGCCTGAGACCCACCAGGGTGGGGCCGGCCGGCGCCCCCTGCTAGGGTTTCGGCCCATCTGCTAGAGTCTTCTTCCACCGCCTCTATGGAGTCATCTCAGCCCTTGTTTCAAGTCGGTTTTATCCCACGGCGCACGTGCATCCCACCGGGCTATAAATAAAGGGGCAGACCCCTCTAGAGGCATCAAACCCATCATTCATTCAAGGCATCAAGTTCTCAAGCCATCAAGAGTCTCCTAGTTGATCAAGAGCCTTCTAGTTCATAGTTCTAGCTTAATTAGATTAGAGAGTAGAGGAGTTCTAATTCTTCGGTGGATCTGGAGCCCCGGCTTCTGTCTGGAGCACGGAGTTCGGTATAATTCTAGTTCTTTCTCTATTATTGTATTCTTCATTATGATTAGGGAAACATTGTTCTTAATAGTTCATATGTTCTTGATTACAATAGTATTTGTCTACTTTGATTATATGTCTAGTATAGTTGATTTGATCTTGTTGAATTCATGTAATTGCTCGTATAGCATTTATTCATGCGTACGATGGATAGATGATGAACGATATGTAGACGTGGTGTCTAGGTATTTTGTTTATCTGTGAGTGCACCCTGATGTGTCGGGTCGTGTGGTAGATCACGTAGGTGACAGCTGCGTTGAGTCCTCTATAGTCCACCCCCCGTACGTAGGCCAGCAGGCATGGTCGCGACGTTGGATGATGACTCTGTTTTACATCTTTCCTAGATGATGCACTTTGCATGTGATCATGATATAGCATTAGTCAAACAATGATTGCTAGATGTAATTGCATTAATTAGAGTTATTCATTGATGTAGTTATAGAATTACCTTTGATATTAATTCCTTAGTTTATCCATTGGCTAGCTATTACTATGACTAGAGAAGTGCTCTGATGATTATCTTTTATTTATGATGCTTGATCATATGTATTACTTTTATCTTTATTTACCTTGTGACCTCTATCTGTTATGAGTAGAGTAAATGACATCGGTAATGTCACTTATCCATTGTATACCATCACTATCAATATAATAGATTGTAGTTTATCTTAGTCCTTCCCAGTGGCATAAATATAAATCGACAACCTAGTAGAACTCCCTAGGTCAAATGCTACAATGGTATAATTATCTGTCCGCTTGTAGAACTGATCTTAGTTTATATTATTTATATTTATTTTTGCCTAGTCACATAGATTAATATATGAAACCTTTATTTATTCTTAACATTATTAATTAGGGATGACAACCTAGTTCTTGCATAAAAATGTTGGTAATAGAAAAGTGGCTAGTTGCTAATGACAAGTTAATTAATTACCATTTATCTTCTAATCTCACCTCTCGCATTAAAAGTTATATAGTTATATTTGGCGACGTTAGTAGATGTCAACAGAGGCTTTCCGTAATATGTGGCTAGTTGCAAAGTCTCGATCTAGCAGGCCTACAACGAACGGTCCCTAATTCTTTTTCGTCGGCAACCATGCATTGGGACTCTAACCCAAGTACACAGTTACCCAACGGTTTCCAAATCCATGCCTGCCGGCGATAAGACATGGGAAACGCCGCCCCATGCGCACATCGACCGAAAAGAAACATTTCCTTTTCATTCCACGCAATTCATCAATAGTATATCATAACATCTTAGAAAATTGCCTTTTATGCAAATCTAAATTTAATTAAGCATGGCTAAACACTTTTCAACATTTTAATTTTTAAATCAGGTTTCAGGGCAGTATATCAGGGCAGGCAATGCAGCAAGTTTGGTGGCAATCAACTCCTATCAACCTAATGCAATAATTAAACTCAAGTGATAAACTCTGTAAATCTTAAAAAGGGGCTAATGCACCGGGGCTTGACTTGTATTGCGTAGTGTTGGATCGGGATCGGTGCCGCAAATGTCAAATCCCGGGGTCACCTCAGGCACCACTTCTTCGACCGAGGACTCAACCTTGACCTCTTCGCCTCCGGTCACTACACGTATGTAATGATGCATGCTTAATGTGATGCAGATGATATGGAATCCAGAGCACAGTAATAACCAACGCACAACCTTGAGTACAACTTTCTTTCACAGTAAAGTTGCAAAACATACTTCATAAAGTAACACGGTGTTTATGTATTTCATTTTTATTGACCATTTTAACAGTCATAGAAAGTTGCTGCACAGCTTAACTGCTACTACCTAGTGACATCCTTTGTTTTACCAAGGATCATCATAGTGAAAGACCCATAGACACGGTCAATCCAAAAATCACACAAAACTACACGGATTAATATTTCTATCTATTTTACTATCGAATTAATCAAACATTTAATTAATAGATAATCAAACTGGTTCCATTTGAGCCCAAACATAATGAACAGATAGACCTTACCCTAAAATAGTGCCACGACAAATTTCATGGTCTTTGGATTAACACAGAATTTATTAAAATTCCTCAAAGTTGTATTTGTCAATTAATGTGCTGATTTTTAGTTCGTACACAAAGTGTACAAAACATATATTTGATATTTTTTATTAAATATTACATACAACAGAGAGCATCCATTATTATTTTCATAATTTTTAGCCTAACAGAAATATTCATACAAAAATAATAAAGTCCTGCACTATTCCTTATAAATGTAAATCAGAAAATCTATTTGAAATTCGCTAAAATAGAAAAACTCTCTTTCAGCCTGGGACGGCCCAACACCGAGCAGACCGGCCCAGTCGGCCCACGTGCACACTGCACCAGCCAATATGCAAAATAGCCGTCAGAAGAAACAGCTCTAAACCCGCAGTCCATCTACTACTATTCACATGAGTCATAGACTTAACAAATAACCCCCTGAAACTTCTCTCCTTCTAACCCGACGCCCCTCCTCTCACCTAGAGGTGCTGACCGGCGGCCCGCCGGTGGTTGACCGGCCCTAGCTTGCCACCGGCGAGGTCTTCGGTCAAACCGATAGTACCAGCGTAATCCTAAGGCTCTAGCACATCTATAGAGCTAGGTATTAGGGCTACTAAGACCCTGGGGCTTTGTCCAGCGGCGGTCATGGCGGCTCGGCCACGCCGGTGTGCCGTGCTCCAGCGAGCACAGGACGGTAGGGTTCAAACAATAGGGCGCAACAGAACCAGGGGCTCACCGAGACTTGGGTAGGCTAGGTGATTGGTCCCGAGGTGGTGCAGAGGGGCGATCTCGACGGTGGCGACCGGTGCGGCAGTACGAGCACCACGGCGAGCTCCTGTTCTGGGCACTAGTGAGATGCCAATGGCGACCGGGAGGGAGGAGGAAAGACAGGGAGGCGACTGGCGACCTTTATAGCGATTCGGGAGGGGAGAACGTCGATTTGGGGCGGCGCGGGGACCCCTACAAGCTCGACGACGCCGGGGAGCATGCAGCCGGCCAGCATGGGCAGTGCAATGTGCGCGGCGCGGTCGGGCGGCCGTGCCTGTGCACGAAAAGGGAGAGGGGCAGGGCACTCTTGCCCATTGAGGTCCCTTTCACTCGGTTTTTGACCAAATTCTTTATATTTTGTGTACCAACTCAAAATTTCATCAATATAAAAGTTGTAGTATTCTGAATTCTGATCAACTTTGGTTTCCGCACCAAATTCAAAATCTGCATAATTTTGAAATTATTCAGAAAGGGGTAAATTTACTTTTTGAATTCTATTTGCCATTTGATCAAATTCTCAAAAATCTTCTCAACAACTTGAATTTCAGTAAGAGTAAAAGTTGTTCTTCAGATGGAGCTTTACAACTTTTATTAAGGGAGTTTAGTCAGATCCCTTGTAGTTTTTGAAATAGTATTTCAAATTTGAATTTCAAAATAGTATTTAGGCTTTAATTCAAATTTTTATGTAACAACTGTAACAGAACCGACCAATTTATACGAGCACAAGTCTAACGATCGCATTTTTGAAAGCAATCAAGTCACACTTGAGCCAATATAAATCCAGTAGTCCGGAAATCTCGAAGGATTTCAAACATTTTCATACCCCAAGGATCATTCATTCAGCAACAACTGATCACATGATACATAAGTTCGCAACCGAATTTAAACATCAGAGTACAATATAGTCTTTTACACAAATACAGTAGTAGCGGAAGTCAACATAGTTTTACACCACAGAGTCCAAATACGAGCAACATCACATGACCATGTCACAGCATCATACACAATCTAAGGATAGATACTGACCTTGCCCTCAGGTCTAGTTTTCTTCACCCGCAGGGGTGAAGCAGTTCTTGCAATAAGCATAGTAGACTACAACATCTGCAACAGTGAGAATAAAACACTGAGTACTCAATTGTACTCAGCTAGACTTACCCGACAGGGAGTAAATAAAAAGACTCTCAAGGATATGTAGGCTTATTCGGTGGGGCTCAAAGGATAGCAACATTTTGCATAAAAAGCATTACTACAGTAGTTCCTCAACTTATACATTTTAAATGTGATTCAGCTTCAATTTCAGTTGAGCTATTTAAACTAAGATTTGCCACTATACTAAGCAACCTACTGAATATTATAGCAATCAATAAAACCATATGATTTCCGATATCCACAGATATCAACCTCACCTCACCATAATCATTATGTTCAAGTTATTAGCCTCTACCTCACCAGAAGATCAGTTTAGTTTCTCACTAACCAGGAGAGATAGCGATTCGAATCGATTGTACCAGCTGGCAAAACAAGCCAATCACAAACCTTGTCAGTCGAGCCATTGGCTTCTTGGGTCACCGTTAAATCTTTCTGAGACACAATATGTCGCAAGTTTGGCGGGGACCATATTCTCAGAGACCAACCCACTTCCAGGATGCATTAGGTCCCTGACCCGCCCTTAGTAAAATGGTGTCTCCGCACATACTTTCTACCTCCAGAATATGTCTGCCTAGTCGCACCAAAGCTCGGCTCAGAAAAAAATACTTGGTTTCACGGTCAGAACGACTTATCTGGCCAGCTATGTGACGACGTCCTTCAATCTCAACTGATGTCTGGTGGCCTCAGTCCTAGTCGGCCGCAAGCAGCACTAAAGACGGCATGACCTCAACCATGTCATGCGGCTCCCCGCTACCTAGCCTTGATTCTCTCGTTAGACACTGTGGCATGGTGGCACATATAGTCCATCATGTGGAATCCATCCCCAACATCATCATTAGTAACCACCTATGCTCGTGAAGGACAGGAAATCCCTCGACTTCTACTGGTCTAAGCATGGCTAAGCATAAGATCGAACCCATCCCTTGTCTAGTAATCTTTCAGGATCACATATATAAAGTGGACAAGGTATAAATGCAACAACGGTATCAATTTAACTCCTATACGTAAGTGCACAATCATACGATTTAATAAAGATCAGTGCATTTGTAAAAAGAATAGGTGGAGGCTTAGGGATGCTCCGAGGCTTGCCTTTTACGAAGTTAGAGGGCTGGTGGTCAGTGCACTAGGGAAGTTCAGTCTCCTTCTTCTGGCCTTCGGGAGTTTCTGACACCTCGATCTCCGGCGGAACTCCTTCCTCCGATGGGTCGAATTGCAGCAGCGTCACTCCTCCCGGCGATCCTGTACGCATGATATGCATATATGAGAACTGAGAATGCACATGTAATGCAAGGTAGAGATGCACAACTTAAACCATGAGATGCAATCAGTTTAACAATCCACACTCGTTTACTGAGTACGTGCATATTTATTCTCTAGACGACCAACCCATACTCACCCTTCTTAAGCAAAGCATAGAACAATTTTTTCATCCCAGGGTAAGAGGTCTACAACGTGCACTAACCATATAGCTTACATCAACTTAGCTAACTATTAACCATTTTAACAAGGCAAACATGAGCAACACATAACAAGAATACACTCTTGCTGCCCTAGGCATCAATTAGGATCAAATTCATAGTGTTCAACATAGTGACAATGCTGGATCACCATAAACCGCATGAAAACACATTTTAACCAACGAATACTTGCTTAAAAGCAATTAAACAAACCCTAGCTTATAACTGGACCTACTTTTTACCGTGCCTAGAAAAAAAACTAGAAAAATTACAGCAGATAAATAATCTCTGGATTAGTCTACTGACAAAATTTCAAGTCATTTGGACAAGTATAACAGTCTACACAAAAATAACAAACAACCAGCTATTTAAGGAATGAAAAATACTTAACACAGTGAAAAATATCAAACAACAGACTTCCCATTTTTCTTAGTTTCTTCACAATATAACATGGCTCAGGAAAAATATTCATGACCATATCCTTAACACATTAAGCATGGTGATTTTGCAAGATTAAAGCATAAAAGGCACATTGTACATGACATGATATATAACAGTGCAACACCAGCAAGCATATTTTTCCTAGATTCTAATTCCCTAAACAAGATTAATGCAAGTGGAATCACATTTTTAGCACATTCGTAGAATTACTTATGCATTTATCAAGTTTGCAAGCAATTAACAAATTAAATGTAACTGCACAGAAAATGTTATCCAAAAAGCACATTTTATATTTTTCATACATAGAGCACAGCAAGATAAGCACAACAAAAATTGGTTTCACCCAATTTGGACACTCCTACCTCTAAATATGAATTTTGGAAGATTTTACACATTTTCTGAAAATCAATTTCATTAATCATTTTAAACGAAAACTGGCTTAAACTGCTATGCACACCCGATTTAGTGAACCAGAGGCGCGCCAGAGCGGCTGACCCGTGGGCCCCTGGGTCAACTCGACCCCACACGTCAGAGGAAGAAACAGAGCCGCCGGCGCTGATCGGCGAGAGCCCACCGACGGCGAGGTCTCTCGCGGCACTGAGACGACCTACCGACTCGTGGCAACGAGGCAAACTCGATGCACCCACTTCCGACACCTAACCGTCACCGGAGCACGCTCAACGGCGACCATGGCGGATGGCGGCGGTCCGGCGAGTATGCGCCGGCCGATTCCGGCGTTCACCGACGAAACCAACCCACGTTCCGCACTCTCTAGACCCTAACAGAGCTCCGTGCTCGATGAATCGAACAACAGGTGCACGACAGCTTGCTCTAACCGCGCACATGGCGACGCGGTGGCGGGCGGAACTCCGGCGAGCTCGGGTTCCGGCAAAACTACGGCGAGATCGACCCAACCAGCGACCTAGGCTAGATCAACGACTCACGAGGACACCACGACGAACAAGAACTAGAAAGAACGGCCACAGCATTGCTCTCGTCGCGGCAAACCGAGAGCTCGGTGGTGCTCCGACGAGTTTACGGCGGTGGAGAGGTCAAAAACGCTATACCTTAGCTCGGCTGAGGCTAGCAACAGGTCGAGGAGATAGAGTGGAGCAAGGCGAAGCTTGTGTGGAGATGGAGTGGTCGGAGACGGTGTGGTGGCGGCGGATTTCACCGAGGCGTCGGCGAAGAAGAAAGGGGAGAGCAGAGAGCGACGAGCGAGGGAGAGAGCGAGAGAATTAGCTAGGGGACAGAGTGGAGTGTCGCTTTTGCATTCCCGACCGGCGCAGGGCCAACGGCGGCGTACGACGCCACCTGGCATCGTTCTTCTGACGACGGCGCCAGCTGTTCGGCAATTTGCCGATTTGAATCGGCTCGATTCAGTTCCAGCGAACAGACTGAAACTCGATTTTTGATCGATCTCTAGCTCGTGATCCAAACCGTTTCAGAGAAAACTTCACTAATAGAGATGGAAGAACTACACGAGTACTCCAATCTATATTAGGACAACTCGAGCTAGATCAGCATGGATAGAGAGATACAGATCAATGAACAGGGTACAATGAAACTGAAATGCAGTTTAGACTTAGAGAAAAATTTGAAACCTCAAAACAGCTCCAAATCTGCACTAATTCAACATTTTGACCACCTTCCACCCATTTTCATGACTTCACCCTTAAATAAAGTTTGTTACTTATAAAATTCTACACAACTTTGATTCAGGGTGCACTGACATGCAAAGCTCCTAAAAACATTTTCTTGTTTGGTCAAACAAAATAGGTTTAAAAAGGGCTTTTTGGTCAACTATGAGGTAGAGGGGTATTTTGGGGATTTCACCAACATGAACATTATTCCAAATGTTAACCCAAACATGTTTAGAGCATCTAGAACAGTAAACAAGCATCACATTTGCATGCTACCCTATCAAGCACACTCTAGGCATATAAGCACACATATAACGTATATTTGAATTTAACTCCAAATCAAATGATGATGATGCATGATATGACATGATAAATGATTGATGGCATGCAAATGCAAGTGTGAAAATAGTAACTAACACTAGGGTGTTACAACAACTTCAAATTTGCCCAAAATAGAAGTTGCTTCATTTTAAAAGATCTACAACTTTTATTAAGACACTATCATCAGATTCAATGTAGTTTTTGAATTGGGGTTTCAGGATCCGATTTAGGGTTCAAATTGACTTTCTTTTGAATTTTTTTTGATTTCCAATTTGGATTTAATCATATAATCAAACACACATTTTCGTAACAAGTCACTCTACAAACCCTAAGCACAATCACTTGTGAAAATAAAACTTATCTTAGTTGATGCATAGTAACTAGATTTTATGCAGGATGACTTGCCGATGATTATGATGACATGATAGATTTCAATTACAGTAACACCAGGGGTGTTACAGCCCTTCCCCCTTAAAGAAATCTCGTCCCGAGATTTAAGATACGATTAAAACCCTAGACTAAGTAATGGAAAAGAAAATGTGTCAAGTAAACATAGTTTGAACCTGACCATAAAACAAATAGGGAAGGCTTACACATTACAAGACTCGGGAATGAAAATTCACATTTACAAAGTGGCAAAGAACTTCGGGAAATTCTCAGATAGAGAGTCTTCGGACTCCCAAGTAGCTTCTTCCTCCGAGTGCTGACTCCATTGTACCTTATACCACCTGGTCGTCTTTCTTTGAGTAACACAGTCCTTCTTGTCCAAAATTCGTATTGGGTATTCGAAGTATGTCAAATCCGGTTTCAACTCAACTCCTTTGATGTCAATGACTGGATCTGGCACTCGAAGACACTTCTTGAGTTGCGATACATGGAATACGTTGTGCACTGCTGAGAGGTGTTCTGGCAATTTTAACTTGTAGGCTACCTTTCCATAGCGTTCCAAGATTTGAAATGGTCTTATGTGTCGAGGGACTAGCTTTCCTTTGACTCCAAAATGACTAATTCCCTTCATTGGTGAAACCTTCAGGTAGACATAATCTCCCACCTTGAATGCTAATGGTCGACGCCTTTCATCGGTGTAACTTTTCTGCCGTGACTTTGCGAATTATTTTGTATCTACCTGACTTTTTCTTCAGTTTCTTCTACCAAGTCAACTCCAAAGAACCACATTTCTCCAGGCTCCGACCAGTTCAGTGGAGTTTGACACCTACGACCATACACTGTTTTGAACGGTGCCGTCTTAATACTTTCCTTGATAACTATTATTGTACGAGAATTCAGCCAGGGCTAAGCATTCGTCCCATGTATCTGTGTAAGTGAGTGCACATGCCCTCAACATGTCCTCCAACACTTGGTTAACTCTCTCAGTCTGACCGTCAGTCTGCGGATGATACGTTGTACTATGCTGAAGTTTTGTCCCCAAGGACTTATGGAAGGACTCCCAAAAATTTGAGATGAACTGAGTACCCCGATACGAAACAATGGTCTTTGGCACCCCATGAAGCTTCAACAAGTTTTCTATGTATAGCTTTGCATAAGTTGCTGCCGTGAAGGTAGTTTTGACCAGTACAAAGTGAGCTTGTTTGGTGAGGTGGTCCACAACAACCCATATTGAATCAAAACCTCTGGATGTCTTGGGCAAACTTGTGATGAAATCCATACTGATATCTTTCCCACTTCCAGGCAGGAATAGGCAATGGTTGCAGTTCTCCCGCGGGCTTCATGTGCACGGCTTTTGACTGGTATCATACCTGGCTACATATCGAGCAATTTCTATTTTCATCTTAGTCAACCAGAATTTTTGTTTTAAATCCTGGTACATCTTGTTGCTTCCTGGATGAATGGAGATTCTCGTGAGATGTGCTTCATCGAGGATCAGCTGACGTAACTCAGGGACCTTTGGAACCACTAGTCGATTCTTAAACCATACGACACCTTCATCATCAACTCTGAAACAATCTGCCTTTCCGGCTTGAATCTTTTCTTTGATTTGCTTGATACCCTTGTTGTTTTTCTGAGCAGCAATAATCTGCTCGCGTATAGGTGTCTCTATGCTAATGTTGGCCAGACTGCCATGTTGAACTATTTCTATACCTAACCTTTCTAGCTCACAACACAAAGAAAGATCCCGAGGCTCCACCGTCAGACAGTTGCAATGAACCTTCCGGCTGAGTGCATCGGTGACCACATTCGCCTTGCCAGGATGGTAATGCACTTCAATATCATAGTCCTTTATCAACTCGAGCCATCTTCTTTGTCTCATGTTCAACTCTTCTTGGGTAAAAATACACTTCAGGCTCTTGTGATTAGTGTAGACATTGCAAGTACTACCCAGTAAGTAGTGACGCCATATCTTCAAGGCTTGTATCACAGCGGCCAATTCTAAATCATGAGTGGGGTAATTCTCTTCAAGATGCTTGAGTTGTCGAGAAGCATAAGCAATGACACGGCCCTCTTGCATCAAGACGCAACCCAAACCGGTACCAGAAGCATCACAGTAAACATCAAATGGCTTTTCATTGTCAGGTTGAGCTAAGACTGGTGTAGTGGTCAACAATTTCTTCAGAGTCTGGAAAGCTTTCTCACACTCAGGTGACCAGACAAACTTCACCTGATTTTTTAGCAACTCTGTAATGGTTTTGATATTCTGGAAAAATCCAGAATGAAACTGATGGCAGTATTCCGCCATCCCCATAAAACTACTGGACTTGGTATACTGTGGTTGGTGGCTTCCAATTCAGAATGTCCTCTACCTTCCCTAGATCAACCGACACACCTTCGGCTAATAGGACATGTCCCAGAAAGGGTATTCTATCCAGCCAGAACTCACACTTGCTAAACTTGGCATAGAGTTGATGTTCTCTCAAATGGTTTAGGACGACACGGAGATGATTGGCATGTTCTTCTGCAGGTTTTGGAGTAGACCAAGATGTCATCAATGAATACGACCACAAAATTATCAAGCTTCGGCATGAACACGGAGTTCATAAGGTACATGAAATAGGTAGGGGCATTGGTCAGTCCGAAAGACATAACCAAATATTCATATAGGCCATATCGGGTGATGAAAGTTGTTTTTAGAATGTCTTCTGGACGGATTTTTATTTGGTGGTATCCAGACCTAAGATCAATATCACTACAAGGATTTGACCCTTATAGCACCACTTGTTATGGCAACACCACACATTTGGTTGCAATATTTGGATTTATGGCAACCAACGTTATAATTGGTTGCGATATATGGGCCTTATGGCCACCAAAATAGTGTGTTTAGGGTTTAGGGTTAGTCATAAGCTCCGTTGCAAGAGGTAGGCGTTATTGCTATAGTGAAAAAGGTGGTTGCGACTACTAGTTCCTATTGCCACGACTAGTTTTGAGTTGTGATATTATTGATGTTGCGTTGCAGTAGGTAGGTGTTGTTGCCACCACTATGAAGTTGATTGTAATTAGTTGTGCATATGGCAATGAAGTAATTATGTTGTCTTAATTTTGACCTACGTTGCGATAGGTAATATCTATATTGCATCCAAAAAACGATTAGTTGCAAGTAGTTGTGAATATAGCCACGACAAAACTTTGTTGCGTTTATATTGCCCTGCATTGCAAAAGATATTATTATATTATAACCAAAAAGTGATTGGTTGCATCCTTGATGCTCTATTGCCACCAACTTTATATGTGGCTATATTGGAGTACATGTCATTGCAAGAAGAGTGAAATTGCCATTCAAATTTTCCAGTGTGCATTGCTTATTACGGACATCAGACAAAATGAATTGGGTTGGACCAGCTTGCTATCCTTAAGTTAATAATGTAGTAAATAAAAACAAGAAAAAGTCACGGCATACACGAAAGCTAGCAGCCTGGCGAACCTAGTGTCAATACCTGGTGGCACCATTCACGTTGCCCGTGAGAGGTCGATCCGACATGATTTTGGTTGTCTTAGCGGCATTTGGACATGGTCAGCTCTTGGCCCATACAACTAGTATATCTAGTAGAAAAACCAAAAAAGAGATGCCAAGCGTTCAACCCTCGCCCACATATAAAACCACTAAGGAACCCACCATTGGGCTACAAAACTTTAGTCGTCAATCATGAACAATCACCATGAAAATAATGATTAACACTATAGTAACCAGCCACCAGGGTCATATTTATGAATAACTTAATAGATATTTGTTCCAATATGTATTATTTTGCAGAATATGTAGGAATATAGTAAAAGTATTACTAAATAGCTCGATCCACATGATATTTTTAAAAAACAAAATCTCCAATTATATATATGAAGTCTAAATAAAAAAATTAGAACTTGTGATGATATGATACCGTACCAAACGGGTGTCTAAATGTCTAACTAGAAGATGCCAGTGCATTGCTACCGGAGCCTCAAAATTTTGAATTCAATAAGAGAATGAGAAAAAAAATTAATAGGCCAAGAGCCTCAAAATTCTGACAATAAGAAAAAAAATAGGAACAGGTCAAAATCAACAGACTAATACAATCTCATAGTTTTGCTTAATTGTCATGAATATAGCGAGTAGAGCACACTATTATTAGCTTCTCTTAAATAGCTCTCAAAATTAATATCCTCTTCCTCTTGGATAGTGAGCTTCCTCTTGCAGGTCTAACTAGTAGGTAGATGGCATTTTGGTCTCCATCCCTGAAACAGAAGGTTTGAGTGGCACACAAAAAAATTATGGTTACTCCTCAAACCTAGAAGTGGTGGAAACAGATATGAATAGAAGGGACAGGAATAAGCTACTGTGATGGTCGTATAACCATGCAAACCAAGGATTAAATTTAATAATAAAAAAACAAACATGCATGAGACAATGTAGGATTTCAGAGCTTCCCTAATCTGAAATGCCAATTTTGCACAGACATAAGTGCACCAACAAGCTGGAACTGATTTCATCTTAACAACATAGCAATAAGGCCCAGCAAGTGTTCATTTGTTTCACAAATAAAAAGACCAAATGAGAGCATACACATACACACACATAATTTGGCAAGATTCCTGTACTACATAGTAATAGTCTTTCATATATACAACTATTCCATATCAATTGATGGGTCTGCCATCTAAAACATCCCAAAATAAAGATAATAGGCAAATTCTACTCCCGTACTCCCATGTACAACATTTAAGTAGTAATATAGCTAATTCAAAGCAACATAGAAACACAAATCCAGTTTAGTAAAGTCAATGGCAAAAGGAGAATTACTATTGGATTGGAAAGGCTACAGGTAACCATTACCATTTCTGTAGAGGGCAATAGTAAACAAAACACCCAAGAATGCACAGACTTATTACTAGGTGACATCATATAAACTTGACAAAGGAGCAAACAGCTCTCACAATATAAATACAGCCAAATAGAAGATAATTAAGTAGTTTCTCTCAAGAAACCAAATCGAAATCCAATGGATGTTAATCAATGAAAAAAAATACCATCACGAACCTGGTAAAATCACATTTATGTAAAAAAACTCATCATCTTGTCCCTGGCCTAAAGAGTTGACCGGTGCAGCATGCCCATCGTCGATGTAGGTGTCATCATTATCATCATCTTCATCTACTAAGTCTTCGTCATTTGGCTCTGGCACAGGTATAGCTTTTTCAATGATGCTAGCAACTCCAGTCACTCCTTGGAGGTCCTTCCTTGTCCAATTTGTCAATTCTTCATGTTGGCTAGAAATGTTCATGGACTCCAGACCGACTTCTAGTGAGTCAATATCGATATGTCCTTATTGTTCAGTCTCTTCACATTCTGGCATGGAAAACAAAGTCCTAGGTTTCATTCTAACAACACTGCTTCAGTTGGACTTGTTTGCACATTTGGCATAAAAAACCTATTCAACTTGAGTCCCTAGAACATAAGGATCATTTACATATCGACGGCAAGTTGTATCGATATCTATAATCCCATATTGATCCTTACTGTACCCCTTACTTTTGTTTCTAGTAGCAGCAGGAACGTCGTCCCAATCACAATCAAACAATATGACTTCTTTTTCACTGGGGAAATCTAGTGTGATTATCTTTTTAAGGACACCATACCAATCCATATTGCCTATACTGTCATCACCCTTCACTAAAACTCCAGAGTTTTGTGCACTGAAGCTGACCTCTGTAGAAGCAGTTCGAAATAGGAAATCATGGATGAAGCATCTGCTGAAAACACGAGCCAGATGATGAGGACCCTGAGAAAAGACGTATAGCTTATCACTAATCTTTCGTTCTGCATAAGCTATCTTCATCTGCACTCAATTCAAATAAATAAATAAATAAATAAGACAATTACTATATTTATTTACATGTATATGACAACATTACTCACCTTACGTTCAAACCACCCAACAAAATGCTCCCTGTGGCGCCTATCAACACCGTGTGTGCTAGTTCTTCTCATTAGCTCCATATGCTCACTATATATTATTGGTTAAATCAAACGAATTACATTAGTGAGTTTCATGTGTAATATTCTGCTCTTACAGTCCACTATGAAAAAACTACAAAATACAAAAATATGGTATTAACAGCTTACTTAATCCATGGAGTTGCCTCGTCACAGTTTGATAATATATAATGACGCATCCACAGCATGTCAGATTTAGAAATAGGCTCAATTTTGCAGCCTTTCCTACTGTAGTCGATGCTCCCAAACAGGCTAAGCCCAGCTGGTGGTTCATTCACCGAGTTGCTCTCATGGCGTGCTGGGCGATCCAGCTTCGTTTCAATGTCTTCTAGGAAGAAGAGAGCAGAATGTCATGCACTCCTCTGAGATATATCCCTCCGCAATCGAACCTTTTGGATGTGCCTTGTTCCTAACATATCCTTTAAGTGTACGTAGATACCTCTCGATCGGATACATCCACCGATAACACACTGGTCCTCCAATTTTAGTCTCCTCAGCTAAATGAACTGGCAAGTGCATCATAATATCAAAAAATGCTGGTGAAAATATCATCTCAAGCCGACATAAAGTCTCTGCGATTGAAGACCTTAGTTTTTCAATGTCACTATGCACCAGCTCCTTTGAACATAGTGCACTAAAAAACTTGCTAAGCTCAATCAATGGTCTAGCATCATCTTCAGGTAATATGTGGCGTGCAACTAAGGGTAACAATTTCTACAAAATAACATGATAGTCATGTGATTCTAGTCCAGAAACCTTACATCTATTGACATCCATGCATCTCTTTATATTAGACGCGTAACCATCAGACATCCTCACTCCTTCTCAGAATGTACATAACATTATCTTCTCGTCCTTGCCTAAGGAGTACAGTGATGGTGGCAAAGTATACTGACCATTCTCTAGTACTGGATGCTGATCCTGCCTTATCCCAAGATCCTGCATGTCAAGCCGCTCCTTGTCACTATCCTTGCACTTACCGTCTATGCCAAGCAATGTTCCAATTATGCTCTCACAAATATTTTTCTCGATGTGCATAACATCCAAGTTGTGCCTTACAAGCAATTTTTTCCAGTAAGGCAGCTCAAAAAATATACTCTTCTTCCTCCAGTTGTGCCACCTACTCTCTTCTTCACGTTCTCTTCTTTGTGGCTGTTCCAAATTTTGGTTGCTCAAAACTTTCATAATGTTTTATAACCTGTGCACCAGTCAGTGGCACAGGTGCCTCCCTCATCTCTGTCTTGTTGTTGAAGCTGTTTTCATTCCTGCGCCACCTATGGTTCCGAGGTAGAAACCGACGGTGACCCAAGTAGCAGTGCTTTGACCCAAATTTCAACCATAAGTAGTCCGTGTCTTTGTGGCAGTATGGGCACGCAAACTTTCCTTTGGTACTCCAACCAGATAGCATGGCATAGGCAGGGAAATGATTTATGGTCCATAATAGAAGCGTACGAAGAGTAAAATTCATCTTCTCCTTTGCATCCCATGTTTTAACACCATTTACCCACAATTCCTTCAACTCATCAATCAGGGGCTGCAAATAGACATCAATATTCATTCCAGGAGATTTCAGACCTGGTATCAACATAGACATCATCCAATACGGTTGTTTCAAACGCAACCAAGGAGGCAAGTTGTAAGGGATTAGGATGACAGGCCATGTAGTATATGCCACATTCAATATCCCAAATGGATTGAAGCCATCAGCGGCAAGACCAGGCCTTATATTGCGTGGGTCCGATGCAAAATCCTTATACTCACCATCCACATGCTTCCAGGCCAATGAGTCTGCAGGGTGACGCATTTTCCCATCATGCACTAGTTCTTCCTTATGCCAACGCATCAGTGAAGATGTCGATGCTCTCATATACGACCTTTGCAAACGAGGAATAAGTGGAAAATAACGAAGGATCTTACGTGGAAAATCGCTTCTGTCCACAACTAGTGAGAACAAGATCATCCTTTTCAGTACCTCCGGTCTCTTTCCACCTAGACTCACCACATGTTGGATAGTTATGCTTTTCAGCATAATCCCCATGAAATAGTACACAGTCATTCACACATGCATGAATCTTTTGGTAGTCGAGGCCAAGATCTCTAACAACCTTACGCACTTTGTCCAAGGAAGTTGGGAGATAATGGCCTTCAGGGAGCACAAGCAAGAACAGGCGAAGTATGCGTCCCAAACAACTGTTACTAATACCATCCATGCACTTGATCTGAAATAGCATGACAATGAAAGAAACCTTGGTAACCTCCTTACAACCTTGATACAATTCCTTTTTTGCCTCTTCTAGTAACCGATAAAGTCTCTTTGCACTCTCATTCGGTTCTTCCTCATCATTTCCTATGACTTCTCCATGTATAACACCGCTGATCAGTGAAGAAATCAGGTCATGAGAACCATCTGCATGACCTCTTGTGCCTTCATCAGCGTTGTCCTTCTCAACTAATAAAGGCTGACCATTACCTTCTCCTCGGATGTAACTCTCATCAAACCCTCTCAGTGCCACATGAGTTTGAACCTCTTTTTGAGTTCGATAAGACATGCAACGACATCGAGTACATGGACATGGAGCAGTTTCTTCGTTGGATGTGCCTCCAAATATACTCTGAATATAGTTCTTGAATCCTGTTTGCCATTCAGAAGTAAATCTGGACATGCGCATCCACCTTCTAGCTTCATCGGACATTCTTCACACTATCAAAGATCAAGAACTACACAAAGTATCCAGAGTACTACTCCCTGCAATGACCACGAAGCCATAGAATAAATAGTTTTTCTTGAGCAAAGTTTTCAAATATCGTAGACAAATAATATCTGAACAGTGCAGCAACTACCAACTACACTGTCTATCGATTGCAGACAGCAAGTTTATTATTTTCATAGCTATTTTTGAACAACAGAGAAATCCATGATTAAGCACACAAAAAACATCTGCATATAATCCTCTATAGTTTTGGTATTCACCACGACATTAATTCCAGCAATCTAGTATTTTTAATGAGCCACGAGGTAACTAGTAGTTTTGCAGTTTTCAGCTAATCTGCCTTGAGGAAGTTATTATCTGCCATTCTATTCAACAAAAATTAGGGACTTAACTGCACAGTGAAAAGATAATTAACATCACCACAACTAACGCATCAGGATATCACTTCTTAAGACTTGACCTCTAACAGGTACTAGCTTTTAGATAGATCGGCATTAGGAGTACTCGCAGAAAAAGCATTCAGAGTTCAGGTCAGACTAAACAATGAAATCAAAAATGAATAACAGGGGACAAAATTGAATTCTGATCCACTAATTACCTATGCTAGACCTTCCTTTGGTCACTCCTTCCAATCTGCGCACCTTTCGTGAACTGCAGACCTGCTGTAGTATCGGTTCAATATGCAACCAACGGGAAGGCAGTAGGGGCGATGAGTAGCAGCAGCAGAAATCAAGTTGCTCTTGTGCCAATCTGGAGAAAAAAGGCCACAAACACCAACCTGGATTCCAATACCTAGCGACGGGAAGAGGAGATGCAGCGCCTCCGACTCCTTAGGAAGTCGTGAAGATCGGCTGATAGGGGAAGTGCGTGACGGGTGCTGGGGTAGGGTTTTCTTTTTTTTTTTCTCCTTTCCTTTTCAAATCGGACTCTAATTAGGCCTTTGTTTCTCTCAGCTCTTGGCCCAAAAGACAGAATCAGCCAAAAGACAAATTAATTATGTTCCGGTCACATCACAGTATCTGACGCCTATGTATATAGCAAAAATACAAATATGCAAACGCTACACCTAATTAAGGATGGATTCGGATTGGATACGCATGGATTCGAATTCGGATGTTACTATTTATCACATTTTAAATCGAATTCGGATACGAATACGAATCATTTCGGATACGAATCGAATGCGAATAGGTCGAATTCGAATTCGCATTCGGACACATACTTGACTTGAAACATAGCGATATATAACTTATTAATTTTCTTTACGAATAATTTTATAGTAAATTAAAATTAGGATACAATTAGTGAATAAATTATTGGTAGCGTACGCAATAGATACCTTCTTAAAAAATATATTTATTAATAAATATTTTAATAATTAAATATACTACAATTAATATTTCTAATAAAGATTTAAAATATTTAATAATAAAATAGGTACATGTATAAATATGATTTATTATTAAATACATAAAAATAATATATTTAAGATTAATATAATTAAATATATTAAAAGAAATTAAATTTTATCATTATATATCAAGAGTAATAATAGATTAGAATTAAACAATGAGTAGTATGTATGTGTCCATAACTACGTTATGTTATTATATTCTATAAGTTCGTATATACGCCATCCATTTTAAATTATTCCTTAACCTTAACTAGACAAGGTCAAGGTGCCATGATCTTTCACGATTTAGTTGAGTTTTGTATACCTAGAAGATCGCTGATAGAAGGTCAAGGTGCAACTTAGCTTTAGACAATTTTTATTACCTTTGAATTAAATACGTTAATATCAATTAATATATAATTTATTATGTAGTATCATAGTACAATAGTGTCACCTCTTTCTTATGCTAATGGCTTCACCACCTTCGAGATAATTCGTCGAACACGTGTTGAGCGTCACAATAGCTGCCATGACCGATTTCGGCAGATGGTCCATGCAACAAGGATTGAAAAACACCTCGACAAAGGATTGGCGAGCAGCTAGGCAAGGATTGTTCGCTCGACATGTTGCTCAGTTATCCAAGGAAGTTGGAAGACAATGGCCTTTAGGGAGAACAAGCAAGAACAAGCCAATCTCCGCTAGCTCAACTCGCGAGTAGCAACGATGGGGCGTGATGAGTGAGCTTGTATCCATGTCCAATGTGGGTGTATGAGCAAGCCGGTGGTGTTGGGATGGGGTGTAGCCCATCGGAGAACGGCCAGGAACCTCGAGTTCTCATTGGAGCTCACATGGTTGGCCGGCGAGAGCTGGAGATCCGGCAAGAGCAGGCATGGTGGTTGCCGGCGGGAACTGGAGATCCGGCGAGAAGACGCGCGCATGATGGTGCCCGTAGTGCATGGCTGAAGTCCCTCTTCCATATAATAAATACACACCGCACTGATGTGTAATAAGTATCACTAGATTAGTTATATGAAACATTTTTTTGATAAAAAACTTAATTACTAATAGATACAAATCTTGATATTTTTTCTCTATAAGTAATCAAACTTTAAAAGAGTTTAACTTTTAAAAAAATGAGATGTGCACTTATTTCGGAAGGGAGGGAGTATAGTTTATAATATTTTTTAACTTGTGAGTACTTATTTCAAATCGATGTGTGTACAGTAGACATTACTTATTTTCCTATTTAGTATATTTTATTTCTTATATTACAGAATTAGATAGTATGTGCACTTAATCTGATGATTATTTTTTATATATTTTTTTCCAGCACGCGCGGTGTCCCTTCTTTAATTGATGCAGTAACCCGCCAAAATACACTTATTCAGATGATTAATTTTTAATTTTTTACCCACCATTCACAGTTTCCCTCCTTTAATTTTTGCAGTAAACCGAAAAAAAAAACCGTAGGATTTAGATCCAACAATCACGCACATACACAATCCCACCAGTCCTTTCTCGTGCCCCATTCCTAAAACCGTGCGACGCTAGGTCAAGCGACGGCGGCGACCATAACTGCGGCTCGATGGACACACCCACGGCGGCTGCCTCAAACGCCATACCCAAGCGAGCCGCGATGCCGCCTCCTTCGTCCGTGCCTCCATCTTCAGAAGAGAGGAACCGTCCCAATGAAGATCACCTCCAAGAAGATGACAGCCACGACGTTGATGGCTCAGGGACATTGCGTTTTCTCTACAGCAGGTAGCGTACAGGGCAGTGCATCCCTTCCTAAATCCTAATCTCTGCTAGGCCTAGAAATCTCAAGTTTGCGTCCTATACTTATGTTGATTTGTGCCAACTGGTGAACTGCCCTAGAAGCTGTGGGCTGCCTCATACGTAGTGCCCCAAACTGCTTGGTAATATCTCATCTAGGCTTTTTATTGTTGGAATTATTTCTTTTTGATTAATTATTTACTAAATGCTAAACTTTCTCTACATTCTGTGGAGCTTCAGTAATGCAATGTTTCGTAGAGGTTTGCTATATAAATCGTTTTTAATAAAAGAGTGCATTTTAGCATATATACTATAGCAGAGTTTTTTTTTTTGAGTGGACTATAGCAGAGTTTGATGGTTTAGTTTCAGTTTTGGCCTAGTTTCAGAATAGGTACAGTTAACTCAATGTTTTTAGTTTAGGTTCAGTTTACTGAATAAAGATTCAGTTTTGATCTAGTTTCAGTTCAGGTTCAGAATAGGCTGCATCAAGCTCCTTGACATGAAGTTCCTTGTCCGATTTGAATGTGCTAAAATCAGTAGAGGCCATACATAGTATGTGGTTATTCTTTTCATAAATTTTTGTTCATTCTTTCATCACCTTCTGCACAATATTTTGCCGCTGCTAATTTCTGAACCTGCCATTGTGTATGAACAAAAAGCATATGGCTGAACCTGCTGACAATCAAGCATAATCAGTGCTATTTTCTATGCATCAATAAGCAGTCCTGATGCATATTGCTGAACCTGCTGACACTGAGTTATCCCCTCCGTATTGATATTCATTGCCTGTATGCATATAATTTATATTGCCAATAATATATACTGAACTTGCATGATTGCCTGATTGCCAATAGTGATTGTAATAAATTATGCTCTTACTAATTATATTGCCTGATTGCTGCAGCTGGTTATGCATATAATTTATACTGTTCCAAAAAAATATATTTGGTTCTTTAAGGTCGATCGGCCAATTCTAATAGAGAATTATTAATCATAGTCTCGTCATAATGAGAAAAATATTGCCTCTTATCTTTCAATCATATTTTGCAATTTTTTTAATTCAAGTCTAGTAATTTCAGACACCACACAATGATGTGTTTCTGCTCTGTATGTACACAGTGAACCATTGACGGGTGAGATGTGGACAATTTATTTCCAACTCAAGGGGAAACCTGAGGAAGACGAATTCGTCGACACTGATGTAGACAGAGCTCATATAATAACCTGGTATATTTCAAAGAACAGTTTGGGTATGGAGCCAAGGACTTCTTATACTACAAGAAGCGTTACGGCATGGATGTAGCTAGACTTCAGCCTATCGAATATTTGCGCCACGTAGAAGCAATGCTACATGACAATGCAGCAGAGAGGGAAATCAGGTTGGTATTATCAAGGGAGCCGGAACCAGAGGTAAATGTTAGTATAACACCAATTAAGCGACATGGGGGGAAGCAAAAATATGATCAATCAGATACAGATGGGCATCTTGATTCCTACAAGGTGTGGCTAGCAAAACTGAAAGCTAAAGAACCAGAAATAGGTAAGATCTTTGTTTTTCATAACTCATTCAAATTGTTATGACACAATGTTGCTTTGACAAGTACATTTGGTTTATTATGACTTCCAGACTACGAGGATGACTTCAGAGATGAGACAATCGAAACATACAAGGAGTGGCTAAGGCGTACAGGACGTCGTCGGCATATGCGTAACTAAATAGCTTTCATCACATTGTCAAATATATTACCTCGGGTGCATTCAATAAAAAATTGACACATGCTGATTTATTTTTTCCAGTGTCGTTATTGGAAGAACATATAGATGATGATCATATAAGTGGAGGGGAGGCAAATCAGGAAAGGAGCATAGCAAACAAAGATAGGCCAGCTCATGCAAGAAAACCGAAACAAGGGAATGGTATGTGATGGTCCTTCCATTTTGCGTCGTACTAACTCTTTTGCTGATCATCTATATTATATTTGTTAAGGTAGATCCAAAACTCGTGGACGTGGTGTCTCAAAGGTTATAAAGCAGGTATCAAGAGAATTAAGAGCGGCTCTCAGAAATTAAAGATCGAATTTGATTGGTTGTTGGGAGGCTCCTATGCTGCGAATAGCCACACATTTGTGGATGAGATTGTAGTGTGTACTAGGACAAAGGCTCCGCTTATAGGAGTGCAGTCGTGGAAGAATGTGAAGGACGCTGTGAAATTAGATATAGCAGACGACATGCTGGTAAGTCAATGGTTTTGTTTAGCCAAATATTCTGAAATCAATACCTCCACTTTACTATTCTCTTATCTTCTCTTTGTCTTTTCATTCAAACAGAAAATGTGGGACTTAGATGGCATTGAAGATGCTACAGAAAAGATATTGGCAATTGCTAAAGAGAGGTACAAAGGATGGAGAGCTTCATTTAGTTCGACATACAAGGCATACTCCACTGACGCTGAACGAATGAAGCATAAACGTGAAGATTTAGACATCGTGGAGTGGTACTACTTGATCCAATATTTTGGAAGTGATGGATTCCAGGTTTGTCGGTGTCATGTTTCCTTTTGTAATTCTACTACTAAAATGTATTTTAATTAATAGAGCTCTACTTGTACACCTTTTGCAGAAGATTAGCAGCAAGAACTGTGGAAACCGACAGAAACAGAAGACTAAGCATCTCACAGGATCGAAACCATTTTCCCAAATTAGTTTTGAACAGGTAATCACAACAATAACTAAGTTAATTTATTTCTTAAATATATGGTCGTTACTTAATACTACATTATTGCCATCTTAGAGAAACCAGAATAATGGTCAACAGCATACTGATCTGCAACTCTGGATGGCTACTCACACCAAAGATGGGCAATGGTCCAATGAAGACTCTAAAGATGTCTATGTGAGTGATTATATAGGATTGCAGTTTCAAAATTTACGGCATGTTTCGAACTTATTTCGGATATTTGAAATTACATGCTCCTAACTTATTTCTCATGTTTCACCTAGGAAAATGCCTGCATCCAAGTCACAAAGGAAAGAAAGGTGAAGGGTAGGCCCATCCTTACGGTTGAGGAGGAAAACTCAGTTTTCGAGCTCAACTACTCTAAACCCTTGGAACAAAATCGTACAGATGTCATGGGCGTGGATACATGGCGAAATATCCAACACGAAGCGCTCTACTGAAATACAGAGAAGAGGATGCAGCCCGCAATGAAGTTTTAGCCCGAGAAGAAAGAATGCAGCACCAACAAGAGGTTGAAGAATTAAAAGAAAAACTTGCAAATGAAGTTTCTGCAAGGGAAAAAGATAAGGAAGAAAGTATGAAATAAATTGAAGAAATCAGGGAAGAATTCCGGTCAACACTACAACAACAAATACAATTGGCATTGCTGCAGGTACAAACTTTGGAACATGGTTCTCCTTTCTTAACTCCCTCTATTTTAGCTAATGTTCCTTGTCTTTTGGGCTGCGCAGGCTATACCAGGAACTATCAATAGCACACAGGTTCCAAATGGCCCCAGTGTGGACAACAACTGCACCACACCAGCACGCATAGAGGATGCAGCTGTAGAGGTAATAAAAATGAACCAATATTAGTTGCAAAAGATGCAACATGTTTAAATATATAAATGGAAGTGGTTCACCTCAAAACATTCATTTGGGCAGAATAATGAACCAGCAAGCATGTTGACCACAAAAAGGGTAGTTGACGTTGCTGCTACTATGACAACAAAGAATAGTACAACCAGGCCTCTTTTCAACAAAAAGAATGGTGCCAATGGTTCAACGAATTATGTTTCTACCCAACAACTATTGAGGACTCGTAATAAAAAAAAGACAACAGGTATGAATACCAATGTGATTTATCTTTGAAATGGTGCCTAATATGCTATGTGTGATATGTTAATAAAGTTCATCAAACTGGTGGGGATCTTATCACCTTAAATGGCATACATATATATATATATGATATTCTTGTAGGATATTCTGTAGTTTGCTTTATGTCATTGCTATGTCACTATGATCATTAAATTTACACTCGCTTAGTTATTCCACGCACTTAATCACCAACGTGCCTGTATTAAACTAATAATAAATTCTGCATGTGTTTATGAATTGTAGGAAAGCGCGAACAACCAAAATATTTAGAAAAAGCATGCCTACGTGCTTGTGATGGACTGCTAGAAGAATGAGGTGCCAATGGGTGATGGAGCATGAAGAGATCAATAATACATCTCATATTTAGTTTTATTTTGTTCTACCAAATAAAGTTGTAAGTAAACTTGTAGACATAAATGATTTTTTATTCTGTTGGGGTTATGTTTATTTTAGCAGTACTCTGGTCATTCTATTATTGTTTTGGTTGAGACATTTCAAATTAATGAAGGTTTGAGTTCTTATACGTTTTGCCAAAATTTATGCTTATGGCACAATTATTTTGTATTAACAATAAATTTCTTGGTACGAAAAGAAATTAAAAGACGCTGGACAAAATGCTCTCATTGCAACAAGCGACTATGCAACAATGGTTTATTGTTGCAATATAAATTATTGCCATGAACTTTATGTGTTGCTATAGGACATGCCAACCACCAACAATTATACGTTGCCTTTTCCATCTATTACCACCAACAATGATTCGTCTCATTATTTATCTATTACAATCAACAATGATTTGTTGCATTTTCCATCTATTAACCCCAACATTTATTCGTTGCATTACATTTTATTGCCACTAGCAAATGAATGTGGCAATTGTGCCTCTAGCCACCAAATTTATTATGTTGCAAGATTTCTTTAATGCAATGGAGCATACTTCATGGCAATATGAACATATTTCCACTAAGCTATGGAGTGGCAATAAAGCTATTTTGCAACAAGTTCGTTTATGGCATTACTATCGTATTGCATCCACGTGTTTCGTTGCAAAAGTAACTCACACAACCATTATGTTGGTCGTAATATCCGTGGATGTAACCATATCATGGTTGCGTTAGTTTTTATGTGCATTGCAAAACCACCATATTGCAACACCACATCTAAAAGGATGTAAGAAGCTATTGCACTGTTCCAAATGCAACCATCTGTCAACCACCATAAATAGATGCAAAAGATCTGTATTGCAACCAAAATAACCATATTGCAACCAAATATAGGTGTCACAAAAGGGCTGGATCCTAGTAATCTTAGAAAACACTTTGGCCCCAGAAAGTTGGTCAAAGAGTAGGTCAATACGAGGCAAGAGATACTTGTTTTTGATGGTTACCTTGTTGAGTGAGCGATAATCAACACAGAGTCTAAGGGTTTGATCTTTCTTTTCCACAAAGATAGCAGGGCAACCCCAAGGAGAGGAACTAGGCCTAATGAAACCCTTACCAAGAAAATCTTGCAACTGAATCTTGAGTTCTACCAATTCTTTGGGAGGCATCCTATAGGCTCTATAGGAAATAGGTGTTGTTCCAGGCTTCAACTCGATGGCAAACTCCATATCATGATCAAGAGGTAAACCAGGTAGCTCATCAGGAAACATATCTGGAAACTCGCAGACTACCGGAATGTCCTATGTCTCCTTGACTGAGGTGGCACATAACCTTTCAACTTTTCTCTGAGCGATTGGAAGTTGGATGAGAAGCTGAGACTTGCTATCAGGTAAGTTTACTCTTATAGTCCAACTCAGCACATCTATAAGGGCCTTGTGCTGATACATCCAATTCATAACTAGGATCACTTCTATGTCCTGATCTTTCAGCACTATCATGGTGGTAGGGAATATATGCCCTCCCAATTCTATAGGTACTCGTTGCACTACTTCCTCAGTGTTGACACCAGAAGTGGCAAACGGATATACCTCAAGCGTACGGTAGTCAATGTAGCCTTCACCGGGAGTATTGCAGGAATCATATTTTCCACAGGGAACGTGAAGTGTTCTAACTAGTTTCAAGGCCGTCCAGTGATGAGACAAAGGATCTATGATAACTTGGTAGAGAGGTTCTAATGCAGCAAAGATATCTGGTCTTGGCATTCTAAGTATAAAGAGGTTTACCACCTCCTCCCTTTACAAGAGGCGATAGGCGAAACAGGAGGAGATATAACTTCTCCCGAGGCGGCTATGCTATTGTATTGATGCCCTGCCATTTTAATAACTTGTCTTACACACGTGGCGGGCTACTAAGACCAGACAAGGCTGTCACCACTTGCTGGCACCCACAAACAATTCGTGAGACAAGCGGCCTACACTGGTAAGGTATAGCCTAGACACCACGTCTACACTACACTTACTACTCTAATCTTCTCGAGAGACTAGAGCACTTCACTAAGTAAACCAATGTACAAGTAAAGCAAGTATATACTTAAAGTACCAGAACCAGAATATCAAATACTTAGAAGGACTCAGATGTAAAACTTACTTGAAGATTCGCATCTGCTGAGGTACACCTTGAAGAAGATTCCCGACAGGCCTGGGGCTTTCTCCTAAAGACTTCCCTCACTCTCTCCCAACTATCACAGCACTATAGCAGAGCTAAAGCTACTACATAGTGGTTTCTCCTATGAATCATGCTCTAAAGTGAAGGCCTATGGGGGTATTTATAGGGGAGGTGGAGTAGAGGCTACTTCCACTGCCATGTCATCAATCCGTGTGACCTCCATCATGCACCGTTGGATCAAACCGCCATATAAGCACCTCAAATGGATGGTAGTGATAAAACCAGCATGTGGGGAGCATGCACAAGTCGATGAGAAGCCAACTGACCTGGCTGGGCCCAAGGAGGGGTCGGCCGACCCCCCTATGGCAGGTGGGCCCAGCCAGGGTCTTCTAGAAGGTTTTCCCACCTCGCTGGAGTGAAGCTGAGCTTCGAGGCCCACAAAGGTGGGGTCGGCCGACCCACCTTTAGTGGAACCAAAGGTCCATCTTATGCAGGTAGCTTCTACATGCAATTCTAAGCACAATGGTGGTGCCGGCTTGCCCAAGGTGGGGTCAGCCGACCCCATCATTGTGCCCATCTTTTGCACATTGTCTCGAGAGGCTATGATATTAATGATTGTGAAGTTGGTTTGTCATTTGGCCATACTTGGTTGGTTGCCCAACATTCATATGGAGCTCCCGGACATTGAAAAGTACTTGTTCTGAGTGCCTGCAACTAAATAATGACAAGTACATGTGGAACCAAGTTATTTGTACCTAAGTCACTATGTGTTTGGTGGCTTCCTTGTAGAAAGAATGTCTTGTTGACGGTTTTGATGGGGTAAAAACATGGTATAACTACCGTCAACAAGATCCCCCACACTTAAGTCTTTGCTCATTCTCGAGCAAAGGTTAGAGAGAATGATAAAATATGATTATGAAATTTTCAAGGTATTAGCAAACACAAAGCTTTACTCAAGACATATCTCATACAAGTGGGTTATGTGGTACTGTCTAGCATATATCCTTCAGATGTTGAAAAATGGAACAGTTCTCAAAGCAAAGTTATCTTCCCATTTTCATATCCTTAGCACTTAGAGTTTTTGATAATGGTTTTAAAAGAAAGCATATAGTTCATTCTTACTCCTCAAATAGTACTCTCAAGTCACTCGGTTGTGTATGATTTCTTACCAAGGCATATCTTGAAGATGCCTTCTTTTGTTTTATCCTACATCTATCAGGTTTATGTGTAGTTCAGGTAGGGATAAACATGACAAGCATACTTACAATGCATATATTGTAAAGTCAAAACAAGGATCCAAGGAGAAAAATGTCATAAACCTAGATCAAGATGTGCAAGTGTGTGGAGTATGATGGAAAACAATGCTCCTTTATTTGTATGATCTCTCTATACTTTATTATTTTGAGACATGGCTAGCATTTTTTATGAGCTTTCATGTGCTCACATTTTTTTCCAATGCAATGGACCTTCATGTGTCCACTTTTTTTACTTTGCATAGCCTCATGTCTCATCTACTAGATCAAACTTAGAGAGATCTCACAACCATAAAGCATGGAGCATTTATTTGATGAAAATGGATGACATGATTTTGCATACCTCCATTGTAGAAGTAGCAGGTGTATATGTGGTGTGTACATGATCTTGATCTTTGGACTATGACATAGTTCTCAACAAGGGCCAACAAGATTTGACCAAACTCAAAGCAATTGCAAATAGCATGATTAGAAAGGGTTTTGAACATGATATGATCAAATATTGCTTTGGTAGGAATTTTCTTACTAATGAGGAATAAGTGACACTATGGTTTTATGACATTTTCAAAATAAACCTCTAAACACTTTGAATGGAAAAGGTATGATTCATGCGCCAAGAACTGTATCACATTTGTCAACAACTTAGTCAATATGATATTCCTATCAAGATATGTGACCCACAAGCATAAGCATATGCAAGAATCAAATTTTGTGACGCTTTCTTTGAATATCATAAATCATGTCACTTTTTATTTTCAGATGCAAGTCTTCTTTTATTTTTATTTTATTTCATCTAAGGAAAGCAAATAAAAAGTAAAAATGAAAGAACAGAGGGGAGTTTGAGTGGCAAACCAGTCAGGAAGCATGTAGACGCTGGGTTGATGCTGACTGGTGGGTCCAGGCCCCATAGGTGGGGTCGGCCGACCGCACCAAAAGGTCACTGACCCCTCTATTTGAATCACCTCGCCTCAAAATGTATCCCTGCACAGGTGTTTTCCCGTTGGGAGTCACGTTGTGGGTCGCCCGACCCATGTTTTGTGACGTTTTACGCCTGTTTCGATCCTGCAGATGTATCATGCAGTGTGGCATGTTTGGAGTCACACAGAGAGCTGTCGGGGAGTCGCCAGACCCCCCCCCCACAATTGGTTATTTTCGTCTGGTGACACGAAAGACAGCGAAAAACATCAAGTACAGGTGTTCTGTTGGTGGCAACACACCAGCAGAACGAAAAACTTCATTTTATTTAATAGATCATAGGGACAAGTTACATTGATAAAAATTAAATGAACTTAACTATGTGCCTAGCATATTTGTGAACAGGTTTGAGATATCTAAGGAAAAGGTCAAAGGAGGATGTCCTCGTGCCCCATTGTTGTTTCTAAGTGTGTAAACCACACTAAGGACCTTCTTCATGACTTTCTTCTCAGACAGTCATCCTCAAAGAGCCTTGACGGCTCCTTTAACATGCAGGATTATCCTTTCACCTTATGAAGTTTAGCTACTCCCACAACTACTTCTTCTCCTCTGAGGTGAACAAGGGAACAAAACAACTTCCCTTGTCCAGCCTACCGCCAATGCCCTTGTGGTTCTTCATGAAAGGTGGGTATGGTAGGGCTCTACTTCAAACACAATGGCCTCCATGGTGACCTCTAGATTTTTCAAACGGGTCTCCCTCATGATTGGAAGGGCACTCATAAAAGGGAGTAATGACATTTGTGCTAGTGGGGGCCATGGTGAAGTTACTCTAGGTAACTTGGGCAACATAAAGGAGGCTAGAAGGTATTGAATTTAAGGTGAGGAGAAATAGGTGAAGAAAAAGAGGAGGAGAGGTCAAAGGGATCAATTGCCGAAGATTACAACCCATGTTTTCATGAGAGTTGCAACTAGGGATGGCTTCTAAGTGTTGGCACAATACTCTGGGACAAACGGGTCAAGCTGGATCCTCCAACTAGGGGTCGCCCGACCCATACCTGGTGGAGCCAGGTGCTTAGACTTTTCCCTGAACTCTCCTTGTCGTAGAAACAGTCTTGAGACTTTTGTATCGTTTTAAGTTGGGGTCGCCCGACCACTACTTGAAAGGTTCAGAGGAAGTGGGTACTGGTTCTATGCTCCATAGTGGTTTGGCAAAGTTTAGGCTCAAGTGGGCACTATGCCTAGGTCGCCTGACCCCTATTTGGGAGTTTCTGAGCGAACGGGTTTTGGATTTAGGTTTCCCTCGAGGCAAGAAATGGTTTGCCAAAACTCGGCCACCAGAAGTGGGTCGCCTGACCCAAATTTGGGGGCCTCTTGGGTCCAGTTTTGACATGGAGACTAGTCTAATTATGTTTATTCTAGACTAGTGCTCAAACCATAAAGAAGTAAAGACATGTAGATTTTAGTTGTGTCAAATCATTGTCAAGGATGAATTCTAGCATGTCAACTTCTTCTTTAATGGTTCATGTTCATGGAAAACTTTAAGAGGGTGACCATTTACCTTAAAGATGATGCCGTCGTTGTCGCAATGGTCCTTCTCAGTTGCATCAGAGTTTTCCTTGGCCAAACAACTCGACCTTTTATCATGAGGATCTCAATTTGTCTCCATGAATGATCTTATGACTTTCCCATAGAGATGTTGATGTTCTTGCTACAGGGGTTAGTCCAAAAGAGCAACCAAGTTCCATGCAAGTATGTTTGATTCAATAATCAAGCTTAACACCATGTCTTGTTTGATTAAGGTAGTCTATTTAACCTAAGCACCATGCTTAATTTAAAAAGACTATGGAGGTATGACCGGTCCATACACCCAAACCAAAGCATTCTAACATAGAAAAAGGAAGCATAATGGAATAAACAAGATTCATTCTACTAGAGACAAGAGCATGAGTGGTGAAGATAAGAAGCATTTTTTAGAGGGTTGAAGACACAAATAAGAGAAATGCAATAAACAACAGGAAGGGAAAGTGTCAAACCAGTCAAGAAGTATGTCTCAACATAGTGGAGGTTGACTGGTGGACTGAGGGGCCGATGATGGGGTCGACCGACCCTACCTTGGGGGCTCCAGCTACTTTGGTCCCCTTCCGGCGTATTCTTACCTCTAGTGATGTGTTCCTACACTGATGCTTTTTGCTCGGGATGTCCCTCGACTCCCAAATGTGTTCGAGGGGGTCAAATCACCCCCACACTTGGTGTATGGTGTGCCCTGAGTTATGGAAACCAAGACAACATCAAGTACAAATGTTCTACTGGTGGCAGCACACCAGTAGAACCGCAAGTCTTACTACCCTACTAAAGTTAGGCACACAAGTTCCATGATGTTAATTCGAAGCCAACTTGTGGAGGCCTAACTGCAGGAACTCATACCACTACGAGATTTAGAGAACTTATGATAAACAAAAGCATCTACAACCTCTACTGTAAAGATTTTGGACACAAGAAGAGTGAAGGGGTTGTAGATCTCTTGTTGGGTAGTGGTAGAAAGAAAGATTGAGTCGGGAGATTTCTCAAATGAGCAAGGACTTGATGAGAGGATCAAAGGTTAACTTCCATGGCTTTTGATGAAATTCTCTGTCTCAAGGAGTGTGTGAGCGATTTTCTTCTCAGGACATTCCAAATCCTCCTCAAGACTTGGACATGTCATGGTTGTTTGTGACATCATCTTAAGCTCACCCCTTAGACCGAGAACAGGATTGGATTCTACCCTTGTGCTAAGAGGTTGGGAAGACCAAACAGGTAGATATTCCTTGCCTATTCTGTGACCAAGCTTCTCATTTCCCAAAGCATTCTCCAAAATTCACTCAATTGGCCTTCCAATAAAAGTGAGATGAGAGGAAAGTCTAGGAAAGTCAAAGATGTAGAAATCTAGCGAGGTCTTTAGATCATCAACCACCACAGGTCGCCTTGAAGGACTCCTAAACAATCAAGGACTTGACAATTTGGGAGCCTAAGGTGTTTTTGGGATTGTAGCAGGTGATTCTTTGATGAACTTTGAATATGGAAATGAGGAATGATGTTTATCCCAAGGCTAGGATCATAGCAAATTTCACTATAAATGCCCATGACTTGACAAGATATTCTTTTTACATGAGTAGGCTTTTTAGTGATTTCATTAGAATCTTTGGTCTCCTCCAACCACTCTTGACTTACAACAGTGGATGGATTCTCCAACTGTTATTGTTTTTCTTCTTGGTTAGATTTATGGCCCTCATTACTTCTATGCCTTGGGTGTCTTAATGAATCCCCAGAGTCAATGACTGGCATCATCATAAGACTTAGAAGGAAGAGCACCATTGGGATCATCGGGACCAAGGATGAGTTTAGAAATGGGTTCAAAGGACATGGCGGATGTGGGCATAGAAGAGGAGATGATAGATTTTTTTCTAGGCATTTTGGCTCTCCTTCTATATGGGCACAGTCAACATTCCTTTTGGAGGTTCATCCAAGATCCTAGATATTTCCCTATGTGCCATATGAGAATTCGAGGCAGAAAATGATGCTGTTTTGGGAGATTTTTGAAGAGATTTCTTCCTGAGAGGGTTTGAGCGGTGTCTCTTGGAAGGTCTCTTTTGGATAGGATAATTGTAGGCATTCCCAAAACTAGCAAGATCATCTAATAGTTTAGCCTCGAAATCAAAGGAGCAATTTATAGGACAAGTTTCTTCCCCCTTCGATATTTATGGTATTTGTGGTTTAGGATCGATGGCGGAATCTTTGGATGGGACTGATTTGGATTCGGCTATCAGGATTTCTTTGTGCTTGGGGATTAATTCCTTTTCTTCCTCAGGAGGTTCACCGTATATGTGAGTGTGGGAAGTGTTTTCAAGAATTTTAGCAAGAAGTTTCTTCCCTTCACTAACAGTACAACGAAGGAATGCTCCTCTGGAAGATATATCATGGAATTATGCCGAATCTTTGCTAAATTTGAGGTAAAAGTGTTATAACAATGTTGGCTCGATTATAGCAAGACCAGGACCAAGGGATACTAGGTCTGTGAAACGGGCCCATGCCGCACCTAGAGTCTCCTTCTCCTTTTGTTTGAAGGTTAGGACCTCTAGTCGAAGATGAGCAACACGAGAGATAGGGAAGAAAGCTAGGTAGAATTTGGATTGGAGGCTTTCCCACTCTCCGTGTGCACTCTCTACGTGTCGAGCATACCAATGTTTAGCTGCTTCCATCAAAGAGAACGGGAATAGCTTCCATTTTAAGGTATCTCGTGTCATGCCTTTAATGTGAAGACGTGAACACAATTGCTCAAATTCACGTAAATGAGAGTAGGGGTTTTCATCTTCTTCCCCAGTAAAAGATTGTTCCTCAACCTTAGCTATGAAACTAGGGTGAAGCTCATAGCTAGGAGAAAGAATGGGTTGTGATGATGGTGGTGGCTCCAAACAAGCGCCCTTTGGAGCGGCAAAATGGGAGATGGTTGATTGGTTCATAGTGTCAAAATGATAAGAATAAAAGAAAGATAAAAGAAGGATAACTCGGGCGACTCATGTAACACCCCAGGTGTTAGTCATGAACTAACCAGCGAGTGTGGCCCTAACCAAGTTATGTCAATAAATGATCTTGATCACTGTCTCACATTCATGTCCATCTACCATGACTATTGGAAGAGTCTCATAAAGATCCAAATCAAGAATCCACTTGAAATAGCAAATCATATGCTTGTTTGGATTTATTGATTTAGGAAAGATAAGCATGCAAAGTCAATCAAATCTTGCAACCTTGACCAAACAACTCTATTTGAACTCTACAACAAAAGTCATGAAGGACTCATGTTGAGCAAATGCCAAGAAAATACCTTTATTGGCCTAAACATCTACTTTGAGCTCTCTAATTACATTAGTTTGACCAAAGTAGAAATATTATTTTGGAGCAAGAAATGAAGTTTGACCCAAAATAAAAGTTACAGATATTTTGGAGTAGAACAAATGTTATTTATGGAACAAGTCATGATTCAACTCTTAAGTGCCTCAAATAGTGGATACAATATAGAGGAAAAGCTGATTCCAGAGTTTGAATTAATTCTAAGTCTAGAATTCTATGCCGATTGCATTGACGTGCCACTTTCTTCAAATTCCTTTAAGCAACTTGAGTTGGACCAAATATAAAAGTTGTCACAAACTCTTTGGAGCACAACATATCAAAATTTGGCATCAACCCGAGACTGTTTGACAAGTTTGGCCACTCAGTCTTTATCGTAATTAACCCATTGACAGCAGCTATCTCGGGATTAATTATCTCTTTATCCAGTTGTCAAATGGCTGAGCACCCTTCACCACTTTTGTAGAGCAGTGCCGTGGTGAACGACTTTGCTTTAAGGCATCGGATCAGAATATACCGGGAATATGCCCAAAATCGCATCCAAAACTCGGCAGAAACAAACCCGCCACCTGCTCGTCGATTTGCCCCAATGAAGGACACGCGGCAACTGAGCTCTGGAGCTCGCTACTCCATGTCGGCCACCACCACCTTCCCCCTCCCGCGCTCCAGCTCCAAAAGGCGACAACGGGGCGTCGTTCACTCGTCCCTGCTCTCTCTCCCTCGCCGTTTGCCCTCCCTCTCTGCTGTCCTGTAACACCTCTGGTGTTACGGTTAATTAAAACCTGCCATGTCATCATCATTGCATGTAAATCATCCTGCATAAACTCATTTTTACTATGCATTAACAAAACTGATTTTATTTCAACATGTGATTATGCATAAGTGCTTGAGAGTGATTTATTATGTAAATGTTTGGGTTGTATGCAATTATCTGGATTAAATTGGGAAATAAAAAGAAAAACAATTATAAACCCTAAAGCGGACCCGAAACCCTAAATCAAAAACTAAATAGAATTAGGTGTTGGGCCTTAAACAAAGGTTGCAAATCTTTAGAAGTTGAGCAACTTCTATTTTGGGAAATTTTGAAGTTATTAAAAATAATTTCAAATAAAATCTTAAATTAGGTTTTAAAGTCTAAACTTGAAATACGAGTTCAAAAACTAGTAGGAATCGGGTGATGGTCCTTTAATGAAAGTTTTAGCCCCTTCACAATGGAACCACTTTCATGTTTGAATATTTTTAAGTTTACCAGTGGAAATTTAAATTAAAATCCAATTAGTGTTTGTTTATTCAAATTTAAACTGCCATTTCAAAAACTATCAAGAGATTGGGAAAACTACTTTAATGAAAGTTGTAAGGCTTTTCAAATTGAACAACTTTTATATTTGAGGATTTTGATGTTATGCAGAAAGATTTCAAAGTAAACCCTAAATAGTGTTTTGAAATTTAAATTTGAGATGCTATTTCAAAAACTATGAACAATCTGGTGAAACTCATTTAATGAAAGTCATAGGACTTGACACTTTGAATAACTTTTATTTTTGCATATTTTCAAGTTATTGAGAAAAAGTTTGAGAATTTAGTTGAATTTGAAATAAATTTCAAATCAAGCTTTTACCCCTTTTTGAATTGCCAAAAATCCATTAAAAATTTGAATTTGGTTCAAAAACCAAAGTTATTCTAAATTTAATTTGCTACAACTTTTATTAAGGACATTTTTCAAGTTTGTATACAAAATAAGGGGTAATTTTGCAAAAAGGGGAGAGGGGTGTAGACTGCTACAGTGTTCCAGGGGGGTCCGGCAGGCGCTGTCGTGCTCTGCTCGCGGGCAGAGCCGCGCGTGCCGCGCCACTCGCCGGCGCTGCTTGGGGCCGGGTGGCCGCGTGTCATCGTCGACGCCGGGACCGTGGGGGCCCTCTCCACGTCGTGCGCGTCTTCCTTCTCCTATAAAGAGCACCAACCGGCCACCGTCTTTTCTCTCCTCCCCTCGGTCGTCCCCGGTCGCCTCTCAGTGCGTGACTAAATTCACAGCCAGCAAGCCACCGTCTTTTAATTCATCTTGCTCGCGTAATTGTTAGGTCATAGCGCACATTTTGAACCCTTTCTCGTCCCTTTCCATCGTCAGAGTCGCTCGGTAGCCGTCGTCGTCTTCTCTGTCTCCGGCGGGAGCACCACCGCGTCATGCCGCACCGAGGCCAGGACTTACTGGTAAGATTCGTGGCCTTGGTCTATCGTTCCGTGAATGACGTGTGACCCTGGTAATGACAAGCCCAACCGTTTCGTTCCTAGATCGCTGGAGCTCCTGGAACGGCTTCGACATCCTCGGTTCATCCCATCGTCGTCGACCTCTTCGACCACGGCGGACTCCGCTGCGGCACCGCCTCAGCCACGCACGAAACAAGCTGCGGTGAGGACCCTAATACTCAAGATGTGGATGGATGGTATCGGGAGGGTTCGAGGTAGTCTGAACATGGAACACCGTCGCGAGTTCGCCGGCCGAGCCGCCATGGCTACCTGCAGTCAAGCACGGGAGGTCTTAGTGCGGAGCAGAGTCCCAAGGAGGGGTCTAGGTGCTTGTGGGGGTGTTTTTAGGGTGCTCGACATCACCGGTGTGGTCGCCGTCGGCGGTCCCGTGGTCGCGCCGCCGTCGAGTCTCGCGGCCGGAGCGAGCGCAGCGGGGGGAAGAAGGAGAAGGAACCCGGGCTGGGTTCTACTGGGCCTAGCAGGCCGGCCCAGTAGAGCGTGGCCGCGCTGAGAGACAGGGGAGGGGGCGCAGGGTAATGCTGGGCCGATCTGCGGTTTTGGGCTGGCTCGGGCCGAAATGGAGTTTTTCATTTTTCTCGGGAATAAAGTGATTTTTCCGATTTTAGTCTGTTGAGTGAATAGCAGTGCACTTTCTCATTTTTATAGAAATAATTCTACAGTTCCTAAAATCATAAAAATAATTATGAAGCCCCTCTGTGGTGTACTTTGTTTAGGAAAAATATGAGATAGGCATTTTAGTAATTTTGCTAGGTATTAAAAATGTGTCTTTTAATTGATAAATGGGACTTCTAGGATTTTTATAGGCCAACATATTTATCCAAAAATCATAAACTTTAAATTATATCTATTTTAGGTCAAGATCTATCTATAGAAAAATTTTGAGCTCAAATGGAAGTAATTTAATTATTTCTTATTTATTACTTGATTAATTAAGAAAAGATTATTAGAATTAAATGGTTAAAACCCATGTTAACTACAATCACTTAGGTTTTGTGTGTGATTATATGAAGACCATAGATCATAAAGTCTTGAATGGTCTTTAGCAATTTGTTTGCTTGATGAGATTGATATTAATTGATTTTTAAGAATTAACTATGCTTAATAGGTCAATACATGTCATTAGGGTTTTCCAACTTATTAGCGAACACCTGATGCTATTATAGGTAGATTAACTAGGCTTTCTATGACTGTTAAAATGGTCAATAAATCAATTATATAGCCACTAACTTGTCCAATGAAGTTGTTTTATAACTTTATCGTGAAGGAAAGTTGTACTCAACTTTCAAAGTAAGTTTACTTACCATTGATCAGTGATTTTATGCATCTCCTGCATCATGGCATACATATCATCATGTAAGTGTTGCATTATTATTTCGTGTAGTGCACTCGTGGTGATTATTATCTGAAGCGTGTCCCGAGTAAGGCCTTCACTCGGTGAACGTGGATCCTTCCCGGAGATTGACTTCAGGGTTCTATCTACTTCAAGCAACAGGCAAGCCCCGGTGCATTTGCCCCTCCTTGTTATTTAAAAATATTTATCACTTGAGTTAATCTACTGCATTAGGTTAATAGGAGTTGAGTGATAACCCATTGATGCATTACCTTTCCTTGACCACATATTATACCTGAGACCCTGATTTATTTAAATTTTTTTTTTAAAAAAAATGCTTAGTTATGCTTAATGATAGAGTTGCAAAAATGCTATTTTGAAAAATGTGATGATATGAAACAAATGAATCATTTTATGGGATTGGTATTGTTCTCGTTTGGTGATGGTGTACTTGGCCAGTCCATTATCATCAACGTGGATGGGTTTTCCCGTTTGGTTGGCCAACTGTTTGGGTTAGAGTCCCAACTTTCGTCGCTATCGGGAAAGGGATGTGAAAACCAGGTAGTTGCCAGTGTACTTGGGTTAGAGTCCCAATGCATGGTTTTAATGGAAAAATATTAGGGACCATTCGTTGTCGGCCTGCTGTGATCATGACTTTGCAACTAGCCACATACTATGGAAAGCCTCTGACTCCGGTGGCTCTACTGCTGGAACCGACAACCACGCACTGGGAGTGGAGAGATGGCAAGAGTAGCGTGTACCCTCATGGCCGTCGTGCCTGGAGACTAGAGGGGTACTGTGCTCTCGGGTGGCGTAGGACCAGTTCTGGGATATGAAAAGCCGTGGTAGGCGGGGTTGGCATATGCAAGCTTAAGTGCTACATATGCAGTGTGGATAGGGATCCCCAGCTGGGTACTTCTGGATTCGAATCGACGTTGCTCCTCGGTTAATGGAGACATGATCCTCACACTTACAGCGAAGAGTGGTTCGAAACAAGGTGTTTTCGAGAATGAAAAGGAAATTGAAATTACATGATATATGAGAATTGATATTGGAATTATGGATATGAATAAAATAATATTGAGATCAAATAATGAAATAGGATAGTGATGCTTTTCTGCAAAATTCGTTGACTCTTGCTCAAGCCTTACCTTGACTCCACTCAGCCTACATTCCTGAGTCTAATTTTACACCTTTAGTCGGGTAAGTCTTGCGGAGTACCCCATGTACTCAGGGTTTGTTAACCCCCTGTTGCAGGTAAGTTGAGTAAACAGTTCTACGAAGGATCGTGCCGGTCATTGGATCGTACATGGATGAAGATGTGTATATAATGAAACCCTTGGGCAGGGTGTTTAGTTGTAAACAGCTACTCCACTGCAAAACTCTGGTTTGGGATAATGTAATTGTAACCTACGTTTAAGTAATTCTTCCGCACTCTTTACTCTGATTCAAATTATTTGTGTAAACTATTGTAATACTTGCAAGGTCTTACAATGAGATCCTCAGGGAAATTAGGGTTTCCTATGATACCCGACGGACCACCTAAGTCAAAGGGAACTCGTGCAGACTAGTCAAAGGTCCTTAAGGACGATGACGGGGCACGTGGGCCCTATGATTAAGGCAGGTTTCGTCACATGTCCAGAGATGGAGCAGCCGCCATGGCCGCTGAGTGGAGCTCCACCATCGTCGTCCCTAAGCATCTCCGCCCCTGTGAACTCCAGATTAATCTCCCTCGCATCGCACCGCTCCTCCACTAGCTCCTCACATCGCCATTTTCGTCCCTGCAGCTCGTTTGCCGGAGCTGCGGTCGCCGGTGCCGCCCACCGCCGTGGCTACCGTAGCAGCTGCTCAGCTGCTGCGTGCTGCTGCTCGGTGCAGCCAGCCGTCGCCGGCTCTCTTCTTCCGTGCCGGGCCCCACTTCGTCGCCGTCAGCCACTTCCCGGCCAGCGGGAGCCAGGCCCGCCATCTCCCCTGCCTGACGCCCTCCTGCTCCACCCTGCTCATCGAGAGGAAGAAGAAGAAGAACACCCCTCTCTGTTTATCTCTTGAGTCTATGACATGCGGGGCCCACGTTGAGTTTAATATGCATCGAATTTGCAGGATTTGTATGTTTGTTTAGAAATCCATATCTAGCTCTAGGAAGCTCCAAAAATTGTGAAACTTGTTTTGTTGGATTTGTGGTAAAGTGTTCTACATGTTAGATCCATAATATATGCTATGTTATCTATATTTATGTGCTGTAGAAATTATTCTTGGAAACTGGTCTATGAAAAGAATTAACATGCTTTTGTCAATATCTCGAGTTTTAGAAGTGCAAAAATAGTGGTTCCAATTTTGTTAGTCTTCTAGTAACATGCACTTGCTCATAAAAATATAAAACATATAGGTTGTTTACTGTTTTAATGGTGTTTTGCTTTAATCTTGTTAAATAGAAAATAAATGGCTGTTTTACTTGTCATTTTTGTATCTGGAGTTCTTATCCTCCAAATGGCATGAAAATTTATTTGTAGACTCTTGGTATGTTGTGTGATGTCTGGTTAAATTTTTGGGATTTATGGCACAAGTATGACTGAGTTGTTGATTTATCTTGTTTTATGCCTATTAAGTAGATTTAAATGCTTTATAAATAAAATATTGGTGTAAAAATGGAAAATGGTACTCCACCATCTTTGTATGATGTTGTAGTAACCTGAGAAATAGTAACATGGCCATGTGTCCACTGAAAGTGTGATGTTGTAGATTTATCTTGCTCTCCAATGCATTGTTGAATTATAAATTTATCTATTTTCTGGTAATTAAATTATAATACCTGAGAAGGTAAAATTTGTTCAGTAGACATGATTTGTATGCATCTACCTCTCATAAAAGTTTGGGATGCCTTTGAGGTGTTTACCATATAACTTAAATAATTAAATAATAGGATTTTTATGTAATAGTTAGTGAATAATTATGGGCAAATGAATATATATATGTTTCTTGTGATTCCTTAATATGCTTTGGTCTGAGATGAATCTTGTATAACCATGAAATGATGTTTGGAGCTATCTAAATAGCCCATTCCTATGTGTGCTTGGGTGATATTTAAGTGAAAAGCATGTTTTGCTTACATGCCGAAAATGGGTGCAGGCATAGTCCCTATTGTTGTGGTGTTTTCTCCATGAAAATGATATTGTATGAAAATGTGTTCTATACAAAAGTTGTAGCCAACTTCTATATCTAGTTTGTCCTAAAATTTCTTGGTGATAGGCCTAATAGTTTAGGAGTTATGGCTTTTGGATGACTGCTGTCAGGTTTTGCCAATTTTCTGTCTAGATCTGATTGATTGCATTATTTGACTGAGTTATGCTTTGAATCACTTCTTGGTGATAATAGATCAGTTATAGTATATTTCTATGTCTTTCCAAGTGATTGTTTAGTATAGCTGCAAACCTTAGCTTAATAGCTTAACTGAAATCGAAGCTGAATCACATCTAAAACTTATAAGTTGAGGAACTATTGTAGTAATGATTTTTATGCAAAAATGTTGCTATCCTCTGAGCTCCACCAAATAAGCCTTGTATATCCTTGAGAGTCTTTTTATTTACTTCCTGTCGGATAAGTCTTGCTGAGTACAATTGAGTACTCAGAGTTTTATTCCCAATGTTGCAGGAGGAATGCTTGGTTGACTAAAGAGTTACTTCTATCCTTCGGGAGAGGAAGACTAGACCTTGGGCAAGGTCATGTTATCTATCTCATCTATGTTGCTGTGACTGGTCGGTACTTGGCACTTTATTATGAAATTAAGCTTATGTAAAACGATTTCGTTTCCGCTATTGAACTTTTATGTAAAAGTTTATCTTGTACTCTGATGTATTTGAAATATGTGCGAATCTATGTATCATGTGTATGTGTACTGCTGAGTTTCTGCGATCTTTGGGGTATGTACTGTGTAAAAGTTTGAAATCCTTCGAGATTTTACTTATGCTCGTATAAACAGGTTGGTTCTGTTACAGTTGGTACCAGAGCAAAAATTCAGTATGTACCGTCACATGAGTATTTAAAAATAAAAAGTTTTGAGTTTGCAAAACTAATTACCAACTTATAGCTATATATAGGTGTTTTAAACAAATGGTTTGAACAAACTAAGTGTGCCAAGGACCAAGTCTTATAGCCCATATTAGGATTATTAGGTGGCTTATTTAAGTACTAATTTGGGGAAATTGCATCATGTTTCTATTTGCGGTTCATTTGGTTTTATCGTGCGGATAATTATGAACTGTCGGTTTCTTATTGCTTCTTATGGGCCAATGTGCCACGTCGAATGAGGTAAGGTGAGGTGTGAGTGTACGATCGAACAACCGTCGATCTATGGTGAGTGTTTATGGTTACTGAAGTGAGTACATGTGATTCATATGTGTACTTATGGAATTATGATGGAGTAATTACTTTCTTGGGGTCGCAAGTGCTCATGGGAGCATTTCCGGCAAAAAGTGCTTCTTATTTCCATGCATACATGTGGGGTTGGGCTGAAATGAATCTTCTACAGGTACGCTAACCTCGAATGCGTATATGGTAGTTAACGACTAGCTATATACCGAGAGAGTACATAGGTTATGCCACCGACTTAGAACGTATTTGCCATGTTATATATAGGCAACTAAGTGAGAATGAATAGGACGAGCATGCATCATGATTGTTGCATCATGTGATTGTTGCTTGTTGCATAAGTATGCGTCTTCTCACCCTTGTTCTACGTTGTCTCAATAGCCTTATTAAGTTTACAACTTGTGTTGCCTCTCTTCCTTGCTTGTTTTAAAATCATAAGAGTTGCTAAACCTTTAAGTAGCCTCTATAAGTATTTCTCAACCATAAATCTTGTCAGAAGCTAAACCAATTCTGCCTGTAGGCTTTTCATTTGGCACAACAGACCCACCTGAGTTTTCTCTTAATGCTAGCCTATGGTTGTCATATGTTCTTGTTCAAGATCTATGAAACCATGCCTGCATTTTCTTTCATCTAAAGCCTTATCCAAATCCTATCTGGAGTGTCTCCTCTACTCTTTCTAGATACCATGATAATTGCTTGATCTTTCTTAAATTAGATTTTGTAATCTTTTCTTTGGAAATCAGGTTATGCCCAATCAATCACATCTACAGATGATTTTATCCAATCTGTTCCTTGTTTCCAGCAGTCATCTCCACATCTAGAGAATGTTCAGATTTCAGTCAACAAAGCTTGCCTACATCATGTTCATTGGAGTCTTTGCCCAAATCCTTGATTTGAACCTCTTCTCAGCTTACCCAGAAGTTTCCTTGTAATCTTTTCATTATGGATCATGTTATGGTTTTATCAATTCAATCTCACAAATCATGCATTGAATCTGTCCCATGATCAAGTTTTTTTCCCAATCTCTCTAAAGGCCTAGCAATGTTGATCATTAAGAGTCTCCTAGTACTAATTAATGGTACATAAGCTCACGCCATTGGATGGTCTGAAGGTTTCTTGATAGATGCGAGATGCATGTGGAATTATAGAATCTCATGTTAGTTATTCTTGGTAGCTAACCTATAATTCTCTTATGCCATGTTTCTATCTAGACCCTCTCCTTGTTACTCACTTGAAGAAAACCATCTTGTGTGAGTTAAATCTCTCCTTCCCCATTTTCCTTGTATTCTGTATGAATCATGATGTTTGTCAACTCAACCTATGATTGTTGTATATAGTTGGTTCATGAGACATCTGATTGTCTATAGTTATCTTCTTCTCAAGATGCTTGTCAATCTTTGTCTCATGATTTCCCTCCTTCTATCTAATCTCTTGTAAATCATGGGTCGGGTAATCTCCATACTAGACACATGAAAACCGCGTGGGACTGAAGCAAAGCCTCATGTACTGCTATTTTGGCAACTAATCTGTCTTCTAACTCATGTTTTCATTGCCAAATCATGCTCTTGTTGTCTATTAACCCTATAATTGATTGTAGTAGCTTACCTTCCCTCTGCGAAATGTCATCCTTGCACAAATCTATCCTTGCCACGCATGATTTTCTCATTGGTTATATGCTCATTTATGTTGTTATGATCTGTGATCGACGATACTGCGACGAAACCGAGGACATCCTGTGGATCGCAACCACTAGGCTGTGTTGCTCGGCACGTGCGAATATCGAGGTCTCTGGTCATGATACATTGCAGAACTACACCGATGCGTAATATCTCGTATCTCCCAATCTATCCATGTTTCTTAAGATTTCTCGTTGGTCATGTTTGATAGTGGTGTTATGTTATTGACGGATGGTGCCATGACGAAACCGAGAACCTCTTTGTGGGGACGCCCAATAAAGTAGTGCTTCTCGGCACACGTTGGTATCATGGCCTCTAATCGTAATCCATTATGAAGTAATACCAATGTGTTGTCTTCCATGGATTTTTCCTAAATCTATCTTTGAAGGTGTCTCTAATTCAAATTGATTTATCCCTATGTTTCTTGATCTATCTTGCAAAGTCTTTACCGACTCGATCTTTCAATGTTCTATCAGAAGGTACAGATGTTTGTCAAGTATATAGCTTCCTTCAGAAGTCACAAAGAGAATGATCCTTGAAGAGCAAGTCACTGACATCAACATTGACATACTACAAGATGTGGTAAACAAAGAATCTGACATGATCTACTAGGGCATATCAACCAGCACCTGCCATTATTGTGGGATCAAAAGAGCACACGAACTTTAAAGTTATTTGCAAGTATCAGTCAGGCAATAGTTAGCAGGATGTGATATGTTTTCTGATAGGTTATTTGCAAGTCCACTAGCTTCTATCCAAGTTCAATACCTATTTGCATGAAGATCATACAGTCAAAATAAATCTTCTCATGTGTTGCTTCATGTCTGCTGACCGTGATGGTGACCATGTGCGTGTATATTGTCTACAAAATCTTGCTACAAAAGTTGAAGTTTTAGAGCCTTTTTGCTTGAAGAGACAACTAATTAGTTACTACAGTGGGAAGAATAGTTTGCATCTAAGTAATGAAGTATACTCGGTTCTAGTGAGAAGAAAAAGCAAGACCATTCCATTATCACTTTTCTGCTCAATGAAATAGTTTCCTCTGCTGATGAAATGCAGGAATTTGTTCATTCGCTCCCTCATGTGAGCAATGTAGTTTCTAATTGGATCAGTCTGTCTGACATGAATAAATGGATGCATAAAATAGTTGAATAGATCTCTATCAAGAAGTGTTGTTCCATGCTAACAAGTATGTTCCTGGGGGTATAAAGAAGTGTTTGACCATATTTTTGAAGACCATGTCTCATAGAACCATGCTATGCAAGAAACCCCTAAGCCAAATGGTACTATTTGTGGCACCCTCACCTCCAAGGCCTTGCTATAATGAAGCCAATTCCATCTTTGTCAATCACTCAGATAGTGCAAACTATGGTTTCAGCCTAGTGAAGAGCTACAAAAGACACCCCAACAGATGAAGTCAATACCATAGTACATCTTGGTGCAATCAGGTGCCCTTTTTGATACTCTATGGCAAAAAGGACATTAAAAAAAATTAATTAGTTCCTTATTCTTGATCGGTCAAGGTGTTCTACCCACTCAACTCATGGAAGTGTGAAGTGAAAGACAAGTTGAATTTTGTCAAACAACGTATTTCAGATTTCTTTTTGGAAACCCTCTGATCTTGGATTTCTGATGCGAAATAAGAAGGTTTACACATTGTCAAAAGTAGTTCAACAAGTTGGTTTGTTAACTCACGGCTGTATCGTGAAGAAAGTTGTACTCAAGTTGTTGGTAGAGGACTGCTTCTCAAAACTTTGTGAGTAAACACTCTACACAACCAACCTCATTAAACCTGCCAATCCACTTCAATCTTGTTTATTCTCGGCTGCAAATGAGAATACATAAGTTTGAGATTGCTCATCGGTTTTCCTCGTGTACAAAAAGGTTTTTGATTCTATGCAGGAATTTGTGATCTGTCTCATCAACATGCACAATTCATGTCTGTCTAGACTAACCATCATGCAAATGTGTATGCCAAAGTTGCATATTGCACAAACTTTTGCTACTGCATGGTGCACCCCAAATCATTGTCTAGGATCATGAACTATAGTTTTCAGCTCATTTTGGAAGCATTTACAAGAATCACATTACTTGAGTAAATGCCTACCAGAATCTTGTGCCTTGGAAGAGAATGGAGTGTAACCATATGCATCTGTATGCCTACACTTGTCACTTGATGTCCTCTGTGCCTTTTATCACGGAGTGACAGAAAACTTTGTGTACATAATGAAACTAATCCAGAGTTCGTCCTATCTTCAGCATAGCATACCTCAGGCCAATCAGGAAGAATTGATCAAATCTTGAAATACATATTGAGAGCATATGTGTTTTGTTTTCAAGGATCTTGTTAGAAATGGCGACTGCTATCAATGATTTTCTTACAACAACAGTTATAAAGAGGTTACCTCAGGCTCTACCCAAACGACTGTTGCTACATAGACACGGGGGTTCCCTTATTGATGGACATCAAAAGCACTGAGCCGACAGAGTCAGCTATTGCATTCATCGTTCACTCAACAAACTCAAATAATACAGTGTTGCCATCAGAAAGAGAACTGTACACATGGAACATTATGTAGCTTTCCATCAGTCTGCCTCTCAGTAAATTGTGTCTACAACCAACAGAAACCTTGCATGTTGTCAATCAATTTTCTCAGCTTCAGTAACTATCTGCCTCGTCCATGATCTCATCCCATATGAAAATAGTGGTGTATGCTATATCCACTAGAGAATAAGATGTTTTGAAAACTACTCTTTGACGCTTCAATTCACACCCTGCATGCTGAAAGTGCTAATTGGGATGAGTTGTCTTGAAATCCTCCCAAATTAATTGGCAGTGTCATCTTGGATTCATCCCAAAGTAACAATGCTTCATAGAAGTCAATGAAGAAAATTCTTCAACCAAGAGTTAACTTCTAAGAATTCTTGAATGATTGGAAAGTTGTCCTATCCATAATGATCCCTCTTGCATTTGCATCCAAGTAAATGGGAGTACATGATCTCTCAGACTAACAACTGAACCGACCTTTATCGTCCGCACATTATTGTGAGCCATGAGGTGATCACTTCTGCCTACCAGTGTTATGGAATTTTTACGTAGCCTTAGCCTGTACTAGCACCACCTTGAATGGGTTACATTCTTTTCTGCCCTTGAAAGCTCTTACGTTCCGAATCTCGGGACGAGATTCTTTTAAGGGGGGAAGGCTGTAACACCCCAGGTGTTAGTCATGAGCTAACCAGCGAGTGTGGCCCTAACCAAGTTATGTCAATAAATGATCTTGATCACTATCTCACATTCATGTCCATCTACCATGACTATTGGAAGAGTCTCATAAAGATCCAAATCAAGAATCCACTTGAAATAGCAAATCATATGCTTGTTTGGATTTATTGATTTAGGAAAGATGAGCATGCAAAGTCAATCAAATCTTGCAACCTTGACCAAACAACTCTATTTGAACTCTACAATAAAAGTCATGAAGGACTCATGTTGAGCAAATGCCAAGAAAATACCTTTATTGGCCTAAACATCTACTTTGAGCTCTCTAATTACATTAGTTTGACCAAAGTAGAAATATTATTTTGGAGCAAGAAATGAAGTTTGACCCAAAATAAAAGTTACAGATATTTTGGAGTAGAACAAATGTTATTTATGGACCAAGTCATGATTCAACCACTAAGTGCCTCAAATAGTGGATACAATATAGAGGAAAAGCTGATTCCAGAGTTTGAATTAATTCCAAGTCTGGAATTCTATGCCGATTGCATTGATGTGCCACTTTCTTCAAATTCCTTTAAGCAACTTGAGTTGGACCAAATATAAAAGTTGTCACAAACTCTTTGGAGCACAACATATCAAAATTCGGCATCAACTCGAGACTGTTTGACAAGTTTGGCCACTCAGTCTTTGATAATAATTAACCCATTGACAGCAGCTATCTCGGGATTAATTATCTCTTAATCCAGTTGTCAAATGGCTGAGCACCCTTCACCACTTTTGTAGAGCGTGCCGAGTTGAACGACTTTGCTTTAAGGCATCGGATCAGAATATACCGGGAATATGCCCAAAATCGCATCCAAAGCTCGGCAGAAACAAACCCGCCACCTGCTCGTCGATTTGCCCCAATGAAGGACACGCGGCAACTGAGCTCTGGAGCTCGCTGCTCCATGTCAGCCACCACCACCTTCCCCCTCCCGCTGCTCCAGCTCCAAAAGGCGACAACGGGGCGTCGTTCACTCGTCCCTGCTCTCTCTCCCTCGCCGTTTGCCCTCCCTCTCTGCTGTCCAGAGATGGAGCAGCCGCCATGGCCGCTGAGTGGAGCTCCACCATCGTCGTCCCTAAGCATCTCCGCCCCAGTGAACTCCGGATTAATCTCCCTCGCATCGCACCGCTCCTCCACAGCTCCTCACATCGCCATTTTCGTCCCTGCAGCTCGTTTGCCGGAGCTGCGGTCGCCGGTGCCGCCCGCCGCCGTGGCTGCCGTAGCAGCTGCTCAGCTGCTGCGTGCTGCTGCTCGGTGCAGCCAGCCGTCGCCGGCTCTCTTCTTCCGTGCCGGGCCCCACTTCATCGCTGTCAGCCACTTCCCGGCCGGCGGGAGCCAGGCCTGCCATGTCCCCTGCCCGACGCCCTCCTGCTCCACCCTGCTCATCGAGAGGAACAAGAAGAAGAACACCCCTCTCTGTTTATCTCCTTGATCCTATGACATGCAGGGCCCACGTTGAGTTTAATATGCATCGAATTTGCAGGATTTGTGTGTTTGTTTAGAAATCCATATCTAGCTCTAGGAAGCTCCAAAAATTGTGAAACTTGTTTTGTTGGATTTGTGGTAAAGTGTTCTGCATGTTAGATCCATAATATGTGCTATGTTATCTACATTTATGTGCTGTAGAAATTATTCTTGGAAAGTGGTCTAAGAAAAGAATTAACTTGCTTTTGTCAATATCTCGAGTTTTAGAAGTGCAAAAATAGTGGTTCCAATTTTGTTAGTCTTCTAGTAACATGCACTTGCTCATAAAAATATAAAACATATAGGTTGTTTACTGTTTTAATGGTGTTTTGCTTTAATCTTGTTAAATAGAAAATAAATGGCTGTTTTACTTGTCATTTTTGTATCTGGAGTTCTTGTGCTCCAAATGGCATGAAAATTTATTTGTAGACTCTTGGTATGTTGTGTGATGTCTGGTTAAAGTTTTGGGATTTATGGCACAAGTATGACTGAGTTGTTGATTTATCTTGTTTTATGCCTATTAAGTAGATTTAAATGCTTTATAAATAAAATATTGGTGTAAAAATGGAAAATGGTACTCCACCATCTTTGTATGATGTTGTAGTAATCTGAGAAACAGTAACATGGCCATGTGTCCACTGATAGTGTGATGTTGTAGATTTATCTTGCTCTCTGATGCATTGTTGAATTATAAATTTGTCTATTTTGTGGTAATTAAATTATAATACCTGAGAAGGTAAAATTTGTTCAGTAGTCATGATTTGTATGCATCTACCTCTCATAAAAGTTTGGGATGCCTTTGAGGTGTTTACCATATAACTTAAATAATTAAATAATAGGATTTTTTTGTAATAGTTAGTGAATAATTATGGGCAAATGAATATATATATGTTTCTTGTGATTCCTTAATATGCTTTGGTCTGAGATGAATCTTGTATGACCATGCAATGATGTTTGGAGCTATCTAAATAGCCCATTCCTATGTGTGCTTGGGTGATATTTAAGTGAAAAGCATGTTTTGCTTACATGCCGAAAATGGGTGCAGGCATAGTCCCTGTTGTTGTGGTGTTTTCTCCATGAAAATGATATTGTATGAAAATGTGTTCTATACAAAAGTTGTAGCCAACTTCTATATCTAGCTTGTCCTAAAATTTCTTGGTCATAGGCCTAATAGTTTAGGAGTTATGGCTTTTGGATGACTGCTATCAAGGTTTTGCCAATTTTCTGTCTAGATCTGATTGATTGCATTATTTGACTGAGTTATGCTTTGAATCACTTCTTGGTGATAATAGATCAGTTGTAGTATATTTCTATGTCTTTCCAAATTATCTATGATCATCCCTTTTGGTGGTCTAAATCTCTAGTTATGAGTGTTTGGGTTGGGAGGACAGAATCTGTCCAAGTCTGGGCAGAGCTATCTTCTTTGTGTTGTTTAACCTTTATATGAATTAAATCATCTGAAGAGGATAGTACCAAAGTTGTAGACAATTTCAATAGCTTTCCGAAAAAATCTTAGATCACCCTGGTTGGATGTATATAGCTTCAGTTATGGTTAAATCTTGTGCTTGTTGTCCTGCTGTCCTTAAACTGCATATGTGAGATTAGGATTGCTTTCATGTTGCCTTGCTTGGTGGCATTGTTAGCTCATGGTTCAGTGATGCTAGATTAACATGTCTTGTATTACTTTCTTTTATTCATACATGTGTATTGTGCATCTCATTTAGGTACGATAGATGATGAACACGTGGAGTGAAGGACATGATGATGGAACTAACCACAAGACGGCGTGGTGGACTAATCACGAAGGTGGAAGGACTAATCGAGTGCTTGGATGGGAAATGCTCGTCGAACAAGTGTCATCTAACAAACATTAACTTAGTGCTGAACCCCAGGCAAGCCCCGGAGTATCCCTAAGCCTCCACCTATCTCTTTTTATAAATGCACCAGTCCTTTATTAAATCGTATGTTTGTGCATTTAAGTATAGAAGTTGGTTTGAAACCAGTTGCTGCATATCTACCTTATCTACTATATATGTGAACCTGGTACTATTACTAGACAGGTGACCGATCTTATGCTTAGCCCTGCTTAGACCGGTAGAAGTCGGGTGATTTCCTATCATCCGCGAGAAAGTCGGGTGATTTCCTGCCATCCGCAAGTGTAGGTGGTGACTGACGAGATCCACATGGTTGGCTATATGTGTCACCATGCCACAATGAAATAATGAGAGAATCAAGGCTAGGTAGTGGGGAGCTGCATGATATGGGTCATGTTGACTTCGGTGCTGTTTGCGGCCGACTAGGACTGAGGCCACCAGACATCAGTTGAGATTGAAAGATGTCGTCACATAGCTGGCCGGATAAGTCGTTCTGACCGCGAAGCCGAGTATTTCTTTCTGAGCCAGGGAATTGGGTGTGATAAGACAAACATATTCTGGAGGTAGGAAGGATGTGCGGAGACACCATCTTACCAAGGGCAGGTCAGGGACCTGATGCATCCTGGAAGTGGATTTAGTCTCTGAGAATATAGGCCCCTCCAAGCCCGCGGTACATTATGACTCAGAAAGATTTAACGGTGACCCAAAAAGCCAGTGGCTCGGCTGACAGGGTTTGTGATTGGCATATTTGCCAGCTGGTATAATCGATTCGAATCGCCATCTCTCCTTGTTAGTGAGAAACTGAACTGATCTTCTGGTGAGGTAGAGGTTAACAACTTTGGTGAGGTGAGGTTGATATCTGTGGATATTGGAAATCATATGGTTTTATTGATTGCTATAATATCAAGTGATTGTTTAGTATAGCTGTAAACCTTAGCTTAATAGCTTAACTGAAATCGAAGCTGAATCACATCTAAAACTTATTAGTTGAGGAACTATTGTAGTAATGCTTTTTATGCAAAAATGTTGCTATCCTCTGAGCTCCACCAAATAAGCCTTGCATATCTTTGAGAGTCTTTTTATTTACTTCCTGTCGGGTAAGTCTAGCTGAGTACAATTGAGTACTCAGGGTTTTATTCCCAATGTTGCAGGAGGAATGCTTGGTTGACTAAAGAGTTACTTCTATCCTTCGGGAGAGGAAGACTAGACCTTGGGCAAGGTCATGTTATCTGTCTCATCTCTGTTGCTGTGACTGGTCAGTACTTGGCACTGTATTATGAAATTAAGCTTATGTAAAACGATTTCATTTCCGCTATTGAAACTTTTATGTAAAAGTTTATCTTGTACTCTGATGTATTTGAAATATGTGCGAATCTATGTATCATGTGTATGTGTACTGCTGAGTTTCTGCGATCCTTGGGGTATGTACTATGTAAAAGTTTGTAATCCTTCGAGATTTCACGGACTACCGGGTTTATATTGGCTCAAGTGTGGCTTGATAGCTGGGAAAACAGCTGTCGCTGTACTTGTGCTCGTATAAATTGGTCGGTTCTGTTACAACTCAATTCTAGTGAAGACAGCTACCGTTCCCTGGCAATGGTGCCAGAAAGCTTGTTGACACCAGAAGTGGCAAACAGATATACCGCAAGCGTACGGTAGTCAATGTAGCCATTACCGGGAGTATTCCAGGTATCGTATTTTCCACAGGGAACGTGAAGTGTTCTAACTAGGTTCAAGGCTGTCCAGTGATGAGACAAAGGATCTATGATAACGAGGTAGAGAGGTTCTAATGCAGTAAAGATATCTGGTTTGGGCGTTCTAAGTATAAAGAAGTTTACCACCTCCTCCCTTTACAAGAGGCGATAGGCGAAACAGGAGGAGATATAACTCCTCCCGAGGTGGCTATGCTATTTATTGATTCCCTGTCATTTTAATAACTTGTCTTACACACGTGATGGGATACTAAGACCAAACAAGGCTGTCACCACTTGCTGGCACCCACAAACAATCTGTGCGACAAGCGGCCTACACTGGTAAGATATAGCCTAGACACCACGTCGACACTACACTTACTATTCTAACCTTCTCGAGAGACTAGAGCACTTCACTAAGTAAAGCAATGTACAGGTAAAGCAAGTACATACTTAAAGTACTAGAACCAGAATATCAAATACTTAGAAGAACTCAGATGTAAAACTTACTTGAAGATTCGCATCCGCTGAGGTACACCTTTGAGAAGGTTCTCAACTGGCCCGGGGCTTTCTTCTGAAGACTTCCCTCACTCTTTCCCAACTAGCACAGCACTATAGCAAAGCTAAAGCTACTACATAGTGGTTTCTCCTATGAATCATGCTCTAAAGTAAAAGCCTATGGGGGTATTTATAGGGGGAGGTGGAGTAGAGGCTACTCCACTGCCATGTCATCAATCCGTGTGACCTCCATCATGCACCGTTGGATCAAACCGCCATATAACCGCCTCAAATGGATGGCAGTGATGAAACCAGCACGTGGGGAGCATGCACAAGTCGGTGGGAAGCCAACCGACCTGGCTGGGCCCAAGGAGGGGGCGGCCGACCCCCTATGGCAGGTGGGCCTAGCCAGGGTCTTCTAGAAGGTTTCCCCACCTCGCTGGAGTGAAGCTGAGCTTCGGGGCCCACAAAGGTGGGGTCGGTCCATCCACCTTTGGAAAGGTGGAACCAAAGGTCTATCTTCTGCAGGTAGCTTCTACATGCAATTCTAAGCACAATGGTGGTGCTGGCTTGCCCAAGGTGGGGTCGGCCGACCCCATCATTGTGCCCATATTTTGCACATTGTCTCCAGAAGCTATGATATTAATTATTGTGAAGTTGTTTTGTCATTTGGCCATACTTGGTTGGTTGTCCAACCTTCATATGGAGCTCTCGGACACTGAAAAGTACCTGTTTTGAGTGCCTGCAACTAAATAATGACATGTACATTTGGAACAAAGTTATTTGTACCTAAGTCACTATGTGTTTGGTGGGTTCCTTGTAGAAAGAATGTCTTGTTGACAGTTTTGATGGGGTAAAAACATGGTATAACTACCATCAATAGTTAGTACTTATACGACCCCCGGGCGACTGTATAAGGAAATTTTCCTTTATTTCCACAATAGGAATCTCATGCTTGACAACAAATGTGCGGTTGATGAATGAATGAGATGCACCAGAATCAAAAAGCATAATTGCAGGATGACTTGTGACAGAGAACCTACCCAGCATGACGGGTTCTCTCTCGGGAATATCACCAACTTGGGTGTAGTAGACCTGACCTGCTTTCTTCACAACCTTGCCCTTCTTGGCATGCTGCTGATGACCATGGTGCTGAACTTGCTGCTGCTAGCCACCAGGACCCTTCTGTGCATTCTGGTTGTACTGCTTCGGGAACGGGCAATTGCGAGACCAGTGTCCCATCTTGCCACAGTTGCAGCAGGGATGGTTGTAGTTTGACTGGGGTGTGGTGATACGAACGCCAGGGGCATTCAGCTGAGTGGTGTTTTGCTGGTTGGAAGTCTGAGAGGTAGCAGCAGTACGAACATGATGAGGACATCATTGGCTTGGATATGACCATATTAAACATTTCTAAACCAAAGGTGCAACCATTCTATATGTTTCTTATTATTCATACATTTGATGAATTAGAGCTGCACCATAAAGTGTGTATATTTTCATTTGCAGAATTACTTACATGGATCAAGGGAAGGTTTGATTGCATAACGGAAGCATGGAAGGTCAATGAAGTTGATTGGGGACCAAATCCATGTGCCCTGAACGTTTTGCACCAGGTCACCATGTCACTTTAGCCCATGGAAGGAAAGAGTCCAAGTCCAACACGTTTTGGATGTGGAATTCGGACTGCAGAAGAGTCCAAACTTGCGACAGTCACCACGACTCCATACGGACTCCGATTGGGACGTTCTAGGACTCTTTGGAAAGCATATCAAGTCTAATTTCCAATGGATCTATGCTTGTTCCCATATCTTATCAGATACGTTCGTAGTCGTCCTTTTAACGTCAGGACCTTCTCTGCTTATGGTGCTGCGTCACCTAATTTTGGGCTGTTGGCCCATGTATCAAGTTGGATCCATTAGGGACACGTCCTAGGGTTGGAGGACGACCCCAACACCTCCTTGGTCATCCTTCCATCTACATATATGCCTCTAGAGCCACCACAAACAGATTGGGTTTTGATAGATTGAAGTTTTAGCCATTCCTACTTCGCCTGCAGCATGTGTGTCGACTAGACCATCCGTCTGCTCGCCATTGGAACCCCACCTTTATGTGTATCAGATCTAAACCTTCATCTCATATTTGCAATTGAGTGCTTGTTCTTCTTGTTCTTGCTGATTCTTCGATTGCTTGCAGGAATAACCCGATCTAGTTTGTGGCGGCTCTAGAGGCATATATGTAGATGGAAGGATGACCAAGGAGGTGTTGGGGTCGTCCTCCAACCCTAGGACGTGTCCTAATGAACCCAACTTGATACATGGGCCAACAGCCCAAAATTAGGTGACGCAGCACCATAAGCAGAGAAGGTCCTGATGGTCATATTAAAGCCAATGATGTCCTCATCAGAACAACTACCTGCTGATGGGGATATAGTGGACGGGAATGATTGACAGGATGATAAATAACTTTCTGGTGCTTCTGATTTCCAGAAAATCCAGCAGACCCAGTCTTCTTCTTTTTCTTCTCGTCCTGGTGCTTGTGGTTTGCTTTCTTCATACGCAATTGCTATGTTGACAGCTTCATGATAAGTGCAGTTCAGGTTGTTGGACATGCTTCTCTGGATCTTGGTGTTCAGACTCTTAACAAAGCAGTCTTTCTTCTTCTGGTCAGTGTTCACATGTTCAGGTGCATACTGTGATAGATGACTGAACTGACCGACATATTGCATCACAGTGGAGTCCTTCTGCTGCAGTGCCAGGAACTGATCAAGCTTCATCTTCATCACACCTGCTAGGATATAGTGGGCACGAAAAGCCTCATGGAATTCTGCCCATATCATTTGATGTCCCGCAAGGTTGGGCTACCATGAGATTGGCATACCAAGCACTGGCTGCGCCCCGGAGTTGCTGGGATGCGAACAAAGGCTTCTGATGCTCTGTGCAGTGTATCAGACTGAACTTCTGCTCCATGATACGGAGCCAATCCTCTGCCTCCAATGGTTCATCAGCTTTGGTGAACACAGATGGACGCGTGTCGGTGAAGTCCACATATGTTGTCTCATCTCCATTGTTGCGGGCACGACATCCACCACGATCATCCCGGTTCTGTGCAAGCAGTGCGGCGGCATTTGCCAAAGCAATGATGTCATCCGCCAAAGTGGGTGGAAAAGGCGGTGGATTGGGGGCCCTGCCCCATCCTCAGAGGTTCCAATACCAGGCGAGCGGGTGTTGACAGGCATCTGTTTATAAGCAACCCAAACTTAAGTCTTACATTACTTAATCGAACATTGGTAGCAGTACAGACTTAAACACTACATTAAATAAACGACACTACTAGCACTTCGATAAATGTTCCCAAACCACTACTAAGGTTCCATGGCAAGCACCGACCTTACAACACAAAAGATCACAACTAGCTTGCAATCCTAGGCCTATAACTAGCCTAGTCATCATCGATCACGATCACATCCTCGTCATCGTCGTCCTCCACAACAACGTCCTCCATAGGGTCGATCTCCTCATCTGCGTTGTCTCCATCTTCCTCTTCCCTAGGCCCCTCGACCACGCCTATCTCAGGCTCTTCCTCATGAGGAGCAAGGATGGGATTGAGCTAGTCATTGAGCCTGTGGATCTCCTCATGCAGGGCATCATTGTAGTCCTCAATGTGCTCGACACTAGAACTCCAACTCATGGACTCTTGCCCGGGCCACGTCCTCATGGGCCCAAGCCTCCTCCTTCTCGCGGGTCAAACGGTCCACCTCGCGCTGCAGCTCGGCGACCATCTTCACATCCCTATAGTGGTCCCTACAGGCCACCTTGAAGTCCTCAGTGAGCAGCTTGATCTCTTCCTTGAGTTCCGCTCGGCTACGGCGGGGACGGCGACTGCTAGAGGCCTTCCCGTTGCGTGGCGCTAGCTGATGGCGCGGAACTCCCCTAGGACCAGTCATCTTGCGCGCTGTCATCTTGGTGCGCTGCCAGCTGGAGAAGATAAGTTTGAATTAGTGAGGATATTATAGGTTAGCAAGAATTGGTTTGATAGATTCTAACCCATATACCACTTTAAGGAGGAAGTTAATTAACATGTGAATTAGCCATGATGCATGAATAGTACTTACGAATTTTTAAACCAATGCAAAATAAATAAATGCATAATTAACTTTAACATAGGGCTAGTAGACATGCTATTCCACTTGCTACCATAGATATATTATGGGATAAGGTAAGAATAAGCCATTTGGACCAAAATACTAGTTTAAATTTTATGATCCAAAATATTTTGAAATTTTCGAAAGTAATACTGCAATGATTTTGGCAATGGATCGCTCTGGTACCAGCTATAATAGAACCACCTAAATCATATGGCCCACAGGCACCTGTCATTGTCACTAATGACCTTTGACAGCCTTGCCCGTGTTCCGGATGATCTAGACAGCTCTGCTGGGCTACATAAGTACCCGTTTCTCTCGACAGGATCCCATTGCGAAGCCATCACAGGATTACAAGATTTCATAATAAAATACATTAGAGTAAAGTGTGGAAGATTACATAATACTTAGATTACAAACCAGTTGTCCAAATAGAAATTTAAGTGCAGTTATTACAAACTATACTTAAGTAGCAGTAGTAGTGGAATAACCAAATACAATATAACTAGGTAAAGGTAACATGAACCCTGCCCAAGGGTCTTGCTTCACTCATTATCGCTTCCTTCCTGAATAATGGTCACGCAGCATGGAGCGAGGCAAACCTGCTGCGGCTATTCTGCTGCAACAAGGGTTAACAAACCCTGTGTACTGGGGCACTCCGCAAGACTTACCCGACTAAAGAAATTGGGGAGAAGACTCAGGAATGCAGGCTGAGGGGAGTCAAGGTAAGGCCTAAAGCAAGAAGTAAAGTGAACAAAGTATTTTGCAGAAAAACTCCCAACTTTTAATTGCTACTTTCAATATTTTACCTCAATGTCCTTCAACATTCCAGTTTCATATTCATTTCCAAAAACATCCTAGTTCTGAACTATTTTTCGGGGTAAGTCAGTGGATAAAGTCTCTATTAACCGAGGAGCAACGACAATTCGAATTGATTAAATACTCAGCTGGGGATCCCTATCCACACTGCATATGTAGCACTTAAGCTTGCATATACCAACCCCGCCTACCACGGCTTTTCCAAAACCTGAACCGGTCCTGCGCCACCCGAGAGCACAGTACTCCTCTCCTCTCCAGGCCACGCCGGCTACGAGGGTACACGCTACTCTCACCATCTCTCCACTCCCAGTGCGTGGTTGTCGGTTCAAGTAGTAGAGCTACCAGAGTCAGAGGCTTTCCGTAGTCTGTGGCTAGTTGCAAAGTCTCGATCCAGCAGGCCTACAACGAACGGTCCCTAATTCTTTTCCATCGGCAACCATGCATTGGGACTCTAACACAAGTACACAGCTACCCAACGGTTTCCAAATCCATGCCTGCCGGCGATAAGACATGGGGAACGCCACCCCATGTGCACATCGACCGAACAGACACATTTTCTTTTTCATTCCACGCAATTCATCAATAGTATATCATAACAGCTCAGAAAATAGCCTTTTATGCAAATCTAAATTTAATTAAGCATGGCTAAGTATTTTTTAACATTTTAATTTTTAAATCAGGTTTCAGGGCAGTATATCAGGGCAGGTAATGCAGCAAGTTAGGTGATAATCAACTCCTATCAACCTAATGCAATAATTAAACTCAAGTGATAAACTTTGTAAATCTTGAAAAGGGGCTAATGCACTGGGGCATGCCTTGTATCGCGTAAAGTGTTGGATCGGGATCGGTGCCGCAAATGTCAAATCCCGGGGTCACCTCAGGCACCACTTCTTGAGCCTAGGACTCAACCTTGACTTCTTCGCCTCCGGTCACTGCATGTATGCAATGATGCATGCTTAATGTGATACAGATGATATGGAATCCAGAGCACAGTAATAAGCAACGCACAACCTTGAGTACAACTTTTCTTCACGGTAAAGTTGCAAAACATACTTCATAAAGTAACACGGTGTTTATGTATTTCATTTTTATTGACCATTTCAACAATCATAGAAAGCCGATGCATAGCTTAGCTGCTACTACCTAGTGAGATCCTTTGTTTTACCAAGGATCATCATAGTGAAAGACCCATGGACACAGTCAATCCAAAAATCACATAAAACTATAGGGATTAATGTATTTTATCTATTTTACTATCTAATTAATCAAACATTTAATTAATAGATCATCAAACTGCTTCCATTTGAGCCTAAACTTAACCAACAGATAGACCTTGCCCTAAAACAATGCCACAACAAATTTCATGATTTTTGGATTAACACAAAATTTATTAAAATTCCTCAAATTTGCATTTATCAATTAATGTGCTGATTTTTAGTTCCCACAGAAAGTGTCCAAAACATATATTTGCTATTTTTATTAAATATTACATACAACAGAGAGCATCCATGATTATTTTCATAATTTTTAGCCTAACAGAAATATTCATACAAAAATAACAATGTCCAGCACTATTCCTTATAAATGTAAGTCAGAAAATCTATTTGAAATTCGCTAAAATAAAAAAACTCTCTTTCAGCCCGGGATGGCCCAACACCGAGCAGACCGTCCCAGTCGGCCCACGCGCACACTGCACCGGCCAATATGCAAAATAGCCCTCAGAAGAAACAGCTCTAAACGCGCAGTCCATCTACTACTATTCACATGAGTCATAGACTTAACAAATAACCCCCTGAAACTTCTCTCCTTCTAACCCGACGCCCCTCCTCTCACCTAGGGGCGCTGACCGGCGGCCCGCTGGTGGTTGACCGGCCCTAGCTCGCCGCCGGCGAGGTCTTCGGTCAAACCGATAGTACCAGCGTTCTCCTAAGGCTCTAGCGCATCTATAGAGCTAGGTATTAGGGATACTAAGACCTAGGGCTTTGTCCAGCGGCGGTCATGGCGGCTCGGCCACGCCGGTGTGCCACGCTCCGGCAAGCACAGGACGGTAGGGTTCAAATAATAGGGCGCAACAGAACCAGGGGCTCACCGAGACTTGGGTAGGCTAGGTGATTGGTCCCGAGGCGGTGCAGAGGGGCGATCTCGACGGCGGCGACCGGTGCGGCAGTGCGAGCACCACGACGAGCTCCTGTTCCGGGCTATCCTAGGCATCAAATGAAAAACCATCGCGCGTATGACCATTAGCTAACCTCAGAGAGTCTAAAACATGGAACCGTGAGGGAAGAAACTTACAGCGACGAGCAAGACACAGCGAGGCAGAGCTCGATGGCGCTCTGACCAACTCCGACGAAGGAGAACACCACACACGCACGACATAGTCATCAAGGAGATGTGGGAGCGGGCTCTGCAGGTGCGCAAGGAGGTGACGAAGCTGCTGGCGAGATGGAGTGGGTGGAGATGGGAGGGGCACAGCGAATTTTGCTGGGCACCAATGAGATGCCAATGGCGACCGGGAGGGAAGAGGAAAGACAGGGAGGCGACCGGCGACCTTTATAGCGATTCGGGAGGGGACAACGTCGATTTGGGGCGGCGCGGTGGCACCTACAAGCTTGACGATGCCGGGGAGCACGCAGCCGGCCGGCATGGGCGGTGCAACACGCGCGGCGTGGTCGGGCGGTCGTGCCTGTGCATGAACAGGGAGAGGGGTAGGGCACTGTAGCCCATTGATTTCCCTTTCACTTGGTTTTTGACCAAATTCTTTATATTTTGTGCCCCAACTCAAAATTTTATCAATATAAAAGTTGTAGTATTCTGAATTCTGAACAACTTTGGTTTTTGCACCAAATTCAAAATCTGCATAATTTTGAAATTATTCAGAAAGGGGTAAATTTACTTTTTGAATTCTATTTGCCATTTGATTAAATTCTAAAAAATCTTCTCAACGCCTTGAATTTCTGTAAAAATAAAAGTTGTTCTACAGATGGAGCTTTACAACTTTTATTAAGGGAGTTTGGTCAGATCCCTTGTAGTTTTTGAAATAGTATTTTAAATTTAAATTTCAAAATAGTATTTAGGCTTTAATTCAAATTTTTGTGTAACAACATCAAATTTGCCCAAAATAAAAGTTGCTTCATTTTAAAATATCTACAACTTTTATTAAGACACTATCATCAGATTCAATGTAGTTTTTGAATTGGGGTTTTAGGATCCGATTTAGGGTTCAAATTGACTTTCTTTTGAATTTTCTTTTTGATTTCCAATTTGGATTTAATCATATAATCAAACACACATTTTCATAACAAGTCACTCTACAAACCCTAAGCACAATCACATGTGAAAATAAAACTTATCCTAGTTGATGCATAGTAACTAGATTTTATGCACGATGATTTGCCGATGATTATGATGACATGGCAAATTTTAATTACAGTAACACCAGGGGTGTTACAGTACATCTGGATAGACCAAGTTTGGTTTCCTGCATCGGTAGAACTTATACCTGTTGGAATGCTTGTCGTTGCCTCCAGTGTGGGTCGTTGTGCAGGCCGTCCGTTGCTGCGTGCCTAGATTACCTGTTTGGAGTTGCTGTTGTAGATGATGAGTGTTGGCAGTAGCAGAGTTTTCACCATGGTCTGCAGGTGTCTTAGGGTGTGCTGTCGGTTCATCTCCTAAAAAAGTAGCTGAATCTATAGCTGCAATATGTGCAGCAACCGCATTATGAACCTGCAAAGGGTTCCAAGTTTTCCTTGCAAAGCATAAGTCGTTCCTTGCTTTCCAAATATGCCACATGGTCATAAGAAATTTTCTGAAATTAAGGTGTGAAATTGAAGGAGTCATGAAGGTGGATAAAATTGTTTGGACCCCATCTTGTTCGTCAGGCAAGATGTCTGAACGAAGTGGAGGGCCAGAGCTCTCCTAATTAGTCTCCATGCAAAGGTTTTTATGAGCGGCGGGATGTTCTTTTGTCTCCACATCCTTTGTCGTATTTGCTTTGCCTGAGGAACTATACTTCGGGAACCTTGTGTTGGCAGATTCACCTGTTCCTGTAAGCTCAGGTGTTTATAAACATTTTTAGTAGTGCAATTAGCTTTGAGTGCTGGAATCCATCTTAGGATGTCCTGATGATGGCTGATGGCTATAAACAGTTGGAACTTGGGAGATAATCTGCACAGCTTGGTCATCAAAAATACGTGAAAGCAAGTCACTATTCCAATTACGTGTATTAGGTATCCAAAGATCAGCAACCACATTTGGCAAAGGATTTTCAGTGACCGGTAAGAGAAGGTGATGATGAATAGAATCCCAGAAGGGGCACCAAGGGGAATACGAGATAGAAGTGTTCCCATCATGAAGGTGGTAGACCACATTGGAAGTGAAATCTTTTTTGACTTCAAGAATAGATGACCAGAAGATAGATTTTGGAACATTAGATGTGGCTGTCCAGAAAGTTTTAGTAGAAAAATATTTTCCTTTCAGAATACTGGTTAGAAAAGGATTTTTGTTGTGGCTATATTCCAAGCCACCTGAGTAATGAGGCTTTTATTAACCTTGTATAAATCACGGATGCCAAGACCACCATTATCTTTGGGTTGGCAGATATCTTCCCAGGAGCGAAAAGCGATCGGATTAGAAGGGTCGTCGTCTTGGATACCAGCCCACCAAAATCTCCTAATGATTGCATTAATTTTTTCAATAAAAGTTTTGGAGAAGAGGACCTTAGACGTGTAGTAGACCGGAATGAAGGCTAGGACAGAGTTGATATATGTGAGTCTGCCAGCGTGGTTGAGCTTGTTTGCTTTGATAGTGGTAAGTTTAGATCTGAATTTATTGAGGATAAACTTGTAGGCTTTGTTGCGATCTCTGTCGCTGAAAATCACGGGGTGGCCAAGGTGAAAAGTATTGGGGAGGAGGTCTGGGACAGGGAAGATGTTTTTAATCTGATTTTAGTGAGATCATCAACATTCCTGCCGAAAAGGATCGAGGATTTGTGAAGATTACGTATCTGACCAGAGAGCATAGAGAATTCTTGGAAGATGTTTTTAATGTTGGCAGCTTCATCAACTGTGGCAGGACCGCATGGAATTAAGTCATCATCAAAAAGGAGAGAGTGGATGGGTACTAGTACAGAAAAGCTCTACGCAGGTGCTACGCAAATATTTGTACATGCGGTTACTGTTGTTGGACGCCACTAGAAAAAAACGGCCTGGCCAGAGTTATGAACCGCCAGTGCAAAACCATTTGCACCGGCGATTCACTTAACGGAACCGCCAAATAGTCTATTTCTACTGGCGGCTAAGTTAAGTCAACCGCTTGTAGTAATCCATTTCTACTGGCGGTTGACTTAACACAACCTCCTGGCGGTTCCGTTAAGTGAACTGCCGGTGCAAACCTATTACTACAAGCAGTTCACTTAAGAAACCGCCTATACAAAGTCTGCTATAAATACCCCTTCTTCCTTCCCGAGCCGAACAGTAACTCGTAGCCAACTTCCATAGTTGGCGATTTTGGAGGTCCAGACTTCACCAAATACAAGGGGAGAGGTTTTGATCTTCATTTCTTCGAAGGAGATTGCTAAAAAAGGTTAGTTTACATACTTCTAACCTTATTTTAACCATTCTTTGCTCCATTTAGCCACATTTTGGATCTAGGATTTCACCATGAGCTAGGGAGAGGAATAGCTAGGTTATTGTCTTTTTTTCAAATGAGGTTGCTCAACATGGTTAGTTGAAGTTTCTCCTCTTTCTCTCTTGTCATGATTGCTTCTTAGTTTAGTTTCTCCTCTCTCAACATGGTTAGTTCTTTCCTCCATTAAAGGTGCGTTCTTATGCATGAAGAGAGAGAAAGATAATGTCTTTTATTTAATTTGTTAGTATATCTTTATGTTTATTCCTTGTTTCTCTACTTTTATATCTCAATTTATATTATCAGCTATGTTTTAATCATATATTTATCTTTTTCAATGCATATTAAGTAGTTTTAATTGCATTATAAAATAATATAAGCATTTAATAAATGTTTGTATGACTTTACATGTGTACTATGATTAACATGATTTAATGGGATATTATAATAGTAAATGGGCATATGTATGCGTAGTAGTATTTACATGATTTAATGGAAGATTATTATAGTAAATACCCCTTCTTCCTCCCCGACCTAAGCAGTAACTCGCAACCAACTTCCATTGGAGGCGATTTGGAGGTCCACATTTCACCTTCTACAAGGGAGAGGTTTTGATCTTCATTTCTTGGAAGGAGATTGCTAAGAAAGGTTAGTTTATATACCTCTTACCTCTTTTTAACCATTCTTGCTCCATTTAGCTACTTCTTGGATCTAGGGTTTCACCATTATTATCTCTTCTTTCATTTAATTTGTTATTTACAGGTAATGATGGAGAGGTCATACTGGATGTATAAATTACCGAGAGTCGATCCATCATACATACCTGAGCTCAACAGGTTCATTGATGCCGTTAAGAGCCATGCTAGGAGAACAGACATGAAGCACATATATTTTCGGTGCACAGACTGCAAAAATATTGTTGTGTTTGAGGACACAGAACCAATCGTTTCTCATCTGGTCTGTCGAGGATTTATGCAGGACTATTTAATTTGGACTAAGCATGGAGAGGGTAGCTCTTCACCTTATATAGCTAGAAACCATGAGAACATCGACATCGATGTTCTGGATAAGTTTGTACAAGGGATACAACAGCCTATTACTCAGAGTGAACATATCATGCCAAATGTTACTGATCATGATTTTGTTGGAGGAAATTAGACGAAAGAACTGATAATGTCCTGCCAGATGTTACTGATGCGAAAGATGCATAATTTTTAGATGCAATATTGCATCGTCATACTGATCCATCGATGTTCTTCATGAAAGGTATGGAGGCCTTGAGGAAGGCAGCAGAAGAGCCTTTTTACGATGAGTCGAAGGGTTGTATGAAAGAGTTCACGACGCTGCGTTCCGTGATGAAGTTGTTGATGGTCAAAGCTAAATATGGTTTCTGTGATGCTGGCTTCGATGCGTTCTTGAGTATTCTCACAGACATGCTTCCAAAGGAGAACAACACGCCTGCTAACACGTACTACGCAAAGAAGCTAATCAGTCCACATACTATGGGTGTCGAAAAGATCCATGCCTGTAGAAATCATTGTATCTTTTATCGAGGAATGTTTATAAAGACTTGGAGAGCTGTCCAAATTGTGGCGCAAGTAGATACAAGACGAACAAAGACTATCGAGAGGAACGTAGCCTCTATGTCTACAACAGCTAAGAGGAAAAAGAAAGCCCAACAGAGTTCAAAACCCACAAAGAAAGAAAGAGGCGAAGTAGACTACTATGCGCAGAAAAAGATTCCTGATCTAGTGATGTGGTACCTTCCCTTGGTTGATCGATTGAGGTGTTTGTTTGTAAACCCTTAGGATGCCAAACTTATGAGTTGGCATGCTTCTGAGGAGCACAAAGACAATGGAAAGCTAAGACATCCAGCTGATGGCAAGCAATGACAAGATTTTAATGCAAACCACCCATAATTTGCTAAGGAACCAAGAAATATTAGGTTTGCTCTAAGTACAGATAGAATGAACCCATTTGTCGAGAGGAGTAGCAAGCATAGCACATGGCCGGTGATCCTCACCATATACAACCTTCCTCCTTGGTTGATGCAGCGAAAATACCTTTTGCTAACACTTCTTATTTCTGGACCTACACAACCTGGAGTTGACATGGATGTATTTCTGAAGCCCTTAATGGAGGACATGAAAAAATTATGGGAAGGAGGTGTCAAAATATTGGACGAGTACCGCAAAGAGACATTCTCATTGAAAGCAATTATATTTGTTGCCATCAATGATTACCCTGCTCTATTCGTGCTATCAGGGCAGTTCAAGGGGAAGGTTGGTTGTGTAATATGCATAGATGAAACAGCTTGCGTGTACCTAGATGAATCAAACAAGCTAGTGTACATGAGGCACAGGCGCTTCTTACCAAAAGGACACATGTTCCGCTTGCGTACGATGGATAAGTACTTCGACAATATGGATGAACTACATTCTACATCTAATTGGAAGGATGTGCCAGCTGATACAAAGACAGACATGTGGAATAAGCCTTGTACGAGGTTTGTTTTCCCTCAGGGTTTAGAAAACCTCGTTCAGAGATATGCAATGAGGCAGATTGCGACCTCGTTCCGGAACTGGAGGTATGCGCTGAATGCAAAATACCTGAAGCTCGGGTTGGACTCGACAACAAAGTATAAGATCATGATAGGTCAATGGGCTGTTTTTCAAGAGCAAAAGAATCAGCCGGAATTCTTAGCTATGAGCCAAGCCGCTTCACAACAAGTAAAGAAGAACGTGTACCGGCACCACCTTGGCTCAGGTGAATATGACCGTCAGCTAGAGAAATGGAGAAGTGAAGAGGATAAAAGGAAGGCGGTGGGGTTGCCTGTACTATCTGAGCAAGTTGGTGAAAGGAGAGCGAATTGGTTTCGTGCTCGAAAAACTAGAGAAATAACAGATACCGGCGTGTCCTTTCATGATCCATTGGTGGAAGAAGCTACAAAGAACATCTACACGGTGGCAGCTATGGAAAAGGAAGGATCATTCAGGCAACAAAGGGAGAATGACACCCTAATTGTTGCTCTGGGTAACCCCGAGCATCCTGGACGTGTACGAGGGATCTCATCCAAGAAGGGATGGAAAGAAGGATTTGGTCTGGAGTGGAAGAACATGTACAAGAAATGCGATAGATACAAGGAAGAAATGAAGAGTTATTTTGAGCAAGAGGCCAAGAAGGACTTCAAACAGATGTTATCTGTAATGCTAGCTAACCCAGATCCTGACTTGGTGCAGCAATTAGCGAGCGTGGTGTCCAATCAACAAATGACAACAACTCAAGCTCCGCCCCAGTTGTAGCTCGTCCCAGCAACTGATCAACAGATAACGAGTCCAGTGATTAAAAGCAGTGTCGCAGTCTATGGCCAACAAGGTTCGCTATCCAATTGATGACATCAATACGCCAACACCTTGTTCCCTAGTCATAAGGTATGGTTTTAATAATAGTCGTTCTGGCCAGTGGCCATGCGATCCCAGGACGCAGGTATCATAGCAGCGACATTCTAGAGGACTAATGCAAGGTAGAAGTCTTGAAGGTCGTCTAAGGATAAGAGGACGACATGCTAGACATTGTAGGCCTAGAGGGTATTGACAAACTTGGCCAGGCTATCAAAAATTTCATCCTGTGGCCACGACGAGACGTCGAGTTGACTCAGGAGCAGCCACTAACTCAAGGAGTCTACACATCCCGAGTCATCACATGGCCATTCTCTATCACAACCAACACCTCCCCACTCCTGTCCTGTTGACCCATGTTGGTATTAATTAAATGTCACTTGGTAAATTACTTAGCCACCTCTTTTAAACCTATATCTCTTACAATAACTAAGTTGTCATCCCTAGCATGAATATAAGAGACATGTATGGAAACTACTATTGACAGAAATTATTGTATGATTTTACCCATCAACCAAATATGAAATAAGGGTATAAAGGCAAACATCACCATAGAATAGGGCTTTAACAGACAGAGTTCCACAGTTTTGGTGAATCAGTGTTTTGCAGGGGGTTATTCAGAAAAGAATCAAGGGAGACCCACATGTCAAATTAAAATAATGAATTTCGCCGCGAAAGGAGATCAAGAATATTCTAGAGAACATCAGAGACTCACCGGAGGCAGTGGGGCCCACAACTCAGTGGGGGGGGTCAGCCGACCCTCTGACCAGGTCGGCCGACCTGTCAGAGTGTCCCCTCCGCGTGCGCTTCGATGTGGACCCACATCCTGATTTTTCATGCAATCTGCACCGCCCGTCGAAGTCGGTTTGATCCAAGGGCTACGGTTCATCCCATCGGCCTATAGAAGGACCTCCAGACCCCCAGGGTCTCATATCAATCAATCAGATGTCAGTTGATCCAGTTGTAGAGAGCTAGAAACCATAGAATCATCAGAGCTTCACCATCTAGAGCATAGCTACATAGGTTAGAAGTAGAAGGAGGCAAGTTCTACTTGAGTTACGGATCTTGTCGAGAGCTGGAGGCTTCCCTAAGCCATTGTATGCTCTCTCTTGTATCTTAAACCTCTCTTGAGTGTGTGAGATAAAGTTGATTGACATTGTTCTACTATTGATTATGTTCTCAATTATGCTATTCATTGCTTATCTAGATTGTATACTTTGCATAGTTATGATGCATTCATATTCATACATAGGCTTGTAATGCACTCATTCATTGATATCATGGGTGGGTGATGAATAACATGTAAGCATGGTGCTTAGATGTGGTTTGTCTGCAAATGCGCCTTATATTCTGGGTTCTGTGGTAGATCACGGATGTGACACTCCTATTGAGTCCTTTGTAGTCCACACTCCAAATGTAGGGAGAGTAGGAAGTTATTATTACTTTAGAAGGCTGGCTATGATCTTGATCTTCATTAGTAATATTCCCTTAAGTATGAATATGAAGTGTCTTCACCATGATTGCTAGTATAATTGCACCAATCTAATATGTCTTTGATAGTATAGTTAGAATAACTTAGGATATCCTTATGCTTCAACCTAATCCATGTTAGTGCCTAGATAGGAAATGCTCTAAGTGATCATTAATATATATATTGATTGATTGGTTGATTGATCATTATGCTTATCATATATAGATCATTATTGTGACATAACCTTTGTTCTGAGTAAATAGGTCATGCATGGTTATCTCTATATTTGCATATGCATATGACATCCATCTATCTGCCTGCATCCCATTTATTGCCAACCCTTCCCAGTGGTAAAATATAAATGACAACCCGGAATACTCTTGGGTAAAATGCTACAATGGTGTATATTTTATCTGTGCGCTTGCGGATACAATATAATATATTTTCAGTCACTGGCTAGAAGGAGAAATCTTTTAGAATCATGCTGGCGATGACAACCTAGTTACTTCTAAGGGATAGAGGATAAGAGTTCAAGTGATCTATAGACTAATCAGGTGGCACATTAATCTATACCTCCCATCATTTTTAGCACCATTGCTGAGAATAGAGTCTAACTCTATTTTTGGTGGTGACGTTAGAAATGCCAACAAGCATTTTTAGCGCCATTGCCGGGGAAGGTGTTTGGCATACATAAGATGTAGATAGATCATATGCATAATGCCAAATATGTTGAGAAATCATATAAACCTTACTCAAACAGGCTCTCCCTATCCTTGTTTATTCTTTGTAACTTATGCAGGGTGATGTATGAATGGATTTGACCTTCGGCAGAATTTTGTTGAAGATCCAGAAGCTTTGATCAGGAAGACCCGAGCCAAGCTCTGGAAGACCCCAGATCCTCAGCCGGAAGACATCCGTACAAGAAGAAGTTTGACACCAGAGTTTTAAGCTATGGCTAATGTTGACACCAAAGGTGGCAAACGGATATACCGCAAGCGTACGGTAGCCAATGTAGCCTTCACCGGGAGTATTCCAGGTATCGTATTTTCCACGGGGAACGTGAAGTGAACTAACTAGGTTCAGGACTGTCAGATAGTGATCAAAGGATTTGGTGATCAAAGGGGTTTAGGATATAGGTATAGAGAGGTTCTATGTAGCAAACGATATTTGGTCTTGGCTTTCTAAGTATAAAGAGGTTTACCACTTCCTCCCTTTACAAGAGGCGATAGGCGAAACAGGAGGAGATATAACTCCTCCCGAGGCGGCTATGCTACTGTATTGATGCCCCGCCGTTTTAATAACTTCTCTTACACACATGGTGGGATACTAAGACCAGACAAGGCTGTCACCACTTACTGGCACCCACAGACACTCCGTACGACAAGTGGCCCACACTGATAAGATATAGTCTAGACACCACGTCTACACTATACTTACTACTCTAATCTTAGCTAGAGACTAGAGTACTTCACTAAGTAAAGCAATGTGTAACTAAAGCAAGTATATACTTCAAGTAGCAAAACCAGAATATTAAATAGTAGAAGGACTCAGATGTAAAACTTACTAGAAGCTTTGCATCCGCTGAGGTACACCTTGGATAAGACTCCCGACAGGCCTAGGGCTTTCTCCTGAAGACTTCCCTCACTCTCTTCTCTATTATTGTAACACTAAAGCTATTAAAGTAGTCTTTCTCTCTATGATACACTTGATATTTTATTCCTTGATGTCTAGAGTGAAGGACTAGGAGGTATTTATCGGGGGATGAAGGGGAGTGCCATGTCATCAATCAATATGCCTTTCCACCTTGGCCTTTGGATAAACCGTCTTGAAACCGCCTCAGATGAACGGTGATGATCAAACCAGCACGTGTGAAACATGCAGGAAAGCGGTGGAGCATGGCGGTGGCCTGGGCCCACCATGGGTGGGTCGACCAACCCACCTATGGCAAGGTGGGCCCACCACTGTGGTCCCTACATGTCATAGAGTGTGGCTATGTACTTGTTTTGCCTTGGTCTTGTCGGTTCACACTGGGATCCGTGTGCTTTGATCTTCTACCGTTGATTGGAAACACTAACTTTGATCTGATGGTAGGGGTTGAGCTCAGTGGGATGTCACCTGGATCGTGCCATGTCAGCAGAGCCCTGGTGGGCCCCACATGTGGGTCGGCGGACCTGCATGTGGGCCCTCCAGGTGCTCTACTCTCTTCTTGCTGCTTCTCTATTCTAAAAACACCTAGTTTGAGCGCCTGCAACCAAATACTAACATGTTGTCACACCCAGTTTTAAGGATAAAACCAGATGCACACCATATGTGAGCCCAGGAAGTCAAATCCCACATATGGTTACAAATAAGAGGTAATATCAAAAGACAATGCTCAAGTACATAACATAATAATAATTAGAATATAACCTTTAAGAAGCAAACAGCGGAAAGACACTCCGATCTTCGCGTGTAGACGTCAACTCCACAGGGACACAACTGACTAGAGATTATCATAATGCACCACACAGCATCCAATACATTCATACATCACATACAAGTATAATATTCTATTAGAACAATACACCAATCAATGAAAATAGAAGTTAAAAAGGTTTAGAAAACAAATATACGAGCACATAGACGCGAAGATCACGCTAATCGGAGTTACGGTTGAAAAGATACAACTACCGGAGGATTTGCTTTCTATAAAAGAAACAAAAGAAAACTATAAATTTATATTATAATAAGTTTTCAGAGAATATTATTTATACTAAAATCATATTATATCAAGAAAACAAAATAAAGATCAATTATAGTTATTAATAAAAGACCAAAGTTGAATTAATTTTATATACAGAAAACCAGTGGATTTATGGATAACATTTAGTTCAAACTCTTCAAACAGTTTTGAAATGTTAATAAAACATCTGTACTCGTCTCTACTGATCGCATTAATATAATGTTCACGAAAAACAGATTTAAAATACGAAAGTTATGATTTTTCCCAACATTTGATATAGAAAAATAATTAATATATTAGTAATTCGAAATTTTAAAAGTATCAAATTTACTACACAGTAGTGTTAACATATAGATTATGAAAATACGGAACTAATACAATTTGAATCATCCAAATCGGAATTAAAATAATGAAATGGCGAAGAAAATATGAACCGGTGGCATACTCATAAATAGGTCGTCTTCGGCTTCTTCTTCGTTCTTGCTGTGCTCGTAGAGGCAGTCCATGGTGATCCCTGTTGCTGCTGCTGTACGTGGGGAGGGGAGGTGGCTTAGGCCAGCGCTTCTGGCCTGCAGCAGGGCGTCTCTGGCTCCGGTGGTGAGGCCCAGTACTGAAGGTCGGTCTGCTGCCTTCCTTCTGCGGCTTTGCCGGCTGCTCCCTGATGCGCTGCTTTCTGCGTTCTGCATGGCAGGGAGAGGAGGGCGCGGGTGGCAGGCAGCGTTCGGCCAGCGGCACAGAGTGGGCGCGACCATGGGGGCTTCGGGGTTGGTGCGGTGTCGAGGCTGCTGCACGGCACTGGCCGGAAAACGAAGAATACAGGGTGGCTCCAATGGTGATCTCGCTGGAAAGTTCACGGGAGAAAGAAAAACGAATAGGAAACGGTCAAACGGAGATGGATTCAAGAAAACGAATATACCATGACGTAGGGAACGAAGAGGGCTACCTCGTGGTGGTGGTGATTTTCGCCGGAGACGGTTGAGATGGCCGGAAAAGCTCGCCGGAGAGTTCACCGGAGACCTAACTTTTTTAAACTTTGGCTTTAGATCTAGAAGGCTACGAGCGGCCGCTGGTAAAACGGGCCAGTACTTTCAGAATCAGCGCGTTAAGGGCTTCACAACCATATATATACTTGTAGGGTTTGAGGACGGTGGAAAAACGAGATATTTTATTATTTTCAGAATTATTAAATATTCCGAATTAAATAATTTCAGAAAAGTTTAGAATTGATATTTGGACCCCGAAAAATATTCCGATGGCTCCGAAAATTACGGAAAAATTCTCAGAGACATTTTGGAACATGATGAACCGAAATAAAATGTTTGGAGCTCAAGAAAAGATATTTTAGAGCATCTAAAAATTAGATTTTACTCATAGAAAATAGGAAAAAGGTCTGGAAAAAGGCCAGAAAAATTTTCGAAAAGTATTTAGAGATAAGTTGATGAATGATGAGTATGAAAGAGTGAATTTAAGATGAAGAAAAGGTTCTAATAAGCTCTAATTGAAGGATCTAAGTTGGGAATTAAGGAATTTAATTGTAAAAGGAGAAAGACATAATGTAGAAAAGATCGTTGTACTAAACGCATTTTGAAAATTTACTCACTTACATCATAACATCATTTACAAATGATTTTGAATCATTTTTTTGTTTTGGCAAAGACCACTCAAGCAAAATAAATCATATGTAAGAACATGAATGCACAACCATGTTGTTGATTTCCTATGATAATTTTTTTAGTTTAATAAAGATTTTAATTCCCAATGTTTTATGAGCATAGGAATACAAAATTAAATCAATTTAGCTCTATTTAAAATTAGCAAAATTTAGGGTGTTACACATGTACATGGGGAACCAAGTTATTTGTACCTAAGTCACTATGTGTTTGCTTGTTTCTTCCCTGAAAAGAGTGTTTTGTTGACGGTTGTGATGGTAGAAAACAGGGTATAAATACCATCAACAAGACCCCCCCACACTTAAGTCTTTGCTCGTCCTCGAGTAAAGGTTAGAAAGAAAGGTTGAAAGGACATATCCAAGATAGTGGTAAACAAAGTTTTCATTTAACACATAGCTTATACTAGTGGGTTATGTGGCATTGTCTATCATATATCCTTAGGATGTTGAGAAATGGAATAACTCTCAAGGCAAAGTCATCTTACTTTTTACCTTCTCAGTACTTAGAATTTTTTATATTAGTTTTAAAAAGAAAGCACATAGTTCTTTCTTACTCCTCAAATAGTACTCTTAAGTCACTCAATTGTATATGATTCCTTACCAAGGCATATCTTGAGGATGCCTTCTTTGTTTTATCCTACATCTATCAAGCTTATGTGTAGTTCTGGTAGGGATAAACATGGCAAGCATACTTACATTGCATATATTGTAAAATCAAAACAAGGATCCAAGGCGAAAAATGTGATGGACCTAGATCAAGATGTGCAAGTGTGTGGAAAGTGGTGAACTATAATGCTCCTTTATTTGAGATGATCTCTCTCTACTTTGTTTTGGGATATGGCTATCATTTTTCTTTTCTTTTCTTTTTATTCATGAGTCTGGGCTTACTCAAATATATATATATATATTTCCTTTTTCCTGGACTTTTACTTGTCCATCTTTCTTTCTTTTTTCATTTTGCATAGCCATTGTCCCTTTTTCTATATCAACTAAGAGAGATATTCATTGACCTTTAAAACATGGAGCATTTATTTAATGGAAATGAATGGCATGTTAGTTGTGTACTTCCAGTGTAGAAGCAGCATATATGTGTGGTGTGTATGTGATCTTGATCTTTGGACTATGACATACTTCTCAACAAGGGTCAACAAGGTTTGATCAAACTCAAAGCAATTGCAAGTAGCATGATTAGAAGGGGTTTCGAACATGATGATCATATATGGCTTTGGTAGGAATTCTCTTACTATTGAGGAGTAAGTGATACTATGGTTTTATGACATTTTCACAAATAAACCTCTAAGTACTTTGAATGGAAAAAGTGTGAATCATGAGCCAAGAGTTATCTCACAGTTATTAATATCTTAGTCAATATGGTTTCCTATCAAGATATTTACTCACAAGCATAGGCATATGCATAAATTTGAACTTTGTGTCACCTCTCCTCTTCAAATGTCATGAATTTTATCTCTTTTATTTTGGGATGCAAGTATTCAAATTTTTATTTTTATTTTTTATTGAAGAACAAAGAAATAAATTAAGGAAATATACGATTCGAGAGGGAAGAAGAGTGCAAACCCGTCAGGAAGCATACTCTCACTGCAGGGAGTCTGGCTGGTGGGTCCAGACCCAATGGTAGGGTCGGCTGACCCCACCAAAGGGCCATTGTCCTCTCCATTTGAATCTCCTCGTCTCGAAACACACTCCTGCACAATTGTTTTCACGTTGGGCACCATTTTGTGGGTCGTTCGACCCATGTTTTGTGAGCTTTCACGTCCCGTTTGATCCAGCAGATGTACTGTGCACCGTGGCATGTTCCAACTCGCCGTGAGAGCTATTGAGGAGGTCGTTCGACCCCCCACATTGGTTCTTTTCATCTCGTGACACAGGAACAGAGAACAACAACAAGTGCAGGTGTTTGTTAATGGTGGATATACCTAAAATTCCACATTCAAACACCGTCAACAGGCCTTGGATTCAAGGGAAGATAAACATATCATCAGCATATTTTATCAATAACTAGTTCCACATGTACTCTTAACCTTGTGAACGCAGGGAAGATGAATCAGAGTAGAAATGAACACTTGGAGCCCAATAATGTGATTCGGCCGAACCATGTATTTGGGAACCAAGTCATCACACATCAAGACATGGTGCAAAACATCACTTGGAAGAGAGGAGAGCCAAGGGTGGGCCCACCCATTGGTTGGCCGAACTGCCCATGGGGCCCACCTAGCTCTGGTGACGTGGCAGGATCTGTGTGACCTTCCACTCAGCTCATTTCAGCCCTCAGATCAACATGTGTTTCCATTCAACAGTTGAGAAGCAAAGCACAAGGATTCAACGTGACAACATGCAAACGAAGTGGAACCAACACAAGGGGACAGTCTGTGACAGATGGGGACCACAGTGGTGGGCCCAACCCACCAGGTGTGGATCGGCCGAACCACTATTGCCGGGCCCAGGCCACCTACACCTTCCCTGACAGGTGGGGCCTCCTTCTAGAAGACCCTGGCTGGGTCCACCTGTCATAGGGGGTCGGCCGAACCGCCCCTGGTGCCCAGCCAGGTCGGTTGGCCTCCACCGCCTTCCAGCATGATGTCCACGTGATGAATTCACCTCTGCCGTCCATCTTGAGGCAGTATTGATGCGGTTCATCCAAGGGTGGAGAGGCAAGGAGCACGTGAATCGCTGACGTGGCACCCCCTCACTCTCCCCTATAAATAGAGGCTGTCTACTCCTCTTCAAGACACCCAAGCGACACAAGAGCCACAAGTCACAAGAGTTCTACTCTGTAGTAGTAGTATTAGTTTAGTGTGGGAGTTAGAGTTGAGTCGAGCAACGCTCGGAGTCTCCGGAGTCGTCTGCTGGAGAGTCTGGTATAGCACTTGTACCTTTCCTTCTGTAAGACTTTAACTTCATCAATATATTATCTTTACTTTACTTTACTAAGTCTCTACTTAGTGTAGTACTATTCTTTATAGTATTGTTGTGTTTTGTCTTAACTTATAGTTGAGTTATATTGGATAGTGATCCTGTAACCAGCTCACGTGTGTAGTTCATCGCCTGTCATATGGTGCTTTAGTTGTTGGTACGCAAATAGAGTAGTAAGGCTTAGTGTAAGCGTGGTGCTTAGGCTAGATCTGGCCTTTGAATGCCGCTTGTCGCACGGATTGTTTATGGGTGCTAGCAGGTGGTGACAACCCTATCTAGTCTTAGTATCCCTCCACGTGTTTTAGGCAAGTTCTTAAAAGTTAGGCTCCCATAAGAGAATAGCCGCTTCGGGTAGAGGTTATATCCCCTACTGTCTCGCCTATCCCCTACACACCGGAAGTAAGGTAGCTGTCTTAGTATAATTTATCTATTTGATAGGATAGTTCACAAGAGTAAAGTAAGTGTCATAGGAGTCTTATACTCACTCGTTGTCCTCCCACCTAGCTATACTCTACTAGTTATCTTTAGTTATCTCAAAACCTTGTCGTGTCTTGGTGTCATTATGTGACAGAACCTCCTAAGCTATATGGCCCACATGCACCTGTCATCGTCCCAAAGACCTCCGACAGCCGTGCAGGTGACCCGTATAACCTAAAAGGGTCTGCCGGGTTTACGAGTAAACCCGTTTCCTCCGAACAGGATCTTAATTGCGAAGAAATTGTAGAGTACAACATTTCATATAAATTTTACAACTCGGAGTACAAGAGCGGAAGACTTAAAAAAATTACATAGGATTACAAACCCGTGTTCTTAATTATACATTAAGTGCAATTATTACAAACCGAAATATGAGTAGTGGCAGTAGGTAAGTAGCTTATAAAACACTTATGTTACATAACATCCCTGCCCAGGGATCAAATACTCACTCACTATCACTATCTTCTTGGACCATTTCCTCGAACACTGTCATACAGCAAGGTCCAACACAGACCTTGGGTTGCTGATTGCCTGCAACATGGGGTTAACAAACCCTGAGTACGAGGGGTACTCCGCAAGACTTACCCGACTAAAAAAAAATTGGGAAGAAGACTCAGGAATGCAGGCTAAGGGGAATCAAGGAGAGGCTTTAGCAAGAATCAAAGAGTTTTGCAGAAAAGCTCTCTAAATCAGCTTAACATTTAATCTCAAGATAGATTGTTTCATTCAGTTACCTCGTCATCAATACCCTTTCCCATATTTACATAGTTCCGAACCACTCTTCGCTGTAAGTCAGTGGATCAAGTCTCCATTGACCGAGGAGCAACGACGATTCGAATCGATTAAGTGCCCAGCTGGGGATTCCTATCCACACTGCATATGTAGCACTTAAGCTTGCATATACCAACCCCTGCCTACCACGGCTTTTTCAAAACCTGAACCGGTCCTGCGCCACCCGAGAGCACAGTACTCCTCTCCTCTCCAGGCACGCCGGCCACGAGGGTACACGCTACTCTCGCCATCTCTCCACTCCCAGTGCGTGGTTGTCGGTTCACGTAAAGGAGCAACCGGAGTCAGAGGCTTTCCGTAGTATGTGGGTAGTTGCAAAGTCTCGATCCATCAGGCCGACAACGAATGGTCCCTAATGGATTCCATTTCGTTTTCATAATAGACAGTCAGAGACACTACATTGAGACTCCTTTCTCAATGCAAGTCTACTACCCTGTCAAACAATTATAATAGTTCATAGTAGTATACCCAAAGCATACAAAATATCTTTTTATAAAAAGCTTAACTATTAAGCATGGCTAAGCATTTTATAAGCATTTGCCTTTAAATCAGGTTTCACGGATAATATATCAAGGCAGGTAAATGCAGCAAGTAGGTGACAATCAACTCCTATCAACCTAATACAGTAATTTAACTCAAAGTGATAAAGATTTGTAAAACACAAGGAGAGGTTAATGCACCGGGGCTTGCCTTGTTGTTCGGCGAGGGACGGGTCAGGATCAGAACCGCAAATGTCAAAACCACCGATAACTCCGGAAGGTTCGTCAGCGGCGACTTGTTCGACTTTCACTTCCTCGCCTTCGGTCACTATACGTGATAATGATGCATGCTTAATGATAGTGCAAATATCATGATTAACAATAAACAAGCATTAAATTAATAACCTTGAGTACAACTTTCCTTTACGGTAAAGTTGTAATCAAAATCTCACCTACAGTGCTATTGTTGCATAATTAATTCATTAATTATTTTTAACAGTCATAGAAAGCCGCAACTAACACGACCTTCAACCAATGCCAAAATAACACAAAAACCCTAGAGTGATTAACACTAATCATCATTTTAATTTAATTGATTAATTAAGAATAAATCATAAATAATAAAACTTTATCAAACTGAGCCAAGGATTTTTGTGAAGGTAGCTCATTGGTCAAAATAGCTACCCAATGAATTTCATAATTTTTGGATTTATATTTTGAGCTATAAAAATCATAGAAGTGATATTTATTAATTAAAATATGCATTTTTACAGTCTACTGAAAGTGCTCAAAATACAAGTTTCATATTTTTCATAAATTCTTCATATCACAAAAAGGCTCCACAATTTATTTCAGAATTTTTGGAGCTATAAATTAATTCCTTCAAAATTAGCAAAATTGATAATTATTCATTCCCTTTTAAAATTGAAAAGACCAATTACAGGCGTACTGGGCCGGCCCGATTGGGCCCAGCTTCTGGCCAGCTTGGCACAGCCCCGAAGCAGGCCGACCTGCTATGGCCTGGCCCAGCCCAACCGGGGCCTCTCCCCTTCTTCCTCCCTCTGCTCGACTCGAGCAGAGTCAGAGCAGGGGCGCGCGCGGCGCTGGCCACGGCGGCACCTCGCCGGCCCGGACTCGCCGCCGGTGACCTCTCCGGCGAGGGAAAAACACCACCGAGCTCCAACAGATACCCATGTACCTATCGAGCTAGTTGGTTGGACAAGTCGGAGCTCAGGGCTCGCCTGGCCGAGACCATGGCGGCTCGACCGCGGCGGCAACGTGCGCGCCGACCAAGGCGGACTATAAGAGACTAAACCAACTGCACTTAGCACCTCATGGAGCTCACCTAGGCGCACTGCTCACGCTGGTTGGAGTGGATAACGGCCGGAGATGCTTCGTTGACGTTGATGGCGGCTCCAGTAGTGAGCTCCGGCGGCACGAACCCTGTTCCGAAGTGTTCCGAGCACCAAACGGAAAACCGTCGGTTACACGAGTCTCAGGATAGCAAGAAGGACTTGGAACATGAACTAATGCGGTCAAGAACTCACCCAAATGACCTGGTCACGTTGAGATAGGAGCGGCGGCGCTCCGACCGGCTCTAGAGAAGACGACCGGCACACGACGACTTCAGTGATGAGGGGACGCGGGTAAAGGCTCTACGGGTGCGCAACAACACTACGGAGCTGGTGGCAAAACGAAAAGGGTGAAGAGGGATTGATGACCGCGAATTCGGCCGTCGACCGAGCTCGACGGCGGCGAACACGAACGGGAAAAGGAGAACGGCGAGCTCAGCTTCGGGCTTAAAAGGACGATAAGGATGCTCAGGACGTTTGCCACGACACACGCTCGTACCACGTCCCAGGGCGACGTGCCCACGCACGCTGCGTCGCCGAGGGCGGCGGCAGCTCGTCGGCAAGCAGCTGCGTGGCAGCGAGCCGAATACCCTATTCGAATCTTGATGCACATTTTGCAATTAACCCCCTCCCGAGACTATTCCCTAAATTACTTTTGTTTTTATATAACAATCCGAAAATATCCCAAAATAAGATATGTGGGAAATTAAATTCTGAACAACTTTCGTATTTTAAGTATTTTCAGATTTCAAATATTTTTGAAATTATAGAAAAGGGGGTAAATGGCCCTTTTTCAATTCAGTTTAAATTTCAAATTTTTATTGAATAAGTTCAAAATCTATGAACATCAAAATTGTTCAACTCAGAGAGCTTTACAACTTTTGTTTAAAGACCATCTTCAGATTCCATATAATTTTTGAATTAAAGTTTTGAATTCAAATTTGAATATAGAAATTCAAGTTTAATTTGAATTTCCCAATGAAAACTTGAAAAACCTTAAATACCAAAGTTGCTCTATTTAAAAAGAGCTACAACTTTGCTTTTGGGACCAATGTCCAATTCTACTTAGTTTTGAAACTAGATTTTTAGTCCGATTTAGGGCTTTAAGAATTAAATTGCTAGTAAAAGCCACTCTATTGCCCTAAGCACAAGCCATAAGAGAAAAGTAACCTCATTCTCAGTTGATGCAGGTCAAGTTTAATAAAAATTCATACATATTGTACAATGCTCATGATGACATGCTCAATTTTAAATGTTCCGTAACACAGGAGTGTTACAGCCCTTCCCCCTTAAAGAAATCTCGTCCCGAGATTTAGTGCGCTAAAAACCCTAGGTTAAGTAATGGAAAAGAAAATGTCTCACACAAACACACTTCTTTTCATACTATGGAACAGGTGGGGAAGTTGTATTTTACAAAACAGAATAAATAGATTAGACTACAGGGAAGAATAGAACTCAGAAAAATTTTCAGATAGAAAATCCTCGGATTCCCAAGTAGCCTCTTCTTCAGAGTGCTGACTCCACTGAACTTTATACCATTTCGTGGTCGTCCTTCGTGTGACTCGATCTCTTTGATCCAAGACTCTGATCGGGTACTCTGGATAGGTCAAGTCTGACTTAAGTTCTACCCCTTCCAGGTCGATGATTCGATCAGGCACTCGAAGGCATTTCTTCAACTGTGACACATGAAACACATTGTGAACTTCTGACAATTGCTCAGGCAATTTCAGCTTATACGCTACCGGTCCACATCTCTGTACGATTTGGAACGGGCCAATGTAGCGCGGGGATAACTTTCCCTTAACTCCAAAACGACTGACTCCCTTCATAGGTGAGACTTTCAGATATACATATTCTCCTACTTCGAATGCTAGAGGTCGACGTCTTTTGTCAGCATAACTCTTTTGGCGAGATTGGGCCGCTTTCATATTAGCTCGAATAGTTCGAACTTTCTCTTCGGCTTCTTTAACCATGTCGACTCCAAAGAACCATCGTTCCCCAGGTTCGGACCAATTCAACGGAGTTCGACATCTGCGACCATATACCGCTTCGAATGGTGCCATCTTGATGCTTTCCTGATAGCTGTTATTATACGAAAATTCTATCAGGGGCAAATATTCATCCCAACTAGTCGAATAATTGAGAACACAAGCCCTCAACATATCCTCGAGAATCTGATTGACTCTCTCCGTTTGACCCCCAGTCTGAGGATGATAAGCAGTACTGTGCAAAAGCTTAGTACCCAAGGACTCATGGAAAGATTTCCAAAAATTAGAGACAAACTGTGTACCTCTGTCAGATACAATAGTCTTTGGCACCCCGTGAAGTTTCATAATGTGATTAATGTATAAGCTGGCATACTTTGCCATGGGGTACGCGAGCTTAACAGGCAGGAAGTGGGCTTGTTTAGTGAGGCGATCAACAATAACCCAAATGGAATCAAACCCTCGGGATGTCCTGGGCAAACCCACTATAAAGTCCATACTAATGTCCTCCCACTTGCCTCCAGGAATAGGCAGTGGGTTGAGTTCACCTGCTGATTTCATATGCACCGCTTTTACTCTCTGGCAGGTGTCACACTCAGCCACATATTGGGCAATCTCGATCTTCATTTTGGTCCACCAGAATCTCTGTTTCAGATCCTGATACATCTTATTACTTCCTGGATGAATAGAAAACCTTGTTAAGTGCGCTTCATCAAGGATTTTTCGACGTAACTCAGGAACCTTTGGAACTACTAAGCGATTCTTGAACCATACGACACCATCACCATCAATTCGGAAGCAGTCGGCTTTTCTAGCTAAAACTTTTTCCTTGATGTGTTTAATACCTTTATTCTTTTTCTGGGCAGCAATAATCTCTTCTCGGATAGTCGACTCAATACTAAGGTTGGTTAAATTACCTCGTTGACCCATTTCAATGTTTAACTTTTCAAGCTCAAAACACAAAGAAAGGTCCAACGGCCTCACTGTCAGACAATGGCAGTGAGCCTTTCTACTAAGTGCATCGGCAACCACGTTTGCCTTACCAGGAGGGTAGTGCACTTCCAGATCATAATCCTTTATCAGTTCAAGCCATCTTCTTTGCCTCATATTTAACTCAGATTGAGTGAAAATATACTTCAAACTCTTGTGATCTGTGTATATATGACAAGTATTGCCCAGCAAATAATGACGCCAGATCTTTAGAGCATGAACAACAGTGGCTAATTCCAAATCATGAGTGGGATAGTGCTCTTCACGTCGCTTCAGCTGACGAGATGCATATGCAATGACTCGGCCTTCTTGCATCAGCACGCAACCAATACCAATACCTGAGGCATCGCAATACACATCGAATGGCTTTACAATGTCAGGCTGAGCTAAGACAGGAGCAGTGGTCAAGAGTTTCTTTAGAGTTTGGAAAGCTTCCTCACATTTAGCTGACCATTTAAACTTCACATCATTCTTAAGCAACTCAGTGATTGGCTTAGCTATTCTAGAGAAGTTAGGGATGAACCGACGATAATATCCTGCCATTCCCAGAAAACTTCTAACTTGATGAACAGTGGTTGGCGGTTGCCAATTCAAGACTTCCTCAACCTTGCTAGGATCGACAGCTACGCCTTCAGCTGATAGAATGTGTCCCAGAAATTGGATTTCCTTCAACCAAAATGCACACTTGCTGAACTTGGCATACAACTTATGCTCCCTTAATCGAGTTAGAACAATGCGAAGATGTTCCGCATGCTCCTCCTCGCTCCTTGAATATATCAAGATATCATCTATGAACACTACTATAAACTTGTCCAGCTCTGGCATGAACACAGAATTCATTAGATACATGAAATGAGCAGGAGCATTGGTCAGACCAAAGGACATGACCAAATATTCGTATAACCCATAACGAGTAGTGAAAGCTATCTTAGGGATATCCTCGGGACGAATCTTTATTTGATGATAACCCGAGCGAAGGTCAATCTTTGAAAACACTTTTGCTCCAGAAAGCTGATCAAAAAGAAGATCAATTCGGGGCAGAGGGTACTTGTTCTTGATAGTGACTTCATTCAATGGTCTATAGTCAACACATAACCTTAGAGTTTTGTCCTTCTTCTTTACAAAAATAGCAGGACAACCCCAAGGAGAAGAGCTTGGTCTGATAAATCCCTTATCAAGCAATTCTTGCAACTGAATCTTCAGTTCTGCCAACTCATTCGGAGGCATTCTATAAGATCTTCGGGAAATTGGAGCTGTTCCCGGCTTCAACTCGATGGTAAATTCTACATCCCAGTCAGGAGGTAATCCAGGCAGATCTTCAGGAAACACGTCTGGAAACTCGCAAACTACCGGAATGTCCTGAACTTCTTTCGCTGAAGTGGCATTAACTCTTTCAACAGCCCTCTGAGGTGTTGGAAGTTGGATAAGAAGTTGAGAAGTACTATTAGGTAAGTTCACCTTTATGGTTCTATTCAAAGTATCAATAATAGCTCCTCTCTGGTACATCCAATTCATACCTAGGATCACATCTATATCTTGATCCTTTAACACTATCATGGATGTGGGGAAAAGATGACCACCTAAGTCTATAGGTACCTGATATATCATTTCCTTGGTACTCAGTCGTCCCCCAGGCGACTGTACTATAATACTTTCCTTAGCTTCCCCAATTGGAATATCATGCTCAATGACGAAGGTACGATTGATAAAAGTATGAGATGCACCAGAATCAAAAAGCATAACAGCAGGATGATTTGCAACAGGAAACCTACCAAGCATGACGGGTTCTCCTTCCGGGATCTCATTGACCTGAGTATAGTGGACTTGTCCAACTTTCTTCACGGCCTTACCCTTCTGGTTCTGCTGGTTGTTACGGTTCTGATTCTGTTGCTGCTGTTGACCACCAACAACTCTCAGAACATTCTGATTATACTGTCTTGGAAACGGGCAATCACGAGAGTAATGCCCAGGCTTTCCACAGTTAAAGCATGGAGCGTTGTAGTTTGGTGGTGGAGCTTGGATACGAACACCAGGGGCGTTCGGCTGAGTGGGATTTGGCTTATTAATATTCTGTGGTGCGGCAGCAGGGCGAATATAAACCTGTTGCCGAGGTGGATATTGCGGCTGTGGATACTGGGTACGTTGGTGTTGAATAGGATGGAACACAATCTTCTGGCGCTTCTTACCACCAGAAGGTCCGGTCGACACAATCTTCGTCTTTCGTTTCTCCGCCTGATGAGCAAAATTCTTAGCTTCAAAAGCTATTGCTATGTTGATCGCCTGATGATAGGTAGCATCTGGGTTAGAGGTCAATGCTCTCTGAATTTTCGAGTTCAAACCCCTCTCAAAGCAGTCTTTCTTTTTGTGATCAGTGCTCACATGATCAGGTGCATATTGAGAAAGGTGGTTGAATTTGGACACATACTGCATCACGGTGTCCTCCCTCTGGCGAAGTGCTAGAAACTCGTCTAACTTCAGCTTCATTACTCCAGCTGGAATATAATGGGCACGAAAACCTTCACGGAACTCGGCCCATGTCACACGGTGACCTTCTGGCTGGGCGGCAACAAAGTTCGCCCACCAGCTACTGGCAGCTCCCCGAAGCTGTTGTGCTGCGAACAGAGGCTTCTGATAGTCGGTGCACTGAATAAGACTAAACTTTTGCTCCATAGTACGGAGCCAATCGTCTGCCTCCAACGGCTCATCAGCTTTGGTGAAAACCGGTGGACGAGTATCTGTGAAATCCACATAAGTGGTTTCATCCCGGTTATTACGCCCACGACGGTTTCCCTGATTATTCTGACTTTGATTTTGTACCAGATGAGCAGTAGCATTTGCCAGTGCGGCGATAGCATCCGCTAATGTTGGTGGAATCGGTGGCGGGTTAGGGAGCTCATCACCGCCATGAGAGGTTGCAGCCTCATCAGAAGCGCGAGTACGCATCGGCATCTGTATATACAAGCAAGCCATCTTCACACATGATTATTCTAAACCTTAGCAGTACATAGCGTTTTACGGATTACAATACCAAAATTTGTCGCGCTTCTAGCACGACACAGCTTAGTGGTTAGTCTAGCTTAGATACTTATTTTACACACCCAACCTAAGGTTTAAGCTATCCTAGGTAGTGCTGGAGGATGCTGGCATGTTGCTGCCCTCGCTGGATTCCACGTCCTGTTCGTCCTGGTCCGCTTCATCAGACGCGCCGTGAGGATGCAGCTGATGATACAGGCGGTACATCTCCTCGCGCACCTCCTCATTCTGGCGCTCGAGGTCTCTTGCATAAACCTCTAACTCGCGAACTCGAGTTAGAGCGCGGTCCTCCTGCTGTCCCGCAAGTTCACGTTCAGTCATCACCTCCCGCAGACGAGTCTTCAGTTGACGCACCTCGATTTGGCCCCTGCAGCGGTTGTCAAACATTCTGTCAAGACGCTCATGCAGCCTCTCAATCTCCGACCACAGCTCGGCTTGACTGCTATTGGGAGTGACCCTTGGTGCGATTTGATGATGTGGCACACCTTGAGGTCCAACCATCTTACGAGCGGTATGCTTGGTACGAGCCATCTGAAGAAGGTGAGTTAGGATTAGTTTAACAAAATTACAGGTCAGCAAGAATAGGTTTGGTTTCTACTAATCCCATACCCCTTTAAGAAGGAAGGTAAATATTATCAAGTTAACAATTATGATGCATGCACGCACTTACGAAACAATCACAAATAAAACACTAAATTGACTTGATAATAAACTTTCTAACATAGGGCTAGTATATCATAAATGCTATTTCCCTACTATGCCAATACTCATCAGTTTTTGCCTTTATTAAAATGATTAAGACAAGATAATAAGCAATTTGGACCAAATTAAAAATTAATAATGGATCCAAATCATTTTGAAATTTTGCAAAAAGACCCTGCAAGTCTTTGCAAATCAAGCTCCGGTACCAGCTGTGACAGAACCTCCTAAGCTATATGGCCCACATGCACCTGTCGTCGTCCCAAAGACCTCCGACAGCCGTGCAGGTGACCCGTATAACCTAAAAGGGTCTGCTGGGTTTACGAGTAAACCCGTTTCCTCCGAACAGGATCTTAATTGCGAAGAAATTGCAGAGTACAACATTTCATATAAATTTTACAACTCGGAGTACAAGAGCGGAAGACTTAAAAAAATTACATAGGATTACAAACCCGTGTTCTTAATTATACATTAAGTGCAATTATTACAAACCGAAATATGAGTAGTGGCAGTAGGTAAGTAGCTTATAAAACACTTATGTTACATAACATCCCTGCCCAGGGATCAAATACTCACTCACTATCACTATCTTCTTGGACCATTTCCTCGAACACTGTCATACAGCAAGGTCCAACACAGACCTTGGGTTGCTGATTGCCTGCAACATGGGGTTAACAAACCCTGAGTACGAGGGGTACTCCGCAAGACTTACCCGACTAAAAAAAATTGGGAAGAAGACTCAGGAATGCAGGCTAAGGGGAATCAAGGAGAGGCTTTAGCAAGAATCAAAGAGTTTTGCAGAAAAGCTCTCTAAATCAGCTTAACATTTAATCTCAAGCTAGACTGTTTCATTCAGTTACCTCGTCATCAATACCCTTTCCCATATTTACATAGTTCCGAACCACTCTTCGCTGTAAGTCAGTGGATCAAGTCTCCATTGACCGAGGAGCAATGACGATTCGAATCGATTAAGTGCCTAGCTGGGGATTCCTATCCACACTGCATATGTAGCACTTAAGCTTGCATATACCAACCCCGCCTACCACGGCTTTTCCAAAACCTGAACCGGTCCTGCGCCACCCGAGAGCACAGTACTCCTCTCCTCTCCAGGCACGCCGGCCACGAGGGTACACGCTACTCTCGCCATCTCTCCACTCCGAGTGCGTGGTTGTCGGTTCACGTAAAGGAGCAACCGGACTCAGAGGCTTTCCATAGTATGTGGGTAGTTGCAAAGTCTCGATCCATCAGGCCGACAACGAATGGTCCCTAATGGATTCCATTTCATTTTCTTAATAGATAGTCAGAGACACTACATTGAGACTCCTTTCTCAATGCAAGTCTACTGCCCTGTCAAACAATTATAATAGTTCATAGTAGTATACCCAAAGCATACAAAATATCTTTTTATAAAAAGCTTAACTATTAAGCATGGCTAAGCATTTTATAAGCATTTGCCTTTAAATCAGGTTTCACGGATAATATATCAAGGCAGGTAAATGCAGCAAGTAGGTGACAATCAACTCCTATCAACCTAATGCAGTAATTTAACTCAAAGTGATAAAGATTTGTAAAACACAAGGAGGGGTTAATGCACCGGGGCTTGCCTTGTTGTTCGGCGAGGGACGGGTCAGGATCAGAACCGCAAATGTCAAAACCACCGATAACTCCGGAAGGTTCGTCAGCGGCGACTTGTTCGACTTTCACTTCCTCGCCTTCGGTCACTATACGTGATAATGATGCATGCTTAATGATAGTGCAAATATCATGATTAACAATAAACAAGCATTAAATTAATAACCTTGAGTACAACTTTCCTTCACGGTAAAGTTGTAATCAAAATCTCACCTACAGTGCTATTGTTGCATAATTAATTCATTAATTATTTTTAACAGTCATAGAAAGCCGCAACTAACACGACCTTCAACACTAAGAAAGGTGCTTAGGATCAATTAGGGTTTCTGATCCTAAGTCTTCACCCAATGCCAAAATAACACAAAAACCCTAGAGTGATTAACACTAATCATCATTTTAATTTAATTGATTAATTAAGAATAAATTATAAATAATAAAATTTTATCCAACTGAGCCAAGGATTTTTGTGAAGGTAGCTCATTGGTCAAAATAGCTACCCAATGAATTTCATAATTTTTGGATTTATATTTTGTGCTATAAAAATCATAGAAGTGATATTTATTAATTAAAATATGCATTTTTACAGTCTACTGAAAGTGCTCAAAATACAAGTTTCATATTTTTCATAAATTCTTCATATTGCAGAAAGGCTCCACAATTTATTTCAGAATTTTTGAAGCTATAAATTAATTCCTTCAAAATTAGAAAAATTGGTAATTATTCATTCCCTTTTAAAATTGAAAAGACCATTACAGGCGTACTGGGCCGGCCCGATTGGGCCCAGCTTCTGGCCAGCTTGGCACAGCCCCGAAGCAGGCCGACCTGCTATGGCCTGGCCCAGCCCAACCGGGGCCTCTCCCCTTCTTCCTCCCTCTGCTCGACTCGAGCAGAGTCAGAGCAGGGGCGCGCGCGGCGCTGGCCACGGCGGCACCTCGCCGGCCCGGACTCGCCGCCGGTGACCTCTCCGGCGAGGGAAAAACACCACCGAGCTCCCACAGATACCCATGTACCTATCGAGCTAGTTGGTTGGACAAGTCGGAGCTCAGGGCTCGCCTGGCCGAGACCATGGCGGCTCGACCGCGGCGGCAACGTGCGCGCCGACCAAGGCGGACTATAAGAGACTAAACCAACTGCACTTAGCACCTCATGGAGCTCACCTAGGCGCACTGCTCGCGCTGGTTGGAGTGGATAACGGCCGGAGATGCTTCGTTGACGTTGATGGCGGCTCTAGTAGTGAGCTCCGGCGGCACGAACCCTGTTCCGAAGTGTTCCGAGCACCAAACGGAAAACCGTCGGTTACACGAGTCTCAGGATAGCAAGAAGGACTTGGAACATGAACTAATGCGGTCAAGAACTGACCCAAATGACCTGGTCACGTTGAGATAGGAGCGGCGGCGCTCCGACCGGCTCTAGAGAAGACGACCGGCACACGACGACTTCGGTGACGAGGGGACGCGGGTAAAGGCTCTACGGGTGCGCAACAACACTACGGAGCTGGTGGCAAAACGAAAAGGGTGAAGAGGGATTGATGACCGCGAATTCGGCCGGCGACCGAGCTCGACGGCGGCGAACATGAACGGGAAAAGGAGAACGGCGAGCTCGGCTTCGGGCTTAAAAGGACGATAAGGATGCTCAGGACATTTGCCACGACACACGCTCGTGCCACGTCCCAGGGCGACGTGCCCACGCACGCTGCGTCGCCGAGGGCGGCGGCGGCTCGTCGGCAAGCAGCTGCGTGGCAGCGAGCCGAATACCCTATTCGAATCTTGATGCACATTTTGCAATTAACCCCCTCCCGTGACTATTCCCTAAATTACTTTTGTTTTTATATAACAATCCGAAAATATCCCAAAATAAGATATGTGGAAAATTAAATTCTGAACAACTTTCGTATTTTAAGTATTTTCAGATTTCAAATATTTTTGAAATTATAGAAAAGGGGGTAAATGGCCCTTTTTCAATTCAGTTTAAATTTCAAATTTTTATTGAATAAGTTCAAAATCTATGAACATCAAAATTGTTCAACTCAGAGAGCTTTACAACTTTTGTTTAAAGACCATCTTCAGATTCCATATAATTTTTGAATTAAAGTTTTGAATTCAAATTTGAATATAGAAATTCAAGTTTAATTTGAATTTCCCAATGAAAACTTGAAAAACCTTAAATACCAAAGTTGCTCTATTTAAAAAGAGCTACAACTTTGCTTTTGGGACCAATGTCCAATTCTACTTAGTTTTGAAACTAGATTTTTAGTCCGATTTAGGGTTTTAAGAATTAAATTGCTAGTAAAAGCCACTCTATTGCCCTAAGCACAAGCCATAAGAGAAAAGTAAACTTATTCTCAGTTGATGCAGGTCAAGTTTAATAAAAATTCATACATATTGTACAATGCTCATGATGACATGCTCAATTTTAAATGTTCCGTAACACAGGAGTGTTACACATTACCCTTTCCTCTATATATCGATTTACCCCCTATCACTAGTTGATAATAAATTGCTATAGACTTAAGGATCTCTCTCTTTTTATTAATTATTCCTAGTAACCACTTTCCCTTGGGATAAAAATAAATAACGATACCTTGGAATACTCCTGGGTGAAGTGCTACAGTGGTATATTCTGTGCGCTTGCGGAATTATCCAATATACATAAGAAATACCCTCAGGCACTTCTGGCGCCGTTATCAGAGATAGCCTGACACCCTGTCTCTAGTGGTTGTGCTAAGAAGTGTCAACAAGCATTTTTGGCACCGTTGCCGGGGAAAGCATCGGTCTAGGAATATTAATAAAAAATTGAATCCGGAGTCTACTATCAATTTATTTATCGATTGGTGTTAGGGGCTTACCCCTGTCTGTGTTTCTCGTTATCGAGAAGCTAGACAGTGCTTGAACGGTTTCCAATTGCCGTCAAATTTCATTGAAGACCCTGAGCAATTGTTGAGGAGAACTAGACGTCGTCAAGTTCCACCTCAAAGGTTCATCTCAAACCTAAATCCGTTCGAGGAAAGAGGCTCCGCACTATCAACTGAGGAAGCTATGGCCCAAAAGACCATCTCTGAGTTCTCTGCACCGTCGGCTGACAACATTGCCACCGGTCCGCAGCTCAACTTGGGGGATGCTACCTTTGAGCTCAAGCCAGCTGTTATCAACATGGTGCAAGTCAATCCATTCTGTGGAAAGCTACATGAAAACGCCAATGCCCATCTCCAGCACTTCCTAGAGGTGTGTGGTACCTTCACTATCAAGAATATCTCGGCTGAAGCCATCCGTCTTCGCCTGTTCCCATTCTCACTGCAATGGTTTTATGCCAACAAGAATGAAGCTACCACCAGGGAGAAGTGCGCCAATGTATTTCTCAAGAAATTCTTCCTAATGGGCAAAACCAGCGCTCTTCGTGGAAAGATCTCAAGCTTCCAACAGCAAGCTGACGAGACGATTCCCGAAGTATGGGAACGTCTTCAGGAGTACATTCGTGCTTGTCCTCATCATGGGATTGAAGAATGGCTCCTAATCCAAGGTTTCTACCATGAACTGACTGCATTAGCCCGTAGTCACCTTGATGCTGCCGCTGGAGGAGCATTTCTGCAACACAATGTCAAAGACGCCAAGGACCTCATTGAAAAGATGGTTATCAACGAAGGATGGAATGAGGAGCGTCTCCAGCCCAAGAAAAGGGGTATGCGCACTGTTCATGAGGTGGACATGCTCTCTGCAAAAATAGACCTCTTGATGAAAAAGATTCAGAAAGGTTCCAAAAAGGAACAAGAGGCCATTCGAACCACTGCCACCACATAAGCAATCGAAGCTGATCCATGGTGCGAGGTATGTGGTGGAGAAGATCACTCGGGCAACAATTGTCCTGAGATGAAGGAGGAAGTGAGCTTCATCAACAACAACAGCAACAACAATGGGTATCGACCCCAGCAAAAAGGAGAATGGAACTCGCGCCCCTTCTACCAAGGAAACCAAGGTAATGGTTATAGCAATAATTTTAATAATTCTTGTGGTAACTAACCTTCTCCTAAAGATCTTGTCTTAGGCCAATCTAAAATCAATAATAGTATAAACAAGAAAATAATGGCTAACGATAAGATTCTTGAAAATCTTAGTGAGAAAATAGATAGCTTTAACACTGCTATGAAAAATCAATTGAGCTTTAATAAAATGCTAGAAACCCAATTAGCTCAAATAGCAGCAGCTGTCCCATCATTCGAACAAGGTAAGATCCTAGGGAAACCTAAGGAACTATTTGAAGGTGTTAAGTTAATTTTCACGAGGTTTGGTAAGTCTTCGGTTAGGTAAAACCCGGGTTGCCTTCTTGACCCGCCATTCATGGCCAAGAAGAGTGACCCCGGCCATCCTACCATCACCTGTGAAATCGGGCCGCACACCTTCAACAACGCCTTCTGCGACCTTGGATCTGGAGTGAACATCGTGTCCAACGTAAGGTATGAGAACTTGCTAGGGGGACCTTTGTACCCCACTTTTGTTAAATTGCAGATGGCCGATCAATCAATCTAGTTCCTCGAGGGATTGGCAAGGGACATCCTTGTCAAAGTTCAAGATGAATACATCCCCGCTGACTTCATCATTCTTGACATGGGGGCCGATAACGAAGTCTCCATCATCCTGGGAAGGCTATTCCTCGACACCGTGAATGGCATCTACGTGGGATCCGGCCAAGTCCACTTCCAACTCCCAGGTAAGAGAATTAAATGTCCTTTTAATGGCTATAAATCAATGCAACAGGCAAGGAAGAACCTGTGGAGTAACAAGCCACAATATGCACCCCGCCGAAAGAATCAACCGCCAAGGGCCAAAAAGGCTGAACTGGTAAGTAAGGCTGAGGCGGTAAACAAGGCTGACTCCGCTGAGTTGCAAGCATCGACCAAGAAGGAATGGCAGAAGAAAGAGGTGCGATCATCACGGTCTCCATCTCCGGGACCGATCGAAGCACCCGAAGAATGAACCCGAAATGGAGAGGTCCTGCTCTATGGACCTAAAACATGGAGCCCTTGCTGGTAAGGTAAATTAGTATTTATCTCATATTTAATTCCTGTATTTCAATTTTTGCATTTTCTTCATTACATTTTATATTTAAATTTTGTAAGAATTTATTTCAATAAAATAAAATATTTAAATGAATAAAACTTGAGAATGAACAGTAGTGCTCGCACCTGAGGTGGTGGGACCACCTAGGTGGGGTCAGCCGACCCCACCATGGGGCCCACCCACCTCTGGTGGTGTTGGCCTGGTGTAGTAAATCACCTCCTGAATTTTGAACACCATCTCCTTTTGAATTTGGCCGACCACATTTGGTTATGACCACTTTCAGTTGCTCCAAGGAGAATCCAACATCCACTACCATCCAATTCTGAAAATGGACACTTTGGCATGCATTAGTGTTCCCATGGTCCATGGGAATCACTTTAAACATGTCCTCACTTTTGTCACACACCTTTTACCTTCACAAAACACTAGACAAGGGAATCCCTGAATAATTTCAAAACTTTTGGTCCACCACTAGTCTCTACTTTTCTGGACACACTGTTTAAAGCTGAAAGGGGACAAGACATGGTTCGGCCGAACCATGTTTTGGCTCCCCTCAAGAAAGTGGTGTTTGAATTTGAATAGATTCCCTGTCCAAAGATAAAAGCAACACTAAACCTGCCATAAGTGGTTCGGCCGACCCATCAATAAGGTCTTGTCTGCAGAGTTGTATTTGAATTCAAATAGATTCCCTGTCCAAAGGCAAAAGCAACTCTGATCATGTCATAATTGGTTCGGCCGACCCATCAATAAAGAGCTGACAACAAAGTTGAATTTGAATTCAAATAGATTCCCTGTCCAAAGGTGGAAGCAACAAAAACGTGTCCTAGTGGGGGTCAGCCAAACTGGCCATGGTGGCCTGGCCACCAGCCCTTCTCCCCCTATAAATACCCTTGCATTGTGTGCTCAAATCCACACCCAAACCAGCTGAATTCTTCCGAGCACACAATCTCCCTTCTTCTCTCCATTTGAGCAAGTTCTTTCTCAAGTTTAGTTGTAGTTAGCTACTCAAACCAAAAACCCAAAAATATTGTAGTAGTAGAAGCTTGTCTTACTCTAATCTTTGCTCTCAATATCTTGTTTGTGGAGGTAACCATACCCCGCATGGACTACTAACAGTGGGATAGCTAACGCTAATGCTAATGCTAATCCCTGTTGTTGTAGTGTGTTCTTGTGTTAGCTCATTGTTGCAGGATGAAGAAGTTCTCCTCCGCACTCAAGAAGTCCAAGAGAGTCATAGGGAGTTCCTCCCGACGACCCCGCCATGATGGAGATGAAGGAAGAGAAGCTCCACCAAGATGAAGCTTTGGAGTGCCTTCAGAGAGGACGTTCGATCCCGAAAGCGGCCTCATGCTAAATCAAGAAGAGTACCAAAGGTACACCTCCATCCGACACCGAGGGTATGAACATACTGGCATCATCGATCCTGTCCTTTTGGACAGCACAGGTATGACCACGGAATTTAATACTATTTTCAATATAATCAGTTGGAGAAGCTTTTGGGAAGTGCAAGAACTCGGAATAGAAAAGCTCACCATTGAATTTCTATGCTCTTTACAAGCCACTGAAAATAATGTCTACTTTCGCATGTTTAACCAAAAGTATAATTTAACTTGGGGAGTTTTTAGAATAGCACTTGGTTTTGACAATGACTGTCATCTAGACCTTGTTAATGCAACAAGAAGATTTGATAAAGCTGAATTTTGGAAAGCTATAACAGGATCTAATGATTGCTCTGATCCTAAAACCGATGAAATCCATAATCCTACTTTGCGCTTGATCCATTATTGGATGGCCATAACTTTTCTTCCTGGCTCCAATGTGCAAGTTCTTTATAATGAAGAACTAAGACTGCTCTATGCCATGACAAAGAAAATAAAAGTTTCACCTGCTAAGATGTTAGTCCACTTTTGGCTTGGTATTTTCCATAGAAGCGAGCCCATATTCTTCACTTCTTTTATCACTCGCATTGCGGAAACAATGGACTTGCTAGATGGAATACATTGCTTCTCCTAGAGATATTGTAACCAAAGATTTCTTCATAAGTGCTCAAGTCCTTAAAAGAGATGAAAATGGTGATATAAAAATGATTTATCCCGGCCATACAGCCGAAATCTCTCTACCATGTGAGAGGCGTCGGTTGTATGCGCTGCGCACACTAACCATAAATTGGGACCGAGAGACAAGAAGCCAAAATATTGCAGGATCAAGAAGGATGACAAGGAGCATGTCACAAGCCGCTCAATTTGAGCAAGGCGGCAAATCACGAGATGCAGGGAGATATGAAGAAGAAGGCGATGAGACAAGTTCCATGGACATTTCAAGGTCCACGGAACGGCCTCAACAGCACACTCCAAGAGTGCGCACTCCCCGTCCGTCCGCACGGGCAAGGGGTCGTCGAAGCCAAGGATCGAAAATGGACCAACTACCATCAATGACATGGGCGCAATGCAAGTTGAGCAAGATACAACTGTGAATATGGCACAACAAAATGCCCAACTCTTGCAAGCTATCCAAGATGAAGAAGCACAACGCTGGGCGGGATGGTTCCAATACTACCCGCCACCACAATGAACAAAAGGACGAGCTTGGGGGAGATCCTCTCCCCCACCAAGGTAAGTATTCTATCCTAGCTATTTATATTATTTTAATTCATTGCATTTAAAAAAATGCATAAGGTAAAAATACCAAAAATATTTTTCTTATTCCATATGTCTCTTGAATGATTATCTTTCTCATGGAAATGATGAATAGTTGCTCTGTTAATGTTTCTTTAATGCCTAGTTTACAACTTAATACTTCTTTGAGTATGGATTACTTGGCTCATTTAAATCATCATGAACCTGAAAACTTTATGGATGCTAAGTGCTAGAACTAAGTCTAAGTTGTTGTGAGATATGATATAGTGAAACAAGAGCTACTATAATATTGTTCTAAGTATGCATGATTACTGGAGATTTATTGCCTAATCAATCAAAACCTTATTGTTCCTCAATGGTGATAAATTCCTACCACAGCCATATATGCTATACATGTCGAAAACCTTCCACATAAGCTATTTGCTTTGTATTGAGTGTTGTTAAGTCTTGTTGACCCTTATTGAGAGACTTATCATGCTCCCAAGATCAAGATCACGTACACACCACATATATGTGCTGCTTCTACACTGGAAGTACGCAACCACATGCCTTTCATTTTCACCAAATAAATGCTCCATGTGTTAAAGTCATAGTAAATCTCACTTTGTTATTATGGTAGAAGAGACAAAAAGGCTATGCAAAATGAAAAGAAAAAGAAAAGTGGACACAAGAGAGTCCATAGAAAGAAAAGAAAAATATATGAGCAAGTCTATGCTCATGAATAAATAGAAGAAAAATGATAGCCATGTCTCTAAAATTTATTAGGGAGAGATACAATTTTAAATAAAGGCGCATTATAGTTTATATTCTCCACACACTTGCACATCTTGATCTAAGGGCATGACACTTCTCTCTTTGGATCCAAGCTTTGACTCTACAACATATGCAAAGTAAGTATGCTATGCCCTTTCATTCCTACCTTAAGCTCTACATAAGCCATTTTTAGAAGTAGGATGATAAAGAGAAGGCAACCTTTACTTTGTGCCCTGGTAAGGAATCATACACCATTTGAGCGATATGAGAGAACCATATGATGAACATTAAGTTTTCTTTTGCAAAACATTGCTAAAACCTCCAGTATGAAACTTGCAAAGAATGAGAAAATTAGTGCTCAAGTTAAACTGTTCTGTCTCTCAACCACCTAAGACAAAGGAAAAGTCATTAGCCCCATAAAGAACTAAGGTAAAATGGATGAATTTTTATAGCCAATTTTTCCATTCAAAAGAGAAGTATTTAGTTGTACACATGGTACTATTGAAATATGAACATTGTAGCAACTCCTGATCCACCGAGGTTAAGTTTAATTATTTGCTTGGGACGAGCACAGGTTAAGCTTGGGGGATCTTGTTGACGGTGGATATACCCTAAAATTCCACATTCAAACACCGTCAACAGACCTCGGATTCAAGGGAAGATAAAAATATCATGAGCATATTTTATCAATAGCTAGTTCCACATGTACTCTTAAACTTGTGAATGCAGGGAAGATGAATCAGAGTAGAAATGAACACTTGGAGCCCAATAATGTGGTTCGGCCGAACCATGTATTTGGGAACCAAGTCATCACACATCAAGACATGGTGCAAAACATCACTTGGAAGAGAGGAGAGCCAAGGGTGGGCCCACCCATCGGTTGGCCGAACTACCCATGGGGCCCACCTAGCTCTGGTGACATGGCAGGAGCCGTGTGACCTTCCACTCAGCTCATTTCAGCCCTCAGATCAACATGTGTTTCCATTCAATGGTTGAGAAGCAAAGCACAAGGATTCAACGTGACAATATGCAAACGAAGTGGAACCAACACAAGGGGACAGTCTGTGACAGATGGGGACCACGGTGGTGGGCCCAAACCACCAGGTGTGGGTTGGCCGAACCACTATTGGGGGGCCCAGGCCACCTACACCTTCCCTGACAGGTGGGGACTCCTTCTAGAAGACCCTGGCTGGGCTCACCTGTCATAGGGGGGTCGGCCAAACCGCCCCTGGTGCCCAGCCAGGTCGGTTGGCCTCCACCGCCTTCCAGCATGATGTCCATGTGATGAATTCACCTCTGCCGTCCATCTTGAGGCAGTATTGAGGCGGTTCATCCAAGGGTGGAGAGGCAAGGAGCACGCGGATCGCTGACATGGCAGCCCCTCACTCTCCCCTATAAATAGAGGCTGCCCACTCCTCTTCAAGACACCCAAGCGACACAAAAGCCACAAGTCACAAGAGTTCTACTCTGTAGTAGTAGTATTAGTCTAGTGTGGGAGTTAGAGTCAAGTCGAGCAACGCTCGGAGTCTCCGGAGTCGTCTGCTGGAGAGTCTGGTATAGCTCTTTTACCTTTCCTTCTGTAAGACTTTACCTTCATCAATATATTATATTTACTCTACTTTACTAAGTCTCTACTTAGTGCAGTACTATTCTTTATAGTATTGTTGTGTTTTGTCTTAACTTATAGTTGAGTTATATTGGATAGTGATCCTGTAACCTGCTCACGTGTGTAGTTCATCGCCTGTCATATGGTGCTTTAGTTATTGGTACGCAACTAGAGTAGTAAGGCTTAGTGTAAGCATGGTGCTTAGGCTAGATCTTGCCTTTGAATGTCGCTTGTCGCACGGATTGTTTGTGGGTGCTAGCAGGTGTTGACAACCCTGTCTAGTCTTAGTATCCCTCCACGTGTTTTAGGCAAGTTCTTAAAAGGTAGGCTCACATAAGAGAATAGCCGCATCGGGTAGAGGTTATATCCCCTACTGTCTCGCCTATCCCCTACACACCGGAAGTAAGGTAGCTGTCTTAGTATAATTTATCTATTTGATAGGATAGTTCACAAGAGTAAAGTAAGTGTCATAGGAGTCTTATACTCACTCGTTGTCCTCCCACCTAGCTATACTCTACTAGTAATCTTTAGTTATCTCAAAACCTTGTCGTGTCTTGGTGTCATTACCCTTTCCTCTATATATCGATTTACCCCCTATCACTAGTTGATACTAAGTTGCTATAGAGTTAAGGATCTCTCTCTCTTTTTATTAATTATTCCTAGCAACCGCTTTTCCTTGGGAAAAAATAAATAACGATACCTTGGAATACTCCCGGGTGAAGTGCTATAGCGGTATATTCTGTAAGCTTGCGGAATTATCCAATAGACATAAGAAATAGCCTCAGACACTTTTGGCGCCGTTATCAGAGATAGCCTAACAACCTGTCTCTGGTGGTTGCGCTAAGAAGTGTCAACAGTGTGCTGCTGGTGGCAACACACCAGCAGAACGCAAAAGCATTTTATTCAAGTCTTTAATATTAACATAGGCATGATTACAATTGTAAAAATTGAAACATTAAAAAGGGAAATCTAGCTAGTGCCTACTTTATTCTAAAGGGATCCTAATCTAAGGAGAAGGTGGATTTAGGATGTTCACTTGGTCAATAGCATTGGCCAGTCGCTTGAGCTTCGCATTGGTGTTAATGCGGAGCGCGCAAAAGTTATCCTCCATATCTAAGTGCGCCATCCTCAACTCCGACACCGTCTCCTCCAACTCATTATTTCTCTTCCTAAGACTAGTTATAATCTTGAGCATTTTCTCCATGTCGCTTTTCTCTTCCCGATCATCCTCAAATTGGCCTAGCGGGCCTTTAATTGGTGGTGCATCCATCTTGCTCGGATGTGGGAAGGAGAGTTGGAGTTGGAGTCAAGGGATTCCCTCAACTGCTTCTTCTCATCCGAAGTGAGAGGAGGGACAAACACCTTCCCTACACCCAGCCCACCACCAACGATCTTGCGGCCCTTGAACATGGTGGGCGTGGAAGGGGTGTAGGAGCTGAATGCTCCTTGACGAATCCAAGTAGAGAGAATTGGGGCACTGCTTCGGCACCTCTGGAATCTTCCCCTTCAATGCCAATTGGCCTGTGGTAGGCCTAATTGGCGTGGATGATCGAATAGGGGGCTTTCGGAGATGCCGTCACGGAGAGAGTGACCTTGGCGAAGAAGTGGACCGAGCGGATGGCCGTGGGGTGGTCGGCTGAACCCTTCTAGGGTCGAGCGACCCAGCCCTGGCCCCCGGCGGCCCTCTAGTCGGCGGCAGCGAGTTCAGGGGCTCCACCTCTAGCACGTTGACGGCCAAAGCTCTCTCCAGGCTTTCCGTTAGTGACCTTTGGGGCTTGGAAGTGCCTTCTCCAGTGGGGATGATGGCATTCTTGCTAGTGGGAGCCATGGTGGATCTCTCTGATGTCTCAAGGTAGAAGGAGGGTGCTGGAATGGTGAAAGAAGATGGTGGAAGGAGGAAGAAGAGGAGGAAGGGGTTAAGAAGACGAGTGCCAATGTTCTCCTTTTCAAAATCGCGAGAGAACATCGGGGGGACGTTGGCACAATGTTCTGGATCTGTTGGGTTGCAACGGGGTGCCACGGGTGGTTTGGCCGACCCCAGATATGGGTCATCTGGCCGTGGCAACTTCCCCACACGCTCCCCAAATGCTTCCCTAAACGTGACGATGTTGAGGGGGTGCCAAATATGGGTCGACCGACCCATAAAATTGCCCCAAATTTCTGTCATGTCACCTACAAGTGCTCCTGAACATTGTCCCATTTTCCAAAATTTTGAATTGCACCAAGTGGGGGTCGCCCAACCTGGGTTTGGATCACCCAGTGCGACCAGATTATTTATTTCTGCGAATTTTATAACTTGGACTAGTTTTGATCCCAAGTGGTCACCGAATTTTGGCTATCCACTTCTACTTGGGGGTTTTGGGGACCCAAAGTGTTAAAAGGAGGAATTTCTAATTATTTGAAACCTATCTAGTGATCAAGCTATACAAACAATTGAAAAGAGAAAGTAAGACATGTAGATTTTAATTATGTTAATTCGTTATCAGGGATGAATTCTATCATGTCAACTTCTTCTTCTATTGGTGCATGTTCATGAAAAACTTTGAGACGATAACCATTTATGTTAAAGATGTTGCCGTCGTCGTCTTGAAGCGTGATGGCTCCATGCATTGCTGCATTGATTACCAGGTACGGTCCTTCTCATTTGCTCCTTAGCTTTCCGTGGCCAGATAGCTTGACCCTTGAGTTGAACATTAGGACTTTGTCTCTAGGATGGAATTCCTTGGGCTTGATCCTCTTGTCATGCCACCTTTTGGTTTTCTCTTTATAGATCCTGGCATTGTGATAGGCTTTTTCTCTCCATTCCTCAAGCTCTGAGATCTGCATCTTTCTATTTCTTCCAGCAAAGGGCAAATCCATATTCCATTGTTTGATTGCCCAATGTGCTCTGTGCTCTAGCTCTACCGGCAGATGGCATGTCTTCTCATATACAAGCTGGTATGGTGACATACCAATTGGGGTCTTGTATGCGGTCCTGTATGCCCAAAGTGCATTCGGTAGTTTGCTCTTCCAAGCTGTTCCCATTTCATTGACTGTCTTTTGTAGGATGTTCTTGATTTGCTTATTGGATGTCTCCGCTTGGCCACTTGTCTGGGGATGGTATGAAGTTGCAACATTATGCTTTATTCCCATGTCGGCCAGGAAACGTCGAAAGCCTCTGTCTATGAAGTGTGATCCTCCATCGTTTATGACTAGTCTTGGGGTGCCAAATCATGGGAATATGACTTCTTTAAACATCATTTTTGAATGTGAAGCATCAGCGGTCGTGCAAGTCATAGCTTCCACCTATTTGGACACATAATCTAGTGCCATCAGGATGTACTCACAACCTTGAGACTTGGGGAATGGACCCATGTAGTCAATTCCCCATGCATCAAATAATTCCAATTGAAGGTTGTTTGTGAGTGGCATTGCATCCCGGGTGTTGATATTTTCATGTTTCTGACATCTTGCACATCTCTTCACATATTCTTGTGCTTTTTTGTACATGGTAGGCCAAAAAAATCCACTTTGCCATATCTTTGCGTGGGTTCTGAATACCCCATAATGGCCTCCATATTCTGCTCCATGGCATTTCTCAGTGATCTTGATTGCTTCATTCATTGGCATGCACCTCCTTAATATTCCATCATTACAGACTCTGTAAAGGTATCGCTCATCCCATAGGTGCGCCTTACTCTCTTGGATGAGTTTCTTCTTATCTGCTCCTGGTGGCACATATCCTGTGACCATGAAATTGACAATGTTTGCATACTAGGGGTTGGAGTCCGTGAACTTGAGGAGCATGTCGTAACGCAGGAAGTCATCGATGGTTAGATCCTGTTTGTCTTTGAATTGCATTCTAGACAAATGATCGGCTACAAAGTTTTCTACTCCCTTTTTATCTTTAATTTCAAGATCAAATTCTTGGAGCAGTAATATCCATCTTATTAATCTTGGTTTAGCATCTTTCTTAGTGAACAAGTACTTTAATGTAGCATGGTCAGTGTAAATGATGACTTAGCTCCAACTAAGTAAGATCTAAATTTGTCTATAGCAAAAACCACGGCCAGCAGTTCTTTTTCAGTTGTTGCATAGTTCAATTGTGGCCCAGTTAAGGTTTTGCTAGCATATGAGATTGCATGATGTTTCTTATCTTTGGTTTGTCCTAAGACAGCACCTACAGCATAATCACTAGCATCACACATTATCTCAAAAGGAAGCGTCCAATTAGGGGGTTGTATGATTGGCGCAGAGACAAGTGCTTTCTTAAGATAATAAAAGGAGTCTAAGCACTCATTATCAAAGTTAAAGGTGCATCTTTAGCAAGCAAGTTTGTTAAAGGTCTAGCAATTTGGGAAAAGTCTTTTATAAACCTTCTATAGAATCCTGCATGACCAAGATAGCTGCGAGCACCTTTAACATTCGTGGGCGGTGGAAGTTGCTCGATAGCCTCTATCTTAGCTCTATCCACCTCTATCCCACGCTCAGACACTCTATGTCCTAGCACTATTCCTTCTCAAACCACGAAGTGGCATTTCTCCCAGTTCAAGACTAAGTGCTTTTCCTCACATCTTTGTAAGACACAGTCTAGATTCTCTAGGCAGTGATCGAAGGTTTTGCCATAGACTGAGAAGTCGTCCATGAACACCTCCATAATTTCTTCGATCATATCGGAGAAGATGGACATCATGCACCTTTGGAAAGAGGCAGGAGCATTGCATAGGCCAAAGGACATGCGCCTGTATGCATATGTTCCATAGGGGCATGTGAAGGTTGTCTTACTTTGGTCGTCGGGATGGATTGGAATTTGGTGATAACCCGAATACCCATCAAAGAAACAGAAGAAAGAATGTTTTGCAAGCTGTTCCAACATCTCATCGATGAATGGCAACAGAAAGTTATCTTTCTTTGTGGCCTTGTTAAGTTTTTGGTAATCTATACACATTCTCCAACCTGTGACGGTTCGTTGAGGTATTAGTTCATTTTTCTCATTTTTAACGACTGTCATCCCTTCTTTCTTAGGCACTACTTGGACGGGGCTGACCCACTCGCTGTTAGGAACAGGGTAGATTATGCCTGCGTGGAAGAGTTTCAAGACCTCTTTCTTCACTACTTCTCTCATCGCATTATTTAGCCTTCGTTGCGGCTCCCTAGAAGGGGCAGCATCTTGCTCAATTGGGATGCAATGGGTGCAGAGAGTGGGACTAATTCCCTTAAGATCTTGAAGAGAGTAGACTAAGACAGAGTGGTGTTTTTCTAGAATGGTGATGAGTCTGGAGGTTTTCTCCTCAGAAAGTTGGTCACTAAGGATTACGGGAGTCTCCCTATCACCATTAAGGAAGGCATACTTAAGTCCAGAAGGAAGGGGCTTAAGTTCTAGAGAGGGTTTAGATGGGGGTTCTAATTTATCCAAGTCTAGGGGTTCGGCCTCTTCTTGGTGAAATCTTTAGCATCCTCTTCCAGATTAGGATGAGAAGGTTCTAGAAGAGAAGCAACCATTACTTCCTCTATCGGGTCAGACTCGGGTTGCAATTCTGCTTTAGAATTGGTAGAATTTGCTAGTGGAATTGAAAGACAAAGGTTCTTCCCGAGATAACCTTCAAGTTTCCTTTCATGAAATCCATCAAGGAATCTCATGAGCGGGTGTCCAATCAACAAGTCAAATTCCTCTATATCAAAAATAAAGAAGTGTAAGAGGATATGGACCTTGTTAATTGTGACAGGAATGGTCTGTGCAATCCCGCAGTTCTCGGCCAATTTCCCAGAGGGAAATTTAAGAAATTTGTTGGTCGGGGCTAGAGGTTCCTCTCCTAGGAGTGCATTTGCTAAGGATTTAGACATAATACTTACTCCTACAGCGGGGTCATGAAGAGAGTCTATGGTGGTCCTATTTATGACGCAAGAAATGGTTGTGAAGCAAGATAGGGTCCTAATAACCTCAGGTGAGGGTTCGGCTTCCTTCAGCCATTCGTCCCTCATAATAGACGCGAGCTCTTGAACAGTCTCCTTGAGATAGCGAGTCTCAAGGCGATGTGGGATATGATTATTTGGAGCTCTACGTGTTTTAGACTTCTTTTGCACAGGTTGATTCGAGGCATTTCCAAAATCAGAGAAGAGATCGGCATCGATATCAAGAGGAAATTCCAGAGGTTTAACTTCCTCTGGGGGATTTGGTGGTTGTGGTTCAGGTTCGATAGCTTGTGATGTGAGTGGTGAGGTTTCGGCTATCATGGGTTCGTCCTTCGGGGTTTGATCTTCCTCGGGGGCTTCATCATAGATATTAGTGTACAGGGTGTTCTCGAGAATTTTCGCAAGAACTACCTTACCTTCACTAACAGGGAGATGCAAGAATGCTCCCTTAGAGGCTAAATCAAGAAATTGTGCGGAATTTTGGCTAAGACCAAGGTAGAAATGTTGCAAGAGTGCCAGCTCGGTTATAGCTAAATCGGGGCCAGAAGATACTAAGTCTATGAAACGGGCCCATGCCGCACCTAGAGGCTCCTTTTCCTTTTGTCTAAAGTTTAGGATCTCTACATGAAGACGAGCAACTCGAGGAATGGAGAAGAAGGTGATACAAAACTTTGATTGCAGCTTCTCTCATTCTCCATTTACACTACCTACATGACGAGTATACCATCGTTTGGCTATTCCCGTTAAAGAGAATGGAAATAGCTTCCACTTAAGGGTATCTCGTCTCATCCCTTGGATATGTATGCAAGAGCATAATTGTTCAAAATCTCGTAGGTGTGTATAGGGGTTCTCATCTTCATCCCCTGAAAAAGGATTCTCCTGAACCATCGCTATGACACTTGGGCGTAGCTCATAACGAACGGCCAAAATGGCCTGTGATGGACTAGGCGGCTCCATCCTAGCGCCCTATGGAGCAGCATACTCGAAGATAGGTGTTTGATCCATGTGTGTATGTGGAAGGATAGTTTTGATCAAACAAGGATAACTAAGACAACTCGACTCTAGTTAAGACAGCTATCGCTCCCCGGCAACGGTGCCAGAAAGCTTGTTGACACCAAAGGTGGCAAACAGATATACCGCAAGCGTACGGTAGTCAATGTAGCCTTCACCGGGAGTATTCCAGGTATCGTATTTTCCATGGAGAATGTGAAGTGAACTTAACTAGGTTCAAGACTGTCAGATAGTGATCAAAGGATTTGGTGATCAAAGGGGTTTAGGATATAGGTATAGAGAGGTTCTATGTAGCAAACGATATCTGGTCTTGGCTTTCTAAGTATAAAGAGGTTTACCACCTCCTCCCTTTACAAGAGGCGATAGGTGAAACAGGAGGAGATATAACTCCTCCCGAGGCGGCTATGCTATTGTATTGATGCCCTGCCATTTTAATAACTTGTCTTACACACGTGGAGGGATACTAAGACCAGACAAGGCTGTCACCACTTGCTGGCACCCACAAACAATCCATGCGACAAGTGGCCCACACTGATAAGATATAGTCTAGACACCACGTCTACACTATACTTACTACTCTATTCTTAGCTAGAGATTAGAGTACTTCACTAAGTAAAGCAATGTGCAAGTAAAGCAAGTATATACTTAAAGTACCAGGACCGAAATATCAAATACTAGAAGGACTCAGATGTAAAACTTACTAGAAGCTTGCATCCGCTGAGGTACACCTTGGAGAAAACTCCCGACAGGCCCTGGGCTTTCTCCCGAAGACTTCCCTCACTCTCTTCCCTCTTATTCTAACACTAAAGCTACTAAAGTAGTCTTTCTCTCTATGATATACTTGATATTTTATTCCTTGATGTCTAGAGTGAAAGACTAGGGGGTATTTATAGGGGGACGAAGGGGAGTGCCATGTCATCAATCCATGTGCCTTTCTACCTTGGCCCTTGTGACAGAACCTCCCGAATTACCAAGGCCCACGTGCACCTGCCGTAGTCCAACGACCTCCGACTGCTATGTACGGGAACCTGATAACTCCGGAAGCCCTGTCGGGTGCTCTCGCGAACACTGCAATGTCCCACCGAGGATCATTTCACGGGACGGAAACCAACCATCTTATTACATTCATTCATTGAGTTCAAAATACATCAGAGTAAAAAGCGGAAGAGTACAATTATAGTTTACAATTTCCAGTGATAGTCTTTACAAAACCTCTTGTCGATAGAGACAAGATAAGGTAGCTCTTACACTTATAAGTAATATAGATGACATCTTGCCCAAGGAAGTGCTGATAAGCACATGTCATCTACTGCATAGGGCAGCTCTTCGAGTGCCACTAGCTTGGCGATAGCCAAACCTATACAGCTCCTGTCTTTAACCTGCAACAGGGGGTTAACAAACCCTGAGTACACAGGGTACTCCGCAAGACTTACCCGACTAAAAATTGGGGAGAAGACTCAGGAATGCAGGCCGAGGGGAATCTTGGAGAGGCTTTAGCAAGAATCAAAGAGTTTTGCAGAAAAGCTCTCTAAATCAGCTTAACATTTGATCTCAAAGCTAGATTGTTTCATTCAGTTATCTCATCATCAATTCCCTTTCCTACATTTACCTAGTTCCGAACCACTCTTCGCTGTAAGTCGAAGGATCAAGTCTCCATTGACCGAGGAGCAACGATGATTCGAATCGATTGAAAACCCAACTGGGGATCCCTATCCACACTGCATATGTAGCACCTAAGCTTGCATATGCCAACCCCGCCTACCACGGCTTTTCCAAAACTTGAACCGGTCCTGCGCCACCTGAGGGTACACGCTACTCTCGCCACTCTCCTCTCCAGGCACGCTGGCCACGAGGGTACACGCCACTCTCGCCATCTCTCCACACCCACTGCGTGGTTGTCGGTTCAAGTAGAGAAGCGACCGAAGTCAGAGGCTTTCCGTAGTATGTGGCTAGTTGCAAAGTCTTGATCCAGCAGGCCGACAACGAATGGTCCCTAATGGATTCCATTTCGTTTTCTTAATAGAAAGTCAGAGACACTACATTGAGACTCCTTTCGCAATGCAAGTCTATTGCCCTGTCAAACAATTATAATAGTTCATAGTAGTATACCCAAAGCATACAAAATATCTTTTTCATAAAAGCTTAACTATTAAGCAAGGCTAAGCATTTTATAAACATTTGCCTTTAAATCAGGTTTCAAGGATAATATATCAAGGTAGGTAAATGCAGCAAGTAGGTGACAATCAACTCCTATCAACCTAATGCAGCAATTTAACTCAAGGTGATAAAGATTTATAAAACACAAGGAGGGGCTAATGCACCAGGGCTTGCCTGTTGTCTGGAGCAGATACAACCCTGAAGTCTATCACCGAGGAAACTCCACGTCCAGAGAGTGAAGACTAACTCGAGATTTTCTTCAGATACGAATATCCCTCCGTTCACTACACGAAATATTAATGCATGATGAAATGAATGGCATGATGCATAATGGAAACATACAAATACATTACATTAAAAATTCAAAGACAGTTAAATACTACTTTCCTTTGCGATAAAGTTGCAAGCCAACAAGACTACCTTGTTGTCCAACAACTTGGGTTAGCGGTTTTTCGGGTACCTAAAAGGAATTCTATGCACGACTTAGGATACGGAAAGGTTCCAAAAGAAGTCGTTCTATTTGGATGTTTTTACCCATGAAGTTGCATCTTAAAGAAATAACCTCATGGCACTACAGGTCAGGATAACCTGTAATTAAGGGTTACTTTGTTTTGGTAAACCTCAAGATAATTACCAACTAGCAATAAGGGTCATTAAGTTCTTATTAAGATTCTATTATCATGGTGGTTATTATCTCACCTAATCATTTTATTAACTATTATTAACCACCACATAACAATAACAAATTATTCTACTAAATAAGTTGCCAAGGATTATTTAAAGTGTTAACAATCCCTGGTCTTCACTCAATCCAAAAACTACAAGGCACAATACATTTGATATATTAAGAAAGAAAATAAATAAATTTATTTAACTACTCAGCCTCTACTGTTGGACCGGCCTAAATGACCAACATGGCCCAGATTGGCTCCCTTAGCACTCCCAATACAATTGGCTCGACCCAACCCGGCTCCAGCCTGCCCTGGCCAAGCCAGAGAGGTGCAACCATGGCCACCGGCCGGCCGGGGCAAACTCGGCCAGGGCTGCAAGCGGCCGGAGGTGGCCAAAAGGGCGGAAATGGGTCGCAAAGCTCCCAGTCCCCTAACTAAGCTCATGGTAATCTCAGTTCCCTGATTCGATGATCTAGAATAAACCCTAAGCCATTAATACTAAACACCATTTTAATTATTAATTAATTAGGGATAAATTACAAAACAATTAAACTTTATCCAAATGAGCTACAGATTTTCGTGGAGGTAGCTCACAGCAAGTAACAGCTATTACAAAAATTTCAAAATTTTTGGATCAATATTTTGAGCTATAAAAATCAGGGAGATGTCATTTATTAATTAAAATATATATTTTTACAGTGTACATAAAATACTCAAAATTCCTATATAATATTTTTCATAAATACTACACCACTTTCACATTTATTGCATAATTTTTGGAGCTGTATAAATATCCATACAAAATAAACAAAACTGGGCACTATTCCTTTAATTCGAAATTGAAAAATCCATTTTTAACCACTCGGGCCGAGGCTAACAGGCCAGCCACGCGGACCCAACACGGTCCACTCGGCCCACAAGGGCCTTCTTCTTCCTCAGCTCCAACAAAACAGAGCAGCGCAGGCAGAGCCTGCTCGGCTTGGTCGGCGCTAGGCTCGCTGCCGGCGGCTATGCCGGCAAGGGCTAGCATCCAGTCGCGCCCCCAACCCCCATGATGCAGTAACCCTATTCCCATGCTCGTTTGGACGGAGTAGAGGCCGTAGCGAGCTTGGCCGCAACCATGGCGGCCAAGGAGGTTCGGCAACGATGGCGCTGCGCGTTCCGGCGAAAGCGAGACTCCCCGAGACTACCTAACTATATGTAAAGCACCTAGAGACTCACCAAGATGTGATGCTGACGCTGGGTGAAGACGGAGATCGGCGCAGTGGCTCTCTTGACGTCAATGGCAAACCGACGGCAAGACCTTCGTTCCGGCAACTGCAGTGCTCCAGAGAAGAAGCGATCGAGCCCGTGAGATTCAGCGAGGGATAAAGGGTCTAGGACATACTACTTTAAGGGGTTAAACTCACCGGAGTAGGCCGGCCTCGGTGAAACCAAGCGCGGCGGCCCTCTGCCTGGCCGTGAGGCAAAAGACGGCGTTCGCGTGCCTCCGGCGACGTCAAGCAGAAAGAAGGGGCTCCGAGTGTGCGCAAGAATGAGGCGGAAGTGAAGGCTCGATGAATTGGAGAGATATGGTAGGACGGTGGCCAATTTCGCTCATCAATGGTTGCTCGCCGGCGACCACCGAGAAGAGGAAAAGTGCAGAACTTCGTCGACTTCGTGTTTTGACGAGGAGATAGGGATGGCTCCAGAGTGTGCCACGACGATGACGACAATGCCGCGACACCCCTCCGAGTCGACACGCTCGCGAACGCGTGCCCGCGCGGTGCAACGGTGTAGGGCGGCGGGCGATGACGAGAGGGCCACGTGCCCTGCTCTGCTACTTGCCATTACTGTAGCCCTATCTATCCCCAAAATCATTTTCTTCAAATTACTTTCTTTTTCATATGTGAACTTAAAAAATACCCAAAATAAGACTTGTGGGAAATTACAAACTGAACAATTTTGGTATTTAAAACATTTTCAAATTTTTAATATTTTAAAAATTATTGAAAAGGGGGTAAATGGACCTTTTCAAATTTAAACCAAATCTCAAATATTTATTGTAGAAATTCAAAATTTGTAAACATCAAATTTGCTCAGTTTAGTGATCATTACAACTTTTATTTAAGGCTCAACTTCAGATTCCAAGTAATTTTTGAATTAAGGTTTTAAATTCAAGTTTGAAGGTAGAAATTCAAGTTTAATTTAAATTTCCAAAGAGTAGCTTGAAAAACTTTGTATACCAAAGTTGCTCTGCTAAATAAGAGCTACAACTTTTCTTTGAGGACCAAGACCTAATTCTACATAGTTTTGAATCTACGGTTTTAGCCCAATTTAGGGTTTTAAATTAATTCCAATTTTTATTTTTAAGCGGTGATTAATTAATACACCCAATTAACAAGCCATCAGAAGATAAAATTAAATCACTCTAAATTACTTAAGCACAAACAACCTATGAAATTAAATTTATTTTAATTTTTATGCATAATAAATTGAATTTAAGTATGAATGCGGTGCAGTGCACATGATGACATGTCTGATTTTTACTTCAGTAACACCAGGGGTTTTACAGCTCTACCTCCTTAAAGGAAATCTCGTCCTCGAGATTTAGTAGAAATTATAAGCATAGGGACGAGTAAAGGAAAGAAAATAAGTCACGTACATTTTTCTCTTTTGCAAAATAAGGAAGGTTTTCAAATTTCTTAAGGGAAAGAAATCCAATTATGATTATAAGGTTTTAAGAAAACTCTGGTAGAAATTGCTGCCGAGTTGTCTATATTGGTATAGCTTTCTCTTTCTGATTGAGGACACAACATCAACTACCTTTCTATCCTAAAAGACGTTATCAATAATATATCTTGCAAAACACCGAATTCCTGAATCTCTATATCAAGGACTTCGAAATTTTTAGCAAAATATGGAATAAAATTAAAGGGATAGAGAATATATTAATTGCAGATGTAATGGTTCAGGAGCATCGACTACAATACCAGTGCACACTCTGGTCAGAACTGGTGTGGTTTGCAACCCACCAAAGATCCTAAGTTTTTACACGGCACCATAGTCATGGGTCGAGACACCATTACAAGATACAATTAATGTAGCCCCATTAGAGGAATCAGAGGAGCAAGGATATAACAAAGATAGCCATGAGGTATAATGACCACAATTCTCGATACAAGCGAACGCTTAACGGTATTTCCTTTAAGCTACACCCCACAGGAGACCCCGGGTTTAATTACCCAGTAGTATTTCCTTATGGCGGTGACCTATAGGAGACCCCAAGTTCCGTCGCTATATTGAAATCATAGGTCATATTACACCACAGCTAGTTGGTTTCGTCTTCACATAGGGTGCAGACGGGAGAGAGCTTATTCAATCGTGAAACTATAGTGGATCACGACCTTAGGCCTCGATACCTGCGTGCCCCTAGCAGCACATCCATGCGCTGGCCAGCCACAAGGAGACTCTAGGTTACGACGCGATACCATGGTCACGGATCGTGGCACCACTATAGGGCACAACTGAGTAACTCTCGACCAATACATGGCGAACATCAAGATTAAGGGCATGTCAGGTGTCAGGGTAAAGAAAGTCAAGGTATGACATGTTACCTAATTACGTCAAGGAATTCGTTTGTGTCAAGCCAAAGGAGCTATACATGACACGAACACCATGGGGCTATTCTAGGGTATATACCAGGTTTTGTGTTTAGTTCGAGTAGTAATTTCAAGTTCACCTAGATGTTCCTAAGAAGAGAATCCTCAAAGTTGATTTCAAAATAACTATAACATCAAGAAATTTTGAAATTCAGGAAAAACACGGATATGATTTTTTTAACAGAGGTTTCAAAGACAGTGAAAGCACATTAATTGCAGGCTAGGATCATGAGTAGTAACTCTGATAACAGCGAACGTCTAGCAGTAACTTCCTATGGTCGCGATCCATAAGAGACCCCAGATTTCGACGCAGCATCATGGTCATGGATCATGATATCCCATAGACTACAATTACAATAGCTTTCATGAAAATGGCAGTATCTTGAAAGAAGGAGACTTTACACAAGAATAAACTTAAGAATTCAATGATTAACCAAAGTTTTATTTTAAGTTAAATGAGTCCATCCAGAAGTTCCTCAAGGACTAGGAACTTATGGAGCAAAGATTTTCAAGAATACAAAAACCTAGAAAGAATTTTTTTTGGAAAAGTACAACTATAATGGATAATAGCTGCACTCCTTTTTAGTAAGGAAAATTTTTTACAAGATTAATTCAGGGAATATACAAGTCTACTTCTTAGTTCACACCTATCTTACATCAGCTTACAACCACTTATTGTCTTACTTCAACTTGTTGGACAACTCTACATTATTTTTCTACCCCCTACGATTTTATATCACAAACTTTTACATCAAGTTAGCCCTAAGATGACACTAGGTCTAGGAAACTAACTCCCTCTCACACTCTACTCGTCATGATCACTCGCTATTTCTGATCCCGAGTTATTCACTACTTCCAATTCTTCATCTTCATCCTCTGGATCAGACCCTTCTTGATTCTGAGCTACTGCAAGTCCCATATCTGGAATTGGATCATATATGGCATGGAGCATTTGCACTTCCTGCTGTAGATCAGTGATGTTTTGGTGGGCTGCCTAGAGCTGCTACTGATAAGTGTTATGCAGGCCGCAAAACATCGCATCCTGGTGTTGCAAGTAACCGACAGTCTCTCTAAGACCCTCTCTTGCCGTCATGGCATAAGAATGAGCTTCTTCACGTTGCTGGATAAGAAGTCCAGTTTGAAGATGAAGACTATCCACCAGGCCTTCCAACTCCGTTATGCGACGCTGGTCCGCTTGTAGTTGTGCCTCGAGTGCTTCTATCTGGGTATCCAGGCTAATCTTTTGCTCAACGTAGATCTGAGCGATCTCCTTCCAGTTTTGAGCTTTCTCATAAGCTCTTTTCTTTTTCCATTCCATACCCTTGAGTGTTGCATAACACTCAGAGTATAACTCTTGCCATTCCTCCCGTCCTCGCTCGCGAGTCAGATGCAAATTAAGGACCGCTAACATAGCTCGAGTAGTGGCGACCAAAATGGGATTATGTTCATCTGAATTTTCTTCCAGTTGCTTAGTTTGTCGCTGACAACAATCCCAATCCTCTGGTGCTTCAGACGGAAACCTTCTCATTGAAGAGGCTCTCACTTCCTTTTGGCACCTAAAACAAATCTTTCTAAGCGCTTCTAATGTTGTAGCCTGAGCTCCTTCCCAGGGGCTCATGCCTTCAGCCTGTGCTTCCCAGGCTGGTCAGAATGGTGCATTGGTACAAGCTGAGATTCGTAGAGACACTTCATACCATGGTCGACCAAGAAGAACTGTGCGAGACCAATGGTACTTTGGTGGTTCTAAATAGCCCACCTCTTGCAGTAACTGCCACAACACTGCAGGAGTCCTGAACATGGCCAGACACTCATCGATTCCAGTAGCAGGGCCTTGCGGATCCATCTGTTTAGGAGGAAGACGGAATTTTTATTTTAACATGAAACTCATTTCGAAGTAGGTTCCATTTTGTGAAATACATATATTTCATAACGGGGGTATTAATAATAAGTGTTATGACATGATGCATGATCGATCAAACGCTTATATATATAGCTTAGTATATTTTGAAAGTAAGGAACATACCATAACTTGCAATATAGAGCTTAATATATTACGAGCTACCTTGTTACATAATAACCAAACTAAGTTATCCTCCACCTCATGATAAGGCGGTTGCTACAATTCCTAAGTAAAATAAGTTATGGAATAAAAAGATGGAAGATCGATATCATTAGGAAATGTAGAACCAACTTCGTTCGATGCTCCTCTAAGCCAAGGCCTAGAGAAGGAATGTAGACGAAGTGCTTCAGTTGGCACGAGAGATTGGCTCGTCACATCATTCCTCGAAGAAACGCAGGGAAACTCATTAGCACCTTCCGATCTGGTCATCCAAACAAGTCTTTTACTGGCATCTTTAAGCAAGCATTGAGGTAAGTTAGAAGCAGTTTTCTCAAATAGGTTTAAAATACCATTTGGTGGATTTTGAAGCTTATAAAAGGTGTTGATTGGTTCTGTAGCATGAAATAATGCTCTGATACCAGCTGTGACAGAACCTCCCGAATTACCAAGGCCCACGTGCACCTGCCGTAGTCCAACGACCTTCGACTGCTATGCACGGGAGCTTGATAACTCCGGAAGCCCTGTCGGGTGCTCTCGCGAACACCGCAATGTCCCACCGAGGATCATTTCACGGGACGGAAACCGACCATCTTATTACATTCATTCATAGAGTTCAAAATACATCAGAGTAAAAAGCGGAAGAGTACAATTATAGTTTACAATTTCCAGTGATAGTCTTTACAAAACCTCTTGTCGATAGAGACAAGATAAGGTAGCTCTTACACTTATAAGTAATATAGATGACATCTTGCCCAAGGAAGTGCTGATAAGCACATGTCATCTACTGCATAGAGCAGCTCTTCGAGTGCCACCAGCTTGGCGATAGCCAAACCTGTACAGCTCCTGACTTTAACCTGCAACAGGGGGTTAACAAACCCTGAGTACATGGGGTACTCCGCAAGACTTACCCGACTAAAAATTGGGGAGAAGACTCGGGAATGCAGGCTGAGGGGAATCAAGGAGAGGCTTTAGCAAGAATCAAAGAGTTTTGCAGAAAAGCTCTCTAAATCAGCTTAACATTTGATCTCAAAGCTAGATTGTTTCATTCAGTTATCTCATCATCAATTCCCTTTCCTACATTTACCTTGTTCCGAACCACTCTTCGCTGTAAGTCGAAGGATCAAGTCTCCATTGACCGAGGAGCAACGATGATTCGAATCGATTGAAAACCCAACTGGGGATCCCTATCCACACTGCATATGTAGCACCTAAGCTTGCATATGCCAACCCCGCCTACCACGGCTTTTCCAAAACTTGAACCGGTCCTGCGCCACTTGAGGGTACACGCTACTCTCACCACTCTTGCCACTCTCCTCTCCAGGCACACCGGCCACGAGGGTACACGCTACTCTCGCCATCTCTCCACTCCCAGTGCGTGGTTGTCGGTTCAAGTAGAGGAGCGACCGGAGTCAGAGGCTTTCTGTAGTATGTGGCTAATTGCAAAGTCTTGATCCAGCAGGCCGACAACGAATGGTCCCTAATGGATTCCATTTTGTTTTCTTAATAGACATTCAGAGACACTACATTGAGACTCCTTTCTCAATGCAAGTCTACTGCCCTGTCAAACAATTATAATAGTTCATAGTAGTATACCCAAAGCATACAAAATATCTTTTTCATAAAAGCTTAACTATTAAGCAAGGCTAAGCATTTTATAAACATTTGCCTTTAAATCAGGTTTCAAGGATAATATATCAAGGCAGGTAAATGCAGCAAGTAGGTGACAATCAACTCCTATCAACCTAATGCAGCAATTTAACTCAAGGTGATAAAGATTTATAAAACACAAGGAGGGGCTAATGCACCGGGGCTTGCCTGTTGTCTGGAGCAGATACAACCTTGAAGTCTATCTCCGAGGAAACTCCACGTCTAGAGAGTGAAGACCAACTCGGGATTTTCTTCAGATACAAATATCCCCCGTTCACTACACGAAATGTTAATGCATGATGAAATGCATGGCATGATGCATAATGGAAACATACAAATACATTACATTAAATATTCAAAGACAGTTAAATACTACTTTCCTTTGCGATAAAGTTGCAAGCCAACAAGGCTAGCTTGTTGTCCAACAACTTGGGTTAGCGGTTTTCGGGTACCTAAAGGAATTCTATGCACGACTTAGGATACGGAAAGGTTCCAAAAGAAGTCGTTCTATTTGGATGTTTTTACCATGAAGTTGCATCTTAAAGAGACAACCTCATGACACTACAGGTCAGGATAACCTGTAATTAAGGGTTGCTTTGTGTTGGTAAACCTCAAGGTAATTACCAACCAGCAATAAGGGTCATTAAGTTCTTATTAAGATTCTATTATCATGGTGGTTATTATCTCACCTAATCATTTTATTAACTATTATTAACCACCACATAACAATAATAAATTATTCTACTAAATAAGTTGCCAAGGATTATTTAAAGTGTTAACAATCCCTGGTCTTCACTCAATCCAAAAACTACAAGGCACAATACATTTCATATATTAAGAAAGAAAATAAATAAATTTATTTAACTACTTAGCCTCTACTGTTGGACCAGCCTAAACGACCAACATGGCCCAGATTGGCTCCCTTAGCACTCCCAATACAATTGGCTCGACCTAACCCGGCTCCAGCCTGCCCTGGCCGAGCCAGAGTGGTGCAACCATGGCCACCGGCCGGCTGGGGCAAACTCGGCCAGGGCTGCAAGCGGCCGGAGGTGGCCCTAGAGGGCGGAAATGGGTTGCAAAGCTCCCAGTCCCCTAACTAAGCTCATGGTAATCTCAGTTCCCTGATTCGATGTTCTAGAATAAACCCTAAGCCATTAATACTAAACACCATTTTAATTATTAATTAATTATGGATAAATTACAAAACAATTAAACTTTAGCCAAATAAGCTACAGATTTTTGAGGGGGTAGCTCACAGCAAGTAACAACTATTACAAAAAATCCAAAATTTCTATAAAAATCAGGGAGATGTCATTTATTAATTAAAATATACATTTTTACAGTCTACATAAAATACTCAAAATGCCTATACAATATTTTTCATAAATACTACACCACACAAAGAATCTATCACATTTATTGCATAATTTTTGGAGCTGTATAAATATCCATACAAAATAAACAAAACTGGGCACTATTCCTTTAATTCGACAATGAAAAATCCATTTTTAACCACTCGGGCCGAGGCTAACAGGCCAGCCACGCGGCCCAACATGGTCCACTCGGCCCACAAGGGCCTTCTTCTTCCTCAGCTCCAACAAAACAGAGCAGCGCAGGCAGAGCCTGCTCGGCTTGGTCGGCGCTAGGCTCGCCACCGGCAGGCTATGCCGGCAAGGGCTAGCATCCAGTCGCGCCCCCACCCCATGATGCAGTAACCCTATTCCCGTGCTCGTTTGGATGGAGTAGAGGCCCTAGCGAGCTTGGCCTGCAACCATGGCGGCCAAGGCGGTTCGGCAACGACGCCGCTGCGCGTTCCAGCGAAAGCGAGACTCCCCGAGACTACCTAACTATACGTAAAGCACCTAGAGACTTACCAAGATGTGATGCTCATGCTGGGTGAAGACGGAGTTCGGCGCAGTGGACTCTCTTGACATCAATGGCGAACCGATGGCAAGACCTTCGTTCCGGCAACTGCAAGTGCTCCAGAGAAGAAGCGATCGAGCCCGTGAGATTTAGCGATGGATAAAGGGTCTAGGACATACTACTTTAAGGGGTTAAACTCACCGGAGCAGGCCGGCCTCGGTGAAACCAAGCGCGGCGGCCCTCAGCCCGGCCGCGAGGCAAAAGACGGCGTTCGCGTGCCTCCGGCGATGTCAAGCAGAAAGAAGGGGCTCCGAGTGTGCGCAAGAATGAGGCGGATGTGAAGGCTCGATGAATTGGAGAGATATGGTAGGACGGTGGCCAATTTCGCTCGTCAATGGTTGCTCGCCGACGACCACCGAGAAGAGGAAAAGTGCAGAACTTCGTCGACTTCGCGTTTTGACGAGGAGATAGGGATGGCTCCAGAGTGTGCCACGACGATGACGACAATGTCGCAACACCCCTCCGAGTCGACACGCTCTTGGACGCATGCCCGCGCGGTGCAACGGTGTAGGGCGGCGGGCGATGACGAGAGGGCCGCGTGCCCTGCTCTGCTACTTGCCATTACTGTAGCCCTATCTATCCCCAAAATTGTTTTCTTCAAATTACTTTCTTTTTCATATGTGAACTTGAAAAATACCCAAAATAAGACTTGTGGGAAATTACAAACTGAACAACTTTGGTATTTAAAACATTTTCAAATTTTTAATATTTTTAAAATTATTGAAAAGGGGGTAAATGGCCCTTTTCAAATTTAAACCAAATCTCAAATATTTATCGTAGAAATTCAAAATCTGTAAACATCAAAGTTGCTCAGTTTAGTGATCATTACAACTTTTATTTAAGGCTCAACTTCAGATTCCAAGTAATTTTTCAATTAAGGTTTTAAATTCAAGTTTGAAGGTAGAAATTCAAGTTTAATTTAAATTTCCAAAGAGTAGCTTGAAAAACTTTGTATACCAAAGTTGGTCCGCTAAATAAGAGCTACAACTTTTCTTTGAGTACTAAGACCTAATTCTACATAGTTTTGAATCTAGGGTTTTAGCCCGATTTAGGGTTTTAAATTAATTCCAATTTTTATTTTTAAGCGGTGATTAATTAATACACCCAATTAACAAGCCATCAGAAGATAAAATTAAATCACTCTAAATTACTTAAGCACAAACAACCTATGAAATTAAATTTGTATTAATTTCTATGCATAATAAATTGAATTTAATTATGAATGCGGTGCAATGCACATGATGACATGTCCGATTTTTACTCCAGTAACACCAGGGGTGTTACAGCCTTTGGATAAACCATCTTGAAACCACCTCAGATGAACGGTGATGATGAACCAACAAGTGTGAAACATGCAGGAAGGCGGTGGAGCATGGCGGTGGCCTGGGCCCACCATGGGTGTGTCGGCTGACCCACCTATGGCAAGGTGGGCCCACCACTCTGGTCCCCACATGTCATAGAGTGTGGCTATGTACTTGTTTTGCCTTGGTCTTGTCGGTTCACGCCTGGATCCATGTGCTTTGATCTTCCACCATTGATTGAAAACACAACTTTGATCTGATGGTGGGGTTGAGCTGAGTGGGAGATCACCTGGATCGTGCCATGTCAGCAGAGCCCTGGTGGGCCCCACATGTCGGTCGGTCGACCTGCAAATGGGCCCTCCAGGTGCTCCACTCTCTTCATGGTGCTTCTCTACTCTGAAAACACCTAGTTAGCACCTGCAAACAAATACTAACATGTACATGTGGAACCAAGTTTTATGTGTTTGCTTGTTTCTTCCCAGAAAAGAGTGTTTTGTTGACGGTTATGATGGTAGAAAACAGGGTATAAATACCGTCAACAGCTAACAAGAGCCTTCGCGAGTTCTCCACTCCAACCACCGCTAACATCCGTATGGGACCACCCACTGATGTTGGAGACAATGGATTCGAGCTAAAGCCTACGCTCATCAACATGGTGCAAGCTAGTCAGGTTTGTGGAAAGGCACATGAAGATGCGAGTGCCCATCTCCAACACTTTCTGGGGATATGCAGCACTTTCACCATCAAAAGAGTAACCAGAGATACAATCCTGCTCCGCCTGTTTCCATTCTCACTGTTGGGAAGAGCAAAATAGTGGTTCTATGCAAATAAAGACAAGAATACTACATGGGATCTCTACTCCACTGCCTTCCTAGCAAAGTTCTTCCCTGTGGGCAAGACTAATGCTCTCAGAGGGAAGATCACATGTTTTCAGCAACAGCATGATGAATCTATCCCGGAAGTATGGGAACGCTTTCAAGACTACATTTCAGAATGTCCTCACCATGGGATGGAGAGTTGGTTACTTATGCAGACCTTCTACCATGGGTTGACTACCAGCACCCATGAGATGATGGATGCTACTGCTGGAGGAGCTTTTCTGTCACTCACCATTGAGCAAGCTACCACCCTTGTGGAGAAGATGACATCCAACCAGAGTTGGAATGAAGAACGAGCCCCGACCCGCAAGAGAGGAGGAATGCACCAACTCAAGGAGACCAACATGATTTCTGCCAAGATGGACCTGCTAATGAAGAAGCTTGATGACCGAGTGAATGATAAGAGAGAGGTCAAGCACATTCACTGATGCCTACATGACATGTGAAGAGTGTGGAGGCACTGGCCTACAACTGTCCGGAGATAAAGGAGGATGTGAAACTACGTGAACAACAACAACAACAACAACTACCGTCCCCAGAATCAGAACTGAAACTAGAACCAAGGATGGAATCAGCAATAGAGGCCCAACTACCAAGGTAATTGTTGACATCAAAAGTGGCAAACGGATATACCACAAGCGTGCGGTAGTCAATGTAGCCTTCACCGGGAGTATTTCAGGTATAGTATTTTTCTACGGGGGAATGTGAAGTGTTCTAACTAGGTTCAAGACCGTCCAGTGAAAAGACAAAGGATCTATGATAACTGGGTAGAGAGGTTCTTATGTAGAAAAGATATCTGGCCTTGGTGTTCTAAGTATAAAGAGGTTTACCACCTCCTCCCTTTACAAGAGGCGATAGATGAAACAGTAAGAGATATAACTCTACCCGAGGAGACTATACAGTTGTATTGAAGCCTTGCCATTTTAATAACTTGTCTTACACACATGGTAGGATACTAAGACCAGACAAGGCTGTCACCACTTGCTGGCTACCCACAAACAATCCGTGCGACAGGTGGCCTAGACACCACGTCTACACTACACTTACTACTCTAACCTTCCCGAGTGACTAGAGCACTTCACTAAGTAAAGCAATGTACAGGTAAAGCAAGTATATACTTATAGTACCAGAACCAGAATATTAAATACTAGAAGGACTCAGATGTAAAACTTACTTGAAGCTTGCATTCGCTGAGGTACATCTTGGAGAAGACTCCTGACGGGCCTGAGGCTTTCTCCTGAAGACTTCCCTTACTCTCTCCCAACTAGCACAGCACTATAGCAGAGCTAAAGCTACTACATAGTGGTTTCTCCTATGAATCATGCTCTAAAGTGAAGGCCTATGGGGGGTATTTATAGGGGGAGGTGGGGTAGAGGCTACTCCGCTGCCATGTCATCAATCCGCGTGACCTCCATCATGCACCGTTGGATCAAACCACCATATAACTGCCTTAGGATCAAGGGTGGAGCTTTTGCATCACGTGCTCAACAAGAGGAAGGCGGTGGAGGTTCAACCGACCTGGCTGGGCCCAAGGAGGGGGTCGGCCAACCCCCCTATGGCAGGTAGGCCCAGCCAGGATCTTCTAGAAGGTTTCCTATGACAGTGGAGTGAAGTTGAGCTTCGGGGCCCACCAAGTGGGGGTCGGCCAACCCCCTCTATGTTAGGTGGGACCATGGGTGAGTGTCCCCACATGTCATAGAGTCCATTCCCGGTGTTGGTTACTTTCTTGTCACGTGGGTTCCTTCATTGTGGGCCCATGGATCCATGTGACTTCATCTTTTACCGTTGAGAGGAAACTCACTTGTGATCCAAGGGTGATACTTGCTTGGGACTGTGTTGGGAGGATCCTGGTGGTTTGGCAGTGTTTGGAAGGTCCCATAAGGGGGTCAGCCGACCCCCCTTTTGTGGTCCATCTTCTGCAGGTGGCTTCTACATGCAATTCTAAGCATAATGGTGGTGCTGGCTTGCCCAAGGTGGGGTCGGCCGACCCCATCATTGTGCCCATCTTTTGCACATTGTCTCCAGAAGCTATGATATTAATGATTGTGAAGTTGGTTTGTCATTTGACCATACTTGGTTGGTTGCCCAACCTTCATATGGAGCTTCCGGACACTGAAAAGTACCTGTTCTGAGTTCCTGCAACCAAATAATGACAAGTACATGTGGAATCAAGTTATTTGTACCTAAGTCACTATGTGTTTGGTGGTTTCCTTCCAGAAAGAATGTCTTGTTGATGGTTTTGATGATGTAGAAACATGGTATAACAACCGTCAACAAGATCCCCCACACTTAAGTCTTTGCTCATCCTCGAGCAAAGGTTAGAGAGAATGATAAAATATGATTATGACATTTTCAAGGTATTAGCAAACACAAAGCTTTACTCAAGACATATCTCATACAAGTGGGTTATGTGGTAATGTCTAGCATATATCCTTCAGATGTTGAAAAATGGAACAGTTCTCAAAGCAAAGTCATCTTCCCATTTTCAAATCCTTAGCACTTAGAGTTTTTGATAATGATTTTAAAAGAAAGCACATAGTTCATTCTTATTCCTCAAATAGTACTCTCAAGTCACTCAGTAAGTATATGATTCCGCATCAAGGCATAGCATAAGATTGCCTTCTTTTGTTTTATCCTACATCTATCAAGCTTATGTGGGGCTCAGGTAGAGATAAGATAGCATAATTGCATTGCATATATTGTAAAGTCAAAACAAGGATCAAAGGAGAAGACTGTCATAATCCTAAATCAAGATATGCAAATTTGTGAAAAATGATGGAATGTAGTGCCCCTTTATTTGATAAGATCTCTCTCTACTTTATTTTATTTGAGATATGGCTAGTATTCTTTTTTCTCTCTTTTTTTTCTTTTTTTTCAAAGTAATGGACCTTCATGTGTCCACTTTGTTTTTTGAATAGCCTTTGTGTCTCATCTACTAAGTCATACTTAGAGAGATATTCTAAAATTTAAAGCATGGAGCATATTTATGATGGATATGGATGACATGTTTTTGCGTACTTCCAGTGTAGAAGCAGCATGTGTATATGTGGCGTGTATGTGATCTTGATCTTGGGACTATGACATAATTCTCAGTTAGGGTCAACAAGGTTTGACCAAACGCAACTGCAAGTACAAGTAGCATATATAGAAGGGGTTTTGAACATGGTATGAACATATATGGCTTTGGTAGGAATTATCTTACTATTGAGGACTAAGCGACACTATGGTTTTATGACTATTTTCAAAAATAAATCTCTAAGCACTTTGAATGGAAAAGGTATGAATCATGAGCCAACAACTATATCACATTTGTCAACAACTTAGTCAATATGATATTCCTATTAAGATATGTGACCCACAAGCATAAGTATATGCAAGAATAAGACTTTGTGATGCTTTCTTTGTGACGCTTACGTTGAATATCATAAATCATGTCACTTTTTATTTTCAGATGCAAGTCTTTTGTTTTTATTTTTATTTTATTTCATTTAAGGAAACCAAATAAAACGTAAAAATGAAAGAACAGAGGGGAGTAGGAGTGGCAAACCAGTCAGGAGACATATAGTCGATGAGTGGATGCTGACTGGTGGATCCAGAGGTCCCAGGTGGGGTCAGCCGATCGCACCATGGAGCTTTTGTCCATTCTGGTGATCGCCATTCGAATCCTCACCTTTGAAGGTGCTCCTGCACTTGCGTTCTTCTGTTTTGTGTTCATGTGCTCGTCGCCCGACCTGCATTTAAAGGCTTCTTGGGCCAGCTTTTGTCGAGCAGACGTGTCTCATTGTGAACATCATCGTGGTGCGTTCAGAATTGTTCCTGAGTGTGTTGGGGAGGTCATCAACCTCACCCCACACTTGGCTTGCTGCATACTAGATTAGAGAGACAAAGGAAATGTCAAGTGCAGGGGCCCTGCTGGTGGCAACACACCAGCAGAACCAAAATTTTATTAATATAGGCACAAGTTACTAGGAAATAAACCTAACTAAGTTCCTTTCTTATTTGTGAAGAGATTTTTTTAGGATATCTAACATGAAAAGTGGATGACCTCACGCTCCATGGCCTTAGGGATACACTTCATCTTCACACTAGGTGCTAATGCGAAGAGTGCGGAAGTTGTCTTCTAAATCCAAGTGAGCCGTTTTCTACTCCGTTACTTGCTCCTCTAAGGCACTATTGTCATTCTTAGATGTGGAAACCACACAAAGGAACTTCGCCATGACACTCTTTTTGGTGTGGTCATTCTCAAAGTGCCTTGATGGCCCACGATCATGGAGGATTGAACCTTCCGCCAGGTGGTCTTTGAGGAGCTAGTGGAGTTTCGCTACCCACGCAACTACTTCTCCTCGTATGTGACCTGGGGAACAAACATTTTCCCTTGTCCTAGCTCATCGCCAATGACCTTGTGGTTCTTCATGAAAGGTGGGCGTCGAAGGCGTGCATGGGCTGGTATACTCCGTAGGGCTCAACCTCAAGCACCTTGACCTCCATGGCGACCTTTAGGGTCCTGAAAAGTGATCTCTAGGAACAATGGCATTTTTACTGGTAGGGGACATGGTGGAGTCTCTCTTAGAGATTTGGGAGGTACAAAGAAGGTTGGGAAATACTAGAGTTTGGATGAGGAGAAGTCGGAGAGAGGAAATAGAGGAGGAGAGGTTAAAGGGAGGTGTGCCAAAATTCTCCCCATCCGAATTCGCGAGAGTTTAAAGAGGGAGCATCGGGTGGACGTTGGCACGACGTTCCGGAGCAAACGGATCAAGCGTGGGAGCCCAAGTATGGGTCGCCCGACCCCTATCTAGTAGAAGAGACCAGGCAGAGCTAGCCCATGGATCTCTGAACTCTCCTCAATGGACTTCGGGAATGCTAGCTCAGGTTATGTGTCAAACCCAGATCGGCCGACCCCCCTTTGGATGGTTCAGAGTGAATGGTTTTTGGATTTAGGCTTTCCTCTAGGCAAGAAATGGTTTGCCAAAACTTGGCCACCAAAAGTGGGTCGCTCGACCCATGTTAGGAGGTTTCTGTTGACGGTCGTTAAGTACCAATTTTATACTGTCAACTAATGCCTAGGAAAGATCAATAATAGAAGCATATGGGTTATTACAAACAAATTTCACAAGTTTTGGTGAATTATGTATTTTCCAGGGATTATTCCAGAAAGGCTTAAAGGAAGGATTAAAGTGCTTAATTACCACGAAACTTAATCGCCAAGGAAACATCATCATGAGAACACTAGAAGCATCTGGAATATACCCGAAGCACCGGGGCCCGAGACCCACCAGGGTGGGGCCGGCCGGCGCCCCCCTCTAGGGTTTCGGCCAACCTTCTGGAGTCTTCTTCTACCGCCTCTCTGGAGTCATCTGGGCCCTTTGTTCAAGTCGGTTTGATCCCACGGTGCACGTTCATCCCACCGGGCTATAAATAGAGGGGCAGACCCCCCTCCCAGAGCACCAATTCATTCCTCCTGCTTCATTCATCAAGAGTAGAAAGAAGTTAGGATTTCCAGAGATTAGAAATAGGGCTCTAGTTCTTCAAGTTCATAGTTTAGGCGTCTAGTAAGGTTCAAGTAGAGTTGGGAGCTACGCTCGGGATTCTAGATCTGTTCGTCTAGGAGATCGGTAATCTTATCTTGTATCTCATTATGACTTTGCTTTATTTTAATATATTGCTACTTATTCAGTTCTTAGTTTATTCTAGTTGCATATTCGATATAGTTGTGATTGGTGATGATTATTGTCATTTGATCGTAAAGCGTCTAATTCAGTACTCGAGTGAGTTAGGTGCTATGCATTATGTAGACGTGGTGTCAAGATATATTGTGTACCTACGGATGCACCCTGACTTGCCGGGTCATGTGGTAGTCCGCGTAGGTGACAGCTGTGTTGGTTCCTCTGTAGTCCACTACCCGTACGTAGGACGAGCAGAGCGCGATCACGAAGGAGGTGACCCTTGTGTCTTAATATCGTCATTAGATGATGCTCCTTATGATGTTTTCTGAGTTGATTATGCTGTAAATGAAACTGTGCAATGTGGCGTAGGCTGTAGACTTTGTATTTAGTAATTACATAGGTTTCCTTTACTTTAGCCGAATCTCGAGATTGCCTTACTACATTAGTGAGTCTCTATATTCTATCTCTGGAATACCATTTACCTCATTTACTCAGTTATCATTTACCATTTATCATTGACTCATTTATCGCTAAAGCACTAGAGTTATGGGTTATCATAGGTCTGGACATTTATCTTTACAATTATTATAGTAGATTATCCTAATGAGTAGAATGTCTCTTTATCCTTTTGGCATAAAACAAATCAACGATACTCGGAATACTTACCGGGTGAAGTGCTACAATGGGAGAATTATCTGTGCACTTGCGGATATATTCTATAATATTATTTTTAAGAGGCAAGTGAAGATTATTTTACCTTTGGTTTTTGGCATCATGTTAGAGATGACAACTTAACGTGAAGAGATGTTAAAAATACCAACAAGCATTTCTGGCGCCGTTGCCGGGGATGGCAATTGTATTCATTAGGATAATTTATTGAGTTTGTTGATTTTATTTACCAGGATATTTATTCTATAATTTCATATAGGAGAGTTCTTCATAGATAATATTAATAGAAAAATATAAAAATAACTATAGACATAAATACTTAGAGATAACCATAACCTTTTGCTTTAGCAGACTTACCCGTGTTTTGTTTATATTTAAATATCTTATATAGGGTAAGTGCAGGATTGGTTGTGTACTTTAACTCTTATCAATCAGGAACAACCATAGGAAGAAGGGTCTTACATTATTTTGTGAAGCCATGGCTGATAAGACTCTACGTGAATTCTCTGCCCCAAGCACTGAGAATATTCACGTTGGGCCAACTTTCAACATTGGAGATCATGATTACGAGATCAAGCCAAGCCTCATCAAAATGGTGCAAGCTATCACATTTACTGGAAAGAAAGATGAAGATACAAGTGTCCATCTGCAGAATTTCCTGGAGATTGGCAACACCATCAACATCAAAGGCATTCCTCAAGATGTCGTGCTACTTTGTTTGTTTCCGTTCTCATTGGAGGGAAAGGCGATGCAGTGGTTTTATCAGAATAAAGATCGAGTCAAGACATGGGTAGAATGTTCAAAAGCTTTCCTAGAAAATTTTTTCAGTAGGCAAAATCAATGCTCTACGAGGAAAGATTTCAGAATTTTGTCAGCAGAAAGGTGAATCTATTTCAGAAGCCTGGGAACGTTTTCAAGATTACATAATAGATTGTCCCCATCATAGAATGGAAAAGTGGTTGCTCATGCAAACATTTTATCACGAACTAACTCAAAGGTCACGTGAGCAACTAGATGCCACTGCTGAAGGATCATTTATGTCACTCACTCCTGAAAGAGCTGAAGATATTATGGCAAAGATAGCAGAAAATCAGAATTGGACAAACAACATTCAAACATGCCATAAGAGTGAAGAAGTTCCAGAGGAAGTGTGTGCATTGTCAACCAAGATGGATGTACTGTTGAACTGGTTAGAGCAAGGAGCCAATCATAAAAGAGATTGTCAAGCTATTCAAGATGCATTCAATTCCCAGAATCAATATGAAGGATCTTTAGAAATTGAGTTTGCAATTCCCCCAGAAGATATTAGTACAGTCATCAAGTCTACTTCTCAGAAGCAAGGATGGAATCAACCTCGGTCAACCAGTCAAGGTAAGTACCAAGGCAATACTAATATTTCAAATCATAGACAACCACCCTTGAGAGAATTAATATTAGAACAAGCTAGAATTAATGAAAGTATTTATAAGAAGCTTGCTTTTAATGATAAAGTTTTAGAAGGAATTAATTCTAAGTTGGATAATTTCTCTTCTGCTGTTAAAGATAAAATATTATTTAATAAGAAGATAGAATTACAAGTTGCACAATTGTCTTCTACTTTGTTTACCACTAACCATGAGCAAATAAAAAGAATATCTACTATAGGAGGTAAGTTTACACGTGATCCAACTTACCCAAAAGGAGCACATAGACCATCACATTTAGTGCAGGTAGAAGAAGAGATTGAAAAGGACAACAGAGAAGAAGAAGTTATACCACCTTCACCACTAGTGGAACTATAAGATCAAGATATAACTCAAGATTTTCATTACACGACCCTCCTACCGTTTCCACGCAGAAGAAGAAGAGCTAAAACAGATGATCAATTTGGTAAGTTTGTAGATGTAATTCAGAAATCATATGTCAATATTCCGTTGTTAGATGCCATGCAGGTACCTACATACGCGAAGTATCTTCGAACCATCCTCAACAACAAAGGACCATTACCTTCTACTAAAGTTGTCAAACTAACGGAGGAGTGTAGTGAGGCAATTCTGAGTTCTTCTCCTACTAAGAAGAAGGATCCAGGGTATCCCACTATTGATTGTTCAATAGGAGACCACATGTTCGAGAATGCTTTATGTGATCTTGGAGCAAGTGTCAACGTCATGCCCAAGACTATCTTCGAGAAACTCAACTATTCTACGCTCACACCAACCGCGATGTGTTTGCAATTAGCTGACCAATCGGTCTGCTATCCCGCTGGAATCGCAGAAAATATTCCGGTAAAAATCCGCAACTTTTTCATTCCTATAGATTTTGTAGTACTTGACATGCAAGAAGAGAGGAAGACACCCCTCATCCTCGGGTGACCATTCTTAAACACTGCAAATGAAGCCATCAATGTCGGAGCTGGAGAGATCACATTCACCATCAATGGGCAAGAAGAGCGATTCGCATTCAAGCCAAGACTGGAGCAATGCCAAACGTTGAAGTGTCATGAAGAAAAAGATGCAACACCATCTCTGACACCGGAGATGAATCATGAAGAATAATTCAACTGGAGAAGTCCGAATCGGCGGACTTAAAAACCCTGAACCATCGCCGGGAGGTAACTCGGTAGTTATCGGTAATTTAATTCTTGCATTAAAATTTGCATATTAACTTTCTCATAAATTGCATTATTAAAAAGAAATAAAAATAAGCATAGAATGATTAAAGCTTAAGCCCCATGTGATTATTACTAACGGAGTGTTAAAACCCCATTAGTGAAATTTGCTGCGGTGGCCAAAAATTATAAAAAGACCATCATTAGAATTCTAATTTTTTCATAGATTCATAAAAGTAATTTAGTTTTTCATTCTTGTGTCATTATACAGTATAAATACGGGATACATATGGGACCCACCATCATCACATCAAGTCACGTCATGCATTATCATCAACCACCACCTTTCACTACCATCCAAACTTCATTATTCACACATGCACTACCCACCATCCATCCATTCAGCCATTTCACCAGAGAAACACATGCATTTGGAAGTAGATGAAGGTGGTGTCGGCACTAGCTAAAGTTGAGAGCCAGGGCACACCAGGTGGGGCTGGCTGGCCCCATGGCCACGCGCGGCCGGCGCCCCTCTGCCTCTTTTCTGCCTCAACTTCCTCCCACTCTCTCATTCACTCACACACACTCCAGAGACCACGTAGCCAAGTTGCTTTGCTGATCATGATCACAAACTCCATTAATCCTATCATTTGATTCAAGTTTAAGTAAGGAAAAGGATAGAGAAGAAGATTAGCAAGAAGACCTAGAAGAGAAATCATTACTTCAATTTCTCCTCTTCACTTGTTCTTGCTTGTTCTTGTTTTGTTCTTGTGTTCTTATTCATTCTTGCCGTGTTCTTCGTGTTCTTTATTTTACAGGCAAGATGAGCAATAGAATGAAAGGTGCCATTCGGTCCCTTGGAAGAGCCTTCTCACGCCGCACAACAAGAAGTCAATCATCATCACAAGTGCCATCGTTCGTCGGCTCCGACATGAATATCGATCCTCCATCACCCATCACATATGACAACCCGTCATCCTCTTCCAAACTGGAAGAGAGGTATGAGCTCATAAGCATAACTCAAATTTCATTATCATCTAGACCGCAGAGGGAGATATTAAATGTGGTTAAAAACAAGGAATTTACGCATACTCCAATTTTTGATGCCACTTTGCTCCATGAAACCGGAATGGATTCCGAGTTTGAGCTTATTTTTAGAAATATTGGATGGGAAAATGCATGGCAAATTAATGAGTAGGGTAGCAAGTTACTCATTATAGAATTTATTAGCACCCTAGACTTTGATGATGATGAGGTGAATTTTAGAATGTTTAATAAACCTTTCACCTTCTCATGGAAAACACTTAGTTTAGCATTGGGATTAAATAATCAGTGTGTAGTCAATATTTCTGAAACTCTCCAAGACTTTGATAAAGATGATTTTTAGGAGAGTATCACTGCAAAGAAACCAGAGAGAAAACAAAAATATACCACTGAGGAAGTTCATCACCCCACACTGAGATTCATGCTTAAATGGCTAGCTTTTACATTCTTTCCTAGAGATGAGTTAAATACTATTAAACAAGATGAGCTACAATTGTTATATATCATGATTAAAAAGACGAAAGCATCTCCTGTAAAAATGATATTGAATTATTGGAGAACTGACCCTTCCTTAAGAAAGTGCAGTATTTCTTTTACTTACTGGATTACACGTTTAGTTGCAGGGCTAGGTTTATTATCAAATGCTTCACTTGTTTATATTTCTGATGCCCGCAAAATTATTGGTTATGATTTTATCTTTTGTGCTCACGTGCTCAAACGCTGAAATAATAAAATAATTATGATTTATAAAAATTATGACAATGAGTACGAACTGCCAGACAGGGAGTTAGGAATTTATTCTGTTCAAAATTTTGGTTTTTCAGCTGTTAGAGCTAATATTGGCAGGTGTCCGTCCGCGCGCATCAGCAGGGCGCCGAGAACTGAGTTCACTGGAGCTGACCCAGCACCATCTGGGCGAGCTCATTCCCACTATGTTGATTTTGGTGAACAGGTATTAACGCAGGAGCCACGCCAGCAGTGGACTCCACATGCAGGATGGGAGGAACAGCCCACATTTCAGTAAGGAGAATCTTTATCGTCAACAGCAGCGGTTGGGGAGCAACTGATTTTCAGAAAGGACGAGCATCTTTTTTTTACATGCGGGAACACGGATTTCACCATTGGTGGACCCTATCCGTTCCACGCACCACCGGAAGATGATTACTATCGGCCGCCTGAGCTGCATTTTATAGCTACCGCTAACAATTTTTCAACTTTATCTATGCGTCTTACTAACATTGAACAGGGACAGAATGCAATAAGTGACACACTGCAGCAGCACGAACAGTGGCAGCAGCAGGTCGATGACAGGTTCTACCAGCATGAACAATGGCAGCACAGCACGGATCAACGATTAGATCAGATATATCAGGGACAGCAGCAGACGCAGACCGGATTAGAGTATTTGATACATCAGATGGGACACCCGCCGCCACCTCCACCACATTACTGAGCAACATCCAGCTTGGGGGAGATCCCCGCTAGGTGAGTACCTCTCACCTTTATATATGATCCTTATTTCAATATTTAATTCAGTCTTTAATTCTATCAATTTTAATATTGCTAAAACAACAACAAAACCAAATAAAAATTTATTTACCACTTTCTTTAGTTATTGCATTGAATTTCTGCTCGTGTAAAAATGAAAATCCAAAAAAATAATAGATTGTATAATTAATTTTGCTTTAAATTCCGCATTCGATTTGTCTTTAGAATAATTAGAACTTGAAGTCAGAGAAAAAATCAAAAAGATATTTAAATTATTTAAATATAATTTCCTGCAATTGCTTAGTGGTTAAATTTAAATTCTCCTACGAATTGCGTGAAGTTTATCAGCCATAAAAATTTATTCTGAAACTTGATATCAGTGGGTAGCATAAGCTTTTCTAAGTAATTGACAGATATGATATAAGAAGGTTTGAGTTACTATTTATTTCATTCTAAGTGATACCTAAAGCTCCAGACATTTCGAAAAAATCAAAATCAAAACAAATATAATAATTTGTTCTGCTAATATGATTTAAGTAGATTATTCTGTTATGCATTCATAATTGAATTCACATGCACAAAAAGTTTTCACTCTATACACAAGTCCCTCTCTTAGAAGTCCAACACATAGTGTGGCTTATAAAATTAAAAGATGCCATACCAAAGAAGTATGAGTCTAAAAGATGCCATATCAAAAGGGTATGTGCCAAAAAAAAGAGAAGAGAGTAAAACAATGGGTGCAAAGACACCCACCTGAGAGAAAAAAATGGGTACAAAAAGTATCCGCTGGGAGATAACCCACACTCTTCAGAAAGACAGAAAAGAGAGGATAATGCATAGGAGTTCAAAAAATGAAATTTAATCACATTCACACATTCAATCATGATGTATAGCTTTGTAGTCCTCTGCAATCTTATTAGTAGGCTCTCATTATTTTCTAAGTAAAAATTATTTACTTATTCGAAAAAAATCTCTGGAGCAATGGTTGAAATAAAGGATGAAAGACTTAGTGCTTGCTTGATTATTCTGTCTCTCACTTACCTAAGATCTAGTTTAAAATCCCCACGATTGAAAAGAGTAAGAACAAGTTTGAAAGGTGGATTAATGAATTTCAATTTGGAGAAGAATTTCTATTTAAATATTTAACTATTTGTTGGAAGTTATACATTTTTATGGAACCCTAATTAAATTATTTCAAGTCAACTTTACTAAGCGACTAGCAAAGACTTAGCTTGGGGGTATTGTTGACGGTCGTTAAGTACCAATTTTATACCGTCAACTAATACCTAGGGAAGATCAATAATAGAAGCATAGGGGTTATTACTGCCAAATTTCACGAGTTTTGGTGAATTGTATATTTTCTAGGGATCATTTCAGAAAGGCTTAAAGGAAGGATTAAAGTGCTTAATTACCACGAAACTCAATCACCAAGGAGACATCATCACGAGAACACTAGAAGCATATGGAACACAGCCGTAGCACCGGGGCCCGAGACCCACCAGGGTGGGGCCAGCCGGTGCCCCCCTCTAGGGTTTCGGCCAACCTTCTGGAGTCTTCTTCCACCGCCTCTCTAGAGTCATCTAGGCCCTTTGTTCAAAGTCGGTTTGATTCCACGGCGCACGTTCATCCCACCTGGCTATAAATAGAGGGGCAGACCCCCCTCCAGGAGCACCAATTCATTCCTCCTGCTTCATTCGTCAAGAGCAGACAGAAGTTAGGATTTTCAGAGATTAGAAATAGGGCTCTAGTTCTTCAAGTTCATAGTTTAGGCGTCTAGCAAGATTCCAGTAGAGTTGGGCGCTACGCTCGGGATTCCAGATCTGTTCGTCTAGAGATCGGTAATCTTATCTTGTATCCCATTATGACTTTGCTTTATTTTAATATATTGCTACTCATTCAGTTCTTAGTTTATTCTAGTTGCATATTCGATATAGTTGTGATTGGTGATGATTATTGTCATTTGATCGTAAAGCGCCTAATTCAGTACTCGAGTGAGTTAGGTGCTATGCATTATGTAGACGTGGTGTCTAGATATATTGTGTACCTACGGAGGCACCCTGACTTGTCGGGTCGTGTGGTAGTCCGCATAGGTGACAGCTGCGTTGGTTCCTCTGTAGTCCACCCCCCGTACGTAGGATGAGCAGAGCGCAGGTCGCGAAGGAGGTGACCCTTGTGTCTTAATATCCTCATTAGATGATGCTCCTTATGATGTTTTCTGAGTTGATTATGCTATAAATGAAAATGTGTAGTGTGGCGGAGGCTGTAGACTTTGTATTTAGTAATTACATATGTTTCCTTTACTTTAGCCGAATCTCGAGATTGTCTTACTACATCAGTGAGTCTCTATATTCTATCTCTGGAATACCATTTACCTCATTTCTCAGTTATCATTTACCATTTATCATTGACTTATTTTTCGCTAAACCACTAGAGTTATGGGTTATCATAGGTCTGCACATTTATCTTTTCAATTATTATAGTAGATTATCCTAATGAGTAGAATGCCTCTTTATCCTTTTGGCATAAAACAAATCAACGACACTCGGAATACTTACCGGGTGAAGTGCTACAATGGGAGAATTATCTGTGCACTAGCGGATATATTCTATAGTATTATTTTTAGGAGGCAAGTGAAGATTATTTTACCTTTGGTTTTTGGCATCATGTTAGGGATGACAACTTAACATGAAGTGATGTTAAAAATACCAACAGCTTCTTGGGCCCAGTTTTGACATGGAGACTAGTCTAATTATGTGTATTCTAGACTAGTGCTCAAACCATAAAGAAGTAAAGACATGTAGATATTAGTTGTGTCAAATCATTATCAAGGATGAATTCTAACATGTCAACTTCTTCTTCAATGGTTCATGTTTATGGAAAACTTTAAGAGGGTGGCCATTTACCTAAAAGATGATGTCGTCGTTGTCTTAAGGTGTGACGACACCATGAGTTATAGCGTTGGTTGCGAGGAATGGCCCTTGCCATTTGCTTCTAAGTTTTCTTTGGCCAAATGACTTGACCCTTGAGTTGAACACATGTGGTTGTCTCCACGAATGATCTTTACCCACCAAGATCTTGATGTTTTTGCTGCATGGGTTAGTCCAAAAGTGCAGCCAAGTTCTATGCAAGTATATTTTGATTCAACAATCAAACTTAACGCCATGTCATATTTGATTAAGGTAATCTATTTAACCTAAGCACCATGCTTAATTCAAAAAGACTATGGAGGTATGATCGATCCATACAACCAAACCAAAGCATACTTGCATAGAAAGGAAGCATAAGATAATTTTCAAGATTCTTTCAATTAGAGACAAGAGCACGAATGATGAAGTTAAGGAGCAATTTTTTTTCATTTTGCTTTAAAAGAGATAGCCAAATGTAAAAGAAATGCAAGAAACCAGAGGGAGGAAAGGTGACAAACCAGACAAGGAATGTCTCAAGGGAGTGGATGTTGACTAGTGGGCTCAGGGGTCCATGGTGAGGTCGGCTGACCTCACCTTGGAGCCTCTAGCCAGTTTGGTCTCTTCCCTGTGTATTCTTACCTCCGAAGATGTGTTCTTGCACTGATGTTTTCTGTTTAAGTGTTCTTTGGGACATCACCCATTTTCCAAGTGTACCCATTGGATCCCAGCTTTTGGTGTGCTGGAAATGTGTCATGGTGTATGACTCCATGGTGGGTTCATCATCATGACAAGGTGATCTAGGGGGGTCAACCGATGCACCCCACACTTGGTGCAAGGTGTGTCCTTAGTCATGAGAATAGAGAAAACATCAAGTGCAGGGGCTCTGTTGGTGGCAGCACACCAACAGAACCAAAAGTCTCACTAATCTACTAAGGTTAGGAATAGGTTGCATCATGTTCAATTCACTATCAAACTTTGCAGATCTGGTTGCAAGAACTCATACCAAACCACTATGAGACTTGCAAAATTTATGATAGACAAACACACCTACAACCAGCCTTGCGAAGATTTTAAGAACAAGAAGGGTGAAGAGGTTGTAGATGTTGCGTGTGGTAGTGGCGGAGAGAAGGATTGATTTGGGAGGTTTCTCATATGTGCAAGGATCTAATGAGAGGATCAGGGGATAACTTCCATGCTCATTGATATAACCTTCCTTCTTAAGAAGTGGGTGAGCATTTTCCTTCTCAAGACATTCCAAGTCCTTTTTAGGACTTGGATGAGCCATGGTTGCAATTGAAACTGCCATAAGCTCACCCCTTGGATCATGAATAGACTTGGATTCTACCCCTATGTTGAGAGGTTGTGAAGACCAAATAGGTAGATAATCGTCACCTATTCTATGACCAAGCTTCTCATTTCTAATGTCCTCCAAGATTCGCATGATTGGCCTTCCAATGAATGTGAGATGAATGGAAAGTCCAGGAAGGTCAAAGATGTTGAAATCTAGGGAGATCTTTAGATCATCAATCACCACAGGTACGTCTTGAAGAACTCCTAAACAATCAAGGACCTGACCATTGGGGAGACTAAGACACTTTTGAGATTGGAGTAGGCGATTCTTTGATGAACTTTGAATATGGAAATGAGGAATGATGTTGATGCCAAGGCTAGGGTCATAGCAAATTTTGCTATAAATGCCCATTACTTGACAAGATATCCTTCTTACATGAGTGGGCATTTTAGCAATCTTCATTGATACTTTGGCCTCATCTAACCATTCTTTACTTACAACAGTAGATAGATTCACTAACCGTTGTTGTTGCTCTTTTTGGTCAGATTTATGGGCCTGATGACTCTCATGCCTCAAGTGTCTTAATGAATCCACGAAGTCAATGACCGGATCATCATAGGACTTTAAAGAAAGGGCACAATTGGGATCATCGGGATCAAGGATGCGTTTAGAAATGGGTTCAAAGGACATGGCGGATGTGGTCATAGAAGAGGAGAGGATAGATTTTTCTTCTAGGCATTTTGACTCTCCTTCTATGGGCACAGTCAGCATTCCTTTTAGAGGTTCATCCAAGATCCTAGATATTCCCTATGTGGCACATGGGAATTCGAGACGTCAGATGATGTTAATTTGGTAGATTTTCGAATAGATCCTTTCTTGAGAGGTTCTGAATGATGTTTCTTAGAAAGTCTCTTTTGGATTGGATAATTTAAAGCATTCCCAAAACCAACAAGATCAGATAGGAGATTAGCCTCGTAATCGAAGGAGCGATTTATATGATGAATTTCTTCTTCCCTCGATATCTGTGGTATGTGTGGTTCAGGATTGATAGCGAAATATTTGGATGGGGTTGGTGGTGATTCAGCTATCGAGATTTCTTTTTGCTCGGAGGTTAATTCCTTTTCTTCCTCAGGAGGTTCACCATACATGTGAGCATGGGAAGTGTTTTCAAGAATTTTAGCAAGAAGTTTCTTTTTTTCACCAATGGTACAACGAAGGAATGCTCCTCCAGAAGATATATCAAGGAATTGTGTGGAATTTTTGCTAAGACCGAGGTAAAAATGTTGTAACAATGTTGGCTCGGATATAGCAAGATCAGGACCAAAGGATACTAGATGTGTGAAACGAGCCCATGCCGCACCTAGAGTCTCCTCCTTTTGTTTGAAGGTTAGAATCTCTATACGAAGATGAACTACACGAGAGATAGGGAAGAAAGCTAAGCAAAATTTGGATTGAAAGCTTTCCCACTCTCCATGTGCACTCTCTATGTGTCAAGCATACCAATGTTTAGCTACCCCCGTCATAGAGAACGGGAATAGCATCCATTTCAAGGTCTTTCGTGTCTTGCCTCGAATGTGAAGGCATGAACACAATTCCTCAAAATCACATAAGTGAGTGTAGGGGTTTTCATCTTCTTCCCTAGCAAAAGATTGTTCTTGAACCTTAGCTATGAAACTAGGGCGAAGCTCATAGCTAGGAGAAAGAATGGGTTGTGATGATGGTGGTGGCTCCAAACAAGCGCCCTTTGGAGTGGCAAGATGAGAGATGGTTGATTGGTTCATGGTGTGGAAAGGATAAAAATAAAAGAAAGATAAATGAAGGATAACTCGGACGACTTGATTCTAGTTAAGATAGCTACCATTCCCCGGCAACGGTGCCAGAAAGCTTGTTGACACCAAAAGTGGCAAACGGATATACCGCAAGCGTACGGTAGTCAATGTAGCCTTCACCGGGAGTATTCCAGGTATCGTATTTTTTCACGGGGAACGTGAAGTGCTCTAACTAGGTTCAAGACGTCCAGTGATGAGACAAAGGATCTATGATAACTGGGTAGAGAGGTTCTTATGTAGCAAAGATATGTGGTCTTGGTGTTCTAAGTATAAAGAGGTTTACCACCTCCTCCCTTTACAAGAGGCGATAGACGAAATAGTAGGAGATATAACTCCTACCCGAGGTGACTATGCAGTTGTATTCATGCCCTGCCATTTTAATAACTTGTATTACACACGTGGTGGGATACTAAGACCAGACAAGGCTGTCATCACTTGCTGGCACCCACAAACAATCTGTGCGACAAGCGGCCTACACTGGAAAGATATAGCCTAGACACCACGTCTACACTACACTTACTGCTCTAACCTTCGCGAGAGACTAGAGCACTTCACTAAGTAAAGCAATGTACAGGTAAAGCAAGTATATACTTATAGTACCAGAACCAAAATATTAAATACTAGAAGGACTCAGATGTAAAACTTACTTGAAGCTTGCATCCGCTGAGGTACAGCTTGGAGAAGACTCCCGACAGGCCCGGGGCTTTCTCCTGAAGACTTCCCTCACTCTCTCCCAACTAGCACAGCACTATAGTGGAGCTAAAGCTACTACATAGTGGTTTCTCCGATCAATCATGCTCTAAAGTGAAGGCCTATGGGGGGTATTTATAGGGGGAGGTGGAGTAGAGGCTAATCCACTGCCATGTCATCAATCCGCATGACCTCCATCATGCACCGTTGGATCAAACCGCCACAAAACCGCCTTAGGATCAAGGATGGAGCTTTTCCATCACGTGTTCAACATGAGGAAAACGGTGGAGGTTCAACCGACTTGGCTACGCCCAAGGAGGGGGGCCGACCCCCCTATGGTAGGTGGGCCTAGCCAGGGTCATCTAGAAGGTTTCCTATGACGGTGGAGTGAAGTTGAGCTTCGGGGCCCACCAAGTAGGGGTCGGCCGACCCCCTCTATGTTAGGTGGGACCATGGGTGAGTTCCCACCTGTCATAGAGTCCATTCCCGGTGTTGGTTACTTTCTTGTCACATCAGTTCCTTCATTGTGGGCCCATGGATCCATGTGACTTCATCTTTTACCCTTGAGAGGAAACTCACTTGTGATCCAAGGGTGACACTTGCTTGGGACTGTGTTGGGAGGATCCTGGTGGTCTGGCAGTGTCTTGAAGGTCCCATAATGGGGTCGGCCGACCCCCCTTTTGGTGGAACCAAAGGTCCATCTTCTGCAGGTGGCTTCTACATGCAATTTTGAGCACAATGGTGGTGCTGGCTTGCCCAATGTTGGGTCGGTCGACCCCGTCATTGTACCCATCTTTTGCACATTATCTCTAGAAGCTATGATATTAATGATTGGGAAGTTGGTTTGTCATTTGGCCATACTTGGTTGGTTGCCCAACCTTCATATAGAGCTTCCGGACACCAAAAAGTACCTGTTCTGAGTGCCTGCAACCAAATAATGACAAGTACATGTGGAACCAAGTTATTTGTACCTAAGTCACTATGTGTTTGGTGGCTTCCTTCCAGAAAGAATGTCTTGTTGACGGTTTTGATCAAGTAAAAACATGGTATAACTACCGTGTATAGTAATTACTCTGGTAATTACCAAGGTAACAACTTCAACACACCATTGAGAGATCTAGTCTCTGGCCAAACCAAACTGCTAGATCAGATTTCCAAGAAGCTAGTCTCCAATGTCAAGTTGCTAGAAACCATCAACAATAGGATGGATGGTTTTGCCTCTGCTATCAAAAACTAGCTCAGCTTCAATAAAATGCTAGAATCTCAAATAGCTCAGCTAGCATCGTCTATCCATCCGGCTAATGAAGGGAAGATCCTAGGCCAACCAAAAGAACTAGAAACTACAAATCTGGTGGATATCTTCAATGCAAGATGGTACTATGCAGAGCATCGGTCCAAGGGATGGAATGATGATTCACTGCCAGAGAATAAACGAGACCCAGGAAGACCCTCACACCAATAGCCATAGGTCAACACGCCTTCGAGGAAGCAATTTGTGACTTTGGCGCAAGCGTCAACATTATGCCCAAGGTGATCTACGAGGAGATCCATGGAGATGCACTCCTATACACCAATATGTGCTTGTAGCTAGTAGACCAGTCACTCTGCTATCCGAAGGGGATCCTGGAAGATGTCTGTGTATGAGTTGGACACTCGTATGTACCTGCTGACTTCATGGTAGTTGAGACAGGAGGAGATGAGAAGTCACCAATCATTTTGGAATGACCACTCCTGAGCACTGCCAAGGCTATCATCTACGCTGACAGCGCCAAGATCTGTTTCACTATTAGGGGAAGCAAAGAAAGATTTAGCTTCAAGAACAAGACACTGGAAAATCCAGCACACCCCAGAAGCCGTACATCTTTGAAGATAAGCCTGCGCAGAAGAAGACAAGCAGAAGGAAGAACAAGGCTTGGTAGGCTCACACTGAAGCTGTGAGGATGATCAACTCAGTCCGAGCTGAGTACGATCACCTTCTGGTTTCACCACACATGCCCAAGCTAGACGATCCAGGAGTACCGACAATCGACTGCACAATCAATCAGAAGATCTTCTACAAGACCTTCTGCGACCAAGGCTCGAGTGTCAACATAATGGCCAAGGTAACTTATGACTTTCTGTTTGGCAAGACACCCTTGTACTCTACCTACACACAGCTGCAGATGGCGGACCAGACGTTCAGATTTCCAGAGGGGATTGCTAAAAACGTAATGGTAAAGATTCGAGATCACTATGGCCCCCTAACTTCTTGGTCCTGGATATGGGAGAAGAAGAGTACGACCCACCACTCGTACTTGGAAGACCATTCTCAATACTACAAGAGCAATTATCTATATGAGATCGGGGGAGGTCCACTTTCAGTTCGATAAGGAGAAGGTCCGCTGCTACTTCAACAATTACACAACTTATGAGCAGCCGAAGAAGAACAGGTCAAGGAGGAGACGCCATTCCTCTCAACACCTAAAGACCCAACCACTCAAAGATAGTTGGGAAGATTACAAAGAAGAAATCGAAAAGAATAATTCCAAAGAAAAAAGGAAGAAGAGACTGTGAAGGATGAGCTCTCAGCTTCAACCTCACCAGCGACATCCACTTCACCAACCAGAAAGGAATGGATGAAGAAGGAGTCACCTTCCAGCTCATCATCAGAAGTGCAACGAGGGTCATCTCAACCCGACGATGCACCTCGCAAGGAATGAATAGACCGAGAGTCCTATCCGAGGACTATAAACCACCGAGCCTTCACCAAAAGGTAAAACTGGTATTTATCCATATTTACTTTCAGCATTGCATTAATATCTTAGTAGTGCACATTTACTTCCTGCATTTAAAAAATTGAAAATACCAAAAATATGTGGGCACATGAAGGTCCACACTTCATGAAAAATACCAAAAATATGTGGGCACATGAAGGTCCACCCAATTAGGGAAATTTCTGCTGGAATTATAAAATCAATCGCTAAACATGGAGTGGTATTAAACCTAACCCCTCTCCATGAGATTTGGTATTATTGTTGGTAATTGAGTTTTACAGGACAAAACATGATCAAAGAGCTAGTCAACCCGACACCCTTACGCTACCGGTACGCCTGCTCCTAGAAGGATCACTCAACTTGCAACTTCAAAGACCCTGTCAAATATCCAGCTTGGGGGAGGGTACCCTCCACTTGAATCTAGCTAAGTATAAGTTTTCCATCCTTATTATTGTACCATATTGCTTTTCGCGTGAGTTAGCTAGTGAGATAAAAATTTGGAAACCAAATAAATAGTGTTTAGGTTAGTTAGTGTGTTTGAATAAAATAAAAAGAGCGTGCTTACAATAATTTTTGCTCAGACGAGATGGAAACCAAGCATAGGAATTGATAAGAAGCACCCCATCATGACTCCTCATAACACTTAGTTTTCAACCTTGAATCATCCTAAGTTTTAGACACAACCATTTTAACTTAAAGATTTACTTTGAACCTAAAACTTGTGGGTAGCAAATGCTTGATCTAAGTCTAAGTAATTGAGGGATATGATATGCAAAGTTTAAGCTACTATTTATCTTGTTCCTAGTGATACTTGAGTTCTGGAGATTTATTTTGAAAATCCTTAAAACCACATGATGAGTTCCTGTATGACAAGAGCTTTACATTCCTACCACAGCCATACGTGCTAGACTAGGAAAACATACACATTATATGCTACTTACTTTGTTTTGAGTTTATTCAAGCATTGTTGATACCTTAGGAACTTGTCATGCTTTTACAATCAAGATCATGTGCACTCCACTCATAATGCAATACTCAATTCCTGAGTAGGCGCATCCACATTCCACATATTCCATCTATTCCATCCAAAAAGTTTACCCCTACATTAGGAGGAAACACGCAAAAATATACCTCATTGGTTACTCCAGATCAATGCTTTGTTGCTATCTCTCAAAGAAAAAAAGAAGGGGGAAGTACTATTGCAGAGAAGAGGCATGTGGCTATGCAAAAGAGTGAGATGAGAGAAAACAATGGATACAAAGATGCCCGCCTGAGAGGTAAAAATAGACAAGTATCCGAATTATCAAAACAATGGGTACTCTGATGCTCGCATGAAAAAAAGAGAGAAAAGAAAGATAGCCCATGTTGTCCTGCAGCACAATTCCCTAATATTTAAAAAATAAAGAGAGATGTTTTCAAGGAGCAAAAGTGTAGAATTAGGATTAGTCACCACAAATATTCACCTACCACCTGAACATCCACACACATGCACATCTTGATTCAATTATATGACTTGTTCTTTCGGATCCATTGTTTCACTTTACAATATATTCATTGTAAGTATGTATGAGCTGTCTCCTTACCCATGAGCTCCACATAAGCCATTTAGGTATAGGGTGAGAGAGAGAAGGCATGCATCACTATTGCCTTGGTAAGGATCCACAAATACCACATATTGAGAAACTTGAGAGAGTCATACAAAGGAAATTCTGAGTTTTATTTTAAAAACTTGCAAAAGCTCCAGGATAAGAGTTGAACTGACAGAGCTTGAGACATAGTGCTTAACTTAGACATTCTGTCCCTCAATTACCCAAGACCCAAGAGAAAGCTATAAGCTCCATGGTTAAAGATAATAAAGATAAGTCTGAGGTTAGCTTGGTCTACTCTAATCCTTGAGTACTTCTTGGTTTAAAACTAAATACTTGTGAAGGGTAGCTATAACTTATAATATCTGCTGAAGTTTGGCTTTGCTAAGGGACTAGCAGAGGTTAAGCTTGGGGGAGCTTGTTGACGGTAATTATTGTATGATTTTACCGGTCAACCAAATATGAAATAAGGGTATAAAGGCAAACACCATCATAGTATAGGGCTTTAACTGACAGAATTCCGTAGTTTTGGTAAATCAGTGTTTTGCAGAGGGTTATTCAGGAAAGAATCAAGGGAGACCCACATGTTAGATTAAAATAATGAATTTCGCTGTGAAAGGAGATCAAGAATATTCTAGAGAACATCAGAGACTCACCGGAGGAAGCGGGGCCTGCAACTCGGTGGGGAGGGTTGGCCGACCCTCTGACCAGGTCAGTCGACCTGTCAGAGTGTCCCCTCCACGTGCGCTTCAACGTGGACCCACATCCCGATTTTTCACGCAATCTCCATCGCCCGTCGATGTCTGTTTGATCTAAGGGCTACGGTTCATCCCACCGGCCTATATAAGGACCCCCAGACCCCCCAGGTTTCATATCAATCAATCAGATATCAGTTGATCCAGTTGTAGAGAGCTGGAAACTCTAGAATCATTAGAGCTTCACCATCTAGAGCATAGCTACATAGGTTAGAAGTAGAAGGAGGCAAGTTCTACTTGAGTTCCGGATCTTGCCTGGAGCTGGAGGCTTCCCGAAGCCATTGTAAGCTCTCTCTTGTATCCTAAACCTCTCTTGAGTGCTTGAGATAAAGTTGATTGACATTGTTCTACTATTGATTATGTTCTCAATTATGCTATTCATTGCTTATCTAGATTGTATACTTTGTATAGTTATGATGCATTCATATTCATACATAGGTTTGTATAGCGCTCATTCATTGATATCATGGGTGGGTGATGAACAGTATGTAAGCATGGTGCTTAGATGTAGTTTGTCTGCAAATGCGCCTTATATTCTGGGTTCTGTGGTAGATCGCGGATGTGACACTCCCGTTGAGTCCTTTGTAGTCCACACTCCGAATGTAGGGAGAGTAGGAAGTTATTATTACTTTAGAAAGCTGGCTATGATCTTGATCTTCCTAAGTAATATTCCCTTAAGTATGAATATGAAGTGTCTTCGTCATGTTTGCTAGTATAATTGCACCATTCTAATATGTCTTTGATAGTATAGTTAGAATAACTTAGGATATCCTTATCCTTCAATCTAATCCAGGCTAGTTCCTAGATAGGAAGTACTCTAAATGATCATTAATATATATATTGATTGATTGGTTGATTGATCATTATGCTTATCATATATATACCATTATTGTGACATAACCCCTATTCTGAGTAAATAGGTCATGCATGGTTATCTCCATATTTGCATATGCATATGACATCTATCTATCTACATGCATCCCATTTATTGCCAACCCTTCCCAGTGGTAAAATATAATTGACAACCCGGAATACTCTTGGGTAAAGTGCTATAATGGTGTATATATTATCTGTGCGCTTGCGGATACAATATAATATATTTTCAGTCACTTGCTAGAAGGAGAGATCTTTTAGAATCATGCTGGGGATGAGAACCTAGTTACTTTTAAGGGATATAGGATAAGTGTTCAAGTGATCTGTAGACTAATCAGGTGACACATTAATCTATACCTCCCATCATTTTTAGCGCCATTGCTAAGAATAAAGTCCAACTCTATTTTTGGTGGTGAAGTCAGAAATGCCAACAACTACCCAAAAAATACTAAGCAGTTATTATGAATGCAAGTGACTAAAGAGGATATAAGTATAAATAATCAAGTTTAAAGTATCTGCAAAGCACAAATTAATTATACCATTGTAGCATTCTATCAGAGTATTCAGGGTTGTCAATTTATAGTTTTACCACAGGCAGAAGGTATGGAGCCAGGCATGAGTGGATAGATTCGAGATACATTACTTATGAATAGAATCAATCACATAGTCACATACTTAAACAGGGTAGCCAATAATAAAGATATGAATATGATGATAATAAAGGCTTAGATAACTTTCCCGAGAGGTGTGGACTACTCAAAATTAAAGTCAACCAAACCATAGGATTACTTAAGAGATCAGATTCTTATATCATCCATAATTAATTATGTTATTCATCTACTCTAGCAAATATATAATCATGTATAGCACAATTGACTCTTTATCTATGCATCAGGAACATTATTCAAGAAGAACAAGAACAGAGCAAGTCTACCTTCATAATCTAGTTTTACTCTCTCTACATACGGGGAGTGGACTACAAAGGACTCAACGGGAGGGTCACATCCGTGATCTACCACATCACCCGGCATATAAAGTGCATTCGCAGGCAAACAATATCTAAGCACCATGCCCCTATAATGTCCACCACTTCATGATTTGACCACGTTGACCACCAGGCCAACCACTCCGACCAGCGCGCCCATCACTCCGGCCACGACATTAGTTACTCCGATCACGACGTCAATCACTCCGACCACAACGTCAACTACGTCGATCACTAGGTTCAGACGAGGCGGAACTTCGAGCATGACGTTGACTACATTCGACCTGGACTAGTGCAAGCTTCCCAAGGCAACAATAACAAAAGGTGCACGCGCTACTTTATGAAATTAATTATAAGATTAATAGGAATATTATACTACCTAAATTTTCTATATTGGTATTACTTAGGTTCACCAAGGAGGATGTCAAGAGTACACAAACATATGACTACCGAGAAGAATTGCACTCGAGCCAGTTCAGTCCTGCAGAACAGCCTCAAAGAAAAATTCATAACTATTGATTCCCAAAATATGAAGGTGAATGAGCACTTGTTGAAAAGCTTGAGAAGTCTAGTTTTCAGTGGTACTACCCTCTACCAGATAGGATCTTCCATTTGTGCTCCTGACTAGTATTTGTGCTGACTGGTCAGAGCAATAATAGTCAGCCTGATGTCCAACTTAACGTGCAATACTATACCATTCTATAATATTTCGTGGTGCATCATTTGGACTTCCCAAGATGGAGTTATTGCCAAAACAATGAAGACTACACAGAAGGCCAACAGCCACGCGGGAATTCTCTGGGAACTGATTTCATGGAGGCTCTTTCACATGGTTGATCTTTTCACTTCCATTTCATGTTTCCACCTATCTAGCAGGGTTGTTGCTAGTATAAATACCCCATAGACTCATTGTAAACTCAGATTATGATAATGAATATATAGAACCCCTTTTTGTTTAGCTGTGTGCTAACAAAACCTGAGAGTTATCTCTACCCCATTGCTCTTGTGAATTCCTTCGTGGGATTACAGAAGCGGCGGCTTCATCCGCTCCTATTTGGTGCTCGTACTCCCTTCAAGGTTCGCCTTGATTGATTGTAGGCTGTGTTGGTTGGTTCCTTGAAAGTGTGGTTGGGTGAATCCTCGATTCAGGTTGCCGGTTAAAGACGATGGTTGGCTTCGAGTTTTATTCGTCAGGTTGCACTTGCTATCCGCTGCATGCAGCAAGTTATCTTGGCTTGTTGAAGCTAGTTATCAAGTGTGTGATCCTATGTCGTGAAGATTGGGAATCCATGGCGTATCATCTGGTATCAGAGCTTTCGTTACCACGGCAGGTTTCATTATCCCTAGCTACATATATATTTGTGTTTGTCCTATCCTCCAAAAAGCCACAAAAATATTTTGTCATTACCCCTTTGTTTCAATCTGTTATTCTTGTGAGTTTTGTTAAGTTTCAGTCCATTAGAGTCTTTGTTTAGTTGCTGATCATTAATCCTTTGTGTGTCCTTTGTGCCTCTTATATATCTGAAAATCCCCACAAAAAAATATAACCTATATTATCCTTCACGTTAACTTTGATCCCATCTACTGGTTGTGTTTTTGTCATAAGTGTTCAAGTGTTATATCTGATCTTGTTCTTAGTTCTATAAAAAGAAGTGTCAAAAAAAATAAGAAAGAGAAGTTGCTCAAAAAAAAGTTTGAGAAAGTTGTGAAAGAAGACTTGAAAAATCAGTTTTGTTTATGTGCACAAGTGCTGAAATTTTTATCAACTTACACACCAGATTGCTATCTATCTTTTTGTGCAAAATTTTGCTTGGATTTAATTGCAACACCTGCATCCTAAGCATAATCCTTATTTGCAACAAATCTGAATTTTCTTTGCACATGTGTTTGATCTATTTTCTGCACTCATATCTTGTGGTCAGCACTAGGCATGAAACTTCTAGTTTGGATTGTTATTTAACATTACAACACCTAGAATTCAGATTGTGTTCTTTGTTTATTTTTCCTCACCAAGCTCCACATAGAAGCCATCGCAATCGGTATTCTCTGATCTTATATTCTTCCAACCATCACTCTCGAATACCACCACACATTTTTTTGATGTACTCCACAGGGAATTCGTAAGAGCTTCGGTTGGTAAGAGGTGTGAGGTTGTGAGATTTTCACATAATATCCAATACTACATATAAGCTTGTTGTTTTGTATATGTAATAACCATGGCAGGTCGAAGATATACCAATCTTCCATTCTATGGAAGTACCGATCCGAAGGAATTTCTTGATTGGCAAGAACAAATGGAGGTTGAACTTGAAGCTCAAGATTTTTCAGAATCCAAGAAGATATCATGAGCTGTACTTGAGTTTGAGAGGTGGAAACAATATCCATATAAGTGTTCCATTAAGAATTGGGAAGATTTGAAGAAGGCCATGAGAAAAGAATTTGTTCCAAGAAAATATGGGCTGATCTTGCTTCGTCGTTTGGAGAATGTCAAGCAAGGTAGTAAATCTGCCCAAGCATATTATGATAAGCTATCTTCTTCTTTGCATCGAGCAAATATTGTTGATGATATGAATGCAATGGTATACTTCAAGAATGGTCTTAATCCTAATATTGCTGCTGCAATTGAGGGAAAATATTTTAGAAGTATGCATGGTCTTCTAAGTTGTGCAATCAAAGAAGAGAAGAAAATTATGAAGGTGCAACAAGATAAGATCACAAGATGCGTTCGTTTGTGCGAGGACATGTGTGCTAAGCTACAATCCCCTATATATTTCGTTGTTGGAGAGAAGCAATCCTCAACACCACACAAGAAGAGCAGTCATGTTGTTCCAAAAGTTTCTGCAATTGATTCTAGTCCTAAAAGAAGTGAACATCAACAATTCAAGTCCAAGAGCTCTATTGTGCAACAAGAGGACAAATCTGTGTCCCTCGATCATAAGGAAAATGATAAGGTGTCTGACCTTACTTTGGATCATAGTGTTACACCACCTCTTGATATTGTGCTGTCCCAAAGTGCCATCTACGATCTGAAATTGTGAAGAAAGAAGTTATGAATCTCCCCATCACTAGTTGTCTCATATTTGAGCAAGATAAAGAAGAAAAATCTGCTGCACATGCCACACAAGTTGAGATAGAAGAAGCCACTTTGCAAGTTGTGGAAGATCACCAATTGAGTTGTGGAATTGGAGACCATCTTTCTCCATTGGAGGGTGAATTTTTGAGTAAGAAGTTGAGAGAACATGCCGCAGTTCCAGACGCTACAAATCTGAATTTTGATGACAAGGATCGCATCATTCCTGCTGCCCTTTCTTCTGAAAGTGTCCACTTTATTGGACAAGAGGCCCCATTGCGAAGCATGGACACAAATGTTGTAAATCCTACAAGTCTTGTGCCTTGTTTGAAAACCAATTGTGGTGAAGTTACAAGTCCATATAATCTGAATTTGAAGGCCGATGATTGTGATAGTTTGGAGACTGAATGTGAGAATGAAGATGTTATTGTGATGCCATCTAGTCCAAGTGACAAATTTATCCAAGTCGAAGCTTGTCATGATGCAACATATCTGAAGTTTTAAACCAACATTGTTCCAAGCTTGAATATTATGCCATGGCGTGTTATACCATCAGCTGCAATACAAGATGAATTAGTGCTCTAGCAAGCCACCGATAGTTCAGATTGAAGGCAATATTAGTGAAGATGATTCCACTTCTACCGATGCAAGTTTAGAGTGTTCTGAGAGGGTCAGTGATGATTGCTTGGCTGCAGCTATTGCTGTCCCATTGGCGGTGGAAAGGATCATGAATGATGAAACATATTCATATATTGATCCCCAAGATGTTGAAGTGATTGTGCATCAAATCACATGTGAGAATGAGAGCCACATAACCAAATTGAGTAAGAGTGAAATAAAATGTGAGTTGTGTGATTCCACTAAACATGAGGTTCAGAACATCAATACTATGAGTGTGAGAGATACACAACACAAAAAGAGAGAGCTTCATGACAAAACATGTGAGGATGATTTTAACACTGACCCATTAATATCTACTTCTAGTGTTGTCTCTGAAAATCTGCAGTTGTCCCAGGAAGATGAGGAAGACTGTGATGCTCATAATACCACTATACTTGATGAGAGTAGTGAAAAGGCAATCAATGTTGGTACCCAATCCGTTGTTGCCCCAGTCTTATTCTTGACAATTATGGAGGTAAAAATTCAGAGGTGCAATCCATCATTCATCCACCATCATCAAAACTGAATGGTAATAAAAATAATCTACACATGAATTTCAAATATCGTGATGACCCACATGTTAGAATTGAGCATACACAAAATCTTTGTGCTAATTTTGATCCACATGTTCATATAAATGCTGAAAGTATGCAAGTTGATAACCATTGTTCAATCATGCAAGATCATTATTGTTCTTTGACTGATATATATGCTACTTTACATGCTAATAATGTTGACCATGTGAAACTGATTACTCATGCTGAATTTTTAACAAGAACATCTCCTGCTGAATGTGTGAGTTATGTAGTTCATGATAAATTTGTTGAGATTGATAAAATGCTTGAAAAAGTTATTGACATATCATCTATGAGATCTTTCAATAGTAAATATGGCTGCAAATTTACATTTAACTTGATTGGACATTATACTGTAAATAAATTCTATGTTTGTGCCCTTTGCATAATATGTGATAAGGTTGCTGAACTAAAACTGAATAAAATAAATAAGATATCTTGTGAACCATATTTTTCCCAATTTGAAATGAATAGATTATTTAGTGCTTGTTGTTCAGAACAATCAGTTGTTATTCTCTTGTCCATACTTCTCGTCGAAAGAAGGAAATCCTTTGCAAACATGTCATTTTCATTCATCAAAAGTTTTCCCATCGACATTTGAATCCATGAAGTTTGAAAGGTACATCTCTAAACCTTTGAATCAATTGTGCAATATGAATATTTATAATATCCAGAATGTTTCATTTCCGTCTTTTGATATAGTTGATCTCGCTAAAATAAAACAAGATAACATGGATCACATGTGTGGTCTAAAAGAAATTCTTGTGCTGCCATCTTATAACTTATTTTCATCACCAAAACTGAGGGCAATTTTCGTTCAGAAGAATGTAAAAGATGAAAATATTAATGTAGATCAAAAACTGAGAAATGAGCGAGGTAAATTATGTGCTCATAACTATTGTCATATACATCCATCCACTATTTTGCTTAGATTGTTTACAGGAAAACAAAAGCCGTGGACGGCTTTTCTTGAAGGGAGGGGGATGATATGACCGTGTCAAGGACATCGCTATTCAGTTCAAACTCTAAACATCAATTCAAGGTAAAAGCTAAATTTGATTCTAAATTGTATTGGTTTCTACCTTCCGGACTACTGGGTTTATATGATTACAGATTCAAACAACTTGCTGTGATGGAAGAAGGAGAAAGGCACATAACATGTAGTTCTGTTGGCCTAGCACAAATCTTGAGCTTCGACGGTTTAGAGTCGAGGACGATTCCTTTTGAAGGGGAGAAGGATGATATGACCACGCTGACCACCAGGCCAACCACTCTGACCAGCGCGCCCATCACTCCGACCATGACATCAGTTACTCCGATCACGACGTCAATCACTCCGACCACGACGTCAACTACACTGATCACCAGGATCAGACGAGGCGGAACTCCGAGCACGACGTCGACTACATTCGACCTGAACTAGTGCGTGCTTCCTAAGGCAACAATAACAAAAGGTGCACGCGCTACTTTATGAAATTATAATATTAATAGGAATATTATACTACCTAAATTTTCTATATTGGTATTACTCCCTTCGTCCCACAAAACATGCAATTCTAGCACAGTAACATATTTTAGTGTACCAATTTTGACTAATTATATATAAAAACTATAAATATTTATAATATCAAATAAACACCGTTAGATTACTTATGAAATGTATTTTCATAATATATTAATTTGAAGCTATAAATATGAATATTATTCATCAAAAACTTGGTCAAACATGAACTACTTTATGTGACACTGCAACACGTAGTTACATGTTTTTTGGGACGGAGGGAGTACTTAGGTTCACCAAGGAGGATGTCAGGAGTACACAAACATATGACTACCGAGAAGAATTGCGCTCGAGCCAGTTCAGTCCTGCAGAACAGTCTCAAAGAAAAATTAATAACTCTTGATTCCCAAAAGCTATGAAGGTGAATGAGCACTTGCTCGAAAGCTTGAGAAGTCTAGTTTTTAGTTGTACTACCCCTGACCAGATAGGATCTTCCATTTGGGCTCCCGACTAGTATTTGTGCTGACTTGTCAGAGCAATAACAGTCAGCCTGACGTCCAACTTAACATGCAATATTGTACCATTCTACAATATTTTGTGGGGCATGATATACATGATGTGAAAGCCTATGAAGTCAACTTTCCAGCGCAACAAACGGTGCATCATTTAGACTTTCCAAGATGGACCTATTGGAAAAACACTAAAAACTGCGCAGAAGGCCAACAGCCACGTGGGAATTCTCTGGGAACAGATTTCATGGAGGTCCTATCCCATGGTTGATCTTTTCACTTCCATTTCGTGTTTTCACCAATCTAGCTGGGCTGTTGCTAGTATAAATACCCCCTAGACTCATTGTAAATTCAGATTATGATGATGAATATATAGAACCCCTTTTTGTTTAGCTGTGTGCTAACAAAACCTGAGAGTTATCTCTACCCCTTCGCTCTTGTGATTTCCTTCGCAGGATTACAGAAGCAGTGGCTTCATCCGCTCCCAATTGGTGCTCCTACTCCCTTCAAGGTTCGCCTTGATTGATTGTAGGCTATGTTGGTGGTTCCTTGAGAGTGTGGTTGGGCAAATCCTCGATTCAGGTTGCTGGTTAAAGATGATGGTTGGCTTCGAGTTTTATTCGTCAGGTTGCACTAGTTATCCGCTGCTTGCAGCAAGTTATCTTGGCTTCTTGAAGCTAGTTATCAAGGGTATGATCCTACGTCGTGATGATCGGGAATCCGTGGCGTATCACTTAACCCACTCGAGTACTGGATTAAGCGCTTTGCGAACTCATGCATAAACTCATTATCAATCATAACTATATTGAATATACTACTAGAATAAACTAGGAACATAACAAACGAAAACATAGTCATGAAATAGCATAAAGTCATAATAAGGGGTAATATAGCAGAATTGCCGGTCTCTACTAGACACACGATCCAGAATCCTGAGCCAAAGGCTCAACTCTACTTCAATCTACTATCTTGGTCTAAACTAGAATATTGAGTGTAACCCTAATCTCTGGTGGAGAGCTCTTCTCTTGTGATTGATGTCTCGATATTGTTGATGGTAGTTACTGTTGAATCTTAAGCATCAACAAGACATGTAAAAGGGCATCAAAACATCCTCAAACATAGAATAGGGTTTAAACTGATAGAATTCCACGAGTTTTAGTGAATCTTTGTTTTGCAGGGTGTTAATCAGAAAAGAATCAAGGGAGACCCACATGTCAGATCAAAATATCAAATTCTGACGCGAAAGTGGAACAAGAATATTGTAGAGAACACCAGATACACGCCAGATGAAGCGGGGCCACTTGGTAGAGAGGGAGGGTCAGCCGACTCTCTGACCAGCTCGGCTGACCTGTTAGAGAGGCCTTCCTGCCTCCGCTTCGACGTGGACCCACATCTTGTTTTTTCACGCAATCTCCACCGCCCGTCGAAGTCGGTTTAATCCAAGAGCTACGGTTCATCCTACTGGCCTATATAAGGAGCCCCAGACCCCCCCAAGGTTTCATATCTCATATCTCTCAGATGATATCGAGACATTGATCAGAAGAGAGGAGCTCTCCACTAGATATTAGGGTTAGACACTCAAAGTTCTATTTTAGACCTAGATAGTAGATTGAAGTAGAGTTGAGACTTTGGCTCAGGATTCTGGATCGTCTGTCTACTAGAGACCGGTAATTCTGCTGTATTACCTCTTATTATGACTTTATGCTATTTTATGACTATGTTTCGGTTTGCTATGTTCCTAGTTTATTCTAGTAGTATATTTCATATAGTTATGATTGACAATGAGTTTATGCATGAGTTCAGAAAGTGCTTATTCCAGTACTTGAGTGGGTTAAGTGGTGGACATTATAGGGACATGGTGCTTAGATATTGTTTGCCTACGAATGCGCTTTATATGCTGGGTCATGTGGTAGATCACGGATGTGACACTCCCATTGAGTCCTTTGTAGTTCACTCCCCGTATGTAGAGAGAGTAGAACTAGATTACGAAGGTAAAATTGCTCTGTTCTTGTTCTTCCTGAATAATATTCCTAATGCATAGATAAAGAGTCAATTGTGCTATATATGATTATATATTTGCTAGAGTAGATGAATAACATAATTAATTAGGAATAATATAAGAATTTGATCTTTTAAGTAATCCTATGCTTTGGTTGACTTTAATTTTGAGTAGTCCACACCTATCTGAAAAGTTATCTAAGCCTTTATTATCATCATATTCATATCTTTATTAATGGCTTACCCTGTTTAAGTATGTGCTATGTGATTGATTCTATTCATAAGTAATGTATCTTGAATCTATCCACTCATGCCTGGCTCCATACCTTCTCCCTGTGGTAAAAATATAAAACGACAACCCTAGAATACTTGGGTAAAATGCTACAATGGTATAATTAATCTGTGCGCTTGCAGATACTTTGAACTTGATTATTTATATTTTATCCTCTTTAGTCGCTTGCATTCATAATAACTACTTAGTATTATTCTGGGTAGTTTCCATACATGTCTCTTATATTCATGATAGGGATGGCAACTTAGTTATTATAAGAGATATAGGTTTAAAAGAGGTGGCTAGGTAATTTACCAAGTGACACTTAATTAATAGCAACGAACATTTTTGGTGCCGTTGCCAGGGAGAAGTAATGGAAAGGCATTTGACAAAAAGATCAAGTACATACTTAGAGATGGAATCATACCTAGTACCTCTGCTTTTACAGAATTACCCCTTGTTTTTCTTGTCTACATTTTATGCAGGGTATTACAGGATTCAATCAACTTCATTCATGCGAATCAAAACAGTGCAAGAAGAAACTAACACCAAGTTCCTGAAGCCATGGCTGAGAAAACATTGCGAGAGTTCGCTACACCAAGCACCAAGAACATCCGCACCGGACCAGCACTCAACACCAATAACTTAGAGTTCGAGCTCAAGCCAAGCCTCATCAACATGGTTCAAACTATATCATTCAGTGGAAAGGCACATGAAGATGCAAGTGCTCATCTTCAAAAATTTTTGGAGATTAGCAGCACAATCAACATCAAGAATGTTGCTCAAGACATCATACAACTCCGCTTGTTCCCATTCTCACTCTTGGGAAGAGCAAAGCAGTGGTTCTACGCCAACAAAGATCACATCAACACATGGGCAAAGTATTCTAAGGCCTTCCTAGAAATGTTTTTCCCCATAGGCAAAACCAATGGCTTAAGAGGAAAGATTACCGACTTTCAGCAGCAGAAAGAAGAAACCATTTCAGAAGCATGGGAGCGCTATCAAGAATACATCTCAGAATGTCACCATCATGGAATAGAAGATTGGTTACGCCTGCAAGGTTTCTACCATGGATTAATTCAAAGGAGTCATAACCAACTTGATGCAACTGCTGAAGGATCATTCTTGTCACTCACCCCTGGGAAAGCTGAAGTACTTATGGAGAAACTAGCAAGAAATCAAAGTTGGACCCATGACAGTACTCAACATTGTCATCAGAGTGAGGAGACAACCGAAGAACTCTGTGCATTATCAACCAAGATGGACATACTATTGGGTTGGCTCACACAAGTTGGCATTTCTAATGTCACAACCAAAAATATAGTTAGACTATACTCAATGGCGCTAAAAATGATGGGGGTATAGATTAATGTGCCACCTGATAAGTCTACAGATCACTTGAACTCTCATCCTCTATCTCTTAAAAGTAACTAGGTTGTCATCCCTAGTATGATTCTAAAAGATCTCTCCTTCTAGCAAGTGACTGGAAAATATATATTATATTGTATCCGCAAGAGCACAGATAAAATATACACCACTGTAGCATTTTACCCAAGAGTATTCTGGGTTGTCATTTATATTTTATCACTGGGAAGGGTTGGCAATAAATGGGATGTGGGTAGATAGATAGATGTCATATGCATATGCAAATATGGAGAATAACCATGAATGACCTATTCATTCAGAACAAGGGTTATGTCACAATAATAATGATATATATGATAAGCATAATGATCAATCAACCAATCAATATAATAATGATCACTTAGAGCACTTCCTATCTAGGCACTAGCATGGATTAGGTTGAAGCATAAGGATATCCTATGTCATTCTAACTATACTACCAAAGACATATTAGATTGGTGCAATTATACTAGCAATCGTGGTGAAGATACTTCATATTCATACTTAAGGGAATATTACTAAGGAAGATCAAGATCATAGCCAGCCTTCTAAAGTAATAATAACTTCCTACTCTCCCTACATTCAGAGTGTGGACTACAAATGACTCAACGGGAGTGTCACATCCGCGATCTACTACAGAATCCAGAATATAAGGCGCATTTGCAGACAAACTACATCTAAGCACCATGCTTACATGCTGGTGGTCACACATCCATGACGTCAATGAATGAGAGCTATACAAACCTATGTATGAATATCAATGCATCCTAACTGTGCAAAGTATACAATCCAGATAAGCAATGAATAGCATAATTGAGAACATAATCAATAGTAGAACGATGTCATTCAACTTTATCTCAAGCACTCAAAAGAGGTTTAAGATACAGGAGAGAGCTTCCAATGGCTCTGGGAAGCCTTCAAGCTCCAGACAAGATCCGGAACTCAAGTAGAACTTGCCTCCTTCTACTTCTAACCTATGTAGGTATGCTCTAGATGGTGAAGCTCTAATGATTCTAGGGTTTCTGGCTCTCTACAACTGGATATCTGATTGATTGATATGACTGATGGGAAACCCTAGGGGTCTGGGGCTGTTTATATAGACTGGTGGGATGAACCGTAGCCCTTGGATCCAACCGACTTCGACGGGCGGTGGAAATTGCGTGAAATTTCGGGTTGTGGGTCCACGTCGAAGCGCACGCGGAGGGGCCACTCTAATAGGTCGGCCGACCTGGTCGGAGGGTCGGTCGACCCTCCCTCACTAAGTTACAGGCCCCACTTCCTCTGGTGAGTCTTTGGTGTTCTCTAGAATATTCTTGATCTCCTTTCGCGGCGGATTTTGTTATTTTAATTTGACATGTGGGTCTCCCTTGATTCTTTTTTGAATAACCCCTTACAAAACACTAATTCACCAAACTGTGGAATTCTGTCAGTTAAAGCCTTATTCTATGGTAGTGTTTGCTTTTATACCCTTATTTCATATTTAGTTGACGGGTAAAATCATACAATAATTACTGTCAACAAGCTCCCCCAAGCTTAACCTTTGCTAGTCCCTTAGCAAAGCCAAACTTTAGCAGATATTATAAGTTATAGCTACCCCTCACAAGTATTTAGTTTTAAACCAAGAAGTACTCAAGAATTAGAGTAGACCAAGCTAACATCAGATTTACCTTTATTAACTTTGACCATGGAGCTTGTAGCTTTCTCTTGGGTCTTGGGTAATTGAAGGACAGAATGTCTAAGTTAAGCACTATGTCTCGAGCTCTGTCGTTCAACTTTTACCCTGGAGTTTTTTGCAAGTTTTCAAAATAAAACTCAGAGTTTCCTGTGTATGACTCTCTCAAGTGTCTCAATATGTGGTATTTGTGGTTCCTCACCAAGGCAATAGTGATGCATGCCTTCTTTCTCTCTCACCCTATAACTAAATGGCTTATGTGGAGCTCCTGGGTAAGGAGACAGCCCATACATACTTGCAATGAATATGTTGTAAAGTCAAACAATGGATCCAAAGGAGCAAGTCATACAATCAGATCAAGATGTGCATGCGAGTGGTGGCTAATCCTAATTCTACTCTTTTGCTCCTTAAAACATCTCTCTCTCTTTTTCCAATACTAGGGAATTGTGCTGCAGGACAACATGGGCTATCTTTCTCATCATTATTTTAGGCGGGCATCGGAGTACCCATTATTTTGATAAATTTGGACACTTGTCCATTTTTACCTCTCAGGCAGGCATCTTTGTACCCATTGTTTTCTCTCATCTCACTCTTTTGCATAGCCACATGCCTCTTCTCTGTAACAGTACTTCTCTTTTTCTTGTTCTTTTGAGAGATAGCAACAAGAACTTTGGAGCATTGATCTGGGGTAACCGATGGGGTATATTTTTGAATATTTCCTTCTAGTGTAGGAGTAAACTTTTTGGAATGTATGGAATGTGGATGCGCCTACTCAGGAATTGAGTGGTGCATTATGGGTGGAGTGCACATGATCTTGATTGTAAAAGCATGACAAGTTCCTAAGGTATCAACAAAGCTTGACTAAACACAAAACAATGCAAGTAGCATATAATATGATGTCTGTTTTCCTATTCTAGCATGTATGGCTATGGTAGGAATGTAAAGCTCTTGCCAAACAGGAACTCATCATGTGGTTTTAATAATTTTCAAAATAAATCTCCAGAATTCAAGTATCACTAGGAACAAGATAAATAGCAGCTCAAACTTTACATATCATATCCCTCAATTACTTAGACTTAGATCAAGCAATTGCTACCCACAAGTTTTAGGTTCAAAGTAAATCTTTAAATTAACATGGTTGTGTCTAAAACTTGGGATGATTCAAAGTTGAAAACTAAGTGCTATGAGGAATCATGGTGGGGTGCTACTTATCAATTTCCTGAGCATGGTTTCCATCTAGACTAGGCAAAAGTATTGTAAGCACTCTCTTTTTATTTTATTCAAACACACTAACTAACCTAAACACTATTTATTTGGTTTTCAAAATTTTTATCTCACTAGCTGACTTACGCGAAAAGCAATATGGTACAATGATGAGGTGCGAAACTTATACTTAACTGGATTTAAATGGAGGGTGCCCTCCCCCAAGCTAGATGTTTGACAGGGTATTTGATGTTGCAAGTTGAGCGATCCTTCTGGGAGCAGGCGTACCGGCAACATAGGTGCGTCGGGTTGACTAGCTCTTTGGTCTGTGAAACTCAATTGCCAACAATAATACCAAATCTCATGGAGAGGGGTTAGGTAATACCACATCATTGTAAGTGATTGATTTTATTATTCCAGCAGAAGTTTCCTAATTGGGTGGACCTTTATTTGCCCACATATTTTTGGGTTTTTCTAAAAAGTGTGGACCTTCATGTGCCCACATATTTTTGGTATTTTTAAGTTAATAAATGCAGAAAGTAAATGTGATGCTTAAATCTATTCTAGATGAAAAATTGTTTTTATGCCTCCACAGTAAATAGTCTTTATGAACCATGCCACAAGATTAGTCACATGGGGCTTTTAGATTTATGCAAAGCAATAAATATTTTTATTTTCTTTTTAATGCAGGAAAGTAAATATGCAACTACTGTAATGCTGAAAGTAAATATGGATAAATACCAGTTTTACCTTTTGGCGAAGGCTCGGCTATTTATAGTCCTCCGAACAGGACTCCTTATCTGTTCATTCCTCGCATGGTGCATCGTTGGGTTGAGATGACCCTGGTTGCACTTCTGATGATGAGCTGGAAGGTGAATCCTTCTTCCTCCATTCCTTCTTGGTTGATGAAGTTGATGTTGCTGGTGAGGTTGAAGCTGGGAGCTCATCCTTCACAGTGTCTTCTTCCTTCTTTTCGTAATCACTCCTTTTGACTTCTTCTTCATAATCTGCCCAACCATCCGTGAGTGGCTGGTTCTTCAGGTGTTGGGAGGAACGGCGTCTCCTCCTTGACCTATTCTTCTTTGGCTGCTCATAGCTTGTGTAACTGTTGAAGTAGCAGTGGACTGTCAGTGCTTCTTAGCGACAGCAGAAAAGTCCGCAAGCGCACGGAAGTACCGTTGTAGCACTTCACCCGGAAGCATTTAGGGTATCATATTTTCCCAAAGGAACGGCTTAAGTTAGAGGTCTCTTAGCTAGTTGATCCTAGAAAAGATAGGAGGGTAACGTGGGTGGAAAGGATACACTAAGTCAAGAAACTCTAAGTGAAGATGACTTTCCCACTACTTGCCTGCTTCGGGTCCACTGACGCACCTGGTCTGCCAAGCGATACCAGTATCAGCGCTATTCCACGGCCGAACGTGGGGGGATGCTGGTACGAGTGGACGGGGCTGTCACCACCTGCCACCTACCCCTCTGCCCGTGAGCGCGCGCAACAACCGAAGGTAGACTCCAACCTAGACACTACGTCTACGAAGGTGACTACTACTCTAGCGATGGCCAGGAACTTCCGTGTTTATCAGGAGTCCTCTAACTAGAGCACCCGTCTCAAAGACGAGCGACGATCCCACAAACAAGTAGTTTTATAAAAGTAACTCACTTAATGGATCAAAACTAGAATGTATCACAAACCTCTTACTTCAAGCAGCAAGATGGTTGTAGAGGTACAAGTTGGATGTGAGAGCCGACAGGTCTGGCACTTCGTCCACCCGAGAGTAGAACTGTTTCGACCCTGCTCTCACTTCTCAAGCTTCTATCTCTCTCTCTAACCCTATACTAGCCTAGCTAGAAGCTAAACTAATGGAAAAATGGTGGCACTCCTTCTTTTCTCTTGTATCAAGTTGTTCTCCATGGAGGGAGTGGGGGCATCATTTTATAGCTTGATAGGATGGTTCCGGCGGATCTAAGTTTGGAAGCAGGTGAAACTGCCTTTGGGATACCGCCTAGAGCACCGCCTCTGAAGACTGGGCTCGGGAGGCCCCACCAGGGGGGCGACCGCACCCAGGGGCGGTCAGTCCCCTGGCTAGCCCCACTGGCCACAGCCTTCGGGTGGTCGGTTTGTTGTTGGGCCTGGACCTCCCCCGCGGTTACGAATAGGTCCAATTCGGTGTTTGAGGTGGGCTTTCTTCTTTGTTCTTGCTTGGCGCCTTTTATGAATATGCTTTCCGGTAGTGCGCTTTTCTTGTATATTTTGTGCATTTCCACGTGTCAGACCTGCAAGTCACATATTCAATAAAACTTATGGAAATGTTAGATAAAAACCCTACCTTCTATTTATTTTAGTATTAAAATGATGATGGAATTTAGTTACTAAGGACCGCCAACAACTCCCCCACACTTGGTCCTTTACTCGTCCTCGAGTAAAGTGCTAAGGACCAAAAAAGGTTCATTTTCCTTATTCAAAAAGTTCTGCATATAGGTTATTCCAAGCTTCACCTGGATTTATGAACTTCAAAGTGTCTACCAGATTATCTTAGGTAATTGAAAAATGGAATAGCCTGGATTCAAATCTTCTTATTCTGTCCTTGCGTAGAAACTTGGGTTTTTACGAGATTGTAAAAACAAAAAAATAGCTCATTCTCCTTGAATGATTCTCTCAGATCGCTCATATATGTGAGTGGTTCCTCACTAAGGCATGAAAAGGTAATACCTTCACATGATGAGGCATACTTACCCTGCATATGTTGTCGAGTCAAACCCCAGACCATACCGAAGGGAGTGCGTCATACTCCTAGATCAGAATGTGCATGTGTGTGGAGAATAAAAGGTGGAAACCTAATTCTCAATCTTTTTGATACTGCATCATGATTCTCTTTTTCTTTTTTTTCAGAAAGACAAGATATGGGCTATAGGATCTCCATTATTATTATTATTTTTTGAATGGGTATTTGGAATTTTCTTTCCCGTTTATTTTCTGATGCCCCTTGGCATAGTCTCTTCCCCCTTTTTTAGCATAGCCCCATATCTTTTATTGGCATATGACATATTTTGAGATATCATGATGGATGAGTAAAGTTTTGCATCAAGAATGCGTGTTTCTTAGGATGAAAACAATACTTTTATTTGGTGGAGAAAACTGCGCAACTCCTAGTGTAAGAGTTGGCATATTTTTGGTGGATGGATGGATGCATGTTTTGCGCAACTCTCAGGGTGAGAGTTGTCTTTTGGTGGGTGCATCTGAATTCTGATCTTGGGAGCATGAAACATCTCTCAACAGCGGTCGCAAAATTTGACCAAACTCAACACAAAGTAAGTGGCATATGTGGAAGGTTTCATCATAAAGAATCACATACGGCCTTGGTAGGTATTTGTTAATCATTCAAGGAGTATGCTATTGAATTTTTTTGTAAAATAAATCCCAAGTACTTTGCAAGAATGAATAAGCATCATGTCGTCCTACTATATCTCACCTATCAATTACTTAGATAGAAAGGGGTCCCTAAATAGTGTTCATAAATCTATAGGAATATTAGCAGGGAATAAAAAGTGTGCAAACATTTTGAACGTAGGAAGATATGTTTTGATGGAGTATGAAGGAGTCATCATTTTAAATTTTATCTTAAAAACTTTTTAGTGAGAGAGAGGAGAAATTTGCACAAACCGAATTCTGATTTTTTTTCTTTTGTGCAGTTTGAATTGGAGAGTCCTCCCCACACTTGTTTTCTTTTCTGTCTTGATTAGTCACAATATATAGAGAAAACAAGTGTGCAATATATATATAAAGATAAAAGACTTCCATTCCATTGATAAATCAAATAGGCACATTACATTGGAAGGGAACATGATTGGAAAATAAAAGATTATGAAGAGGAAAAATGTGTGCCTAATTATTTGTGTAGCAGGAGCGTTTTAAAGATATTTAGAGAACGTGCTCAACTCCTGCTGCCTTAGCGATCCTGTGCAACTGCTCTCCATAGCCTCAGCGCATCTCATCTAATTCATCCCTAAGACCTTTTACGTTGAGATGAGCCTCGGCTATGCGAGCTTGGGCCTTAACAACATTCAGGCGCATTCTTTTGATGCTAGCATTGAGCGAGGCGATGGTTGGCCCTTTAGGAGGCTTCTCATCCTCACTATCGTTAAAGAAACCCTTAGGCTACCCCCTAATTATTTTCCTTACAAACTTGCGCTTGGTGCCGGAAGGTTCGGCAGAGGGTGCCGGATTACTAGAGGGAGCTTCACCCTTGCGAAAAAGACCCTTGGCGTACCCTCCATCGGGTTTGCGTACTCCCCTAATGGTGTAAGAGCGACTATCCATAGCAGGAGACGACAGGGAAGGTAAACTGGTGGTAGAGGGCATCACGGCAGCACGTTTGCTAAGCCTGCCACTACTAGGAGCCTTCCTCTTGAGGCCTAAAGCGCCGGTAGTTGGTCGGGCAGCAGTACTCTTCTTCTTGGCACCACCTTTGGGTGCACGGGAGCGTGCCATGGACTTCAAGCTTGATATGTTGCTGAAGTTATCGCTAGGGGGTGGTAGAAAGGCTAGCGGCTTCTCTACTATGGCACGCGCTTCATCTCTCACAAAGGAATTCTCTTGATAGGGTGCTATGTCTAGGTTGGCTATGGAACCAGGAGCTTGGATCAACGAAAGAGCATAGCTAGACATGGTCAAAACTTTGTAGGTGGGAGAGCTTAGCAACCTTTACAAGAGGAAGAGGAGAATGGTTTGGTGTGAAGAGACGAGAGGCCTTTATGATGATTATATAGGTTCTTCCGAGGTCTCTGTCGAGGAAACAAACTGATTGTAACCATGGACGTGATGCTGGAGCGATCAGAGGGAGCTATGAAAAAGATTAGCTCTGATTGAGCCAGCTAGGGGTGCGGCCGATCCTGGGGGCGGTCGGTCCCCTGGGTCCGCCTGCCAGCCTCTGTCTTTTTCCCACGTACCTTTCTGATTGAGTAGATCTCTATCCCGGTTACGATCAAGTTTGATGCGCAGCGGATCAGTGTGATGGTGTAAGTGATAAGGTGTGATATTTTTAAAAATAATGCTCAAGATTATACTATCATGCATTTATGAGAGAATATACCTATGATCAAGAAGATTTATGTATACACAAGAAAAGAGCATAGGAATTTTTAGATATATCATAAATGCAACACCAATGTTTTATAAAATATCAAAATGTAAACGTAATAGATATGTTTGTTTTATTTGTTATATATGTAATTATTATTTTATTTTATAGGTTTTTAGTAAACTCTTTAAAAGATATTATATTTATTTCATCGATAGAATTAGGTTCGGGTTCAAGGAATACCTTGAGACGTTGACCGTTTACCTTATGGATGTTTCCATCATCGTCTTCTATTGTGATTGCTCCATGTGATGATACGTTGATGATGGTGTAAGGTCCGTGCAATTTACTTCTGAGCTTACCTTTCTCGAATAATTTCACTCTTGAATTGAAGAGCAGAACTTTATCGCCTATTTTGAATTCTTTGTGCTGGATTCTTCGATCATGCCATCTCTTTGTTCTTTCTTTGTAGAGTTTGGCACTATGATAGGCTTTTTCTCGCCATTCTTCCAGTTCTGCGACTTGTTTCTGCCTATGTTTATCAGCTGTCTTGAGATCCATATTCCAGGTTTTTATTGCCCAGTGAGCTCTATGTTCAAGCTCAACAGGCAAATGACAACTTTTCCATAGACCAGCCGATATGGTGACATCCCAATGGGGGTCTTGTAAGCTGTCCTGTATGCCCAGAGTGCATCAGGTAGCTTACCTTTCCATCCCTTTCCCATCTCGTTTACCGTTTTCCGAAGGATGTTTTTATTTGTTTATTTGAAGTTTCGGCTTGTCCACTGGTTTGGGGATGATAAGGAGTAGCTACGTTGTGCTTGGCTCCCAGCTCTCGCAGGAATGCTCTGAAAGTCTTGTCTATGAAGTGTGAGCCCCCGTCGCTTATCACCATCCTAGGTGTTCCAAAGCGGGGGAAGATCACTTCATGAAACATCTTTCTTGCATGTTTTGCATCTGCTGCTCGACAGGGTAGCGCTTTGACCCATTTTGATACGTAGTCTACTGCCACTAGGATGTACTCACAGTCTCCCGACTTTTGGAATGGTCCCATGAAGTTAATGCCCCAGACATCAAAGACTTCAATTTGGAGGTTGAAATGAAGGGGCATGGCATTGCGGGAGCTGATGTTGCCTTGCAGCTGACATTGTCGACACCTTCAGATGAATTCTTTGGTGTCGGTATACATTGTTGGCCAATAGAATCCGCATTGCCAAATTTTGGCTTGTGTGCGGAAAACTCCATAATGGCCCCCGTATGGTGCTGCATGACATCTCTCAATGATTTGTGCACCCTCGGTAGAAGGCATGCATCTTCTCAACAGTCCATCGGCACAAACCCGGTACAGGTAGGGTTCATCCCATAAGTGGCGTCTACTTTCATATTCTAGCTTTTTTCTGGATTCGCCTGGGGGTACGTACCCTGAAACCATGTAATTCACAATGTTTGCATACCACGGGTTTGTGTTGGTGACCATGAGGAGCATGTCGGCGCGCAAGAAGTCATTGATCTCCTGTTCCTGCATGTTAGTAACTTGCATACGCGAAAGATGGTCGGTAACAGTATTTTCTACTCCTTTTTTTATCTTTTATTTCAATATCAAATTCTTGTAATAACAAGATCCAGCGGATCAAGCGAGGTTTAGCATCTTTCTTGGTGAGCAGATATTTTAAAGCGGCATGATGAGTATAAATAATTATCTTTGCTCCCACCAAGTAAGATCTAAATTTATCAATAGCAAAAACTACTGCGAGGAGCTCCTTCTCGGTTGTGGCATAGTTAAGCTGAGGTCCTGTTAGAGTCTTGCTAGCGTAAGCGATCGCGTGGTGCTTCTTATCTTTAGTTTGGCCACGGACCGCACCAACAGCATAGTCACTAGCATCACACATGATTTCGAAGGGTAATGCCTGGAGGTTGGATTATGGGCGCTGAGATGAGTGCTTTCTTGATGGTTTCAAAAGCTTTCAAACACGCATCCGTGAACTCAAAAGGTACGTCTTTTGCTAACAGGTTAGTCAAAGGTCTAGCAATCTATGAAAAATCTTTGATGAAATGCCTGTAGAACCCAGCATGGCCTAGGAAGCTACGGATCCCTTTGATGTTCACAGGGGGAGGTAGTTGCTCAATAACTTTTATCTTTGCTTTATCCACTTCTATCCCCCTTTTGGATACTAAATGTCCGAAGACAATGCCTTCATAGACCATGAAGTGGCACTTTTCCCAGTTAAGCACCAGGTCCTTTTCTTGGCATCTTTGCAAAACTTTGTCCAAATTCTCGAGGCAATGATCAAAAGTTTTTCCATAGACTGAAAAATCGTCCATGAAAACTTCCATGATCTCCTCAATCATTTCTGAGAAGATGGACATCATGCAACGCTGGAACAAAGCGGGTGCATTACATAGCCCAAACGACATTCTTCTATACGCACACGTTCCATACGGACATGTAAAGGTTGTTTTGCTTTGATCGTCAGGATGGATGGGAATTTGGTGATAACCAGAATACCCATCAAGGAAGCAAAAGAAAGAATGTTTTGCCAATCGCTCTAACATCTCATCAATGAAGGGCAATGGGAAGTGATCCTTTCATGTTGCCGCATTGAGTTTTCTGTAGTCAATGCACATCCTCCATCCTGTGACGGTACGTTGTGGGATGAGCTCGTTCTTAGCATTCTCAACTACCGTCATTCCTCCTTTCTTGGGAACCACTTGGACGGGGCTAACCCAGTCACTGTGTGGTACGGGATAAATGATCCCGGCATGAAGAAGTTTAAGGACTTCCTTCTTCACAACTTCTCGCATCGCATTATTGAGCCTACGCTGCGGTTCGCGTGATGGTGTGCTCGCAGGGTCAATAGGGATACGATGAGTACAGAGTGTTGGGCTAATCCCCTTGAGATCTTGCAATGAATACCCAAAGATTGATCTATGTTTTTCTAAAACGGAAATAAGTCTAGCCATCTCCTTATCTGAAAGCTTGTCACTAATAATGGCGGGAGTGGTTTTGTTGCCATTTAGAAAAACGTAACGTAGTCCTTCAGGTATGGTTTTTAGCTCAACGGGAGGTGGAGTCGGCACTTCCTCTTTAGGAAGGTCAAACGTTTCTCCTATGTCATCCTCTTCTTCTATGAAGAAGTTGGCATCCTTTCTAAGGACGACTCAGGAGGTTCAAAAGGTGAAACCGACATAACCTCCTCGGGCAGGATAAGACAGGGGAGAGGATCTGCCATCGAGTTTTTAGCTCGATAAAAAGGTATGGAATAATCATTCCTCCCCAGCTTAACATTCAATTCCCCTGTTCTTCTTGTATTGGAAAGAAATTTCTCCAGGGGATGCCCGATTAGCACGCTAAAGTCTACGTCGTCAAAGATGTGAAAATCTAAAGTTAAGACAATGTCATCGTGCTGAATTTTGACGTTGTGAACAAACCCTTGTCCTAGCTGACAAGTACGCGAGCTATTTTTCATGGACAGGGTCGTAGGAGCAAAATGTCTATCATTCAGATGAGTGTGTGCAAAAGTCATGGACATCAGATTTGCTCCTACCGTGGGGTTGTACAACATCTCCACCCAATCATCCTGGATTTTGCAATGGATGGTTCGCGAAGGGGAGCGAATCTGAATTACTTCAGATGAAGACTCCCTTTCGTTTGTCCATTCGTCACTCATGATAGCCGTCAACTCCCTAATGGATTCCTTTAAAGAATCAAGGCAAGGTTTTGGGGTGACAGGGACATGGGTGCTTCTTCTGTATGAATACTTCAAGACATTCCCATAATCATCGAAGAATTCATCATCGAAGTATGAAAGATCTGAAGGTTAGAGACCTTCCTTCAGATCTTCTGGTTCGGGTGAGGGTGTCTCTATAGGTAACGTTGGTTCAGCCTCGGCCAAAGAGACTTCCTCGTGACACAGCTCTGGCTCTACTCGGAGGGGTTCTAAAGGAGGAGTGTTCTCTAGAATGCGATCTAAAAGAGCCTCTCCTTCGGCTGTGGTTTTGTGTGTGAACGACCCCCCTGCGGCTAGGTCAAGTTGTCGAGCAGATTCCTTGCTAAGTCCTAACCAAAAATGCTGCAAGTGCACATGGTTGGGAATAGACAAGTCTAGGCCAGATTTTGTTAAAGTCATAAATCTTTCCCAAGCTGCACCTATGGTTTCCTTTTCATGTTGTTGGAAGTTGAGAATTTCTTGACGTAGGGCAGCGATTCGGGATATAGGGAAGAATGCTACACAAAATTTGTTTCGCAATTCTTCCCAATCACCTGCTACCTTCCCTACGTTGAGGGCATACCATTGTTTCGCTCTCTCATTAAGAGAGAAAGGAAACAATTTCCACAGCACTATTTCATGTGACATGCCAGCAATGGTTAGGCATGCACAGATCTGCTCAAACACCCTTAGGTGGTGATACGGGTTTTCGTAATCTAATCCTGAGAAGGTTTGTTCCCGAATCATAGCTATAAAAGCTGGGCGGAGTTCGTAACTTGAAGCTATGATTGGCTTTGCGGATTGTCGAGGTTCAACGAACTCGCCCTTAGGAGCGGAGAGTTTGGAGATGGTAGGTTGCTCCATTGGATCAAAAGTGGTCAAAGAAAAGAAAAGTAAAAACAAAGGATACACGGGCAACTAGGTTCGGAGACTAAAAACGACAGCCGTTCCCGGCAACGGCACCAGAAATGCTTGTCGGCGCTTCTTAGCGACAGCAGAAAAGTCTGCAAGCGCACGGAAGTACCGTTGTAGCACTTCACCCGGAAGTATTCAGGGTATCGTATTTTCCCAAAGGAACGGCTTAAGTTAGAGGTCTCTTAGCTAGTTGATCCCAGAAAAGATAGGAGGGTAACTTGGGTGGAGAGGATACACTAAGTCAAGAAACTCTAAGTGAAGATGACTTTCCCACTACTTGCCTGCTTCGGGCCCACTGACGCACTGGTCCGCCAAGCGATACCAGTATCAGCGGTATTCCGTGGCCGAACGTGGGGGAATGCTGGTACGAGTGGACAGGGCTGTCACCACCTGCCACCTACCCCTCTACCCGTGGGCGCGCGCAACAATCGAAGGTAGACTCCAACTTAGACACCACGTCTACGAAGGCGACTACTACTCTAGCGATGGCCAGGAACTTCCGTCTTTATCAGGAGTCCTCTAACTAGAGCACCCGTCTCAAAGACGAGCGACGATCCCACAAACAAGTAGTTTTATAAAAGTAACTCACTTAATGGATCAAAACTAGAATGTATCACAAACCTCTTACTTCAAGCAGCAAGATGGTTGTAGAGGTACAAGTTGGATGTGAGAGCCGACTGGTCCGGCACTTCGTCCACCCGAGAGTTGAACTGCTTCGACCCTGCTCTCACTTCTCAAGCTTCTATCTCTCTCTCTAACCCTATACTAGCCTAGCTAGAAGCTAAACTAATGGAAAAATGGTGGCACTCCCTTCTTCTTTTCTCTTGTATCAAGTTGTTCTCCATGGAGGGAGTGGGGGCATCATTTTATAGCTTGATAGGACGGTTCCGGCGGATCTAAGTTTGGAAGGAGGTGAAACCGCCTTTGGGATACCGCCTAGAGCACCGCCTCCGAAGACTGGGCCTGGGAGGCCCCACCAGGGGGCGGCCGCACCCGGGGGCGGTCGGTCCCCTGGCTGGCCCCACTGGCCACCGCCTTCGGGTGGTCGGTTTGTTGTTGGGCCTGGACCTCCCCCGCGGTTACGAAGGGGTCCAGTTCGGTGTTTGAGGTGGGCTTTCTTCTTTGTTCTTGCTTAGCGCCTTTTCTGAATATGCTTTCCAGTAGTGTGCTTTTCTTGTATATTTTGTGCATTTCCACGTTTCAGACCTGCAAGTCACATATTCAACAAAACTTGTGGAAATGTTAGATAAAAACCCTACCTTCTATTTATTTTAGTATTAAAATGAAGATGGAATTTAGTTACTAAGGACCGCCAACATGGACCTTCTCCTTGTGGAACTAGAAGTGGACCTCCCCTGATCTCATATAGATAATTGCTCTTGTCATGTTGAGGAACGGTCTTCCAAGTACGAGCGGTGGGTCATACTCTTCTTCTCCCATATCCAGGACCAAGAAGTCATTGGGGACATAGTAATCTCGAATCTTTACCATAACGTCCTTAGCAATCCCCTCTGGAAATCTGAACGACTGGTCCGCCATCTGTAGCTGTGTGTAGGTAGAGTACAAAGGTGTCTTGCCAAATAGAAAGTGATAAGTTACCTTGGCCATTATGTTGACACTTGAGCCTGTGTCGCAGAAGGTCTTGTAGAAGATTTTCTGATTGATTGTGCAGTTGATTGTCGGTACTCCTAGATCGTCTAGCTTTGGCATGTGTGGTGAAACCAGAAGGTGATCATACTCAGCTCGGACTGAGTTGATCATCCTCACAGCTTCAGTGTGAGTCTGCCTAGCCTTGTTCTTCCTTTTGCTTGTCTTCTTTTGTGCGGGCTTGTCTTCATAGATGTATGTCTTCTGTGGATGGGCTGGACTTTCCAGTGTCTTGTTCTTGAAGCTGAATCTTTCTTTGCTTCCCCTGATAGTAAAATAGATCTTGGCACTGTCGGCATAGATGCTAGCCTTGGCGGTGCTAAGGAATGGTCGTCCCAAAATGATTGGTGACTTCTCATCTCCTCCTGTCTCAATTACCACGAAGTTAGCAGGTACGTACGAGTGTCCTACTCGTACACAGACATCTTCTAAGATCCCCTTCGGATAGTAGAGTGACTGGTCTGCTAGCGTCAAGCACATGTTGGTGTATAGGAGTGCATCTCCATGGATCTTCTCGTAGACCACCTTGGGCATAATGTTGACGCTTGCGCCAAAGTCACAGATTGCTTCCTCGAAGACATGTTGACCAATGGCTATTGGTATGACGGGCCTTCCTGGGTCTCCTTTCTTCTCTGGCAGAGAGTAATCGTTCCATCCCCTGGACCTATGCTCTGCATAGTACCATCTTGCATTGAAGATATCCATCAGATTTGCAGTTTCTAGTTCTTCTGATTGGCCTGGGATCTCTCCTTCATTGGTCGGATGGATAGAAGATGCCACCTGAGCTATTTGAGATTCTAGCATTCTATTGAAGCTGAGCTATTTGAGATCTCTCAACGGTGTATTGAAATTGTTACCTTGGTAATTTCCTGAGTAATTACTTTGGTAATTGGGCCTCTGTTGCTGACTCCAACCTTGGTTCTGATTCTGGAGACGGTAGTTATTGTTGCTATTGCTGACATAGTTCACATCCTCCTGAATCTTCGGACAGCTGTGACCTGAGTGGCTAGTGCCTCCACACTCTTCACATGTCATGTAGGCATCATGGATGTGGTTGACCTCTCTCTTTTCATTGACTCGGTCATCAAGCTTTTTCATCAGTAGGTCTATCTTGGCAGAAATCATGTCAGCCTCCTTGAGCTGGTGCATTCCTCCTCTCTTGTGGGTCGGGGCTCGTTCTTTATTCCAACTCTGGTTGGATGTCATCTTCTCCACAAGGGTGGTAGCTTGCTCAATGGTGAGTGACAGAAAAGCTCCTCCAGCAGCAGCATCCATCGTCTCACGGGTGCTGGTAGTGAACCCATGGTAGAAGGTTTGCATAAGCAACCAATTTTCCATCCCATGGTAAGGACATTCTGAGATGTAGTCTTGAAAGCATTCCCATGATTCTAGAACTGATTCGTCATGCTGTTGCTGAAAGCTGGTGATCTTCCCTCTGAGAGCATTCGTCTTGCCCACAGGGAAGAACTTTGCTAGGAAGCCAGTGGAGCAGAGATCCCATGTAGTGTTTTTATCTTTGTTTGCATAGAACCACTGTTTAGCTCTTCCCAACAATGAGAATGGAAACAGGCGGAGCAGGATTGCATCTTTGGTTACTCCCTTGATGGTGAAAGTGCTGCATATCTCCAAAAAGTGTTGGAGATGGGCACTCGCTGTAACACCCCAGGTGTTAGTCACGAGCTAACCAGTGAGTGTGGACCTAATCAAGTTATTTCAATCAATGATCCTAATCACTATTTCATATTCATCTCCATCTACCTTGATCATTGGAGAAGTTGCATGAAGATTTAAATTGGATAGTCACATGAGATGACAAGCCCTCTGCTTGATTGGATTGCAGGACTACGTGAACATGAGCATGCAAAGCCAACCAAACAACTCTATTTGAACTCTACAACAAAAGTCATGAAGGACTCATGTTGAGCAAATGCCAAGAAAATACCTTTATTGGCCTAAACATCTACTCTGAGCTCTCTAATTACATTAGTTTGACCAAAGTGGAAATATTATTTTGGAGCAAAATATGAAGTTTGACCCAAAATAAAAGTTACAGATATTTTGGAGTACAACAATTGTTATTTTTGGACCAACTTATGATTCAATCCCTAAGTGCCTCAAATAGTGGATACAATATAGAGGAAAAGCTGATTCCAGAGTTTGAATTAATTCTAAGTCTGGAATTCTATGCCGATTGCATTGACGTGCCACTTTCTTCAAATTCCTTTAAGCAACTTGAGTTGGACCAAATATAAAAGTTGTCACAAACTCTTTGGAGCACAACATATCAAAATTTGGCATCAACCCGAGACTGTTTGACAAGTTTGGCCACTCGATCTTTGATCGTAATTAAGATGTTGACAACATCAACTTCGGGCTTAATTACACACTAATCCAATTATCAAACGACCGAGCAACCTTAACCATTCTTGTAGATCAAGCCGAGGTGAATAACTTTGCCTCTTGCTCCCAGGTCCGAATCTTGACCGAATATGCCGAAAACGGCTATCGAAGCGCTTCAGAACCACACCCGCCACCTGTTCGGCGAAATGGCAACGTGGCGTCCATGCATCCAGAGCAGGAGCTCCATGGCTGCCACCTTGCTCCTCTCTGACCAGCGCCCCTGCCCGAGATGGAGAAGCGCCAGAGCTCCTTCTCACTCTCCCCATCACTTTCCTGCTCCATTTTCCCCTTCCTGCTCGCCCTCTCGCATCGCCTCCCTCTGTTCTGCGCGCAAGCAGGGAGCTGGCCGCCATTGTTGGCCGCGTCGAGCTCCGCGTTGCCCTTCACCATTGCCTTCTCGTCGCGGGCCGAGCTTGCCTCGAGGTCCTCGGCACTCTGCTCCACCTCCGGCGCGATTTTGCTCCATTCCTGCGTCACCGGAGAGCCACCGTCGTCGGGCATGGCTTCAGCAGTGGCCACTGGCTGCCATGGCCAGGCTACCGTGCCATGGCCCGGGCTGGGGCTGGGGGCGCCAGCCGCTGACCCTCGTCGCCCTGTGCCTGCCGCCGCAGCCGGCCACCACCAGCGGCCGAGCCGGACAGGGCCGGCCTTGATTCTCCCTGCCGTGCTCTGCTCGCATTTGCTCTAGTTCGCTGAAGGAAGAAGAACAGCAGGCCGACTCCCTCACTCTCTCTCTGTGTGAATGACAGTGGGGCCCACGTTGGGTATGTGGGGACCAAAAATTCCAGATCTGGCATTATCTTTGAAAATCCATATCTCTTGATTGGTTGCTGCAAAAATTGTGAAACTTATTTTGTTGGATTTGTGGTAAAATGTTCTGCATGTTAGATACATAAAATGTGCTATGTTATTTACATTTATGTGCTGTAGAAATTAATTAGGAAAAGTGGTTTTCAGGATTGATTAACTTGCTTTTGGCCATAATTTGAGAAATAGAAGTCCAACATATGTGATTACAATTTTGTTAGGCTTCTAATGACATGCACTAGCTCGTAAAAATATAAAACATATAGGTTGTTTACTGTTTTATTGGTGTTTCACATTAATCTTGTTAAATAGGAAATAAATGGTTGAATTGCTTGTTATTTTTGTAACTGGAGTTGTATTGCTCCAAATGGCATGAAAATTTAATTGTAGACTCTCTGTATGATGCGTGATGTATGGTTAAAATTTCATGATTTATGGTGCATGTATGACTGAGTTGTTGATTTATCTTCTTTGGTGCATATTAAGTAGATTTAAGTACATTATAAATAATATATTGTGGTAAAAATGGAAAATGGTGTTCCACTACCTTTGTATGATATTGTGTTAGCCTGAGAATCAATAATATGGTCATGTTGTTTCAGAAAATGTTGAGTTTCATATTTAATTTGCTCTCCAATGCTTTATTGCATTATAGATTTGTTTATTTTATAATAATTAAATTATGGAACCTAAGCATGTAAGATTTGAACGTTCGTCATGATTTGTAATCACCTAGCTCTCATAAAAGTTTGGGACTCATTTGAGATGTTTATCATATGACATAAATAATTAAATAATACATTTTTATGTCATAGTTAGCGAATAGTTATAGGCAAATGAATCCATGTATGTTTCTTGTGATGCCTTAATATGCCTGGGTATGAGATGAGTCTTGTATGATCATGTAATGATGTTTGGAGCTATCCAAATAGCTCATTTGTGGGTGTATGTTTGGGTAGTCACCAAGTGGAAAACATGTTTTGCATATGTGCTGAAATGGCTGCAGGTGTAGTCTCTGTTGTTGGGATGTTTTCCCCATCAAGATGATGTTGCATGTAAATGTGTTCTATATAAAGGTTGTAGCCAACTTCTATATCTAGCTTTTCCTAAAATTTCTTGGTCATAGGCCTAATAGTTTAGGAGTTATGGCTTTTGGATGACTGCTGTCAGGTTTTGCCAATTTTCTGTATAGATCTGATTGATTGCATTATTTGACTGAGTTATGCTTTGAATCACTTCTTGGTGATAATAGATCAGTTGTAGTATATTTCTATGTCTTTCCAAATTGTCTATGATCATCCCTTTTGGTGGTCTAAATCTCTAGTTATGATTGTTTGAGTTGGGAGAACAGAATCTGTCCAAGTCTGGACAGAGCTGTCTTCTTTGTGTTGTTTGACCTTTATATGAATTAAATCATCTGAAGAGGATAATACCAAAGTTGTAGACAATTTTAATAGCTTTCCAGAAAGACTTAGATCACCCTGGTTGGATGTATATAGCTTCAGTTATGGTTAAATCTTGTGCTTACTGTCCTGCTGTCCTTAAACTGCATATGTGAGATTAGGATTGCTTTCATGTTGCCTTGCTTGGTGGCATTGTTAGCTCATGGTTCAGTGATGCTAGATTAACATGTATTGTATTACTTTCTCTTATTCATACATGTGTATTGTGCATCTCATTTAGGTACGATAGATGATGAACACGTGGAGTGAAGGACATGATGATGGAACTAACCACAAGACGGTGTGGTGGACTAATCACGAAGGTGGAAGGACTAATCGAGTGCTTGGATGGGAAATACTCATCGAACAAGTGTCATCTAACAAACACTAACTTAGTGCTGAACCCCAGGCAAGCCCCGGAGCATCCCTACGCCTCCACCTATCTCTTTTTATAAATGCACCGGTCTTTATTAAATCGTATGTTTGTGCATTTAAGTATAGGAGTTGGTTTGAAACCGTTGCTGCATATCTACCTTGTCTACTATATATGTGAACCTGATACTATTACTAGACAGCTGACCGATCTTATGCTTAGCCCTGCTTAGACCGGTAGAAGTCGGGTGATTTACTGTCATCCGCGAGAAAGTCGGGTGATTTCCTGTCATCCGCGAGTGTAGGTGGTGACTGACGAGATCCACATGGTTGGCTATATGTGTCACCATGCCACAATGAAATAATGAGAGAATCAAGGCTAGGTAGCGGGGAGCTGCATGACATGGGTCATGTTGACTTCGGTGCTGCTTGCGGCCGACTAGAACTGAGGCCACCAGACATCAGCTGAGATTGAAAGACGTCGTCACATAGCTAGCCGGATAAGTCGTTCCGACCGCGAAGCCGAGTATTTCTTTCTGAGCCGGGAATTGGGTGTGATAAGGCAGACATATTCTGGATGTAGGAAGGATGTGCGGAGACACCATCTTACCAAGGGCAAGTCAGGGACCTGATGCATCCTGGTAAGTGGGTTTGTCTCTGAGAAAATGGGCCCCTCCAAGCCCGCGATACATTATGACTCAGAAAGATTTAACGGTGACCTATGAAGCCAGTGGCTCGGCTGACAGGGTTTGTGATTGGCATATTTGCCAGCTGGTACAATCGATTCGAATCTCCATCTCTCCTGGTTATTGAGAAACTGAACTGATCTTCTGGTGAGGTAGAGGTTAACAACTTGAACATAATGATTATGGTGAGATGAGGTTGATATCTGTGGATATCGGAAATCATATGGTTTTATTGATTGCTATAATATCAAGTGATTGTTTAGTATAGCTACAAACCTTAGCTTAATAGCTTAACTAAAATCGAAGCTGAATCACATCTAAAACTTATAAGTTGAGGAACTATTGTAGTAATGCTTTTTTTTATGCAAAAATGTTGCTATCCTCTGAACTCCACCAAATAAGCCTTGCATATCCTTGAGAGTCTTTTTATTTACTTCTTGTCGGGTAAGTCTAGCTGAGTACAATTGAGTACTCAGGGTTTTATTCCCAATGTTGCAGGAGGAATGCCTGGTTGACTAAAGAGTTACTTCTATCCTTCGGGAGAGGAAGACTAAACCTTGGGCAAGGTCATGTTATATGTCTCATCTATGTTGCTGTGACTGGTCAGTACTTGGCACTGTATTATGAAATTAAGCTTATGTAAAATGATTTCGTTTCCGCTATTAAACTTTTATGTAAAAGTTTATCTTGTACTCTGATGTATTTGAAATATGTGCGAATCTATGTATCATGTGTATGTGTACTGCTGAGTTTCTGTGATCCTTGGGGTATACACTGTGTAAAAGTTTGAAATCCTTCGAGATTTCATGGACTACCGGGTTTATATTGGCTCAAGTGCGGCTTGATAGCTGGGAAAACAGCTGTCGCTGTACTTGTGCTCGTATAAATTGGTCGGTTCTGTTACACTCGCATCTTCATGCGCCTTTCCACAAAACTGGCGAGCTTGCACCATGTTGATGAGTGCAGGCTTGAGGTCGAATCCATTGTCTCCAACATCAGTGGGTGGTCCCGTACTGTTGTTAGCGGTGGTTGGAGCAGAGAACTCACGAAGGCTCTTGTTTGCCATGGCTTCAAACTCTGGTGTTAAACTTCTTCTTGTACAGATGCCTTTCGGCTGAGGATTTGGGGTCCTTTTGAGCTTGGCTCGGGTCTTCCTGATCAAAGGTTCTGGATTTTCTAAAAAATTCTGCGGAAGGTCAAATCCGTTCATACATCACCCTGCATAAGCTACACAAAGAATAAACAAGGACAGGGTGAGCCTGTTTGAGTAAGGTTTATATGGTTTCTCAACATATTTGTGTTATACGTATGATCTATCTACATCTTATGTATGCCAAACAACCTTCCCCGGCAACGGCGCCAAAAATGCTTATTGGCATTTCTAATGTCACCACCAAAAATAGAGTTAAACTCTACTCTCCGCAATGACGCTAAAAATGATGGGAGGTATAGATTAATGTGCCACCTGATAAGTCTATAGATCACTTGAACTCTTATCCTCTATCTCTTAGAAGTAACTAGGTTGTCATCCCCACTATGATTCTAAAAGATCTCTCCTTCTAGCAAGTGACTGGAAAATGTATATTATATTATATCCGCAAGCACACAAATAAAATATACACCATTGTAGCATTTTACCCAAGAGTATTCCGGGTTGTCTTTTATATTTTACCACTGGGAATGGTTGGCAATAAATAGGATGCGGGTGGATAGATAGATGTCATATGCATATGCAAATATGGAGATAACCATGCATGACCTATTTACTCAGAATAGGGGTTATGTCACAATAATGGTATATATATGATAAGCATATATGATCAATCAACCAATCAATCAATATATATATTAATGATCATTTAGAGTACTTCCTATCTAGGAACTAGCCTGGATTAGATTGAAGGATAAGGATATCCTAAGTTATTCTAACTATGATCTTGAGATCCATTATCACCCAGGAAAGGCCAATGTTGTCGCTGATGCACTTAGCCGCAAAAGCTACTGCCATACCCTCATCACCAACTCTATGCCACCTGAGCTCAGGAGAGAGTTTGACGCGTTCCAGCTCGAGGTAGTCTCCTATGGCATGCTAAATGAGCTTCGCGTCGAGTACAATCTCACCTCATGGATCCGTGAAGCACAAAAGAACTGTCCTGAGATAGACTATACCCGTGGTTTGATGAAGCTGGGAAGAGGCCCCGAATACCGAGAAGATGAGCAGGGAACTGTATGGTACAAAGATAGAATCTGTGTACCGACGGATTCAGCGATACGAGAAGAGATTCTGTCAGAAGGGCATGACTCCAAATATTGCATTCACCCAGGGTCAGCCAAGATGTACCATGATCTAAGGAAGCACTTCTGGTGGGAGAATATGAAAACAGACATTGCAGGGCATGTAGCCCGATGTGATACATGCAATAGAATCAAGGCCGAACATCAGAGACCAGCAGGGTTGCTACAACCAGTTGAGATACCAGAATGGAAGTGGGAGTGCATATCCATGGACTTCATAATAGGACTGCCCCGATCCGAGCATGGATATGATTCTATATGGGTAATAGTGGACCGTCTAACCAAAGTTGCACATTTTATACCGGTCAAAAGGAAATATAGAGTCGAAAAGCTAGCAGATCTGTACGTATCAAACATTTTGAAGTTGCATGGGGCGCCTCTGAGTATTATATCTGACCGAGGCCCACAGTTCGTATCACAGTTCTGGAAATCCTTGCACAAGTCCCTCGGAACCAAGCTCGACTATAGCACAGCATACCACCCGCAAACAGACGGGCAAACAGAAAGAGTGAACCAGATTCTCGAGGACATGTTACGTGCTTGCGTATTGAGGTACAAGGAAGGATGGGAGAGCTGTCTACCCCACGCCGAGTTCTCATACAACAACAGTTATCAGACAAGCATTAAGATGTCTCCATTTGAATCGTTGTATGGAAGACCGTGCAGAACCCCGCTAATGTGGTCAGAACCAGGTGAGAGGACATTCTTCGGTCCTGCTAAGATTGTGGAAGCAGAAGAAGGTGTTGCCCAAGTAAGAGAGAATTTGAGGATTGCACAGAGTAGGCAAAAGAGCTATGCAGATAGAAGACGTAGAAAGCTTGAGTTCGAGGTTGGGGATTATGTCTACCTCAAAGTATCTCCACTTCGTGGCACTGTCAGATTCCACGTGAAAGGGAAATTGGCACCAAGATATGTTGGGCCATACAAGATCTGTAAAAGGGTTGGAAAGCTTGCTTACAAGCTAGAACTACCGGAGGAATTATCGGGAGTACACCCCGTGTTCCATGTCTCGCAATTAAGAAAGTGTTTGAAGCTTCCCGAGGAGCAAGTTCCTACGGATGCATTAGACCTGCAAGACACACTTGAATACAAGGAACATCCGATCAAGATCTTGGCACAGGATACAAAGGAGACTCGAAACAAAACCATTCCGATGTGCAAGGTACAATGGAGCAATCACACTGAAAGGGAAGCTACGTGGGAGAAAGAATCGGACTTGCGGATTATGTTTCCTTACCTCTTCGATGGGTACGTTAACTCTGAATCTCGAGGTCGAGATCCTAATGAGGGGGGAGGACTGTAACAACCCTAAAAATCCACACAATCTAAAAATCCCAACCAATTAAAATTTTTCATTTATTTATTGTGAAAACCCATTTTTCTTGTGCAAGCATATAGGTTTCATTATGAAATTGGTAAGTAAAGGAGTGTAGTTTGCATTTTAATTCCATAGAATAATAACTTATGCATCACATTTGGGATTTATTGCAATTTATGTTTGTATTTACTCAATATGTTAAATGGGCAATATATGTATATATACACTAAATTGAAAATAGAAAAGGAGAAAGAGAGTTAGGCCAGCCATTAGTTTCGGCCAGCCGGGTCGCTAAGTCAGCCCAAGCCAGCCCGACCTTCCTCTCCTCACCTCACCGCGCGCGGCCCACGTTGCGGCTCGGCAGCGCGCGCGCGACCGGCACACACACGCTCGCGCTCGCTGCCAACCCGACCCCGCCTGTCAGCCGCTCTCGCCCCCCCCCACTGTTCTTCTTCCTCACGAAGGCGACGCGCCTGCCGGGGGTGTCGCGCGAATGGCGTGACCCCGGTCCCACAGCCGACAGCATGGCAGAGCCCTGACCCCGCTGTCCCCCTCCTGTTTCCCCCTTTCTTGGCCGCCAAGCGAACCCGCGCCCATCCGGAGCCCTAGATCCACTCGAGCCACGGCCCTTCGATCGGTCGAGCGCAATCAGGACCGTTCGCCATTGGAGCTGGCCAAGCTCGCCTATAAATTGGAGCACCCCGAAGCCCTACCCTCATTTCCCCTCGCCGCCACCGCAGCATAGACCGGCACACTGCACCAAACCGAGAGAGAGAGCGTAGGAGAAGGGCGGAGCAGAGGAGGAGAAGCTGCCGGAGCACCGCCGCCGCGGAGCACGCCGGAGCCGGACACGGAAGAGAAGCCCGAGCTGCGGACGAGGAGCGGCACGGCACTGCGATCGCTCTGCACGGCTCCGACTCGCCACTGCACCGCCATCCTAGCTTCACCGACACCACGGTGAGCCATCGCACGCCATGTCCGAACCTTGCCCTGCTTTTGCCATGGCGTTCCACCCTCGGGACGCGCAGGCATGAGCCTTTACCGGCTCGGGAAGATCACCTGCACCATGCACTCATTCGACCGGCCGAAACCCCCGGACTACAAGCTTGCTAGACCGAGAACGCAGCACGACGCGTTCTCGGCGGAGCGCGTTCACCACCGACGCGTTCCGACGCCGAATCACCCGTTCCGAGCAATCCGACTAGCACCCGTATAGGTTAGAGCGTCGTGGAGCACCGCCACGACCCCCTCGAGCTAGCCACGCGGATCTAAGCGCTAGAGGAAGCCTGAATCGCCTTGGCCGCGTGCGCCGCGACCTTACCGGAGCGCCGCCGCGAGCCGTCGCCAAAAGAAGGTCATGCCATGGCTAAAGTTCGCCACCAGAGTGTTGTATGCTTCTCTGGCCTCACCAATTTGACAAGACCGCACTCGATTGAACCAATACTTGGTCGTAGCCGCGATGCCGCCTTCCGCCGTCGTCGGCGACACGCCGCCGCCACAACCGAGCACCTTGGAAAGCTCGGTAGCCGAAATTGGTAGTTGGTATACCATCGCCATAGACCCTGGACGCATATACATCACCTAGAAGACCTCCTTAGCCCTGCCGGAACCTCACCGTCGCGACGACATCGCCGCCGACAGGTTCCGCCTCGCCTAAATCCGTTCCGAGTACCCCCGGTCGCCTCGCGCTGCGGAGAAAGGCCGCTGAGGTTCGCCAAGTCTGCCTCGGCACCGCCGCTAGATAGCCGAGCCCCGAATCACGACTGTCGCCTTGGCTACGTGCGCCTCCACCTCGTCGGAGAACCGCCGTATGCCGAGGGAGAGAAGGAGGCCATACCACGACTCTAACCCACCACCATCTGGTCGGACGACTGCCTGAGCACGCCAATTGGGGAAAGCCGAGCCCTGTCTTGCCGAAATATGGTCATCGCCGCCCTGTCATCGTCCGCCGCACCGGAGAGACACCGCCGCCTTGAACAGACGCCCTGGAACCCTGCTAGCACCGAATCTCCGATTCGCCCGAGCCTCCCCAGGAGAGCTCGGGAGAGCAGCACCCTCGGCGCACCAAATCTCCGATTCGCCCGAGCCTCCCCAGGAGAGCTCGGGAGAGCAGCCCCTTCGGCGCCCAAATCTCCGATTCGCCCGAGCCTCCCCAGGAGAGCTCGGGAGAGCAGCCCCTTCGGCGCCCAAATCTCCGATTCGCCCGAGCCTCACCAGGAGAGCTCGGGAGAGCAGCACCCTCGGGCGCCCAAATTTCCGATTCGCCCGAGCCTCACCGGGAGAGCTCGGGAGAGCAGCCCCCTCGGGCGCCCAAATTTCCGATTCGCCCGAGCCTCCGCGGGAGACCTCGGGAGAACGGCACCCTCGGCGCACCAAATCTCCGATTCGCCCGAGCCCCCCCGGGAGAGCTCGGGAGAGCGGCACCCTCGGCGCCGCGAATTTCCGATTCGCACGAGCCCCGCCGAGGTACGCCGAACTATGCCGAGCCCCGCCGAGCTACCCCCGACCACCGCCGAGCTCCGCCGAGCTACCCCCAACCACAGCCGAGCTACCCCCGACCACCGCCGAGCCACGCCGAGCTACGCCAACTCCGGCAACTCTCTGGGAACCAGCATCGAACGGCGACCATCGGGTCTGTGTTCTGTTGAGGCGCCACTTGCCGCACTACTGGACCCGCGCGCCACGTGGACCAATCCCGAGCTGCCCCTGATTAACCGACCAGTTTTCCCATTTTCAGAAAATAGGATAATCTTCGGAAATTCATAACTTATTCATACGATGACCAAAAATTGCGCACCATATATCAAAATTCTCAGGAAAATGAGATCTACAATCTAAGACTATGTTTGTGTGCATTTGGCTCTTTGTTTTATTGGATTTTTCTGAAATACTCTATAGGAGTCGCTGACGCGACTGTTTCGTGTTCGATTTCAGAGCCGGAGGAGGATCTGACTAAGGAAGACGACCACGAGTACTTTCAGGAGCTAGGAGACGACTACGAAGGTGTCACGTCCCACCAAATCCTTAGATCCTAATTACGCATTGCAAATGACATTATTGCTATTGCTTTATGATTATGTATGGATTGGTTGCAAGGTAGTATATTTGATTTCCCTGCCTTGATAAGACTTTACCCTGCTGTCCGCTGCTAGGTTAGCTGCTGCTTAATTTACTGTTACTCTTCCACTACTTTCTACTTGCTATATGCTATGTGGTGGAATTGGGACGGTGTATAACTGATTATAACTACTGGAAGAGAGTGCTGCGTGCGTCTTGGGTGCGTGGTGAGGGTTGATGTCGACCAAGTGGGATGTGAGACGAGCCCATGGGGCAAGTCGTGCCGGGGGTGCAACCTGGGCATCCCCAAGCGAGATACCTGTGGCGGGTAAAGTTATTGAGGAGGTTCCGGGTGGGATAGCCTTGGTGGTTTGAAGCCCGTGGACGGAGGTGCTGTGGTGGCACGGGGAGAGTATCCCCTAAGTGGAGATGCCTGCTTGGTCAAACCTAGGATGGACTAGTTTCAGGTTCATGGGAATCCTTTTCTACTCACTCGCTTCTGATGGGCGGGAGACGGCTGGACTACTTGGTAGGACGGTGCCACTACTGCTAGGTTGAAAGGTGATCAGGGTGGGCGGAGACGGTCGATGGGTTCCCGTTCCGTTCTAGATGCACAGTACCACTGGATGGGCCCGGTACTGTGTCTCCCAGTCTCAGCATAATGGTGTAGGATCCGGAATATCCCAGGGCTGAGTGGTAGGGTGGCATCGACCTAGGCAAGCAAGCACCCGGAATTCTGCCTAGGTGTTTGCGCAACACCTATGATGGCTAATCTTGTGGGTAGTGAAACCTCTGCAGAGTGTATGGTTGATCGATCGATACATATGCCAACCTGTTGGCTATGGACCTTTCCTGTGAAGCTTCTTCTAGTGTAGTGAGTGTTCTCTTCTCCCCCTGGATGACATTTTTCCGGCAGTGTACCCGTTGTGGTAGTGTGCCGCTGAGATAGGCTGGAGAGGGAGTTGGGCCTGTCGAATGAGAGTGAGGTGTGGGTATGTGAGGTGTGGTGATGGGAAAAGGGATGATGGTGTTAACTGGTGATAAAACTTGACTAATTAAACATTGATTACAGCTGCATAGGAAAACCTCAGCCTATAGGTCTGCTTGTATAGCCTTGCATCCACTTTCCACAAAGCAAATGCTGCATAGGTGGGCTCCGTGGCCAGTACAAATCGTACTGATAAATTTGCTGTCAGGTGACGAGAATGAGTACGACTTCGAGGGAGATGATGACGAGGAATAGGGTCACGTGCTACACTCAAGTTGGCCGTGAAGGATGAATCGCTTCTGCATCTTCTAAAGCTTCTCTGATTGTTGATTCCGCCAGTGTGGCGATGTAATAAATATTTATGTAAGACTTATTTACCGTTGTATGGATCCTGGTGGCAACTGAGATATGGGTAATTTCATGGATTGTCCCAAGCAATCTGTTGAATTACAATTCGAGCCTGTGGATTTCTCTTCGTGGAAATCGAGGTCGTTTCATTATCTCAAGCACCCGTGAGTCCATAGATGCTGCGGCTTGAGGAGCTTTTCTGTCACTTAAGCTTCCAAAAGCTCAAGCACTTGTTGAGAAGATGGCCTCAAATTCAAGCTGTAATGAAGAACATACTCAACCTCGCAAGAGAGGAGGAGGCATCCATCATCTGAAGGAGACTAACATGGTCACTGCCAAGCTAGACCTCATCATGAAGAAGCTCGACATAGAGAAGACGGAAGTCATGCATATCAATGATTCTCACATGACCTGTGAAGAATGTGGAGATTACGGGCTTTCAACTGTCAACTGCCCTACGTTGCAAGAGGATGTGAACTTCATCAACAACAACACCTACTATCGTCCTCAGCAAAATCAAGGATGGAACTAGCCAAATCAAGGATGGAATCAGCAACCTCTACAAGGTAATTACCAAGGTAACAACTAAGGTAATAATTATAATAATTACAATCTTCCGCCTTTAAGAGATTTAGTTGCTGGTCAATCTAAATTGTTAGATCAAATGTCTAGAAAGGTAGCCTCGAATGATAAAGCTTTAGAAAATATAAATACTAGAATGGATACCTTTGCTTCTGCTATAAAGAATCAGCACAGCTTTAATAAAATGTTAGAATCACAATTAGCTCAGCTTGCTGCTGCTGTCCCTCCATTTGAGAAAGGTAAAATTCCGGGCCAGCCGGAGGATTTAGAAACCGCTAACCTTGTTGATATTCACAATGCAACATAATACCAAATTGAGCCTACAGATATACAGTGGATAGATCACTCACTACCTGAGAAGATGGGAGACCCTGTAAGACCTATGATTCCTATCTCTATAGGATGTCACAACTTTCTAGAGGCTATCTGCGATTTCGGCGCAAGTGTCAACATAATGCCCAAGGTAATCTATGAGAAAATTTTAGGTGATCCTTTGTTGTACACAGATATGCGTTTGCAGCTTGCAGATCAGACCATTTGCTACCCCGAGGGAGTACTAGACGAAGCTGTTATCAGAGTGGGGCAATCATATGTCCCAATTGACTTTGTGATCATGGATACCGGAGGAGATTTATCTTGGGACGACCATTCTTATGCACAACCAAAGCCATCATCTATGTGGAACATGCCAAGATTGTCCTCTCCATTAAAGACAAGAAGGAGATATTCTCATTCAAGAACCGCATCCTCAAGAATCCAGCAATCCCGAAGCAATTCCATCAACAAGAAGAGCAACAACAACAACAACCAGCACCCAAGAAGAAGAACAATAGAAGATGGAGGAAGAACAAGCCCCAGCATGTACCTGAAGGAACCGCTCAGCTAATCAATGCTATTAACACAGAAAATGATCATATGCTCCCGAAACCATTTCCAACAAAGAAAGGTGACCCAGGTGTACCAATCATCGAATGCACAATCAGAGACATCACTTTTCCCGACACCATCTGTGACACTGGATCAGGCGTCAATGTAATGTCCAAAAAGGTATATGATGAATTGTTTGATGATTTACCATTATACCCAACATATATTCAGTTGTAGATAGCAGACCAATCATTGAGATTCCCTGAAGGCGTAATCAAGGATGTCATGGTAAGAATTCAAAATAAATATATACCCACAGATTTTCTAGTTCTTGACACGCAGGGAGACGATGAATCGCCTATTCTTTTGGGAAGACCATTTCTCTACACCGCCAATGCTATCATCTACATCGGGTCTGGACAGATCCACTTCAACCTACCCACTGGAAAGGTATGTTGTCAATTTAGAACACATCTTACCCATGAGAAGATCAGGAAGCAACGCAACAGGAGAAAACGCCAAGCACGCTGTCAGGCTGCCCAGCCTCACTGTGGATGGGAGTAGTTCCCTAGTAAATATGAAGACTGCTACAAGGAGCAAGAAGAAGCCGTACAAGCACCACGCTGGAGTGAGTGGGAAGCGGAAGCTGAGAGGATGGACCAGATTGCTAAGACAGAGAAGGAAGAGATCCAGGCACAAGTAGAAGAATGGATGAAGAGAGATGAAGAATCAAGAGAAGCTTACAAGGAAGAGCTAGAGCTAGAAAAGAGAGAAGCAGAAGACATAGAAAAGAGATGGAAGGAGAAAGAAGAAGCACCTGCTACACCACTGCAAAATGGGGAATTGACTGAGGTAACCTCGGACGATGAACCTACTGAGTAAGTACTCTCCTCTATCTAAGTCTTGTCGGTAGACTTTAAATTCCGTACCCTAGCCATGAGGTTGGAATGGTAGTTATCTAATTAATTTAGCATTCATTAGTAATTTTGCTTAGCATATTTATTAGTACAATCATTTTTTGCATATTAAAAATAAAAATAACAAAAATATTTACTGCTTTATTTACAGCATCATAGATATTAAAGCCCCATGTGAATGAACCTATGGTGACCCTGTAGGCATATTTACTATGGTGGCATAAAAATAAAAATAGAAATAACAATCTATATTTACTTTGTTGCATTATGAAAATTCTAAGCCCCATGGGAATGAATATTCCCTGTGGTGGCATAAAAACATATATAGCATGCATACATTTTTTGATTGCTACATAAGAAACTTAGAAAAATCCCAAAAACAGAATCCTGTTAGAATCCTGCTAAAATCTATTAATTAAAATCAACTCAAAGAATAATCAAAGTGCTCATTGGCTGACAGCTAACCCCTTGATAATTCGAGCCTTGAGTTTTGGTTTTCTTGTTGGAGTATAACTATGCAGGAATAATATTATGACTAAGGAGAGAGTCTATTAGTGGCACCCATCAGGACTACTACCAACTCACTCTGAAGATCATACAAGCACCAAGTATTGCAAACATCAAGCTTGAGGAGGAGCATCCCCTAGTTATTAGGTAATTATACCTATGCGCTTATTGAGTCTATTTTATACAAACACAAAAACCCAAAAATATGTGGGCACATGAAGGTCCACTCAGTTAGGAAACTTCTGCTGGAAATATAAAATCAATCACTTACCATTAAGTGGTATTAAACCTAACCCCTCTCCATAAGATTTGGTACTTTTATTGGCAATTGAGTTTCATAGGAAAATACAAGATCAAGGAGCTAGTCAACCCGACATCTTTACGCTGTCGATACACCTGCTCCCAGAAGATCACTCAATCTACAACATCAAAGACCCTGACAAAAGTCAAGCTTGGGGGAGGGCACCCTCCAATTAAAATCCAGCTAAGTATAAGTTTTCCATCTTATTATCTTATTATTATTACTATATCGCTTTTTCGTGTGAATTAGCTAGTAAGATAAAGTTTGAAAACCAAATAAATATCAATCTATATAAATTAGAGTTTGTTTAGAGTCGGTCTAGGCTAGAATAAATTAAAAATTGATGAACATTAAAATATTTTCTTGGAGATGATGAATAGTTGCTCTGTCACAATACTTTTCAAATGCCCAGTTGTCAAACTTAAATTCTCCTGAGTTTTAGATATTGCTGCTTTAACTTAAGAATTTACTCTGAACCTGAAACTTGTGGAGGGGCATATGTTTGAGCTAAATCTAGGTAATTGATTGATATGATTCATGAAAGTTGAGCTACTATTTATCTTATTCCTAGCATTACTAAGTTCTGGAGATTTATTTTGAAAATTTGAAATCTACATGATGAGCTCTTGTATGATAAGATATGAATTCCTACCAAAGCCATATATTATACATTTAGAGATAGGAAACCTTTGCACGTTTATGCTGCTTGCTTTGCATTGAGTTTAGTCAACCCTTGTTGTATACCATATGAGAGTCTTGTCAGGCTTTTAAAACCAAGATCACATACTGTTGACACCAGAAGTGGAAAATGGATATACTGCAAGCGTACGGTAGTCAATGTAGCCTTCACCGGGAGTATTCCAGGTATCGTATTTTCCACAGGGAACGTGAAGTGTTCTAACTAGGTTCAAGACCGTCCAGTGATGAGACAAAGGAGCTATGATAACTAGGTATAGAGAGGTTCTTATGTAGCAAAAGACATCTGGTCTTGGCTTTCTAAGTATAAAGAGGTTTACCACCTCCTCCATTTACAAGAGGCGACAGGCGAAACAGTAGGAGATATAACTCCTACCCGAGGCGGCTGTACTATTGTATTGATGCCCTGCCATTTTAATAACTTGTCTTACACACGTGGTGGAATACGAAGACCAAACAAGGCTGTCACCACTTGCTGGCTACCAAATACTAGAAGGACTCGAATGTAAAACTTACTTGAAGATTTGCATCCGCTGAGGTACACCTTGGAGAAGATTTCCGACAGGCCCGAGGCTTTTTCCTGAAGACTTCCCTCACTCTCCCAACTAGCACAGCACTATAGCAGAGCTAAGCTACTACATAGTGTTTTCTCCTTTGAATCATGCTCTAAAGTGAAGGCCTTTGGGGGGTATTTATAGGGGGAGGTGGAGTAGAGGCTACTCCACTGCCACGTCATCAATCCGCGTGACCTCCATCATGCACCGTTGGATCAAACCTCCATATAACCGCCTTAGGATCAAGGGTGGAGGATTTCCAGCACATGTTCAACATGAGGAAGGTGGTGGAGGCTCAACCGACCTGGCTGGGCCCAAGGAGTGGTTCGGCCGAACCACCCTATGGCAGGTGGGCCCAGCCAGGGTCTTCTAGAAGCTTTCTTACGACAAGTGGAGTAATGCCAAGCCTCGGGGCCCACCAAGTGGGGTTTGGCCGACCCACCTGTGGTGAGGTGGGCCCACCACTGTGGTCCCCACTTGTCATGGAGTGTGGCTATGTACTTGTTTTGCCTTGTCTTATCTTATCGATTCACGCCTGGATCCATGTGCTTTGCTCTTTAGCCATTGATTGAAAACACACTTGTGATCTAAGGGTGGAAATGGACTCCAGGGGGTGTGCCACGGATTGTGCCACGTCAGCAGAGTCTTGTGGGCCCCATTGCATGGTTCAACCGAACCATGCATGTGCTCCATTTGCCCTGATCTTCCTTGTGTATGCCTGAAATGTCATGGCCTGGTGTCACCATATGTGGTTCGGCCGAACCACATTTGGTGGAACCAAAGGTCCATCTTCTGCAGGTGGCTTCTTCATGCAATTCTAAGCATAATGGTGGTGCTAACTTATCCCATGGGTGGTTCGGCCGAACCACTCATTGTGCCCATCTTTTGCACATCGTCTCCAGAAGCTATGATATTAATGATTGTGAAGTTGGTTTGTCATTTGGCCATACTTGGTTGGTCGCCCAACCTTCATATAGAGCTTTCGGACACTTGAAAAGTACCTGTTCTGAATGCGTGCAACCAAATAATGACAAGTACATGTGGAACCAAGTTGTTTGTACCAAAGTCACTATGTGTTTGATGGTTTCCTTCCAGAAAGAATGTCTTGTTGACGGTTTTGATGGGGTAAAAACATGGTATAACTACCGTCAACAAGATCCCCCACACTTAAGTCTTTGCTCGTCCTCGAGCAAAGGTTAGAGAGAATGATAAAATATGATTATGACATTTTCAAAGTATTAGCAAACACAAAGCTTTACTCAAGATATATCTCATACAAGTGGGTTATGTGGTATTGTCTAGCATATATCCTTCAGATGTTGAAAATGGAACAGTTCTCAAAGCAAAGTCATCTTTCCATTTTCATATCCTTAGTACTTAGAGTTTTTTTGATAATGATTTTAAAAGAAAGCACATAGTTCATCTTACTCCTCAAATAGTACACTCAGGTCACTCAGTAGGTATATGATTCCTCACCAAGGCACACATCAGATTGCCTTCTTTTGTTTCATCCTACATCTATCAAGCTTATGTGGAGCTCAGGTAGGGATAAACATGATAGCATACTTGCATTGCATTTATTGTAAAGTGAAAACAAGGATCCAAGGAGAAGACTGTCATAATCCTAGATCAAGATGTGCAAATGTGTGGAAAATGATGGAATGTAATGCTCCTTTATTTGATAAGATCTCTCTCTACTTTATTTTATTTGCGACATGGCTAGCATTTTTTTCTCAAAGTAAAGGACCTTAATGTGTCCACTCTCTTTTTTTGAATAATGGACCTTCATGTGTCCAATTTTTTTTAATAGCCTTTGTGTCTCATCTACTAAGTCATACTAAGAGAGATATTCTAAACTTTAAAGCATGGAGCATATTTATGATGGAGATGGATGGCATGTTTTTGCGTACTTCCAGTGTAGAAGCACCATGTGTATATGTGGCGTGTGTGTGATCTTGATCTTGGGACTATGACATAATTCTCAACTAGGGTCAACAAGGTTTGACCAAACTCAACACAAGTACACGTAGCATATATAGAAGGGTTTTGAAACAGGTTATGAACATATATGGCTTTGGTAGGAATTTCCTTACTATTGAGGAGTAAGTGACACTATGGTTTTGTGACATTTTTAAAATAAATCTCTAAGCACTTTGAATAGAAAAGGTATGAATCATGAGCTAAGAACTATATTACATTTGTCAACAACTAAGTTAATATGATATTCCTATTAAGATATGTGACCCACAAGCATAAGCGTATGCAAGAATTAGACTTTGTGATGCTTTTACCCTTTAAATATCATAAGTTGTGTCACATTTTATTTTCAGATGCAAGTCTTCTTGTTTTTATTTTTATTTTATTTCATCTAAGGAAAGCAAATAAAAAGTAAAAAGGAAAGAACAGAGGGGAGTAGGAGTGGCAAACCAGTCGGGAAGCAAGTAGACGCCGGGTGGATGCTGACTGGTAGGTCCAGAGGTCCCAGGTGGGGTCGGCCGACCCCACCATAGAGCTTTTGGCCACTCCGGTGATTGCCATTAAAATACTCACCCTTGAAGGTGCTCCTGCACTTGCGTTTTTCCGTTTTGTGTTCATGTGCCCATCGCCTGACCTGCCTTTAAAGGCTTCTTGGGACAGGTTTTCTCAAGCCGACGTGTCTCATCGTGGTGCGTTCAGAATTATTCCGAGTGTGTTGAGGAGGTCACTGACCTCCCCCACACTTGGCTTGCTGCATACTGGATTAGAGAGACAAAGGAAATGTCAAGTGCAGGGGACCTGCTGGTGGCAACACACTAGCAGAACCAAAATTTTATTAAACGTAGGCACAATTTACTAGGGAATAAACCTAGCTAAATACCTATCTTATTTGTGAAGAGATTTTTTTAGATATCTAGCGTGAAAAGTGGATGACCTCACGCCGCATGGCCTTAGAGATACACTTCATCTTCGCACTAGTGCTAATGCGAAGAGTGCGGAAGTTGTCTTCTGAATCCAGGTAAGCCGTTTTCATCTCTGCTACTTGCTCCTCTAAGGCACTATTGTCGTTCCTAGATGTGGAAACCACACAAAGGAACTTCTCCATGGCACTCTTCTTGGTGCGATCATCCTCAAAGTGCCTTGATGGCCCATTGATCATGGAGGATTAACCTTCTGCCAGGTGGTCTTTGGGGAACTAGTGGTGTTTCTCTACTCACGCAACTACTTCTTCTCCTCGTATGTGAGCTAGGAAACAACATCTTCCCTTGTCCCAGCCCACCACCAATGACCATGTGGTTCTTCATGAAAGGTGGGTGTCGAAGGCGTGTAGGGGCTGGTATACTCCGTAGGGCTCAACCTCAAGCACCTTGACCTCCATGATGACCTCTAGTGTCTCGAAAAGTGATCTCACGGATGGATTAACATCGAAGGAAGGTGCTGGAATGGTGAAGAATGGAGGTGGAAGGAAAAAGAAGGAGAGGAAGGGGTTAAGAAGACGAGTGCCAACGTTCTCCTTTTCGAAATCGTGAGAAAACATCGAGGGAACGTCGGCACAATGTTCTGGAGCCGATGGGTGGCACCAGGTTGCCATTAGTGGTTCGGCCGACCCTAATAATGGGTCATATGGCCAGTGGCCACTTCCTCACTCATTTGCTAAGTGATTCCCTAAATGTGACGAGTTTGGGGAATGAAAAGTATGGGTCGGCCGACCCATATTTTTGTCCCAAACTTTTGTCACGTGGCCTACAAGAGCTCCTGAACATTGTCCCATTTTCCAAAATTTAAAATTGTGCCAAGTACGGGTCGCCCAACCTGGGTTTGAATGGCCCAGTGCGACCAAATTATACATTTCTGAAAGTTATATGGATTGGCCTAATTTTTGGTCCCAAGTGGTCACCGAATTTCGGCTATCCACTTCTAATTGGGGGTTTTGGGGACCCAAGGTAAAGAAAGGAAGGATTTCAAGTTAATTGAGAACCTATCTAGTGATCAAGCTATACAAACAATTAAAAAAGAAAGTAAGACATGTAGATTTTAATTATGTCAATTCATTGTCAGAGATGAATTCTAGCATGTCAACTTTTTCTTCAAAGGTTCATGAAAATGGAAAACTCTAAGAAGGTGGCCACTTACCTTAAAGATGATGAGTTGTAGCAGTGGTCCTCCTCAGTTGCATTTAAGTTCTCCTTACCCAAACAACTTGACTTTTGACCATGAGGATCTCAATCTATCTCCCTGAATGATCTTATGACTTATCCATAGAGATGTCGAGGTTCTTGCTACAGGGGTTAGTCCAAAAGTGAAACCAAGTTCCATGCAAGTATGTATTCATTAACACCATGTCATGTTTGATTAAGGTAGTCTCTTTTAATCTAAGCACCATGCTTAATTTAAAAAGATTATGGAGGTATGATCATTCTTACGATCAGTACACCCAAACCAAGGCATGCTAGCATAGAAAAAGGAGGCATGATAGAATAAATAAGATTCATTCTACTAGAGACAAAAGAATGAGTGGTGAAGACAAGAGGCATTTTTTATTTTATTTTAGAGGGTTGAAGACTAAAGTAAGAGGAATGCACTTAACAAGAGGAAGGGAAAGTGACAAACCAGTCAAGAAGTATGGCTCAGCATAGTGGAGGTTGACTGGGGGGCTGAGGGGTCCGTGGTGCGGTCGGCCGACCCCACCTTGGAGGCTCCAGCCACTTTGGTTCTTTCCTTGTGTATTATTCTTACCTCTAATGATGTGTTCCTGCACTGATACTTTTTACTCGGGATGTCCTTAGACGCCCAAATGTGTTCAAGGGAGTCAAATGATCCCCCCACACTTGGTGTAAGGTGTGCCCTGAGTTATGGAAACCAAGACAACATCAAATGCAGGGGTTCTACTGGTGGCAGCACACCAGCAGAACCACAAGTCTTACTACCCTACTCAAGTTAGGCACACAAGTTTCATGATGTTAAATTGAAGCCAACTTGTGGGGGCCTAACTGTAAGAATTTATACCGCTACGAGATTTGGAGAACTTATGATAAACAAAAGCATCTACAACCTCTCTTGCAAAGATTTTGGACACAAGAAGAGTGAATGGGTTATAGATCTCTTGTTGGGTAGTGGTCGAGAGAAAGATTGAGTCGAGAGATTTCACAAATGAGCAAGGACTTGACGAGAGGATCAAAGGATAACGTCCATGCTTATTGATGAAATTCTCCATCTCAAGGAGTGGGTGAGCAATTTTCTTCTCATGACATTCCAAATCCTCCTCAAGACTTGGACATGTCATGATTGTTTGTGAAATCATCTTAAGCTCACCCCTTGGATCAAGAACAGATTTGGACTCTACCCCTATGTTGAGAGGCTATGAAGACCAAACAGGTAGATACTTGTCACCTATTCTATGACCAAGCTTCTTATTTCTAATGTCCTCCAAGATTCATATGATTGGCTTTCCAATGAATGTGAGATGAAAGGAAAGTCCAGAAAGGTTAAAGATTTGAAAATCTAGGGAGATCTTTAGATCATCAATCACTACAGGTACGCCTTGAAGGACTCCTAAACAATCATGGACTTGACCATTTGGGAGCCTAAGGTGTTTTTGGGATTGTAGCAAGTGATTCTTTGATGAACTTTGAACATGGAAATGAGGAATGATGTTTATCCCAAGGCTTGAATCATAGCAAATTTCACTATAAATGCTCATGACTTGACAAGATATTCTCCTTACATGAGTGGGCATCTTACTGATTTCATGAGAACCTTTGGTCTCCTCTAATCATTCTTAACTTACAACAGTGGATGGATTCTCCAACTGTTGTTTCTCTTCTTGGTTAGATTTATCGGCCTAATGACTCTCATGCCTTGGGTGTCTTAATGAATCCCCGAAGTCAATGACCAGATCATCATAAGACTTTGAAAGAAGGGCACAACTGGATTTATCGGGATCAGGTCGAGTTTAAAGATGGGTTCAAAGGATATGGCGGATGTCGTCATAGACGGGGAGAAGATATATTTTCTTCTAAGCATTTTGGCTCACCTTCTATGGGCACAGCCAGCATTCCTTTTGGAGGTTCATCCAAGATTCTCGATATTTTCCTATGTGCCACTTGAGAATTCGAGGCGTCAGATGGTGCTAATTTGGGAAATTTTTGAAGAGATCCTTTCTTGAAAGGTTTTGAATGAAGTTTCTTAGAAGGTCTCCTTTGGATAGGATAATTGTAGGCATTCCCAAAACCAGCAAGGATCAGATAGGAGATTAGCCTCGAAATCGAAGGAGCAGTTTATAGGACAAATTTCTTTCTCCTCCGATGTTTGTGGTATTTGTGGTTCAGGGTCGATGGCGGAATCTTTGGATGAGACTGATTTTGATTCGGCTATCGGGATTTCTTTTTGCTCAAGGATTAATTCCATTTCTTCCTTAGGTGGTTCATTATACCCTTGGGTGTGGGCAGTGTTTTCAAGGATTTTAGCAAGAAGTTTCTTCCATTCACCAACGGTACAACGAAGGAATGCTCCTCTAGAAGATATGTCAAGGAATTGTGCGGCATCTTTGCTAAGACAAGGTAAAAATGTTGTAATAGTGCTGGCTCGGTTATAGCAAGATCAGGACCAAGGGATACTAGATCTGTGAAACGGGCCCATGCCACACCTAGAGTGTCCTTCTCCTTTTGTTTGAAGGCTAAGATCTCTCTTCAAAGATGAACAACACGAGAGACAGGGAAGAAAGCTAAGCAGAATTTAGATTGAAGGCTTTCCCACTCTCCATGTGCACTCTCTATGTGTCAAGCATAGCAATGTTTAGCTACTCCCATCAAAGAGAACGGGAATAACTTCCATTTCAATGTATCTCGTGTCATGCCTTCAATTTGAAGACATGAACACAATTGCTCAAGATCACGTAAGTGAGTGTAGGGGTTTTCATCTTCTTCCCTAGCAAATGATTGTTCCTGAACCTTAGCTATGAAACTAGGGCGAAGCTCATAGCTAAGCGAAGGAATAGGATGGGATGATGGTGGTGGCTCCAAACTAGTGCCCTTTGGAGCAGCAAGATGAGAGATGGTTGATTGGTTCATGGTGTGGAAAGGATAAAGATAAAAGAAAGATAAAATAAGGATAACTCGGATGACTCGATTCTAGTTAAGACAGCTACCGTTCCCCGGCAACGGCGCCAAAAAGCTTGTTGACACCAGAAGTGGCAAACGGATATACCGCAAGCGTACGGTAGTCAATGTAGCCTTCACCGGGAGTATTCCAGGTATCGTATTTTTCCATGGGGAACTGTGAAGTGTTCTAACTAGGTTCAAGATGTCCAGTGATAAGACAAAGGATCTATGATAACTGGGTAGAGAGGTTCTTATGTAGAAAAGATATCTCGTCTTGGTGTGTCAAAAATGATGGAATGTAGTGCTCCTCTATTTGATAGAATCTCTCTCTATTTTATTTGAGACATGGCTAGCATTTTTTTCATTTTTTTACCAAGCAATGGACCTTCATGTGTCCATATATTTTTTTCTTTTCTTTTGCATAGCCTTTATGTCTCATCTACTAAGTCATACTTAGAGAGATATTCTAAAACTTTAAAACATGGAGCATCTATATGGTGGAAATAGATGGCATGTTTTTACATACTTCTAGTGTAGAAGCAGCATGGGTATATGTGTGTGTACGTGATCTTGATCTTGGGAATATGACAAAATTCTCAACAAGGGTCAACAAGGTTTGACCAAACTCAACACAAGTACAAGCAGCATATGTAGAAGGTTTTAAACATGTAAGATCATCATATGGCTTTGGTAGGAATTTCTCACCATTGAGGAGTATGTGACACTATGGTTTTATGACATTTTATCAAAAGTAAGATCTCCAAGCACTTTGAATAGAAAAGGTAGGATTTCTAAGCCAGAACTATATCATAGTTCACAACAACTTAGTCAATATGAATTTCCTATCAAGATATTTTCCCACTAGCATAAGTGTATGTGGATGGAACAAAATTTATGTAAGCTGATATCTCAAGAGTGTCATAAGCTTGTTACTTTTGAAAATTTTAATCCAGGAGTGATTTTAGTTCATTTTAGGTTCTATAAAATCATATCAACATATCACATATGTACCAAAAAGAGAAGAGGAAGTGTCAAACCAGCGTTTTGAAGTGAAGTACCGATAGTGGAGGCTGACAGGTGGAACCAGGGCCCCATGGTGGGGTTGGCCGACCCCACTAGGAGGTGCCTGGCCCTCCTAGGTGTGTCTCCTCTTTGTCCTCTATGCACACACCAAAATTGAGCTTAATTGGCCATTTTTGGTACGTCGGATGATGCCCATATGGTGGCCAAATAGGCTCAAATTGTGTGTAACATCTTATTCTTCACTTCGTAGGGGACTGGAACCTCCCCCAAGCTTGGTCTTTTGAGTGTCCTTCTTGCAGCTTGTTACATCTTCTTGGACACCTACTTGAGTACATCAGCATTCCTGCAATAAGAGAGAGCAAACACAATCTTGGAAGCAAGGGATTAGCATTGGTGGTTAGCCTTCGTGTTTACTACTCTTGCTAAGCATGGTTGCCACACCATGAGGATTATTGTTGGTTGTTACACTCCACAAAATACTTCTATGGGATGTAAAAAATCTTAACAAATGTTTTAGGCAACTCATGAGAGATCAAAACAATCTTGGCAAAGGGAAACCAAAAGATGCCAAATAGTTTTGATCTTTTCACTTATGAACTTGAGAAAAAACAAGCACTTCAAAATTGAGAGAGGAGAATGGCTCAAGAGCAAGATAAAACTCCAAGGAATTGGTTCAAAGAAAATGAGTTATATAGCATGCCCTTTCATTGCCTTAAGGAGAGATGTGGTGGAGGTTCATAGGGGGGTCGGCTGACCCCCCTCTTCCTGCTTGCTCCCACAAACTTCTAGTGCACAATCACTTTTGGTGGAAGACAAGGCCACATAATGAAGTGTGCAAAGAAAAGGGGAAGGATTAGGGGTCGGCCGACCAGGGTGCCACCACCTATCACTTCGAAACTTCCACTATGCTAACTTTAGCAATTTTGTGATACAGAAAAAATAAGTGGTACAATTTAAGGTCGGGCAAACCCTCCTTGTTACCCCCAAACTCTCAAAATTTGGTGAAAGATTTTCTCGAAGATTTATGCAGGAATGGAGGTTATGTTCTTGCAAATTCAAACATGGAGATCCAAAATGAAGAGGCAAAGTAAGAGAGTAATAGAGAAATCAAATGTGGGTCCATACCGAGACTTTCTCCATTGACTCAAATCCAATAGACTGGGGTTGAAAGATTTCACTTGCTCTTCCTTTGTAAATCATGGCATTATGTTTGGATCTTTTACTCCATTGTTTTTTTTGCTTGATTTGTCTCCAAGAATGATCTCATGACTTACCCATCAAAATTTTAGAGGTTTTCCTGCAGGGGTTCGACCAACTATACAACCAAATTCTATACAAGTATATTTTGATTCGATAATCAAACTTGACACCATGTCTTGTTTGATTAAGGCAGACTATTTAACCTAAGCACCATGCTTAATTTAAAAAGTCTATGGAAGCACCTCTAGCCAGTACAACCAAACCAAAGCATACTTATAACATAATGAGGAAGCATGAATGAACGAGATTCATTAATCGAGACAAGAATGTCAATGGTGAAGCAAAGGACCAATCTTCTCTTTTTTTTTAATTTTATTATGCAGATGGGGTCGGTGAAATGCATTCAATTAAACATGCTATGGTTTTGGGAAGGGAAATTGAATTAAACGATGGGTATACATGAATCTCTTGGCTTAACAAAATGAAGCACTAGAGACATGATGATTTAAGCAAACATGCAGTGGTATAAAATAATGAAAAAGTGTGCAAGGATAATGCTGGGTTACCTCTTAGCAGGGTCTCACTTACCTCGAATTGATTCCATCATTACCCACAATTTGAGACAGAATTGTGAGTGTTTTCGCTCCATCACATGATGGTTGAGTTTGCTTTCGGACGGCGACCATCTCTTTATATCTGCACAGGGTTAGAATAATGTATACATATACGCACCTGTGAGATGATAGGGATGAACTGTTGATTGTTCATGAATGATCAGACACCCTGGGCTCTTTTGCTGATTTTTTTTCTTGTGGAAAGAAAATACTGGAAGGTCGAGACGGTTGATGTCCTATTTATTCCACACTCAACAGAACAAGGGTAATCCCACATAGCTAGTGGTAATATAGATTAGTAGAGATCAAAGTTAGTATCAAAATCTTTTGCCAATTGCTTCCCTGGTAACGGCGTCAGAAATGCTTGTTGGTATTTATTATGCTCATGTAGAATATGCCGCAAGCGCAAAGAAATACCGTTGTAGCATTTCACTCAGGAGTATTCCAGGGTATCATATTTATCCTCAGGGAAGTAATGGTTAAAGAATATGATAGCTAACCAAGATAATCTAATAACTAATATACCAGCTAAACTAGAGTGGGGGTAAATGATATGTCACAGAACCGACCAATTTATACAAGCACAAGTACGACGATCACCAATTTAGTACCAATCAAGTCACACTTGAGCCAATATAAACCCAGTAGTCTGGAAATCTCGAAGGATTTCAAACATTTTAAACAGAACATACTCCAAGGATCTTACAAATTCAGCAACACCCATCAAATGATACATAAGTTCGCAACCGAATTAAAACATCAGAGTACAACGTAGTCTTTTACATAAATGTAACAGTAGTGGAAGTCAACATAGTTTTGAAACAACGTAGTTCACATACGAGTACCACCAGCTGACCATGTCACAGCATCTTACAAAAGCTAAAGATGGATAACGACCTTGCCCCAGGTCTAATCTTCTTCGCCCGCAGGGGTGAAGCAGTTCTTGCAATAAGCATAGTAGACCACTCCTTCTGCAACAATGGGAATAAAACCCTGAGTACTCAATTGTACTCAGCTAGACTTATCCGACAGGAAGTAAATAAAAAGATTCTCAAGGATATGCAGGCTTATTTGGTGGAGCTCAGAGGTTAGTAACATTTTGCATAAAAAGCATTACTACAGTAGTTCCTTAACTTATAAATATTAGATATGGTTTAGCTTCAATTTCAGTTAAGCTATTAAACTATGGTTTGCAGCTATACTAAACAATCACTTGATATTATAGCAAACAATACAACTATATGATTTCCGATATCCATAGATATCAACCTCATCTCACCATAATCAATATGTTCAAGTTGTTAGCCTCTACCTCACCAGAAGATCAGTTCAGTTTCTCACTAACCAGGAGAGATGGTGATTCGAATCGATTGTACCAGTTGGCAAACATGCCAATCACAAACCCTGTTAGCCTGATCAGTGGCTTCTTGGGTCATCGTTAGATCTTTCTGAGTTATATTATATCGCGAGCTTGGCGGGGGGCATATTCTCGGAGACAAACCCACTCACAGGAAGTGCAGGTCCCTGACCTGACTATGGCAAAATGGTGTCTCCGCACATCCTTCCTACCTCCAGAATATGTCTATCCATGTCACACCAATTCTCGGCTCAGAAGAAACTACTCGGCTTCGCGGTCAGAACGACTTATCAGGCCAGCTATGCGACGACGTCCTTCAATCTCAACTGATGTCTGGTGGCCTCAGTCCTAGTCGGCCGCAAGCAGCACCGAAGACAGTATGACCTCAACCATGTCATGCGGCTGCCCGCTACCTAGCCTTGATTCTCTCATTATCATTGTGGCATGGTGGCACATATAGTCAACCATGTGGAATCCATCCCCATCATCATTAGTCACCACCTATGCTCGTGAAGGACAGGAAATCCCTCGAGTTCTACCGGTCTAAGCATGGCTAAGCATAAGATCGAACCCATCCCTTGTCTAGTAATATTTCCAGGATAGTAGACAAGTGGACAAGGTATAAATGCAGCAACGGTATCAATTCAACTCCTATACTTAAGTGCACAACCATACAATTTAAGAAAGACCAGTGCATTTATATAAAAAGAGATAGGTGGAGGCTTAGGGATACTCCAAGGCTTGTCTTTCATGAAGTTAGATGGCTGGTGGTCAGTGCACTCCGGCAGTTCAGTTTCCTCCTCGGCCTCGAGAGCTTCCGGCACCTCGATCTCCGGGGGTACTCCTTCCTCCGGCGGATTGAATTGCAGCAGTGTAACTCCTCCCGGCGATCCTGTATGCATGATATGCATATATGAGAACTGAGAATGCACATGGAATGCAATATAGAGATTGCACAACTTGAGTCATGAGATGCATTAGACAACATGTGAGCATCCAAATAATTTATCAAATATTTACTGAGTATGTGCATATTTCTTATCTAAACAACAACACATACTCATCCCTTCTTAAGCAAGCTATAGAACAATTTCTCGTCTTGCGTAAGAGGTCTACAACGTGCACTAACAATTAATTTGAATCAAACTTCTCTACCACACCCACCTTTTAACTAATAACCGCGAATAAAACATATAAGCAAAGGCATTTGACCTAGCTACCCTACACATGAACAAGATCAACCCCAAATTGCCCAGCAAGGATTACCAAGCTGGAGCATCACAGAAATGCATGAAAACATCTTCTAACAACTCATTAATCGATTAAAAGCAATTAATTTAACCCTAGCTTATAACAGGACCCTTTATTTGCTCTGCCCAGAAAATTTTAGAAACATTACAGTAGATAGCACACCCTCATATTAGGGTACTGAAAAAATTTCAAGTCATTTAGACAGATATAACATGCTACACAATAATGACAAGAAGACTGCCATTTAAGCAATAGAAAATACTTACTACAGTAAAAAGTATCAAACAACAGATTTCCCATTTTTCTTAGCTTCTTTATCACAGAACAAGTCTCAAGAAAAATATTCATAGCCATTACTTATTTCCATCAAACATGGTGAATTTAGCAAGAGTATAGCATGAAAGGCATGTTACACATGACATCGTATAAATAAACAGTAACCAACCAGCAAACATATTTTTTCCAGATCCTACAACTCTAAACAAGATTAATGCAAGTGGAATCACATTTTTAGCATATTCCTATAATTAGTTATGCTTTTATCAATTTACAAGCATATAACAAATTAATTATAACCGCACAGAAAAGTTACCCCAAAGTCATATTTCATATTTTTTCTGTATAGAGCTCAGAAATACAAACCCAACAAAATTTGGTTCACCTCATTTGGATACTTCTAGCTCCAGATATGATTTTTGGAAGATTTTACCAATTTTCTGAAAATTTATTTTCTTAATTCCTTTAAAACGAAACCGGACCTAAATGCTACACACACCCGGTTCAGTGCACCAGAAGCGCACCAGAGCAACGGATCGGTGGGCTCCCCGGTCAAACCGGTCCCACGCGTCAGAGAGAGAGGGAGAGCCGCCGGCGCTGACCGGCGATATCTCGCCGACGGCGAGGTCACCGGCGACATCGAGGGCACCTATATGTTCCTGGGAACGAGACGAACTCGATGAGCTAACTCCCGAGACCTAACTATCACCGGAGCAAGCTCAACGGCGGCAATGGTGGACGGCGGAGCTCCGGCGAGCGCGCGCCAGCCGCTACCGGCCTTCACCGGCGAAGCTAAGCCTTGTTCCGAGAACACTAGATCCAAACTGAAGCTACGTGCACGAAGAATCGGACTATGGAGCTCGGACGCGCACCAACCGCACGCGCATGGCGGCACGGCGGCGAGCAGAGCCACGGCGAGGCCGTGTTTCGACGAGCCTACAAGACGAATGGCCCAACCAACTCCTCAGACCTAAACCACGACCCAAGAAGACCTAGAGACAAAGCAAAACGGGGACGAACGGCTACGGGAAGGCGCTGGTCATCGCGAGCAGAGAGCTCGGCGGCGTTCTGGCAATGGCGCGGCGGCGAGGAGCTCGCTACGGCTATACCTTCGGTCGCCTTGTCCTGGAAAGGGGTCGAGGATGTAGAGCAGAGAGTGGCGAAGCTATGGTGGAGGTGGAGCGGTCGGAGATGGTGCGGTGGCGGCGGATTTCACCGCGGCATCGCCTCGGCGGCCATGGCGACGGCGGAGCAGAGGAGAGGGAGAAACGAGAGAACGAGAGAGGGAGAGAGTGAATGGAGCGGCCAGGGGACAGGGTGGAGTGTTGCCTTCGGCTTTGCAGGGCGACGGCAGGCAGACGCCAGCGTACGGCGCCACCTGGCGACGATTTGCTGCGGCGGCCACGTCGGCCCCTCACCGATTCAAACTGAATCGATTTCGATTCAGTTCCAAAATACCGACTGAAACCCGATTTTGATCGAGCCATAACTCGCGATCTAGGGCGTTTCAGCGAGAACTTCACTAATATGGGTCAAAGAGCTACACGAGTAGTCCAAACCATATTAGAACAACTTCAACTAAAACGGCTTGGTTTAAGAGATATGGATCGAATAACACAAGGTACTTTGAAACTGTTTTCAGCTTTAGACTTAGCAAATTTCAGCAACTCTAAAACAGCCCCAAATCTACACAATTTCACAATTTTGACCACCTTACTCCCATTTTCATGAGTTGATCCAAAAATAAAGTTTGCTGATTATAAAATTCTACACAACTTTGATTAAGGGTGCTCTGACATGCAAAGTCTCTAAATTAACTTGCTTGTTTGGTCAAACAAAATAGGTTTAGGAGGGCTTTCTAGTCAACTATGAGCTAGAGGGGTATTTTGGGGATTTCACCAACATGAACATTGTTCCAAATGTTAACCCAAACATGTTTAAGGCATTTAGAATAGTAAACAAGCATCAAATTTGCATGCTAACACATCTATGGCATTGTAAGCATATAAGCAAACATATAGCATATAAAGGAATGTAATTCAAATCAAATGGTGATGATGCATGAAATGACATGATCAATGCTTGATGTCATGCAAATGTAATTGTGAAAATAGTAACTAACACTAGGGTGTTACAGCCCTTCCCCCTTAAAAGAATCTCGTCCCCGAGATTAGAGTTAATTACCATTGTTTATAGAAAGAAGGATAAACTTCCTTGAGATAATCTTCACTTTCCCAAGTCGCATCCCAGTCACTTTGGTTATTCCAAACCACCTTGTAGAACATGACCACTCGGCTGCGAGTGACTCTTTCCTTGTAATCTACCACTTGTATAGGCTTCTCTTCATATGTCAAATCTGATTTTAACTTGATATCACCAAGATCCACTTGTTCTTCCGGTACTCGCAAACATTTCTTGAGTCGCGATACATGAAAGACATTGAAAATAGTGGACATGTGTGGTGGCAACCGTAACTTGTATGCCACTTTCCCACTTCTTTCCAAAATTTGAAAAGGACCCACAAACCTTGGAGCTAACTTTCGTTTCACCCCGAAACGTTGTACGCCCTTCATGGGTGACACCTTCAAGTACACATAGTCACCAACTTGAAATTCCAACAGTCTTCGACGCTTGTCCACATAACTCTTTTGGCGAGTTTGTGCAGCTTTGAGATGCTGCTGAATGGTATACACTCGTTCTTCGGCATCTTTCACAAAGTCAATTTCGTACTACCTCCTTTCTCCTGGTTCAACCCAGTTAAGAGGAGTTCTACATTTGCGTCCATACAAAGCTTCAAAAGGAGCCATCTGAATACTCTCTTGATAGCTATTGTTGTATGAGAACTCTGCTAATGGTAACCATTCTTCCCATGAACCTTTGGACAAAATGACACAGGCTCTCAACATATCTTCCAATATCTGGTTTAATCTTTCAGTCTGACCCGAAGTCTGAGGATGATAAGCTGAACTGCGAACCAAATTGGTTCCCAAACACTTGTGTAGATGCTCCCAGAAGCGTGCAATAAACTGCGGGCCTCTGTCGTAAACTATCGTCCTCGTCACACCGTGTAACCGAAGTATCTGTGCAAAGTAGAGCTGTGCCAGCTGATGAGGACGATCCGTAGTTCGAACTAGTAAGAAATGTGCAATCTTAGTCAGTCGATCTACAATCACCCAAATAGAATCATGGCCTTTTTGCGTTAAGGGTAAGCCCGTTATGAGGTCCATGGTTATCTCATCCCACTTCCAGCCAGGAACTGGTAAAGGTTGTAATAAACCGGCTGGCTTAAGGTGAATAGCTTTCACACGACAGCAGGTATCACACCTAGCCACATAAGCTGCAATTTCTTTCTTCATTTTTGTCCACCAAAATCTAGGCTTCAAGTCTTGATACATTTTACTGCTACCAGGATGAATAGATAACTTGGAAAGATGAGCCTCATCCATAATCTGATTCCTCAGCTCACGATCTTTTGGTACTACTAATCGGTCTTTGAACCATAATATACCTTTTTCATCTACCCGGAAGTGAAGTGTTTCTTGCTCTTGCATCTTTCTCTTGATGTGATATATACCCGGATCTGTTTTCTGACCTTCAATAATTCTACTTTCCAAAGTACAACTGAGAGTAATATTATTCAATACCACTGGATGCATAAGATTAAACCCATCTGCTAGCAACTGCTGCAATGCATTGCAATGAGACTTTTGACTCAAAGCATCAGCAACTACATTAGCCTTGCCCGGATGGTAATGTACCTCCAAATCATAATCTTTGATCAACTCCATACACCTTCTTTGCCTCATGTTCAACTCAGGTTGAGTAAAAATGTACTTAAGACTCTTGTGATCAGAATAGATATGACATTTATGGCCCATCAAGTAGTGACGCCAAATCTTCAGTGCGTGTACTACTGCAGCAAGCTCCAAATCATGGGTAGGATAATTCTGCTCGTGTTTTCTCAATTGATGCGAGGCATAAGCAATGACTCGGCCTTCTTGCATGAGCACACAACCTAACCCAGTGCCACAGGCATCACAATACACATCAAAAGGCTTCTCAATATCAGGTTGTGCAAGAACTGGAGCAGTGGTCAGCAACGTCCGCAAGGTGCGAAAAGCTGCTTCACACTCCTCACTCCACACAAACTTGGTATCTTTATGCAACAATTTGGTCATAGGTTGAGCTATCTTGGAAAAATCTTGAATGAAACAACGATAATACCCAGCTAACCCCAAGAAACTACGAACCTCTGACACATTGGTGGGCGATTTCCAATCCAACACCTGCTGAACATTTGAGGGATCTATAGAAATACCCTCAGCAGACAAGATATGGCCCAGAAAAGGTACTTTGGTTAGCCAAAACTCACACTTGCTAAACTTAGCATATAGTTTCATGCTCTCTGAGTCTAGTCAAAACTATCCTCAAATGTTCAACATGATCCTCCATGTTTTCAGAATAAATCAGAATGTCATCAATAAAGACTACCACAAACTTATCCAACTCTAGTATGAACACTGAATTCATTAAGTACATGAAATGTGCAGGAGCATTGGTTAACCCAAAAGACATAACCAAATACTCGTACAGTCCATACCGAGTGGAGAAAGCCGTCTTGAGAATATCTTGTGGCCTAATCTTAATTTGATGATACCCAGATCTCAGATCAATCTTGGAGAAAACCTTAGCCTTGGACAATTGATCAAACAAGATATCAATACGAGGTATAGGATACTTGTTCTTAATCGTCACAGCATTAAGTGGCCTGTAGTCCACACACATACACAAAGTTTCATCTTCCTTCTTCACAAAGATAGCAGGACAGCCCCACGGAGAAGAACTAGGGCGAATGAACCCCTTGTCCAATAACTCTTGGAGTTGTTTCTTAAGCTCAGCTAACTCATGTGGTGGCATTCTGTATGGCCTCCGAGAGATAGGTGCTGTTCCGGGAATAAGTTCTATCGCAAACTCCACATCCCGGTCAGGAGGAAGTCCAGGAAGATCGTCTGGAAAGACATCAGGAAATTCACACACTACAGGGATATCATGAAGGGTTGCAACCCCAACCGCAAAACAGAGACTAAAAAGATCTCCCCTATGGGGCAAATAAACCTGAAAGGTGCCTTCACCCTGTGGTTCCCTCAATGTCAACATTCGGTTGGGAATATTTATAACCACATCCCACTGCTTCATCCAACACACCCCCAGAATAACATCCAGCCCTAACCCAGGCAACACAATGAGGCTGCTGACAAATACCCTGCCACCAATCTCAATGGCCACACTTTCGACACACTGACGAGTACAAATTTCAGCCCCAGCTGAAGTTATCCGGAAACTACAGTTCAATTCAACAATTGGAAATGCATGCTTTTGTGCAAATACTTGACTCACAAAAGAATGTGATGATCCTGAGTTGAATAATACAATAGCAGGATGTTGATTTACAGAAAACATACCCGCAGTGACTGGTTCACCTTCCGAAATTTCTTCAGCTGCAGTGTGGTGCACACGGCTCTGCCTTGGTTGAGGACAATAGCGAGCGAGATGCCCCTGTTGACCACAATTAAAACACGGCCCCAAACCTTGGTTGGTTTTTACCTGAACAGTATTGCCTGGAGGAGCATTGTTCTTGTTCAAAGGTATAGTGAAACCCTTCTTGTAGCGTTGTGGTGCTGGCTGCTGCTTCTTTGGAGGAGGCCTGAACTTTGCTCCAGGAACAGCTGGACGATAAGCAGGGCGATTTGCCACAGCACGACCTGCTGCTGGAGTCCTTGGCTGAGAAGAGCCTCCTTCCAAAGGCCTCTTGCCTCCCTTGGAAGCAGTGTGCAGATTGTTCTATTTCTCTTGAATGAAAGCATCACTGATAAACTCGTTGAAAGTTGTACGAGTGTTGTTAGCCAAAGTCTTCATGAGCTTGGTGCTAAGGCCTCTCTTGAAAGTTTCAATCTTCTTTTCATCAGTGTGCCACCATCCAAGGAGCATACCTTGACAGATTGTTGAAAGTATGATGGTACTGAGTAAGGGTCTTGGTACCCTGGGCAAGCTGCATGAACTCATTAACCTTCATCTTGATCAACCCAGCGGGAATGAAATGACCCCTGAAATCCTTAGTGAACTGCTCCCATGTGATATTAGCAACCACAGGATAGGCGGTCTTGCGATTTGCCCACCACATCCCTGCGGGTCCTTGCAGCAAGAGAGCAGCAAAACTAGCCCTCATGGTTTCGGTCAACCTCAGCACTAAGAATGACTGCTCGATTGTGTTCAACCACTCATCTTCCTCCAATGGTTCAACAGCCTGCTTGAACACTGGTGGCTTGGTGTCCAAGAAGTCCTTGTAATCACTGTACTGGCCTTCATCATTTCCACGACGCCCACCTCGGTTGCGATTGTTGTTACTGTTGTTGTTGGCAACCATCTGCTGCAGAATAGCCTGCTGAGTATCCAGGAACTGAGCAAACATCTACTCTTGCGTGCGTGGTGGAGGCGGCGATAACTCCTCATCCTCGCGCTCATTCCCACCACCACTACCCGACCCATGGCAGGGTGTTAACCGGCATCTGCAGTAAGTACAACAACCATTGTCAGGTGTTAGTTATGCAGACGATAACCGAAAAATCATGCCCAGAGGATATCAATGATTATTTTTGATAACATACAAATGACACAATAATTTAACAACCATCTCACAACCACACAATAACAAGGTGCAACAAAGAAAAATTCTTCGCAAACCGCACGATGATCATTACTTAATTAAAAGTCTGATGGTTCAAGCCTTGAACATACAAGGTTTAAACATTACAAATCCAACCCAACCATTTAGGGTACATCAAAGTATTTCATTACAAAAGAGTGCCAACATGGCAAGTGCACTAGAAAGAGCTACTCATCGTGGTCACTGTCCATACCGGACACATTCCCACCAAAGTCATCACTCTCGTCGATAGGCACTATCTCCTTAGGGTCTTCTTCTTCCCCTTCCGAACTTGCCTCACCATCATCAGCTGCTACCAAGATCTCAGGACCGATCTTTGCTGCACCTGGATGGTGAAACGGATCAACACGGTTGTTCAGACGATGAACATCCTGTTGCAGCTCCCAGACCTGCTGCTGACTCGCACGCAACTCGCACAAAAACTCATCTCGCTGACGTGCCAGGTTCATATTGTGATTACCAAGCTGATGACGAAGGTCCGCATTCAGCCTCTCAAGCTTAGTAACACGGCGATCAGCTGCCATCAAAGCACCAGTGCATCGTAGCAACTCATTGCGACAGGTGGTACGAGCTGCCACCTGATCGTCTGCGCTGCGACGAGCAATGCGTGCAAACTCTTCCGCTTCCAGCCTCTTCTCAACAGCATCATGCAGGGCATCAATACACTGCATCCAACCATCCCTAGTGGCAAAGTGCATCTTCAGGATAGCAAACATAGCACTCATAGGAGCCCCAGTGCTATCAGCACGCTCATCTCTGCCTTGCACCAAAGGAGCTTGGCTAGACTGAGTCCACTCATCCTGTGAAGCATCTGCCCTTGGGAACACATTGGCTGGCCCCAAATCAGCCCTCTTGTTGAACCTGGTGCAAATCTCCATCAACATCTCGAAGGCTACAAACTGGGCACCACCCCATGGCGTCTTCATGTCTACCTCGACTTTGAGCTCGGGAAAAGACCAATCCCCTTCAAGAGCAGGAATTGCCACCCAAACATCAAACCAAGGCTGCACCATGGTCTCTGCTGGCTTCCAGAAATACAGTGGCGGCTCCAGATACCCCACTGACTCCAACAACCTCCATAGCACAGTGGGTGTGCCAAACTGCTCCAGAAACTGACCACTCTGCGGCGCACCTTCAGCAGCCATCTGGTACAATGCAATATCTTGCAGCATTAGAATAAGACAGGATAGTACCAATTTATTACAGGGAAGGGAACAATACAGAAATTTTAAATTAATTTCATGATCATGATGCATGCATGTGCCAACGACCTCACACATTATCATTTAATTAACTAACGTTATAGTCGGTGGCATACCACGTGCTCTCATATACGTAACTGGTCATACTATACGTTTTGCGTGGTTAGTGTACCTGCAGAAGATTCATTTCAGATCATTCCCCAATGTATGCATGGCAATAAGAAGCACTTTTGCCGAAAATGCTCCCATGAGCACTTGCGACCCCAAAAGTAATTACTCCCCAATACTTCCATAAGTACACATATGAACCACATGTACTCACTTCAGTAACTATAAGCACTCCCCATAGGACCGACGGTTGTTCGATCGTACACTCATATCTCACCTTACCTCATCCGAAGTGGCCGGTATAAATCATCAGCCCAAGAAGCAATAAGAAGCCGCAATGTCACATATATCCGTGCAATAAAACCAAATGAACCGCAAATGGAAACATGATGCAATTCCCCAGTTAGTACCTACATAAGCCACCTAATTACCACATATATATATAGGGTTATAGGACTTGGTCACTTGGTACTCATAATTTTTGCAAACACTCGGTTTAAATCACCTACACCCAACTAATGATTGTCAAATAATTTTCAAAACTCCAAAACCATTTTTGTTTTCAAATAGTCAAGTGATGGTGTATGCTGAATTATGCTCTAGTACCAGCTGTCACAGAACCGACCAATTTATGCGAGCACAAGTACGACGATCGCCAATTTAGTAGCAATCAAGTCACACTTGAGCCAATATAAACCCGGTAGTCCGGAAATCTCAAAGGATTTCAAACATTTTAAACAGAACATACCCCAAGGATCTTACAAATTCAGCAACACCCATCAAATGATACATAAGTTCATAACCGAATTAAAACATCAGAGTACAACATAGTCTTTTACATAAATGTAACAGTAGCGGAAGTCAACATAGTTTTGAAACAACATAGTTCACATACGAGTACCACCAGCTGACCATGTCACAGCATCTTACAAAAGCTAAAGATGGATAACGACCTTGCCCTAGGTCTAATCTTCTTCGCCCGCAGGGGTGAAACAGTTCTTGCAATAAGCATAGTAGACCACTCCTTCTGCAACAATGGGAATAAAACCCTGAGTACTCAATTGTACTCAGCTAGACTTACCCGACTAGGAAGTAAATAAAAAGACTCTCAAGGATATGCAGGCTTATTTGGTGGAGCTCAGAGGATAGCAACATTTTGCATAAAAAGCATTACTACAATAGTTCCTTAACTTATAAATTTTAGATATGGTTTAGCTTCAATTTTAGTTAAGCTATTAAGCTAAGGTTGCAGCTATACTAAACAATCACTTAATATTATAGCAAACAATACAACCATATGATTTCCAATATCCACAGATATCAACCTCATCTCACCATAATCAATATGTTCAAGTTGTTAGCCTCTACCTCACCAGAAGATCAGTTTAGTTTCTCACTAAACAGGAGAGATGGCGATTCGAATCGATTGTACCAACTGGCAAACATGCCAATCACAAACCCTGTCAGCCTGATCATTGGCTTCTTGGGTCACCGTTAGATCTTTCTGAGTCATATTATATCACGAGCTTGGCGGGGGCCATATTCTCGGAGACAAACCCACTCACAGGAAGTGCAGGTCCCTAACCTGACTATGGCAAAATGATGTCTCCGCACATCCTTCCTACCTCCAGAATATGTCTATCCATGTCACACCAATTCTCGGCTCAGAAGGAACTACTCGGCTTCGCGGTCAGAACGACTTATCTGGCCAGCTATGTGACGACGTCCTTCAATCTCGACTGATGTCTGGTGGCCTCAGTCCTAGTCGGCCGCAAGCAGCACCAAAGACAGCATGACCTCAACCATGTCATGCGGCTCCCCGCTACCTAGCCTTGATTCTCTCATTGTCATTGTGGCATGGTGGCACATATAGTCAACCATGTGGAATCCATCCCCATCATCATTAGTCACCACCTATGCTCGCGAAGGATAGGAAATCCCTCGACTTCTACCGGTCTAAGTATGGCTAAGCATAAGATCGAACCCATCATTTGGCTAGTAATAATTCCAGGATAGTAGACAAGTGGACAAGGTATAAATGCAGCAACGGTATCAATTCAACTCCTATATTTAAGTGCACAATCATACGATTTAAGAAAGATCGGTGCATTTATATAAAAAGAGATAGGTGGAGGCTTAGGGATGCTCCGGGGCTTGCCTTTCACTGAAGTTAGATGGCTGGTTGTCAGTGCACTCCAGCAGTTCAGTTTCCTCCTCGGCCTCGGGAGCTTCCTGGCACCTCGATCTCCGGGGGTACTCCTTCCTCCGGCGGATCGAATTGCAGCAGTGTAACTCCTCCCGGCGATCCTGTATGCATGATATGCATATATGAGAACTGAGAATGCACATGGAATGTAATATAGAGATGCACAACTTGAGTCATGAGATGCATTAGACAACATGTGAGCATCCAAATAATTTATCAAACATTTACTGAGTATCTGCATATTTCTTCTCTAAACAACAACACATACTCACCCTTCTTAAGCAAGCTATAGAACAATTTCTCGTCTTGCATAAAAGGTCTACAACCTGCACTAACAATTAATTTGAATCAAACTTCCCTACCACACCCACCTTTTAACTAATAACCACGAATAAAACATATAAGCAAAGACATTTGACCTAAGCTGTCCTACACATGAACAAGATCAACCCCAAAGTGCCCAGCAAGGTTACCAAGCTGGAGCATCACAGAAATGCATCAAAACATCTTCTAACAACTCATTAATTGATTAAAAGCAATTAATTTAACCCTAGCTTATAACTGGACCCTTTATTTTCTGTGCCCAGAAAATTCTAGAAAAATTAGAGTAGATAGCACACTCCCATATTAGGCTACTGACAAAATTTCAAGTGATTTAGACAGATATAACATGCTACACAAAAAATGACAAGAAGACAGCCATTTAAGCAATAGAAAATACTTACTACAGTGAAAAGTATCAAACAATAGATTTCCTATTTTTCTTAGCTTCTTTGTCATGAAACAAGTCTCAAGAAAAATATTCAAAGCCATTACTTATTCCCATCAAACATGGTTAATTTAGCAAGAGTATAGCATGAAAGGCATGTTACTCATGACATCATATAAATAATAGTAACCAACTAGCAAACATATTTTTCCTAGATCCTACTACTCTAAACAAGATTAATGCAAGTGGAATCACATTTTTAGCATATTTTTATAATTAGTTATGCTTTTATCAAGTTTACAATCACATAACAAATTAATTATAACTGCACAGAAAAGTTACCACAAAGTCATATTTCATATTTTTCCTGTATAGAGCTCAGAAATACAAACCCAACAAAATTTGGTTCACCTCATTTGGATACTTCTAGCTCCAGATATGATTTTTGGAAAATTTTACCAATTTTCTGAAAATTCATTTTCTTAATTCCTTTAAAACGAAACCAGACCTAAATGCTACACACACCCGGTTCAGTGCACCAGAAGCGCAACAGAGCAACTGACCGGTGGGCTCCCCGGTCAAACCGGTCCCACGCGTGAGAGAGAGAGGGAGAGCTGCCGGCGCTGACCGGCGATATCTCGCCGACGGCGAGGTCACCGGGGACACCGAGGGCACCTACGTGTTCCTGGGAACGAGACGAACTCGATGAGCTAACTTCCGAGACCTAACTATCACCGGAGCAAGCTCAACGACGGCAATGGCGGACGGCGGAGCTCCGGCGAGCACGCGCCAGCCGCTACCGGCCTTCACCGGCGAAGCTAAGCCTTGTTCCGAGAACACTAGATCCAAACGAAGCTATGTGCACGAAGAATCGGACTATGGAGCTTGGACGCGCACCAACCGCACGCGCATGGCGGCACTGCGGCGAGCAGAGCCACGGCGAGGCCGCGTTCCGAGGAGCCTACGAGACGAATGGCCCAACCAACTCCTCAGACCTAAACCGCGACCCAAGAAGACCTAGAGACAAAGCAAAATGGGGACGAACGGCTATGGGAAGACGCTGGTCGTCACGAGCAGAGAGCTCGGCGGCGTTTCGGCAATGGCGCGGCGGCGAGGAGCTCGCTACGGCTATACCTTCGGTCGACTTGGCCTAGAAAGGGGTCGAGGATGTAGAGCAAAGAGTGGCGAAGCTATGGTGGAGGTGGAGCGGTCAGAGATGGTGCGGTGGCGGCGGATTTCACCGCGGCATCGCCTCGGCGGCCATGGCGACGGCGGAGCAGAGGAGAGGGAGAAACGAGAGAACGAGAGAGGGAGAGAGTGAATGGAGCGGCCAGGGGACAGGGTGGAGTGTTGCCTTCGGCTTTGCAGGGCGACGGCAGGCAGACGCCAGTGTACGGCGCCACCTGGCGATGATTTGCTGCGGCGGGCACGTCGGCCCCTCACCGATTCAAACTGAATCGATTTCGATTCAGTTCCAAAATACCGACTGAAACCCGATTTTGATCGAGCCATAACTCGCGATCTAGGGCGTTTCAGCGAGAACTTCACTAATATGGGTCAAAGAGCTACACGAGTAGTCCAAACCATATTAGAACAACTTCAACTAAAACGGCTTGGTTTAAGAGATATGGATCGAATAACACAGGTACTTTGAAACTGTTTTCAGCTTTAGACTTAGCAAATTTCAGCAACTCCAAAACAGCCCCAAATCTACACAATTTCACAATTTTGACCACCTTACTCCCATTTTCATGAGTTGACCCAAAAATAAAGTTTGCTGATTATAAAATTCTACACAACTTTGATTAAGGGTGCTCTGACATGCAAAGTCTCTAAATTAACTTTCTTGTTTGGTCAAACAAAATAGGTTTAGGAGGGCTTTCTAGTCAACTATGAGCTAGAGGGGTATTTTGGGGATTTCACCAACATGAACATTGTTCCAAATGTTAACCCAAACATGTTTAAGGCATTTAGAATAGTAAACAAGCATCAAATTTGCATGCTAACACATCTATGGCATTGTAAGCATATAAGCAAACATATAGCATATAAAGGAATGTAATTCAAATCAAATGGTGATGATACATGAAATGACATGATCAATGCTTGATGTCATGCAAATGTAATTGTGAAAATAGTAACTAACACTAGGGTGTTACATGATATATATGATAAGTGTAGCGACACACAGAGGAGAAGTCCCAATGATAAAAGAGTAGGCTAGCGAGTGAGGAGGACAACGAGCGAGCATAAGGTTTCCAATTATCTATCTCTACTTGCGTGGTTCTAACTTAGCAAGATAAGTTTTATCAAGCAAGGTCAATGTTCATACACAATTGCACTTCGGGCCACTAAACCGCTTAGCAACAGAAAGGGATGAGAAGGGTACTAAGCCGCCTAGCACAAGAAGGCGTACGCTTTAAGAACTTGCCCAAACGTGGTGGGATCAAAGCCTATATAGGTCTATCACCCCTACTAGGTACCACAAACAAACCATTGGACAAGCCGCAGACACAGGCGAGCGTATAGTCTAGACACCACGTCTACATTATATCTCACTACTCTAGTCTGATATCCGGTGAAATTGATTAGAGCACCGGGTTAAGGGCGGTGAACCAATGCAAAGGTATACTACCATTATCTTACTATCAAACAACTATGACTATACTAACAACCAATACAACATAACTAGTCATGTTGCAATAAAGTAAAGTACTAAGGCAAAGTAGAGAAGATAACTATAATAATACCTCAAGTCTTACAAAGAGAGAAGGTATACTAGAACCATACCAGAACTCCTGGAAGACTAGAGCTGAAGACCAGAGGCTCACTCTAACTCCTAACAACACTAACAATACTAATAGTGCTACATCTTGAGAGAGAGAGAGTAGAGAGCTTCTCCTTGTGGTGTGTTGAATGAGAGGGAGTGAGGGGGTATTTATAGTAGAGAGGTGGAGTAGGGGCTACTCCACTGCCATGTCATCGATCCACGTGATGATGGATGAGAGCCCTTGGATTGTAACCTCCTTTAGATCAATGGTGGAGAATAATTCAGCATGTGCTTCATTAATTCAGCATGTGCTTCTTTGCATGGAGGCATGCAAATGGCGGTGGGAGGGTGGAGGACGCCCCTGGGCCACCATGGAGGGGTCGGCCAACCCCCCTATGGCAGGTGGGGCCTCCCTCCTTCTTCTAGAAGCATGGCCCACCAGTCGTAGAGTGTGGTGGAGCTTGGTTTGGCCTTGTGTTGGTCGGTTTGCTTCCTTTATGGGCCCATGGATCCATGTGAGCTGAATATGAGTCGTTGAGAGAAAACACACACTCCATCCAAGGGCGAAGAATGAATCTGGAGTTTTTCCCATGGATCATGGCCAGTTTGGGAGGCTGGTGAACCCCATAGGGGAGCGAGAGACCCCACTAGGTGGGTCCCACTGACCCATCCGTCCCCATTTCTTGTATGCCTGCATCAAATACTTCATGGACATGTGGAACTTGTTATTGGATAAAATATATTTATTATGTGCCTATGTTCCTTCCAAACCGAGGCTGTTGACGGTGTTTTGAAGGTGTAAATTTGTGTCATATCTACCGTCAATAGTCGGCCGACCTGTCAGAGTGTTCCCTCCACGTGCGCTTCGACGTGGACCCACATCCCGATTTTTCACGCAATCTCCACCGCACGTCAAAGTCGATTGGATCCAAGGGCTACGGTTCATCCCACCGGCCTATATAAGGACCCCAGACCCCCAAGGTTTCATATCAATCAATCAGATATTAGTTGATCCAGTTGTAGAGAGTAGAAACCCTAAAATCATTAGAGCTTTACTATCTAGAGCATAGCTACATAGGTTAGAAGTAGAAGGAGGCAAGTTCTACTTGAGTTCCGGATCTTGTCAGGAGTTGGAGGCTTCCCGAAGCCATTTTAAGCTCTCTCTTAGTGCTTGAGATAAAGTTGATTGACATTGTTCTACTATTGATTATGTTCTCAATTATGCTATTCATTGCTTATCTAGATTGTATACTTTGCATAGTTAGGATGCATTCATATTCATACATAGGTTTGTATAGCACTCATTCATTGATATCATGGGTAGGTGATGAACAGCATGTGAGCATGGTGCTTACATATGGTTTGTCTGCAAATGCGCCTTATATTCTGGGTTCTGTGGTAGATCGCGGATGTGACACTCCCGTTGAGTCCTTTGTAGTCCACACTCCGAATGTAGGGAGAGTAGGAAGTTATTATTACTTTAAAAGGCTGGCTATGATCTTGATCTTTCTTAGTAATATTCCCTTAATTATGAATATGAAGTGTCTTCGCCATGATTGCTAGTATAATTGTACCAATCTAATATGTTTTTGATAGTATAGTTAGAATAACTTAGGATATCCTTATGCTTCAACCTAATCCATGCTAGTGCCTAGATAGAAGGTGCTCTAAGTGATCATTAATATATATATTGATTGGTTGGTTGATTAATCATTATGCTTGTCATATGAGTAAATACGTGATGCATGGTTATCTCCATATTTGCATTGGTAAAATATAAATGACAACCCGAAATACTCTTAGGTAAAATGCTACAATGGTGTATATTTTATCTGTGCGCTTACGGATACAATATAATATATTTTCAGTCACTTGCTAGAAGGAGAGATATTTTAGAATCATGCTGGGGATGACAACCTAGTTACTTCTAAGAGATAGAGGATAAGAGTTCAAGTGATCTGTAGACTAATCAGGTGGCACATTAATCTATACCTCCCATCATTTTTAGCGTCATTGCTGAGAATAAAGTCTAACTCTATTTTTGGTGGTGACGTTAGAAATGCCAACAGGGTACGCCATACACCATTCTGCATTTCCTAAACAACGGTCAAGTCTTTCATAAGTAGGATTAGTAGCGAAGCATTTATTGGTCCAAGTGTATGCCGGCCCACTGTAACCCAAATCAATGAAACCACAGTTTTTTACATGAGCACAGAAATCATGAATTCTCCTAAGATCTGCCCTACTAGGCACAAAGTTGTTTCTTAGTTTTACCATAACATCACAATTTACTCCCTCTATATAACAAGTTGTTTGATCAGCTAATTGCACATAAGCACAAGTATGTATAAATTCAATGTAGAACAACTTTTCATAATGTTTCTTAGACATGATATTAATGCCAGATCCAAGGTTACATATAGCATTATGTAAAATTTGGGAATGAATAGAGCATGATAAACCGGGGTCCCAGGATCTCCCTTTTTAGTTGGAAAAATCCATCCATTTAGTTCATAGCCATGATAACTAATAATAACAAGATTAACAAATTCCATGGTTGTTATAGGCTTTTCTGGTATTCTATCTTTTTCAAAATATGGAATTGTTGTTGCTAGTTGTATTGGGTTTCAAGTATCTTATTAAATCGAAGTTAATTATTTATAGCAAGAAGAGAAATCATTGTTGACGGTAATTATTGTATGATTTTACCCGTCAACTAAACATGAAAAGGGTACAAAAACAAATACCAACATAGGTTTGGGGGTTGAACTTACAGAATTCCACGAGTTTTGGTGAATCTGTGTTTCTGCAGGATGTTATCAGAAAAAGGAGAAAATACTAAGGACGTCGGTATAAAAATCAAATTACATCGCGAAAGGAAATCAGGAAGAATCTAGAAGACACCAGAGACTCACCAGAGAAGATGGGACGGGTTTGGACTCCGAGTGGGTCGGCCGACCCACCCCCTAGGTCGACCGACCTTTCAGAGAGACGAAACCGCCTCCGCTTTGTCGTGGACCCACATCCCGATATTTCACGCAATCTCCACCGCCCGTCGAAATTGGTTTCATCCAAGGGCTACGGATTCAGCCCACCGACCTATATATAGAGCCACATGTTGGCATTTCTTAGCATCATAACTATGAATGGGGTGTTACTCCCGTGCATAGCAATGATACTAGAAATACCTAAAACGATATACCTTAGTATGTCACTAAGAATAATCTTGGCAACAGTACTAAGTCTATACCGCAACGATATATTATTGCAAGTATGGATAAATCCGCAAGCGCACGGAAATATCGTTGTAGCATTTCACCCGGAGGTTAAGCCGAGTATTGTTATTTATAAATTCGCTAAGGAAGGCAATGTAATTGATTCTAGTGTGGATATAGTCGAAGCAACATGATGACAGCAATGCACCAAATGTTATAGCAGGCGATAGAAATGGATTTCATAGATAGTGTGATCCAAACACAAGAGCAAGCAAGTGAGCTAAAGACTAAGGAAATACTAAAAGAATGAAGTGAATAAAGAATAAAGTAATATTCTAATGGAGTAGGCATGATCTTCATATAGACATACTTAGAATGGTAAAACCATACAAAAACATGATACAGGTTTAGATCTATGTTAAGATGGATCGGATGACCACCGAGTACTGGTCTGCTAGCAACCTCAAATGGCAATTAAAGGAACCTCTACACCCTAGCCGAACGCAGGGGAATGCTAAGGACAGGACAGGGCTGTGACCACCTGCCGCCATCCCCTCAACGGAGACTAGGACTTGTAATCACCCGGCCCCGTACACCCAAGCACCATGCTTGCGTATAAAGAACCTACCCAGACCCTCCCGGGGCCCCGACCCTACGGATCGACAGGTAAAGAGCCTGGGCATACCCAAAGGCATAATGAACCACCACCTTAGCATAATCCTATTTCTAATCATGTAAATGGTATGGGCTTTTACGCATAAAGTTCTATATGGCAACAATATGTTATACAAACTAAATACTAGTTCATACTTCATATTGCCAACATAAGAACTATACTCTAGTTCATAAGAGGATGTCATGACATAGAAACTATAGACTAGTTCATAAATCATGAAATCGAAATAAGAACTATACGCTGGTTCTAAAGTAACACTATAGGGATAAAAATAGGGGCAAGGACTTGGAGATCAAATCTTTCTTATTCATACCCCAAAGTCTTCTCCAAGGAGCCAAGCCCTCCAAGATAGCTCACCTAGCTCCTTGACTACTATACTACTACCAAAGTGAAATAGAAAAGGTGGGGGTGCTCAAATGTTGCTCAAATGGATTGATGTCTTGTGAGTGAGCTCTCCCCCTTGCTTATATAGTTGAAGTAGGGCAGTTCCTGGAGGAATATTCCTGGTATCCAGCGTGCACCGCCCTCTCTTGGCATTGATGGAACCGCCAGAGAAAGTTGGGCCAGATTGGGGCTGGGTTTGTGGATATGGCCTTCCTTCAATAAGTTGCTTTTACGCTTTGTCGGAAGGCGCATTCTGGACATACTTCATATGTTTTTCGTGTATGGTTCCTACAAAACTCTAAATCTCCAATACATGTGGAAATATGTCAGTAGTAAAGTGCATATGTGTGTAGAATGTGTTAATTCACCCCTTTTTGGATCAAAGGTGGCGGATGGAATATGTCGATAAGCACCGCCAACAAAATCCCCCAAGCTTACTCTTTGCTCATCCTCGAGTAAAAGCTAAGGACTTGGTTGTTGATCAGGAGTTGCTTCTATGCCGATTACATTTCAAGTGTGCCATGCTTATAACAAAGTTTTCAATCTTGATTTGAATAAATTGGTTTTCTATCCACCCTTCCTACCTTGATACATGTGGGGCTTATTAACTCTTTCTAAATCTTGAGCGATTGCAAGTCAGAATGATATTCACAGGTTTGCTTGTCTTTTGTTCTTTGGTTGACTTTTATTACAGAGGTTTTGAAAATTTTACAAAATGAAATTAAGTTCCTCAAGCGATTCGTTCAATCACTCAAGTATTTGGATGTGTATGATCCTCACCAAAGGCTTTTTGATTTGCCTTTCTTTTCATTCTACCAGCTAAGAGCATATCTGGAGTTTTGGGTAGGAATGAAAGAGAGGCATACTTGCATTACATAATTTTGCTTGGTCAAAGACCGGACCCTAGGAGAAACCAGTCATACACTTAGATCAAGATGCGCAAGTGGATTTGTGTAGAGTCTAAGCCTATATATATATTTTGTTTGGTGTACTCCTTTGCATGTCTTTCTCTTTTTCCCTTGAAAAATTTGAGACTATGGGCTATCTCTCTTTTTTTAGAGAGAGGTGGGCATCTAAGTACCCATTGTTTTAATTCGGACACTTGTCCATTTTTTTTCTGCTCTCTCATTTTTTTCTCTCATGCCTTTTAAGCATGGAATTCTTTTTCCATCCTTTTCTTCTTGCATAGCCCATATCTCTTTTGGAGTTTTTTTAAGAGAGAAAGAACATGAAACATGAATGGAGTGATTATTTGGTGGATGGATGGCATGTTTTTGTGTAACTCTTAGTGTAAGAGTTAGTATTTTATTTCTAGGTGTTCATGAATCTTGATCATGGGTTCATGAAAAGAATCTACACTGAGGTCACAACAATTTGACCAAGCTCAATATAATAGCAGGTTGCAGATGAATGTAAGGTTTTCAACGTATAATATCATATGGCCTTGGTAGGATTTATCATCATTGAGGAACTTTTGAATTTTGAATTTTTTTGAAAATTAAATCTCTGGATTTCGAGCCACTCTTTAGGACAAAGTTATAACAAATTCTGTTTATACCAGATCATAACCGGCAACAAGTTAGACTAGATTAAGTATGTGCAACCCACAAATTTCAAGTTTAGGATGAGATATTTTATCCAGTGAACTCAAACCTTGGTGAAATCTAAGTTGTAAACTAGGCACAAGCGAAATATAAAACAGAGCAACTATTCATCATTTCAACAAAAGATGAACTAAACATTTCTAACACATATGAAATTGGAATAAATATTTTTGGTCTTTTTAACATATTCGAATTTTTTTAAATGCATGAGAACAATAAATATGCTAGAATAGGAAATTTAAAACGCAAAAAAATAAATATACAATGCGGATACAAATCACCTCGGGTGTGGGGGTCCTCCCCCAAGCTAGCTTTTGGACTACTCCCTATTTGGTGATTTATTTGAGCCTGGCGAGCATGACTTTCTTCCTTTTATTGTTTCCTCGATGATGGAACATTATGTTTGGGGGAAGTAGATGCTGATGTCTGTATCTTTTTAGGTCTCCACACCATTTGATTGGTTCTTGGTAGTGTGGTAGTCTTTGGAACTTCCCTCCATACTTTCTTGTCCTCTAGGAGAGGTGATGTAGAAACTCTTTTTTTCTGCTCTCTTTTCTTATTTTGTACCGGGACTCTGTTTTTTTTTTGTTTCTTATTGCCTTGTTCTGGAGCAGCCTTTTTCTTTTTCTCTGGCTTTTTCTTAGATTCTTTTATGAATTTAGAGAGGTTATTAAGTGCTTGAGGTCGGATTTCCACCTCTCTAATGCCCTGTGTATTTGGCCCATATTTGATACGGATCATGGAGCATTGCTCTTGATGTCTGGGCCTGAACTCATACTTTTCTTCCTTCCCATTGATATTGAAGGGGATTTGTCTAGCCCCAACATCTATTTGTGCTCCTGCGGTGCTCAAGAACGGTTGCCCTAGGATGAGTGGTGATTCCTTGGTGAATTCCATGTCGAGCACCACAAAGTCAATAGGGACAAAGTAGCCCCGAATTTTTACCGGGATATCCTCGGCGATCCCTGCTGGGTAGCGGACTGATGAATCGGCTAGCTGGAGTGTCATCATTGTGGGTGCCAGCTGAGTATAGTTGAGTTGATCAAAAACAACCTTGGGCATAATGCTTACACTTGCCCCAAGGTCACACAAGGCGTGGTCGAATCACTGAGACCCAATTGAGCATGTAATAGTGGGACACCCAGGGTCTTTCTTCTTTTCAGGGAGATGGTTGAGTATAGCGGCGCTACACTCTTCTGTTAACTTGACAATCTCCGCGGATGGTAGCGGCCGTTTGTTATTGATGATATCCTTGATGTACTTTGCATAGGAAGGCACATGCAAAACTTCCATTAAAGGAACGCTCACATGTATCTTTTCTATCATCTCGATAAAGCGAACAAACGACTCGTCTGTGGTTCTTTTCTGGTTTCTTGTAGGGAATGGAAAGTATGAGGTATCTATGTACTCTAGTGGAGTTTTTGATGCCGTCTCCTCTTTTTCTTCGATTTCTTTTTGTGTTTTCTTTGTTTTAATCTCCTGTTGCTCATTACTCCTTCCTGTAGTGTGGTTAGGGTTTGGCGGATCATGAGTGGACTTACCACCTCTCGTGGTTACTGCTTTGATATTTTCAGAAACCTTATTCTTAAACTCAGAAGGTAGAGCAACAATTATTTGAGCTAATTGAGTTTCAATCATTTTATTAAAGCTTAATTGGTTTTGAACAGAAGAAGATAGAGTTTCAATTTTAGAATTTATATTTTCAAGGATTTTATCATTAGACATAAGCTTTTTTTGTGATATTTTCATTTATTTTAACTTGTCCTAAGACTAAGTCCTTAAGTGAAGGTTGATTCGAATTGAAATTGGAATTTGAGTTCGAATTACCTTGGAATGGTGGACGAGATTGATTATTCCATCCATTATTATTATTACCTCCTTATCGGAACCCGTTGTTGATGTATGCAGCTTCTTCACGGGTCTCGGGGCAATCATTTCCCGAGTGTCCGACATCGCCATAGAGTTCACACGTCATGTGTGAGTCCAGGGCTTTTACCATATTTGTTTGATTTTCTAGAGCGCGTTCCTCGAGGCGCTTCATGAGGAGGTCTATTTTTGCGGCAAGCATATCCATCTCCTTTACGGTGTGCATGCCTTTTTGTGTTCTTGTTGGTGACGGTCGGGCTCTCTCCTCACTCCACCCTTGGTGGGTAACCATTTTCTCGATCAAAGCCGTAGACCCGTGATAGTGAGAGACAGAAACGCCCCTCCAACGACAGCATCAAAGTGCCCTTTTGACATGGTTGTGAGCCCATTGTAAAAGTTTTGGAGCACCAACCAATCTTCCATTCCGTGGTGGGGAACGGCTAGGATGTATTCTTGTAGCCTTTCCCATGCTTCGGGGATCGTCTCCGTGGTTTCTTGTTGGAAGTTGGCAATTCTTCCCCTCAAAGCATTGGTTTTGCTCATAGGGAAGAACTTAGCAAGGAATGTTGTGGAGCATTTGCTCCAGGTGTTAACAGCTTCCTGGTCCTGGTAAAACCATCTCTTCGCCTTCGACACAAGGGAGAAAGGAAAAAGGCGGAAGCCTGATGACGTCAGGAGCGATGTCCTTAATGACGACAGTGTCACAAAGCTCCAAGAAGTGTTGCAGGTGAGCATTCGCATCCTCGCTTGGCAAGCCACAAAACGGGCTTGCCTGCACCATGGTGATTAGGCTAGTGCGTAGTTCGAAATTCTTGCCAGTCGTGTCCACAACAGGCCCAGTGGCCACGTTGGTGACAGTGGGGACAGAGAACTCGTAGAGTGTCTTGGCCATGATGTCAAGTGAGGTTGGTGCGGGACCAACTGGTTCGGTTGTCGACGGAGTAACAAAAGAAGAAACGGTACGAGACCGGTTCTTTCTTAGGACTGCCTCCGGATTGTTGATGTAGTTTTCCGGTAGGTTGAAACTAGGCATACACTATCCTTGTTTCATCCACAACAGGAGACAATAGGCAGAGTTAGCCTGCATAATAGATGGTTATTGTGCATGCATATGAAAATGATTATATCCAACTAGAATCTTTTACATTATGCCTTCCCCGGCAATGGCGCCATAAATGCTTGTTGGCATTTCTTAGCATCATAACTAAGATCGGGGTGTTACTGTTGGTATAAATTAACTCCACTCTACTAAATATTATTATTATCAGATTATCCGCAAGCGCACAGATATAATACCGATGTAGCACTTCACCCGGAGGTTTTAAATATCGTATCCAAAAGGAACAGTAGGTGATAATGACCAAGCCGATGAACTTAACCCTACAATTAGGCTAGATAATATTAAGAAAGAGGAAATATCTATTGACTTCTAGTTCCAACTACCGGTAAGCTTTGAATAATATCATTCTAACTGGGCAGTAACCTAAATAAGAGCAGAAATCAGAGTTCTCTCATACCAAGCACCTATACACCTACCAATCCTATCAACGGGAAATAGACTACAGAGGAACCAACGTAGCTGTCACCTACGCGGACTACCACTATCCGGCTAATCAGGGGGCATTCACAAGTAAACCTAGCCTAGGCACCACGCCTACACTACGAAATACTACTTCAATCAAGTAATGACCATGATCAAAGTACTCAACATGAGTTGCAAACTTAAGAAGAAATAAGAACAACTGCTTACTTGAATTAGAAGTTGAATACAAAAGTACCTCAGAACGCAGCTCCGGGCGAGGAAGCTGAATCCAGAAGAATACAGCTACAAAAAAGCGCCGACAGGCCGGAACTCCTCCGAATCTCTACTCCTCTACTCTATCTCTCTACTTCTCTAAACAAGACTAGATCTAGAAGAACTAGTCTCTCCTAATTGCTACATCTAATCCTAACTAGAGATATAGAATTGAAGCTCAGGAATAGGGATGCCTCCAGGGGGTCTGCCCCTTTATTTATAGCCCAGTGGGATGAATACGCGCCGTTGGATCAAACCGACTTAACCAAGGGCCGAGATAACTCTTCAAAGGCGGTGGCAGAAGACTCCAGAAGGTGGGGCCCGCAGTCCAGCAGGGGGTGCCGGTCGGCCCCACCCTAGGGCCGGCCGGCCCCACTTTGTGGGATCCGAGGTCCCGGTTGCTCGGGTGTCTTCTAGATCCTTCCCACGTCCTAATGACGATGTTTCCTTCACGGTTAAGTTTCGTGTCTTTTACGCACTTTAATCCCTCTTTTACGCTTTTCTGGAATACTCCCTGAAAAATACAGAATATGCAAAACTCATGGAAACTGTCAGTTAAAACCCTAGACTAATGTGTATTCATGTGTCCTTTCATGTCTAAAGTTCTAATAAAAGTTGACGTTATCCACCATCAACAACTCCCCCAAGCTTACCCTTTGCCAGTCCCTTGGCAAACAACCTAAGCCTAATTACTAATATATTTGGATCAGGAGTTGCTACAATGCTTCATGCCTTCCAAGTACACATGCTTTCAAACAGAAATTCTCCTCCGGATTAGACAAAACTGCTCTAACTTTCAAACTTACCCATTGTACCTTTAACTATGGAGCTTCTCAGCTTTTGCATAAGTCTTGAGCAATCGAAAGATAGAACAATCAAGTCAAGCACTATGTCTCAAATTCTTCACATTACCAATATTCCAGAGTTTTGCAAGTTTTCGAAATAAAACTCAGAGCTTAATTGTATGACACCCTCAAGTCTCTTAATATATGTGGTATTTATGGATATCACTGAGGCATTAATGATGTTATTATGCCTTCCTACAACTAAGGATTATAGTGGAGCTTATAGGAGTGGCAATAACAAGGATGAGTATACTTGCAATTCGTATATTGTAAAGTCAAACAATGGATCCACAAAGAGTCAAGTCATACAATCAAACAAGATGTGCATGTGTATGGAATATGGTGGATAGGTGTATATATGGTGGCTAAATGCTAATTCTATTTTTGCTCTTGGAAAATGATTCACTCTCCTTTTTGGAACTTAGAACTTTCATAGGAAACATGGGCTATCTTTTATTCTCTTTTTCTTCTTTTCTTTCTCTCTCTTCCTTTTTTCATAGGGAGGCGGGCATCTAAGTACCAATTATTTTGATTGTTGGGACACTTGTCCATCTTTTACTCCCTTTTCTTTTTTTAATACTTTTGCATAGCCACATACATCCTTTGAATATAAATAATTCGAGAAATAATGATAATAACTTAGAGCAATTAAACAGGGGCTGTCCTATAGGGTATATTTTTGGGTGTTTACTCCCAGTGTAGGAGAAAAACATTTTTAAGGTGGATCTGGTTGGAAGTGGAAAATGATTGCGCTTACTCTCAGAGTAGGAGTAATGTATATGTGGGTGGAGTGTGTAAGTGATCTTGATTTTAAAAGCATGACAAGACTCTCATAAGGTATAAAACAAAGGTTGACTAAACTCAATGCAAAGCAAGCAACATAAATGTGCAAAGGTTTTCCTATCTCTAAATGTATCATACATGGCTTTGGTAGGAATTTACACTTTGTCATACAAGAGCTCATCATGTAAGATTTTAAATTTAAAATAAATCTCCAGAACTTAATATTGCTAGGAATAAGATAAATAGCAGCTCAACCTTCATGTATCATATCAATCAATCACCTAGACTTAGCTTAAGCATATGCCTCCACAAGTTTTAGGTTTAGAGTAAATTCTTAAGCCAAAACAGTAGTATCCAAAACTTGGGAGAATTTAAGGTTGAAAACTAGGCACTTGAAAGGAATTACGGCAGAGCAACTATTCGTCATCTCCAAGATAAAATTTTAAGGTTCTCCAGTTTCTATTTGACTCTAACCTAGACAGACTATAGACACACTCTAAGACCACTCTAATATATAGCTAAGTTTTTATTTGGTTTTCAAATTTTAGCTTACTAGCTAACTCACGTGAAAAAAGTGATATAGTACAATATTAATAAGGTGGGAAACTTATACTTAACTGGATTTTAAAAGGAGGGTGCCCTCCCCCAAGCTGGATGTTTGACAGGGTTTTTGATGTTGCAAATTGAGTGATCCTTCTGGGAACAAGTGTATCAGCAGTGTAAGGGCGTCAGGTTAACTAGCTCTTTGATCTTGTATTTTCCTGTAAAACTCAATTGCCAACAAAAATACCAAATCTTATGGAGAGGGGTTAGGTTTAGTACCACTTCATGGTAAGTGATTGATTTTATATTCCCAGCAGAAGTTTCCTAATTGAGTGGACCTTCATGTGCCCACATATTTTTGAGTTTTTTCTAAAAAGTGTGGACTTTCATGTGCCCATATGTTTTTGGTATCTTTAGATTTTCTTATGATACTATGGTGAACCTTCATGTGTTCACATATTTTTGGTATTTTATGACATTATAAAACAGACTCGATAATCGCATAGGTATAGTTACCTGATAACTAGGGGATGCTCCTCCCCCAAGGTAGATGTTTACAATACTTGGTGTTGATGATCTTTAGAGTGAACTTGCCAGTAGCAGTCCGGTGGGTGCCACTGATGGACTCACTCCTCAGACATAGTGTTATCCTGCATAATTATACTCCAACATAGAAACCAAAACTCGAGGCTCAAATTTAATAAGAGGTTAGCGATCAGCCAATAAGTAATTGATTATTCTTTTGAGTTGATTTTAAATTGATAGGCTCTAGCAGGATTCTTTTTAGGATTTTCTGATTTTCTTATACAGAAAAGTAAATATGTATGCATGATGTATATTTTATTTTTATGCCACCACTGAGAATATTTATTCTCATGGGGCTTAGGATTTTCATAATGCAAGAAAGTAAATACAGATGCTATTATCATTTTTTTATGCCACCATAGTAAATACTCCTGCAGGGTTACCATAAGTTTATTCACGTGTGGCTTTAATATTTTGTGATGCAGTAAATAAGACAATAAAGATTTTTTTAATGCATAAAGATGAATATGATAAAGTAAAATTACTAATGTACATTATGAACACTAATTAATTAGATAACTACCTTGTTACCTTATGGCAAGGGTGCGGAATTTGAAGTCTACCGATAGGACTTTTTCTTCCACTCTTGTGTATCTCTCCGTCTTATAGATGGAGGTCTTGGTGGCTGCACCTGTGGTGATGGTGATGTCACTTTTGTTCTTTGCTTGGCCAGCAGGTTGAAGTAGAGCATTAATAATGGAAGCTGGCAGCATCTTGCTCAGTGTGCATGTTCACAGAACTTTCACTTGTAGAATTTTGGGAATCAATAAACTTTGGTCGAAGTGTTGTCCTATCTGCAAAACCAAGGTAGAGATCAAGTGCATGGGTTCTGCTGGTGGAAAAACACCAACAGAACTGAATCTATCTCTTTATTTTCTCTATCCTTAGGCACATTGAACAAGACAAAATTGATGTTGCATAATTTGTTTACTTATGACATGAGTGGTAAGATCAGACGATTAAGCATTTAATGTTGCATTTAAGTTCATATGGTAGAAAAGATTTAAATTGCTTAACCAATAGAAGGGTTGTCTATCTCTACATAATATATAAATTTTCACATGAGTATGACTATCATCTTCCAAAGATAGAATACATTGTTTTAGCACATTTGGTTAAGACTGAGATCAAAAGAATGGTGCCATGAACAATCTTAAAGGACAAAGCATATTGAGTTAATTAGGTTAATCAATTAAAGCTGTAACTCTAACATGTTTGCATCTTCATTTATGTGCATACTAAGATCAAGAGAAAAATAGTGATAGCTTACCTTAAGATATTGCCTTTATTATTGGAGCGTCATGGCACTGAGTAATGAAGGGTAGATGACTGGTGGTCCTTTCTTTCTCTTGCATCTTGAGTTGTTCATGAGCATCTTGTCTCCTTTGTTGCTTATCCTCTTTGCCATCTTTTGGTTGTCAGTCCATTCATTATTATGCCTGCAACAGATTAGTGGACAACACATACCCGAAGGAATGTACAACTTTTTGGAACAGAGGTTGTTTGTCTATTATTTTATCATGTTCCATCTATGCTACTAAGAATATAGGGTTGATATTATGTTAGCATAGATCACGTTCTATACCGGCATGGGTTGAGTTCAAGTAACTTGCAGCAGAAGATAAAGTGAATGAATCATTAATACTCACAGTTCTTCCATCCATAATGAATGAGCTATGTCTTCCTCTACAAAGTTATTGAAGTTCAGTATGTGCCCTGTCTTATCGCCGATTTGAATTCACCTCATGACTTACCCAGATTAATTGTGAAAGTTTCTTGCAGGGGTTAGTCCAACAAAATATCGAATGTCTACTACAGTAATTTTCTAGTTCAATAACCAAACCAAACTCCATGTTTAATTTTAGTTAAGGAAGGCTAGTTAACCTAAGCACCACGCTTAATTTAAATGCCTATAGAGGTAGGATCAGTACCTGTAAACCAAAACTCACTATAGCAGACAAAGGTGAAATGAAAGCACTTATAGAGATTTATTCATTTAGAGACGAAAAGGCGAACAATCGAACATGGATTAGAAAGGTAGAGACAACCAATACTAGCAACATAAGATTTTCTAATTGAGCAAATTCCCCCAAGCTGGAATTTTACAAAGCAAAGTTAAGCTTGGATGGATATAATTCAATATTGCATGATGATTGGTTGGACATACCTTGCGTTGTTACTCTTCTACTTCAAACCTGAAATGGTTAGTGACAAAAATACCCGAGGGAATATTTTCATAATTATAATTCTATGCTCAATTCATAAGGGCATTATAGTAAAATTAAAGGTGCAAGCTCAATTCATTTTTTCAATGGTGGTTATTTTAGAACACAAAGTTATTCTTGGAAAACCTTCTAATTATTGTACTTTAAGTTCATGGGGTGGTTTCCTCTAGAACACCAGTCTTTATGCACCTATATCAATATTACAACGAGGTCTACAATATTTATGATAAACATATGCATCTACAACCACCTTTCAAAAAATTTATGAACAGGTAGAATAAGGGGGTTGAAGATCTCGTGTGTGATAATGTTGGAGAGACCAATTGATCCAGGAGATTTCTCATATGAGCATGGATTCGATGAGGTGTTAATGAAGTAATTCCCTTGCTCATTGATGTGATCTCCCTTTTCAAACTCCAAGGGTGTTTCTTCATGGATGTATGTAGGCAAAAAGTTTGTCTCTATTATTTCATGTCTACGACATTCATTGGATGTTTTATTTTCTAGGATTTCCCATGGATTGGTGTCTCTATGTTTGGTCTCGTCTAAGGCTTTCTCTAAACTTGGATGAGTTATGTTTTTTTACAGAAATTGATTTAAGCTCACCATTTGAATCTAGACCAATTTTAGATGCTAGTACTAAGGCTTCGTCCTCTTCCATCCATTCTTTGACAATAACATATGTGTTTCTAGTATGTTCTATGCATTCCTGCCATTGTCGTAGCTCTTCTTGGTCATTCCAATAATCTTCATGACTCCTATTCTTGGAATGTCTTAATGGGATCCTAGAGTCATTATGAGACTTAGGAGAGAGAGCAAAAGAAGGATCATCGGGGTCAAGAATGGGTTTAGAGATGGGTTCAGATGAGGCATTTAATTTGGGCATAGAAGGGGAGAAGATAGAGTTGACTTCCTAAGTGGCTTGGCTCTCCTTCTGTGGCATCCCTAGACATGCCATCCTTACATTCTTCCCAATGTCTTTCAGGGGGAAGGGAAGTTGACGACATTTTTTCCAAGATGCTCTTCTGAGAAGATCTGATGTACATTGATTTACGAGCATCTTAGCTAATTGAAAGTCTAAATCATCAAAGTGGGGTTTCGATGGTTTAGAATTGACAGCTAAATCTTGAGATTGGAGTGGTTGTGTTTTAGCTACCAAAACTTTCTCTGCATGTTCGGGGTATGATTCCTTCTCTTCCTCAGGGGAGCTCGGAATTAGCTAGAGCAACCTTGTTAATCATTGCTCTTGCTTTACTTATAGGCAAATAAGGAAAGGCTCCTCTAGAGGATAAATCAAGGGATTCCCTAGAATTCTTGGTAAGACCCAAATAAAAATGTTGAATAAGCACAGGGTCTGGAAAACCAAGGTCAGGGCCAGATGTAACAAGTTCATTAAAACGATCTCATGATGTACTAAGAGATTCTTGTTCTAGTTGCCTAAAAGTTAGAACCACTTTTCGAAGGTTAACTACTATATGGATGGGAAAGAAATATAAACAAAATTTAGAGCATAAAGTTTCCCAATCCCCTTGCATACTTCCTACAGCTCGATTATACCAACGTTTAGCTCTTTCGGTCAAAGAGAACGGAAAAAGCTTCCACCTTAAAGTCTTATCAGACATGCCAGCAATGTGCAAGCATGCACAGGTCTGCTCAAATTCTCGTAGGTGTCAGTATGGGTTTTCAGTTACCTTCTCCCGAGAAGGGTTTATCCTGAATCATATTAATTAAACATGGGCGCAGCTCATAGCTGTTGACTGGTCGTTAAGTACCGATTTTATACCATCAACTAATGCCTAGGAAAGGACAATAAATAGAAGCATATGGGTTATTACTGACAAATTCCATGAGTTTTGGTGAATTGTGTATTTTCCAGGGATTATTCAAGAAAGGCTTAAAAGAAGGATTACCATGAAACGTGACCGCGAAGGAAACATCATCACGAAGACCCTGGAAGAGTGTAGGACACACCCGAAGCAAGCGGAGGCCCGCACCTGGCCAAGTGGGGCCAGCCGGCCCTAAGGGGGGCCGGGCGGTGCCCCCCTAGGGTTTCGCCTGCCGCTTTCTGGAGTCTTCCTCCACCTCCTCTAAGGAGTCATCTAAGCCCTTTGTTTAAGTCGGTTTGATCCCACGGCGCACGTTCATCCCACCAGGCTATAGATAACGGGGCAGACCCCCTCCCAGAGCACCAATTCATTCCTGCTGCTTCATTTGTCAAGAGTACACAGAAGTTACGGTTTCTAGAGATTAGAAATAGGGCTCTAGTTATTCAAGTTCATAGTTTAGGCGTCTACCAAGGTTCAAGTAGAGTTGGGCGCTACGCTCGAGATTCCAGATCTGTTCGTCTGGAGATCGGTAATTTTATCTTGTATCTCATTATGACTTTGCTCTATTTTAATATATTGTTACTTATTCAGTTCTTAGTTTATTCTAGTTGCATATTTGATATAGTTGTGATTGGTGATGATTATTGTAATTTGATCGTAAAGCGCCTAATTCAGTACTCGAGTGAGTTAGGTGGTATACATTATGTAGACATGGTGTCTAGATATATTGTGTACCTACGGAGGTACCCTGACGTGCCGGGTCGTGTGGTAGTCCGCGTAGGTGACAGCTGCATTGATTTCTTTGTAGTCCACCGCCCGTACGTTGGACGAACAGAGCGCGGTCGCGAGGGAGGTGACCTTTGTGTCTTAATATACTCATTAGATGATGCTCCTTATGTTGTTTTCTGAGTTGATTATGCTATAGATGAAAATGTGTAATGTGGCGTAGGCTGTAGACTTTGTACTTAGTAATTACATAGGTTTCCTTTACTTTAGCCGAATCTCGAGATTGTCTTACTACATTAGTGAGTGTCTATATTCTATCTCTGGAATACCATTTACCTCATTTACTCAGTTATCATTTACCATTTATCATTGACTTATTTATTGCTAAAACAGTAGAGTTATGGGTTATCATAGGTCTGCATATTTATCTTTCCAATCATTATAGTAGATTATCCTAATGAGTAGAATGCCTCTTTATCCTTTTGGCATAAAATAAATCAACGATACTCGGAATACTTACCGGGTGAAGTGCTACAATGGGGGAATTATCTATGCGCTTGCGAATATATTCTATAGTATTATTTTTAGGAGGCAAGTGAAGATTATTTTACCTTTGGTTTTTAGCATCATGTTAGGGATGACAACTTAACGTGAAGTGATGTTAAAAATACTAACAAGCATTTCTGGTACCGTTGCCGGAGATGGCAATTGTATTCTTTAGGATAATTTATTAAGTTCGTTGATTTTATTTGCTAGGATATTTATTCTATAATTTCATATAGGAGAGTTCTTCATAGATAATATTATAGAAAAAACATAAAAATAAATATAGACATAAATACTTATAGATAACCATAACCTTTTGATTTAGCAGACTTACCCGTGTTTTGTTTATGTTTCAAAAATCTTATATAGGGTAAGTGCAGGATTGGTTGTATACTTTAACTCTTATCAATCAGGAACAACCATAGGAAGAAGGGTCTTACATTATTTTATGAAGCCATAGCTGAGAAGACTCTACGTGAATTCTCTGCCCCAAGCACTGAGAATATTCGCGTTGGGCCAACTGTTAACATTGGAGATCATGATTACGAGATCAAGCCAAGCCTCATCAAAATGGTGCAAGCTATCACATTTAGTGGAAAGAAAGATGAAGATGCAAGTGTCCATCTGCAGAATTTCCTGGAGATTGGCAACACCATCAACATCAAAGGCATTCCTCAAGACGTCGTGCTACTTCGTTTGTTTCCGTTATCATTGGAGGGAAAGGTGAAGCAGTGGTTTTATCAGAATAAAGATCGAGTCAAGACATGGGTAGATTGTTCAAAAGGTTTCCTAGAAAAGTTTTTCCCAGTAGGCAAAACCAATGCTCTACGAGAAAAGATTTCAATATTTTATCAGCAGAAAGGTGAATCTATTCCAGAAGCCTAGGAACGTTTTCAATATTACATATCAGATTGTCTCCATCATGGAATGGAAAAGTGGTTGCTCATGCAAACATTTTAGCACGGACTAACTCAAAGGTTACGTGAGCAACTAGATGTCACTGCTGAAGGATCATTTATGTTACTCACCCCTGGAAGATCTGAAGATATTATGGCAAGGATAGCAGAAAATCAGAATTGGACAAACAACACTCAGACATGCCATAAGAGTGAAGAAGTTCCAAAGGAAGTGTGTGCACTGTCAACCACGATGGATGTACTGTTGAACTGGTTAGAGCAAAGAGCCTATCATAAAAGAGATCGTCAAGCTATTCAAGATGCATTCAATTCTCAGAATCAATATGAAGGATCTTTAGGAATTGAGTTTGCAAATCCCCCAGAAGATATTAGTACAGTCATCAAGAAGTCTGCTTCTCAGAAGCAAGGATGGAATCAACCTTGGTCAATTAGTCAAGGTAAGTACCAAGGAAATATTAATTTTTCGAATCATAGACAACTACCCTTGAGAGAGTTAATATTAGAACAAGCTAGACTTAATGAAAGTATTTATAAGAAGCTTGCTTTTAATGATAAAGTTTTAGAAGGAATTAATTCTAAGTTGGATAATTTCTCTTCTGCTGTTGAAAATCAAATATTATTTAATAAAAAGATAGAATTACAAATTGCACAATTATCTTCTACTTTGTTTACCACTAACCATGAACAAATAAAAGGAATATCTACTAGAGGAGGTAAGTCTACACGTGATCCACCTTACCCAAAAGGGGCACGTAGACCATCACATTTAGTGCAGTAGAAGAAGAGATTGAAAAGGACAACAGAGAAGAAGAAGTTATACCACCTTCACCACCAGTTGAACTACAAGATCAATAATTAACTCAAGATTTTCATGACACAACCCTCCTACCGTTTCCACGCAGAAGAAGAAGAGCTAAAACGGATGATCAATTTGGTAAGTTTGTAGAGGTAATTCAGAAATTATATGTCAATATTCTGTTTTTAGATGACATGCTGGTAACTACATACGAGAAGTATCTTTGAACCATCCTCAACAACAAAGGACCATTACCTTCTACTGAAGTTGTCAAACTAACGGAGGAGTGTAGTGAGGCAATTCTGAGTTCTTCTCCTACTAAGAAGAAGGATTTAGGGTGTCCCACTATTGATTGTTCAATAGGAGACCAAATGTTCGAGAATGCTTTATGTGATCTTGGAGCAAGTGTCAGCATCATGCCCAAGACCGTCTTCGACAAACTCAACTATTCTATACTCACACCAACCACGATGTGTTTGCAATTAGGTGACCAATCGGTCCGCTATCCCGTAGGAATCGTAGAAAATATTCCGGTAAAAATCCGCAACTTTTTCATTCCTATAGATTTTGTAGTACTTGACATGCAAGAAGAGAGGAAGATACCGTCAACCTCGAGCGACCATTCCTAAACACTTCAAATACAACCATCAACGTCGGAGCTAGAGAGATCACATTCACCATCAATGGGCAAGAAGAGCGATTTGCATTCAAACCAAGACTGGAGCAATGCCAAACGTTGAAATGTCATGAAGAACAAGATGCAACAACATCTTCGACACCGGAGATGAATCATGAAGATTAATTCAACTGGAGAAGTCCGGATCGGCGGACTCAAAAACCCCGAACCTTCGCCGGGAGGTAATCGGTAGTTATCGGTAATTTAATTCTTGCATTGAAATTTGCATATTTTCTTTCTCATAAATTGCAATATTAAAAAGAAATAAAAATAAGCATAGCATGATTAAAGCCTAAGACCCATGGATTATTACTAATGGAATGTTAAACACCCGTCAGTGAAATTTGCTATGGTGGCAGAAAATTATAAAAAGACCATCATTAGAATTCTAATTTTTCATAGATTCATAAAAATAATTTAGTTTTTCACTCTTGTGTCATTATACAGTATAAATACAGGAGACATATGGGACCCACCATCATCACATCAAGTCACCTCAAGCATTATCATCAACCACCACCTTTCACTACCATCCAAACTTCATCATTCATTCATACACTACCCACCATTCATTCATTTCACAAGAGAAAGCATATACACACATGCATTTGGAAGAGCATCTAGACAATGTCGACAACAGCTAAAGAAGAGGGCCAAAGCACACAAGGTGGGGCCGGCCGGCCCCATGCCAACGCCGGCCGGTGCCCCTCCTCCCCTTCTCTGCCTCTCCTTTCTTTCACTCACTCACTCACTCACTCATTCACACACCAAGAGCACATAGCTTTGTTGCCTTGCAGCTCGTGACTTCAAACTTTCACAAATCCTTCATTTGATTCAAGTTTAAGCAAGGGACGGAGTAGAGAAGAGGATTAGCAAGAAGACGTAGAAGAGAGATTACCACTTTGATTCCTTCTCTTCACTTGTTCTTGCTTGTTCTTATTTTGTTCTTGTGTTCTTCTTCATTCTTGCCATGTTCTTCGTGTTCTTCATTTTTCAGGCAAGATGAGCAATAGAATGAAAGGTGCCATTCGATCCCTTGGAAGAGCCTTCTCACGTCGCACAACACGAAGTCAATCATCATCACAAGTGCCATCGTTCGTCGGCTCCGACATAAATATCGATCCTCCGTCATCCTTCACGTATGAAAACCCTTCATCCTCTTCCCAACCGGAAGAGAGGTATGAGCTCACAAGCATCACTCAAATTTTATTACCAACTAGACCACAGAGGCAGATATTAAATGTGGTTAAAAACAAGGAATTTACGCATACTCCAATTTTTTATGCCACTTTGCTCCATGAAACCGGAATAGATTCCGAATTTGAACTTATTTTTAGAAATGTTGGATAGGAAGGTGCATGGCAAATTAATGAGCAGGGTGGCAAGTTACTCACTATAGAATTTATTAGCACCCTAGACTTTGATGATGATGAGGTTAATTTTAGAATATTTAATAAACCTTTCACCATCTCATGGAAAACTCTTAATTTAGCACTAGGATTCAACAATCAGTATGTGGTCAATATAGCTGAAACTCTCCAAGACTTTGATAAAGATGATTTTTGGGAGAGCATCACTGCAAAGGAACCTGAAAGAAAACAAAAATATACTACTGAACAAATTCATCACCCCACACTGAGATTCATGCTTAAATGGCTAGCTTTTACATTCTTTCCTAGAGAGGAGTTAAATACTATTAAACAAGATGAGCTACATTTGTTATATATCATGATTAAAAAGAGGAAGGCGTCATCTATAAAAATGATATTGAATTATTGGAGAATTGTCCCTTCCATGAAAAAGTGCAGTATTTCTTTTACTTCCTGGATTACAGGTTTAGCTACAGGGCTAGGTTTATTATCAAATGCTTCACTTGTTTATATTTCTGATGCCCGCAGAATTATTGGTTATGATTTCTTCTTTCATGCTCACATGCTCAAACGCCGAAATAATAAAATAGTTATGATTTATAAAAATTATGACAATGAGTACGAACTATCAGACAAGGAGTCAGGAATTTATTCTGTTTAGAATTTTATTTTTTAGCTAGTAGAGCTAATGTTGGCAGGTGTCCGTCCACGCGCATCAGCGGGGCGCCGAGAACTAATTTCACTGAAGATGACCCAGCACCATCTGGGCTAGCTTATTCCCACTATGTTAATTTTGGTGAACAGGGATCGACGCAGGAGCCACGCCAGCAGTGGACTGCACATGCAGGATAGAAGGAACATCCCACATTCCAGCAAGGAGAATCTTCGTCAGCAGCAGCAGCAGTGGGTTGGCGAGCAAATGATTTTCATGGAGGACGAGATCTTTTTCTGCACGCAGGAACACGGACTTCACCACTGGTGGGCCGTATCCGTTCCACGCACCACCAGAAGATGGCCACTATCGCCCACCTGAGCAGCACTTTTCGGCTACCGCTAATGATTTTCTAGCTTTATTTATGCGTCTCACTAACACTGAACAGGGACAGAACACGATAAGTGACACACTGCACCAGCACAAGCAGTGGCAGCAGCAGGTCGACGACAGGTTCTACCAGCATGAACAATGGCTGCACAGCACGGACCAACGACTTGATCAGATCTATCAAGGACAGCAGCTGACGCAGAGCGGATTAGAGTATTTGATACATCAGATGGGATACCCGCCGCCACCTCCACCACATTACTGAGCACAGCAACATCTAGCTTGGGGGAGATCCTCGCTAGGTGAGTACCTTTCACCTTTATATATGCTCTTTATTTCAGTATTTAGTGGTCTTTAGTTCTGTCAATTTCAATATTGCTAAAAAAATAAGAAAACCGAATAAAAATTTATTTACCACTTTCTTTATTTATTGCATTAAATTCCTGCTTGTGTAAAAATGAAAATCCAAAAAAAATAGATTGTATAATTAAGTTTGCTTTAAATTCCGCATTCAATTTGTCTTTAGAATAATTAGAACTTGAAGCTAGAGAAAAATCAAAAAGATATTTAAATTACTTAAATATAATTTCCTGCAATTGCTTAGTGTTTAAATTTAAATTGTCCTACGAGTTGCATGAAGTTTATCTACCATGAAAATTTATTCTGAAATTGGATATCAGTGGGTAGCATAAGCTTTTCTAAGTAATTGACGGATATGATAAAAGAAAGTTTGAGATACTATTTATTTCATTCTGAGTTACACCTATGCTCCAGACATTTCAAAAATCAAAATCAAAACAAATATAATAATAATTTGTTCTGCTAATATGGTTTAAGTAGACTATTCTGTTATGCATTCATGATTGAATTCACATGCACAAAAAGTTTTCGCTCTATGCACAAGTCTCTCTCTTAGAAGTCTAACAGAGAGTGTGAGTTATAAAAATTGAAAGATGCCATACCAAAGAAGGATGAGCATAAAAGATGCCATATCAAAAGGATATGTGCCAAAAAAAGAGAGAAAAACAATGGGTGCAAAGACACCCGCCTGAGAGAAAAAAATGGGTATAAAAAGTATCTGCTGGGGAGATAACCCACACTCTTCAGAAAGACAGAAAAAAGAGGATAATGCATAGGAGTTCAAAAAAATAAAATTTGATCAATTCACACATTCAATCATAATGTATAGCTTAGTAGTCCTCTGCAATCTTATTAGTAGGCTCTCATTATTCCCTAAATAAAAGGATGAAAGACATAGTGCTTGCTTGATTATTATGTCTCTCAATTACCCAAGACTTAGTTTAAAAGCCCACGATTGAAAAGAATAGGAGTAAGTTTGAAAGGTGGATTAATGAATTTCAATCCAGAGAAGAATTTCTGTTTAAATATTTAAGTATTTGTTGGGAGTTATACATTTTTATGGAACCCTAAATAAATCATTTCAAGTCACCTTTGCTAAGGGACTAGTAAAGACTTAGCTTTGGGGTGTTGTTGACGGTCGTTAAGTACCAATTTTATACCATCAACTAATGCCTAAAGAAGGACACTAATAGAAGCATAGGGGTTATTACTGACAAATTCTATGAATTTTGGTGAATTGTGTATTTTCCAGGGATTATTCCAGAAAGGCTTAAAAGAAGGATTAAAGTGCTTAATTACCATGAAACGTGACCGCGAAGAAAACATCATCACGAAGACCCTGAAAGAGAGTAGAACACACCCTAAGCATGGGGGGCCCGCACCTGGCTAGGTGGGCCCAGCCGGCCCTAAGGGGGCCCGGGCGGCGCCCCTCCTAGGGTTTCACCGCCGCCTTCTGGAGTCTTCCTCCACTGCCTCCAAGGAGTCATCTGAGCCCTTTGATTAAGTCGGTTTGATCCCACGGCGCACGTTCATCCCACCGGACTATAAATAAAGGGGCAGACCCCCCTACCAGAGCACCAATTCATTCCTCCTGCTTCATTTGTCAAGAGTAGGCAGAAGTTAGGGTTGTCATAAGTCTGCACATTTATCATTCCAATCATTATACTAGATTATCCTATTGAGTAGAATGCCTCTTTATCCTTTTGGCATAAAATAAATCAACGATACTAGGAATACTTACCGGGTGAAGTGCTACAATAGGAGAATTATCTGTGTGCTTGGTAATATATTCTATAGTATTATTTTTAGAAGGAAAGTGAAGATTATTTTACCTTTGGTTTTTGGCATCATGTTAGGGATGACAACTTAACGTGAAGTGATGTTAAAAATACCAATAATAGCCAGGTGTTATGATAGGCTCTACAGATTTTGATGGCCCGAAGCTTTTGCACATGCCAAATAGATAGATAGGCGTGAAATTTAAAGCATCCATAAGGATGAACATAAAATGATGAAAAGGTAGGGATAAAATAGAAACGATAAAAGTATAATACAAGATTAAGCTAAACTCAGTCAAAATCAGCAAACCGGTCTCCGGCAACGGCGCCAGAAATGCTTGTAGGTATAAATTAACTTCACTCTACTAGATATTATTATTATCAGATTATCCGCAAGCGCACAGATATAATACCGATGTAGCACTTCACCCGAAGGTGTTAAATATCGTATCCACAAGGAACAGTAGGTGATAATGACCAAGCCTGATGAACTTAACCCTACAATTAGGCTAGATAATACTAAGAAAGAGGAAATAGCTATTGACTTCTAGTTCCAACTATCGGTAAGCTTTGAATAATTTCGTTCTAATTGGACAGTAACCTGAACAAGAGTAGAAATCAGAGTTCTCTCCTACCAAGCACCTATACACCTACCAATCCTATCGACGGGAAGTTAACTATAGAGGAACCAATGTAGCTGTCACCTACGCGGACTACCACTATCCGGCTAATCAGGGGGCATTCACAAGTAAACCTATCCTAGGCACCATGCCTACACTACGAAATACTACTTCAATCAAGTAATGACCAAGATCAAAGTACTCAATATGAGTAGCAAACTTAAGAATAAATAAGAACAACTGCTTACTTGAATTAGAAGTTGAATACAAAAGTACCTTAGAATGCAGCTCTGGGTGACGAAGCTGAATCCAGAAGAATACAGCTACAAAGAAGCGCCGACAGGCCGGAACTCCTCCGAATCTCTACTCCTCTACTCTATCTCTCTACTTCTCTAAACAAGACTAGATCTAGAAGAACTAGTCTCCCCTAATTGCTACATCTAACCCTAACTGGAGATATTGAATTGAAGCTCAGGAATAGGGATGCCTCCAGGGGGCTGCCCCTTTATTTATAGCCCGGTGGGATGAATACGCGCCATTGGATCAAACCGACTTAACCAAGGGCCGAGATGACTCTTCAAAGGCAGTGGAGGAAGACTCCAGAAGGCGGGGCCCGCAGTCCAGCAGGGGGCGCCGACCGGCCCCACCCTGGGGCCGGTCGGCCCCACTTTGTGGGATCCGGGGCCCCGGTTGCTCGGGTGTCTTCTAGATCCTTCCAACGTCCTGATGACAATGTTTCCTTCGCGGTTAAGTTTCATGTCTTTTACGCAGTTTAATCCCTCTTTTACGCTTTTCTAGAATACTCACTGGAAAACACAGAATATGCAAAACTCGTGGAAATTGTCAGTTAAAACCCTAGACTAGTGTGTATTCATGTGTCCTTTCATGTCTAAAGTTCTAATAAAAGTTGACGTTATCCACCGTCAACAGTTACTCCCATGCATAGCAATGATACTAGAAATACCTAAAACGATATACCTTAGTATGTCACTAAGAATAATCTTGGCAACAGTACTAAGTCTATACCGCAATGATATATTATTGCAAGTATGGATAAATCCGCAAGTGCACGGAAATATCGTTGTAGCATTTCACCCGGAGGTTAGGCCGAGTATCGTTACTTAGAAATTTGCTAAGGAAGGCAATGTAATTGATTCTAGTGTGGATATAGTCAAATTAACATGATGACAGCAATGCACCAAATGTTATAGCAGGCGATAGAAATGGATTTCGTAGATAGTGTGATCCAAACATAAGAGCAAGCAAGTGAGCTAAAGACTAAGGAAATACTAAAAGAATGAAGTGAATAAAGAACAAAGTAATATTCTAATGGTGCAGGCATGATCTTCATATAGCGATACTTAGAATGGTAAAATCATACAAAAACATGATACAGATTTAGATCTATGTTAAGATGGATCGGATGACCACCGAGTACTGGTCTGCCAGCAACCTCAACTGGCAATTAAAGGAACCTCTACACCCTAGCCGAACGCAGGGGAATGCTAAGGACGGACAGGGCTGTCACCACCTACCACCATCCCCTCAATGGAGACTAGGACATGTAATCACCCGGCCCCGTACACCCAAGCACCATGCTTGCGTATAAAGAATCTACCCAGACCCTCCTTGGGCCCCGACCCTACGGATTGACAGGTAAAGAGCCTGGGCATACCCAAAGGCATGATGAACCACCACCTTAGAATAATCCTATTTCTAATCATGTAAATGGTATGGGCTTTTACGCATAAAGTTCTATATGGCAACAATATGTTATACAAACTAAATACTAGTTCATACTTCATATTGCCAACATAAGAACTATACTCTAGTTCATAAGAGGATGTCATGACATAGAAACTATAGACTAGTTCATAAATCATGAAATTGAAATAAGAATTATACCTTGGTTCTAAACTAACACTATAGGGATAAAAATAGGGGCCAGAGGAGATCAAATCTTTCTTATTCATACCCCAAAGTCTTCTCCAAGGCGCCAAGCCCTCCAAGGTAGCTCACCTAGCTCCTTGACTACTATACTACTACCAAAGTGAAATAGAAAAGGTGGGAGTGCTCAAATGTTGCTCAAATGGATTGATGTCTTGTGAGTGAGCTCTCCCCCTTGCTTATATAGTTGAAGTAGGGCGGTTCCTGGAGGAATATTCCCGGTATCCTGCGCGCACCACCCTCTCTTGGCATTGATGGAACTGCCAGAGTGTCACACCCAATTTTAAGGATAAAATTGAATGAACCAACTTGTGTGCACCCAGAGATCAATCACACACATAAGCGACAAATTACATAGTACCATCACAAGGTTCAATATATAACGAATAATAACGCAGAGTTTTTACATAAATAGCAACGGAATAATATAGATAACTCTCTCGCGGAAACTCCAATCCACAGGGAATAGTTGACTGGTGAACACAATCCTAATAATCCTCTTAGATGTCTTCATAACCATAATCATCTGTTACCCATCCGGGATTTTTATCCAAATATAAAAAAATAAAGCAAGCGTAAGTACATGTCGTACTCAACAAGAATAGCACGGGTTCATGAGGCTCAAATAAGGCAAGACACTGGTTTGACAGCGGTTGCTTTTAGTTGATCATGTTTTAGCAATTGAGTAGCGTCAAGTGGAATAAACCAAGGGACAAGGTCACATGATCATATAAACATGATAATTAATATGGAATAAACATCAATAGAAACTTCAAATAAATCAATATTCAATTAGTTAAATTCCTGTAAGACGTCCAAGGCCGCTCGTGACCGTGAGCACGGTTGATATATCAGTTTTACACTCTGCAGAGGTTGCACACTTTTACCATGAGTCGTGATTTACCCTTTTTCTCGAGGTGATCAGCCTCTCGATCCACTACCAAGGTAGATCGGCGGGGTTCACTATGAAGTCTTTCAAAAGTCTCGCTAACATGCTACTAATCAATCTGGGCGCAATGGCAAGGGGCGGTAGAGCCCTCCTTCCAGTAGCACACACGCGCAGCAGTACACACAAAGACAGGAGCCGCAAAACAACCAGCTCGGCAAGGAACCTTTCAAGATTAATAGCAGGATAGAAAGTAACTCCATACTTGACTAAAGCCAGAGCCATATAGCCCCCATGGTTGCGCTATAAGTCCCGGTGCCTATACTTACAGATAAGTCCTTAGTCCATATTGCTAGAAAGCATCTTTTAATCTTTATTTCATAATCAATTATTCAAGTTCATAAGATCATGACCCATCAAAGCACTAGCATCACTACTCAAATGCAATCTCATAGGTAACAAGGATCAAGTCATCAAAACTAGAAATAAACACTATAGGGTTGCCAAGGTAGACACATGCATCATGAATTTAATGATTAAGGTGAATAGGCAACAAGGATGGTCCATGCTATACTTGCCTTGATCAAAGTGATCCTGAGAACTTGGATCCTCTACGAAGAACTCTTGATCACCAACGTAATGCTCACCATCTGAACTCGATCATAACATCACCACACAAACATCCAGGCAATCATACACGAAGCAAATAAGATATATATTAGAAACAGTACACCAACAGAGAGAAAACAAATTGAAAAGTGTATAAAAATAATCTACGCGTCGCTACGATTCCAACGATATAAAGTTCACGCAAATCGGAGTTCAAACGGGGAAGTTATGAAATAAACAAGATTTATTAAAGTAGCTATTAATCAAATTAACATTTATTATAAAAGACCGATATATAAACCTAAGTTTATTTTAATTATAAACCTGATTATATAAATATTGAAACAATTTAATATTTGACTTATAAAATTCAGAGATAAAACATACGAGTTATGAATTAAATAGGATTTGCCTTTATAGAAATAATAGATCAAATCTAGCCACGAAATTGAAAAGTTGAAAATAGATTTGAAAGTATCACCAACACGTAGATTTTGAAAATACGAATCTAACGCAATTGGAATGGATCAAATCCGAATTAAAACGGAGAAACGACGACGAAAATACGAACCGGTGGCAGGATTATAAATAGGTCGTCTTCAACCTCGGGTCATCTTCTTCCTCTTGCTGTAGAACGTGATCTTCAATCCCTCATGACTGCAGCTTGTTGTACGCTTCACGGAGGGGAAAAAGGATCGCGCTCGACTGGTGGCCTTGGCCAGCAGACGGCGGCACTAGGCACTTGGCCGTGGGGGCCGCGACGGCGCTCAAGTGCTGGCTCGTGTAGCTTGCCCGTCATGCAGGTGACTTACATACACGAGCATTAAATGGGTCACAGAAGGAAACGTGAGACACAGATGAGATGCAAAGCAGAGCAATGGAGGGATGCCGATGTGATAGTATACTCACCGGCGAGAAGTCATCAACAAAAGCGATGCGATGATGATGCTGTCGTTGAGAGCTTGTGCCGGCGGATCAGAAACCTCCTGTCGAGATAAAGTTTCTCGTGAACGGCTTCTTCGATAGCATCCGGCACGTGGGAGTTGGGAGGCAACGTGGTAGAGAAGAGATTAAAACAAATTATTAGGAATTCCCAGACTAGGGGCTCCTCTTTAGGTAGTTTTGGTGTAATTTCTCTTGGTATTGGCCAATATATATAGGGAGAAGAACTTCTCACCTCAACATCAATTAACAATATGGTACTAATTGGTATGACACCCTCCACCTTTACTAATGGGCCTAATTAATTATTAAAGCCCGTTAGTAATTAATGCATGTGTTAAAGAGATTTATTAGGATAATTTCTCATGGGGTTTGAGGCCTAAAGAAAAATTAGAAATTTTATTATTTTCGGAATAAAATAATTTTGCAACTAAAATAATTGTAGAAAAGTCTAGAATTAGCATTTAGTCCACGAACAATATCCCGATGGCTCCAAAAATCATGGAAAAATTCTTGGAGACATTTTCTAGCATGATGAACCCAAATAAAGCATTTGGAGTTCATGAAAAGGTATTTTGGAGCATCTAAAAAATAGATTTTTCTCTCAGAAAAATAGGAAAAAGGTTCAAAAAAAGCCAGAAAAATTCACGGAAAGTTATTAGAGATAATTTGATGAATGATGAGCACCAAAGAGTGATTTGGAGCTGAAGAAAAGGTTCTGATAAACTCTGACTGAATGATATGAGTTGAAAATCAAGGAATTTGATTGAAGATGATACAGAGACACGCAGAAAAGATCGTTTACTAAACGCGTTTTGGAAACTTTACTCACCCATATCATTAAATCATTTTTAATCATTTTGAGCTTTGGCAAAGATCACTCAACCAAAATATATCATATGCAAGAGCATGAATACACAACCATGTTGCTAAAACCTAGCTGGATTTCAACTTAATGAAATTTTTAATTTCCCTATGTTTTCATGAGCTCAAAAACACCAAATTAAATAAGTTTACCTATATTTCAAAAGTAGCAAAATTTAGGGTGTTACACAGAGAAAGTTGGGCCAGATTGGGGCTGGGGGCGGTGCGGTCGACCCCCTGGTGCGGCCGCACCCTGGCTAGGCTTGCCCGGCCCAATCTTTCTCCTGCGTGTTCCTAGAATGCTCTGGGCCGTAGTTGTGTCGGTGTTTGGCCCAGTCGCCCTTGTGGATATGGCCTTCCTTCAATAAGTTGCTTTTACGCTTTGTCGGAAGGCACATTCTGGACATATTTCATATGTTTTTCGTGTATGGTTCCTGCAAAACTCTAAATCTCCAATACATGTGGAAATATGTCAGTAGTAAAGTGCATATGTGTGTAGAGTGTGTTAATTCACCCCTTTTTGGATCAAAGTTGGCGGATGGAATATGTCGATAAGCACCGCCAACACCCCAGACCCCCTAAGGTTTCATACCAATTCATTCTATCACATGTAAACCCTAATCGAGAGGTGTCCCATGAAAGGATAACTTCTCATTTGGATCTAGGGACTAGATAGTAGAGAGATGGAGAGCGAGGGAAGAGTTTGGAGAAGTTGCCGGCCTGTCGGTGATCCCTCTACGGCTTGTACTTCGGTAGGATCTAGCTCTACTTGAGCTAGCTCTTAAGATGTCTCGGGCAACCAACTTCGGATTAAAGTAAGTTTATGTTTATATTGTTGCTTTAATCTATCTAGCTTAGATTAGAGTAATATTCGTAGTGCAAACGTGGTGCTTAGACTTGGTATCTCATAAATACACCCTGCTGTCCGGATCTGTGGAAGATCGCGGTAGATTTAGTCCTTGACGCAACCGTTGAGTCCTTTGTAGTCCACCTCCCATCAGTAGTACCTTGTAGGACTTGTTGCTAAGGAATAGCATCATTCTTTTGATGTCTACTCCTTATGTTCATCCCCAGTTGAGCAATAGAAGACATGATTTTGCCCAAGTTAGAAGTAGAAACCCCTAGTTATCCTCTGTACACTCCTATTATCCACAACCTAGATCACCATAGCCATATTATCAACACCCTTGACTACATTACAGCCATAACCTTAGTCGCAACACCACTATCCTTGATTACATCACCACCATCATTGACTACCACCTTTAACCTAGTTTTACCTTTACTTATTGACTATCCCTGGTTAAGTTAGATCATAGTTGACCTAGCCCGTTTCCCCATGGATACGATATTTAAAACCCTCCGGGTGAAAGCTACAATGGTATCCGTGCGCTTGCGGATTTATCTGTGTGCACTTAAAAATACCAACAAGCTTTCTGGCGCCGTTGCCGGGGAAATGGTTGCTAAATTAGCTACAAGCCTAGCTTAGCCTTTTAGCATGGATTCCACTCCTATCTATCAGTATGCTAACCCCATGAGCTCTAGCTTCATGCCACCAGAATCTTCAAAGCCTATCCTAGCACCTAGCTATGAGCTGAGCCCATGTCTTATAAAGCTGATCCAAAAACAACCCTTCTTAGGAGAAGGTGATGAAAACCCATACTCACACCTACATGAGTTTTACCGCATTTGTGCATGCATTGCGCATTGCTGGCATGCTAGATGAAACTTTGCAATGGAAGCTCTTTCCATTCTCTTTGACTGAAAAAGCTAGACATTGGTACAACCAGACCGTAGGTAGTATGCAGGGAGATTGGGAAACACTTTGCACTGAATTTTATTCAAAATTCTTTCCCATCTCTATGGTAGTCAGCCTTCGAAAGGAAATTTTATCCTTCAAACAAGGCAACGATGAATCTCTTGCTGAATCCTGGGAGCGTTTCAATGATATTATCCTCACTGGTCCAGACCTTGCTCTTCAAGACCATATATTTCTTCAACATTTTTATTTGGGTCTTAGCAAGGATGATAAGCAAGACCTTAACTACTGCTCTGGAGGATCATTTTCCTATTTGACTGCTATCGAAGCAAGGTCTATGCTTAATAGATTTACTGGAAAGACCTATTGCTCTAGCATTCATCCTACACTCCCTGAGAAGGAGGAGGAATCATCTCCTGATCAAAGAGAGGAAGTCCTGATAGCCAAATCACAACCATTCCAACACCAAGATTTGGCTATCTCATCAATACCCCAAAATTCCCCAAAAGGAATTTCGCCTTTTGAAAATCCTTTTGAATTTGACGGTAACCTCATTGTTTCTGGGAGAACAAGTAACTCTCATCCACATAAGAGACCTCCAAGTGATAATATTTCAAATCCTCTTATGGAAGAGTCTCTTAGAAAGCAGTCCTTACATAGGACATTGGGAAGAACTTGAGGATGGCATATCTAGTGATGCCATAGAAGGAGAGCCAAGCCTAATTAGAAGCCAATTCTATCTTCCCCCTTCTATGCCTACAGTAGATGACTTACCCATCTTTACACCCATCCTTGACCTCGATGAATCCTCTTGTGCTCTCCCTCCTAAGACTCATGATGATCCTATAAACCCACTTAGACATTCAAATCATAGGAGTCATCAAGACCACAAGGAAGATCAAGAAGAGCTACAACAATGGCAGGAATGTTTTGAATGGATGGACAGATACGAAGCCTTATGGATGGAATATGTACTTGGTTCAGATCCAAATGATGAACTTATAGCTCATCCAAACCATCCAAAGGAGATCATGGACAATGACATGACTATATAATGACTGTCTTAGGCGTGGAATGAAAGAGACAATGTTTCTGTCAATAGACATTCGCGAAGAGATACCCTTGGAATTGAGATAGAGGATGACATCAGTGAGCATGGAAGTTATTTCATGAGCACCCCATCAAATCCTTGCTTACAAGAGCAAACTCCTAAATTGATAGGTCTCTCTAACATTGCCATACATGGATCTCCAACCCCCTCACTTTACCTGTCCATAGAATCTTGAAAAGGGTAGTTGTAGATGCATATGTTTATCATAAATATTGTAGATCTCGATGTGGGAATCTTGATATAATCACTTGAAGGTTGGTTTTGGAGGGGAAACCACTTCACCAACTTAAATGCAATTAGAAGGTTTCCCAAAGAACAACTTGCACCCTTTTTGCTATGATGCCCTTAAAGAATAAGCATAAGTGTGAAAATATTCCTTCGGGTATCATTGTCACTAACCATTTCAGGACTAACGCAAAAAGGAATAAAGGATGATGACTCAAAGGTATGTCCAACCAACCACTTTGCAACATTGATCACATCCATCTAGACTTGATTTTTACCTTGTAAAGTCAAGCTTGGGGATGGGCTTTTCTGAAAAATCCTATACCATGTTGCAAATTCACATTGGTTGTCTCCTCCTTTAAGCCATCATGCTTTTTCATCTCCACTTGAGTAAATCTCTTTAGTGCTATCATGCTACCTTTATCTATTATAGTATGCTAAGGTTTGGAGTATTCTCATATACCTTTTAAATTAGACATGGTGCTTAGTTTAACCTGTTTTCCTGAATTAAATTAAACATGGTGTTTAGTATAATTCTTGAATCAAAAGGCTGTGTTGATTTTACTTTCAAAGGATTTTAAATTAAGCGTGGTGCTTAGGTTAAAATGCCTTCCTGAATCAAATTAGACATGGTGTCTAAGTTGATTTTTGAGTTGATAGTATGCTGCAGTAGATACTGGATATTTTGATAGACTGACCTGCAGGAAACTCTCACAACAATTTGGGAAAGTCTAGAGATGAACTCACATCGGAGATGAAGCAAGACATGAACTTCAACAACATTGCACAGGGAATACACAACTACTGAGTGGAATGATACAAAGAACATTTAATGCAAGGGAGAGGTCCTGCTCAACGGACCCAAGAACCCGGAGCCATCGCTATTCGGTTGAAGCATAAAGAAGGAAGACCAAAATTCCACCGAAGTTGATCAAACCATGGTCTTCCTTCTCTCAAGCTCCCGTTGCTCAGACACGCTGGTTTGCAATCCCTCTATTCACCATTACCTTACGTCTATAAGTTTGATTAGTTCTATAAATGCTATATGTGAAAATCAAACTTAAAGACAACATAAAATCAATCCTCCATATAAGAAGTAATGCTGAATCATAAATGTTCTATGTTCAAACAACTTCTCTACATCATAAAAAGTGACCTTTAGCTTTATACTTTTAGCTTTATGACAATACTATCCCTGTCATTACTTGTATATTCCTTCGGGTATGTGTTGTCCACTAATGCCTTGCAGGAATAGAACAATGAGAGAAGCAAAAGGTCCAACAAAACTCAAAGGGAAGAACAAAAGGATACAAGCCACTCATGAGCAAGACACTAAAAACTCCTGCCCAAGCAGATACATAGTGAAGCAGTGAGGATGATCAATTCATTTCGGGCTGAATACGATCACCTCCTTGCATCACCACACCTACCAAAGCTAGACGATCCAGTCGTGCCAACGATCAAGTGCACCAGAGGATCTTCCATAAGACCTTCTGCAACACTAGATCGAGTGTCAACATAATGGAAAAGATGGCAGACCAGACGTTCAAAATCACTATGTCCCCTTTGACTTCTTGGTCCTAGACATGAAAGAGGAATAGTACAATCCATCGATTGTACTTGGAAGACCCTTCCTCAATACCACATGAGCAATCATCTATATGAGAGCAGGAGATGTCCACTTCCAATTCCACATAGAAAAGGGACCGCTGCTACTTCAATAGCTATACAACTTATGAGCAGCCAAAGAAGAGCAGATCAAGGAAAAGACACTGTTCATCCCAATGTTAGAAGAACCAACCACCCAAGGATGGTCAGGTATACTATGATGGAGAAGTTGTAAGGAGTGATGAGACCACTGTATCAGAAGATAAGAAAAGTGAGAAAAATGAAGAGACTGTGAAGGATGAGCCCCCAACTTCACCATCAAGAAGGAATGGAGGAAAAAGGAGTCACCTTCCAGCTCATCATCAGAAGTGCAACCAGGGCCATCTCAACCCGACGATGCACCCGGCAAGGAATGAACATACCGAGAGTCCTGTTCGGAGGACTATAAACCACCGAGCCTTAGCCAAAAGGTAAAACTGGTACCTATCCATATTTATTTCCGGCATTGCATTAATATCTTAGTAGTTGCATATTTAATTTCCTGCATTAAAAAGAAAATAAAAATATTTATTGCCTTACTTAATAAAATCTAAAGGCCCCATGTGACTAATCTTGTGGCATAGCTCATAAAAACTATTCACTATGGTGGCAAAAAAACAATTTGCTTCTAGGATAAATTACTGCATTATATTTAATTCCTATAATTATAAATTGAAAACACCAAAAATATGTGGGCACATGGAGGTCCACACTTTATGAAAAATACCAAAAATATGTGGGCACATGAAGGTCCACACTTTATGAAAAATACCAAAAATATGTGGGCACATGAAGGTCCACTCATTAAGGGAGCTTTCTGCTGGAAATTTTGCCACTAACCATGGAACAGTATTATCCTAACCCCCTCCATGAGAATTGGTATTCTTGTTGGCAATTGAGTTTTACATGACAATATATGATCAAAGAGGTAGTCAACTGTTGATGGTAATTATTGTATGATTTTACTCGTCAACTAAATATGAAATAAGGGTATAAAGGTGTCGACGGAATACCGGCGATAGTCTACCGAGGGGTATGCCCAAGGTAGTAGATTGTTCGGTGAAGGTGCGCCTGAGACGAGCAAGAGCTATGATGGAAGCGTGGGACACGAGATTTATACAGGTTTAGGCCGCCGCTACGCATAATACCCTACATCCTGTGTGTTGCTGTATTGTATTGCTGGTAGATGATATGAATTGAGGGGATCCCCTACCCGCCTTATATAGTCCGCGGGGCAGGGTTACAAGTCGGTTTTACCATACATATCATATTACAATCCTAACCGAACAAGGAAAACTAATCGGCTAGATACAAAGAAAGCTATTTCCTTGTCCGTCAAGTCTTCGGCGGATATACGTGATCTTCAGGAGATCGTGTAGACGACGCGTCCTTGGCACTCCGGGCTTGATCGGATGACTCGGCCCATGTTTAGCCATGCGGGTATATGGGTCTATACCCCCATAGATAGTCCCCGAGCACCCTTGCATTCGTTGGGAGGTGCTAATCTTCGGAGTTTGCTTGACTAGACGGATGTAAGGAGCTCAGAAAAAAATTTAAAAAACCTTCTCTTTGGTGAAGTGTATCCACTTTTGGTTCCTTGGAAACAATACCATCACCGTTAAGTGAAGTGTATCCACTTAGTCCCTGAGCCTGATAGTAGGTGACGCAGGCACATAGTGTCAGGGTCATAGGCTCGGTTCGCTAAACCTTAAAACCGCTTATTTTTCAGCGGTTCTACAGTATTTTTCTCTCATAAGAAATCAGCATCAGCGTTTATTTTCAGTGGTTTTCAGTTTCAGCGAACAGAGCCAGAGTCTTTGTTCTTTGTAATCATGTAAAGCATTGACGAAGTCCCCTAGCACCTCCTGTGCTCGGAGGTACAGGCGAAATGACGAAGTCCCCGAGTAGTTCAGTGCTCGGAAATGCTGACGAAGCAACAACGAAGTCCCCGAGCACCTCCTGTGCTCGGAAGTATAGACGAAGCAATGAAGTCCCCGAGCAGTTCAGTGCTCGGAAATGCTGTCGAAGCGACGACGAAATCCCCGAGCAGCTTTGGTGCTCGGAAACACTTGATGACGACGACGTAGTCCCCGAGCAGCTTTGCTCGGAAACGTTGACGAAGCAACGAAGTCCCCGTGCAGCTTTAGTGCTTGGAAACACTGACGAACTGACGAAGTTCCCGAGCAGCTTTGGTGCTCGAAAACACTGACGAGCGACGAAGCCCCTGAGCAACTTTATTGCTCGGAAACGCTGACGAAGTGTTGACGGTCCTTAAGTACCAAATCTATACCGTCAACTAATGCCTATGGAAGGTCAATAATAGAAGCATAGGGGTTCTTACTGACAAATTCCACGAGTTTTGGTGAATTGTGTGTTTTCCAGGGATTATTCGAGAAAGGCTTAAAAGAAGGATTAAAGTGCTTAATTACCATGAAACTTAACCGCCAAGGAAACATCATCACGAAGACCCTGGAAGAGTCCAGAACAGACCCCACCAGGGTGGGGCCGGCCGGCGCTAGGGTTGGGCCAGCCGGTGCCCCCTTATTGTTTTGGCCCACCTTCTGGAGTCTTCTTCGACCGCCTCTCTGGAGTCATCTGGGCCCTTTGTTGAAGTCGGTTTGATCCCACGGCACACGTTTATCCCACCGGGCTATAAATAGAGGGGCAGACCCCCTCCTAGAACACTAATTCATTCCTCCTGCTTCATTTGTCAAGAGTAGGCAGAAGTTAGGGTTTCTAGAGATTAGAAATAGGGCTCTAGTTCTTCAAGTTTATAGTTTAGGCGTCTAGCAAGGTTCAAGTAGAGTTGGGCGCTATGCTCGGGATTCCAGATCTGTTCGTCTGGAGATCGGTAATCTTATATTGTATCTCATTATGACTTTGCTTTATTTTAATATATTGCTACTTATTCAGTTCTTAGTTTATTCTAGTTGCATATTCGATATAGTTGTTATTGGTGATGATTATTGTCATTTGATCGTAAAGCACCTAATTCAATACTCGAGTGAGTTAGGTGGTATACATTATGTAGATGTGGTGTCTAGATATATTGTGTATCTACGGAGGCACCCTGACGTGCCGGGTCGTGTGGTAGTTCACGTAGGTGACAGCTGCATTGGTTCCTCTGTAGTCCACCCCCCGTACGTAGGACGAGCAGAGCGCGTCGCGAAGGAGGTGACCCTTGTGTCTCAATATCCTTATTAGATGATGCTCCTTATGATGTTTTCTGAGTTGATTATGCTATAGATGAAAATGTGTAATGTGGCGTAGACTGTAGACTTTGTATTTAGTAGTTACATAGGTTTCCTTTACTTTAGATGAATCTCGAGATTGTCTTACTACATTAGTGAGTCTCTATATTCTATCTCTGGAATACCATTTACCTCATTTACTCAGTTATCATTTACCATTTATCATTGACTTATTTATCGCTAAAGCACTAGAGTTATGGGTTATCATAGGTCTGCACATTTATCTTTCCAGTCATTATAGCAGAATATCCTAATGAGTAGAATGCCCCTTTATCCTTTTGGCATAAAACAAATCAACGATACTCGGAATACTTACTGGGTGAAGTGCTACAATAGGAGAATTATCTGGCGCCGTTGCCGGGAATGGCAATTGCCTTCGTTAGGATAATTTATTGAGTTCATTGATTCACCAAGATATTTATTTTAGAATTCATATAGGAGATTTCTTCATAGATAATATTAATAGAAAACATAAAAATAACTATAGACATAAATACTTAGAGATAACCATAACCTTTTGCTTTAGCAGACTTACCCGTATTTTGTTTATGTTTAAAATATCTTATATAGGGTAAGTGCAGGATTGGTTGTGTACTTTAACTCTTATCAATCAGGAACAACCATAGGAAGAAGGGTCTTACATTATTTTGTGAAGCCATGGCTGAGAAGACTCTACGTGAAGTCTCTGCCCCAAGCACTGAGAATATTCGCATTGGGCCAACTTTTAACATTGGAGATCATGATTACGAGATCAAGCCAAGCCTCACCAAAATAGTGCAAGCTATCACATTTACTGGAAAGAAAGATGAAGATGCAAGTGTCCATCTGCAGAATTTCCTAGAGATTGGCAACACCATCAACATCAAAGGCATTCCTCAAGACGTCATACTACTTCGTTTGTTTCCGTTCTCATTGGAGGGAAAGGCGTAGCAGTGGTTTTATCAGAATAAAGATCGAGTCAAGACATGGGTAGAATGTTCAAAAGATTTCCTAGAAAAGTTTTTCCCAGTAGGCAAAAGCAATGCTCTACGAGGAAAGATTTCAGAATTCTATCAGCAGGAAGGTGAATCTATTTTAGAAGCCTTGGAACGTTTTCAAGGTTACATATCAGATTGTCCCCATCATGGAATGGAAAAGTGGTTGCTCATGCAAACATTTTATCACGGACTAACTCAAAGGTTACGTGAGCAACTAGATGCCACTGCTGAAGGATCATTTATGTCACTCACCCCTGGAAGATCTGAAGATATTATGGCAAGGATAGCAGAAAATCAGAATTGGACAAACAACACTCACACATGCCATAAGAGTGAAGAAGTTTCAGAGGAAGTGTGTGCACTATCAACCAAGATGGATGTACTATTGAACTGGTTAGAACAACGAGCCAATCATAAAAGAGATCGTCAAGCTATTCAAGATGCATTCAATTCCCAGAATCAATATGAAGGATCTTTAGGAATTGAGTCTGCAAATCCTCCTAGAAGATATTAGTATAGTCATCAAGTCCACTTCTCAGAAACAAGGATGGAATAAACCTTGGTCAGCCAGTCAAGGTAGGTACCAAGGCAATACTAATTTTTCAAATCGTAGACAACCACCCTTGAGAGAATTAATATTAGAACAAGCTAGAATTAATGAAAGTATTTATAAAAAGCTTGCTTTTAATGATAAAGTTTTAGAAGGAATTAATTCTAAATTGGATAATTTATCTTCCAGCTGTTAAAGATCAAATATTATTTAATAAAAAGATAGAATTACAAATTGCACAATTATCTTCTCCTTTGGTTACCACTAACTATGAACAAATAAAAGGGATATCTACTAGAGGAGATAAGTCTACACGTGATCCACCTTACCCAAAAGGGGCACGTAGAGCCATCACATTTAGTGCAGGTAGAAGAAGAGATTGAAAAGGGCAACAGGGAAGAAGAAGTTATACCACCTTCACCACCAGTTGAATTACAAGATCAAGAATTAACTCAAGATTTTCATGACACAACCCTCCTACCGTTTCCATGCAGAAGAAGCAGAGCTAAAACAGATGATCAATTTGGTAAGTTTGTAGAGGTAATTCAGAAGTTATATGTCAATATCCCGTTGTTAGATGCCATGCAGGTACCTACATACGCAAAGTACCTTCGAACCATCCTCAACAACAAAGGACCACTACCTTCTATTGAAGTTATCAAGCTAACGAAGGAGTGTAGTGAGGCAATTCTGAGTTCTTCTCCTACTAAGAAGAAGGATCCAGGGTGTCCCACTATTGATTGTTCAATAGGAGACCAGATGTTCGAGAATGCTTTATGTGATCTTGGAGCAAGTGTCAGCGTCATGCCCAAGACTGTCTTCGACAAACTCAACTATTCTACGCTCACACCAATCATGATGTGTTTACAATTAGCTGACCAATCGGTCCGCTATTCTGCAGGAATCACAGAAAATATTCCAGTAAAAATCCGCAACTTTTTCATTCCTATAGATTTTGTAGTACTTGACATGTAGGAAGAGAGGAAGATACCCCTCATCCTCGGGCGACCATTCCTAAACACTGCAAATGCAACCATCAACGTCGGAGCTGGAGAGATCACATTTACCATTAATGGGCAAGGAGAGCGATTCGCATTCAAGCCAAGACTGGAGCAATGCCAAACGTTGAAGTGTCATGAAGAACAAGATGCAACAACATCTCCGACACCGAAGATGAATCATGAAGAATAATTCTACTAGAGAAGTCCGGATCGGCAGACTCAAAAACCCCAAACCATCGCCGGGAGGTAACTCGATAGTTATCGGTAATTTAATTCTTGCATTGAAATTTGCATATTTACTTTCTCATAAATTGCATTATTAAAAAGAATTAAAAATAAGCATAGCATGATTAAAGCATAATCCCCATGTGATTATTACTAACGGAGTGTTAAACCCCGTTAGTGAAATTTACTGTGGTGGCAGAAAATTATAAAAAGACCATCATTAGAATTCTAATTTTTCATAGATTCATAAAAGTAATTTAGTTTTTCATTCTTGTATCATTATACGGTATAAATATGGGAAACATGTGGGACCCACCATCATCACATCAAGTCATTTCAAGCCCCATTATCATGAACCACCACCTTTCACTACCATCCAAATTCCATTATTCACACATACAATACCCACTATCCATCTATTCAGCCATTTCACCAGAGAGAGCACCAACTCACATGCATTTGGAAGAGCATCTAGGCAATGTCGACATTTTCAAAAGTTTAGAACTAAAGCACACCAGGTGGGGCCGGCCGACGCCCCTCCTCCACTTCCCTGCCTCTCCTTTCTTTTATTCACTCATTCACTCACATACACTAGAGAGCACATAGCTACGTTGCCTTGCTGCTCGTGACTTCAAACTCTCACAATCCTATCATTTGATTCAAGTTTAAGCAAGGGAAGGAGTAGAGAAGAGGATTAGCAGGAAGACCTAAAAGAGAAATCGTCACTTCAATTTCTCCTCTTCACTTGTTCTTGCTTGTTCTTGTTTTGTTCTTGTATTCTTGTTCGTTCTTGCCGTGTTCTTCGTGTTCTTGATTTTTCAGGCAAGATGAGCAATAGAATGAAAGGTGCCATTCGATCACTTGGAAGAGCCTTCTCACGCCGCACAACACGAAGTCAATCATCATCACAAGTGCCATCGTTCGTCGGCTCCGACATGAATATCGATCCTCCGTCACCCTTCACGTATGACAACCCTTCATCCTCTTCCCAACCGGAAGAGAGGTATGAACTCATCAGCATAACTCAAATTTCATTATCAACTAGACCGCAAAGGGAGATATTAAATGTGGTTAAAAATAATGAATTTACGCATACTCCAATTTTTTATGCCACTTTGCTTCATGAAACTGGAATGGATTCCGAGTTTGAGCTTATTTTTAGAAATGTTGGATGGGAAAATGCATGGCAAATTAATGAGCAGGGTAGTAAGTTACTCACTATAGAATTTATTAGCACCCTAGACTTTGATGATGATGAGGTTAACTTTAGAATGTTTAATAAACCTTTCACCATCTCATGGAAAACTCTTAGTTTAGCATTGTGATTCAATAATCAGTGTGTAGTCAATATTTCTAAAACTCTCCAAAACTTTGATAAAGATGATTTTTGGGAGAGTATCATTGCAAAGAAAATAGAGAAAAAATAAAAATATACTACTGAAGAAGTTCATCACCCAACACTGAGATTCATGCTTAAATGGCTAGCAACAATACTATTAAAGTAATGCACTAAGTAAAGACTCAGTAAAGTAAAGCAGGAATAATATATTCAAGTAGATAAGTCTTACAGAAAGAGAAAGATATAAGAGCTATACCAGACTCTCCAGCAGACGACTCCGAAGACCCCGAGCGCAGCTCGACTCAACTCTAGCTCGCACACTAGACTACAACTACTAGTAAAGGTGGAACTACACTACTCTTCACTTGTATCTTGAATGAATCATGTCTTGAGAGGGTGGATGAAGCCTCTATTTATAGGGGAGAGTGGAGGGGTGCCACGTCAGCGATCCGTGTACCTTTCGACCTTGGCCCTTGGATGAACCGATCTTGAAACCGCCTCAGATCAACGGCAATGATGAAACCAGCACGTGTGAAACATGCAGGAAGGCGGTGGAGGCCAACCGACCTGGCTGGGCACCTAGGGTGGGTCGGTCGACCCCCTATGACAGGTGGGCCTAGCCAGGTGTGGTCCCCACCAGTCATAGAGTATTGCCTTGTGCTGGTTCTGTCTTGATTGTGCTTTTTTCACGCCTTGATCCATGTGCTTTGATTCTCCACCGTTGAATGGAAACAAATGTTGATCTGATGGTGGTATTGAGCTGGGTACAGTGTCACACGGATCCTGCCACATCACCAGAGCCAGGTGGGCCCCATGGTAGGGTCGGCCGACCCACACATGGGCCCACTCTGAGCTCTCCTCTCTTCTAAGTGATGTGTTTAGTAATTTGTTGAAGTGTGATGGCTTGGTTCCCAAAAAATATGGTTCGGCCGACCCAACATATTGGGATCCAAGTGCTCCAATTTATTCTGTTTTGATCTTCTCTGCATTCACAAGCTAAGAGTACAAGTGGAACTAGTTATTGATAAAAATATGTTCATGTTATGTTGATCTTCCATCAAACCGAGTCCTGTTGACGGTGTTTGAATGTGGATTTTTCATGATATATCCACCATCAACAAGATCTCCCAAGCTTAACCTTTGCTCGTCCCGAGAAAATAATTAAACTTAGTCTCGGTGGATCAGGAGTTGCTACAATGTTCTTATTTCCTTAGTACCAAGTGCACAACAAAATACTTCTCTTTTGAATGAAAAAATTGGCTATAAAAATTCACCCATTTTACCTTAGTTCTTTATGGGGCTAATGACCTTCCCCTCGGCTTAGGTGGTTGAGAGAAAAAATAGTTTAACTTAATCACTAATTTTCTCATTCTTTGCAAGTTTCATACTGGAGGTTTTAGCAAAGTTTTGCAAAAGAAAACTTAATGTTCCTCATATGGTTTTCTCATGTCGCTCAAATAGTGTATGATTCCTTACCAAGGCACAAAGTAAAGGTTGCCCTCTCTTTTTCATCCTACTTCTAAAAATGGCTTACGTGGAGCTTAAGGTAGGAATGAAAGAATAGAGCATACTTACTTTGCATATATTGTAGAATCAAAGCATAGATCCAAAGAGAGAAGTGTCATGCCCTTAGATCAATATGTGCAAGTGTGTGGAAAAAGTGGACTATAATGCTCCGTTATTTGAAATTGTATCTCTCTCTAATAAAATTTTAGAGACATGTCTATCATTTTTTTCTTTCTTTATTCATGAGCCTAGACTTGCTCATATATTTTTCTTTTCTTTTCTATGGACTCTCTTGTGTCCATTTTTCTTTCCTGTTTATTTTCATTTTGCATAGCCCTTTGTCTCTTCTAACATGATAACTAAGAGAGAGATTTTCTATGATTTTAACACATAGAGCATTTATTTGGTGCAGATGAAAGGCATGTGGTTGCGTACTTCCATTATAGAAGCAGCCTATATATGTGGTGTGTACGTGATCTTGATCTTGGGAGCATGATAAGTCTCTCAATAAGGGTCAACAAGACTTGACAAAACTCAATACAAAGCAAATAACTTATGTGAAAAGTTCTAGACATGTATAGCATATATGGCTGTGGTAGGAATTTATTACCATTGAGGAACAATAAGGTTTTGATTGTTTAAGAAATAAATCTCCCGTAATCATGCATGCTTAGAACAATATTATAGCAGCTCTTGTTTCACTATATCATATCTCACAACAAGTTAGACTTAGTTCTAGCACTTAGCATCCATAAAGTTTTCAGGTTCATGATGATTTTAAATAAGTCAAGTAATCCGTACTAAAAGAAATACAAAGTTGTAGACTAGGCATTAAAGAAATATTAATAGAGCAACTATTCATCATTTCCAATGAGAAAGATTGACATACATGAACAGAAAATATTTTTTTGTGTTTTTAGTTTATTTTATTTAAATCCATTAAATTAAAATCAATATCAAATACTGGGATAGAATACTTACCTTGGTGGGGGAGAGAATCTCCCCCAAACTTGCACTTTTGTAGTTATCTCACTGAGGTGGACGTGGCGAATATGGTGGTGGATAGTGAGGAGGATATTGTGGTGGATATGCTGGTGGATATGGCCGCGGAAACTACTATGGGTGCTGTGGAATATATGGAGGTGGAGGTATGTTGTGATGTGCATAGAGGGCAGCCCACTGTCTGCCAGTTAGCTCCTGGAAATTTTGGAGCTGTTACTAGGTTTGTGCAGTGATGTTGTGAATGACCTCATGGCCAGCCCGTAGCACACCAAACTGATGTGTTAGCAACTCCATGTCATGTCGATGGCTTCGTGTCCCTGCATCCTGCATAGATGAGTAAGAAAATCTGGCACTTTGTGCCCCTGACCGGCATCCTCCTCCAGAGCTGGAGGCCTGCATGACATTTGAGCTGCCTGCATAGGTGCTGTCATCTTCTTCGGATGATTCATTACGCTGTGCAGCACGCGTTCTTGCACGGGTAGCTAGTCCTAAAAAACTCCATCGGCCGCCTACTCCTGCAATGTTAGGCACTAAAGGGTGGCCCCCATATAGTTTTAGTTCTAGGCATGGCAAAGTGAGTCTTGCATCGCTATTATGGAATTTAAATTCTATTGTTCCTTAGGAACCACCGGCAATAACATGAGCCTTAATAAAATGCTCCTCACCCAGGATGGTTCTTTGCGCAGGTATGTAATCATTAAATTTATTTAGCAGTTCAAGGAAACTACACAATTTTGTGATGATGGATGTGAAATCAAATGATCCAATTCTTGATGGTGCAGTAATCCAATGCTCTACCATGGCTTTTACATGTGATACTTGGATTTTATATACCATGGCATACATTATTCTTAAGTCAATTTCCCTCACAATTCTAACAGCATCCCGGGGAAACAAAGTGATTCCTAGCCACTATGCAGAAATCGCAGTGTGGGGTTGCAAATGTGACTAGTGTGCGGTTTCCCCATTCTATTTCCCTAGTTATGTCATGCCAAAATTCAAGTTTATTGAACCTACGAGTAGCAGATTCTAAATTTAAGGTGCAATTCATGAAGCCTAGGCAAGCACTAAACTGGTCCCAAGTAAGATCATAGGCTTGATTAAACAGGCGAAAATAGATGTTGTCTCTAGTTGCTTTTACTGTGCACATAAATTCTAAGGTGAGACTCTTGCTACCTTGGTACCTAGAAAAATCCCAGAATTCACCCCGACCTATTGCACCAAAAACATCAAAGAACTCCTCATACATACCTATGCGTTGGAGGAGTCCAAAATCAATTACCTTGGTGTGTTCAAAGTTGCGGTTGCGGATGGAGTTGAGGACGAGAAGTTCTTGTGGAGAGACCCAAATGCCTGTTTCTTGGTCTTGTGTTCTAACAAGTTCTTCCTCTTCTTCGGATTCTTCATGATCATGAGGAGGTTGTTCAACATTTTCCGTGTTGTTGCTTGGCTCAGTTGCCTCAGACAAATATTCATCCTGCGACCCCGAGAGTCGTATCCCAGTGTCATGGGAGGATGATCGTCGCGATGAACTCCCGCTCAATGCTGAGCGCATTTTCTTTGCTGTGGCCTTGAATGGTTCTTCATATTTGCAGAAAACAAAAACACGAACCAAGCTTCGGATAGGGGTTAGCTTAGCTTAATGAGCCTCTTACCTGATGATTACCTTACTTGGCTCCCTCGGGTGATGAACACTTGAACAAGGATGAGAGACAAATATTTTTGGGTTTTCTTTTTGGAAAGGAAAGAGCCTTATTGGGAGGTGAGAGAGAGTTTAGAGTGTCGGAGTGCTCTGCTGGTTGTTTGGTTGGAGGAATGTGCTCACGAGCATGGCAATTAAATGGAGAAGGAAGCAGAGGTGCAAGGTGTACTTGGCCTGGTTCAGCCGACCCCTACCCTCTCTCTATTTTGTGCCAATAATTGGAGGAGTCTCTGGTGCATTGAATGGAGCAAAAGCTGAAGTGGTGGAGCTCATTTTATGGGTCGGCCGAACCATCAATCACCTCCAATTTTTAGGCATCTTGTTGCTTTGTGAACAAAGTAGGAGCTAGAGCAAGTGGGTGTGGTCATGTGCCTTCTTGTGGATTGGCCGAACCATACCCTCTCTCTAATTGCTATGTGCCAAACAAAGGAGTCTAGGGTGGTCATTTCTTACCTGGTGAAGCACTCATCTTTCTCCCCTTTGGATGCTTGCTCATGGAATCCTTTCTTGGAGTGAGTGGTGAATGGAACAAAGGGCCAAAGGAGGGGGCAAGACATGACCATGGCTGGTGTATGTTTGCTCATGAGATGCTTCACGGGAGAATTCTTTCAAAAGGTGATTTGCTTAAGGGTTTAAGTAAGAATCTTTCCCATGATTAGCAGAAGGTATTTTGATCAAGGTTTGCATGAGTGAAACTAAGGAGAGAAAATGGATTTTGTCATGACAAAATTTTGCTCTCGGCTCACTCATGGTTGTTGTGCACTTTTCTTGTCAGCATTTTATTAAAGCAGAAGATGAGAGAAAGAATCTGGCTTCTAGAGTGCTAGTTGACAAATATATGTCTTGCAGCACTTTATAGGAAAAAGGATACTAGAACATGTGAATGCATAGAAAAGTGACTGAGAAAACTTTCAGATTGCCATGCTAGTTCATATAGATGATTAAGATTGACATGCAACATTTTGAGGTGTTGTCGTGCATGGGACATATCAAGACATGGCATGCGTGGAAATGGACCAGAGGTCGTAGGTGGGAGACACCAGGGTGGGGTCGGCCGACCCCACCATGGGCCCCACCTGGTGTCAATTTTACTCAGGAGATTAATTAATTGATTATTATAATGTTGAGCTTGATTATTGGTCGATAGAAAGGGGTTGGAGCTTAATGCTAATATAAAACAAGCAAATAAATGAAATAAACTTTAATTAAGTGTTAGTGTACTTACCTTGATGGAAGAGTTATTCCCTCAGGTCTTTGCAGTAGGATCTCCCTCTTAGGCTGGTGTAGGAATTTTCTTCGGAGGCATCGCCTGTTGTATTACCTTTCTCTTCCATATTTGCATGCTCTTTGCTCGTGGTTGTGATTTGGGCTTCTTTAGATCTCTCACAATAGCGAAATCATGTATCTACCTTAACATGATCAATGAGCACTGCTCAACCTTCGGTCGGAATTTGAATGTTTCCAGGGTCCCATTGATAGTGAATTGAATTTCTCCAGCTCCAACATCAATATGTGCATTGGCGGTGCTGAGGAATGGTCTCCCCAAGATGAGTGGAGTCTTCTCATCTACTTCCATGTCCAGGACCATGAAGTCCACAGGGACAAAGAATCCGCGTATCTTGACGGGGATGTTTTCCGCTATCCCTGCCAGGTAACGAACTGATTGATCCGCCAACTGCAAACGTATTGGTGTAGGGGACAAGATAGTATGATTGAGTTTGTCGAACACTACCTTTGGCATGACGCTGACGCTTGCTCCCAGGTCGCATAGTGCATGTTCAAAGTATTGTGTCCCAATGGAGCAGTCAATAGTGGGACACCCAGGGTCCTTTTTTGTTGGCAGTTGGTTCAATATGGCCACGCTGCATTCCTCCGTCAATTTGACAATTTCCGTCGTGGGCAGCGGGCGCTTGTTGTTGCGGATGTCTCTTAGGTACTTGGCGTAGGTTGGTACCTGCATTGCGTCAAGTAATGGAATATGCACATAAAGATGACAAATTACCTCGACGAATTTCCCGAATTGTTCGTTGGTGGTTTGCTTCCTTGTTCTTGGGAAAGGTAGCAACACATTGGTGTCATAATATTCGTGCTGGGCTATCTTTCCCTGGAACTTGGTGTTGTCATCAGGTGCTGGCAACTCTTCTTCTTCATCATCTTCCTTGTCTTTTCTTGCAGCCTTCCCTGCCATGTTAGGATGTGGTGGATCGTGAGTGGACTTACTCCCCTCGTGATCACCGTATTGACATTTGAAGTATTGCAAGTATTTTTAGGAGGTGAAGTAATAGCAACAAGATGAGCTAATTGAGATTCTAGCATTTTATTAAAACTTATTTGTTCTTTAACAGAAGAAGAGTGATCAACCATCTTAGCATTTAATGTTTCAAGGGTCTTGTCATTTTCTATCAACTTTTTATTCATGCTTTCATTAATTTTAGGTTGATTTATGATAAGATCTTTCAATGACAATTGATTACCAAAATTTACCTTACCTTGAAACTTGGAGTTCGACGACCTCCTTCCTTGTTGAGGATATTTTGAATTGTTGTTGATAGCATCTATCTTCTCAGGATTTAATTTGGAACAAGATACACTACATACCTGATTCCATTGATGCTTGAAAGCATAGTGTTGAATGGCCTCTCGGTCTTTCTTGAAATTAGCACGTTCGTCCGACCTTCTTAAGAGGAGATCCATCTTCTCAGAGATTGCATCTACTTCATAGATGGCATGTGTGTTCTTCTTCATGGATTGGAGTCGATCTTCATTCCACCCTTGATTTGTCACCATCTTTTCTATTAGATTCTTGGCTTGTGTGACATTGAGTGAAGTGAATGCTCCTCTAGCAGCGGCATCAAGGTGACTACGAGCTATTGGGGTTAGCCCATGGTAGAAACCTTGAATCAGGAGCCATTCTTGGATTCCATGGTGAGGACATTCCCGAATGTATTCCTGAAGACGTTCCCATGCTTCGGGAATCGTCTCATCCAATTACTGTGTAAAGCCTGAGATCTTTCCTTGAAGAGGGATGGTTTTGCCCATCGGGAAGAACTTCTTGAGGAATGCATTGGCGCAGCCAGTCCAATTGCCGATGTCTTCAGGATAAGCATAGAACCATTGTTTTGTCTTTCCGATCAAGGAGAACGGGAAAAGGCAAAGACAGATGGCGTCCACTTTGACTCCTTTTATGGCAATGGTGCCACACAACACCAGGAAATTCTGGAGGTGTGCATTTGCGTTCTCATGGGGCTTTCCGCTGAATGGGTTGGCTTGCACCATATTGATAAGAGATAGCTTGAGCTCAAAAGTGGCATCCCCCAAGCTAAGCGGCGGACTGGTGGTGACATTGTCGGCCGATGGTGCAGAATACTCGGAGATGGTCTTTTGGGCCATAGCTTCCTTAGGTGACAGTGCTGAGCCTCCTTCCTTGAGTGGTTCCAATACCAAATCGGACCTCCGATCGGAGACTGAATGGTGTCGAGAACTCCTGGTGGATGTCTCTGGATTTTCTATTGCTGTGGCTTGAAACTGAAATCCACTCATGTATGCCTTGCTTCACGATAAAGAGAAGCAGAGGCAAGGGTAAGCCCTACTATAACTAATTGATACTAAATTGATGATAGGTTCCGGATTTGATCTTATCAAAATTTCTAGGCTATGCTTTCCCCAGCAACAGCGACAGAAATGCTTGTTGACACTTCTTGGCGGTATTCAAAGGCAAGATCTAGTCTAAGCACCATGCTTACACTAAGCCTTACTACTCTAGCAGTGATCAAGGCAACTAGAGCACCCTATGACAGGCGATGAACTACACACGTGAGCTAGTTATAGGATCACAATCTAATGCAAACCGACCAAGTAATATGATAACTCACAACAATACTATTAAAGTAATGCACTAAGTAAAGACTCAGTAAAGTAAAACAGGAATAATATATTAAAGTAGATAAGTCTTACAGAAAGAGAAAGATACAAGAGCTATACCAGACTCTCCAGCAAACGACTCCGGAGACCCCGAGCGCAGCTCGACTCAACTCTAACTCCCACACTAGACTACAACTGCTACTAAAGGTGGAACTACACTACTCTTCGCTTGTATCTTCAATGAATCATGTCTTGAGAGGGCGGATGCAGCCTCTATTTATAGGGGAGAGTGGAGGGGTGCCACGTCAGCGATCCGTGAGCCTTTCCACCTTGGCCCTTGGATGAACCGACCTTGAAACCGCCTCAGATCAACGGCAATGATGAAACCAGCACGTGTGAAACAAGCAGGAAGGCGGTGGAGGCCAACCGACCTTGCTGGGCACCAGGGGTGGGTCGGCCGACCCCAATGAAAGGTGGGCCCGGCCAGGTGTGGTCCCCACCAGTCATAGAGTATTGCCTTGTGCTGGTTTTGTCTTGATTGTGCTTTTTTCACGCCTTGATCCATGTGCTTTGATTCTCCACCGTTGAGTGGAAACAGTTGTTGATCTGATGGTGGTATTGAGCAGGGTACAGTGTCACACGGATCCTGCCACGTCACCAGAGCCAGGTGGGCCCCATGGTGGGGTCGGTCGACCCACACATGGGCCCACTCTGAGCTCTCCTCTCTTCTAAGTGATGTCTTGAGTAATTTGTTGAAGTGTGATGGCTTGGTTCCCAAAAAATGTGGTTCGGCTGACCCAACATATTGGGCTCGAAGTGCTGTTGATCTTCCACCAAACTGAGTCCTGTTGATGGTGTTTGAATGTGGATTTTTCATGGTATATCCATAGTCAACACATAGCTTAGTAGTCCTCTGCAATCTTATTAGTAGGCTCTCATTATTTTCTAAATAAAAATTATATACTTAGTCAAAAAAACAAAAAAGAGAAAAAAATCTGGAGCAATGGTTGAAACAAAGGATGAAAGACTTAGTGCTTGCTTGATTATTCTGTCTCTCAATTACCCAGGACTTAGTTTAAAAGCCCCACGATTGAAAAGAATAAGAATAAGTTTGAAAGATGGATTAATGAATTTCAATCCGGAGAAGAATTTTCTTTTTAAATATTTATGTATTTGTTGGGAGTTATACATTTTTATGGAACCCTGAATAAATTATTTCAAGTCAACTTTGCTAAGGGACTAGCAAAGACTTAGCTTGGGGGTATTGTTGACGGTCATTAAGTACCAATTCTATACCGTCAACTAATGCCTAGGAATTGTGTGTTTTCCAGGGATTATTCTAGAAAGGCTTAAAAGAAGGATTAAAGTGCTTAATTACCACAAAACTTAACCACCAAGGAAAACATCATCACGAAGACCCTAGAAGAGTCCAGAACACACCCGAAGCGATCGGGGACCAAACCCCACCAGGATGGGGCCGGCCGGCGCCCCCAGGGTTTTGGCCCACCTTCTGGAGTCTTCTTCCACCGCCTCTCTGGAGTCATTTGGGCCCTTTGTTCAAGACGGTTTGATCCCATGGCGCACGTTCATCGGGCAGACCCCCCAGAACACCAATTCATTCCTCCTGCTTCTTTTGTCACGAGTAGACAGAAGTTAGGGTTTCCAGAGATTAGAAATAGGGCTCTAGTTCTTCAAGTTCATAGTTTAGGCGTCTAGCAAGATTCAAGTAGAGTTGGGCACTACAGCTCGGGATTCCAGATCTATTCGTCTGGAGATCGGTAATCTTATCTTGTATCTCATTATGACTTTGCTTTATTTTAATATATTGCTACTTATTCAGTTCTTAGTTTATTCTAGTTGCATATTCGATATAGTTGTTATTGGTGATGATTATTGTCATTTGATCATAAAGCGCCTAATTCAGTATTCGAGTGAGTTAGGTGGTATACATTATGTAGACGTGGTGCCTTGATATATTATGTACCTACGGAGGCACCCTGACGTGCCGGGTCATGTGGTAGTCCGCGTAGGTGACAGCTGCGTTGGTTCCTCTATAGTCCACCCACCATACTTAGGACGAGCAGAGTGCTGTCGCGAAGGAGGTGACCCTTGTGTCTTAATATCCTCATTAGATGATGCTCCTTAAGATGTTTTCTGAGTTGATTATGCTATAGATGAAAATGTGTAATGTGGCGTAGGCTATAGACTTTGTATTTAGTAATTACGTAGGTTTCCTTTACTTTAGCCGAATCTCGAGATTGTCTTACTACATTAGTGAGTCTATATTCTATCTCTGCAATACCATTTACCTCATTTGCTCAGTTATAGAGTTATGGGTTATCATAGGTCTGCACATTTATCTTTCCAATCATTATAGTAGATTATCCTAATGAGTAGAATGCCCCTTTATCCTTTTGGCATAAAACAAATCAACGATACTCGGAATACTTACCGGGTGAAGTGCTATAATAGGAGAATTATCTATGCACTTGCGGATTACTTTACCTTTGGTTTTTGGCATCATGTTACGGATGACGACTTAATGTGAAGTGATGTTAAAAATACCAGCACGAAGCGACGAAGTCCCCAAGCAGCTTTGGTGCTCGGAAACGCTGTCGAAGCGACGAAGTCCCCGAGCAGCTTTGGTGCTTGGAAACGCCTAACGAAGACGACGAAAATCCCCAAGCAGCTTTGGTGCTCGAAAACGCTGACGAAGTGACGAAGTCGCCGAGCAGCTTTGGTGCTCGGAAACGCCTTACGAAGACGACGAAGTCCCCGAGCAGCTTTGGTGCTCGGAAATGCTGATGAAGCGACGAAGTCCCCGAGCAGCTTTGGTGCTCGGAAACACCTTACGAAGATGACGAAGTCCCCGAGCAGCTTTGGTGCTCGAAAATGCTGACGAAGCGACGAAGTCCCCGAGCAGCTTTAGTGCTCAAAAACGCTGACGAGGCGATGAAGTCCCCGAGCAGCTTTATTGCTCGAAAACGTTGATGAAGCGACGAAGTCCCCGAGCAGCTTTGGTGCTCGGAAACGTTGTCGAAGTGACGAAGTCCCCGAGCAGCTTTGGTGCTCGGAAACGCCTGACGAAGACAACGAAAATCCATGAGCAGCTTTGGTGCTCGGAAACGCTGATGAAGCGACGAAATCCCCGAGCAGCTTTGGTGCTCGGAAACGCCTGACGAAGACGACGAAGTCCCCGAGCAGCTTTGGTGCTTGGAAACGTTGACGAAGCGACGAAATCCCCAAGCAGCTTTGGTTCTCGGAAACGCTGACGAAGCGATGAAGTCCCCGAGCAGCTTTGTTGCTCGGAAACGCTGTCGAAGCAACGAAGTCCCCGAGCAGCTTTGGTGCTCGGAAATGCCAGATGAAGACATCGAAATCCCCGAGCAGCTTTGGTGCTCGGAAACGCTGATGAAGCGACGAAGTCCCTGAGCAGCTTTAGTGCTTGGAAACCCTAAAGCACCGTGTGGGCTTTGTGCAGGAAGCCAAACCGTCAGATTTTCCTTTATAAGGACTTGTCCTTAGACAAAAAGATTTATCTTCCCTCTCGCGCCGCCGCTCAAAAGCCATTCAAACAACCGTTACATCCAGCCCTAGCCGATGCCATCTAGGGTTCCGAAAAACCTTGATTCAAGGCTCGATTCCACCAAAGTTTCTTTGATTCGACCTTCCAGTAACCCAATCCTAGGTTCAATTTGAAGAAATGGCGCCCAGGAAGAGTTCGCGCGTACCCTCGAAGAAGGGTAAAGAGCTGCAGCCTGGAGAACTCCGCCTCGACATTGAGTGGCAGCCATCCACCATGACGGCGAGGGCCATCTTGAAGTTGGTGGTGAAAGGACTCCTCCCAAATCGTGCCACCACCGGATGGAGGCCATCAGAAGGTGAGCCGTACCCCATGCCTAACACCGGCGAAATAACCGTCTTTGCCGACTACTTTCTCCACAGATTTGGTGTTCCGTGCCATCCTTTTCTTCGCAAACTCCTTGACTATTATGAAATTTCTCTGTGCCACTTGCATCCCAACTCTATCTTCGTAATTTCTATTTTCATCCACTTCTGCGAGGCCTTCGCCGGAATTCTTCCTCATTTCAATTTTTTCCGTCACCTGGACATGCTTGTAAAATCGAGCGGCGGGGATCTCGAATTGCCGGGGGAGTACACCTTAAGATCTGAGACGGCATGTCCGCCCATTATCTTTCTATCCCCCTCAACACTAGTCTTTGAGATTGGAACAAGAGGTGGTTTTATTTGTCAAATCAAGACCCTCCTGTTCGGTGCGCTATCGAACAGATACCAGAATGAAAATCGAGCTGGTCGTTGAGACCCACATCCGATCAGATGGTGCAAGTAAATGAACTACTGAAAATCCTGAAGGGGATGACTCTGAATGGAGTTGGAGTTGCTGCCAATTTCGTGAGGCGCCGAGTTCAGCCCTACAAAGATAGGATTCATCCTGCATATGATTGGGTTGGCGAAACTGATCCGACCAGAGAGGTCCCCGACCCGTTGTCAGCCGAGGAAACCATGATGAGGCTGAAGGAGCTGTTCGACAACAAAGCATCGATCAACAACCGAGGACAGTAGAAACCACTACATATTGTGAATCCACCTCCCGAGGTATGCCTTTACAGATTCTTTTGCTCACGTCGTCTGTCTTGATGTTGATCATTAGCATCTTATTTGATTTGCTGAAGATAAATGGCCAGGACCGGAAAGCCTATTTCTCGGAGGTGCCCAGTGCAGAGTGGCCTAAAGGAGTTGATCCTCGACACTGCTACCAGCCAGGCAGCAATGATGAGGACTTCTCAGAGCCTTCCAATGTAGAAGCCGATGAAGAGGAAGAGGACCAGGAGACCCCCTCCCAACGGGAAACTCACGGCAAGCAGCCCATGCCTGATAAAGCTGGGACATCAGGCAAAGTTCGGAGGCTTGAGAAACCAATAAAGCTATCAGAGGAGCGAGCTCGTTGCCAGGCGGTGATCCCGAGCTCAAGTGATGACGATGGACCCCCTCCGAAACGTCAGAAAGGGGAGTTCCCGTCGACCAAGAAGCCTAGTGATGAACTAATTTCACTGGAGCTGACCCAGCACCATCTGGGCCAGCTTATTCCCACTATGTTGATTTTGGTGAACAGCTATCGACACAGGAGCCACGCCAGCAGTGGACTGCACATGTAGGATGGGAGGAACAACCCACATTTCAACAAGGAGAATCTTCGTCAGCAGTAGCAGTAGCAGCGGGTTGGGGAGTAACTGATTTTCAGAGAGGACGAGCATCTTTTTCTATACGCGGGAACATGAATTTCACCACTGGTGGACCATATCCGTTCCATGCACCACCAGAAGATGATTACTATTGGCCACCTGAGCAGCACTTTACAGCCACCACTAACGATTTCCCAACTTTATCTATGCGTCTCACTAACATTGAACAGGGACAGAACGCGATAAGTGACACACTATACCAGCACGAGCAATGGCAGCAGCAGGTCGACGACAGGTTCTACCAGCATGAACAATGGCAGCACAGTACCGACCAACGACTTCATCAGATCTATCAAGGACAGCATCAGACGCAGAGCGAATTGGAGTATTTTATACATCAGATGCGATACCCGCCGCCACCTCCACCACATTACTGAGCTACATCCAGCTTGGGGGAGATCCCCGCTAGGTGAGTACCTCTCACCTTTATATATACTTTTTATTTCAGTATTTAATTCATTCTTCAATTCTGCCAATTTCATTGTTGCTAAAAACAACAAGAAAACCAAATAAAAATTTATTTACCACTTTCTTTCGTTACTGCATTAAATTTCTGCTTGCTTAAAAATGAAAAACCAAAAAAATAATAGATTGTATAATTAAGTTTGCTTTAAAATTCCACATTCGATTTGTCTTTATAATAATTAGAACTTGAAGCTAGAGAAAAATCTAAAAGATATTTAAATTGTTTAAATATAATTTTCTGCAATTGCTTAGTGTTTAAATTTAAATTCTCCTACGAATTGCATGAAGTTTATCTACCATGAAAATTTATTCTGAAACTTGATATCAGTTGGTAGCATAAGCTTTTCTAAGTAATTGACGGATATGATATAAGAAGGTTTGAGTTGCTATTTATTTCATTCTGAGTGACACCTAAGCTCCAGACATTTCAAAAATAAAAATCAAAACAAATATAATAATTTGTTCTGCTAATATGATTTAAGTAGACTATTCTGTTATGCATTTATGATTGAATTCACATGTACAAAAAGTTTTCACGCTTTGATCAAGTCTCTCTCTTAGAAGTCTAACAGAGAGTGTGGGTTATAAAATTAAAAGATGCCATACCAAAGAAGTATGAGCCTGAAAGATGCCATATCAAAAGGGTATGTTGCGAAAAAAAGAGAGTAAAACAATGGGCGCAAGGACACCCGCCTGAGAGAAAAAATGGGTACAAAAAGTATCCGCGGGGGAGATAGCCCACACTCTTCAGAAAGACAGAAAAGAGAGAATAATGCATAGGAGTTCAAAAATGAAATTTAATCACATTCAATCATGATGCATAGTGTTGACACTTCTTAGCGCAACCACACAGAGACAGGGTGTTAGGCTATCTCTGATAACTGGCGCCAGAAGTGCCTGAGGGTATTTCTTATGTCTATTGGATAATTCTGCAAGCGCACAGAATATACCGCTGTAGCACTTCACCCGGGAGTATTCCAAGGTATCAGTTGTTTATTTTATTCCAAGGGAAAGCGATTGCTAGAAATGTTAATAAAAGGATATCCTTAAATCTATCTCAACTTACCACAGCTAGTGCAAAGGGAGTAATCGAAGTATGATAGGAAGGTGATGATTCAAAGATAACAAATGAAATACTAAAAGATAACTAGTGTAGTATAGCTAGGTGGGAGGACAACGATTGAGAAAGGTTCCTGTAATTCAAACTCTACTCCTGTGATCTATCCTATCAGACGGACAAAGTACACTAGGACTGCTACCTTACTTCTGGTGTGTAGGGGGTAGTGCGAGACAATAGAGGATATAAACTCTCCCCGAAGCGCCTACTCTCTTATGGGAGCCTACCTTTTAAGAACTTGCCTAAAACACGTGGAGGGATACTAAGACTAGACAGGGCTGTCACCACCTGCTAGCACCCACAAACAATCCATGTGACAAGCGGTATTCAAAGGCAAGATCTAGTCTAAGCACCACACTTACACTAAGCCTTACTACTCTAGCAGTGATCAAGGCAACTAGAGCACCCTATGACAGGCGATGAACTACACATGTGAGCTGGTTATAGGATCACAATATAATGCAAACCGACCAAGTAATATGATAACTCACAACAATACTATTAAAGTAATGCACTAAGTAAAGACTTCAGTAAAGTAAAGCAGGAATTATATATTAAAGTAGATAAGTCATACAGAAAGAGAAAGATACAAGAACTATACCAGACTCTCCAGCAGACGACTCCGGAGACCCCGAGTGCAGCTCGACTCAACTCTAACTCCCACACTAGACTACAACTACTACTAAAGGTGGAACTCCACCGCTCTTCACTTGTATCTTCAATGAATCATGTCTTGAGAGGGTGGATGTAGCCTCTATTTATAGGGGAGAGTGGAAGGGTGCCACGTCAGTGATCCGTGTGCCTTTTGACCTTGGCCCTTGGATGAACCGACCTTGAAACCGCCTCAGATCAATGACAATGACGAAACCGGCACGTGTGAAACATGCAGGAAGGCGGTGGAGGCCAACCGACCTGGCTGGGCACCTGGGGTGGGTCGGTCGACCCCTATGATAGGTGGGCCCGGCCAGGTGTGGTCCCTACCAGTCATAGAGTATTGCCTTGTGCTGGTTCTGTCTTGATTGTGCTTTTTTCACGCCTTGATCCGTGTGCTTTGATTCGCCACCGTTGAATGGAAACAAATGTTGATCTGATGGTGGTATTGAGCTGGGTACAGTGTCACACGGATCCTGCCACGTCACCAGAGCCAGGTGGGCCCCATGGTGGGGTCGGCCGACCCACACATGGGCCCACTCTGAGCTCTCCTCTCTTCTAAGTGATGTCTTCAGCAATTTGTTGAAGTGTGATCGCTTAGTTCCCAAAAATGTGGTTCGGCCGACCCAACATATTGGGCTTGAAGTGCTCCAATTTGTTCTGTTTTGATCTTCCCTACATTGACAAGCTAAGAGTACAAGTGGAACTAGTTATTGATAAAAATATGTTCATGTTATGTTGATCTTCCATCAAACCGAGTCCTGTTGACGGTGTTTGAATGTGGATTTTTCATGGTATATCCACCATCAACAAGATCCCCCAAGCTTAACCTTTGCTTGCCCCGAGCAAATAATTAAACTTAGTCTCGATGGATCAGGAGTTGCTACAATGTTCTTATTTCCTTAGTACCAAGTGCACAACAAAATACTTCTCTTTTGAATGGAAAAATTGGCTATAAAAATTCGTCCATTTTACCTTAGTTTCTTATGGGGCTAATGACCATCCCCTTGGCTTAGGTGGCTGAGAGACAGAATAGTTTAACTTGAGCACTAATTTTCTCATTCTTTGCAAGTTTCATACTGGAGGTTTTAGCAAAGTTTTGCAAAAGAAAATTTAATGTTCCTCATATGGTTTTCTCATGTCGCTCAAATGGTATATGATTTCCTTACCAAGGCACAAAGTAAAGGTTGCCCTCTCTTTTTCATCCTACTTCTAAAAATGGCTTATGTGAAGTTTAAGGTAGGAATGAAAGAATAGAGCATACTTACTTTGCATATATTGTAGAGTCAAAGCTTGGATCCAAAGAGAGAAGTGTCATGCCCTTAGATCAATATGTGCAAGTGTGTGGAAAAAGTGGACTATAATGCTCCTTTATTTGAAATTGTATCTCTCTCTAATAAATTTTTAGAGACATGGCTATCTTTTTTTCTTTCTTTATTCATGAGCCTAGACTTGCTCATATATTTTTCTTTTCTTTTCTATGGACTCTCTTGTGTCCATTTTTCTTTCATTTTTATTTTTATTTTGCATAGCCCTTTGTCTCTTCTATCATGATAACTAAGAAAGATTTTCTATGATTTTAACACATGGAGCATTTATTTGGTGCAGATGAAAGGCATGTGGTTGCGTACTTTCAGTGTAGAAGCAGCATATATATGTGGTGTGTACGTGATCTTGATCTTGAGAGCATGATAAGTCTCTCAATAAGGGTCAACAAGACTTGACAAAACTCAATACAAATCAAATAGCTTATGTGAAAAGGTTTAGACATGTGTAGCATATATGGCTGTGGTAGGAATTTATTATCGTTGAGGAACAATAAGGTTTTGATTGTTTAAGAAATAAATATCCAGTAATCATGCATGCTTAGAACAATATTATAGCAGCTCTTGTTTCACTATATCATATCTCACAACAACTTAGACTTAGTTCTAGCACTTAGCATCCATAAAGTTTTTAGGTTCATGATGATTTTAAATAAGCCAAGTAATCCGTACTTAAAGAAATACAAAGTTGTAGACTAGGCATTAAAGAAATATTAACAGAGCAACTATTCATCATTTCCAATGAGAAAGATTGACATACATGAACAGAAAATAATTTTTTTGTGTTTTTAGTTTATTTTATTTAAATGCATTAAATTAAAAGCAATATAAAATACTGGGATAGAATACTTACCTTGGTGGGGGAGAGAATCTCCCCCAAGCTTGCACTTTTGTAGTTATCTCACTGAGGTGGACGTGGCGAATATGGTGGTGGATAGTGAGGAGGATATTGTGGTGGATATGCTGGTGGATATGGCCGCGGAAACTGCTGTGGGTGCTGTGGAATATATGGAGGTGGAGGTATGTTGTGATGTGCATAGAGGGCAGCCCACTATCTGCCAGTCTGCTCCTGGAAATTTTGGAGCTGCTACTAGGCTTGTGCGGTGATGTTGTGAATGCCCGTAGCACACCAAACTGATGTGTTAGCAACTCCATGTCATGTCGATGGCTTCGCGTCCCCGCATCCCGCATAGATGAGTAAGAAAATCTGGCACTTTGTGCCCCTGACCGGCGTCCTCCTCCAGAGCTAGAGGCCTGCATGGCATTTGAGCTGCATGCATAAGTGCTGTTATCTTCTTCAGATGATTCATTACGCTGTGCAGCACGGGTTCTTGCACAGGTAGTTGGTCCTAGAAAACTCCATCGGCCGCCTACTCCTGCAATGTTAGGCACTAAAGGGTGGCCCCCATATAGTTTTAATTCTAGGCATGGCAAAGTGAGTCTTGCATCGCTATTATGGAATTTAAATTCTATTGTTCCTTGGGAACCACCGGCAATAATACGAGCCTTAATGAAATACTCCTCACCCAGGATGGTTCTTTGTGCAGGTATGTAATCATTAAATCCATTTAGTAGTTCAAGGTAACTACACAATTTTGTGATGATGGATGTGAAATCAAATGATCCAATTCTTGATGGTGCAGTAATCCAATGCTCTACCATGGCTTTTACATGTGATACTTGGATTTTATATACCATGGCATACATTATTCCTTACGTCAATTTCCCACACAATTCTAACAGCATCCCGGGGGGAAACAAAGTGATTCGTAGCCATCTATGCAAAAATCGCAGTATGGGGTTGCAAATGTGACTAGTGTGCGGTTTCCCCATTCTATTTCCCTAGTTATGTCATGCCAAAATTCAAGTTTATTGAACCTACGAGTAGCAGATTCTAAATTTAAGGTGCAGTTCATGAAGCCTAGGCAAGCACTAAACTGGTCCCAAGTAAGATCATAGGCTTGATTAAACAGGCGAAAATAGATGTTGTCTCTAGTTGCTTTTACTGTGCACATAAATTCTAAGGTGAGACTATTGCTACCTTGGTACCCAGAAAAATCCCAGAATTCACCCCATCCTATTGCACTAAAAACATCAAAGAACTCCTCATACATACCTGTGCGTTGGAGGAGTCCTAAATCAATTACCTTAGTGTGTTCAAAGTTGCGGTTGCGGATGGAGTTGAGGATGAGAAGTTCTTGTGGAGTGACCCAAATGCCTGTTTATTGGTCTTGTGTTCTAACAGGTTCTTCCTCTTCTTCGGATTCTTCATGATCATGAGGAGGTTGTTCAACATTTTCCGTGTTGTTGCTTGGCTCAGTTGCCTCAGACAAACATTCATCCTGTGACCCCGAGAGTCGTATCCTAGTGTCATGGGAGGATGATCGTCGCGATGAACTCCCGCTCAATGCTGAGTACATTTTCTTTGCTACGGCCTTGAATGGGTTCTTCATATTTGCACAAAACAAAAACACGAACCAAGCTTAGGATAGGGGTTAGCTTAGCTTATTGAGCCTCTTACCTAATGATTACCTTACTTGGCTCCCTTGGGTGATGAACACTTGAACAAGGATGAGAGGAAAATATTTTTGGGTTTTCTTTTTGGAAATGGAAAGAGCCTTGTTGGCAGGTGAGAGAGAGTTTAGAGTGTCGAAGTGCTCTGCTGGTGGTTTGGTTGGAGGAATGTGCTCATGAGCATGGCAATTAAATGGAGAAGGAAGCAGAGGTGCATGGGGTACTTGGCCTGGTTCAGCCGACCCCTACCCTCTCTCTATTTTGTGCCAATAATTGGAGGAGTCTCTGGTGCATTGAATGGAGCAAAAGCTGAAGTGGTGGAGCTCATTTTATGGGTCGGCCAAACCATCAATCACCTCTAATTTTCAGGCATCTTGTTGCTTTGTGAACAAAGTAGGAGCTAGAGCAAGTGGGTGTGGTCAAGTGCCTTCTTGTGGATCGGCCGAACCATACCCTCTCTCTAATTGCTATGTGCCAAACAAAGGAGTCTAGGGTGGTCATTTCTTGCCTGGTGAAGAACTCATCTTTCTCTCCTTTGGATGCTTGCTCATGGAATCCTTTCTTGGAGTGAGTGGTGAATGGAACAAAGGGCCAAAGGAGGGGGCAAGACATGACCATGGCTGGTGGATGTTTGCTCATGAGATGCTTCACGGGAGAATTCTTTCAAAAGGTGATTTGCTTAAGGGTTTAAGTAAGAATCTTTCCCATGATTAGCATAAGATATTTTGATCAAGTTTGCATGAGTGAAACTAAGGAGAGAGAGAATGGATTTTGTCATGACAAAATTTTGCTCTCGGCTCACTCATGGTTGTTGTGCACTTTTCTTGTCAGCATTTTATTAAAGCAGAAGATGAGAGAAAGAATCTAGCTTCCAGAGTGCAAGTTGACAAATATATGTCTTGCAGCACTTTATAGGAAAAAGGATACTAGAACATGTGAATGCACAGAAAAGTGACTGAGAAAACTTTCAGATTGCCATGCTAGTTCATATAGATGATTAAGATTGACATGCAATATTTTGAGGTGTTGTCGTGCATGGGACATATCAAGACATGGCATGCATGGAAATGGACCAGAGGTGGTAGGTGGGAGACACCAGGGTGGGGTCGGCCGACCCCACCATGGGCCCTACCTGGTGTCAATTTTACTTAGGAGATTAATTAATTGATTATTATAATGTTGAGCTTGATTATTGGTTGACAGAAAGGGGTTGGAGCTTAATGCTAATATAAAACAAGCAATTAAATGAAATATACTATAATTAAGTGTTAGTGTACTTACCTTGATGGAAGAGTTATTCTCTCAGGTCCTTGCAGTAGGATCTCCCTCTTGGGCTGGTGTAGGAATTTTCTTCGGAGGCATTGCCGGTTGTATTACCTTTGTCTTCCATATTTGCTTGCTCTTTGCTCGTGGTTGTGATTTGGGTTTCTTTAGATCTCTCACAATAGCGAAAGCATGTATCTCCCTTAACATGATCAATGAGCACTGCTCAACCTTCGGTCGGAATTTGAATTTTTCCAGGGTCCCATTGATAGTGAATTGAATTTCTCCAGCTCTAGCTTCAATATGTGCATTGGCGGTGCTGAGGAACGGTCTCCCCAAGATGAGTGGAGTCTTCTAATCTACTTCCATGTCCAGGACCATGAAGTCCACGGGGACAAAGAATCTGCATATCTTGACGGGGATGTTTTCCACTATCCCCGCCGGGTAACGGACTCATTGATCTGCCAGCTGCAAACGTATTGATGTAGGGGTCAAGAAAGTATGATTGAGTTTGTCGAACACTACCTTTGGCATGACGCTGACGCTTGCTCCCCGGTCGCATAGTGCATGTTCAAAGTATTGTGTCCCAATGGAGCAATCAATAGTGGGACACCTAGGGTCCTTCTTTTTGGTTGCCAGTTGGTTCAATATGGCCGCGCTGCATTCCTTCATCAATTTGACAATTTCCATCGTGGGCAGCGGGCGCTTGTTGTTGAGGATGTCTCTTAGGTACTTGGCGCAGGTTGGTACCTGCATTGCGTCAAGTAATGGAATATGCACATAAAGATGATGAATTACCTCGACTGAATTTCCCGAATTGTTCATCGGTGGTTTGCTTCCTTGTTCTTGGGAAAGGTAGCAACACATTGGTGTCATAATATTCGTGCGGGGCTGTCTTTCCCTGGAACTTGATGTTGTCATCAGGCGCTGGCAACTCATCTTCTTCATCATCTTCCTTGTCTTTTCTTACAGCCTTCCCTGCCATGTTAGGATGTGGTGGATCGAGAGTGGACTTACCTCCCCTCGTGATCACCGTATTGACATTTGAAGTATTGCAAGTATTTTTAGGTGGTGAAGTAGTAGCAACAAGATGAGCTAATTGAGATTCTAGCATTTTATTAAAACTTATTTGTTCTTTAACAGAAGAAGAGAGATCATCCATCTTAGCATTTAATGTTTCAAGGGTCTTGTCATTTTCTATCAACTTTTTATTCATGCTTTCATTAATTTTAGGTTGATTCATGACAAGATCTTTCAATGACAATTGATTACCAAAATTTACCTTACCTTGAAACTTGGAGTTCGACGACCACCTTCCTTGTTGAGGATATTTTGAATTATTGTTGATGGCGTCTATCTTCTTAGGATTTAATTTGGAATAAGATACAGTACATACCTGATTCCATTGATGCTTGGAAGCATAGTGTTGAATGGCCTCTCGGTCTTTCTTGAAATTAGCACGTTCTTCCAACCTTCTTAAGAGGAGATCCATCTTCTCAGAGATTGCATCTATTTCATGGATGGTATGTGTGTTCTTCTTCTTGGATTGGAGTCGATCTTCATTCCACCCTTGATTTGTCACCATCTTTTCTATCAGATTCTTGGCTTGTGTGACATTGATTGAAGTGAATGCTCCTCTAGCAGCGGCATCAAGGTGACTATGAGCTGTTGGGGTTAGCCCATAGTAGAAACCTTGAATCAGGAGCCATTCTTGGATTCCATGGTGAGAACATTCCTGAATGTATTCCTGGAGATGTTCCCATGCTTCGGGAATCGTCTCATCCAATTACTGTGTAAAGCCTGAGATCTTTCCTCGAAGAGCAGTGGTTTTGCCCATCGGGAAGAACTTCTTGAGGAATGCATTGGCGTAGCTTGTCCAATTGCCAATGTCTTTAGGATAAGCATAGAACCATTGTTTTGCCTTTCTGATCAAGGAGAACGGAAAAAGGCAAAGACAGATTGTGTCCACTTTGACTTCTTTTATGGCAATGGTGCCACACAACTCCAGGAAAATTATAGAGGTGTGCATTTGTGTCCTCATGGGGCTTTCCGCTGAATGGGTTGGCTTGCACCATATTGATAAGAGATTGCTTGAGCTCAAAAGTGGCATCCCCCATGCTAAGCTACGGACCGGTGGCGACATTGTCGGCCGATGGTGCAGAATGCTCAGAGATGGTCTTTTGGGCCATAGCTTCCTTAGGTGACAATGCTGAGCCTCCTTCCTTGAGTGGTTCTAATGCCAAATCGGATCTCCGATCGGAGACTGAATGGTGTCAAGAACTCCTGGTGGATGTCTCTGGATTTTCTATTGCTGTGGCTTGAAACTGAAATCCACTCATGTATGCCTTGCTTCACGATAAAGAGAAGTAGAGGCAAGGGTAAACTCTACTACAACTAATTGATACTAAATTGATGATAGGTTCCGGATTCGATCTAATTAAAATTTCTGGGATATGCTTTCCCCGGCAACGGTGCCAGAAATGCTTGTGGACACTTCTTAGCACAACCACCAGAGACAAGGTGTTAGGCTATCTCTGATAACGGCACCAGCAGTGCCTGAGGGTATTTCTTATGTCTATTGGATAATTCCGCAAGCGCACAAAATATACCGCTGTAGCACTTAACCCGGGAGTATTCCAAGGTATCGTTATTTATTTTATCATAAGGGAAAGCGATTCCTAGAAATGTTAATAGAAGGAGATCCTTAAATCTATCTCAACATAGCACAACTAGTGCAAAGGGGGTAATCGAAGTATGATAGGAAGGTGATGATTCAAAGATAACAAATGAAATGCTAAAAGATAACTAGTGTAGCATAGCTAGGTGGGAGGACAACAAGTGAGAAAGGTTCCTGTGATTCAATCTCTACCCCTGTGATCTATCCTATCAAATGGACGAAGTACACTAAGACTGCTACCTTACTTCTGGTGTGTAGGGGGTAGTGCGAGATAATAGAGGATATAACCTCTACCCGAAAAGCCTACTCTCTTATGGGAGCCTACCTTTTAAGAACTTGCCTAAAACACGTGGAGGGATACTAAGACTAGACAGGGCTATCACCACCTGCTAGCACCCACAAACAATCCGTGCGACAAGCGGCATTCAAATGCAAGATCTAGTCTAAGCACCACGCTTACACTAAGTCTTACTACTCTAGCAGTGATCAAGGCAACTAGAGCACCCTATGACAGGCGATGAACTACACACGTGAGCAGGTTAAAGGATCACAATATAATGCAAACCGACCAAGTAATATGATAACTCACAACAATACTATTAAAGTAATGTACTAAGTAAAGACTCAGTAAAGTAAAGCAGGAGTAATATATTAAAGTAGATAAGTCTTACAGAAAGAGAAAGATACAAGAGCTATACCAGACTCTCCAGTAGACGACTCTGGAGACCCCGAGCGCGGCTCGACTCAACTCTAACTCCCACACTAGACTACAACTGCTACTAAAGGTGGAACTACACTACTCTTCACTTGTATCTTCAATGAATCATGTCTTGAGAGGGTGGATGCAGCCTCTATTTATAGGGAAGAGTGGAGGGGTGCCACGTCAGCAATCCGTGTGCCTATCCACCTTGGTCCTTGGATGAACCGACATTGAAACCGCCTCAGATCAACGGCAATGACGAAACCAGCACATGTAAAACTTGCAGGAACGCGGTGGATGCCAACCGACCTTGCTGGGCACCTAGGGTGGGTCGGCCGACCCCCTATGACAGGTGGGCTCGGCCAGGTGTGGTCCCTAACAGTCATAGAGTATTGCCTTGTGCTGGTTCTGTCTTGATTGTGCTTTTTTCACGCCTTGATCCGTGTGCTTTGATTCTCCACCATTGAATGGAAACACATGTTGATCTGATGGTGGTATTGAGCTGGGTACAGTGTCACACGGATCCTGCCACGTCATCAGATCTAGGTGGGCCCCATGGTGGGGTCGGCCGACCCACACATGGGCCCACTCTGAGCTCTCCTCTCTTCTAAGTGATGTCTTGAGTAATTTGTTGAAGTGTGATGGCTTGGTTCCCAAAAAATGTTGTTCAGCCGACCCAACATATTGGGCTCCAAGTGCTCCAATTTGTTCTGTTTTGATCTTCCCTGTATTCACAAGCTAAGACTATAAGTGGAACTAGTTATTGATAAAAATATGTTCATGTTATGTTGATCTTCCATCAAACCGAGTCTTGTTCACGGTGTTTGAATGTGGATTTTTCATGGTATATCCACCGTCAACACATAGCTTAGTAGTCCTCTGCAATCTTATTAGTAGGCTCTCATTATTTCCTAAATAAAAATTATATACTTAGTGAAAAAACAAAAAAAGAGAAAAAAATCTGGAGCAATGGTTGAAACAAAGGATGAAAGACTTAGTGCTTGCTTGATTATTCTGTCTCTCAATTACCCAGGACTTAGTTTAAAAGCCCCACGATTGAAAAGAATAAGAATAAGTTTGAAAGGTGGATTAATGAATTTCAATCCAGAGAAGAATTTTCTGTTTAAATACTTAAGTATTTGTCAGGAGTTATACATTTTTATGGAACCCTGAATAATTTATTTCAAGTCAACTTTGCTAAGGGACTAGCAAAGACTTGGCTTGGGGGTATTGTTGACGGTCGTTAAGTACCAATTCTATAATGTCAACTAATGACTAGGGAAGATCAATAATAGAAGCATAGGGGTTATTACTGACAAATTCCACGAGTTTTGGTGAATTGTGTGTTTTCCAAGGATTATTCCAGAAAGACATAAAAGATGGATTAAAGTGCTTAGTTACCACGAAACTTAACCGCCAAGGAAATATCATCACGAAGACCCTAGAAGAGTCCAGAACACACCCGAAGCGACCGGGCACCAAACCCCACCAGGGTGGGGCCGGCTGGTGCCAGGGTAGGGCCGGCCGGCACCCCCCTAGGGTTTTGGCCCACCTTCTGGAGTCTTCTTCCACCGCCTCTCTGGAGTCATTTGGGCCCTTTGTTAAAGTCGGTTTGATCCTACGGCGCACGTTCATCCCACCGGGCTATAAATAGAGGGGCAGACCCCCCTCCAAGAACACCAATTCATTCCTCCTGCTTCTTTTGTCAAGAGTAGACAGAAGTTAGGGTTTTCAGAGATTAGAAATAGGGCTCTAGTTCTTCATGTTCATAGTTTAGGCGTCTAGCAAGGTTCAAGTAGAGTTGGGCGCTACGCTCGGGATTCCAGATCTGTTCGTCTGGAGATCGGTAATCTTATCTTGTATCTCATTATGATTTTGCTTTATTTTAATATATTGCTACTTATTTAGTTCTTAGTTTATTCTAGTTGCATATTCGATATAGTTGTTATTGGTGATGATTATTATCATTTGATCGTAAAGCGCCTAATTCAGTACTTGAGTGAGTTAGGTGGTATACATTATGTAGACATGGTGTCTAGATATATTATGTACCTACGGAGGCACCCTGACGTGCCGGGTCATGTGGTAGTCCACGTAGGTGACAGCTGCGTTGGTTCCTCTGTAGTCCACCCCCCGTATGTAGGACGAGCAGAGCATGGTCGCAAAGGAGGTGACCCTTGTGTCTTAATATCCGCATTAGATGATGCTCCTTATGATGTTTTCTGAGTTGATTATGCTATAGATAAAAATGTGTAATGTGGCGTAGGCTGTAGACTTTGTATTTAGTAATTACTGAGGTTTCCTTTACTTTAGCCAAATCTCGAGATTGTCTTACTACATTAGTGAGTCTCTAAATTCTATCTCTGGAATACCATTTACCTTATTTACTCAGTTATCATTTACCATTTATCATTGACTTATTTATCGCTAAAGCACTTGATTTATGGGTTATCATAGGTCTGCACATTTATCTATCCAATCATTATAGTAGACTATCCTAATGAGTACAATGCCCCTTTATCCTTTTGGCATAAAACAAATCAATGATACTCGGAATACTTACCGGGTGAAGTGCTATAATAGGACAATTATCTGTGCGCTTTAGAAGGCAAGTGAAGATTATTTTACCTTTGGTTTTTGGTATCATGTTACGGATGACAACTTAACGTGAAGTGATGTTAAAAACACCAACACGAAGCGACGAAGTCCCCGACCAGCTTTGGTGCTCGGAAACGCTGTCGAAGAAACAAAGTCCCCGAGCAGCTTTGTTGCTCAGAAACGCCTGACAAAGACGACGAAAATCCCCAAGCAGCTTTGGTGCTCAGAAACACTGACGAAGGGACGAAGTCCCTGAGCAGCTTTGGTGCTCAGAAATGCCTTACGAAGACGACAAAGTCCCCGAGCAGCTTTAGTGCTCGGAAAGGCTGATGAAGCGACGAAGTCCCCGAGCAGCTTTGGTGCTCGGAAACGTTGTCGAAGCGATGAAGTCCCTGAGCAGCTTTGGTGCTCAGAAATGCCTGACGAAGACAACGAACATCCCCAAGCAGCTTTGGTGCTCGGAAACGCTGACGAAGCGACGAAATCCCCGAGTAGCTTTGGTGCTCGGAAACGCCAGACGAAGACAATAAAGTTCCCAAGCAGTTTTGGTGCTCGGAAACGCTGATGAAGCGACGAAGTCCCCGAGCAGTTTTGGTGCTCGGAAACGCTGTCGAAGCGACGAGGTCCCCGAGCAGCTTTGGTGCTCGGAAACGTCCTGAAGAAGACGACAAAATCCCCGAGCAGCTTCGGCGCTCGGAAACGCTGACGAAACGATGAAGTCCCCAAGCAGCTTTAGTGCTCGAAAACCCTAAAGCACCATGTGGGCTTTGTGCAAGAAGCCGAACCATCAGACTTCCCTTTATAAGGACTTGTCCGCACACGAAACGATTTGTCTTCCCTCTCGCGCCGCCGCTCAAAAGCCATTCAAACAACCGTTATATCCAGCCATAGCCGCCGCCATCTAGGGGTTCCGAAAAACCTTGATTCAAGGCTTGATTCCACCAAAGTTTCTTTGATTCGACCTTCTAGTAACCCAATCCTAGGTTCAATTTGAAGAAATGGCACCCAGCAAGAGTTCGCGCGTACCCTCAAAGAAGGGTAAAGAGCCACAGCCTGGAGAACTCCGCCTTGACAATGAGTGGCAGTCATCCACCATGACGGAGAGGGCCATCTTGAAGTTAGTGGTGAAAGGACTCCTCTCAAATCGTGCCACCACTGGATGGAGGCCATCATAAGGTGAGCCGTACCCTATGCCTAACACCGGCGAAATAACCGTCTTTCCGACTACTTTCTCCGCGGATCTTGTGTTCCGTGCCATCCTTTTCTTCGCAAACTCCTTGACTCTTATGAAATTTCTCTGTGCCACTTGCATCCCAACTCTTTCTTCGTAATTTCTATTTTCATCCACTTCTGCGAGGCCTTCGCTGGAATTCTTCCTCATTTCAATTTATTCCGTCACCTGTACATGCTTGTAAAATCGAGCGGCGGGGGATCTCGAATTGCCGAGGGAGTATACCTTAAGCTCCGAGACGGCATGTCCGCCCATTATCTTTCTATCCCCCTCAACACTAGTCTTCGAGATTGGAACAAGAGGTGGTTTTATTTGCCAAATCAAGACCCTCCCGTTCGGTGCGCTGTCAAACAGATACCAGAAAGGAAACTGAGCTGGTCGTCGAGTCCCACATCCGATCAGATGGTGCAAGTAAACGAACTACTAAAAATCCTGAAGGGGATGACTCTGAATGGAGTTGGAGTTGCTGCCAATTTCGTGAGGCACCGAGTTCAGCCTTGCAAGGATAGGATTCATCTTGCATATGATTGGGTTGGCGAAACTGATCCGACCAGAGAGGTCCCCGACCCGATGTCAGCCGAGGAAACCATGATGAGGCTGAAGGAGCTGTTCGATAACAAAGCATCGATCAACAAGCGAGGACAGTAGAAACCACTGCATATTGCGAATCCACCTCCCGAGGTATGCCTTTACAGATTCTTTTGCTCACATCGTCTGTCTTGATGTTGATCATTAGCATCTTATTTGATTTGCTGAAGATACATGGCCAGGACTGTGGGGGTATAAGCCCGTATACCCGCATAGTCATACTTGGCCCAAGTCTATCGAACAGGCTAAACTACCAAGGACGCGTCGCCCATATGATCTCCAGGAGATCGCGTATATCCGCCGAGTCCTTGGCGGGCAAGAAAATAGCTTTTCTAAGATCTAGCCGATTGGTTTCCTAGATCGGCTATGATTGTAATCTGTTATGTATGGCAAGATCAACTTGTAACCCTGCCTCCCGGACTATATAAGGCGGGCAAGGGGGTCTACTCGATTCATCTAATCTACTAGCAATACAACACAGCAACATACAGGACGTAGGGTATTACGCCTCGTGGCGGCCTGAACCTGTCTAAATCTCTGTTCCGCACGAATTGTGCTCCCTCGTTTGTCTCAGGCGCACCCTCACCGTCTCATCTACTACCGCGGGCATACCCCTCGGTAGACTATCGCCGGTATTCTGTCGACAGTTGGCGCGCCAGGTAGGGGGTGTGCCACCTGATTCCATGGCGAACAAGGTGATTTTTTCAAGCTCCATCAAGCTCCCGACGCCGGGCCAGATCTTCACGGTGGGATCCATCACCTGGGTCGTCGGCGCGAACAGCGAAGGGGTGATTCTGGACGCAACCTGGATCCCCTCCTTGTCTCCTCCGATGAAGAGGTTGCCACGCTACGTCCAGAAAAACATCGACAACGACGACCTGATCGGATCTATAGATCGGGTGAAACGACCTCGATTTCTGCGAAGGGAAATCCACAGGCTCGAATTGTAATTCAACAGATTGCTTGGGACAATCCATGAAATTACCCATATCTCAGTTGACACCAGGATCCATACAACGGTAATTAAGTCTTACATAAACATTTATTACATCGCCACATTGGCGGAATCAACAATCAGAGAAGCTTTAGAAGATGCGGAAACGATTCATCCTTCACGGCCAACTTGAGTGTAGCACGTGACCCTATTCCTCGCCATCGTCTTCCTCGAAGTCGTACTCATTCTCGTCACCTGACAGCAAATTTATCAGTACGGTTTGTACTGGCCACGGAGCCCACCTATGCAGCATTTGCTTTGTGGAAAGTGGATGCAAGGCTATACAAGCAGACCTATAGGCTGAGGTTTCCTATGCAGCTGTAATCAATGTTTAATTAGTCAAGTTTTATCTCCAGTTAACACCATCATCCCTTTTTCCCATCACCACATCTCACATACCCACACCTCACTCTCATTCGACAGGCCCAACTCCCTCTCGGGCCTATCTCAACGGCACACCACCACAACGGGTACACTGCCGGAAAAATGTCATCCAGGGGGAAAAGAGAACACTCACTACACTAGTAGAAGCTTCACAGGAAAGGTCCATAGCCAACAGGTTGGCATATGTATCGATCGATCAACCATACACTCTGCAGAGGTTTCACTACCCACAAGATTAGCCATCATAGGTGTTGCGCAACACCTAGGCAGAATTCCGGGTGCTTGCTTGCCTAGGTCGATGCCACCCTACCACTCAGCCCTGGGATATTCCGGATCCTACACCGTTATGCTGAGACTGGGAGACACAGTACCAGGCCCATCCAGTGGTACTGCGCATCTAGAACGGAACGGGAACCCATCGACCGTCTCCGCCCACCCTTATCATCTCTCAACCTAGCAGTAGTGGCACCGTCCTACCAATTAGTCCAGCAGTCTCCCGCCCATCAGAAGCGAGTGAGTAGAAAAAGATTCCCATGAACCTGAAACTTAGTCCGTCCTAGGTTTGACCAAGCAGGCATCTTCACTTAGGGGATACTCTCCCCGTGCCATCACAGCACCTCCGTCCACGGGATTCAAACCACCAAGGCTATCCCACCCGGAACCTTCTCCACATCTTTACCCGCCACAGGTATCTTGCTTGGGGATGCCCAGGTTGCACCCCCGGCACAACTTGCCCCATGGGCTTGTCTCACATCCCACTTGGTCGACATCAACCCTTACCACGCACCCAAGACGCACGCAGCACTCTCTCCCAGTGGTTATAATCAGATATACACCATCCCAATTCCACCACATAGCATATAGCAAGTAGAAAGTAGTGAAAAAGTAACAGTAAATTAAGCAGCAGCTAACCTAGCAGCTGATAGCAGGGTATAGTCTTATCAAGGCAGGGAATTCAAATATACTACCATGCAACCAATCCATACATAATCATAAAGCAATAGCAACAATGTCATTTGCAATGCGTAAATAGGATCTAAGGATTTGGTGGGACATGGCACCTTCGTAGTCGTCTCCTAGCTCCTAAAAGTACTCGTGGTCGTCTTCCGTAGTCAGATCCTCCTCCGGCTCTGAAATCGAACATGAAATAGTCGCGTCAACGACTCCTATAGAGTATTTCAGAAAAATCCAATAAAATAAGAGCCAAATGCACACAAATATAGTCTTAGATTGTAGATCTTATTTTTCTGAGAATTTTGATATATGGTGCGCAATTTTTGGACATCGTATGAATAAGTTATGAATTTCCGAAGATTATCCTATTTTCTGAAAATGGAAAATGGTCGATTAATCAGGGGCAGCTCGGGATTGGTCCACGTGGCGCGCGGGTCCAGTAGTGCGGCATGTGGCGCCTCATCAGAACACAGACCCGATGGTCGCCCACCAGGTGTTCGATGCTGGTTCCCAGAGAGTCGCCGGCGTCGGCGTAGCTCGGCGGAGCTTGGCGTAGCTCGGCGCAGCTCGGCGGGGCTCGGCGGAGCTCGGCGTAGCTCGGCGGAGCTCGGCGTAGCTCGGGCGAATCAGGAGATTCGGGGCGCCGAGGGTGCCGCTCTCCCGAGCTCTCCCAGGGAGGCTCGGGCGAATCGGACATTTGGGCGCCGAGGGTGCCGCTCTCCCGAACTCTGCCGGGGAGGCTCGGGCGAATCGAAGATTTGGTGCGCCGAGGGTGCCGCTCTCTCGAGCTCTCCCGGGGAGGCTCGGGCGAATCGGAATTTTGGGCGCCGAGGGTGCCGCCCTCCCGAGGGTTGGCTGTCATTAGTGAAATGATGTCGTGGGCCTCCTTCTCTCCCACGGCATATGGCGGTTCTCCGACGAGGTGGAGGCGCACGTAGCCAAGGCGACAGACATGATTCGGGGCTCGGCTATCTACTGCGGCGATGCCGAGGCAGACTTGGCGAACCTCGTCGGCCTTTCTCTGCAGCGCGAGGCGATCGGGGGTACTCGGAACGGATTTTAGGCGAGGCGGAACGTGTCGGCGGTGATTACGTTTCCCCGAGAACGCACCTCTCGGTGTTCCAGGCTATGGAGGCTTGATCTTCCACAACTAAGCTTGTCCGAGGTGGTCGGTGAGTTGGTGGTCACGCTAGCGGGTCGCATCGGTGGTTTCACGGCTTGTGCGCGCGGGAACGCCGTCGAGGTGGCGGTGCTCCGAGCACATGTGACGGCGATGCCCGTCGAAAGTGGCCTGACGTCCATAGCCGATGTCCAGTGGTTTGATGGCCGGTCTTGTGCGCGTGTTGTGTGAAGTGTTCAGGGGCCGGAAACAGCCCGCGGCCTACATGCTCGTGATGCCGAGCGCCATGACCGTAGCACGGCGAGGTTGGATGAGGTGCTCGGTGGCTCACTGTGGGGCTGGTGAGGTAAGGATGGCGGTGCAGTGACGAGGTGATGCTGTGCAGAGTGATCGCAGTGCCATGCCGCTCCTCGTCCGCAGCTCGGGCTTCTCCTCCGTGTCCGGCTCCGGCGTGCTCCGCGGCGGCGGCGCTCCGGCAGCTTCTCCTCCTCTGCTCCGCCCTTCTCCCTTCTCCCTCTCCCTCTATTGTGGGGTGTGGTGTAGTGGTTGTGCCGCAGCGCGGCGGCGGCGAGTGGGACGAGGTCTAGGGCTTCGGGGCGACTCCTTTTATAGACGGCCAGGGCATGGCGTGGCGGCGGACGATGATTAGCGGCGAAGGGGGCACGTGGAGACCATCGGTGCTCCCGAGCTAGGGTTTCCCAGTGCGCGCGGCTTCTTGGCGAGCAAGGCAGGGGACAGGCGAGGGACAACGGGGTCAGGGCTCTGCCATGCGTGGCGCTGTCGGTCACGCCATTTGCGTGACTCTGTCGGCCACCGTCTTTCGCGAGGTGAGAAGAAGAACAGTAGCGAGAGCGGCTGACAGGCGGGGCCGGGCGGTCAGCGGCTGCGGGGGAGTGGGTGAAACGATCGCGCGCGCGCTTGCTCGGTTGGGCCGCAGCTGGGCCGACAGGCTGGCTTCCTTTCTTCCTCTCTTCTCTTTTCTTTTTCCTTTTCTATTTTCACTTAAGTGTATTTATATACATATATTACCCTTTTTAAATATTGAGTAAATACAAACATAAATTGCAATAAATCCCAATTGTGATGCATAAGCTATTATTCTATGTGAATGGAATTAAAATGCAAGCTATACTCCTTTATTTACCAAATTCATAATGAAACCTATATGCTTGCACAAGAAAAATGGGTTTTCATAATAAATAAATGAAAAATTTTAATTAGTTGGGATTTTTAGTTTGTGTGGGTTTTTAGGGTTGTTACAGTCCTCCCCCTCATTAGGATCTCGACCTCGAGATTCAGAGATAACGTACCCATCGAAGAGGTAAGGAAACATAATCCGCAAGTCCGATTCTTTCTCTCACGTAGCTTCACTTTCAGTGTGATTGCTCCACTGTACCTTGCACATCGGAATAGTCTTGTTCCCCGTCTCCTTGGTATCCCGTGCCAAGATCTTGATCGGATGTTCGTTGTATTCAAGTGTGTCTTGCAGGTCTAATGCATCCGTAGGAACTTGCTCCTCAGGAAGCTTCAGACACTTTCTTAATTGCGAGACATCAAGCACGGGGTGTACTCCAGATAATTCCTCCGGTAGTTCCAGCTTGTAAGCTAGCTTTCCAACCCTTTTATAGATCTTGTATGGCCCAACATATCTTGGTGCCAATTTCCCTTTTACGTGGAATCTGACAGTGCCACGAAGCGGAGATACCTTGAGGTAGACATAATCCCCAACCTTGAACTCAAGCTCTCTACGTCTTCTATCTGCATAGCTCTTTTGCCTACTTTGTGCAATCCTCAAATTCTCGCTTACTTGGGCAACACCTTCTTCTGCTTCCACAATCTTAGCAGGACCGAAGAATGTCCTTTCACCTGGTTCCGACCACATTAGCGGGGTTCTGCACAGTCTTCCGTACAACGCTTCAAATGGAGACATCTTAATGCTCGTCTGATAACCGTTGTTGTATGAGAACTCGGCGTGGGGTAGACAGCTCTCCCATCCTTCCTTGTACCTCAATACGCAAGCACGTAACATGTCCTCGAGAATCTGGTTCACTCTTTCTGTTTGCCCGTCTGTTTGCGGGTAGTATGCGGTGCTATAGTCGAGCTTGGTCCCGATGGACTTGTGCAAGGATTTCCAGAACTGTGATACGAACTGTGAGCCTTGGTCAGATATAATACTCATAGGCGCCCCATATAACTTCAAAATGTTTGATACGTACAGATCTGCCAGCTTTTCAGCTCTATACTTCCTTTTGACCGGTATAAAATGTGCAACTTTGGTCAGACGATCCACTATTACCCATATAGAATCATACCATGCTCGGATCGGGGCAGTCCTAATATGAAGTCCATGGATATGCACTCCCACTTCCATTCTGGTATCTCAACTGGTTGTAGCAACCCTGCTGGTCTCTGATGTTCGGCCTTGATTCTATTGCATGTATCACATCGGGCTACATGCCCTGCAATGTCTGTCTTCATATTCTCCCACCAGAAGTGCTTCCTTAGATCATGGTACATCTTGGCTGACCCTGGGTGAATGCAATATTTGGAGTCATGCCCTTCCGACAGGATCTCTTCTCGTATCGCTGAATCCATTGGTACACAGATTCTATCTTTGAACCATACAGTTCCCTGCTCATCTTCTTGGTATTCGGGGCCTCTCCCCAGTTTCATCAAACCACGGATATAGTCTATCTCAGGATAGTTCTTTTGCGCTTCACGGATCCGTGAGGTGAGATTGTACTCGACGCGAAGCTCATTTAGCATGCCATAGGGGACTACCTCGAGCTGGAACGCGTCGAACTCTCTCCTGAGCTCAGGCGGCATAGAGTTGGTGATGAGGGTATGGCAGTAGCTTTTGCGGCCAAGTGCATCAGCGACAACATTAGCCTTTCCTGGGTGGTAATGGATCTCAAGATCATAGTCCTTGATGAGTTCTAGCCATATGCGCTGCCTCATATTTAGATCTTCTTGTGTGAAGAAGTACTTCAGGCTCTTGTGGTCAGTGTAGATGTCACACTTGTTGCTTATTAGATAGTGTCTCCAAATCTTGAGTGCATGTACCACGGCTGCAAGTTCTAGGTCATGAGTCGGGTATCGCTGCTCATGTTCCTTCAACTGTCTTGAGGCATAAGCTATCACCCTTCCTTCTTGCATTAGTACACAGCCCAAACCTTGCCGAGAGGCGTCACAATATACAACAAAATCTTTGTGAATATCGGGTAGGGCTAGTACAGGTGTAGTAGTGAGCTTCTCCTTCAAGGTCTGGAAACTCTTCTCACATTCAGGAGTCCATATAAACTTGTTCTCTTTCTTCAGCAAGTTGGTCATGGGCCTTGCAATCTTGGAGAAATTCTCAATAAATCTGCGATAGTATCCTGCAAGTCCCAAAAAGCTTCTGATTTCTATCACATTACGGGGTTGTTCCCACTCTTTCACAGCTTCAATCTTGGCTGGGTCCACTGCAACTCCTTCTCCTGACAGTACGTGACCAAGGAAAGCAACTTCCTCAAGCCAGAATTCGCACTTGGAGAATTTGGCGTATAGCTGGTTGCGAGAAAACCTCTCCAATACGGTCCTCAGATGATGTTCATGTTCCTAATTTTGTGGCTGAGTAAACCAATATATCATCAATAAATACCACTACAAACTTGTCTAGCTCATTCATGAAGATCTTGTTCATCATGTTCATGAAGTATGCTGGAGCATTAGTGAGTCCAAATGAGACTACTGTGCACTCATACTGTCCATATCTGGTGACAAATGCAGTCTTCGGGATATCTTCTTCCCTGAACATCATCTGATGGTACCCTGATCGGAGATCGATCTTTGAGAAGTACTTGGCCTTACTCAGTTGATCTAACAGATCATCGATGCGGGGCAGTGGGTACTTATTCTTGACTGTAACCGCATTCAGGTTCCGGTAGTCAATGCACATCCTCATCGTGCCATCCTTCTTCTTGACAAACAAAATGGGAGATCCCCAGGGTGAGGCACTAGGCCTAATGAAGCCCTCCTCCAGTAATTCTCCCAGCTGCTTCTTGAGTTCCTTCAACTCATCAGCCGACATTCTGTAGGGTCTTTTGGCAATTGGTGCAGTTCCTGGCATCAGCTCTATAACAAACTCCACATCTCTATCTGGTGGCATTCCTGGCAACTCCTCTGGAAATACGTCATTGAATTCACAGACTACTGGCACATCTCTGAATGTCAGCTCCATCTTATCTGCCTTAGTCTCCAGAGCACATAGGAGGGCTTGGACTCTCCCGGTTTGAGGTATACATCAGATGGCTGTTCCCCAAGGGTGGGTTACCTGAACATATCTAGGTGAACAAGATATCACTCCCCGGTGTTTGGTTAGCCAGTCCATGCCTAAGATGACATCTAAGCTATTGGAGGGTAGTAGGGTTAGGTCAGCTCGAAAGTCAAGTCCCTCGATTGTGATTATCACTCCCCTACATATGTGAACGCTTCTGAAGGTTCCTAAGGGCGAGCTAGTTAGGATGGGGTTTGCTCTCGGGGTTACAGGTATGTTATGCTTACGTGCATATGCAAATGAAATGTATGAACATGTAGCTCCCGAATTGAAACAGAACTGTAGCCATGTTACCCTGAACTAGGAACGTACCGTACACAGCATCAGGTGCAGCTTCAGCTTCCTCAGCGGTCATGTGGTTCAGTCTTCCTCGGGCAGCAGATCCCCGGTTCGGTGTACCCTGTGCAGCTGCTGGTGCACGGTTGAGGTCGGGGCACACAGCCACACGGTGTCCAGGCTTTCCGCACCCGAAGCAAGTGAAGGGCGTACTGCCTGCTGCGGTTGTCGCAGGAGCCTTCCAATTGTTTGTCCTTGGCGTGTTGGTAGCGGGGGCGGGTGTGTTCTGCACAGCTCAAGTCGGCGCAGGGTAGGTCTGAGCGGGGCGGTGATAGTTGCTGCTGTTGGTACCACCACGGCTCGTTCCCGAAGAAGGTCCCTGGCGAGTTCGGAAAGGCGGGGGTGCACCTGTTCGATGTCTCTGGGGTGGAGCAGTGCGGGCGGGTCCCTCAGAGCGGCGCTTCTTTCCCTTGTTCTAGGCCTCGAATTCCAGACATGCTTCCGTGCGATCCTTCTCAATCTCAATACAGCGGTCAATCAGCTCACGCAGAGTGTAGCTCTTGTTCCCTGACAGAGCCAACCTGATCTTGGTCTGAAGTCCCTTCCTGTAGTAGTACATCTTTTCCTTCTCGGAACTCACGCAAGACGCAGGTGCGTAGCGGAGCAAGCAGTTGAAGCGGGTGGTGTACTCGTGGATCCGGTCTGCTCCCTGGGAGATGTTGCGAAACTCGTTCTCCTTGGCCTCCATGACTCCCTCAGGAATGTGGTGGTCACGGAAAGCCTCGGTGAACTCATCCCAGTCAATGCGGGCTGGGTCCTCGTGAGCGCTGGTGTAGTTGTCCCACCATGCTCGTGCAGCACCGGTCAGCTGGTGGCTAGCAATCCCAACACACTCCTCGTCGGAGCAAGTGGTCAGGTCCAGCTTCTTCTCCATCTCTTTAAGCCAATCGTCGGCAGCGAGGGGATCGCTGTCGGTCCCGTCGAAGGTAGGTGGCCTCAGCTTCAGGAAACCCTCCAGTTTCCTTTGGAAGTCATTCTGGGGTGGCCCGTGGTGCTTGTTCATCCCAGTAGCTATGGCATTCAGCAGCTGGGTCTACTGAGCCATCACTTCCACCAACGTCAGGTGGCGGCGGCGGTGGCGGTGGCGGAGGCACGTTCTCGCCTTGTGGTGGCGGATCGTTCACCGGCGGTGCATCCTCTGCCCGGCGTAGTTCTTCTTCCAGGTTAACTCCAGCACGCCTGCCAGCTAGGCGTCCACGGTTGCAACCACGCCCACGTCCTGGCGCAAGCGCGGGGGAGGGCTGGCGGTTCTCCAAACGCGCAGAACGTCTCATCGACATCTGAAATTATTAGGTACGTGCTCAGTGCAGTAATAATCTTGTAGTGGTTTAAGTAGGAGTTAGATGTTTTCAACGATTTAAATGAATTAAAACATTTTTCATGCTATCTTACACTCAACCAAAAAGCATAGAGAACCATAAGAAGCATAAGATCCAAATGTCACTCATCACAGGGTTATTATTACATAAAGGATATTCCTAGCTGCTAAGAAGATCGTGCTATACGCAGATAGCCAATGATAGGACAACTCATGGTATCACTAGTCTAAGGGCCACGCAGGGTCCCATAAGCTACTGGTGCATAAGGTCGAGTATGGCGTCGGGTATGCGGCTGTCCTCTGCCTCGATCTCGTCGTCGGTCATGGTCAGGCGCTTGACATAGTCGAGAGCTACAACTAGCTCTGGGGTGGCCTCAATCTCCTGCATCCTTAGAGACGGACACGCTCCCAGGTTGAGCGTAGTGGGTGGTACGCGGAAGTCTCCCTCCAGGGGCTTCACCATCTCCAGTGGGGGAAGCGAACTCTGTACCTTCCGGACCTCAATAGCTCTCCTGGCGTCAGACTGCTTCCAAGCTGTCTCTGTCCTCCGTAGCTTGTCCTTTAGGTACTCCACCATCTTCACGCGGTTGATCAGAATCCCTTGGTTGCGGGTAGACTTCTCCTCGGCTTTCTCCAGCTGCTTCTCCAACTCCCTGATCCTGGAGCGCAACGTGCTCATCTCGACTCCTCTGTCTTTGCTCCTCTGCTCCCTCTCAGCAAGCGCTCTCTCCTTGTCATCCAGCCTCCTCTGTAATCCCAATACTCTGCTGTTCAGGTAGTCATTGCGTAGCCCAAAATCTCTAATCTTGTGTCGCAAGTCGGCGATCTCGGCTCGGTGTAACTCATCACGGCGCTGCATCTCCAACTGCAAGTCAGTGACTGCTCTGCTCAAACTCTCCAGGGTCAGAGTCCCTTTCTGCAAACTATCCTCGACCTCTGCCATGCGTGCTCGGTCACGCTGCCCCCTTTGCTCCAATGAGCTGATGAACTTGTCCTGCTCCAGGAGGTGGTGTGCCACTATGCGTAGGCAGGGGTCAGTCTCGGCCTGAACGATCTGGCTGGTGTACAGAATCCTCTGAATGGGGTCAGGGTGTAGCTCCAAGGCCTGAGGTAGCAGACGGAAATGGGTCCCCTTAAGGTACTCGTATGCTGTGTACACAACTGCGCGTAGTACCTTGCGGGAGACGGACTGTACTCTGTCCTCCACAGTCTCTCCAGCAGTGTAGTCAGTAAAAACCGGCATCCCTGGAAGGGTCAGGCTGATGGGTGTCTCAACTCTGGTAGTGACAGGTCCTTCAAACCTCCCAGCCTCGACAAGCTTGCCTCGGCTGAAGTACTAGATCTGGTCAGACAGTGCTCCCAGCTCTTCCAACACCTGGCGTAGCACCATGGCAAATCCGCCGTGGTTCCTCCCATTGATCGGGATCTCAATAGTGCCATCGTGCAGTGGACGAAGTGGTGGTCCAAGGCTGGTCATCTGCAAATTTTTCAAGAAACGGATTAGCAGGTCCTTGTATTAGATAAGCCATTGCATAAAAATTGAATGCAAGGTCGGTAATATAACCGAAAGAGAGTCTGGCTTCCTATTTTAACGTCCATTCTCTATGGATCTCGTCCTACAGTCAAGTATGGCTCTGATACCAACTGAAACGACCTCGATTTCCATGAAGGGAAATCCACAGGCTCGAATTGTAATTCAACAGATTGCTTGGGACAATCCATGAAATTACCCATATCTCAGTTGACACCAGGATCCATACAACGGTAATTAAGTCTTACATAAACATTTATTACATTGCCACATTGGCAGAATCAACAATCAGAGAAGCTTTAGAAGATGCGGAAACGATTCATCCTTCACGGCCAACTTGAGTGTAGCACGTGACCCTATTCCTCGCCATCGTCTTCCTCGAAGTCATACTCATTCTCGTCACCTGACAGCAAATTTATCAGTACGATTTGTACTGGCCACGGAGCCCACCTATGCAGCATTTGCTTTGTGGAAAGTGGATGCAAGGCTATACAAGCAGACCTATAGGCTGAGGTTTCCTATGCAGCTGTAATCAATGTTTAATTAGTCAAGTTTTATCTCCAGTTAACACCATCATCCCTTTTCCCATCACCACATCTCACATACCCACACCTCACTCTCATTCGACAGGCCCAACTCCCTCTCGGGCCTATCTCAGCGGCACACTACCACAACGGGTACACTGCCGGAAAAATGTCATCCAGGGGGAAAAGAGAGCACTCACTACACTAGTAGAAGCTTCACAGGAAAGGTCCATAGCCAACAGGTTGGCATATGTATCGATCGATCAACCATACACTCTGCAGAGGTTTCACTACCCACAAGATTAGCCATCATAGGTGTTGCGCAACACCTAGGCAGAATTCCGGGTGCTTGCTTGCCTAGGTCGATGCCTCCCTACCACTCAGCCCTGGGATATTCCGGATCCTACACCATTATGCTGAGACTGGGAGACACAGTACCGGGCCCATCCAGTGGTACTGCGCATCTAGAACGGAACGGGAACCCATCGACCGTCTCCGCCCACCCTTATCACCTCTCAACCTAGCAGTAGTGGCACCGTCCTACCAAGTAGTCCAGCAGTCTCCCGCCCATCAGAAGCGAGTGAGCAGAAAAGGATTCCCATGAACCTGAAACTTAGTCCGTCCTAGGTTTGACCAAGTAGGCATCTTCACTTAGGGGATACTCTCCCCGTGCCATCACAGCACCTCCGTCCACGGGCTTCAAACCACCAAGGCTATCCCACCCGGAACCTTCTCCACATCTTTACCCGCCACAGGTATCTTGCTTGGGGATGCCCAGGTTGCACCCCCGGCACGACTTGCCCCATGGGCTTGTCTCACATCCCACTTGGTCGACATCAACCCTTACCACGCACCCAAGACGCACGTAACACTCTCTCCCAGTGGTTATAATCAGATATACACCGTCCCAATTCCACCACATAGCATATAGCAAGTAGAAAGTTGTGGAAAAGTAACAGTAAATTAAGCAGCAGCTAACCTAGCAGCGGATAGCAGGGTATAGTCTTATCAAGGCAGGGAATTCAAATATACTACCATGCAACCAATCCATACATAATCATAAAGCAATAGCAATAATGTCATTTGCAATGCGTAAATAGGATCTAAGGATTTGGTGGGACGTGGCACCTTCGTAGTCGTCTCCTAGCTCCTGAAAGTACTCGTGGTCGTCTTCCTTAGTCAGATCCTCCTCCGGCTCTGAAATCGAACACGAAATAGTCGCGTCAGCGACTCCTATAGAGTATTTCAGAAAAATCTAATAAAATAAAGAGCCAAATGCACACAAACATAGTCTTAGATTGTAGATCTCATTTTTCTGAGAATTTTGATATATGGTGCGCAATTTTTGGACATCGTATGAATAAGTTATGAATTTCCGAAGATTATCCTATTTTCTGAAAATGGAAAATGGTCGATTAATCAGGGGCAGCTCGGGATTGGTCCACGTGGCGTGCGGGTCCAGTAGTGCGGCATGTGGCGCCTCATCAGAACACAGACCCGATAGTCACCCACCAGGTGTTCGATGCTGGTTCCCAGAGAGTCGCCGGCGTCGGCGTAGCTCGGCGTAGGTCGGCGGAGCTCGGCGTAGCTCGGGCGAATCGGAGATTCGGCACGCCGAGGGTGCCGCTCTCCCGAGCTCTCCCGGGGAGGCTCGGGCGAATCGGACATTTGGGCGCCGAGGGTGCCGCTCTCCCGAGCTCTCCCGGGGAGGCTCGGGCGAATCAGAGATTTGGTGCGCCGAGGGTGCCGCTCTCCCGAGCTCTCCCGGGGAGGCTCGGGCGAATCGGAATTTTGGGCGCCGAGGGTGCCGCCCTCCCGAGGGTTGGCTGTCATTAGTGAAATGATGTCGTGGGCCTCCTCTCCCACGGCATATGGCGGTTCTCCGACGAGGTGGAGGCGCACGTAGCCAAGGTGACAGACATGATTCGGGGCTCGGCTATCTACGTGGTGGCGCCGAGGCAGACTTGGCGAACCTCGTCGGCCTTTCTCCGCAGCGCGAGGCGATCGGGGGTACTCGGAACGGATTTTAGGCGAGGCGGAACGTGTCGCCGGCGATCACGTTTCCCCGAGAACGCACCTCTCGGTGTTCCGGGCTATGGAGGTTCGATCTTCCGCAACTAAGATTGTCTGAGGTGGTCGGTGAGTTGGTGGTCACGCTAGCGGGTCGCGTCGGCGGTTTCATGGCTTGTGCGCGCGGGAACACCGTCGAGGTGGCGGTGCTCCGAGCACATGTGACGGCGATGCCCGTCGGAAGTGGCCTGACGTCCATAGCCGATGTCCAGTGGTTTGATGGCTGGTCTTGTGCGCGTGTTGTGCGAAGTGTTCAAGGCCGGAAACAGCCCGCGGCCTACACGCTCGTGATGCCGAGTGCCATGACCGTAGCACGGCGAAGTTGGATGAGGTGCTCGGTGGCTTACTGTGGGGCTGGTGAGGTAAGGATGGCGGTGCAGTGACGAGGTGACGCTGTGCAGAGTGATCGCAGTGCCATGCCGCTCCTCGTCCGCAGCTCGGGCTTCTCCTCCGTGTCCGGCTCCGGCGTGCTCCGCGGCGGCGGCGCTCCGGCAGCTTCTCCTCCTCTGCTCCGCCCTTCTCCCTTCTCCCTCTCCCTCTATTGTGCGGTGTGGTGTAGTGGTTGTGCCGCAGCACGACGGCAGCGAGTGGGACGAGGTCTAGGGCTTTGGGGCGACTCCTTTTATAGACGGCCAGGGCATGGCGTGGCGGCGGACGATGATTAGCGGCGAAGGGGTCACGTGGAGACCATCGGTGCTCCCGAGCTAGGGTTTCCCAGTGCGCGCGGCTTCTTGGCGAGCAAGGCAGGGGACAGGCGAGGGACAGCGGGGTCAGGGCTCTGCCATGCGTGGCGTTGTCGGTCACGCCATTTGCGTGACTCTGTCGGCCACCGTCTTTCGCGAGGTGAGAAGAAGAACAGTAGCGAGAGCGGCTGACAGGCGGGGCCGGGCGGTCAGCGGCTGCGGGGGAGTGGGTGAAACGGTCGCGCGCGCGCTTGCTCGGTTGGGCCGCAGCTGGGCCGACAGGCTGGCTTCCTTTCTTCCTCTCTTCTCTTTTCTTTTTCCTTTTCTATTTTCACTTAAGTGTATTTATATACATATATTACCCTTTTTAAATATTGAGTAAATACAAAACATAAATTGCAATAAATCCCAATTGTGATGCATAAGCTATTATTCTATGTGAATGGAATTAAAATGCAAGCTATACTCCTTTATTCACCAAATTCATAATGAAACCTATATGCTTGCACAAGAAAAATGGGTTTTCATAATAAATAAATGAAAAATTTTAATTGGTTGGGATTTTTAGGTTGTGTGGGTTTTTAGGGTTGTTACATCGGGTCACCAAGAAGCTGTCCGAGGGACTCCAAATCCTGGAGTCCGTGTCATCCACGACATACCGCCCCTCATCGCTGTCCCACGACACAACACTGGTCGTCACCGTTGTCACAGAACCAACCAATTTATACGAGCACAATTACAACGATCGCATTTTTAATAGCAATCAAGTCGCACTTGAGCCAATATAAACCCGGTAGTCCGAAAATCTTGAAGGATTTCAAACATTTTCATACCCCAAGGATCATTCATTCAGCAACAACCGGTCATATGATACATAAGTTTGCAACCAAATTTAAACATCAGAGTACAACATAGTCTTTTACACGAATACAGTAGTAGCGGAAGTCAACATAGTTTTACACCACAGAGTTCAAATACGAGTACCAACACATGACCACGTCACAGCATTCTTACAACGACTAAGGATAGATAATGACCCTGCCCTCAGGTCTAGTCTTCTTCACCCGCAGGGGTGAAGCAGTTCTTGCAATACGCATAGTAGACAACACTATCTGCAACAATGGGAATAAAACCCTGAGTACTCAATTGTACTCAGCCAGACTTACCCGACAGGGAGTAAATAAAAAGACTCTCAAGGATATGCAGGCTTATTTGGTGGAGCTCAGAGGATAGCAACATTTTTGCATCAAAAAGCATTACTACAGTAGTTCCTCAACTTATACATTTTAATGTGATTCAGCTTCAATTTCAGTTGAGCTATTTAAACTAAGATTTGCCACTATACTAAACATTCACTGAATATTATAGCAATCAATAAAACCATATGATTTTCGATATCCACAGATATCAACCTCATCTCACCATAATCATTATGTTCAAGTTATTAACCTCTACCTCACCGGAAGATCAGTTCAGTTTCTCACTAACCAGGAGAGATGGCGATTCGAATCGATTGTACCAGCTGGCAAATATGCCAATCACAAACCCTGTCAGCTGAGCCACTGGCTTCTTGGGTCACCGTTAAATCTTTCTGAGTCATAATGTATCGCGGGCTTGGAGGGGCCCATATTCTCAGAGACCAACCCACTTCCAGGATGCATCAGGTCCCTGACCTGCCCTTGGTAAGATGGTGTCTCCGCACATGCTTCCTACCTCCAGAGTATGTCTGCCTAGTCGCACCAAGGCTCGGCTCACAAAGAAATACTCGGCTTCGCGGTCAGAATGACTTATCTAGCCAGCTATGTGACGACGTCTTTCAATCTCAACTGATGTCTGGTGGCCTCAGTCCTAGTCGGCCGCAAGCAGCACCGAAGACGGCATGACCTCAACCATGTCATGCGGCTCCCCGCTACCTAGCCTTGATTCTCTCATTAGACACTGTGGCAAGGTGGCACGTATAGTCCATCATATGGAACCCAACCCCATCATCATTAGTAACCACCTATGCTCGCGAAGGACAGGAAATCCCTCGACTTCTACCGGTCTAAGCATGGCTAAGCATAAGATCGAACACATCCCTTGTCTAGTAATAATTGCATGATCAAGTATAAGTGGACAAGGTATAAATGTAGCAACGGTATCATATCAACTCCTATACTTAAGTGCACAATCATACGATTTAACAAAGACCAGTGCATTTGTAAAAAGAGTAGGTGGAGACTTAGGGATGCTCCGGGGCTTGCCTTTCACAAAGTTAGTAGGTTGGTGATCAGGGCACTCAGGAAGTTCAGCCTCCTTCTCCTGGCCTTCGGGTATCTCTGGCACCTCAATCTCCGGCGGAACTCCTTCCTCCGGTGGATCGAACTACAACAGCGTCACTCCTCCCGGCGATCCTGTATGCATGATATGCATATATGAGAACTGAGAATGCACATGAAATGCAAGATAGAGATGCACAAATTAACCCATGATATGCAATCAGTTTAACAATCCACACTCATTTACTGAGTGCGTGCATATTTCTTCTCTAGACAACCAACTCATACTCACCCTTCTTAAGCAAAGCATAGAACAATTTCTCGTCCTGGGTAAGAGGTCTACAACCCGCACTTATTAATTAACATGCATCAACTAACCTACCACAATCATCTTATAACTAACAAGCACGAGCAACATCATATAAACAAAACTTCAACCTTGCTGCCCTAAGCTCAAATTAGGATCAGCTCCACTGTTTTAAACAAGTGACAATGCTGGAACATCACAGAAATGCATGAAAACACTCTCAAGTCAACTAGCACTTGCTTAAAAGCGATTTAAACAACCATAGCTTATAACTGGACCTAGTATTTACTCTGCCCAGAAAAATCTAGAAAAATTACAGTAGATAAAGCATTTCTAGATTAGCCTACTCCTAAAATTTCGAGTCATTTGGACAAGTATGAGAGTCTACACAAAAATAACAAACAACCAGCCTTTTAAGCAATGGAAAATACTTAACACAGTGAAAAGTATCAAACAACAGATTTCCCATTTTTCTTAGCTTTTCACAACATAACATGGTTCAGAAAAAATATTCATGATCATATCCTTAACACGTTAAGCATGGTGATTTTTGCAAGATTAAAGCATAAAAGGCACATTATACAAGACATCATATAAATAATAGTGAAACACCAGCAAACATATTTTTCTCAGATTCTACTTCTATAAACAAGATTAATGCAAGTGGAATCATATTTTTATCACATTCCTAGAATTACTTATGCATTTATCAAGTTTGCAAGCAATTAACAAATTAAATATAACTGCATAGAAAATTTATCCAAAAAGCACATGTTATATTTTTCATACATAGAGCACAAAAATACAAACCCAACAAAATTGGTTTCACCTCATTTCGACACTCCTAGCTCCAAATATGAATTTTGAAAGATTTTACATATTTTCTGGAAATCTATTTCATAAATCTTTTAAATCCAAAACCGACTTTAATAGCTAGATGCACCCGGTTCAGTGAACCAACGGCGTGCCAGAGTGGCTGACCCGCGGGCCCCTAGGTCAACCTGACCCTATGCGTCAGAGAGAGACAGAGCCGTCGGCGCTGACCGGCGAGAGCTCACCGACGGCGAGGTCTCCGGCGACACCACGAGCACCAACGGACTCCTGACGACGAGACGAACCCAGCGAACTAACTCCCGAGGCCTAACTATCACCGGAGCAAGCTCAACGGCGGCAACGGCGGACGGCGAAGCTCCGGCGAACTTGCGCCGGCCGATTCCGGCCGTTACTCGCGCGGCTAAGCTTCGTTCCGAGACACTGGAACCCTAACAAACCTATACACGTGACGAATCGACCTTTGGTGCACGCTAGCTTGATGACCGCGCGCGCATGGCGGCTCGGCGGCGAGCAGAGCCACGGTGAGCTCGGGTTCCGGCGAACCTAGAGGACGAACGACCCAACCAACTTCCTAGTCTTGATCTACGACTCAAGGAGACGCCAAGACGTGCAAGAACTAGAGAGAACGGCCACGGCGCTGCGCTTGACGCGGCGAGCAGAGAGCTTGGCGGCGCTCCGGCAATGGCACGGTGGCGACGAACCCTAGAGGCTTTACCTCGCGGTCTCAGGCGCTGAGAGTAGGTCGAGGAGGTAGAACAGAGCAAGGCGAAGCTATGGTGAAGATGGAGCGGTCGGAGACGGCGCGGTGACGGTGGATTTCACCGCGGAGCTAGCTCGGCGGCGATGGCGGTGGCGGAGAGAAAAAACGGAGAGCAGAGAGGCGAGAGCGAGGGAGAGTGAGTGGGAACTGGACAAGGGCGAGGGTGGAGTGCCGCTTTTGCTAAGCCGACCGGCGCGGCGGCCAACGGCAACGTACGGCGCCACCTGGTGGCCGATGTCTGACACGGTCGCCAGCTGCTCGATGATTTGAATGCCGGACTGAATCGGCTCGATTCAGTTTCGAATACCCGACTGAAACTCGATTTTGCTCGATCTCTAGCTCGTGATCCAAACCGTTTCAGAGAAAACTTCACTAATATGGATCAAAGAGCTACATGAGTAGATCATTTGGTATTAGAACACTTTACTCTAGATCAGTCTGGATTGAGAGATATAGATCGAAGAACACAGCTACTTGGAAACTATTTTCAGCTTTAGACTTAACAAAATTTTGAAACTCCAAAACAGCCACAACTTTGCACTAATTCAACATTTTGACCACCTTCCACCCATTTTCATGACTTGACCCTTAAATAAAGTTTGTTTCTTATAAAATTCTACACAACTTTGATTAAGGGTGCACCAACATGAAAAATATCTAAAATACCCTTCTTGTTTGGTCAAACAGAACAGCTTTTAAGGGGCTCTCTAGTCAACTATGAGCTAGAGGGGTATTTTGGGGATTTCACCAACATGAACATTGTTCCAAATGTTATCCCAAACATGTCTAAAGCATCTAGAACAGTAAACAAGCATCACATTTGCATGTCAACACATCTAGCATATTATGGACATATAAACAAACATATAGCAATTAAAGGAAACCAATTCAAATGCAATGATGATGATGCATGAAATATCATGATCTATGCTTGATGACATGCAAATGCAAGTGTGAAAATAGTAACTAACACTAGGGTGTTACAGCCCTTCCCCCTTAAAAGAATCTCGTCCCCGAGATTAGAGTTAATTACCATTGTTTAAAGAAAGAAGGATAGACTTCCTTGAGGTAATCTTCTCGCTCCCAAGTCGCATCCCAATGACTTTGGTTGTTCCACACCACCTTGTAGAACTTGATCACTCGGCTACGGGTGACTCTTTCTTTGTAATCCATTACTTCAACAGGCTTTTCTTCATAGGTCAAATCTGATTTCAATTTGATATCACCAAGATCCACTTGTTCTTCCGGTACCCGCAAGCATTTCTTGAGTTGGGATACAGGAAACACATTGAAGATAGTGGACATGTGTGGTGGTAACCGCAACTTGTATGCTACTTTCCCACTTCTTTCCAGAATTTGAAAAGGACCTACAAACCTTGGAGCTAACTTTCATTTCACTCCGAAGCGTTGTACGCCTTTCATAGGTGACACCTTCAAGTATACATAGTCACCAACTTCAAATTCCAATGGTCTTCTTCGCTTGTCCGCATAACTCTTTTGACGAGTCTGAGCGGCTTTGATATGTGTTTGAATGGTATGCACTCTCTCTTTGGCCTCTTTCACAAAGTCAATGCCGTAGTACCTCCTTTCGCCTGATTCAACCCAATTGAGAGGAGTTCTACATTTGCGCCCATACAAAGCTTCAAAAGGAGCCATCTGAATACTCTCCTGATGGCTATTGTTGTATGAGAACTCGGCCAAAGGTAATCATTCTTCCCACGAACCTTTAGATGATAAAACACAAGCTCTCAACATATCTTCAAGAATTTGGTTTACCCTTTCAGTCTGACCAGAAGTTTGAGGATGATAAGCTGAACTGCGAACCAAATTGGTTCCCAAACACTTGTGTAGATGCTCCCAAAAGCGTGCAATAAATTGCGGGCCTATGTCGAAAACTATCGTCCTCGGCACACCATGTAACCGAAGTATCTGAGCAAAGTAGAGCTGTGCCAACTGATGAGGACGATCTGTAGTTCGAACTGGTAGGAAATATGCAATCTTAGTCAACCGATCTACAATCACCCAAATCGAATCATGACCTTTTTGTGTTAGAGGCAACCCAGATATGAAATCCATGGTTATCTCATCCTATTTCCAACCTGGAACTAGTAAAGGTTGCAATAGACCTGCTGGCTTAAGATGAATACCTTTCACGCGACAACAGGTATCACACCTGGCCACATAAGCTGTAATTTCCTTCTTCATTTTGGTCCACCAGAACCTGGGTTTCAAGTCTTGATATATTTTACTACTACCAGGATGGATAGACAACTTGGACAAATGAGCCTCGTCCATAATCTGATTTCTCAACTCGCGGTCTTTTGGTACTATCAAGCGATCCTTGAACCACAATATACCTTTTTCATCTACTCGGAAATGAAGTATTTCTTGTTCTTTCATCTTCTTCTTGATATGATATATACCAGGATCTGTTTTCTGACCTTCAATAATCTTGCTTTCCAAAGTACAACTGAGACTAATATTATTCAACACCACCGGATGCATAAGATTGAATCCGTCTGCTAGCAAAGGCTGCAATACATTGCAATGAGACTTTCGGCTCAAAGCATCGGCTACGACATTAGCCTTGCCCGGATGATAGTGTACTTCGAGATCATAGTCTTTGATCAACTCCAACCACCTCCTTTGCCTCATGTTCAACTCAGGTTGAGTGAAAATATACTTGAGACTCTTGTGATCGGAATAGATATGACATTTGCGACCCATCAAATAGTGGCGCCAAATCTTCAATGCATGAACTACAGCGGCAAGTTCCAAATCATGAGTAGGATAGTTTTGCTCATGTTTTCTCAATTGACGCGAGGCATAAGCAATAACTCGGCCTTCTTGCATGAGCACACAACCTAACCCAGTGCCACAGGCATCACAGTACACATCAAAAGGCTTTTCGATATCAGGTTGTGCAAGAACTAGAGCAGTGGTCAACAACGTTCGCAAGGTGCGAAAAGCTATTTCACACTCCTCACTCCACACAAACTTGGTATCTCTGTGCAATAACTTGGTCATTGGTTGAGCTATCTTGGAGAAATCTTGGATAAAATGATGATAATACCCAGCTAATCCCAGAAAGCTACGAACCTCAGACACATTGGTTGGTGACTGCCAATCCAACACCTGCTGAACTTTTGACGGATCTACAGAAATACCTTCAGCGGATAAGATATGGCCTAGAAAAGGAACTTTATTCAACCAAAACTCACACTTGCTGAACTTAGCATACAGCTTATGCTCCCTGAGTCTAGTTAAGACTATCCTCAAGTGTTCAGCATGAGCCTCCATGTTTTCAGAGTACACCAGAATATCATCAATAAAGACTACCACGAACCTATCCAACTCAGGCATGAATACCGAATTCATTAGATACGTGAAATGCGCAGGAGCATTGGTTAACCCAAAGGACATAACCAATTACTCATACTGTCATAGAACCGACCAATTTATACGAGCACAAGTACAACGATCGTATTTTTAATCGCAATCCAGTCGCACTTGAGCCAATATAAACCCGGTAGTCCGGAAATCTCGAAGGATTTCAAACATTTCATACCCCAAGGATCATTCATTCCGCAATACCCGATCACATGACACATAAGTTCGCAACCGAATTTAAACATCAGAGTACAACATAGTCTTTTACACAAATATAGCAGTAGCGGAAGTTAACATAGTTTTACACCACAGGGTTCAAATACGAGTACCATCAAATGACTAGGTCACAGCATTCATACAATAACTAAGGATAGATAATGACCCTGCCCTCGGGTCTAGTCTTCTTCGCCCGCAGAAGTGAAGCAATTCCTGCAATACGCGTAGTAGACTACACCATCTGCAACAATGGGAATAAAACCCTGAGTACTCAATTGTACTCAGCTAGACTTACCCGACAGGGAGTAAATAAAAAGACTCTCAAGGATATACAAGGCTTATTTGGTGGAGCTCAGAGGGTAGCATCATTTTTGCATCAAAAGCATTACTACAGTAGATCCTCAACTTATTCATTTTAATTGTGATAAGCTTCGATTTCAGTTAAGCTATTTACTAAGATTAGCCACTGTACTAAGCATTCACTGAATATTATAGCAATCAATAAAACCATATGATTTCCGATATCCACAGATATCAACCTCATCTCACCATAATCATTATGTTCAAGTTATTAGCCTCTAGCTCACCAGAAGATCAGTTCAGTTTCTCACTAACCAGGAGAGATGGCGATTCGAATCGATTGTACCAGCTGGCAAATATGCCAATCACAAACACTGTCAGCCGAGCCACTGGCTTCTTGGGTCACCGTTAAATCTTTCTGAGTCATAATGTATCGCGGGCTTGGAGGGGCCCATATTCTCAGAGACCAACCCACTTCCAGGATGCATCAGGTCCTTGACCTGCCCTTGGTAAGATGGTGTCTCCGCACATACTTCCTACCTCCAGAGTATGTCTGCCTAGTCGCACCAAGGCTCGGCTCAGAAAGAAATACTCGGCTTCGCGGTCAGAACGACTTATCTGGCCAGCTATGTGACGACGTCTTTCAATCTCAACTGATGTCTGGTGGCCTCAGTCCTAGTCGGCTGCAAGCAGCACCGAAGACGGCATGACCTCAACCATGTCATGCGGCTCCCCGCTACCTAGCCTTGATTCTCTCATTAGACACTGTGGCATGGTGGCACATATAGTCCATCATGTGGAACCCAACCCCATCATCATTAGTAACCACCTATGCTCGCGAAGGACAGGAAATCCCTTGACTTCTACTGGTCTAAGCATGGCTAAGCATAAGATCGAACCCATCCCTTGTCTAGTAATAATTGCAGGATCAAGTATAAGTGGACAAGGTATAAATGCAGCAACGGTATCATATCAACTCCTATACTTAAGTGCACAATCATACGATTTAATAAAGACCAGTGCATTTGTAAAAAGAGTAGGTGGAGACTTAGGGATGCTCCTGGGTTTGCCTTTCACAAAGTTAGTAGGTTGGTGATCAGGGCACTCTGAAAGTTCAGCCTCTTCTTCCTGGCCTTCGGGAACCTCTGGCACTTCAATCTCTGGCGGAACTCCCTCCTCCGGTGGATCGAACTGCAACAGCGTCACTCCTCCCGGCGATCCTGTATGCATGATATGCATATATGAGAACTGAGAATGCACATGAAATGCAAGACAGAGATGGACAAATTAACCCATGATATGCAATCAGTTTAACACTCCACACTCATTTAATGAGTACGTGCATATTTCTCCTCTAGGCAACCAACTCGTACTCACCCTTCTTAAGCAAAGCATAGAACAATTTCTCGTCCCGGGTGAGAGGTCTACAACCTGCACTTAATAATTAACATGCATCAACTAACCTATCACAATCAGCTTATACTAACAAGCATGAGCAACATCATATAAACAAAACATTAACATTGCTGCCTTAAGCTTAAATTAGGAACAGCTCCACTGTTTTAACAAGTGACAATGCTGGAACATCATAGAAATGCATAAAAACACTTCCCAACCAAAAGATATTTGCTTAAAAACAATTAAACAAACCCTAGCCTGTAACTGGACCTACTGTTTTCTTTGCCCAGAAAAATTACAGTAGCTATTACACATCCAGATTAGCCTACTGACAAAATTTCAAGACATTTGGACAAGTATAATAGGCTACACAAAAATAACAAACAACCAGCCTTTTAAGCAATGGAAAATACTTAACACAGTGAAAAGTATCAAACAACAGATTTCCCATTTTTCTTAGCTTCTTCACAACATAACATGGTTCAGGAAAAATATTCATGACCATATCCTTAACACATTAAGCATGGTGATTTTTGCAAGATTAAAGCATAGAAGGCACATTATACAAGACATTATACAAATAACAATGCAACACCAGAAAACATATTTTTCTTAGATTCTACTTCCCTAAACAAGATTAATGCAAGTGGAATCACATTTTTAGCACATTCCTACAATTACTTATGCATTTATCAAGTTTGCAAGAAATTAACAATTTAAATATAACTGCACAGAAAAAGTATTCCAAAAATACATTTTATATTTTTCCTTGATAGAGCTTAGAAATACAAATATAACAAAATTTGGTTCACCCCAATTGGACACTCCTAACTCCAGATATGAATTTTGAAAGATTTTACACAATTTCTGGAAATCAATTTCATAAATCATAAAATCCAAACCCGACTGAAACTGCTACGTGCACCCGGCTCAGTGAACCAGAGGCGCACCAGAGCGGCTGACTCGCGGGCCCCGGGGTCAATCTGACCCCACGTGTCAGCGAGAGGGGCAGAGCCACCGACGCTGACCGGCGAGAGCTCACCGACGGCGAGGTCTCCGGCGACGCCGAGGCTACCTACCGACTCGTGGCAACGAGGCGAACTCAATGGACCAACTGCCGAAGGTTGTCCCCCACCGGAGCAAGCTCATCGGCGGCAATGGCGGACAGTGGCGGTCCGGCGAACTTGCGCCGGCCGATTCCGGCCGTTACTCGCGCGGCTAAGCTTCGTTCCGAGACCCTGGAACCCTAGCGCACTTATACGCGCGACGAATCGAACTATTGTGCACGGGAACTCACTGACTGCACACGCATGGTGGCACGGCGGCGAGCGGGTTCACGGCGAGCTCGAGTTCCGGCGAACCTACGGCGAGATCGACCCGACCAACGACCTAGGCTAGATCTACAGCTAACGGAGACTCCTAGACGAGAAATGGAGAGAGAAGCCGACCCCGGCATCACCCTCGTCGCGGCGACCCGAGAGCTCGGTGGTGCTCCGTGGAGGTCGCGGCGGCGAGAAGCTCGTTAGAGCTATACCTTAGCTCGGCTGAGGCTGGCAACGGGTCGAGGATGAAGAGCAGAGCAAGGCGAAGCTACGGCGGAGATGGAGTGGTCGGAGACGGCGCGGTGGCGGTGGATTTCACCGCGGCGACGGCGTGGCGGAAATGGCGACGGCGGAGGGGAAAAGAGGAGAGCAGAGAGGCGAGAGCGGGCGAGAGTGCGAATGGAGTGGCCAGGAGACAGGATGGAGTGTCGCTTTTACAAAGCCGGACCGGCGCGGCGGCCACGGCGGCGTACGGCGCCTCCTGGCGCGCGGCGCCGTCTGACGGCGCGGCAAGCTATTCGACGAATGAACTGAATCGTGTTCTTGATTCAGTCGACTGAAACCCGATATTTCGTCGCGCCCATAACTCGTGATCCAAGTGCGTATTCGAGAAACTTTCCTTACTATGGATTTTGCAGAGCTACAATGAATTTCTCTAATCGCGTATTAGAACACTTTGAACTAATTCGGCCTGGTTTGAGAGGACACAAGTCGAAGAAACATAGGTACTTTGACACTGAAATGCCAGTTTTTTGACTTAGGAAATTTTTGAAACTTCAAAACAACTCCAAATCTGCACTAATTCAACTTTTTGACCACCCTTCCATCCATTTTCATGAGTGACCCAAAATAAAGTTGTTGCTATAAAATTCTACACAACTTTGGATTAAGGGTGCAACTGACATGCAAAATCTCTAAAATGCCCTTCTTGTTTGGTCAAACAGATTAGCTTTTAGAGGGCTCTCTAGTCAACTATGAGCTAGAGGGGTATTTTGGGGATTTCACCAACATGAACATTGTTCCAAATGTTATCCCAAACATGTCTAAAGCATTTAGAACAGTAAACAAGCATCACATTTGCATGTCAACACATTTAGCATGTTATGGACATATAAACAAACATATAGCAATTAAAGGAAATCAATTCAAATGAAATGATGATGATGCATGAAATGACATAATCTATGCTTGATGACATGCAAATGCAAGTGTGAAAATAGTAACTAACACTAGGGTGTTACAGCCCTTCCCCCCTTAAAAGAGTCTCATCCCCGAGATTAGAATTAATTACCATTGTTTATAAAAAGGGGGATAGACTTCCTTGAGGTAATCTTCTCGCTCCCAAGTCGCATCCCAATGACTTTGGTTGTTCCACACCACCTTGTAGAACTTGATCACTCGGCTACGGGTGATTCTTTCTTTGTAATCTATTACTTCAATAGGCTTTTCTTCATAGGTCAAATCTGATTTCAACTTGATATCACCAAGATTCACTTGTTCTTCCGGTACTTGTAAACATTTCTTGAGTTAGGATACATGAAACACCTTGAAGATAGTGGACATGTGTGGTGGCAACCGTAACTTGTATGCTACTTTCCCACTTCTTTCCAGAATTTGAAAAGGACCTACAAACCTTGGAGCTAACTTTCGTTTCACTCCGAAGCGTTGTACGCCTTTCATAGGTGACACCTTCAAGTATACATAGTCACCCACTTCAAATTCCAATGGCTTTCTTCGCTTGTCCGCAAAACTCTTTTGACGAGTTTGAGCGGCTTTGAGATGTGTTTGAATGGTATGCACTCTCTCTTCGGCCTCTTTCACAAAGTCAATGCCGTAGTACCTCCTTTCGCCTGATTCAACCCAATTGAGAGGAGTTCTATATTTGCGCCCATACAAAGCTTCAAAAGGAGCCATTTGAATACTCTCTTGATAGCTATTGTTGTATGAGAACTCGGCCAAAGGTAACCATTCTCCCCACGAACCTTTAGACGATAGAACACAAGCTCTCAATATATCTTCGAGGATTTGGTTTACCCTTTCAGTCTGACCAGAAGTTTGAGGATGCTAAGCTGAGCTGCGAACCAAATTGGTTCCCAAACACTTGTGTAGATGCTCCCAGAAGCGTGCAATAAATTGCGGGCCTCTGTCGGAAACTATCGTCCTCGGCACACCATGTAACCGAAGTATCTGAGCAAAGTAGAGTTGTGCCAACTGATGAGGACGATGTGTAGTTCGAACTTAAGAAATGTGCAATCTTAGTCAATCGATCTACAATCACCCTAATAGAATCATGGCCTTTTTGCGTTAAAGGTAACCCAGATATAAAATCCATGGTTATCTCATCCCATTTCCAACTTGGAACTGGTAAAGGTTGCAATGGACCTGCTGGCTTAAGATGAATAGCTTTCACGCGACAACAGGTATCACACCTGGCCACATAAGCTGCAATTTCCTTCTTCATTTTGGTCCACCAGAACCTAGGTTTCAAGTCTTGATACATCTTACTACTACCAGGATGGATTGACAACTTGGACAAATGAGCCTCGTCCATAATCTGATTTCTCAACTCACGGTCTTTTGGGACTACCAAGCGATCCTTGAACCACAATATACCTTTTTCATCTACTCGGAAATGAAGCACTTCTTGTTCTTTCATCTTCCTCTTGATATGATATATGCCAGGATCTGTTTTCTGACCTTCAATAATCTTGCTTTCCAAAGTACAACTGAGAGTAATATTATTCAACACCACCGGATGCACAAGATTGAATTGGTCTGCTAGCAAAGGCTGCAATACATTGCAATGAGACTTTCGGCTCAAAGCATCGGCTACGACATTAGCCTTGCCCGGATGATAGTGTACTTCTAGATCATAGTCTTTGATCAACTCCAACCACCTTCTTTGCCTCATGTTCAACTCAGGCTGAGTGAAAATGTACTTGAGACTCTTGTGATCAGAATATATATGACATTTATGACCCATCAAATAGTGGTGCCAAATCTTCAATGCATGAACTACAGCGGCAAGTTCCAAATCATGAGTAGGATAGTTTTGCTCATGTTTTCTCAATTGACGCGAGGCATAAGCAATAACTCGACCTTCTTGCATGAGAACACATCCTAACCCAGTGCCACAAGCATCGCAGTACACATCAAAAGGCTTTTCAATATCAGGTTGTGCAAGAACTGGAGCAGTGGTCAACAACGTTCGCAAGGTGCGAAAAACTGTTTCACACTCCTCACTCCACACAAACTTGGTATCTTTATGCAACAACTTAGTCATAGGTTTAGCTATCTTAGAGAAATCTTGGATAAAGCGGCGATAATACCCAGCTAATCCCAGAAAGCTACGAACCTCAGACACATTGGTAGGTGACTGCCAATCCAATACCTGCTGAACTTTTGACGGATCTACAGAAATACCTTCAGCAGATAAGATATGGCCCAGAAAAGGCACTTTAGTCAACCAAACTCACACTTGCTGAACTTAGCATATAGCTTATGCTCCCTGAGTCTAGTCAAGACTATTCTCAAGTGTTCAGCATGATCCTCCATGTTTTCAGAGTACACCAGAATATCATCAATGAAGACTACCACGAACTTAAGGCAAAGGTATAATCGAAAATCATCTATTTCTTATCCTTGTGCTAAGTAGGTTGTTCTCTTGTCTTGAGTAGTTGTCTAGTCTTTTAGCTTTTGCTAGCTTGCTTGTGTGGTTTAGAAATAAGGATTAACTAGAATTGTGTAGGTGGCTTGCCTAGGTTAGTAGTTGCTTTAGCTTTGCACATTTAGCCATATTTGTTACTAACCTCTTAGCCTAAGTACTTTGTAGAAATTTTATTAGGCTATTCACCCCCTCTAGCCATGCTAGGACCTTTCAAGTGGTATCAGAGCCGTGGTCACTGTTTAGTCAAGGCTTAACATCCTTCGGTGCATTGAAATGGCTCATATCATGTTCAATCATGTTGGGGGCAAACCACCTCACTTTGATGGCACATGCTCATTTGATTATTGGAAGAGAAAGATGAGGATGTATCTTGGCTCAATTCATGAGAAGGTGTGGGAGGTCACCGAGAAGGAATACATTGTGCTTGATCCCGCAAGCCCGACACCTAGAGAGCAAGAGAACAACCAATGTAACACAATGGCTCTCAACACCATTTACAATGTTATTGACTCAAAGGTGTTCGAGCAAATCAAGGATTTGGATAGAGCAAGTGAAGTATGGGTAAGATTAGAGCAAACCTATGAGGGCACTTCAACGGTAAAGAGTGCCAAGTTATACATGCTCAAGGACAAGCTTTCAAACTTCAGGATGGATGATGGAGAGAGCATTCCGGAAATGTTCTATAGGCTTCAAGTGATTGTCAATGATCTCAAGGCCTTGGGTGAGAAAACAAGTGATGAGGATTTCTCTCACAAGTTTCTCATGTGCTTACCCAAGAGGTTCAAGACCTTAAGAACTATCATCTTCCGCGGTGGCTTGAAGGGTGTCACTCCAAATGAGGTTCTTGGTGATGTGATGACCGAGGATCAATACAATGAGAAGAGTGATAGTGAAGAAGTGAAGAAGGAGGATGACAAGAGCAAGAAGACCGTGGCATTCAAGTCCACCGCCTCTTCTTCCAAGAACAAAGGCAAGGGCAAGAAAGTGCAATCTAGTGATGATGATGCATCTAGCCTTGATAGTGATGATGAGGCACTAACTCTCTTTGTGCGCAAGTTTGGAAGATTCATGAAGAAGAAGGGCTATGGTGCTAGAAAGAGAAGAGATAACTTAAAAGGCAAGAATGTAGTAAGGAAGTGCTATAATTGCAAGAGCACGGATCATCTTGTGGCGGATTGTCCTAATGTAAGTGATGATTAAGATGATTACAAGAAGAAAGGCAAGAAGGACAAGAAGGACAAGGTGGAAATGAAGGAGAAAAAGAAGTTCAACTTCTCCAAAAAGAAGGGTGGATCCTATGTGGTGACATGGGATAGTGATGCTTCCTCCGATGATGATGACTCTAGTGATGATGATGAGAGGAAGACATCCAAGAAGAAGGCCATGGCTTCTATTGCTGTCAACAAGAAGTCTTCATCATTTGATTCATCATGCTTCATGGTTAAGACCACCAAGGTAAAATACAATGACTCAAGTGATGATGAAAAAGATGATAATGATAGTGATAGTGATGATGATGAGACTAGTGTAGCACAACTCATGGACATGTTAGAGCAAGCCGAATATCTTATTAGCTCTAAGTCTAAGAAGTGCAAAGAATTGTCCAAGAAATTAAAAACTCTTGAACAATCCTTTGATGAGCTAAGTGCTTCTCATGACTGTCTAAAGGAAGACCATGAGGATCTCAAAGTAGCTCACACCAAGCTTGAGGAAGCTCACTCCTCACTCTTAGAGCTAAGCAAGTTAGAGGATGTTGCTATAACATGTGATGTGGGTGTAACTTGCGATCTAATGAATGAATCAACTAATGAAACACTTGTTGCAACCACACCTAATAACACTAGTTCTTCATCATCATCCACTTCTACTTCTACCTTCACTACTAGTGTTGATCCAACACTAAAAGTTAAAAATGAGAAATTGAAGAAGGAAGTGGACAAGCTAACCCGCGCATTAGGCAATGCCTATGGTGGGGATGCCCGCTTGCTACAATGCTTGGGTAGCCAAAGATATAGTAACTCTAAGGAGGGACTTGGCTATACTCCCAAGAAAGGCAAGGCGGCCTTTGTAACTCCAAAGCCTAGCTTTGTGAGGAGCAATGGTCGGTTTTGCTACAAGTGCAAGCAAGTTGGGCATATTGAGGCAAATTGCATCACTAACAACAAGAACAAGCAAATAAAATTTGCAAGTGCTAAATATATTAGACTTGATTCTTGTTACATGCTTACCAAGGGTGAGAAAGGTGTCAAAGTCAAATACATTGGTACACCTAAAGAGAGCCCAAGGTTGAAGGCTTTATGGGTACCAAAGGCTTTGGTTGCTAGCCTCCAAGGACGCAAAGAAGTATGGGTACCTAAAAAGCATTGATTTGTTTTGTAGGTGAATTACAAAGCCGGAGGGAGGCATTGGGTTCTTGATAGTGGGTGTTCTTAACACATGACCGGTGATTCAAGAATGTTCAACCAAATCAATTCTAGTGGCAATGAGTATGATCGCTGTCACAGAACCGACCAATTTATACGAGCACAAGTACAACGATCGCATTTTAGCCGCAATCCAGTCGCACTTGAGCCAATATAAACCCGGTAGTCCGGAAATCTCGAAGGATTTTAAACATTTCATACCCCAAGGATCGTTCATTCAGCAATACCCGATGACATGACACATAAGTTCGCAACCGAATTTAAACATCAGAGTACAACATAGTCTTTTACACAAATAGGGTAGTAGCGGAAGTCAACATAGTTTTACACCACAGAGTTCAAATACGAGTACCAGCACATGACCCTGTCACAGCATTCTTACAACAACTAAAGATAGATAATGACCCTGCCCTCGGGTCTAGTCTTCTTCGCCCGCAGGGGTGAAGCAATTCCTGCAATACACGTAGTAGACTACACCATCTGCAACAATGGGAATAAAACCCTGAGTACTCAATTGTACTCAGCTAGACTTACCCGACAGGGAGTAAATAAAAAGACTCTCAAGGATATGCAAGGCTTATTTGGTGGAGCTCAGAGGGTAGCATCATTTTTGCATCAAAAGCATTACTACAGTAGAACCTCAACTTATTCATTTTAATTGTGATAAGCTTCGATTTCAGTTAAACTATTTACTAGGATTAGCCACTATACTAAGCATTCACTGAATATTGTAGCAATCAATAAAACCATATGATTTCCGATATCCACAGATATCAACCTCATCTCACCATAATCATTATGTTCAAGTTATTAGCCTCTACCTCACCAGAAGATCAGTTCAGTTTCTCACTAACCAGGAGAGATGGCGATTCGAATCGATTGTACCAGCTGGCAAATATGCCAATCACAAACCCTGTCAGCCGAGCCACTGGCTTCTTGGGCCACCGTTAAATCTTTCTGAGACATAATATGTATCGCGGGCTTGGAGGGGTCCATATTCTCAGAGACAAACCCACTTCCAGGATGCATCAGGTCCCTGACCTGCCCTTGGTAAGATGGTGTCTCCGCACATCCTTCCTACCTCCAGAATATGTCTGCCTTATCACGCCCAATTCCCGGCTCAGAAAGAAATACTCGGCTTCGCGGTCAGAACGACTTATCTGGCCAGCTATGTGACGACGTCTTTCAATCTCAACTGATGTCTGGTGGCCTCAGTCCTAGTCGGCCGCAAGCAGCACCGAAGACGGCATGACCTCAACCATGTCATGCGGCTCCCCGCTACCTAGCCTTGATTCTCTCATTAGACACTGTGGCATGGTGGCACATATAGTCCATCATGTGGAATCCAACCCCATCATCATTAGTAACCACCTATGCTCGCGAAGGACAGGAAATCCCTCGACTTCTACCGGTCTAAGCATGGCTAAGCATAAGATCGAACCCATCCCCTTGTCTAGTAATAACTTCAGGATCAAATATAAGTGGACAAGGAATAAGTGCAGCAACGGTATCATATCAACTCCTATACTTAAGTGCACAATCATACGATTTAATAAAGACCAGTGTATTTGTAAAAAGAGTAGGTGGAGACTTAGGAATGCTCCGGGGCTTGCCTTTCACAAAGTTAGTGGGTTGGTGATCCGGGCACTCCGGAAGTTCAGCTTCTTCTTCCTGACCTTCGGGAACCTCTGGCACTTCAATCTCCGGCGGAACTCCCTCCTCCAGTGGATCGAACTGCAACAGCGTCACGCCTCCCGGCGATCCTGTATGCATGATATGCATATATGAGAACTGAGAATGCACATAAAATGCAAGATAGAGATGCACGAATTAACCCATGATATGCAATCAGTTTAACAATCAACACTCATTTATTTCTTTCCTAGACAACCAACTCATACTCACCCTTCTTAAGCAAAGCATAGAACAATTTCTCGTCCCGGGTGAGAGGTCTACAACCTGCACTTAATAATTAACATGCATCAACTAACCTACCACAACCAAAAGATATTTGCTTAGAAACAATTAAATAAACCCTAGCCTATAACTGGACCTACTGTTTACTGTGACCATAAAAATCCATAGAAATTACAGTAACTATTACACATCCAGATTAGCCTACTGACAAAATTTCAAGTCATTTGGACAAGTATAACAGTCTACACAAAAATAACAAGCAACCAGCCTTTTAAGCAATGGAAAATACTTAACACAGTGAAAAGTATCAAACAACAGATTTCCTAATTTTTATAGCTTCTTTCCAACATAACATAGCCCAGGAAAAATATTCATGTCCATAACCTTAACACATTAAGCATGGTGATTTTTGCAAGATTAAAGCATAAAAGGCACATTATACTAGACATCATATAAATAATAGTGAAACACCAGCAAACATATTTTTCATAGATTCTACTTCCCTAAACAAGATGAATGCAAGTGGAATCACATTTTTAGCACATTCCTACAATTACTTATGCATTTATCAAGTTTACAAGCAATTAACAATTTAATTATAACTGCACACAAAAAGTATTCAAAAAGTATATTTTATATTTTTCCTTGATAGAGCTTAGAAATACAAACACAACAAAATTTGGTTCACCCCAATTGGACATTCCTAGCTCTAGATATGAATTTTGGAAGGTTTTACACATTTTCTGGAAATTCATTTTATAAATCAAAAACCTAAACCCGATAGAACTGCTACGTGCACCCGGCTCAGTGAACCAGAGGCGCACCCGAACGGCTGACTCGCGGGCCCCGGGGTCGACCCGACCCCACGCGTCAGAGAGCAGAACAGAGCCGCCGGCGCTGACCGGCGAGAGCTCGCCGACGACGAGGTCTCCGGCGACAACGAGGCTACCTACCGACTCGTGGCAACGAGACGAATCCGATGGACCAACTGCCGAGGGTCGTACTCCACCGGAGCGAGCTCGACGGCGGCAATGGCGGACGGCGGTGGTCCGGCGAACTTGCGCCGGCCGATTCCGGCCGTTGCTCGCGCGGCTCGGCCTCGTTCCGTGTTTCTGGAACTCTAGCGGACCTGTGCGTGCGACGAATCGAACTATTGCGCACGGGAGCTCACTGACCGCGCTCGCATGGCGGCACGGTGGCAAGCGGATTCACGGCGAACTCGGGTTCCGGCGAAACTACGGCGAGATAGACCTAACCGACGGTGTGGAATGGATCTACGGCTAACGGGGACTCTTAGACGAGCAAAAGAGAGGGAAGCCGACCTCGGCATCGCCCTCGTCGCGGCGACCCGAGAGCTCGGCGGCGCTCCGGCAATGGCGGACGGCGGGAAGCTTGCTGGAGCTGTACCTTAGGTCGGCTGAGGTCGGCAATGGGTCGGAAACGAAGAGCAGAGCAAGCCGAAGCTACGCCGAGGGTGGAGCGGTCGGAGACTGGCTCGGTGGCGGCGGATTTCACCGCGGCGGCGGCGCGGCGGAAATGGCGACGGCGGAGGGGAAAGAGGAGAGCAGCGAGCGAACAGAGGGCGAGAGAGCGGGGAGAGTGAGGGTGAGCGTGCGGGAGACAGGATTGCGTGTTCCCCTTTGTAAGCCGACCGCGCGGCAGCAACGACGGCGTACGGCGCCACCTGGCGGCCGAGGCCTGACGCGGTCGCGCGATTCGCCCGAGGGTCGAACTGAATCGACTCCGATTCAGTCTCCGCGGACCCGACTGAAACTCGATTTTTCATCGATCTATAACTCGCGATCCAGAGCGTTTCAGCGAAAACTTCACTAATATGGGTTGAAGAGCTATACGAGTAGATCATTTCATATTAAGGCACTTTACTCTAGTTCGGCCTGGATTGAGAGATACAAGTCGATGAACAGGGGTACACCGAAACTGAAAACCGGTTTAGACTTAGGAAAATTTGAAAACTTCCAAAACAGCTCCAAATCTGCACTAATTCAACTTTTTGACCTTCTTCCACTCATTTTCATGAGTTGACCCAAAAATAAAGTTTGTTTCTTATAAAATTCTACACAACTTTGATTAAGGGTGCACTGACATGCAGAATCTCTAAAATGCCCTTCTTGTTTGGTCAAACAGAATAGCTTTTAAAGGGCTCTCTAGTCAACTATGAGCTAGAGGGGTATTTTGGGGATTTCACCAACATGAACATTGTTCCAAATGTTATCCTAAACATGTATAAAGCATTTAGAACCGTAAACAAGCATCACATTTGCATGTCAACACATTTTGCATAATATGGACATATAAACAAACATATAGCAATAAAAGGGAATCAAATAAAATGCAATGATAATAATGCATGAAATGACATGATCTATGCTTGATGACATGCAAATGCAAGTGTGAAAATAGTAACTAACACTAGGGTGTTACAATCGTATCACATTTGGGGATAATAGCAAAGGCAAGGTCAAGGGTCTTGGAAAGATTGTAATATCAAATGATCTAAGCATCTCCAATGTGCTATTAGTTGAGAGTTTGAATTTCAACCTATTGTCGGTGGCTCAACTTTGTGATCTTGGTTTCAAATGCAACTTTGGTGTTGATGATGTGGAAATCATTAGTGTGGATGGATCAAATTTAATATTCAAGGGATTTAGATATGAGAATCTCTATCTAGTGGACTTTGGTGCTAGATAATCACAATTGTCAACATGCTTACTCTCTAAGTCAAGCATGGGTTGGTTATGGCATAGAAGGCTTGGTCATGTTGGAATGAAGAAATTGAACAAACTTGTGAAGCATGACTTGGTTAGAGGTCTTAAAGATGTTGAGTTTGAGAAGGACAAGTTATGTAGTGCATGTCAAGCCAGAAAACAAGTAGGCAACACTCATCCTAAGAAGAGCATGATGAGCACATGCAAACCATTTGAGTTATTGCACATGGACTTGTTTGGACCAACTACATATACAAGCATTGGTGGCAACAAGTATGGTTTGGTGATAGTGGATGACTTCTCAAGATATACATGGATTTTCTTCATGTTTGACAAAAGTGATGTTTATGGTATCTTCAAATCTTTTGTCAAGAGAAGTTGCAATGAATTTGAAACAACCATCAAGAGGGTGAGAAGTGATAATGGTAATAAGTTCAAGAACACAACAGTTGATGAGCTATGTGATGACTTAGGAATCAAACATCAATTCTCGGCTAAGTACATACCTCAATCAAATGGCCTAGTTGAAAGAAAGAATAGGACTCTCATTGATATGGCAAGATCTATGCTTAGTGAGTATAATGTAAGTCAATCTTTTTGGGCCGAAGCAATCAACACGGCATGTTACTATTCCAATAGACTCTATTGCCATCCTATGTTGGAGAAGACTCCATATGAGATCTTGAATGGAAGAAAGCCAAATATTGCATATTTTTGGGTGTTTGGTTGTAAGTCCTACATATTGAAGAAAGGAGCGAGATTGAGCAAATTTTAGAAGAAATATGATGAGGGATTCTTGCTTGGTTACTCCACCACTAGTAAAGCTTATAGATTATGGAACTTGGGAAGTGGTCAACTTGAGGAAGTTCATGATGTCGAATTTGATGAAACCAATGGGTCTCAAGATCAAAATGAGAATCTAGATGATGTGAGTGGACCTCAATTGGCAAAGGCTATGCAAGAAATGGACATTGGTGACATAAGGCCGACTCAAGTGGTTGACATAGAAGATGACAAAGATCAAGTGCAAGTTCCTTCAAATGATCAAGCTAGTGACTCTCAAGTGCAAAATCAAGATCAAGCTAGTTCCTCTCAAGCAAATCAATCAAATGCACAATCAAGCTCAAGCAATCAACCTCAAGTGCTTCAACCCACAAACATTGCAAGAGATCATCCTTTGGATCAAATTGTTGGTGATATTCAAAAGGGTGTGCAAACAAGATCAAGACTAGCATCATTTTGTGCTCACTATTCATTTGTGTCATTTGAAGAGCCGGAGAACATTGAGAAGGCATTAAAAGATAGTGATTGGGTAAATGCTATGCATGAAGAGCTCAACAATTTTGAAAGAAATGAAGTTTGGGAATTGGTAGAGAGACCAAAGAACTACAATGTTATTGGCACCAAATGGGTATTTAGAAACAAGCAAGATCAGGATGGTGTTGTAATAAGGAACAAGGCAAGATTAGTGGCACAAGGGTACACTCAAGTAGAGGGATTGGACTTTGGTGAAACCTATGCTCCGGTTGCAAGATTGGAAGCAATAAGAATCCTTCTAGCATATGCTTGTGCTCACAACATCAAGCTCTACCAAATGGATGTCAAAAGTGCATTTCTCAATGGATTCATCAATGAGTTAGTATATGTTGAACAACCACCCGGTTTTGAAGATGAGAAGAAACCAAATCATGTGTACAAGTTAAGGAAAGCACTCTATGGTTTGAAACAAGCACCAAGGGCATGGTATGAGAGGCTAAAGAATTTTCTCCTCTCTAAAGGTTTCAAGATGGGCAAGGTTGACACCACTCTATTCACCAAGAAGGTTGATGATGACTTGATGATCATGTAAATCTATGTTGATGACATTATCTTTGGATCAACTAGTCAAGCCTTGTGTGCGGAGTTTGAAAAGATTATGGCTAAAGAATTTGAGATGTCTATAATGGGTGAACTCACATACTTCCTTGGACTTCAAATTAAGCAAAAGAAGAATGGCACATTCATAAGTCAAGGCAAGTACACAAGAGACATGATCAAGAAGTTTGGAATGCAAGATGCAAAACCAATTAGCACTCCATGGGGACTAGTGGAAGCTTGGATGAAGATTAAAGTGGCAATATGGTTGATCAAAAGGCATATCGGTCTCTAATTGGAAGTTTGCTCTATGTCTAGAGAGAGTCATATGAAGGCCGCAAAGAGAATATTGAGATATTTGAAGCACACTCAAGATATTGGATTATGGTATCCCAAGGGTGCAAAATTTGAGTTGATTGGATATGCCGATGCGGACTATGCCGGTTACAAGATAAATAGAAAGAGTACATCGGGCACATGTCAACTCTTGGGAAGATCTCTTGTCTCATGGTCATCAAAGAAGCAAAATAGCATATCACTCTCCACCGCCGAAGCCGAATATATTAGTGCGGGGAGTTGTTGTGCTCAAATCCTATGGATGACGGCAACTTTGAGGGATTATGGAATCAACTTCAATAAAGTGCCATCGTTTTGTGACAATGAGAGTGCTATCAAGTTAACTCAAAATCCGGTTCAACATCAAAGAACCAAGTATATTGATGTGAGGCACCACTTTATCCGGGATCATCAACAAAAGGGTGATATTGACATTCAAAGTATTGGAACCGATGATCAGTTAGCCGACATACTCACCAAGCCACTAGATGAGAAGAGGTTTTGCAAGCTTAGGAATGAATTGAATATTCTTGATTTCTCCAATATGAGTTGAGATCATCCCCACACATATATGACATGCCTCTACTTCGACAAAGCATGGTAAAATTGTTTGACATAACATCATACTTGCTAGGACATGTTTAGAGCATATAGACATATTCACATCTTAGGATCATTCATGGAAATTGAAATGCTTTTGATGGATATATGCTACCACTATTGCCTTGTTTGATTGTATGATCTAGTGGTAACATATAGCATGCATGTGTGCTTAATCCCCTAGTGTTCAATCTAGTTCATTAGCTCAAGGTGTATAACTTAACATGGGCAAGATAACCCCTAGTGGCGTGAAGAAGCTTGTCCTTGGATCAAACTTAGTTATATATTCTAGGCAAGTGCACTAAATTGAGCCAAAGTAAAAAAATCAACTCTCTTTCCAAAATCAAATGAATTTGACTAACTATCTCTACTCCACTTAACCTTTCTGAGAAATTGTTGACAAAGGGGGAGAGAAAGTTACAAAAGAAAGAGAAAGCGCGATGAACCATCATTAGCCCGATGATGGGAGAGAAATAGGCCAAAGGAAAGGGGTAATTAAAATTTTGAAGCACACAAGTAAGGGGAGCAATCACATATGCAAGTTGTTGCATTTGGATGTGCATTAATCATATGATTGCTTATTGCATTTGTATTTACTTTCTTATACATGCTTGTGTGGTGTATTGCTAGTAGTAGGATTTCAATGATGATTTGATCAACTAGCATGTGTAGGGGTAACTAGTTGGTCGTATTTCTTCAAGTGGTAACTAGAGCTTGCTTATAATGTGATCTCATGGTATACTCTAGTATTTGTGACCTTCTAGTTACTAAGGTGCTAAGGATGATGTACATGGCAACTCCGATGGTATCACGCTTCAAAGGTCCATTCTATACACCATTAGCAGAATTTTGGTAGAATTACTCTCTATTCAATACATATGTGCTAGCTTTCAATCCAAACTCGATGCACATATGTAGGGGGAGCCAATACTACCAAAATAGAACTTATGATGGTTGTCCAAATTCTTTCATGATCTACTCATGGACAAGCATGATAAGTTCAAAATCTTAATGCATATTTCTTTTGTAAATGGGTTGTCATCAATTACCAAAAAGGGAGAGATTGAAAGACCCTAGTTTGGTTTTGGTAATTGATGAAACCTAGTTACTAATCTAAGTGCTAAGTATGTGCAGCCAAGAGTAGACTAGTGATAAGGAGGAAGATGACATGAGCTAAAGTGAAGATCAAGATGAAATGATCAAGGAGAAAAAAAAAGGATTTGAAGAAGGAAAGCTAGAAGCTAAGGTATATCCAAATAGGGATTTTCTTTTAGTGATCAAGACTCCAAGTGGGAGTGATCACATTTAGGATAGATAGCCGACTATCAAGGGGAGAACTAAGCTATTGGATTACTTTCAAGTGCTCTAGGTTACATCTCATGTGCATTGATCTAACCAACCTAGAGAATCTCATTGAAAACCCTTGAAAAATGTTTGCAAAATGCTAACACACTGTGCACAAGTGTTGGAGACCTTGAGTGTTAGCACATAGAAGCAAGGGGTGAGTAGACTTGAAAAATGCTGAAAAAGGAGCGTCGGACGGTGTAGAGGAGTAGCATCGGACCATTTGTTAGTGTCTGATGCCTACACTTTGAACTGTGCTGATGGCGAGCATCGGACGCTCGGTAAACGAGCGTCGGACCATTGCCCTCTTCAGTCCGACGATGCCGAGCAGCGGCAGGGTGACGCGTGGCACGCTGAGGAGCGTCGGACGCTTGAGAAAAGTCCGATGGTGAGCGTCGGACGGAGTCCGACAAAGTTTTAGCCATTTCAAACCTCTCTGGAAGTGTCGAACGCTGAGTTACTTTAGTCCGACGGTGCTCGCACGATTGTCCGGCGGTACGCGCACAGTGAACTGTGAGAGGGCGTTGGACTCAGTTGTTTAGTCCGACGCCCCCAGTCTGACGGTGTAAAAACTGGCGCGAAGTCGATCGTTGAGATTGGATGAACGGAGTTTAAACTTGTTGACACGTGGCGCGCATCCGAGCGTCGGACGCTGGCGTTTAGTCCGACGGACTGAGTCCAACGGTTGCGTCCGATGGTAGAAAATCATGGTTAACGGCTGTTTTGAAGTGGGTAACGGCTAGATTTGGACTTAAGGGTATTTATACTCCCTCCCTGGTCACTTGATGATACTCTTGCACATTTGGATCATTGTCATACATTTTGTTGTATTCTAGCCTCCCACTCTCTCACTAGTTCATCATCTTGATCATCCTTAGTGAGATTGAGTGAACGTCAAGTGCATTGTTGCTATTGTTTTGCACTCTAGAGCACTTGAGAGTAAGCCTTGGTTCAGTTCTTATTCTCTTGGGACATTGCCAGTGTCCCTAGACGGCTTGGAGGAGAAGAAGGTGTGGAGGAGCTTGGTGATTGTGCTTGCCCACACCCGTCGATTGTGAGGTGTTCTTGTGCCTTCCCCGAGCGGGGTGCTCGAAGGCAAAGGTATAATCGACAATCGTCTCTTTCTTATCCTTGTGCTAAGTAGGTTGTTCTCTTGTCTTGAGTAGTTGTGTAGTCTTTTAGCTTTTGCTAGCTTGCTTGTGTGGTTTAGAACTAAGGATTAACTAGAATTGTGTAGGTGGCTTGCCTAGGTTAGTAGTTGCTTTAGCTTTGCACATTTAGCCATATTTGTTACTAACCTCTTAGCCTAAGTACTTTGTAGAAATTTTATTAGGTTATTCACCTCCCTCTAGCCATACTAGGACCTTTCACTATGCGGCCACCAACGATCGTGGAGACCATTCAGTGAGCTTCAGTGAAGCCTGGAGGCTGGTCGTTGTTGTCATCGCGCTTGTCTCTCCCGAACTCTATGCGAGCCCCCTTCTTGTCTTCTTCTTGGAACGCCCTGGAGCAGCCATAACATTCTCTCATGGTATGCTTGTGGAACTTGTGGATCGGGCATTGACTATCAAGGAGCTTGTCATAAGCCCCTTCGTAATTGCGCTTCGGGGCTGGTCGGGTGTTGTAGTCTTGTTAGTGGCAACGTCTTTCTCCAGCCCTAGAGCCTTCCGGTTCAACGTGGTGAAGTCGCTCGGAGCGATGTCGGTCGCGGCGATTGCGTTCGCCCCGGTGATGGTCTCGCCGGGCTCCTCGGTCATCATGGCACCGATCAGATGAATGATCGGGGTCCTCGCGGCGTGGTCGGTCGGGGAAGTGGAGGCGGCTATGAATGGAGTGGCGGGCCGCCTCGTTCCCCTCGACATACTTGTTGGCGATGCGCAGCATCTCTGCGATGGAGTCTGGTCTGCTACGGTACAACTTCCTCTGGAGCTCCTCATCAGGTCGGAGGCGGCGTATGAAAGCGGAGATAGCCTCAGCATCCGTGACATCTGGAATGTTGTTTCTGGTTTCTGAGAAGTGTCGAATATAATCCTGCAGTGATTCTCACGACACCTACTGGAGCTTCTCAAGATCGAATTTTTTGATGGGCTGCTTACAGGTGGCACTGTAGTTGTTGATGAATTGCGCCCTCAGCTGGTCCCGAGTATTGATGGAGTTCGGCTTCAGGCTCAGTAGCCAATTATTGGCGGATGTGTTGAGCATAACAGGCAAGTAATTTGCCATGACGTCGGAGCCCCCCCGGCAGCTTTGACCGCGATCTCGTAGACGGTAAGCCACTTGGTGGGATGGGCGGTGCCATCGTAGGTCTCGACGCCAATGACCTTGAAGTTCGGTGGCCAGCGTACTGCCTAGAGTTCTGCCGTGAAGGGGAGTCCAGGAGCATTTTTGTCGTTGACAGGAGGGCCTTGCGCCTTGTCATATTCTTTGCGTCGCTCAGTCTCTGTTGAGTGCCTAGCTTCCCTCCGATTCTCGATGCGTCCCCGGAAATCTCTAGTCTTCAACTTTTCGCGGAGGTCGAACTAGTTGACCTCCTAGTCTCCATCTTGGCGATGACGTCTCCGGCCGCCGCGGGAGTGACCACCATCGTTGTGAATGATCTCGGTGGCTGACGCAGTGGAAAGTGATGGAGGTGGAAACTGGCGTTCTTCGTTGATCTGAACCTAGGCTGCCTGGAGGTAAGCCGTAAGGCACTCCAATTCAGGTGTCGGAACCAGCCTTTTGGCCTCTTCTATTGCGACGGCGACATTTACACTTGGTGTCTTGTAGACCTGGTGTTTGCCGACCAGATCAAATTCTGGCTCTAAGTTCGTATGGGGGCCTTCCTTGCCTCGGCTTGCAGTTCGCGACGCCGTCTTCGGTGGGCATTTCTCCCCTCGCGGGCTGCTCGGGCCTCTTCAGTTTCATTCAGAGGAGGAGCGTTGTCATTGCTGATGGCGAGGACGGGTCCGTCGATGAACCATCCAGTGGGAGGTGGCAGATCAGTCAGATCGCCGCCTTCCATGTCGTCGAGGTCGGAGCAGTCGTTGTCGGCGATGATGAAGCTGGAGCTGGTGCCGATGTGCTCGGGGGAGGTGTGGTCGGAGGAGCGTAGTAGATGCGCGAAACTGGAGGCCGCGTTCCAAAGACCGAATGGCATAAAGCCACTCGTGAGGTCGTGGTCGGAGCCCTCGAAAGCGTGACAGCTCGGGGCCGTAGCTCGACGACGCGCCCCCGAGGAGTGATGGTGATGGCCAGAGTCACGTCCTGGCAAAGCGGAGAAGGTAGTTGCGCCGTCGATGGGTGCTGAAAGCGGTCTGCAGTCGACTCCAAGATCTGGAGACTCTCGTACAGGCCTTGGGAGATCCGATCTATGGATCTGATCAGGTCATCGTTGTCGATGGCCTTCCGGGTGTAGCGTGGCAACTTTCTTGCCGGGGCGGAGGTTGCTGGAGGAGTCAGAGTAGATGCGATCTGGGCCGCATCCAGGATCTTTCCTTAACCGTCGGGACCCATGATCCAGGTGATGGATCCCACCATAAAGATCTGGCCCAGGCGTCGGGAGCTCGATGGAGCTTGAAAAATCACCTTATTCACCATGGATCAGGAAGCACACCCCCTACCTGGCGCGCCAACTGTCGATGGAATACCGGCGATAGTCTACCGAGGGGTATGCCTGTTGACGGTCGTTAAGTACCAATTTTATACCGTCAACTAATGCCCAGGGAAGATCAATAATAGAAGCATAGGGGTTCTTACTGACAAATTCCACGAGTTTTGGTGAATTGTGTATTTTTCAGGGATTATTCTAGAAAGGCTTAAAAGAAGGATTAAAGTGCTAAATCACCATGAAACTAACCGCCTCTTTGGAGTCATCTGGGCCCTTTGTTCAAGTCGGTTTGATCCCACGGCGCATGTTCATTCCACCGGGCTATAAATAGAGGGGCAGACCCCCTCCCAGAGCACCAATTCATTCCTCCTGCTTTATTCGTCAAGAGTAGACATAAGTTAGGGTTTCCAGAGATTAGAAATAGGGTTCTAGTTCTTCAAGTTTATAGTTTAGGCGTCTAGCAAAGTTCAAGTAGAGTTGGGCGCTACGCTCGGGATTCCAGATCCATTCGTCTGGAGATCGGTAATCTTATCTTATATCTCATTATGACTTTGCTTTATTTTAATATATTGCTTGTTTATTCAGTTCTTAGTTTATTCTAGTTCCATATTCGATATAGTTGTGATTGGTGATGATTATTGTTATTTGATCGTAAAGCGCCTAATTCAGTACTCGAGTGAGTTAGGTGGTATGCATTATGTAGACGTGGTATCTAGATATATTGTGTACCTACTGAAGGCACCCTGACGTGCCGGGTCGTGTGGTAGTCCGCGTAGGTGACAGCTGCGTTGGTTCCTCTATAGTCCACCCCCCGTACGTAGGATGAGCAGAGCGCGGTCGCGAAGGAGGTGACCCTTGTGTCTTAATATCCTCATTAGATGATGCTCCTTATGATGTTTTCTAAGTTGATTATGCTATAGATGAAGATGTGTAATGTGGCGTAGGCTGTACACTTTGTATTTAGTAATTACATAGGTTTCCTTTACTTTAGCCGAATCTCGAGATTGTCTTACTACATTAGTGAGTCTCTATATTCTATCTCTGGAATACCATTTACCTCATTTACTCAGTTATCATTTACCATTTATCATTGACTTATTTATCACTAAAGCACTATTGGGTTATCATAGGTCTACACATTTATCTTTCCAATCATTATAGTAGATTATCCTAATGAGTAGAATGCCCCTTTATCCTTTTGGCATAAAACAAATCAACGATACTCAGAATACTTACCGGGTGAAGTGCTATAATAGGAGAATTATCTGTGCGCTTGCGGATATATTCTATAGTATTATTTTTAGGAGGCAAGTGAAGATTATTTTACCTTTGCTTTTTGGCATCATGTTAGGGATGACAACTTAACGTGAAGTGATGTTAAAAATACCAACAATGCCCAAGGTAGTAGATTGATCGGTGAAGGTGTGCCTGAGACGAGCAAAAGCTACGCTGGAAGCGTGGGACGCGAGATTTATACAGGTTCAGGCTGCCGCTAGGCGTAATACCCTACAGTCCTGTGTGTTGCTGTATTGTATTGCTGGTAGATGATATGAATTGAGGGGATCCCCTGCCCGCCTTATATAGTCTGGGGGGTAGGGTTACAAGTCGGTTTTACCATACATATCAGATTACAATCCTAACCGAACAAGGAAACTAATCAGCTAGATACAAGGAAAGCTATTTCCTTATCCGCCAAGTCTATGGCGGATATACGTGATCTTTAGGAGATCGTGTAGACGACGCGTCCTTGGCAGTCCGGGCCTGATCGGATGACTCGGCCCATGTTTAGCCATGCGGGTATACGGGTCTATACCCCCACAAAAGGCAAACACCACCATAGAATAGGGCTTTAACTAACAGAATTTCACAGTTTTGGTGAAACAGTGTTTTGCAGGGGGTTATCCAGAAAAGAACCAAAGGAGGCCCACATGTCGGATTAAAATAACAAATTCCACCGCGAAAGAAGATCAAGAAGACTCTAGAGAACTCCAAAGACTCACCAGAGGAAGCAGGGCCCACATGCCAGTCAGGGTGGATCGGCCGATCCCACTGACAGGTCGGTCGATCCCCCAGAGAGTCCTTTCTGCCTCCGTTTCGATGTGGCCCCATATCCTAAAATTTCATGCAATCTCAACCATCCTTGGAAGTCGGTTTGATCCGAGGGCTACGGTTCATCCCACCGACCTATATAAAGACCCCTAGACCCCCCAGGGTTTAAAATCAATCACAATCAGAGATAAACCAATTCAGTTGTCAGCCAGAAACCCTAGAATCATTAGAGCTTCACCATCTACAGCATAGTTACATAGGTTAGAAGTACAAGGAGGCGAGTTCTACTCAAGTTCCGGATCTGTCTGGAGCTAGAAGGCTTTCTGGAGCCATTGTAAGCTCTCTCTTGTATCTTAAATCTCTTTTGAGTGCTTGAGATAAAGTTGATTGACATTGTTCTACTATTGATTATGTTCTCAATTATGCTATTCATATCTAGATTGTATACTTTGCATAGTTAGGATGCATTCATATTCATACATAGGATTATCTAGCGCTCATTCATTGATACCATGGGTGGGTGATGAACAGCATGTAAGCATGGTGCTTAGATGTGGTTTGTCTGCAAATACACCCTATATTCTGGGTTCTGTGGTAGATCACGGATGTGACACTCCCGTTAAGTCATTTGTAGTCCACACTCCAAATGTAGGGAGAGTAGGAAGTTATTATTACTTTAGAAGGCTGGCTATGATCTTGATCTTCCTTAGTAATATTCCCTTAAGTATGAATATGAAGTGTCTTCGTCATGATTGCTAGTATAATTGCACCAATCTAATATGTCTTTGATAGTATAGTTAGAATGACTTAGGATATCCTTATGCTTCAACCTAATCCATACTAGTGCCTAGATAGAAAGTGCTCTAAGTGATCATTATATACTAATTGGTTGGATTGATCCTTATGCTTATCATATACATCATTATTATTGTGACATAACCCCTGTTCTGAGTAAGTAGATCATGCATGGTTATCTCCATATTTGCATATGCATATGACATCTATCTATCTACTTACATCCCATTTATTGCCAACCCTTCCCAATGGTAAAATAAAAATGACAATCCGGAATACTCCTGAGTAAAATGCTACAATGGTATAATTAATCTGTCCGCTTGCAGATACTTAATATTCTATACCCTCTCTAGTCAATTGCATTCATAATAACTGCTTAGTATAAATCTGAGTAGTTTCCTTACATATCTCCTATATTCATGCTAGGGATGACAACTTAGTTATTATGAGAGATATAGGTTTAAAAGAGGTGGCTAAGTAATTTACTAAGTGACACTTAATTATTACCAGCGAGCATTTTTAGCGCTGTTGCCAATAGAGAGTCTAACTTTGTTTTTGGTGATGATGTTAGAAATGTCAACAAGCATTTTTGGCGCCGTTGCCGGGGAAGGCGTTTGGCATACATAAGATATAGATAGATCATATGCATAACACTAAATATGTTGAGAAACCATACAACCCTTACTCAAACAGGCTCACCCTGTCCTTGTTTATTCTTTGTGTAGCTTATGTAGGGTGATATATGAACGGATTTGACCTTCTGTAGAATTTTGTTGAAAACCCAGAAGCTTTGATCAAGAAGACCCCAGATCCTCAGCTGAAAGACATCTGTACAAGAAGAAGTTTGACACCAGAGTTTGAGGCCATGGCAAACAACAGCCTTCGCGAGTTCTCTACTCCAACCACCGCTAACATCCATACGGGACCACCCACTGATGTTGGAGGCAATGGATTCGAGCTCAAGCCTGTGCTCATCAACATGGTGCAAGCTAGTCAGTTTTGTGGAAAGACGCATGAAGATGCGAGTGCCCATCTCCAACACTTTTTGGAGATATGCAGCACTTTCACCATCAAGGGAGTAACCAGAGATGCAATCCTGTTCCGCCTGTTTCCATTCTCACTGTTGGGAAGAGCAAAACAGTGGTTCTACGCAAATAAGGACAAGAACACTACATGGGACCTCTGCTTCACTGCCTTCCTAGCAAAGTTCTTCCCTGTGGGCAAGACGAATGCTCTCAGAGGAAAGATCACCAGCTTTCAGCAACAGCATGATGAATCTGTGCCAGAAGCTTGGGAACGCTTTCAAGACTACATCTCAGAATGTCCTCACCATGGGATGGAGAATTGATTGCTCATGCAAACCTTCTACCATGGGTTGACTACCAGCACCTGTGAGATGATGGATGCTGCTGCTGGAGGAGCTTTTCTATCACTCACCATTGAGCAAGCTACCGCCCTTGTGGAGAAGATGGCATCCCACCAGAGTTGGAATAAAGAAAGAGCCCCGACCCGCAAGAGAGGAGGAATGCATCAGCTCAAGGAGACCGACATGATTTCTGCTAAGATGGACCTACTGATGAAGAAGCTTGATGACCGAGTCACTGACAAGAGAGAGGTCAACCACATCCATGATGCCTACATGACATGTGAAGAGTGTGGAGGCACTGGCCACTCAGGTCACAACTGTCCGGAGATTCAGGAGGATGTGAACTACGTCAACAACAACAACAACAGCTACCGCCCCCAGAATCAGAATTATCAAAACCAAGGTTGGAATCAGCAACAGTGGCCCAATTACCAAGGTAATTACTCTGGTAATTACCAAGGTAACAACTTCAACACACCGTTGAGAGATCTAGTCTCTGGCCAGACCAAACTGCTAGATCAGATTTCCAAGAAGCTAGTCTCCAATGACAAGTTGCTAGAAACCATCAACAACAGGATGGATGGTTTCGCCTCTACTATCAAGAACCAGCTCAGCTTCAATAAAATGCTAGAATCCCAAATAGCTCAGCTGGCATCGTCTATCCATCCATCCTATGAAGGAAAGATCCCAGGCCAACCAGAAGAAATAGAAACTACAAATCTGGTAGATATCTTCAATGCAAGATGATACCATGCACAGTATCAGTCCAAAGGATGGAACGATGACCCTCTTCCTGAGAAGAAAGGAGACCCAAGAAGGCCCATCATACCAATAGCCATTGGTCAACACGCCTTCGAGGAAGCAATCTGCGACTTTGGCGCAAGCGTCAATATTATACCCAAGGTGATCTACGAGAAGATGCACTCCTATACACCAACATGTGCTTGTAGCTGGCAGACCAGTCACTCTACTATCCGAAGAGGATCCTGGAAGATGTATGTGTACGAGTCATACGTACCTGCCTACTTTGTGGTAGTTGAGACAGGACGAGATGAGAAGTCCCCAATCATTTTGGGACGACCGTTCCCTAGCACCACCAAAGCTATCATCTACGCCGACAACGCCGAGATCTGTTTCACTATCAGGGGAAGTAAAGAAAGATTCAGCTTCAAGAACAAGACGCTGGAGAGTCCAGCCCATCCACAGAAGCCGTACATCTATGAAGACAAGCCTGCGCAGAAGAAGACAAGCAGAAGAAAGAACAAGGCTAGGCAGAATCACACTGAAGCTGTGAGGATGATCGACTCAGTTTGATCTGAGTACGATCACCTTCTGGTTCCACCACAGATGCCCAAGCTAGACGATCCAGGAGTACCAACGATCGACTGCACAATCAACTAGAAGATCTTCTACAAGACCTTTTGCGACACGGGCTCGAGTGTCAACGTAATGGCCAAGGTAACTTATGACTTTCTATTTGGCAAGACACCCTTGTACTCTACCTACACACAGCTGCAGATGGCGGACCAGACGTTCAGATTTCCTGAGGGGATTGCTTAAGACGTTATGGTAAAGATTAGAGATCATTATGTCCCCACTGACTTCTTGGTCCTGGACATGGGAGAAGAAGAGTACGATCCACCGCTCGTACTTGGAAGACCGTTCCTCAACACTACAAGAGCAATTATCTATATGCGATCAGGGGTGTCCACTTCCAGTTCCACAAGGAGAAGGTCCGCTGCTACTTCAATAGTTACACAACCTATGAGCAGCCAAAGAAGAACAGGTCAAGGAGGATGTAACACCCAAATATTTGCATCATTTTAAAATAGGGAAAATTGATTTAATTGTGCAATTATTGCTTATTCAAATGTGGAGCCAATAATAATTTTTCATAAAAATAAAATCAAACCCAGGATAAACTCATGTTTGATGCATTCATGCTGGAGCACATTCTTTTGTATTGCTTGGAATTTATTTGAATCTGAAATATTTCAAAACCCACATTTGAAAACCTAATTGGAAAATCCTAATTGAAGAATAGAAAAGAGAAAGGAATAGGACCTCACCCTCTCTGTTTAGCCTGAGGGCCTTTTCCCCTTGCAGTGCAGCCGGCCCAGCACCACCCTCCCCCTGCCTTGGGCCCGAGGCCAGCCCCTCACCATGCCGGCCCAGCCAGCACGCCGGCGCCCTTCCTTCTCCCCACTACAGCTGACGAAGGCGGCCCACACCCCCTCTCATTGACAGCCGGGCCCCACGGGTCATCCCCTTCCCTCTCCAGCGCCGCCTCCGCTCGTACGCAGGAAAACGGACGCGCGAGTTCGTCGCTCGCCTGATTCCGTCCCAACCTGCTACAATCTAGCGTTCCAATCTTCATTCCACGGGACTATTTAAGCTCAGTTGTACCTCTTCCGCCGCCACCCAACCCTAGCAGCAGCGCCTCTCATTGCGCACACGCGAACAGAGCCGCCGCCGAGAGCAATTCGGAGGATTTGTCATTCTTTGCTCGCCGTAAGCCCCTTGCCAAGCTTCCCCGTGATCTCTTGAGGCTACAGAGCCCTTTTCCCCATCGTTTTATGCACTGACACGGCCTCACCGCCGACGCAGGGTCCCATCGTCCGCCTCCGTTCGTGGCGGCCTGTTCCCAAGCCGATTTCGGTCCTCTAGAGTACCCTAGGTGAGCTCCTAAGGTCCTCCCCTTTGTTCTCATACCTTTCCCATGCCAAACGAACCCTCGTACTCTAGTTTCTACACTCGCCGGCGACCCTCCGGCCATGGCGCCACCGCCGTCGGCCTCTGTCCGGCCGGAGCGCCAGCCCCATTCCCCCCGATCTGTTTCTGGCCCTTCATTTTAAATCGAACGGCCTTCAATAGCCGATGCCTGTCACACCCAATTTTAAGGATAAAATGGGATGCATAATCTTATGTGCGCCCAGAGATCAGTCACACACATAAGCCAACAAATTGCATAAATTGTATCATTACCAATGTTTAATACATAGCGAATAATATCAAAGTCATTACACAGCGGAAAAATAAAGATAACTCTCGCGGTAGCTCCATAGCACAGGGACGTCGACTGGTGAAGCACAAGTCTAGTAGTCCTCTGGGTAGTCCTCATCACTATCACCATCTGTTACCCATCCGAGATTTTTAACCAAGTAATGAAAAATAAACAAGCGTAAGTACATGTCGTACTCAACAAGACTAGCATGGGTTCATGAGGCTCGAAAGGTTGACACGGTTTAACAGCAGGTTGCTTTTAATTAATCACCTTTTATGCAATTGAACAGCAACAAGTTAATAAACCCATTCTCATGATCAAAATAAACACAATTAATGAGTAGCAATAAATAGATTAGCAACAAGTAAACATCACCCTGTAAGATAACTGCTCCGTGAGTTTTTCGGGCCACTTGTGACCGTGAGCGCGGCTAGTATACCAGTTTTACACTCTGCAGAGGTTGTGCACTTTCACTATGAGCCGTGATTCCCATCTTCTCGGGTTAATTACTCCCATAACACTACCAAGGTGAGAGAGCAGGGTTTCACTATGAAGCCTTTCAAAGGTTCGTCTAACATGTTAGGGCTGCGAGGTTTCCTCGGCAAGCAGATGTAGAGCCCCCCTTCCATATGGCACAAGGTCACGCAGGTTATACACATATGGACAGAGGCCGCACTATACCCGAGTCGTCTAAGCCCCTCTTGCGCCTTTCGGTAACCTCTAACAAGCTAGAAAAGGTCCTCATACTGAGCTAAAACCAGAGCCATATAGCCCTCATAGTTGCACTGTAAGTCCCAGCTTTTGCTGACAGATCATTACCAAGGGGAAAAGATATGGAGCACCACAAAACTATGCCCCAATCCCTTAGTTCCATGTTGCTAAAAAGGCATCTTTTAAATCCTTATTGCATATTCAATTAATCAGTTTACATGATCATGATATCAGTAACGCACTAGCATCAATTACCACATGCATAAACCCATAGGTTGCAAGGAACAGGATAACAAAACTAGGAAGTAACTATGGTTAACAAGGAAGACACATGCAAATGCAATTATTTATTTGGTGAATAGGACAACAAGGATGATCCATGCTAATACTTGCCTTGATCAGCAAACTCCTGGTGATCCGGGTTGTCGCAGTACTGATCTTGATCACCCACGTATGGCTCACCGTCTATACTCGATCCATCATAACAACACACACACATATAGGGGCAATCAAGCATACAATAAGAGTTTTCATTAGAACAGTACACCAATAGAGAGAAAATAAATTAAAAAGGGTATAAAACAAATCTACGCGTTGCTACGATCACATCGATATAAAGTTTGCGCAAATCGGATTTAAAACGAGGAAGATATGAATTTTACAAGATTTATAATAGAATAATAATAGATTAAATATAATCTCGAATTTTAAGAGTGGAAAATATATGAAATAGTGGTACCATCAGATAGATTATGAAATTACGAATCTAACGCAATTTGAATCGTTCAAATCGGAACTAAAACGTAGAACTTATAAATGAAACAACTTTGAATTCAAATCTGAAAACACATTTTCATATATACCGAAAATAAATACGCCTTCAAACGTAATCAACTGAGTACGCTAAGGGCTGCGGGCTAAGCATTAAAAACTGCAGGGGGTTATTCGCAAAAACGCCGGCCGAATCGGTATGGGCTGCTCTTCGGCCGTCCGATTCAAAATCGGCGGATCAGATTAACAGAGAGGAGGGGTGGCGGTGCTCTCGGCCGGAAAACAGAGGCCTGACGGCGGCGCCATGGCCGGAGGGCTGCCGAGGAAGGTGAACTCGGCCCTCGGTGCATGAAATAGGTCAGGAAGGGTACCCATAGATCAGGAAGAGCATCGCAAGCTCACCTAGGGTGATGGGAAGGTCGGAAATCGACTCGGAGATAGCTCGCGGCGTGACCCGGCGGACGGTGGCTCTCTGCAACGGCGGCGGAGGTGTGTCAGTGCACAAATCGAAGGGGGAAAGTGCTCGGGAACTTCACAAGATCACTGCGAAGCTCCTCAAAGGCTTACCGAGAGGAAATTGGTGGCGAATCGAGCTAATTGCTCGCGGCGGCGGCTGCTCGGTTCTCGCGGAAGCTCGGCAGTGGCGGCGAGAAGAGGCGGCTAGGGTTAGGTGACGGCTACGAGGGGATGTGGCGCTGCTTAAGTACTCCCGAGGCGTGACAACAATCTCGGAGATTGAAACAAACTCGCCGAGCGGAGAAATCGGCTTCGGCCGTTTCTTCTCTGCTACGGACTCTCGGCGCGGCGACGAACTCGGTTTCGGCCGTTTCTTTCTTGCCCGCGTCGGACTCTCGGCGAGCAGCAGAGGGAAACAGGGGAGGGGCTGTCCTGTGGGTCCATAGGTCGGTAGCACCGAGCGCTGGGGTCGGGCTGGCAGCCACGGCAGAGGGACGCTTCGCGCGCGCGTGCTCGGCCGCGGTGGATGAACACGGCAGCGGCGTCTCTGTTCGCGCGGCGAGGGAGGTGGAGAAGGAAGGGGCTGACCCGTGGGTCCCGCTCATCAGTCAGAAGGGATCAGGGGAAGGGAGGGAGCTGGTCGGTCGAGCTGGCCTCGGGCCATCCGACCTGGGCCGGCTGGGGCCAGAAGGAGAGGGGAAAGGCTCTTCTCTATTTCCCTTTTCCATTTTCCTAAAGGATTTTTAAATTGGGTTTTGAAATATTTGAGAAATTCAAATAAGCTACAACAGTACAAAGAAGAAATGCTCAAGCATGAATGCATCATACATGTGTATGACCTAGATTTGATTTTATATTTGAGAAAAATTATTATTTCCCTATATTGGAATGATCAACTAATTGTATAATTAAATAAATTCCCACTACTAAAAAGAATGCAATTTTTCGGGTGTTACAATTCTACCCCCCTTAAAAATAATCTCGTCCTCGAGATTCAGTTGGTGCTTACTCAAACAACTCCGGGTACTTTTCTCTGAGATCTTCCTCTCTTTCCCAAGTAGCTTCTTCCTCAGAGTACCGATGCCACTGCACCTTGCACATCTTTACAACTCGACTCCTTGTAACTCTTTCTGCGGTCTCCAAAATTTTCACTGGATGTTCCTCATATGTGAGACCCTTCTTGAAAACTATTTCCTCGACAGGAACCTGCTCTTCCGGTACTCTCAAACACTTTCTCAACTGAGATATGTGGAACACATCATGCACACCGGACAAACTTTCCGGTAGTTCTAGCTGATATGCCACTTCTCCACGTCTCTCTAGGATCTTGAAAGGACCAATATACCTTGGTGCCAATTTTCCTTTGCTGTTGAACCTTTTCACACTTCTCATCGGGGACACTTTAAGATATACATAGTCTCCTATATTAAAAACTAGTTCTCTTCTCCGTGTATCCGCATAGCTCTTCTGTCTAGATTGTGCTATTCTCAAGTTCTCTCTTATTGTCTGGACTTGCTCCTCTGCGTCTCTCAACACATCTGGTCCAAACACCTGACTTTCTCCAGTTTGATTCCAAAACAAGGGTGTCCTGCACGTGCGTCCATACAACGCTTCGAAGGGTGCCATCTTGAGACTTTTCTGGTAACTATTATTATAAGAGAACTCCGCATACGGCAGATGTAACACCCTAGTGTTAGTTACTATTTTCACACTTGCATTTGCATGTCATCAAGCATAGATCATGTCATTTCATGCATCATCATCATTGCATTTTATTTGATTCCCTTTTTATTGCTATATGTTTGTTTATATGTCCATAACATGCTAAAAGTGTTGACATGCAAATGTGATGCTTGTTTACTGTTCTAAATTCTTTAGACATGTTTGGGATAACATTTGGAACAATGTTCATGTTGGTGAAATCCCCAAAATACCCCTCTAGCTCATAGTTGACTAGAGAGCCCTCTAAAAGCTATTCTGTTTGACCAAACAAGAAGGGCATTTTAGAGATTCTGCATGTCAGTGCACCCTTAATCAAAGTTGTGTAGAATTTTATAAGCAACAAACTTTATTTTTGGGTCAACTCATGAAAATGGGTGGAAGGAGGTCAAAAAGTTGAATTAGTGCAGATTTGGAGCTGTTTTGAAGTTTTCAAAAGTTTCCTAAGTCTAAACTGGTTTTCAGTTTCGGTGTACCCCTGTTCATCGACCTGTATCTCTCAATCCAGGCCGAACTAGAGTAAAGTGTCTTAATATGAAATGATCTACTCATGTAGCTCTTCAATCCATATTAGTGAAGTTTTCACTGAAACGCACCGGATCACGAGCTAGAGATCGAGCAAAAACCGGGTTTCAGTCGGTTTCGGCCAGACTGAATCGAGTCGATTCAGTCGCCGCCGACGTGGCCGCCGTCAGGCATCAGCCGCCAGGTGGCGCCGTACGCCGTCATTGCCCTGTCGCGCGGTCGGCTTTACAAAAGCAACACTCCTCCTGTCCCCCAGCACGCTCGCTCTCACTCTCCCCGCTCTCTCGCCCTCTGCTCGCCGTTTTCCGCTCCGCCAGCGCCATCGCCGCGGAGCCTGTCGCCGCGGTGAAATCCGCCGTCACCGCGCCGTCTCCGACCGCTCCACCTCCGTCGTAGCTTTCACTTGCTCTGCTCTTCGTCCTCGACCCGTTGCCGACCTCAGCCGAGCTAAGGTATAACGGTTTGGCCTTCTCGCTGCCGCGCCATTGCCGGAGCGCCGCCGAGCTCTCGGGTCGCCGCGACGAGGGCGATGCCAGGGTCGGCTTCTCTCTCCATTACTCGTCTAGGAGTCTCCGTTAGCCGTAGATCCATTCTAGGCCGTCGGATAGGTCGATCTCGCCGTAGGTTCGCCAGAACCCGAGCTCGCCGTGAACCCGCTCGCCACCGCGCCGCCATGCGAGCGCGGTCAGTGAGCTCCCGTGTGCAATAGTTCGATTCGTCGCACGCATAGGTCCGCTAGGGTTCCAGGGACACGGAACGAAGCTTAGTCGCGCGAGCAACGGACGGAATCGGCCGGCGCAAGCTCGCCGGACCACCGCCGTCCGCCATTGCCGCCGTCGAGCTCGCTCCGGTGGGGTACGACCCTCGGCAGTTGGTCCATCGGGTTCGTCTCGTTGCCACGAGTCGGTAGGTAGCCTCGGCATCGCCGGAGACCTCGCCGTCGGCGAGCTCTCGCCGGTCAGCGCCGGCGGCTCTGCTCCTCTCTCTGACGCGTGGGGTCGGGTTGACCCGGGGCCCGCGAGTCAGCCGTTCGGGTGCGCCCACTGAGCCGGGTGCACGTAGCAGTTCTATCGGGTTTGGGTTTTATGATTTATAAAATGAATTTCCAGAAAATGTGTAAAATCTTCCAAAATTCGTATTTGGAGTTAGGAGTGTTCATTTGGGGTGAACCAAATTTTGTTATGTTTGTATTTATGAGCTCTATCAGGATAAAATATTAAAATGTACTTTTGGAATACTTTTTATGTGCAGTTATAATTAAATTGTTAATTGCTTGCAAACTTGATAAATGCATAAGTAATTGCAGGAATGTGCTAAAAATGTGATTCCACTTGCATTCATCTTGTTTAGGCAAGTAGAATCTATGAAAAATATGTTTGCTGGTGTTTCACTGTTATTCATATGATGTCTAGTATAATGTGCCTTTTATGCTTTAATCTTGCAAAAATCACCATGCTTAATGTGTTAAGGTTATGGTCACGAATATTTTTCCTGGACTATGTTATGTTGGAAAGAAGCTAAGAAAATTAGGAAATCTATTGTTTGATACTTTTCACTGTGTTAAGTATTTTCCATTGTTTAAAAGGCTGGTTGCTTGTTATTTTTGTGTAGACTGTTATATTTGTCCAAATGACTTGAAATTCTGTTAGTGGGCTATTCTGGATGTGTAATAGCTACTGTAATTTTTATGGATTTTTCTGGTCACAGTAAACAGTAGGTCCAGTTATAGGCTAGGGCTTATTTAATTGTTTTTAAGCAAATATCTTTTGGGTAGGGAATGTTTTTATGCATTTCTGTGATGCTCAGCATTACCACCTGTGTTAAACAGTAGAGCTAATCCTACTTTGAGCTTAGGGCAGCAAGGTTAATATTTTGTTTATATGATGTTGCTCGCGCTTGTTAATTATAAGTTGGTTGTGGTAGGTTAGTTGATGCATGTTAATTATTAAGTGCAGGTTGTAGACCCCTCACCCGGGACGAGAAATTGTTCTATGCCTTGCTTAAGAAGGGTGAGTATGAGTTGGTTGTCTAGGGAAGAAATATGCACGTACTCAGTAAATGAGTGTGGATTGTTAAACTGATTGCATATCATGGGTTAATTCGTGCATCTCTATCTTGCAATGTCATGTGCATTCTCAGTTCTTATATATGCATATCATGCATACAGGATCACCGGGAGGCGTGACGCTGTTGCAGTTCGATCCACCGGAGGAGGGAGTTCCGCCAGAGATTGAAGTGCCAGAGGTTCCCGAAGGTCAGGAAGAAGAAGCTGAACTTCCAGAGTACCCTGATCACCAACCTACTAACTTTGTGAAAGGCAAGCCCCAGAGCATCCCTTAGTCTCCACCTACTCTTTTTACAAATGCACTGGTCTTTATTAAATCGTATGATTGTGCACTTAAGTATAGGAGTTGATATGATACCGTTGCTGCATTTATTCCTTGTCCACTTATACTTGATCCTGAAGTTATTACTAGACAAGGGGATGGGTTCGATCCTATGCTTAGCCATGCTTAGACCGGTAGAAGTCGAGGGATTTCCTGTCCTTCGCGAGCATAGGTGGTTACTAATGATGATGGGGTTGGATTCCACATGATGGACTATATGTGCCACCATGCCACAGTGTCTAATGAGAGAATCAAGGCTAGGTAGCGGGGAGCCGCATGACATGGTTGAGGTCATGCCGTCTTCGGTGCTGCTTGCAGCCGACTAGGACTGAGGCCACCAGACATCAGTTGAGATTGAAAGACGTCGTCACATAGCTGGCCAGATAAGTCGTTCTGACCGCGAAACCGAGTATTTCTTTCTGAGCCGGGAGTTGGTGCGACTAGGCAGACATATTCTGGAGGTAGGAAGGATGTGCGGAGACACCATCTTACCAAGGGCAGGTCAGGGACCTGATGCATCCTGGAAGTGGGTTGGTCTCTGAGAATATGGTCCCCGCCAAGCCCGCGACATATTGTGTCTCAGAAGGATTTAACGGTGGCCCAAGAAGCCAGTGGCTCGGCTGACAGGGTTTGTGATTGGCATATTTGCTAGCTGGTACAACCAATTCGAATCGCCATCTCTCCTGGTTAGTGAGAAACTGAACTGATCTTCTGGTGAGGTAGAGGCTAATAACTTGAACCTAATGATTATGGTGAGATGAGGTTGATATCTGTGGATATCGAAAATCATATGGTTTTATTGATTGCTACAATATTCAGTGAATGCTTAGTATAGTGGCTAATCTTAGTAAATAGCTTAACTGAAATCGAAGCTTATCACAATTAAAATGAATAAGTTGAGGTTCTACTGTAGTAATGCTTTTGATGCAAAAATGATGCTACCCTCTTAGCTCCACCAAATAAGCCTTGCATATCCTTGAGAGTCTTTTTATTTACTCCCTGTCGGGTAAGTCTAGCTGAGTACAATTGAGTACTCAGGGTTTTATTTCCATTGTTGCAGATGGTGTAGTCTACTACGCGTATTGCAGGAATTGCTTTACCCCTGCGGGCGAAGAAGACTAGACCCGAGGGCAGGGTCATTATCTATCCTTAGATGTTGTAAGAATGCTGTGACAGGGTCATTTGATGGTACTCGTATTTGAACTCTGTGGTGTAAAACTATGTTGACTTCCGCTACTACTATATTTTTGTAAAAGACTATGTTGTACTCTGATGTTTAAATTCGGTTGCGAACTTATGTGTCATGTGATCGGGTATTGCTGAATGAATGATCCTTGGGGTATGAAATGTTTGAAATCCTTCGAGATTTTCGGACTACCGGGTTTATATTGGCTCAAGTGCGACTGAATTGCGATTAAAATGCGATCGTTGTACTTGTGCTCGTATAAATTGGTCGGTTCTGTGACAGCTGGTACCAGAGCATAATTCAGCATATACCGTCGCTTGACTATTTAAAAATTAAAAGAGTTTTGAGTTTTACAAACTAATTGCCAACTGGTAGTGTGTATAGGTGATTTAAACCAAGTGTTTGCGAAACTTATGAGTACCAATGACCAAGTCCTATAGCCCTATATATATGTGGTAATTAGGTGGCTTATGTAAGTACTGACTTGGGGGGGGATTGCATCATGTTTCTATTTGTGGTTCATTTGGTTTTATCGTGCGGATAATTATAAACTATCGGTTTCTTATTGCTTCCTATGGGTCAATGTACCACGTCGCCTAAGGTAAGGTGAGATGTGAGTGTAAGATCGAACAACCATCGATCGATGGTGAGTGTATGGTTACTGAAGTGAGTACATGTGATCCATATGTGTACTTATGGAAGTAAGGTGGAGTAATTATTTTTGGGGTCGCAAATGTTCATGGGAACATTTCCGGCAAAAAGTGCTTCTTGTTGCCCTGCATACATTGGGATTTGGGCTGAAATGAATCTTCTGCAGGTACACTAACCACGCAAAACGTATAGCACGGTTAGTTACGTATATGAGAGCACGTGGTATGCCACCGACTATAACGTTAGTTAAAATATATTATGTGTGAGGTCGTTGGCACGTGCATGCATCATGATCATGAAATTAATTCAAGCTATTTGTACTATTTCCTTCCCTATGGTAAAATTTGTGCTGCCCTATCTTATTCTAAATGCTGAAAGATGTTGTAATGTACCAGATGGCAGCTGAAGGTGAGCCGCAGAGGGGTCAGTTTCTGGAGCAGTTTGGCACACCCACTGTGCTATGGAGGTTGTTGAAGTCTGTGGGATATGCAGAGCCACCACTGTATTTCTGGAAGCCAGCGAAAACCATGGTGCAGCCTTGGTTTGATGTTTGGGTGACTATCCCTGTGCTTGAAAGGGGTTGGTCGTTTCCAGGAATAAAGGTGGAAGTTGACATGAGGACGCCATGGGATGGTGCGCAGCTTGCAGCTTTCGAGGTGTTGACGGATATTTGCAGCCGGTTCAACAAGAGAGCTGATTTGGGGCCAGCAAATGTTTTTCCCAGGGTGGATGCTTCTCAGGGTGAGTGGGCTCAGTCTAGCCAAGCTTCTTTGGAGCGAGGCAGGGACGAGCGTGCTCATAGCACGGGTGCTTCTATGAGTGCTATGTTTGCTGTCCTGAGGATGCATTATTCCACTAGGGATGGTTGGATGAAGTGCGTTGAAGCCCTGCATGATGCTGTTGAGAAGAAGTTAGAAGCTGAAGAGTGGGCACGTATGGCTCGTCGTAGCTCAGATGACTTGGTGGTAGCTCTCACTACCTGTCGCAATGAGTTGTTACGATGCACTGGCGCCTTGTTGGTAGCTGATCGCCGTGTCGAGGTGCTTGAGAGGGAGAATGCAGATCTTCGCCGCCAGCTTGACAATCGAAATATGAGCCTTGACACGTCAGCGCAATGAGTTTCTGCAGGAGTTGCGTGCTAGTCAGCAGCAGGTTTGGGAGTTGCAGCAGGATGTTCATCGTCTGAACAACCGTGCTGATCCGTTTCATCCTCCGGGTGCAGCGTAGTTTGCTCCTGAGATCTTCATTGTAGCTGATGATGGTGAAGCAAGTGAGGAAGAAGAGGAAGAAGACCCCGAGGAGATCGTGCCTATTGACGAGAGTGATGACCATGGTGGGAACGTGTCCGGCATGGACAGTGACCATGATGACTAGGCTTTTCTAGTGATCTTGCCATGATCGGCACCCTTTTGTATTGGGAAAACCTTTAATGTCATGTAATGAGAGAACCCTGTGTGTTCAGGGCTGGAACCATCAAACTTTTAATTAAGTAATGGTAACTTATGCAGTTTGGAAACCCGTTTTGGTTGCTCCTTGTTATTGTGCGGTTGTGTGATGATTATTGAATTATTGTGCCATTTGTTGGTTATCAAAAATGATCATTAATATCTTTTGGGCATAATCTTTCGGTTATCTTTGGCATAACTGACACTTAACAATGGTTGTTGTGTGTTGCTACAGATGGCACCTCATACCCGTTGTCATGGGTCAACCAGTGGTGATGGGAACGAACATGAAGATGAGGAGTTGCCGCCTCCTCCACCGCGTACCCAGGAACAGATGTTTGCTCAGTTCTTGCACACTCAGCAAGCGATTCTGCAGCAGATGGTTGCTAGTAACAACCGCAATCGAGATGGACGCCGCGGAAACGATGAGGACCAGTACAGTAACTATAAGGACTTCATGGACACTAAGCCTCCGGTATTCAAGCAGGCCGTAGAACCGCTGGAAGCTGATGAGTGGTTAAACACTATTGAGCAGTCATTCTCTGTGCTGCGATTGACTAAAACCATGAAGGCTAGCTTTGCTGCTATGTTACTGCAAGGCCAAGCTGGAATATGGTGGGCCAATCGCAAGACCGCCTACCCTGTGGTCGCTGATATCACCTGGGAGCAGTTCACCAGGGATTTCAGGGGACATTTCATTCCAGCAGGCCAGATCAAGATGAAGGTCAATGAATTCATGCAGCTTACTCAGGGTACCAAGACCCTCACTCAGTATCATCATGCCTTTAACAATCTGTCGAGGTATGCCCCGTGGATGGTAGATACAGATGAAAAGAAGATTGAAACCTTCAAGAGAGGTCTTAGTACCAAGCTTATGAAGACTCTGGCGAACAACGCTCGTACAACTTTTAACGAGTTCATCAGTGAAGCTTATATCCAAGAGAAACAGAACAACTTGCACACTGCTTCCAAGGGAGGCAAGAGGCCATTTGAAGGAAGTTCTTCTCAGTCAAGGACTCCAGCAGCTAGTCGTGCGGTGGCAAATCGCCCTGCTTACCGTCCGGCTGTTCCTAGGAGCAAAATTCAGACCCCCTCCAAAGAAGCAGCCAGCGCCACAACGCTACAAGAAAGGTTTCATAGTGCCTTTGAACAAGAACAACGCTCCTCCAAGCAACGCCGTTCAAGTGAGGACCAACCAAGGTCTGGGGCCATGCTTTAATTGTGGTCAACAGGGGCATCTTGCTCGTTATTGTCCTCATCCCAGGCAGGGTCGTGTGCATCACACTACTGCGGAGGAACTTCCGGAAGGTGAACCAGTCACTGCGGGTATGTTTTCTATGAATCAGCATCCTGCTATTGTTTTGTTTGACTCTGGATCGTCGCATTCTTTCGTGAGTCAAGCATTTGCACAAAAGCATGCATTACCAATTGTTGAGTTGAGCCATAGTTTTCGGATAACTTCAGCTGGGGCTGAAATTTGTACACGTCATGGTGTCGGGGATGTGACCATTGAGATTGGTAATCGGGTTTTCATCAGTAGCCTTATTGTGCTACCAGGGTTGAGTCTGGATGTTATTTTGGGAGTTAGTAGGACGGACAAGCGGGGTGCGGTGTTGGACGTCCCTAACCGGATGTTGACCCTGAAGGAACCTCAAGGTGAAGGTACTTTTCAAGTTCATCTGCCCCGTAGGGGAGATCTTTTTAGTCTCTCTTTCTCAGTTGAGGCCGTGACACTTCAGAGCATCCCTGTAGTGTGTGAGTTTCCTGATGTTTTTTCTGATGATCTACCTGGACTTCCTCCTGATCGAGATGTGGAGTTTGCAATAGAACTTATTCCCGGTACGGCACCTATTTCTCGAAGGCCATATAGAATGCCTCCTCATGAATTAGCTGAACTCAAGAAACAACTCCAGGAGTTATTGGACGAAGGGTTTATTCGCCCTAGTTCTTCTCCGTGGGGCTGTCCTGCAATCTTTGTTAAGAAGAAGGACGAAACTTTGCGTATGTGTGTGGACTATAGGCCACTAAATGCTGTGACAAAGTATCCTCTACCTCGTATTGATATCTTGTTTGATCAATTGTCCAAGGCCAAGGTTTTCTCCAAAATTGATCTGAGATCTGGGTATCATCAAATTAAGATCAGACCACAAGATATTCCCAAGACGGCTTTCTCCACTCGGTATGGATTGTATGAGTATTTGGTTATGTCTTTTGGATTAACCAATGCTCCTGCACATTTCATGTATCTAATGAATTCAGGTATTCATGCCTGAGTTGGATAAGTTCGTGGTAGTCTTTATTGACGATATTCTGGTGTACTCTGAAAGCATGGAGGATCATGCTGAACACTTGAGAATAGTCTTGACTAGACTCAGGGAGCATAAGCTGTATGCTAAGTTCAGCAAGTGTGAGTTTTGGTTGACCAAGGTACCTTTTCTGGGCCATATCTTATCTGCTGAAGGTATTTCTGTAGATCCGTCAAAAGTTCAGCAGACGTTGGATTGGCAGTCACCAACAAATGTGTCTGAGGTTCGTAGCTTTCTGGGATTAGCTGGGTATTATCGCCGCTTTATTCAGGATTTCTCTAAAATAGCTAAACCTATGACCAAGCTATTGCACAAAGATACCAAGTTTGTGTGGAGTGAGGAGTGTGAAACAGCTTTTCGCACCTTGCAAACGTTGTTGACCACTGCTCCAGTTCTTGCACAACCTGATATTGAAAGGCCTTTTGATGTGTACTGCGATGCTTGTGGCACTGGGTTAGGATGTGTTCTCATGCAAGAAGGCCGAGTCATTGCTTATGCCTCGCGTCAATTGAGAAAACATGAGCAAAACTACCCTACTCATGATTTGGAACTTGCCGCTGTAGTTCATGCATTGAAGATTTGGCGCCACTATTTGATGGGTCACAAATGTCATATCTATTCCGATCACAAGAGTCTCAAGTACATTTTCACTCAGCCTGAGTTGAACATGAGGCAAAGAAGGTGGTTGGAGTTGATCAAAGACTATGATCTAGAAGTACACTATCATCCGGGCAAGGCCAATGTCGTAGCCGATGCTTTGAGCCGAAAGTCTCATTGCAATATATTGCAGCCTTTGCTAGCAGACGGATTCAATCTTGTGCATCCAGTGGTGTTGAATAATATTACTCTCAGTTGTACTTTGGAAAGCAAGATTATTGAAGGTCAGAAAACAGATCCCGGCATATATCATATCAAAAGGAAGATGAAAGAACAAGAAATGCTTCATTTCCGAGTAGATGAAAAAGGTATATTGTGGTTCAAGGATCGATTGGTAGTACCAAAAGACCGTGAGTTCAGGAATCAGATTATGGACGAGGCTCATTTGTCCAAGTTGTCTATCCATCCTGGTAGTAGTAAGATGTATCAAGACTTGAAACCTAGGTTCTGGTGGACCAAAATGAAGAAGGAAATTGCAGCCTATGTGGCCAAGTGTGATACCTGTTGTCGCGTGAAGGCTATTCATCTTAAGCCAGCAGGTCTATTGCAACCTTTACTAGTTCCAGGTTGGAAATGGGATGAGATAACCATGGATTTCATATCTGGGTTACCTCTAACGCAAAAAGGTCATGATTCTATTTGGGTGATTGTGGATCGATTGACTAGGATTGCACATTTCTTACCAGTTCGAACTACTAGATCGTCCTCATCAGTTGGCACAGCTCTACTTTGCTCAGATACTTCGGTTACATGGTGTGCCGAGGACGATAGTTTCCGACAGAGGCCCGCAATTTATTGCACGCTTCTGGGAGCATCTACACAAGTGTTTGGGAACCAATTTGGTTCGCAGCTCAGCTTATCATCCTCAAACTTCTGGTCAGACTGAAAGGGTAAATCAAATCCTCGAAGACATGTTGAGAGCTTGTGTTCTATCGTCTAAAGGTTCGTGGGAAGAATGGTTACCTTTGGCCGAGTTCTCATACAACAATAGCTATCAAGAGAGTATTCAAATGGCTCCTTTTGAAGCTTTGTATGGGCGCAAATGTAGAACTCCTCTCAATTGGGTTGAATCAGGCGAAAGGAGATATTACGGGATTGACTTTGTGAAAGAGGCCGAAGAGAGAGTGCATACCATTCAAACACATCTCAAAGCCGCTCAGACTCGTCAAAAGAGCTATGCGGACAAGCGAAGAAGGCCATTGGAATTTGAAGTGGGTGACTATGTATACTTGAAGGTGTCACCTATGAAAGGCGTACAATGTTTCGGAGTGAAACGAAAGTTAGCTCCAAGGTTTGTAGGTCCTTTTCAAATTCTGGAAAGAAGTGGGAAAGTAGCATACAAGTTACGGTTGCCACCACACATGTCCACTATCTTCAATGTGTTTCATGTATCCCAACTCAAGAAATGTTTACGAGTACCGGAAGAACAAGTGGATTTTGGTGATATCAAGTTGAAATCAGATTTGACCTATGAAGAAAAGCCTATTGAAGTAATAGATTACAAAGAAAGAATCACCCGTAGCCGAGTGAACAAGTTCTATAAGGTGGTGTGGAACAACCAAAGTTATTGGGATGCGACTTGGGAGCGAGAAGATTACCTCAAGGAAGTCTATCCTTCTTTCTTTAAACAATGGTAATTAACTCTAATCTCGGGGACGAGATTCTTTTAAGGGGGGGAGGGCTGTAACACCCTAGTGTTAGTTACTATTTTCACCCTTGCATTTGCATGTCATCAAGCATAGATCATGTCATTTCATGCATCATCATCATTGCATTTTATTTGATTCCCTTTTTATTGCTATATGTTTGTTTATATGTCCATAACATGCTAAATGTGTTGACATGCAAATGTGATGCTTGTTTACTATTCTAAATGCTTTAGACATGTTTGGGATAACATTTGGAACAATGTTCATGTTGGTGAAATCCCCAAAATACCCCTCTAGCTCATAGTTGACTAGAGAGCCCTCTAAAAGCTATTCTGTTTGACCAAACAAGAAGGGCATTTTAGAGATTCTGCATGTCAGTGCACCCTAATCAAAGTTGTGTAGAATTTATAAGCAACAAACTTTATTTTTGGGTCAACTCATGAAAATGGGTGGAAGGAGGTCAAAAAGTTGAATTAGTGCAGATTTGGAGCTGTTTTGAAGTTTTCAAAATTTTCCTAAGTCTAAACTGGTTTTCAGTTTCGGTGTACCCCTGTTCATCGACCTGTATCTCTCAATCCAGGCCGAACTAGAGTAAAGTGCCTTAATATGAAATGATCTACTCATGTAGCTCTTCAATCCATATTAGTGAAGTTTTCACTGAAACGCACCGGATCACGAGCTAGAGATCAAGCAAAAACCGGGTTTCAGTCGGTTTCAGGCCAGACTGAATCGAGTCGATTCAGTCGCCGCCGACATGGCCACTGTCAGGCATCGGCCGCCAGGTGGCGCCGTACGCCGTCGTTGCCCTGCCGCGCAGTCGGCTTTACAAAAGCAACACTCCTCCTGTCCCCCAGCACGCTCGCTCTCACTCTCCCCGCTCTCTCGCCCTCTGCTCGCCGTTTTCCGCTCCGCCAGCGCCATCCCCGCCGAGCCGTCGCCGCGGTGAAATCCGCCGTCACCGCGCCGTCTCCGACCGCTCCACCTCCGTCGTAGCTTCGACTTGCTCTGCTCTTCGTCCTCGACCCGTTGCTGACCTCAGCCGAGCTAAGGTATAACGGTTTGGCCTTCTCACCGCCGCGCCATTGCCGGAGCGCCGCCGAGCTCTCGGGTCGCCGCGACGAGGGCGATGCCAGGGTCGGCTTCTCTCTCCATTACTCATCTAGGAGTCTCCGTTAGCCGTAGATCCATTCTAGGCCGTCGGATAGGTCGATCTCGCCGTAGGTTCGCCGGAACCCGAGCTCGCCATGAACCCGCTCGCCACCGTGCCGCCATGCGAGCACGGTCAGTGAGCTCCCGTGTGCAATAGTTCGATTCGTCGCACGCATAGGTCCGCTAGGGTTCCAGGGACACGGAACGAAGCTTAGCCGCGCGAGCAATGGCCGGAATCGGCCGGCGCAAGCTCGCCGGACCACCGCCGTCCGCCATTGCCGCCGTCGAGCTCGCTCCGGTGGGGTATGACCCTCGGCAGTTGGTCCATCGGGTTCGTCTCGTTGCCACGAGTCGGTAGGTAGCCTCGGCGTCGCCGGAGACCTCGCCGTTGGCGAGCTCTCGCCGGTCAGCGCCGGCGGCTCTGCTCCTCTCTCTGACGCGTGGGGTCGGGTTGACCCGGGGCCCGCGAGTCAGCCGTTCGGGTGCGCCTCTGGTTCACTGAGCCGGGTGCACGTAGCAGTTCTATCGGGTTTGGGTTTTATGATTTATAAAATGAATTTCCAGAAAATGTGTAAAATCTTCCAAAATTCATATCTGGAGTTAGGAGTGTCCATTTGGGGTGAACCAAATTTTGTTATGTTTGTATTTCTGAGCTCTATCAGGATAAAATATAAAATGTACTTTTGGAATACTTTTTATGTGCAGTTACAATTAAATTGTTAATTGCTTGCAAACTTGATAAATGCATAAGTAATTGCAGGAATGTGCTAAAAATGTGATTCCACTTGCATTCATCTTGTTTAGGCAAGTAGAATCTATGAAAAATATGTTTGCTAGGTGTTTCACTGTTATTCATATGATGTCTAGTATAATGTGCCTTTTATGCTTTAATCTTGCAAAAATCACCATGCTTAATGTGTTAAGGTTATGGTCATGAATATTTTTCCTAGACTATGTTATGTTGGAAAGAAGCTAAGAAAATTAGGAAATCTATTGTTTGATACTTTTCACTGTGTTAAGTATTTTCCATTGTTTAAAAGGCTGGTTGCTTGTTATTTTTGTGTAGACTGTTATACTTGTCCAAATGACTTGAAATTTGGTCAGTAGGCTAGTCTGGATGTGTAACAGCTACTGTAAGTTTTATGGATTTTTCTTGTCACAGTAAACAGTAGGTCCAGTTATAGGCTAGGGCTTATTTAATTGTTTTTAAGCAAATATCTTTTGGGTGGGGAATGTTTTTATGCATTTCTGTGATGCTCAGCATTACCACCTGTGTTAAACAGTAGAGCTAATCCTACTTTGAGCTTAGGGCAGCAAGGTTAATATTTTGTTTATATGATGTTGCTCGCGCTTGTTAATTATAAGTTGGTTGTGGTAGGTTAGTTGATGCATGTTAATTATTAAGTGCAGGTTGTAGACCCCTCACCCGGGACGAGAAATTGTTCTATGCCTTGCTTAAGAAGGGTGAGTATGAGTTGGTTGTCTAGGGAAGAAATATGCACGTACTCAGTAAATAAGTGTGGATTGTTAAACTGATTGCATATCATGGGTTAATTCGTGCATCTCTATCTTGCAATGTCATGTGCATTCTCAGTTCTCATATATGCATATCATGCATACAGGATCGCCGGGAGGCGTGACGCTGTTGCAGTTAGATCCACCGGAGGAGGGAGTTCCGCCGGAGATTGAAGTGCCAGAGGTTCCCGAAGGTCAGGAAGAAGAAGCTGAACTTTCAAAGTGCCCTGATCACCAACCTACTAACTTTGTGAAAGGCAAGCCCCGGAGCATCCCTAAGTCTCCACCTACTCTTTTTACAAATGCACTGGTCTTTATTAAATCATATGATTGTGCACTTAAGTATAGGAGTTGATATGATACCGTTGCTGCATATATTCCTTGTCCACTTATACTTGATCCTGAAGTTATTACTAGACAAGGGGATGGGTTCGATCCTATGCTTAGCCATGCTTAGACCGGTAGAAGTCGAGGGATTTCCTGTCCTTCGCGAGCATAGGTGGTTACTAATGATGATGGGGTTGGATTCCACATGATGGACTATATGTGCCACCATGCCACAGTGTCTAATGAGAGAATCAAGGCTAGGTAGCGGGGAGCCACATGACATGGTTGAGGTCATGCCGTCTTCGGTGCTGCTTGCGGCCGACTAGGACTGAGGCCACCAGACATCAGTTGAGATTGAAAGATGTCGTCACATAGCTGGCCAGATAAGTCGTTCTGACCGCGAAGCCGAGTATTTCTTTCTGAGCCGGGAATTGGTGCGACTAGGCAGACATATTCTGGAGGTAGGAAGGATGTGCGAAGACACCATCTTACCAAGGGCAGGTCAGGGACCTGATGCATCCTGGAAGTGGGTTGGTCTATGAGAATATGGTTGCCAGCTGATACAACCGATTCGAATCGCCATCTCTCCTGGTTAGTGAGAAACTGAACTGATCTTCTGGTGAGGTAGAGGCTAATAACTTGAACCTAATGATTATGGTGAGATGAGGTTGATATCTGTGGATATCGGAAATCATATGGTTTTATTGATTGCTACAATATTCAGTGAATGCTTAGTATAGTGGCTAATCTTAGTAAATAGCTTAACTGAAATCGAAGCTTATCACAATTAAAATGAATAAGTTGAGGTTCTACTGTAGTAATGCTTTTGATGCAAAAATGATGCTACCCTCTGAGCTCCACCAAATAAGCCTTGCATATCCTTGAGAGTCTTTTTATTTACTCTCTGTCGGGTAAGTCTAGCTGAGTACAATTGAGTACTCAGTGTTTTATTCCCATTGTTGCAGATGGTGTAGTCTACTACGCGTATTGCAGGAATTGCTTTACCCCTGCGGGCGAAGAAGACTAGACCCGAGGGCAGGGTCATTATCTATCCTTAGATGTTGTAAGAATGCTGTGACAGGGTCATTTGATGGTACTCGTATTTGAACTCTGTGGTGTAAAACTATGTTGACTTCCGCTACTACTATATTTTTGTAAAAGACTATGTTGTACTCTGATGTTTAAATTCGGTTGCGAACTTATGTGTCATGTGATCGGGTATTGCTGAATGAATGATCCTTGGGGTATGAAATGTTTGAAATCCTTCGAGATTTCCGGACTACCGGGTTTATATTGGCTCAAGTGCGACTGAATTGCGATTAAAATGCGATCGTTGTACTTGTGCTCGTATAAATTGGTCGGTTCTGTGACAGCAGACTCTTATCCCAACTCGTTCCATACTGTAAAGCACAAGCTCTCAACATATCTTCCAAAATCTGATTAATCCGTTCAGTTTGACCATCAGTTTGAGGGTGATATGCAGAGCTGAAATTCAACCGTGTTCCCAATGATCTATGCACTTGTTGCCCAAACAGTGAGGTGTACTGCATACCCCTATCGGACACTATCTTCTTTGGAACTCCATGTAGACACACAATCCTTTCCATATACAACTCTGCAAGTCTTGCTCCGGTATAGGTGGTCTTGACGGGGAGGAAATGAGCAACTTTAGTCAGTCGATCCACAATTACCCAGATTGAGTCATAACCTCTCTGAGTACGTGGCAATCCAACTATGAAGTCCATACCGACTTCTTCCCACTTCCACTCAGGTATCTTTAGTGGTTGTAGCAATCCTGCAGGCCTCTGGTGTTCAGCTTTAACTCTCTGACAAGTATCACAGATAGCCACATATTCTGCTACATCACGCTTCAGTCCAACCCACCAATATTTTTCCTTCAGATCCAAATACATCTTGGTACTTCCTAGGGTGTATAGAATATGCTGACTCATGAGCTTCATGCAGTATAGCGTCTCGGATGGATTTTACTTTAGATACACAGAGTCTCTTCCCAAACCATAAGGTTCCATTCTCATCTAGCCTGAATCCGGGTGATTTTCCAACCACAATGTTCTCTGCTATTTCTCTGAGCTTCTCATCTTCCAACTGAGCCTTTTGTATCTCTTGCTCTAGTGTGGGTTCAACCTCCATCTGAACAGCATTGATCACAATTCCCAAGTTGAGACGCTCCATCTCTGCACACAACTCTGCTGGAATAGTGGTTGTTCGAAACTCATTAGCATAACTTTTTCTACTCAGAGCATCGGCCACAACATTTGCTCTGCCTGGATGATAATGCACTTCCAGGTCATAATCCTTTATCAATTCCAACCAACGACGTTGCCTCAAATTCAACTCTGACTGGGTGAAGATATACTTCAAGCTCTTATGATCTGTATAAATGTCGCACTTATGACCAATCAGATAATGCCTCCATAACTTCAGAGCGTGCACCACAGCTGCTAGCTCCAAATCATGAGTAGGATAATTCAACTCATGCTTCCTCAACTGTCTCGATGCATATGCTACGACTCTTCCTTCTTGCATGAGAACACAACCAAGACCTAGGCGGGAAGCATCACAATAGATAGAGAACTTCTTACTTAGGTCCGGCAAAACCAACACTGGCGCTGTTGTCAATCTCTTCTTCAATTCTTCGAAACTAGCTTGACACTTCTCAGACCACACAAACTTGGCATTCTTCTCTAGCAAGGAAGTCATTGGCTTCGCAAGCTTGGAGAATCCTTCAATGAACCTTCGGTAGTAACCAGCTAAACCAAGAAAACTACGAATGCCAGTCACATCAGTTCGCGGCTTCCAATTCAACACGTCTGCCACCTTGCTTGGGTCTACAGAAATTCCACCATTGGACACAATATGTCCTAGAAAGGCAACTTCTCTCAACCAGAACTCGCACTTACTTCGCTTGGCATACAGCTTATGTTCCCTGAGCTTCTGCAAAACCAACGTCAGATGTTCGGCATGCTCTTCTTCATTCTTGGAGTAGATCAAGATATCATCAATGAACACCACAACAAACTTATCCAAGAATTCCATGAATACCTTGTTCATCAGATACATGAAGTAGGCAGGTGCATTAGTCAAACCAAAGGACATTACCGTATACTCATACAATCCATACCGAGTAGTGAATGCAGTCTTAGGTATGTCAGAGTCACGAATCTTCAACTGATGATAACCTGAACGGAGATCAATCTTGGAAAACACACAAGCACCTCTCAACTGATCAAATAAGTCATCAATTCTAGGCAATGGATACTTGTTCTTAATGGTGACCTCATTCAGTGACCGATAATCAACACACATCCTTTGACTACCATCTTTCTTATCAACAAAAATAACCGGGGCTCCCCATGGTGAAGAACTAGGACGAATGAAACCTTTTTCTGACAGTTCTTTAATTTGTTTCTTAAGTTCTTCTAATTCTTTTACTCCCATTCTCTATGGACGTTTAGCTATAGGTGCAGTACCTAGGTAACAACTCAATGATAAATTCAATGTCACGGTTAGGCGGCATACCTGGTAACTCATCTGGAAACACATCTTCAAACTCATCTACCACTGAGTTATCCGGCTGCACTTCTTCTCTGAGCTGATGTACTGTGGCTTTTGTTGAACTTGCAAAACAACCTCAACTCTGACCTCATCTCCCTTCTGGGTGGTGATAGTCACGACCTTCTCCTTGCACTTTATATTGATGTCGTTCTTCATCATCCAATCCATACCCAGGATAAGATCAATTCCGGCAGTATTTAGCATAGTAGGGGTTATCCTCAAATTCTACCTCCCTTAATGAGACAGTAATCGGGAGACACTGAAGAGTAGCTTGTATAACACCACCCGGAGAAGAAACCATAATAGGATGTTTCATGACACTAAGGGGAATACCATGCTTTCTAACAAATGTGTGCGAAATGAAAGTATGCGAAGCACCAGAGTCAAAAAGAATTGTAGCGGGGATGGAGTCGATATTGAACGTACCCATCATGACCTCTGGAGTCTCCTGTGCCGTATCAACTGACACATGGTTCACCTTCCCGGTGCGAGGTGGCACTCTCTGCTGGTTGTTCTGCTTCTGGGAGGCTTGGGGATTCTGCTTCTCAGGACAATTGTAGGACAAGTGTCCTTCCTTGCCATAGCGGAAACACTTGTTGGGGGCACCATTCTTCACTGGAATGTTGTTGGGAGCAGTCAGTTGTGGCGCCTGGTTGCCACCTTGTTGCTGGTACTGGGAACGCTGCTGGTTCTGGGAATGTTGTTGATTCTGGAAATTGTTCTTGAATCCAGACTGTCCCTGGAAACGTTGCTACTGCTGAGGCTGCTGCTGGTTGTTACGGAAGCGGCTGTTGCTTCCAGACGACTGCCCTTGAAACTTCCTCTTCTTCTTCTTCTCATCTATCTCACGGCGCTTGCTCTCGATGATCAAAGCTTTGTCCACCAACTGTTGGAAGTTGGCGAAAGTGTGGGAGAGCAACTGGTACTGGAGATGATCATTCAGTCCTTCCAAGAAGAGCTCTTGCTTCTTGGCATCATCTTCGATCTCTTTTGGAGCATACCGCGACAATTGGATGAACTTGTCACGGTACTCGGCAACTAGCATTCCTCCCTGCTTCAGAGAAAGAAACTCCTTCTTCTTCAGCTTCATCAACCCTGCAGGCACATGATGATTGCGGAACCCCTCACGGAATTGCCGCCAAGAGATGGGGTCAGGCACGTCCAAAACGGAAAGACTCCCACCAATTCAGAGCAGCTCCCTGCAACTGCCCGGATGCATAGAGAACCTTCTCGACGTCATTGCATTGGGCGATCTCCAGCTGCCTTTCTATTGCACGCAGCCAATCATCAGCTTGGAGAGGATCACTGGAATGATCGAAGGTGGACGGGCGTCCCTTCAAGAATTCGCTTCTCTTGTCACAGGGTGGTGGAGGTGGATTCCCGTTGCCATTGCTTCGCTGCAGCAGTTGAATGTTCTGGGCCATCTGCTGCATCAGCTGTGTTTGCATCATCATCAGTTGCTCCATATTAGGCTGTGGCGGAGGTGGTGGTGGATTAGCATTTTCTTCAGAGGTACCATCACCCCTTGGGTTCCTCCTGGTGTGGGCCATCTGCTGTTCAAATCATTGAAGTGAGGTTTAAAATTCTTTTCCATTAAAATAACACTTAAAAGACTAGAACAGGAAATTCTAGGCGCGATCCAACAACGGCAGAGTAGAAAAACAGTCATATCTGGAGTTCCCGAAGTCAAACAAAGACATGCTATACATGGTTGGAAAGCATGAGAAAAACTCTACAACTTTTATTCAGACCATCTCTCCAGATTCTGTCGTTAAGTTTAGCAAAAAAACAGATTTGATTCGAAACTGTTTCAGAGTAACAGACAGCGCAGAAACTTTGACTTGTGACATTTGTTTCTCCCAAACCATAACTGATATTGAGATGGTTCTTGCGACCAAAGAAAACTACAGAAGTCTAGTTTTTCACAAAAACTTTTCATGATTTTTGGTCTTATATAATTAAATAGGAAAAATAACTAAGGCAGAGAGGTCTGAGAAACAGCACTGCTGGAAACTGAGATAATCAACCCAAACTATTATGCATTAATTCAAACCTTATATAAAGAGATTTTGCAGACATGCCCACAATCTCAGCACTCATTACAAACTCCAAATCAAGCATTGTTCATAAGGAAAAGCAATCTAGCACAAAAGTTCACAAGACACGAACTAGACTCGACTTGACTCAACTTGCGCTTCTAGCGTCTTTTGCTACTAACTGGGGGTAACTCCTCTAGGGGTCGATGTCGGTGCGGGTGTGAGCATCTCCATGGTCACCTCGATTCCTTGGCGGCGATTCAGCTGGACACCTTGGTGATGGCGGAGGGGGTCCAACACCGAGTTGCCTGTTCAACTCATTCACCGCCCGGCTGAGCTTGTAGTTAGCTTCAGTCCTGGTGTTCAGCTCATCCAATGTCTGGTCCAGAAAAGTGTTGGTCTGGGCCAAACATTCCAAGGCAGCGTGGAGTCGGGCGTTCACTTCTCCAAGTGGACCGGCGATGCTGCAGTTAGCTTGGCCACTCTGTCGGCGGGGAAGGTAGCGGTGCATCTCCCAATTGATGATGTCCCAATTCTCATGGCAGTGCACCATAAGAGCTTGTCGTGCGGCATCCTTGATGGCTGCAGCTTTGGAGAGTCGAATGGAGACAACATAGTGGATATTCTTCACCTGGCTTCCCTCCTTGATGTACACCCTCGTCTCATAGTAGTCGGCGTAGTCAGGGTGCTTCCAGTGCTCCGTCTTGTACAGTACCGAGGCGTTGGGGTAGAAGCGGCGCACCAAGTCGAGAAGCAGCGGGTGGTAGTAGTCATCACCATGATGATCATAGTGAATCATTCCCACTCAGGGTTTTCCACCTTGGTCTCCATCATCGTCGCCATCGTCATCGGGGTCGTCGGAGTCATCCGAGTCGCCTTCATCATCTTCGTCATCAGGGTCGCCATCACAATCCTGGTCACCCTGCGGCTCCACCTTCTCGGGTTCATCTTCCTGAGGGTCCTCCATAGGTACGTCTTCAGAGCTGTCTTCCAAGGGCTCTTCACTGGGCTCCTCTGCGGGCACCTCCTGCTGGGGCTCTTCCACTGGTACGTCTTCCACGGGTACCTCTGGTCGGGAAACACGTCCGCCAGAGATGAAGCGCTACTGGTACCTCTTAGGTGGCATGACATGCTTGCGAGCAGTGCACTTAAGGTTGGCCATCTACAAGAATTAAGATTAAGTCAAAATTTTGCAATGGACAAGGGTAAGATATCAGCAAAAACTTGTAACAAATTAATATAACAAGTAAAAGAGATAATAAAGCTAAGGCTATCCAGTGCTAACTAGGCTTGCGTCCTACAGTCAACACGGCTCCGATACCAATTTTGTCACACCTAATTTTAAGGATAAAATGGGATGCATAATCTTATGTGCGCCCAAAGATCAGTCACACACATAAGCCAACAAATTGCATAAATTGTATCATAACCAATGTTTAATACATAGCGAATAATATCAAAGTCATTACACAGCGGAAAAATAAAGATAACTCTCGCGGTAGCTCCATAGCACAGGGACGTCGACTGGTGAAGCACAAGTCTAGTAGTCCTCTGGGTAGTCCTCATCACTATCACCATCTGTTACCCATCCGGGATTTTTAACCAAGTAATGAAAAATAAACAAGCGTAAGTACATGTCGTACTCAACAAGACTAGCATGGGTTCATGAGGCTCAAAAGGTTGACACGGTTTAACAGCAGGTTGCTTTTAATTAATCACCTTTTATGCAATTGAACACAACAAGTTAATAAACCCATTCTCATGATCAAAGTAAACACAATTAATGAGTAGCAATAAATAGATTAGCAACAAGTAAACATCACCCTGTAAGATAACTGCTGCGTGAGTTTTTCGGGCCACTCGTGACCGTGAGCGCGGCTAGTATACCAGTTTTACACTCTGCAGAGGTTGTGCACTTTCACTATGAGCTGTGATTCCCATCTGCTCGGGTTAATTACTCCCATAACACTACCAAGGTGAGAGAGCAGGGTTTCACTATGAAGCCTTTCAAAGGTTCGTCTAACATGTTAGGGCCGCGAGGTTTCCTCGGCAAGCAGATGTAGAGCCCCCCTTCCATATGGCACAAGGTCACGCAGGTTATACACATATGGACAGAGGCCGCACTATACCCGAGTCGTCTAAGCCCCTCTTGCGCCTTTCGGTAACCTCTAACAAGCTAGAAAAGGTCCTCATACTGAGCTAAAACCAGAGCCATATAGCCCTCATAGTTGCACTGTAAGTCCCACCTTTTGCTGACAGATCATTACCAAGGGGAAAAGATATGGAGCACCACAAAACTATGCCCCAATCCCTTAGTTCCATGTTGCTAAAAAGACATCTTTTAAATCCTTATTGCATATTCAATTAATCAGTTTACATGATCATGATATCAGTAACGCACTAGCATCAATTACCACATGCATAAACCCATAGGTTGCAAGGAACAGGATAACAAAACTAGGAAGTAACTATGGTTAACAAGGAAGACACATGCAAATGCAATTATTTATTTGGTGAATAGGACAACAAGGATGATCCATGCTAATACTTGCCTTGATCAGCAAACTCCTGGTGATCCGGGTTGTCGCAGTACTGATCTTGATCACCCACGTATGGCTCACCGTCTATACTCGATCCATCATAACAACACACACGCATACAGGGGCAATCATGCATACAATAAGAGTTTTCATTAGAACAGTACACCAACAGAGAGAAAATAAATTAAAAAGGGTATAAAACAAATCTACGCATTGCTACGATCACATCGATATAAAGTTTGCCCAAATCGGATTTAAAACGAGGAAGATATGAATTTTACAAGATTTATAATAGAATAATAATAGATTAAATATAATCTCGAATTTTAAGAGTGGAAAATATATGAAACAGTGGTACCATCAGATAGATTATGAAATTACTGAATCTAACGCAATTTGAATCGTTCAAATCGGAACTAAAATGTAGAACTTATAAATGAAACAACTTTGAATTCAAATCTGAAAACACATTTTCATATATACCGAAAATAAATACGCCTTCAAACGTAATCAGCTAAGGGCTGTGGGCTAAGCATTAAAAATTGTAGGGGGTTATTCGCAAAAACGTCGGCCGAATCGGTATGGGCTACTCTTCGGCCGTCCGATTCAAAATCGGCGGATCAGATTAACAGAGAGGAGGGGTGGCGGTGCTCTCGGCCGGAAAATAGAGGCCGACGGCGGCGCCATGGCCGGAGGGCCACCGAGGAAGGTGAACTCGGCCCTCGCTGCATGAAATAGGTCGGGAAGGGTACCCATAGATCGGGAAGAGCATCGCAAGCTCACCTAGGGTGATGGGAAGGTCGGAAATCGACTCGGAGATAGCTCGCGGCGTGACCCGGCGGACGGTGGCTCTCTGCAACGGCGGACGGAGGTGTGTCAGTGCACAAATCGAAGGGGGAAAGTGCTCGGGAACTTCACAAGATCACCGCGAAGCTCCTCAAAGGCTTGCCGAGGGGAAATTGGTGGCGAATCGAGCTAATTGCTCGCGGCGGCGGCTGCTCGGTTCTCGCGGAAGCTCGGCAGTGGCGGCGAGAAGAGGCGGCTAGGGTTAGGTTACGGCTACGAGGGGATGTGGCGCTGCTTAAGTACTCCCGAGGCGTGACTGACAATCTCGGAGATTGAAACAAACTCGGCGAGCGGAGAAATCGGCTTCGGCCGTTTCTTCTCTGCTACGGACTCTCGGCGCGGCGACGAACTCGGCTTCGGCCGTTTCTTTCTTGCCCGCGTCGGACTCTCGGCGAGCAGCAGAGGGAAACAGGGGAGGGGCTGTCCTGTGGGTCCACAGGTCGGTAGCACCGAGCGCTGGGGTCGGGCTGGCAGCCACGACAGAGGGACGCTTCGCGCGCGCGTGCTCGGCCGCGGTGGATGAACACGGCAGCGGCGTCTCTGTTCGCGCGGCGAGGGAGGTGGAGAAGGAAGGGGCTGACCCGTGGGTCCCGCTCGTCAGTCAGAAGGGATCAGGGGAAGGGAGGGAGCTGGTCGGCCGAGCTGGCCTCGGGCCATCCGACCTGGGCCGGCTGGGGCCAGAAGGAGAGGGGAAAGGCTCTTCTCTATTTCCCTTTTCCATTTTCCTAAAGGATTTTTAAATTGGGTTTTGAAATATTTGAGAAATTCAAATAAGCTACAACAGTACAAAGAAGAAATGCTCCAGCATGAATGCATCATGCATGTGTATGACCTAGGTTTGATTTTATATTTGAGAAAAATTATTATTTCCCTATATTGGAATGATCAACTAATTGTATAATTAAATAAATTCCCACTATTAAAAAGAATGCAATTTTTCGGGTGTTACAATACCGGTTCGCCTGCACATTTGCAAAAGGGCCCCTGCGCTTTCTAAGCACTAAACCCGCGGCCCTTAGCGTATTCTGTAGTTTATGTTTTCCTATTTAGAAGGCACATTTCAATTCGGTTTAATTGAAAATGTGTTTTCTGATTTACAGATTTGCCACTGCATTTCAATTGGCTATAATTTTCACATTTTAGCTCCGTTTTGACCCATTCAAATTGTGTTAGATTCATAATTTTATAATCTATCAGATAGTTCTACTGTTATTTATATTTTTAACTCTTAAAATTCGAGATTATATTTAATCTATTATTATTCTATTATAAATCTTGTAAAATTCATATCTCTCTCGTTTTAAGTCTGATTTGTGCAAACTTTATATCGATGTGATCGTAGCAACTAGTAGATTAGTTTAATAAACTTTTTAATTTGTTTTATCACTATTGGTGTACTGTTCTAATCAGTAGTCTTGTTTGTTATGCATGATTACCGTGGATGTGTGTGTGTTGATGCAATGAATCGAGTATAGACGGTGAGCACTACGTTGGCTGATCAAGATTAGTACTTTGAAGACCCGGATCACCAGGAGTTTGCTGATCAAGGCAAGTATTAGCATGGATCATCCTTGTTGTCCTATTCACCAAATAATTAATTACATATGCATGTGTCTACCTTGTTAACCATAGATGCTACCTAGTATTGTTATCTTGTTCCTTGTCACCTACGGGTTGATGCATTGGGTAGTTGATGCTAGTGCGCTATTGGAATCATGATCATATAAAATGGATTAACTAAATATGCAATAAAGATTAAAAGATGCCTTTTTAGCAACATGGAACTAGGGGATTGGAGCATAGTTTTTGTGATGCTCTACATCCTTCACCTTTGGTAATGATCTGTAAGTATGACACCGGGACTTACCGTGCAACTATGAGGGCTACATGGCTCTGGTTTTAGTCAAGTATGGGCACTTTTTCTAGCTTGCTAGAGGTTACCGAAAGGCGTGATGGGGCTTGCCAACTTAGGTATAGTGCGGCTCCTATCCGAGTATGTATAACCTGCGTGACCTTGTGCCACAAAGAAGGGGGCTCTACATCTGCTTGCTGGGTCCCTAACGGCCCTAACTTGTTAGACAAAGTACTTTGAAAGACTTCATAGTGAAACATTGCTCACTCATCTTGGTAGTGTTATGGGAGTAATTAACCGAGCAAATGGGAATCACGGCTCATAGTGAAAGTGCACAACCTCTGCAAAGTGTAAAACTGGTATACTAGCCGAGCTCAGGGTCAAGAGCAGCCTTGGACGTCTTATGGAATAGTTACGTTTGGGGTGATGTTTACTTGTTGCTAATTTATTGTTACTATTCATTAATTATGTTTACTTATGATCATGAGATATGGGCTTATCCAACTTGTTGTTATCCAATTGCATAAAAGGTGATTAATAAAAAGCAACCTGTTGTTAAACCTGTGTCAACGTTTTGAGCCTCATGAACCCATGCTAGTATTGTTGAGTACGACATGTACTTACGCTTGTTTATTTTTCACACTTGGATAAAATCCCGAGTGGGTAACAGATGATGAGACTTATGGGGACTATCCAGAGGACCACTAGACTTGTGCTTCACCAGTCAACGTCCCTGTGCTATGGAGCTGCCGCGAGAGTTATCTTTATTTTCCGCTGTGTAATGACTTTGATATATTATTCGTGATGTAATAAACATTAGGTTATGATACTCTATTTCAATTTATTGGCTTATGTGTGTGACTGATCTCTGGGCGCACATAAGTTTATGCATGTAATTTTATCCTTAAAATTGGGTGTGACAAATTGGTATCAAAGCCGTGTTGACTGTAAGACACAAGCCTAGTTAGCATTGGATAGACCTTAGCTTTGTTTATCTCTTTTACTTGTTTTAATTTGCTACAAAGTTATGCTTATATCCTACCTATGTCTATTGCAAAATTTTGATCCAATCTTAGCTCAATTCTTGTAGATGGCCACCACCAAGTGCACCGCCCGCAAGCGCGTCATGCCAGCTAGGAGGTACCTGCAGCACTTCAACTCTGGCAGGCGTGTTCCCCAGCACCTGGTGGAGATGCTAAGGAACCAGCAGGAGGAACCCGTGGAGGAGCCCCAGGAGGCCGAACTCGTGGGGGAGCACGTTGAGGAGCCTTTGGAGGATGACCTCGATGACATGTTCATGAAGGATCCCCTGGAAGACGAACCTGAGGAAGTGGAGCAGCAGGGTGGCTAGGATGGTGCTGGCAACCCTGATGGTGGAGATGACCCCAACGACGACAACGACTCCGACGATCCCGACGACAACGACGACGACGGTGGCCAAGGTGGAGACAACTGGGTGGGTGAGATCCACTATGACCCTCACGGTGATGACTACTACCACCCATTGCTCCTCGACTTGGTGCACCGCTTCTACCTCAACGCTTCGGTGTTGTACAAGACGGAGCACTGGACGCACCCTGACTACTCTGCCTACCATGAGACAAAGCTGTATGTAACACCCTAGTGTTAGTTACTATTTTCACACTTGCATTTGCTTGTCATCAAGCATAGATCATGTCATTCCATGCATCATCATCATTTCATTTGAATTGATTCCCTTTTATTGCTATATGTTTGTTTATATGTCCATAACATGCTAAATGTGTTGGCATGCAAATGTGATGCTTTTTTACTATTATAAATGCTTTAGACATGTTTGGGATAACATTTGGAACAATGTTCATGTTGCTGAAATCCCCAAAATACCCCACTAGCTCATAGTTGACTAGGGAGCCCTCTAAAAGCTATTCTGTTTGACCAAACAAGAAGGGCATTTTAGAGATTTTGCATGTTAGTGCACCCTTAATCAAAGTTGTGTAGAATTTTATAAGCAACAAACTTTATTTTTGGGTCAACTCATGAAAATGGGTGGAAGGTGGTCAAAAAGTTGAATTAGTGCAGATTTGGAGCTGTTTTGAAGTTTCAAAATTTTCCAAAGTCTAAACTGGTTTTCAGTTTCATTGTACCCCTGTTCATCGACCTGTATCTCTCAATCCAGGCCGATCTAGAGTTAAGTGTCTTAATACCAAATGATCTACTCGTGTAGCTCTTCAATCCATAGTAAGGAAGTTTTCTCTAATACGCACTGGATCACGAGTTATGGATCGATCAAAAATCGAGTTTCAGTCGGTTCATTGAAACTGAATCGGAGCCGATTCAGTCCGGCGCCGGTCAGCGACCGACGTGGCCGCCGCAGTGAAACGCCGCTAGGTGGCGCCGTACGCCGCCGTTGGCCGCCGCGCCGGTCGGCTTTACAAAAGCGACACTCCACCCTCGCTCTTGTCCAGTCCCCGCTCACTCTCGCTCGCTCTCGCCTCTCTGCCCGCCGTTTTTCCCCTCCGTCGTTGCCATCACCGCCGCGCCGTCACCGCGGTGAAATCCGCAGCCACCGAGCCATCTCCGACCGCTCCATCTCCACCACAGCTCCACCACTCTCTGCTCTACACCCTCGACCCCTTTCCAAGTCAAGAAGACCTAAGGTATAGCTCCAGCGAGCTTCTCGCCGCCGCGACCTCGTCGGAGCACCGCCGAAGCTCTCGGGTTGCCGCGATGAGGGCAATGCCGTAGCCGTTCCTTCTAGTTCTTGCTTGTCGTGGTGTCCTCGTGAGTCGTAGATCTAGCCTAGGTCGTTGGTTGGGTCGGTCTCGCCGTAGGTTCGCCGGAACCCGAGCTCGCCGTGAAACCGCTCACCTGCCGTGCCGCCATGCGTGTGCGGTCAGTGAGTTCCCGTGCACAATAGCCCGATTAGTCGCGCGTATAGGTCCGCCAGGGTTCCAGTGTCTTGGAACGAAGCTTAGCCGCGCGAGTAACGGCCGGAATCGGCCGGCGCAAGTTCGCCGGACCGCCGCTGTCCGCCATTGCCGCCGTTGAGCTTGCTCCGGTGGGGGTTAGACCTCGGAAGTTGGCGCGCTGGGTTCGTCTCGTCGTCAGGAGTCCGTTGGTGCTCGTGGTATCGCCGGAGACCTCGCCGTCGGCGAGCTCTCGCCGGTCAGCGCCGGCGGCCCTGTCTCTCTCTCTCTGACGGGTGGGGTCAGATTGACCCCGGGGCCCGCGAGTCAGCCGCTCTGGTGCGCCTCTGGTTCACTGAGCCGGGTGCACGTAGCAGTTTCAGTCGGGTTTGAATTTTATGATTTATAAAATGAATTTCCAGAAAATGTGTAAAATCTTCCAAAATTCATATCTGGAGCTAGGAGTGTCCAATTGGGGTGAACCAAATTTTGTTGTGTTTGTATTTCTGAGCTCTATCAGGGAAAAATATAAAATGTATTTTTGGAATACTTTTTCTGGGCAGTTATATTTAAATTGTTAATTGCTTGTAAACTTGATAAATGCATAAGTAATTGTAGGAATGTGCTAAAAATGTGATTCCACTTGCATTAATCTTGTTTAGGGAAGTAGAATCTAAGAAAAATATTGTTGCTGATGTTGCACTGTTATTTATATGATGTCTTGTATAATGTGCCTTTTATGCTTAAATCTTGCAAAAATCACCATGGTTAATGTGTTAAGGATATGGCCATGAATATTTTTCCTGAACCATGTTATGTTGTGAAGAAGCTAAGAAAAATGGGAAATGTATTGTTTGATACCTTTCACTGTGTTAAGTATTTTCCATTGCTTAAAAGGCTGGTTGCTTGTTATTTTTGTTGTAGACTGTTATACTTGTCCAAATAACTTGAAATTTTGTCAGTAGGCTAATCTGGATGTGTAATAGCTACTGTAATTTTTATGGATTTTTCTGGGCACAGCAAACAGCAGGTCCAGTTACAAGCTAGGGTTGGTTTAATTGTTTTTAAGCAGATATCTTTTGGTTGGGAATTGTTTTTATGCATTTCTGTGATGCTCAGCATTATCACTTGTTTAAAATAGTGGAGCTGATCCTAATTTAAGCTTAAGGCAGCAATGTGAATGTCTTGTTCTTATGATGTGCTCATGCTTGTTAGTTATAAGATGACTGTGGTAGGTTAGTTGATGCATGTTAATTATTAAGTGCAGGTTGTAGACCTCTTACCCGGGACGAGAAATTGTTCTATGCTTTGCTTAAGAAGGGTGAGTATGAGTTGGTTGTCTAGAGAAGAAATATGCACGTACTCAGTAAATGAGTGTGGATTGTTAAACTGATTGCATATCATAGGTTAATTTGTGCATCTCTATCTTGCATTTCATGTGCATTCTCAGTTCTCATGTATGCATATCATGCATACAGGATCGCCGGGAGGCGTGACGCTATTGCAGTTTGATCCACCGGAGGAGGGAGTTCCGCCGGAGATTGAGGTGCCAGAGGTTCCCGAAGGCCAAGAGGAGGAGGTTGAACTTCCTGAGTGCCCTGATCACCAACGTACTAACTTTGTGAAAGGCAAGCCCCGGAGCATCCCTAAGTCTCCACCTACTCTTTTTACAAATGCACTGGTCTTTATTAAATCGTATGATTGTGCACTTAAGTATAGGAGTCGATATGATACCGTTGCTGCATTTATACCTTGTCCACTTATACTTGATCCTGAAGTTATTATTAGACAAGGGATGGGTTCGATCTTATGCTTAGCCATGCTTAGACCGGTAGAAGTCAAGGGATTCCCTGTCCTTCGTGAGCATAGGTGGTTACTAATGATGATGGGGTTGGATTCCACATGATGGACTATATGTGCCACCATGCCACAGTGTCTAATGAGAGAATCAAGGCTAGGTAGCGGGGAGCCGCATGACATGGTTGAGGTCATGCCGTCTTCGGTGCTGCTTGCGGCCGACTAGGACTGAGGCCACCAGACATCAGTTGAGATTGAAAGACGTCGTCACATAGCTGGCTAGATAAGTCGTTCTGACCGCGAAGCCGAGTATTTCTTTCTGAGCCGGACTTTGGTGTGACTAGGCAGACATATTCTGGAGGTAGGAAGTATGTGCGGAGACACCATTTTGCCAAGGGCAGGTCAGGGACCTGATGCATCCTGGAAGTGGGTTGGTCTCTGAGAATATGGTCCCCGCCAAACTCGCGACATATTGTGTCTCAGAAGGATTTAACGGTGACCCGAGAAGCCAGTGGCTCGGCTGACAGGGTTTGTGATTGGCATATTTGCCAGCTGGTACAATCGATTCGAATCGCCATCTCTCCTGGTTAGTGAGAAACTGAACTGATCTTCTGGTGAGGTAGAGGCTAATAACTTGAACATAATGATTATGGTGAGATGAGGTTGGTATCTGTGGATATCGGAAATCATATGGTTTTATTGATTGCTATAATATTCAGTGAATGCTTAGTATAGTGGCTAATCTTAGTTAAATAGCTTAACTGAAATTGAAGCTTATCACAATTAAAATATATAAGTTGAGGAACTACTGTAGTAATGCCTTTTATGCAAAATGTTGCTACACTCTGAGCTCCACCAAATAAGCCTTGCATATCCTTGAGAGTCTTTTTATTTACTCCCTGTCAGGTAAGTCTAGCTGAGTACAATTGAGTACTCAGGGTTTTATTCACATTGTTGCAGATGGTGTAGTCTACTACGCATATTGCAGGAATTGCTTCACCCCTGCAGGCGAAGAAGACTAGACCCGAGGGCAGGGTCATTATCTATCCTTAGTTGTTGTAAGAATGCTTGTGACATGGTCTCTTTATGGTACTCGTATTTGAACTCTGTGGTGTAAAACTATGTTGACTTCCGCTACTACTATATTCGTGTAAAAGACTATGTTGTACTCTGATGTTTAAATTCTGTTGCGAACTGATGTGTCATGTGATCGGGTATTGCTGAATGAATGATCCTTGGGGTATGAAATGTTTGAAATCCTTCGAGATTTCCGGACTACCGGGTTTATATTGGCTCAAGTGCGACTGGATTGCGATTAAAAATACGATTGTTGTACTTGTGCTCGTATAAATTGGTCGGTTCTGTGACAGTATGAGTAATTGGTTATGTCCTTTGGGTTAACCAATGCTCTTGCGCATTTCACGTATCTAATGAATTCGGTATTCATGCCTGAGTTGGATAGGTTCCTGGTAGTCTTTATTGATGATATTTCTGGACTACCGAGTTTATATTGGCTCAAGTGCGACTGGATTGCGATCATTGTACTTGTGCTCATATAAATTGGTCGGTTCTGTGACTAGCTGGTACCAGAGCATAATTCAGCATATACCATCACTTGACTATTTAAAAATTAAATGAGTTTTGAGTTTTACAAACTAATTGCCAACTGTTAGTGTGTATAGGTGATTTAAACCAAGTGTTTGCAAAACTTATGAGTACCAGTGACCAAGTCCTATAGCCCTATATATATGTGGTAATTAGGTGGCTTATGTAAGTACTGACTTGGGGGAAATTGCATCATGTTTCTATTTGTGGTTCATTTGGTTTTATCATGCGGATAATTATGAACTGTCGGTTTCTTATTGCTTGTTATGGGTCAATGTGCCACGTCGCCTAAGGTAAGGTGAGATGTGAGTGTAAGATCGAACAACCGTCGATTGATGGTGAGTGTTGTGATTACGGAAGTGAGTACATGTGATCCATATGTGTACTTATGGAAGTAAGGTGGAGTAATTACTTTTGGGGTCGCAAATGTTCATGGGAACATTTTCGGCGAAAAGTGCTTCTTGTTGCCCTGCATACATTGGGAATTGGGCTGAAATGAATCTTCTGCAGGTACACTAACCCCGCAAAACGTATAGCACGGTTAGTTACGTATATGAGAGCACGTGGTATGCCACCGACTATAACGTTAGTTAATATATACTATGTGTGAGGTCGTTGGCACGTGCATGCCATCATAATCACGAAATTAATTCAAGCTATTTGTACTATTTCCTTCCCTATGATAAAAATTATGCTGCCCTATCTTATTCTAAATGCTGAAAGATGTTGTAATGTACCAGATGGCAGCTGAAGGTGAGCCGCAGAATGTTCAGTTTCTGGAGCAGTTTGGCACACCCACTGTGCTATGGAGGTTGTTGAAGTCTGTGGGATATGCAGAGCCACCACTGTATTTCTGGAAGCCAGTGGAAACCATGGTGCAGCCTTGGTTTAATGTTTGGGTGGCTATCCCTGTGCTTGATAGGGGCTGGTCGTTTCCAGGAATAAAGGTGGAAGTTGACATGAAGACGCCATGGGATGGTGCGCAGCTTGCAGCTTTCGAGGTGTTGACGGATATTTGCACCAGGTTCAACAAGAGAGCTGATTTGGGGCCGGCAAATGTTTTTCCCAGGGTGGATGCTTCTCAGGGTGAGTGGGCTCAGTCTAGCCAAGCTTCCATGGAGCGAGGCAGAGATGAGCGTGCTCATAGCACGGGTGCTTCTATGAGTGCTATGTTTGCTGTCCTGAGAATGCATTATTCCACTAGGGATGGTTGGATGAAGTGCGTTGAATCCCTGCATGATGCTGTGGAGAAGAAGTTAGAAGCTGAAGAGTGGGCACGTATGGCTCGTCGTAGCTCAGATGACTTGGTGGTAGCTCTCACTGCCTGTCGCAATGAGTTATTACGATGCACTGGCGCTTTGTTGGCAGCTGATCGCCGTGTTGAGGTGCTTGAGAGGGAGAATGCAGATCTTCGCCGCCAGCTTGACAATCGCAATATGAGCTTGACACGTCAGCACGAGGAGTTTCTGCAGGAGTTGCGTGCTAGTCAGCAGCAGGTTTGGGAGTTGCAGCAGGATGTTCATCGTCTGAACAACTGTGTGGATCCGTTTCATCCTCCGGGTGCAGCGGAGTTTGCTCCTGAGATCTTCGTTGCAGCTGATGATGGTGAAGCAAGTGAGGAAGAAGAGGAAGGAGACCGCGAGGAGATCGTGCCTATTGACGAGAGTGATGACCATGGTGGGAACGTGTCCGGCATGGACAGTGACCACGATGACTAGGCTCTTTCTAGTGATCTTGCCATGATCGGCACCCTTTTGTAGTGGAAGAACCTTTAATGTAATGTAATGGGTAGAACCTGGTTTGTACTATGTGAACCCTGTGTGCTCAGGGCTGGAACCATTGAACCTCTAATTAAAGTAATGGTAACTTATGCGGTTTGGAAACCCTTTTTGGTTGCGCCTTGTTATTGTGCGGTTGTGTGATGATTATTGAATTATTGTGCCGTTTGTTGGTTATCAAAAATGATCATTGATATCTTCTGGGCATAATCTTTCGGTTTTCTTTGGCATAACTGACACTTAACAATGGTTGTTGTGTGTTGCTACAGATGGCACCTCATACCCGTCGTCATGGGTCAACCAGTGGTGGTGGGAATGAGCATGAGGATGAGGAGTTACCGCCTCCTCCACCGCGTACCCAGGAGCAGATGTTTGCTCAGTTCTTGGATACTCAGCAAGCGATTCTGCAGCAGATGGTTGCTAGTAACAACCACAATCGCAATCGAGATGGACGCCACGGAAATGATGAGGACCAGTACAGTACCTATAAGGACTTCATGGACACTAAGCCTCCGGTATTCAAGCAGGCTGTTAAACCGCTGGAAGCTGATGAGTGGTTAAACACTATTGAGTAGTCATTCTCTGTGCTGCGGTTGACTGAAACCATGAAGGCTAGCTTTGCTGCTATGTTGCTGCAAGGCCAAGCTGGAATATGGTGGGCCAATCGCAAGATCGCCTACCCTGTGGTCGCTGATATCACCTGGGAGCAGTTCACCAGGGATTTCATGGGACATTTCATTCCAGCAGGGTTAATCAAGATGAAGGTGAATGAGTTCATGCAGCTTACTCAGGGTACCAAGACCCTCACTCAGTATCATCATGCCTTTAACAATCTGTCAAGGTATGCTCCGTGGATGGTGGATACAGATGAAAAGAAGATTGAAGCTTTCAAGAGAGGCCTTAGTACCAAGCTTATGAAGACTCTGGCAAACAACTGCTCGTACAGCTTTCAACGAGTTTATCAGTGAAGCTTATATTCAAGAGAAACAGAACAACTTGCACACTGCTTCCAAGGGAGGCAAGAGGCCATTTGAAGGAAGCTCTTCTCAGTCAAGGACTCCAGCAACTAGTCATGCGGTGGCAAATCGCCCTGCTTACCGTCCGGCTGTTCCTGGAGCAAAATTCTGACCTCCTCCCAAGAAGCAGCAGCCAGCGCCACAACGCTACAAAAAAGGTTTCACAGTGCCTTTGAACAAGAACAATGCTCCTCCAGGCAATGCCGTTCAAGTGAGGGCCAACCAAGGTCTGGGGCCGTGCTTTAATTGCGGTCAACAGGGACATCTCGCTCGTTATTGTCCTAATCCCAGGCAGGGTCGTGTGCATCACACTACTGCTGAGGAACTTCCGGAAGGTGAACCAGTCACTGCGGGTATGTTTTCTGTGAATCAGCATCCTGCTATTGTTTTGTTCGACTCAGGATCGTCGCATTCTTTCGTGATTCAAGCATTTGCACAAAAGCATGCATTACCAATTGTTGAGTTGAGCCATAGTTTCCGGATAACTTCAGCTGGGGCTGAAATTTGTACGCGTCATGGTGTCGGGAATGTGACCATTGAGATTGGTAATCGGGTTTTCGTCAGTAGTCTTATTGTGCTACCAGGGTTGAGTCTGGATGTTATTTTGAGGGTTAGTTGGATGGACAAGCGGGGTGCGGTGTTGGACTGTCCCTAACCGGATGTTGACACTGAAGGAACCCCAAGGTGAAGGCACTTTTCAGGTTCATCTGCCCCGTAGGGGAGATCTTTTTAGTCTCTCTCTCTCAGTTGAGGCCGTAACACTTCAGAGCATCCCTGTAGTGTGTGAGTTTCCTGATGTCCTTCCTGATGATCTACCTGGACTTCCTCCTGATCGAGATGTGGAGTTTGCAATAGAATTTATTCCCGGTACGGCACCTATTTCTCGAAGACCATATAGAATGCCTCCTCATGAATTAGCTGAACTCAAGAAACAACTCCAGGAGTTATTGGATAAAAGGTTTATTCGCCCTAGTTCTTCTCCGTGGGGCTATCCTGCAATCTTTGTGAAGAAGAAGGATGAAACTTTGCGTATGTGTGTGGACTACAGGCCACTTAATGCTGTGACAATTAAGAACAAGTATCCTCTACCTCGTATTGATATCTTGTTTGATCAATTGTCCAAGGCCAAGGTTTTCTCCAAAATTGATCTGAGATCTGGGTATCATCAAATTAAGATCAGACCACAAGATATTTCCAAGACGGCTTTCTCCACTCGGTATGGATTGTATGAGTATTTGGTTATGTCTTTTGGATTAACCAATGCTCCTGCGCATTTCATGTATCTAATGAATTCGGTATTCATGCCTGAGTTGGATAAGTTTGTGGTAGTCTTTATTGACGATATTCTGGTGTACTCGGAAAAACATGGAGGATCATGCTGAACACTTGAGAATAGTCTTGACTAGACTCAGGGAGCATAAGCTGTATGCTAAGTTCAGCAAGTGTGAGTTTTGGTTGACTAAAGTGCCTTTTCTGGGCCATATCTTATCTGCTGAAGGTATTTCTGTAGATCCATCAAAAGTTCAGCAGGTGTTGGATTGGCAGTCACCTACCAATGTGTCTGAGGTTCGTAGCTTTCTGGGATTAGCTGGGTATTATCGCCGCTTTATCCAAGATTTCTCTAAGATAGCTAAACCTATGACCAAGTTGTTGCATAAAGATATCAAGTTTGTGTGGAGTGAGGAGTGTGAAACAGCTTTTCGCACCTTGCGAACGTTGTTGACCACTGCTCCAATTCTTGCACAACCTGATATTGAAAAGCCTTTTGATGTGTACTGCGATGCTTGTGGCACTGGGTTAGGATGTGTTCTCATGCAAGAAGGCCGAGTCATTGCTTATGCCTCGCGTCAATTGAGAAAACATGAGCAAAACTATCCTACTCATGATTTGGAACTTGCCGCTGTAATTCATGCATTGAAGATTTGGCGCCACTATTTGATGGGTCATAAATGTCATATCTATTCCAATCACAAGAGTCTCAAGTACATTTTCACTCAACCGGAGTTGAACATGAGGCAAAGAAGGTGGTTGGAGTTGATCAAAAACTATGATCTAGAAGTACACTATCATCCGGGCAAGGCTAATGTCGTAGCCGACGCTTTGAGCCGAAAGCCTCATTGCAATGTATTGCAGCCTTTGCTAGCAGACGGATTCAATCTTGTGCATCCGGTGGTGTTGAATAATATTACTCTCAGTTGTACTTTGGAAAGCAAGATTATTGAAGGTCAAAAAATAGATCCTGGCATATATCATATCAAGAGAAAGATGAAAGAACAAGAAATGCTTCATTTCCGAGTAGATAAAAAAGGTATATTGTGGTTCAAGGATCGATTGGTAGTACCAAAAGACCGCGAGTTGAGGAATCAGATTATGGACGAGGCTCATTTGTCCAAGTTGTCTATCCATCCTGGTAGTAGTAAGATGTATCAAGACTTGAAACCTAGGTTCTAGTGGACCAAAATGAAGAAAGAAATTGCGGCTTATGTGGCCAGGTGTGATACCTGTTGTCGCGTGAAAGCTATTCATCTTAAGCCAGCAGGTCTATTGCAACCTTTACCAGTTCCAGGTTGGAAATGGGATGAGATAACCATGGATTTCATATCTGGGTTACCTCTAACGCAAAAAGGCCATGATTCTATTTGGGTGATTGTAGATCGATTGACTAAGATTGCACATTTCTTACCAGTTCGAACTACAGATCGTCCTCATCAGTTGGCACAGCTCTACTTTGCTCAGATACTTCGGTTACATGGTGTGCTGAGGACGATAGTTTCCGACAGAGGCCCGCAATTTATTGCACGCTTCTGGGAGCATCTACACAAGTGTTTGGGAACCAATTTGGTTCGCAGCTCAGCTTATCATCCTCAAACTTCTGGTCAGACTGAAAGGGTAAACCAAATTCTTGAAGATATGTTGAGAGCTTGTGTTCTATCGTCTAAAGGTTCGTGGGAAGAATGGTTACCTTTGGCCGAGTTCTCATACAACAATAGCTATCAAAAGAGTATTCAAATGGCTCCTTTTGAAGCTTTGTATGGGCGCAAATGTAGAACTCCTCTCAATTGGGTTGAATCAGGCGAAAAGAGATATTACGGGATTGACTTTGTGAAAGAGGCCAAAGAGAGAGTGCATACCATTCAAACACATCTCAAAGCCGCTCAGACTCATCAAAAGAGTTATGCGGACAAGCGAAGAAGGCCATTGGAATTTGAAGTGGGTGACTACGTATACTTGAAGGTGTCTCCTATGAAAGGCGTACAACGCTTCGGAGTGAAACGAAAGTTAGCTCCAAGGTTTGTAGGTCCTTTTCAAATTCTGGAAAGAAGTGGGAAAGTAGCATACAAGTTACGGTTGCCACCACACATGTCTACTATCTTCAATGTGTTTCATGTATCCCAACTCAAGAAATATTTACGAGTACCGGAAGAACAAGTGGATCTTGGTGATATCAAGTTGAAATCAGATTTGACCTACGAAGAAAAGCCTATTGAAGTAATAGATTACAAAGAAAGAATCACCCGTAGCCGAGTGATCAAGTTCTACAAGGTGGTGTGGAACAACCAGAGTCATTGGGATGCGACTTGGGAGCGAGAAGATTATCTCAAGGAAGTCTATCCTTCTTTCTATAAACAATGGTAATTAACGCTAATCTCGGGGACGAGATTCTTTTAAGGGGGCAAGGGCTGTAACACCCTAGTGTTAGTTACTATTTTCACACTTGCATTTGCATGTCATCAAGCATAGATCATGTCATTCCATGCATCATCATCATTTCATTTGAATTGATTCCCTTTTATTGCTATATGTTTGTTTATATGTCCATAACATGCTAAATGTGTTGACATGCAAATGTGATGCTTGTTTACTGTTATAAATGCTTTATACATGTTTGGTATAACATTTGGAACAATGTTCATGTTGGTGAAATCCCCAAAATACCCCTCTAGCTCATAGTTGACTAGGGAGCCCTCTAAAAGCTATTCTGTTTGACCAAACAAGAAGGGCATTTTAGAGATTTTGCATGTCAGTGCACCCTTAATCAAAGTTGTGTAGAATTTTATAAGCAACAAATTTTATTTTTGGGTCAACTCATGAAAATGGGTGGAAGGTGGTCAAAAAGTTGAATTAGTGCAGATTTGGAGCTGTTTTGAAGTTTCAAAATTTTCCTAAGTCTAAACTGGTTTTCAGTTTCATTGTACCCCTATTCATCGACCTGTATCTCTCAATCCAGGCCGATCTAGAGTAAAGTGTCTTAATACCAAATGATCTACTCGTGTAGCTCTTCAATCCATAGTAAGGAAGTTTTCTCTAATACGCACTGGATCGCGAGTTATGGATCGATCAAAAATCAAGTTTCAGTCGGTTCATTGAAACTGAATCGGAGCCGATTCAGTCCGGCGCCGGTCAGCGACCGACGTGGCCGCCGCAGTGAAACGCCGCCAGATGGCGCCGTACGCCGCCGTTGGCCGCCGCGCCGGTCGGCTTTACAAAAGCGACACTCCACCCTCGCTCTTGTCCAGTCCCCGCTCACTCTCGCTCGCTCTCGCCTCTCTGCCCGCCGTTTTTCCCCTCCGCCGTTGCCATCACCGCCGCGCCGTCGCCGCGGTGAAATCCACCGCCACCGAGCCGTCTCCGACCGCTCCATCTCCACCACAGCTCCACCACTCTCTGCTCTACACCCTCGACCCCTTTCCAAGTCAAGAAGACCTAAGGTATAGCTCCAGCGAGCTTCTCGCCGCCGCGACCTCGTTGGAGCACCGCCGAGCTCTCGGGTTGCCGCGACGAGGGCAATGCCGTAGCCGTTCCTTCTAGTTCTTGCTCATCGTGGTGTCCTCGTGAGTCGTAGATCTAGCCTAGGTCGTTGGTTGGGTCGGTCTCGCCGTAGGTTCGCCGGAACCCGAGCTCGCCGTGAAACCGCTCACCGCCGTGCCGCCATGCGTGTGCGGTCAGTGAGTTCCCATGCACAATAGCCCGATTAGTCGCGCGTATAGGTCCGCTAGGGTTCCAGCGTCTTGGAACGAAGCTTAGCCGCGCGAGTAACGGCCGGAATCGGCCGGCGCAAGTTCGCCGGACCGCCGCCGTCTGCCATTGCCGCCGTTGAGCTTGCTTCGGTGGGGGTTAGACCTCGGAAGTTGGTGCGCTGGGTTGGTCTCGTCGTCAGGAGTCCGTTGGTGCTCGTGGTATCGCCGGAGACCTCGCCGTCGACGAGCTCTCGCCGGTCAGCGCCGGCGGCCCTGTCTCTCTCTCTCTGACGGGTGGGGTCAGATTGACCCCGGGGCCCGCGAGTCAGCCGCTCTGGTGCGCCTCTGGTTCACTGAGCCGGGTGCACGTAGCAGTTTCAGTCGGGTTTGGATTTTATGATTTATAAAATGAATTTCCAGAAAATGTGTAAAATCTTCCAAAATTCATATCTGGAGCAAGCAGTTTCCAATTGGGGTGAACCAAATTTTGTTGTGTTTGTATTTCTGAGCTCTATCAGGGAAAAGTATAAAATGTATTTTTGGAATACTTTTTCTGTGCAGTTATATTTAAATTGTTAATTGCTAGTAAACTTGATAAATGCATAAATAATTGTAGCGATGTGCTAAAAATGTGATTCCACTTGCATTAATCTTGTTTAGGGAAGTAGAATCTAAGAAAAATATTGTTGCTAGGTGTTGCACTGTTATTTATATGATGTCTTGTATAATGTGCCTTTTGTGCTTAAACCTTGCAAAAATATCCATGGTTAATGTGTTAAGGATATGGCCATGAATATTTTTCCTGAACCATGTTATGTTGTGAAGAAGCTAAGAAAAATGGGAAATCTATTGTTTGATACTTTTCACTGTGTTAAGTATTTTCCATTGCTTAAAAGGCTGGTTGCTTGTTATTTTTTTTGTAGACTGTTATACTTGTCCAAATAATCTGGATGTGTAATAGCTACTGTAATTTTTATGGATTTTTCTGGGCACAGCAAACAGCAGGTCCAGTTACAAGCTAGGGTTGGTTTAATTGTTTTTAAGCAGATATCTTTTGGTTGGGAATTGTTTTTATGCATTTCTGTGATGGTCAGCATTATTACTTGTTTAAAATAGTGGAGCTGATCCTAATTTAAGCTTAAGGCAGCAATGTGAATGTTTTGTTCTTACGATGTGCTCATGCTTGTTAGTTATAAGATGACTGTGGTAGGTTAGTTGATGCATGTTAATTATTAAGTGCAGGTTGTAGACCTCTTACCCGGGACGAGAAATTGTTCTATGCTTTCCTTAAGAAGGGTGAGTATGAGTTGGTTGTCTAGAGAAGAAATATGCACGTACTCAGTAAATGAGTGTGGATTGTTAAACTGATTGCATATCATAGGTTAATTTGTGCATCTCTATCTTGCATTTCATGTGCATTCTCAGTTCTCATATATGCACATCATGCATACAAGATCGCCGGGAGGCGTGACGCTGTTGCAGTTCGATCCACCGGAGGAGGGAGTTCCGCCGGAGATTGAGGTGCCAGAGGTTCCCAAAGGCCAGGAGGAGGAGGTTGAACTTCCTGAGTGCCCTGATCACCAACCTACTAACTTTGTGAAAGCAAGCCCCGGAGCATCCCTAAGTCTCCACCTACTCTTTTTACAAATGCACTGGTCTTTATTAAATCGTATGATTGTGCACTTAAGTATAGGAGTCGATATGATACCGTTGGTGCATTTGTACCTTGTCCACTTATACTTGATCCTGAAGTTATTACTAGACAAGGGATGGGTTCGATCTTATGCTTAGCCATGCTTAGACCGGTAGAAGTCGAGGGATTCCCTGTCCTTCGCGAGGATAGGTGGTTACTAATGATGATGGGGTTGGATTCCACATGATGGACTATATGTGCCACCATGCCACAGTGTCTAATGAGAGAATCAAGGCTAGGTAGCGGGGAGCCGCATGACATGGTTGAGGTCATGCCGTCTTCGGTGCTGCTTGCGGCCGACTAGGACTGAGGCCACCAGACATCAGTTGAGATTGAAAGACGTCATCACATAGCTGGCCAGATAAGTCGTTCTGACCGCGAAGCCGAGTATTTCTTTCTGAGCCGGACTTTGGTGTGCGACTAGGCAGACATATTCTGGAGGTAGGAAGTATGTGCGGAGACACCATTTTGCCAAGGGCAGGTCAGGGACCTGATGCATCCTGGAAGTGGGTTGGTCTCTGAGAATATGGTCCCCGCCAAACTCGCGACATATTGTGTCTCAGAAGGATTTAACGGTGACCCGAGAAGCCAGTGGCTCGGCTGACAGGGTTTGTGATTGGCATATTTGCCAGCTGGTACAATCGATTCGAATCGCCATCTCTCCTGGTTAGTAAGAAACTGAACTGATCTTCTGGTGAGGTAGAGGCTAATAACTTGAACATAATGATTATGGTGAGATAAGGTTGGTATCTGTGGATATCGGAAATCATATGGTTTTATTGATTGCTATAATATTCAGTGAATGCTTAGTATAGTGGCTAATCTTAGTTAAATAGCTTAACTGAAATTGAAGCTTATCACAATTAAAATATATAAGTTGAGGAACTACTGTAGTAATGCCTTTTATGCAAAATGTTGCTACCCTCTGAGCTCCACCAAATAAGCCTTGCATATCCTTGAGAGTCTTTTTATTTACTCCCTGTCGGGTAAGTCTAGCTGAGTACAATTGAGTACTCAGGGTTTTATTCCCATTGTTGCAGATGGTGTAGTCTACTACGCGTATTGCAGGAATTGCTTCACCCCTGCATGGCGAAGAAGACTAGACCCGAGGGCAGGGTCATTATCTATCCTTAGTTGTTGTAAGAATGCTGTGACATGGTCTCTTTATGGTACTCGTATTTGAACTCTGTGGTGTAAAATTATATTGACTTCCGCTACTACTATATTCGTGTAAAAGACTATGTTGTACTCTGATGTTTAAATTCTGTTGGGAACTGATGTGTCATGTGATCGGGTATTGCTGAATGAATGATCATTGAGGTATGAAATGTTTGAAATCCTTCGAGATTTCCGGACTACCGGGTTTATGTTGGCTCAAGTGCGACTGGATTGCGATTAAAAATGCGATCGTTGTACTTGTGCTCGTATAAATTGGTCGGTTCTGTGACACTGTACATCAAGGAGGGGACCCGAGTGAAGAACATCCACCATGCTATCTCCGTTCAACTCTCCCTTGCTGCCGCCATCAAAGATGCAGCACGACAGGCTCTCATGGTGCACCGCCACGAGAATTGGGACATCATCAAGTGGGAGACACACCGCTATCTCCCACGTCGTCAGAGTGGCCAGGCCAACTACAGCATCGCCGGACCACTTGGGGAAGTGAACGCCAGACTTCAGGCTACCTTGGAGTGTTTGGCCTAGACCAACACCTTCCTGGACCAGACACTAGATGAGCTGAATGCCAGGACGGAAGCTAACTATAGGCTCAGCCGGGCGGTTGACGAGTTGCGTAGATAACTCGGTGTTGGACCCCCTCCACCATCACCAAGGTGCCTAGCTGAGTCGCCATCAAGGAACAGAGGTGAACATGGAGATTCTCATACCCGCACCAACATAGACCCTTAGATGAGTTACCCCCCAGTTGTAATAAAAGACGCTAGTAGCGCAAGTGGAATCAGGTCGAGTCAAGTCTTCGTGTCTTGTGAACTCTTATGATTAGTTGCTTATTATTATGAACAATGTTTGATTAAGAGTTTGTAATGAGTGCTGAGATTGTGGGCATGTCCGCAAATCTCCTTTTTATAAGTTTGAGTTAATGCATAATAGTTTGTGTTAGGTTATCTCAGTTTGCAGCAGTGCTGTTTTTTAGACCCCTCTATCTTAGTTATTTTGCCTATTTAATTATATACGATAAAAAATCATGAATTTTTTTTTGAAAAACTAGACTTCTGTAATTTTCTCTGGCCGCAAGAATCATCTCAATATCAGTTATAGTTTGGGAGAAACAATTGTCAGAAGTTGAAGTTCCTGCGCTGTCTGTCACTCTGGAACAGTTTCGGTTCAAATCTGTGTTTGATAAACTTAAAGACAGAATCTGGGAAGATGGCCTTAATAAAAGTTGTAGAGTTTTTCTCAAGCTTTCCAAGCGCGTATAGAATGCCTCTGTGTGACGTCGGAAACTCTAGATATGACTATTTTTCTGCTCTACTATTGTTGGATTACGCCCAGAATTTCCTGTTCTATTCTTTCAAGTGATATAGTATTGGAAAAATTATAAATCTCACTCAAATGATTTAAACAGCAGATGGCCAACACCAGGAGGAACGTGAGGCGTGGTGGTGCACCTGAAGATGACATTAATCCACCACCACCTCCGCCACAGCCTTCCATGGAACAGCTGATTATGATGCAAACTCAGCTGATGCAGCAGATGGCTCGGAACATTCAGCTGCTACAACAGAACAATGGCAACGGGAATCCGCCTCCTCCAGCACATGAAAAGAGAGGCGAGTTCTTGAAGGGACACCCGCCTACCTTCGACCACTCCGCTGATCCTCTCCAAGCGGATGACTGGCTGCGTGCAATTGAAAGGCAGTTGGAGATCGCCAAATGCAATGACACGGAGAAGGTTCTCTATGCATCAGGATAACTGCAGGGAGCTGCTCTTGACTGGTGGGAGTCCTTCCACTTTGGACGTACCGATCCCATCTCTTGGCAATAGTTCCGGGATGGTTTCTACAATCATCACGTGCCCGCTGGACTAATGAAGCTGAAGAAGAAGGAGTTCCTCTCTCTCAAGTAGGGGGCATGCTAGTAGCTGAGTATCGTGACAAGTTCATCCAATTATCACGATATGCTCCGAAGGAAGTTGAAGATGATGCCAAGAAGCAGGAGCTCTTCTTGGAGGGACTGAATGATCACCTCCAGTACCAGCTGCTCTCCCACACCTTCGTCAGCTTCCAACAGTTGGTGGACAAGGCCCTGATCATCGAGAGCAAGCGCCGTGAGATGGATGAGAAGAAGAAAAGGAAGTTCCAGGGGTAGCAGTCTAGAAGCAACACTCGCTTCCGCAACAACCCGCCGCAGTCTCATCAGCAACAACGTTTTCAGGGACAGTCTAGTTACAAGAACAACCACCAGAACCAGCAACGTTCTCAAAACCAGCAGCGACCCCAGTACCAGCAGCAAGGTAGAAACTAGGCGCCACGCCTTACTGCTCCCAACAACATCCCTGTGAAGAATGGCGCCCCCAACAAGTGTTTCCACTGTGGCAAAGAAGGACACTTGTCTTACAATTGTCCTGAGAAGCGGAACCCCTAGGCCTCCCAGAAGTAGAACAACAGCAGAGAGTGCCACCTCACACCGGGAAAGTGAATCATGTGTCGATTGATGTGGCACAGGAAGCACCAGAGGTCATGATGGGTACGTTCAATGTCGACTCCATCCCCGCTGTAGTTCTTTTTGATTCTGTTGCTTCGCATACTTTTATTTCGCACACATTTGTTAGAAAGCATGGTTTTCCCTTAAGTGTCATGAAACATCCTATTATGGTTTCTTCACCGGGTGGGGTTATGCAAGCTACTCTTCAGTGTCTCCCGATTACTATCTCAATAAGGGGGGTAGAACTTGAAATAACTCCTACTATGCTGAACACTGCTGGGATTGATCTTATCCTGGGCATGGATTGGATGAAGAAGTATGACACAAATATAAAGTGCAAAGAGAAGGTTGTGACTATCACTACACCAAAGGGAGATGAGGTCAGAGTTGAGGTTGCTCTATAAGTACAACTGAAAGCCACAGTACATCAGCTCAGAGAAGAAGTGCAACGGATAACTCTGTGGTGGATGAGTTTGAAGATGTGTTTCCAGATGAGTTGCCAGGTATGCCGCCTGACCGTGACATTGAATTCATTATTGAGTTATTACCTGGTACTGCACCTATAGCTAAACGTCCATATAGAATGGGAGTTAAAGAATTAGAAGAACTTAAGAAACAAATTAAAGAGTTGTCAGAAAAAGGTTTCGTTCGCCCTAGTTCTTCACCTTGGGGAGCTCCAGTTATTTTTGTTGATAAGAAAGATGGTAGTCAAAGGATGTGTGTTGATTATCAGTCTCTTAATGAGGTCACCATTAAGAACAAGTACCCGTTACCTAGGATTAATGACTTGTTTGATCAGTTGAGAGGTGCATCTGTGTTCTCCAAGATTGACCTTCGTTCAGGCCATCATCAGTTGAAGATTCGTGCCTCTGACATACCAAAGACAGCATTCACTATTTGGTATGGGTTGTATGAGTATACAGTGATGTCTTTTGGTCTGACTAATGCACCTTCCTATTTCATGTATTTGATGAATAAAGTGTTCATGGAATTCTTGGACAAGTTTGTTGTGGTGTTCATTGATGATATCTTGATCTACTCCAAGAATGAGGAAGAGCATGCTGAGCATCTAAGGCTAGTTTTGCAGAAGCTCAGAGAACACAAGCTATATGACAAGCGAAGCAAGTGTGAGTTCTGGTTGAGAGAAGTTGCTTTTCTGGGATATATCGTTTCCAATGGTGGAATTTCTGTAGATCCAAGCAAGGTGGCAGATGTATTGAATTGGAAGCCACCAACTGGTGTGACTGGGATTCGTAGCTTTCTTGGTTTAGTAGGTTACTACCGAAGGTTCATTGAAGGATTCTCCAAGCTTGCAAAGCCTATGACTGCCTTGCTAGAGAAGAATGCCAAGTTTGTGTGGTCTGACGAAGTGTCAAGCTAGTTTTGAAGAGCTGAAGAAGAGGTTGACCACAGCCCCGGTGTTAGTTTTGCCGGACCTGAGTAAGAAGTTCTCTACCTATTGCGATGCCTCCCGCCTAGGTCTTGGTTGTGTTCTCATGCAAGAAGGAAGAGTTGTGGCATATGCATCAAGGCAGCTGAGGAAGCATGAGATGAATTATCCCACTCATGACTTGGAGCTAGCAGCAGTGGTGCACGCTCTGAAGATCTAGAGGCATTATCTGATTGGTCATAAGTGTGACATCTACACTGATCACAAGAGCTTGAAGTACATCTTCACCCAGTCAGAACTGAATTTGAGGCAATGTCGTTGGTTAGAGTTGATAAAGGACTATGACTTGGAGGTGCACTATGATCCAGGCAAGGCAAATGTTGTAGCCGATGCTCTTAGTAGGAAGAGTTATTCTAATGAGATTCAGACAACAGCTATGCCAGAAGAGTTGTGTGCAGAGATGGAACGTCTCAATTTGGGATTTGTAATCAATATGTTGAGATGGTGGTTGTGCCCACATTGGAGCAAGAGATACGCAAGGCTCAGTTGGAAGATGAGAAGCATAGCAGAGAACATTGTGGTTGGAAAATCACCCAGATTTAGGCTAGATGAGAATGGAACCTTATGGTTTGGAAAAAGACTCTGTGTACCTGAACTGAAGTCCATCCGTTATATGATATTGCGAGAAGCTCATGAGTCGGCATACTCTATACACCCAAGGAGCACCAAGATGTACTTGGACCTGAAGGAGAAGTATTGGTGGGTTGGACTGAAGCGAGATGTAGCAAAATATGTGGCTATTTGTGATACCTGTCAGAGAGTTAAAGCTGAACACCAGAGACCTGCGGGATTGTTACAACCACTGAAGATATCAGAGTGAAGTGGGAAGAAGTCGGTACGGACTTCATAGTTGGATTGCCACGTACCCAGAGCGGTTATGATTCGATCTGGGTAATCGTAGATCGATTGACCAGGGTTGCTCATTTCCTTCCAGTCAAGACCACTTATGGAGGTCCAAAACTAGCAGAATTGTATATGGAAAGAATAGTGTGTCTACATGGAGTTCCAAAGAAAATTGTGTCTGACAGGGGTACTCAATTCACCTCACATTTCTGGCAGAAGATACATGAGTCCCTGGGTACTAAGTTGAATTTTAGTTCTGCATACCACCCGCAAACTGATGTCCAAACTGAACGGATTAACCAGATTTTGGAAGACATGTTGAGAGCTTGTGCTTTGTAGTATGGAACGAGTTGGGATAAGAGTCTGCCATATGCAGAGTTCTCTTATAACAACAGTTATCAGAAGAGTCTCGAGATGGCACCTTTTGAGGCCTTGTATGGACGTAAGTGCAGGACACCCTTGTTTTGGAATCATACAGGAGAAAGTCAAGTGTTTGGACCTGATGTGCTAAGAAAGGCAGAAGAACAAGTTCAGATGGTAAGAGAGAACTTGAGAATAGCACAATCCCGACAGAAAAGCTATGCTGACACACGAAGAAGAGAACTAGCTTTTAATGTGGGAGACTATATGTATCTTAAGGTGTCCCCGATGAGAAGTGTGAAAAGGTTCAACAGCGAAGGAAAGTTGGCACCAAGATATATTGGTCCTTTCAAGATCCTATAGAGACGTGGAGAAGTGGCCTATCAACTTGAACTTCCAGAAAGTTTGGCAGGTGTGCATGATGTGTTCCACGTATCCCAGCTAAGAAAGTGTTTGAGAGTGCCAGAAGAGCAGATACCTATTGAGGAAATAGTGTTCAAGGAGAATCTCACGTATGAGGAACATCCAGTGAAAATCTTGGAAACTGCAGAAAGGGTTACAAGAAGTAAGGTCATAAAAATGTGCAAGGTGCAGTGGCATCGATACTCAGAGGAAGAAGCTACATGGGAACGAGAGGAAGATCTCAGAGAAAAATATCCAGAGTTGTTTGAGTAAGCACCAACCGAATCTAGAGGACGAGATTAATCTTAAGGGGGTAGAATTGTAACACCCAAATATTTGCATCATTTTAAAATAGGGGAAATTGATTTAATTGTGCAATTATTGCTTATTCAAATATAGAGCAAATAATAATTTTTCATAAAAATAAAATCAAACCTAGGATAAACTCATGTTTGATGCATTCATGCTGGAGCACATTCTTTTATATTGCTTGGGATTTATTTGAATCTGAAATATTTCAAAACCCACATTTGAAAACCTAATTGGAAAATCCTAATTGAAGAATAGAAAAGAGAAAGGAATAGGTCCTCACCCTCTCTGTTTGGCCCGAGGGCCTTTTCCCCTTGCTGTGCAGCCAGCCCAGCACCACCCTCCCTGTGCCTTGGACCCGAGGCCAGCCCCTCATGAGGCCGGCCCGGCCAGCACGCCGGTGCCCTCCCTTCTCCCCACTACAGCTGACGAAGGCAGCCCACACTTCCTCTCATTGACAGCCGGGCCCCGCGGGTCAGCCCCTTCCCTCTCCGGCGCCGCCTCCTCTCGTACGCAGGAAAACGGACGGGTGAGTTCGTCGCTCGCCCGATTCCGTCCCAACCTCCTACAATCTAGCATTCCTATCTTCGTGCCTTGGGACTATTTAAGCTCAGCTGTACCTCTGCCGCCACCACCCAACCCTAGCAGTAGCGCCTCTCATTGCCCACGCGCGAACAGAGCCGCCGCCGAGAGCAATTCGGAGGATTTGTCGTTCTTTGCTCGCCGTAAGCCCCTTGTCAAGCTTCCCCGTGATCTCTTGAGGCTGCAGAGCCCTTTTCCCCATCATTTTGCGCACTAACACGGCCTGGCCGCCGATGCAGGGTACCCATCGTCCGCCTCCGTTCATCACGGCCTGGTCCCGAGCCAATTTGGTCCTCCAGAGTACCCTAGGTGAGCTCGTAAGGTCCTCCCCTTTCTTCTCATACCTTTCCCATGCCAAACGAACCCCCGTACTCCGGTTTCCGCGCTCGCCGATGACCCTCTGGCCATGGCGCCACCGCCGTCGGCCTCTGCCTGGCCGGAGTGCCGCCCCCATTCCCCCCCCCCCCCATCTGTTTCTGGCCCTTCATTTTAAATCGGACGGCCCTCAATAGCCGATACTGGTTCGCCTGCACATTTGGAAAAGGGCCCCTGCGCTTTCTAAGCACTAAACCCGCAGCCCTTAGCATATTCTGTAGTTTACATTTTCCAATTTAGAAGGTGCATTTCAATTCGGTTTAATTGAAAATGTGTTTTCTGATTTACAGATTTGCCACTGCATTTCAATTGGCTATAATTTTCACGTTTTAGCTCCGTTTCGACCCATTCAAATTGTGTTAGATTCATAATTTTATAATCTATTAGTAGTGCTACTGTTGTTTATATTTTTAACTTTTAAAATTCAAGATTATATTTAATCTATTATTATTCTACTATAATTCTTGTAGAATTCATATCTCTCTCGTTTTAAGTCCGATTTGTGCAAACTTTATATCGATGTGATCATAGCGACGAGTAGATTAGTTTTATAAACTTTTTAATTTGTTTTCTCACTATTGGTGTACGGTTCTAATGAATAGTCTTATTTGCTATGCATGATTGCCCTAGATGTGTGTGTGTTGATGCAATGAATCGAATATAGACGGTGAGCACTACGTTGGTGATCAAAATCAGTACTTTGAAGACCCGGATCACCAAGAGTTTGCTAATCAAGGCAAGTATTAGTATGGATCATCCTTGTTGTCCTATTCACCAAATAATTAATTACATATGCATATGTCTACCTTGTTAACCATAGATGCTACCTAGTATTGTTATCTTGTTCCTTGTCACCTATGGGTTGATGCATTGGGTAGTTGATGCTAGCGCGCTATTGGAATCATGATCATGTAAACTGGATTAACTGAATATGCAATAAAGATTAAAAGATATCTTTTTAGCAACATGGAACTAGGGGATTGGAGCATAGTTTTTGTGATGATCTACATCCTTCACCTTTGGTAATGATCTGTAAGTATGACACCGGGACTTACCGTGAAACTATGAGGGCTATATGGCTCTAGTTTTACTCAAGTATGGGCACTTTTTCTAACTTGTTAGAGGTTACCGAAAGGCGTGATGGGGCCTGCCGACTCGGGTATAGTGCGGCTCCTGTCCGAGTGTGTATAACCTGCGTGACCTTGTGCCACGAAGAAGGGGGGCTCTACATCTGCTTGCCGGGTTCCTAGCGGCCCTAACTTGTTAGACAAAGTACTTTGAAAGACTTCATAGTGAAACCCTGCTCACTCACCTTGGTACTGTTATGGGAGTAATTAACCCGAGCAAATGGGAATCACGGCTCATAGTGAAAGTGCACAACCTCTGCAGAGTGTAAAACTGGTATACTAGCCGAGCTCACGGTCAAGAGCGGCCTTGGACATCTTATGGAATAGTTATCGTTTGGGGTGATGTTTACTTGTTGCTAATTTATTGTTACTATTCATTAATTATGTTTACTTATGGTCATGAGATATGGGCTTATCCAACTTGTTGTTATCCAATTGCATAAAGATGATTAATTAAAAGCAACCTGCGAGCCTCATGAACCCATGCTAGTCTTGTTGAGTACGACATGTACTTACGCTTGTTTATTTTTCACACTTGGATAAAAATCCCGGATGGGTAACAGATGGTGAGACTTATGGGGACTATCCAGAGGACTACTAGACTTGTGCTTCACCAGTCGACGTCCCTATGCTATGGAGCTTGCGCAAGAGTTATCTTTATTTTCCGTTGTGTAATGACTTTGATATATTATTCATGATGTAATAAACATTGGTTATGATACTTTATTTCAATTTGTTGGCCTATGTGTGTGACTAATCTCTAGGCGCACATAAGTTTATGCATTCAATTTTATCCTTAAAATTGGGTGTGACTGAGGAGACACCGTCCCTCTCAAAAGACCTACCCACTTAAGGATGGTCGGGCAGATTATGAAGGAGAAGTTAAGAGAAGTGACTATGTCAAACCAGAAGAGAAGAAGGAAGGAGAGACTGCGAAGGATGAGCTCCCAGCTTCAACCTCACCAGCGACATCAGCTTCACCAACTAGAAAGGAATGGAGGAAGGAGTTACCTTCCAGCTCATCATCAGAAGTGTAACCAGGGTCAACTCAACCCGATGATGCACCCGATAAGGAAGGAACAAACAAGTATTAACCTAACCATGGAGTGCCATTAACCTAACCCTTCTCCATGAGATTTGGTATTTTTGTTGGCAATTGAGTATTACAGGACAATACAAGATCAAAGAGCTAGTCAGCCCGATGCCCTTACGCTGCCGGTACACCTGCTCCCAGAAGAATCACTCAACCTACAACATCAAAAACCCTGTCAAACATCCTAGCTTGGGGGAGGGCACCCTCCACTAAATCCAGCTAAGTATAAGTTTCCCACCTTATTATTATTGTACCATATTGCTTTTCGCGTGAGTTAGCTAGTGAGATAAAATTTAAAAACCAAATAAATAGTGTTTAGATTAGTTAGTGTGCTTGAATAAAATAAAAAGAGAGTGCTTACAATAATTTTGCTTGGATTAGATGGAAACCATGCTCAGGAATTTGATAAGTAGCACCCCACCATGATTCCTTATAACACTTAATTTTTAACTTTGAATCATCCCAAGTTTTAGATACAACCATTTTAACTTGAAGATTTATTTTGAACCTAAAACTTGTGGGCAGCAAATGCTTGATCTAAGTTTAAGTAATTGAGGGATATGATATGCAAAGTATGAGCTGCTATTTATCTTGTTCCTGGTGATACTTGAGTTCTGGAGATTTATTTTGAAAATCCTTAAAACCACATGATGTGTTCATGTATGACAAGAGATTTACATTCCTACCACATCTATACATGCTAGAATAGGAAAACACACATTATATTTATGCTACTTGCTCTGTTTTGAGTTTAGTCAAGCTTTGTCGATACCTTAGGAACTTGTCATGCTTTTACAATCAAGATCATGTGCACTCCACCCATAATGCACTACTCAATTCCTAAGTAGGCGCATCCACATTCCATACATTCCATGTTGTCCACCCAAAAAGTTTACTCCTTCACTAGGAGGAAACATCCAAAAATATACCCCATTGGTAACCCCAGATCAATGCTCCAAAATCCTTGTTGCTATCTCTCAAAGAAAAAATAAAAAAATAAAAAGGAAAGTACTGTTGCAGAGAAGATGCATGTGGCTATGCAAAACAGTGAGATGAGAGAAAACAATGGGTACAAAGATGCCCACCTGAGAGGTAAAAATGGACAAGTGTCCGAATTTATCAAAACAATGGGTACTCTGATGCCCGCCTGAAAAAAAAAGAGAAAGAAAAAGAAGATAGCCCATGTTGTCCTGTAGCACAATTCCTTAGTGTTTAAAGAAGAGAGAGATGTTTCAAGGACCAAAAGAGTAGAATCAGGATTAGCCACCATATACATATCCACCTACCACCTCACATCCACACACATGCACATCTTGATTCAACTATATGACTTGTTTCCTTTGGATCCATTGTTTGACTTTACAACATATCCACTGCAAGTATGTATGAGCTGTCTCCTTACCCATGAGCTCCACATAAGCCATTAGTTATAGGATGAGAGCGAAAGAAGGCATGCATCACTATTGCCTTGGTAAGGATCCACAAATACCACGTATTGAGAGAATTGAAGGAGTCATACACAGGAAATTCTGAGTTTATTTTGAAAACTTGCAAAAGCTCCAGGATAAGAGTTGAACGACAGATCTTGAGACTTAGTGCTTAACTTAGACATTCTGTCCTTCAATTACCCAAGACCCAAGAGAAGGCTACAAGCTCCATGGTTAAAGGTAATAAGGTAAGTCTGAAGGTTAGCTTGGTCTACTCTAATACTTGAGTACTTTCTTGGTTTAAAACTGGATACTTGTGAGGGGTAGCTATAACTTTTGATACATGCTAAATCTTGGCTTTGCTAAGGGACTAGCAAAGGTTAAGCTTGGGGGAGCTTGTTGACGGTAATTATTGTATGATTTTACCCATCAACTAAATATGAAATAAGGGTATAAAGGCAAACACCACCATAGAATAGGGCTTTAACTAACATAATTCCACAGTTTTGGTGAAACGGTGTTTTGTAGGGGGTTATCTAGAAAAGAACCAAGGGAGGCCTACATGTCAGATTAAAATAACAAATTCCACCATGAAAGGAGATCAAGAAGATTCTAGAGAACACCAGAGACTCACCAGAAGAAGCAAGGCCCCCATGCCAGTCAGGGGGGGTCGGCCGATCCCACTGACAGGTCGGCCGATCCCCTAGAGAGTCCTTTCTGCAACCGTTTCGACATGGCCCCACATCCTGAAATTTCATGCAATCTCAACCGTCCTTCGAAGTCGGTTTGATCCAACGGCTACGGTTCATCCCACCGGCCTATATAAGGACCCAGACGCCCCAGGGTTTGATATCAATCACAATCAGAGATCAACCAATTCAGTTGTCAGCCAGAAACCCTAGAATCATTAGAGCTTCACCATCTAGAGCATAGTTACATAGGTTAGAAGTAGAAGGAGGTGAGTTCTACTCGAGTTCCGGATCTGTCTGGAGTTAGAAGGCTTCCTGGAGCCATTGTAAGCTCTCTCTTGTATCTTAAACCTCTTTTGAGTGCTTGAGACAAAGTTGATTGACATTGTTCTACTATTGATTATGTTCTCAATTATGCTATTCATTGCTTATCTAGATTGTATATTTTGCATAGTTAGGATGCATTCATATTCATACATAGGATTGTATAGTGCTCATTCATTGATATCATGGGTGGGTGATGAACAGCATGTAAGCATGGTGCTTAGATGTGGTTTGTCTGCAAATGCACCCTATATTCTGGGTTCTGTGGTAGATCGTGGATGTGACACTCCCGTTGAGTCCTTTGTAGTCCACACTCCGAATGTAGGGAGAGTAGGAAGTTATTATTACTTTAGAAGGCTGGCTATGATCTTGATCTTCCTTAGTAATATTCCCTTAAGTATGAATATGAAGTGTCTTCGCCATGATTGCTAGTATAATTGCACCAATCTAATATGTCTTTGATGGTACAGTTAGAATGACTTAGGATATCCTTATGCTTCAACCTAATCCATACTAGTGCCTAGATAGGAAGTGCTCTAAGTGATCATTATGTACTGATTGGTTGGATTGAACATTATGCTTATCATATACATCATTATTATTGTGACATAACCCCTGTTCTGAGTAAGTGGATCATGCATGGTTATCTCAATATTTGCATATGCATATGACATCTATCTATCTACTTACATCCCATTTATTGCCAACCCTTCCCAGTGGCAAAATATAAATGACAACCCAGAATACTTCTGGGTAAAATGCTACAATGGTATAATTAATCTGTCCGCTTGCAGATACTTAATATCCTATACCCTCTCCAGTCACTTGTATTCGTAATAACTGCTTAGTATAAATCTGAGTAGTTTCCTTACATATCTCTTATATTCATGCAAGGGATGACAACTTAGTTATTGTGAGAGATATAGGTTTAAAAGAGGTGGCTAAGTAATTTACCAAGTGACACTTAATTATTACCAGCGAGCATTTTTAGTGTTGTTGCCAATATAGAGTCTAACTATATTTTTGGAGATGATGTTAGAAATGTCAACATCAGCCTGACACCCTTACGCTGCTGGTACACATGCTCTATGAAGGATCACTCAACTTCAACATCACGACCACGCTATCATCTAGCTTGGGGGAGAGCACCCTCCACTTGAATCCAGCTAAGTATAAGTTTTCCACCTTAGTATTGTACCATATTACTTTTCGTGTGAGTTAGCTAGTGAGATAAAAATTAAAAACCAAATAAATAGTGTTTAAGTTAGTTAGTGTGTTTAATAAAATAAAAAGAGAGTGCTTGCAAAAATTTTGCTCAGACTAGATGGAAACCATGCTCAGGAATTTGATAAGTAGCACCCACTATGATTCCTCATAACACTTAGTTTTCAACCTTTAATCATCCCTAAGTTTTAGAAACAACCATTTTAACTTGAAGATTTACTTTGAACCTGAAACTTGTGGGTAGAAAATGCTTGATCTAAGTCTGAGGGATATGATATGCAATGTATGAGCTGCTATTTATCTTGTTCCTTGTGATACTTGAATTCTGGAGATTTATTTCAAAAATCTTTAAAACCACATGATGAGTTCCTGTATGACAAGAGCTTTACATTCCTACCACAGCCATACATGCTAGATTAGGAAAAACATACACATCAATTATATGCTACTTGCTTTATTTTAAGTTTAGTCAAGCTTTGTTGATACCTTAGGAACTTTTCATGCTTTTACAATCAAGATCGTGTGCAGTCCACCCATAATGCACTACTCATATCCAAGTAGGCGCATCCGCATTCCATCTATTCCACCCAAAAATATACCCCATTGGTTACCCCAGATCAATGCTCCAAAGTTCTTGTTGCTATCTCTCAAAACAAAAAGAAAAAGGAAGTACTGTTGCAGAGAAGAGGCATGTGGCTGTGCAAAAGAGTGAGATGAGAGAAAACAATGGGTACAAAGATGCCCGCCTGAGAGGTAAAAATGGACAAGTGTCCAAATTATCAAAACAATTGGTATTTTGATGCCCGCCTGAAAAAAGAAAAAGAAAGATGGCCCATGTTGTCCTGCAGCACAATTCCCTAGTACTGAAAAAAAAGAGAGACATTTTCAAGGAGCAAAAGAGTAGAATTAGGATTAGCCATCACAAATATCCCACCAGCTCACATGCACATCTTGATTCAATTGTATGACTTGTTTCTTTGGATCCATTTTTTGACTTTACAATATATTCATTTCAAGTATGTATGAGCTGTCTCCTTACCCATGAGCTCCACATAAGCCATTAAGGTATAGGGTGAGAGAGAAAGAAGGCATGCATCACTATTGCCTTGGTAAGGATCCACCAATACCACATATTGAGAGACTTGAGAGAGTCATACAAAGGAAACTCTGAGTTTTATTTTGAAAACTTGTAAAAGCTCCAGGATGAGAGTTGAACGACAGAGCTTGAGACATAGTGCTTAACTTAGACATCTTGTCCTTCAATTGCCCAAGACCCAAGAGAAAGCTACAAGCTTCATGGTCAAAGGTAATAAAGGTAAGTCTAAAGGTTAGCTTGGTCTACTCTAATCCTTGAGTACTTCTTGGTTTAAAACTGAATAAGATTGTTAGTATAAATTAACTGCACTCTACCTAAATAAGATTGTAGATTATCCGCAAGCGTACAGATAATATACTGCTGTCACATTTCACCCGGAGGTTTTAAATATCGAATCCACAAGGAACAGTAGGTGATAATGACCAAGCTGATGAACTTAACCCTACAATTAGGCTAGATAATATCAAGAAAGAGGAATAGCTAATGACTATCTAGTTCCAACAACCGGCAAGCTTTGAATAATATCGTTCTAACTGGGCAGTGACATGAATAAGAGGCGAAATCAGAGTTCCCTCCTACCAGACATTTATACACCTATCGATCCTACCAGCGGGAAGTGGACTACAGAGGACTCAACACAGCTGTCAGCTACGCGATCTACCACTATCCATCCAATCAGGGGACATTCACAAGTAAACCTAGCCTAGGCACCACGCTTACACTACGAAATACTACTTCAATCAAGCAATTATCAAGATCAAAGTACTCAACATGAGTTGCAAACTTAAGAACGAATAAGAACAAATGCTTACTTGAATTAGAAGTTGAATACAAAAGTACCTCAGAACGCAGCTCCGGGTGAGGAAGCTGAACCCAGAAGAATACAGCCACGAAGAAGCACCGACAGGCCAGAACTCCTCCAGAATCTCTACTCTCCTACTCTATCTCTCTAATCTCTAAACAATACTAGATCTAGATGAACTAGTCTCTCCTAACTGCTACAACTAGATGAACTAGAACTAGATCAACTAGAGGGAGCCTAACCCTAATTTATGTAGAGAATATGAAGCACCGGGGTGTAGAATGCCTTCTGGAGGGGGCCTGGGGTGTCCTTATATGGGCCGAGGTGGAGTAGGGGGCAAGGAACCACCACGTCATCGATCCGCGTCTCATGTTATATGCACCGTCGGATCAAACCGATCCTTAGATCAACGTAGAGATGCGTTACTTGGGTGCCAAGGAAGCATGGGAGGAAGATTCCAGAAGGCGGGGCCCGCAGTCCAGCAGGGGGCGTCGGCCGGCCCCACCCTAGGGCCGGCCAGCCCACTTTGTGGGATCCGGGGCCCCGGTTGCTTGGGTGTCTTCTAGATCCTTCCCACGTCCTAAAGACGATGTTTCCTTCGCGGTTAAGTTTCATGTCTTTTATGCTCTTTAACCCTTCTTATATGCTTTTCTGGAATAGCCCCCGAAAAATACAGAACATGCAAAGATCGTGGAAACTGCCAGTTAAAACCTAGACTAGTGTGTATTCATGTGTCCTTTCATGTCTAAAGTTCTAATAAAAGTTGACGTTATCCACCGTCAACAACACCCCCAAGCTTACATGTTTGCCAGTCCCTTGGCAAACAAATTAAGCCTAATTTACCAAAGTATTTGGATCAGGAGTTGCTACAATGCTTTCGTACTCTCCAAGTACACAAGCTTTCAAACAGAAATTCTCCTCCGGATTAGACAAAACTGCTCTAACTTTCAAACTTACCCATTGTACCTTTAACTATGGAGCTTCTCAGCTTTTGCATAAGTCTTGAGCAATCAAAAGACAGAACAATCAAGTCAAGCACTATGTCTCAAATTCTTCACAGTACCTGTATTCCGGAGTTTTGCAAGTTTTCAAAATAAAACTCAGAGCTTAATTGTATGACACCCTCAAGTCACTTAGTATATGTGGTATTTATGGATCTCACTGAGGCATTAATGATGTTATGCCTTCCTACAACAAAGGATTATAGTGGAGCTTATAGGAGTGGCAATAACAAGGATGAGCATACTTGCAATTCATATATTGTAAAGTCAAACAATGGATCCACAGAGAGTCAAGTCATACAATCAAACCAAGATGTGCATGTGTATGGAATATGGTGGATAGGTGTATATAAGGTGGCTAATCCTAATTCTACTTTTGCTCTTTAAAAATAGATCTCTCTCTTGGAACTTAGAACTTTTCGGGAAAACATGGGCTATCTTTATTTCCTTTTTCTTCTTTTCATTCTCTCTCTCTTTTTTCATAGGGGGCGGGCATCTAAGTATCCATTGTTTTAATTGTTGGGACACTTGTCCATCTTTTACTCCTTTTTCTTTTTTTCAATACTTTTGCAAGGCCACATGCATCCTTTGAATATAAATAATTGGAGAGATAATGATAAGAACTTAGAGCAATTAAACAGGAGCCGTCCTATAGGGTATATTTTTGGGTGTTTACTCCCAATGCAGGAGAAAAACATTTTTAAGGTGGATCTGGATGAAAGTGAAAAATGATTGCGCTTACTCCCAGGGTAGGAGTAATGCATATGTGGGTGGAGTGTGTAAGTGATCTTGATTTTAAAAGCATGACAAGACTCTCATAAGGTATACAACAAAGGTTGACTAAACTCAATGCAAGGCAAGCAGCATAAATGTGCAAAGGTTTTCCTATCTCTAAATGTATCATATATGGCTTTGGTAGGAATTTACACTTTATCATACAAGAGATCATCATGTAAGATTTTAAATTTAAAATAAATCTCCAGAACTAAGTATTGCTAGGAATAAGATAAATGGCAGCTCAACCATCATGTATCATATCAATCAATCACCTAGACTTAGCTCAAGAATATTCCTCCACAAGTTTCAGGTTCAGAGTAAATTCTTAAGCCAAAACAGTAGTATCCAAAACTTAGGAGAATTTAAGGTTAAAAACTAGGCACTTGAAAGGAATTACAGCAGAGCAACTATTCATCGTCTCCAAGATAAAATTTTAAGGTTCTCCAGTTTTTATTTGACTCTAACCTAGACTGACTATAGACACACTCTAAGACCATTCTAATATATAGCTACGTTTTTATTTGGTTTTCAAATTTTATCTTACTAGCTAACTCACGCGAAAAAGCAATATGGTACAATAATAATAAGATGGGAAACTTATACTTATCTGGATTTTAAATGGAGGGTGCCCTCCCCCAACCTGGATGTTTGACAGGGTTTTTCATGTTGCAAATTGAGTGATCCTTCTGGGAGCAGGTGTATCGGCAATATAAGGGCGTCGGGTTGACTAGCTCTTTGATCTTATATTTTCATGTGAAACTCAATTTTCAACAAAAATACTAAATCTTATGGAGAGGGGTTAGGTTTAGTAACCACTCCATGGTAAGTGATTGATTTTATATTTCCAGCAGAAGTTTCCTAATTGGGTGGACCTTCATGTGTCCACATATTTTTGGTTTTTTCTAAAAGGTGGGACCTTCATGTGCCCACATATTTTTGGTATTTTTATATTTTCTTATGGTACTATGGTGAACCTTCATGTGTTCACATATTTTTGGTATTTTATGACTTTATAAAACAGACTTGATAATCGCATAGGTATAGTTACCTGATAATGAGGGAATGCTCCTTCCCCAAGCTAGATGTTTGCAATACTTGGTGTTGATGATCTTTTAGAGCAAGCTTGTCAGCAACAGTCCTAATGGGCTCCACAGATGGACTCACTCCTTAGTCATAGTGTCATTCCTGCAGAATTATACTCCAACAAGAAAACCAAAACTCGAGGCTCGAATTTAATAAGAGGTTAGCGATCAGCCAATAAGTAATTGATTATTCTTTTGAGTTGATTTTAAATGACAGATTCTAGCAGGTTTCTCTTTTTAGGGTTTTCTTAAGTAAAAAAGTATATATGTATGCATGATATATATTTTATTTTTATGCCACCACGGAGAATAATTATTCTCATGGGGCTTAGGATTTTCATAATGCAAGAAAGTAAATACAGATGCTATTATCATATTTTCTTATGCCACCACAGTAAATACTCCTACAGGGTTACCACAAGTTTATTCACTGTGGGGCTTTAATATTTTGTGATGCAGTAAATAAGACAATAAAGATTTTTATTATCATTATTATTATTTTTTATTTTTGACCTGCATAAAGATGAATATGCTAAAGTGAAATTACTAATGCAGACAGAAAGACTGATTAATTAGATAACTACCATATTACCTTATGGGAAGTGTGCGGAATTTAAAGTCTACCGTTAGGACTTTTCTCCACTCTTGTGCAGCTTTCCATCTTAGAGATGGAGGTCTTGATGGTTGCACTCCTTGTAATGGTGATGTCACTTTTGTTCTTTACTTGGCCAGCAGGTTGAAGTAGGGCATTAATAGTGGAAGCTGGCAGCATCTTGTTCAGTGTGCATGTTCACAGAACTTTCACTTGTAGAATTTTGGAAATCAATAAACTTTGGTCGAAGTGTTGTCCTGTTTGTAAAACCAAGGTAGAGATCAAGTGCATGGGTTTTGCTGGTGGAAAAACACCAACAGAACCAAATCTATTTCTTTATTTATTCTTCTCTAGCCTTAGGCACATTGAACAAGATTAAGTAGGTGTTGCATAATTTGTTTACTTATACCATGAGTTATAAGATCAAAAGATTAGCATTTATGCTTGCATTTATGTTCATATGGCAGAAAAGATTTAAATTGCTTAACCAATGGAAGGGTTGTCTATCTTTACATAATATATAAATTTTCATATGAGTATGACTATCATCTTCCGAAGATAGAATATAATGTTTTAGCACATTTGGTTAAGACTAAAATCAAAAGAATGGCGCCATGAACAATCTTAAAGGACAAAGCATGTTAAGTTAATTAGATTAATCAATTAAAGTTGTAACTCTAGCATGTTTGCATCTTCATTTATGTGCATACCAAGATCAAGAGGAAAATAGTGACTGCTTACCTTAAGATATTGCCTTCATTATTGGAGCGTGATGGCACTAAGTAATGAAGGGTAGATGACTGGTGGTCCTTTTCTTCTCTTGCATCTTGAGTTGTTCATGAGTATCTTGTCTCCTTTGCTGCTTATCCTCTTTGCCATCTTTTGCTTCTTTGATTTTATGGCACCTTGTCACTCCATTCATTACTATGCCTGCAACAGATTAGTGGACAACACATACCCGAAGGAATGTATAATTTTGGAACATAGGTTGTTTGTCCAGAATCATGTCCCATCTATGCTACTAATGTTGACGGTCGTTAAGTACCAATTTTATATCGTCAACTAATGCCTAGGGAAGATCAATAATAGAAGCATAGGGGTTATCACTGACAAATTCCACAAGTTTTGACGAATTGTGTATTTTCCAGGGATTATTCCAGAAAGGATTAAAAGAAGGATTAAAGAGCATAATTACCACGAAACTTGATCACGACGGAAACATACTTCATCAGCAAGTTAGAAGGATCTAGAACACACCTGAAGCACCGGGGCCCGAGACCCACCAGGGTGGGGCCGACCGGCACCAGGGTAGGGCCGGCCGGCGCCCCCTGCTAGAGTTTCGGTCCACCTTCTGGAGTCTTCTTCCACTGCCTTTCTGGAGTCATCTGGGCCCTTTGTTCAAGTCGGTTTGATCCCACTGGCGCACGTTCATCCCACCAAGCTATAAATAAAGGGGCAGACCCCCCTCCCAGAGCACCAATTCATTCCTCCTGCTTCATTCGTCAAGAGTATACAGAAGTTAGGGTTTCAAGAGATTAGAAATAGGGCTCTATTTCTTCAAGTTCATAGTTTAGGTGTCTAGCAAGGTTCAAGTAGAGTTGGGCGCTACGCTCGGGATTCCAGATCCGTTCGTCTGGAGATCGGTAATATTATCTTGTATCTCATTATGACTTTGCTTTATTTTAATATATTGCTATTTATTCAGTTCTTAGTTTATTCTAGTTGCATATTCGATATAGTTGTGATTGGTGATGATTATTGTCGTATGATCGTAAAGCGCCTAATTCAGTACTTGAGTCAGTTAGGTGGTATGCATTATGTAGACGTGGTGTCCTAGATATATTGTGTACCTACGGTGGCACCCTGACGTGTCGGGTCGTGTGGTAATCCGCGTAGGCGACAGCTGCGTTGGTTCCTCTGTAGTCCACCCCCCGTACGTAGGACTAGCAGAGCGCGGTCGCGAAGGAGGTGACCCTTGTGTCTTAATATCCTCATTAGATAATGCTCCTTATGATGTTTTCTGAGTTGATTATGCTATAGATGAAGATGTGTAATGTGGCGTGGGCTATAGACTTTATATTTAGTAATTACATAGGTTTCCTTTACTTTAGCCGAATCTGAGATTGTATTTTCTACATTAGTGAGTCTCTATATTCTATCTCTGTAATACCATTTACCTCATTTACTCAGTTATCATTTATCATTTATCATTGACTTATTTATCGCTAAAGCACTAGAGTTACGGGTTATCATAGGTCTGCACATTTATCTTTCCAATTATTATACTAGATTATCCTAATGAGTAGAATGCCACCTTTATCCTTTTGGCATAAAACAAATCAACGATACTCGGAATACTTACCGGGTGAAGTGCTACAATAGGAGAATTATCTGTGCGCTTTGCGGATATATTCTATAGTATTATTTTTTGGAGGCAAGTGAAGATAACTTAACGTGAAGTGATGTTAAAAATACCAACAAGCATCTCTGGCTCCGTTGCCGGGGATGGCAATTATATTCATTAGGATAATTTATTGAGTTCGTTGATTTTATTCGCCAGGATATTTATTTTAGAATTTCATATAGGAGAGTTCTTCATAGATAATATTATTAGAAAAACATAAAAATAACTATAGATATAAATACTTAGAGATAAGCATATCCTTTTGTTTTAGTAGACTTACCCATGTTTTGTTTATGATTAAATATCTTATAAGGGGTAAGTGCAGGATTGGTTGTGTACTTTAACTCTTATCAATCAGGAACAACCATAGGAAGAAGGGTCTTACATTATTTTGTGAAGCCATAGCTGAGAAGACTCTACGTGAATTCTCTGCCCGAAGCACTGAGAATATTCACGTTGGGCCAACTTTCAACATTAGAAATCAAGATTATGAGATCAAGCCAAGCCTCATCAAAATAGTGCAAGCTATCAAATTTACTGGAAAGAAAGATGAAGATGCAAGTGTCCATCTGCTAGAATTTCCTAGAGATTGGCAACACCATCAACATCAAAGGCATTTCACAAGACGTCGTGCTACTTCATTTGTTTCCGTTCTCATTGGAGGGAAAGGCGAAGCAGTGGTTTTATCAGAATAAAGATCGTAGAATGTTCAAAAGCTTTCCTAGAAAAGTTTTTCCCTATAGGCAAAACCAATGCTCTATGAGGAAAGATTTCAGAATTTTGTCAGCAGAAAGGTGAATCTATTTTAGAAGCCTGGGAATGTTTCCAAGATTACATATTAGATTGTCCCCATCATGGAATGGAAAAGTCGTTGCTCATGCAAACATTTTATCACGGACTAACTCAAAGCTCACGTGAGCAACTAGATGCCACTACTGAAGGATCTTTTATGTCACTCACCCCTAGAAGAGCTAAAGATATTATGGCAAAGATAGCAGAAAATCAAAATTAGGACAAACAACACTCAGACATGCCATAAGAGTGAAGAAATTTCAGAGGAAGAGTGTGCAGCTGTCAACCAAGATGGATGTCCTGTTGAACTGGTTAGAGCAAAGAGCCAATCATAAAAGAGATCGTCAAGCTATTCAAGATGCATTCAATTCCCAGAATCAATATGAAGGATCTTTAGAAATTGAGTTTGCAAATCCCCCAGAAGATATTAGTACAGTCATCGAGACTACTTCTCAGAAACAAGGATGGAATCAACCTTCAGTCAACCAGTCAAGGTAAGTACGGAGGCAATTCTAATTTTTCAAATCATAGACAACCACCCTTAAGAGAATTAATATTAGAACAAGCTAGAATTAATAAAAGTATTTAAAAGAAGCTTGCTTTTAATGATAAAGTTTTAGAAGGAATTAATTCTAAATTGGATAATTTCTCTTCTGCTGTTAAAGATCAAATATTATTTAATAAAAAGATAGAATTAAAAATTTCACAATTATCTTCTACTTTGTTTACTAACCATGAACAAATAAAAGGAATGTCTACTAGAGGAGGTAAGTCTACACGTGATCCACCTTACCCAAATGGGGCACGTAGACCATCACATTTAGTGCAGATAGAAGAAGAGATTGAGAACGACAACAGAGAAGAAGAAGTTATACCACCTTCACCACCAGTTGAACCACAAGATCAAGAATTAACTCAAGATTTTCATGACACAACCCTCCTACCATTTCCACGCAGAAGAAGAAGAGCTAAAACAGATGATCAATTTGGTAAGTTTATAGAGGTAATTCATAAGTTATATGTCAATATTCCATTGTTAGATACCATGCAGGTACCTACATACGTAAAGTATCTCCGAACCATCCTCAACAATAAAGGATCATTACCTTCTACTGAAGTTGTCAAGCTAACGGAGGAGTGTAGTGAGGCAATTCTTAGTTCTTCTCCTACTAAGACGAAGGATCCAGGGTGTTCCACTATTGATTGTTCAATAAGAGACCAGATGTTCAAGAATGCTTTACGTGATCTTGGAGAAAGTGTCAGCATCATGCCCAAAACCATCTTCGACAAACTCAACTATTCTACGCTCACACCAACTACGATGTGTTTGCAATTAGCTGACCAATCGGTTCGCTATCCTGCAGGAATCGCAGAAAATATTTCGGTAAAAATTTGCAACTTTTTCATTCCTGCAGATTTTGTAGTACTTGACATGCAGGAAGAGAGGAAGATACCCCTCATCCTCGGGCGACCATTCCTAAACACTGCAAATGCAACCATGAATGTCGGAGCCGGAGAGATCACATTCACCATCAATGGTCAAGAAGAGCGATTCACATTCAAGCCAAGACTGGAGCAATGTCAAACATTGAAGTGTCATGAAGAACAAGATGCAACAAGATCTCCAACACCGAAGATTAATCATGAAGAATAATTCAACTAGAGAAGTCCAAATCGGCGGACTCGAAAACCCCGAACCATCGCCGGGAGGTAACTCGATAGTTATAGGTAATTTAATTCCTGCATTTAAATCTGCATATTTACTTTCTCATAAATTGCATTATTAAAAAGAACTAAAAATAAGCATAGCATGATTAAAACTTAAGCCCTATGTGATTATTACTAACGGAGTGTTAAACCCCCATCAGTGAAATTTACTGTGGTGGTAGAAAATTATAAAAAGACCATCATTAGAATTCTAATTTTTCATAGATTCATAAAAGTAATTTAGTTTTTCATTCTTGTGTCATTATATGGTCTAAATACGGGAAACATTTGGGACCCACCATCATCACATCAAGTCACATCATCAACCACCACCTTTCACTACCATCCAAACTTCATTATTTACACATGCACTACCCACCATCCATCCATTCAGCCAGAGAAAGCACCAACCCACATGCATTTGGAAGTAGATGAAGGTGGTGTCGACACTAGCTAAAGGAGAGAGCCAAATGACACCAGGTGGGGCTGACCAGCCCCAAGGCCATGCCGGCCGGCGCCCCTCCTCCACTTCTCTGCCTCTCCTTCCTCTCACTCATTCATTCACTCACACACACTTCAGAGAGCACGTAGCCAAATTGTTTTGCAGCTCGTAACTTCAAACTTTCATAATCCTATCATTTGATTCAAGTTCAAGCCAAGAAAAGGGTAAAGAAGAAGATTAGCAAGAAGACCTAGAAGAGAGATCACCACTTTGATTCCTTCTCTCCACTTATTCTAGTTTGTTCTTATTTTGTTCTTGTGTTTTTGTTCGTTCTTGCCGTGTTCTTCGTGTTCTTCATTTTACAGGCAAGATGAGCAATAGAATGAAATGTGCCATTCGATCCCTTAGAAGAGCCCTCTCACGCCGCACAACAAGAAGCCAATCATCATCACAAGTGCCATCATTCGTCGGCTCCGACATGAATGTCGATCCTCCATCACCCTTCACGTATGACCCGTCATCCTCTTCCCAACTGGAAGAGAGGTATGAACTCACAAGTATAACTCAAATTTCATTATCATCTAGACACTAGAGAGAAATTTTAAATGTGGTTAAAAACAAGGAATTTACGCATACTCCAATTTTTGATGCCACTTTGCTCCATGAAACCGGAATGGATTCCGAGTTTGAGGTTATTTTTAGAAATGTTGGATAGGAAAATGCATTGCAAATTAATGAGGAGGGTAGCAAATTACTCACTATAGAATTCATTAGCACCCTAGATTTTGATGATGATGAGGTTAATTTTAGAATGTTTAATAAACCTTTCACCCTCTCTTGGAAAACTCTTAGTTTAGCATTGGGATTTAATAATCAATGTGTATTCAATATTTCTAAAACTCTCCAAGACATTGATAAAGATGATTTTTGGGAGAGTATCACTGCAAAGAAACCTGAGAGAAAACACAAATATACTACTGAAGAAGTTCATCATCCCACACTGAGATTTATGCTTAAATGGTTAGCTTTTTACATTCATTTCTAGAGAGGAGTTAAATACTATTAAACAAGATGAGCTACATTTGTTATATATCATGATTAAAAAGAGGAAAGTGTCATCTGAAAAATGATGTTAAATTATTGGAGAACTGTCCCTTCCTTAAGAAAGTGCAGCTTTTACTTCCTGGATTACTCGTTTAGCTGCAGGGCAAGGTTTATTATCGAATGCTTCACTTGTTTATATTTCTGATGCTTGCAGAATTATTGGTTATGATTTTTTTCTTTCATGCTCACGTGCTCAAACGCCGAAATAATAAAATAATTACGATTTATAAAAATTATGACAACGAGTACGAACTGGCAGACAGTGAGTTAGGAATTTATTCTGTCCAGAATTTTGTTTTTCTAGCTGTTAGAGCTAATATTGGCAAGTGTCCATCCGCGCGCATCAGCAGGGCGTCGAGAGATAATTTCACTGGAGCTGACCGAGCACCATCTGGGCCAGTTTATTCCCACTATGTCAATTTTGGTGAACAGGTATCGACGCAAGAGCCACACCAGCAATGGACTGCATATACAGGATGGGAGGAACAGCCCACATTTCAGTAAGGAGAATCTTCATCGGCAGCAGCAGCAGCGGGTTAGGGAGCAACTGATTTTCAGAGAGGACGAGCATCTTTTTCTACATGTGGGAACACGGACTTCACCGCTGGTGGACCGTATCCGTTCCACGCACCACCAGAAGATGACTACTATCGCCCACCTGAACAACACTTTTCTACTACCGCTGTTGATTTTCTAACTTTATCTATGCGTCTCACTAACATTGAACAGGGGCAGAACGCAATAAGCGACACACTGCAATAGCACGAACAATGGTAGCACAGCACGGACTAACGACTGGATCAGATCTATCAGGGACAGCAGCAGACGCAGAGCGGATTGAAGTATTTGATACATCAGATGGGATACTCGCCGTCACCTCCACCACATTACTGAGCAACATCTAGCTTGGGGAGAACCCCGCTAGGTGAGCATCTCTCATCTTTATATATGCTTTTTATTTCAGTATTTAATTCAGTCTTTAATTCTGTCAATTTCAATATTGCTAAAAACAACAAGAAAACCAAATAAAAATTTATTTACTGCTTTCTTTAGTTATTGCATTAAATCTCTGCTTGCTTAAAAAATCCAAAAAAATAGATTGTATAATTAAGTTTGCTTTAAATTCTGCATTCAATTTGTCTTTAGAATAATTAGAACTTGAAGCTAGAGAAAAATCAAAAAGATATTTAAACTGTTTAAATATAATTTCCTGCAATTGCTTAGTATTTAAATTTAAATTCTCCTACGAATTGCATGAAGTTTATCTACCATGAAAATTTATTTTGAAACTTGATATCAGTGGGTAGCATAAGCTTTTCTAAATAATTGACGGATATGATATAAGAAGGTTTGAGTTACTATCTATTTCATTCTGAGTGACACCTAAGCTCCAGACATTTCAAAAGTCAAACTCAAAACAAATATAATAATTTTTTCTACTAATATGATTTAAGTAGACTATTCTGTTATGCATTCATGATTGAATACACATGCACAAAAAGTTTTCACTCTATGCACAAGTCTCTCTCTAAGAAGTCTAACAAAGAGTGTAGGTTATAAAATTAAAAGATGCCATACCAAAGAAGTAAGAGCCTAAAAGATGCCATATCAAAAGGGTATGTGCCAAAAAAAAGAGAGTAAAACAATGGGTGCAAAGACACCCGTCTGAGAGAAAAAATGGGTAAAAAAGTATCTGCTGGGGAGATAACCCACACTCTTCAGAAAGACAGAAAAAAGAGATAATGCATAGGAGTTCAAAAAAAATAAAATTTAATCACAATCACACATTCAATCATGATATATAGCTTAGTAGTCCTCTGCAATCTTATTAGTAGGATCTCATTATTTCCTAAATAAAAACTAAATACTTATTCAAAAAAATTCTCTGGAGCAATGGTTGAAACAAAGGATGAAAGACTTAGTGCTTGCATGATTATTTTGTCTCTCAATTACCCAAGAATTAGTTTAAAAGCCCCATGATTGAAAAGAATAAGAATAAGTTTGGAAGGTAGATTAATGAATTTCAATCCAGAGAAGAATTTCTGTTTAACTATTTAAGTATTTGTTGGGAGTTATACATTTTTATGGAACCCTGAATAAATTATTTCAAGTCAACTTTGCTAAGGGACTAGCAAAGACTTAACTTGGGGGGTATTGTTGATGGTCGTTAAGTACCAATTTTATACCGTCAACTAATGCCTAGGGAAGATCAATAATAGAAGCATAGGGGTTATTACTGACAAATTCCACAAGTTTTGGTGAATTGTGTATTTTCCAGGGATTATTCCAGAAAGGCTTAAAAGAAGGATCAAAGAGCATAATTACCACAAAACTTGATCGTGACGGAAACATACTTCATCAGCAAGTTAGAATGATCCAGAACACACCCGAAGCACCGGGGCCCGAGACCCACCAGGGTGGGGCCGGCCGGCGCCCCCCTGCTAGGGTTTCGGCCCACCTTCTGGAGTCTACTTCCACCGCCTCTCTGGAGTTATATGGGCCCTTTGTTCAAGTCGGTTTGATCCCACGGCGCACGTTCATCCCACCGGGCTATAAATAAAGGGGCAGACCCCCCTCCCAGAGCACCAATTCATTCATCCTACTTCATTCGTCGAGAGTAGACAGAAGTTAGGATTTTTAGAGATTAGAAATAGGGCTCTAGTTCTTCAGGTTCATAGTTTAGGCGTCTAGTAAGGTTTAAGTAGAGTTGGGCGCTACGCTCGGGGTTCCAGATCCGTTCGTCTGGAGATCAGTAATATTATCTTGTATCTCATTATGAATTTGCTTTATTTTAATATATTGCTACTTATTCAGTTCTCAGTTTATTCTAGTTGCATATTCGATATAGTTGTGATTGGTGATGATTATTGTCGTATGATCGTAAACCGTCTAATCTGTACTCGAGTGAGTTAGGTGGTATGCATTATGTAGACGTGGTGTCTACATATATTGTGTACCTACAGTGGCACCCTGACGTGCCGGGTAGTGTGGTAGTCCGCGTAGGTGACAGCTGTGTTGGTTCCTCTGTAGTCCACCCCCCATATGTAGGACTAGCAGAGCGCGGTCGCGAAGGAGGTGACACTTGTGTCTTAATATCCTCATTAGATGATGCTCCTTATTATGTTTTCCTTTACTTTAGCCGAATCTCGAGATTGTCTTTTCTACATTAGTGAGTCTCTATATTCTATCTCTGGAATACCATTTACCTCATTTACTCGGTTATCATTTACCCTTTATCATTGACTTATTTATCGCTAAAGCACTAGAGTTATGGGTTATCATAGGTCTGCACATTTATCTTTCCAATTATTATAGTAGATTATCCTAATGAGTAGAATGCCACCTTTATCCTTTTGGCATAAAACAAATCAACGATACTCGGAATACTTACCGGGTGAAGTGCTACAATAGGAGAATTATCTGTGTGCTTGCGGATATATTCTATAGTATTATTTTTAGGTGGCAAGTGAAGATTATTTTACCTTTGGTTTTTGGCATCATGTTAGGGATGACAACTTAATGTGAAGTGATGTTAAAAATACCCACAACTAAGAAGATAGGGTTGATATTACGTTAGCATAGATCATGTTCTATACCGGCATGGCTTGAGTTTAAGTAACTTGCAGCAGAAGATAAAGTGAATGAATCATTAATACTCACAGTTCTTCCATCCATAATGAATGAGCTATGTCTTCTTCTGCAAAGTTATTAAAGTTTAGCATGTACCCTGTCTTATCGCCGATTTGAATTTATCTCGTGACTTACCCATATTAATTTTGAAAGTTTCCTGTAGGAGTTAGTCCAATAAAATATCCAATGTCTACTACAGCAATTTCTAGTTCAATAACCAAACCAAACTCCATGTTTAATTTTAGTTAAGGAAGGCTAGTTAACCTAAGCACCACGCTTAATTTAAATGCCTATAGAAGTAGGATCAGTACCTCTAAACCAAAACTCAGTATGGCAAACAAAGGTGAAATGAAAGCACTTATAGAGATTTATTCATTTAGAGACGAAAAGGCGAACAATCGAACATGGATTAGAAAGGTAGAGACAACCAATACTAGCAACATAAGATTTTCTAATTGAGCCCATTCCCCCAAGCTAGAATTTTTGCAAAGCAAAGTTAAGCTTGGATGGATATAATTCAATATTACATAATGATTGGTTGGATATACCTTGCATTGTCACTCTTCTAGTTCAAACCTGAAATGGTTAGTGATAAAAATATCCGAGGGAATATTTTCATAATTATAATTCTATGCTCAATTCACAAGGTCATTATAGTAAAATTAAAGGTGCAAGCTCAATTTATTTTTTTCAACAGTGGTTATTTTAGGACATAAAGTTATTCTTGGAAAACCTGCTAATTATTGTACTTTGAGTTCATGGGGTGGTTTTCTCTAGAACACCAGGCTTTGTACACCTATATCAAGATAACACCGAGATCTACAATATTTATGATAAACATATGCATCTACAACCACACTTTCGAAAAATTTATGAACAGATAGAATGAGGGGGATGAAGATCTCGCGTGTGATAATGCTACAGAGACCAATTGATCCAGGAGATTTCTCATATGAGCATGGATTCGATGAGGTGTTAATGAAATAATTCCCATGCTCATTGATATGATCTCCCTTTTCAAACTCCAAGGACATTTCTTCATGGATGTCTATAGATAACAAGCTTGTCTCTATTATTTCATGTCTACGACATTCATTGGATATTTAATTTTCTAGGATTTTCCATGGATTGGTGTCTCTAAGTTTGGTCTCGTCTAAGGCTTTCTCTAAATTTGGATGAGTTATGTTTATTACAGCAATTGATTTAAACTCACCATTTGAATCTAGACCAAGTTTAGATGCTAGTACTAAGGCTTCATCCTCTTCCATCCATTTTTTGACAATAGCGTATGTGTTTCTAGTATGTTCTATGCATTCCTGCCATTGTCGTAGCTCCTCTTGCTCATTTCAATAATGTAACATCCCAAATTTTGCTACTTTTGAAATATAGGTAAAATGATTTAATTTGGTATATTTGACCTCATGAAAACTTAGGAAAATTAAAAAAATTCATTAAGTTAAAACTCAACTTGGTTTTACAACATGTTTGTGCACTCATGCTCTTGCATATGATTTATTTTGGTTGAGTGGTCTTTGCCAAGACTAAAAAAATGATTCAAAATCATTTATAAATTACTTCATGATATGAGTGAATGAAGTTTTAAAATGCGTTTAATACAACGATCTTCTCTATAGCCTATCTCTGTCTTTTTCTGTAATCTAGTTTCTTATTTTCTAACTCAATCCCTTCAATCCGAGTTTATCAGAACCTTTTCTATAGCTCTAAATCACTCTTTGGTACTCATCATTCATCAACTTCTATCTAAAAGCTTCCCGGGAATTTTTCTGCCATTTTCCGGTCCTTTTTCTATTTTTCTGCAAACAAAATCTAATTTTCAAATGCTCCAAAATATCTTTTCATCATCTCCAAATCTTTTATTTGGGTTCACCATGTTCCAAAATATCTCCGAGAATTTTTTTCATAATTTTCGGAGCCTTCAGGATATTTTTCAAGGCCCAAATATCAATTATGGTCTTTTCTGTAATTATTTAATTCAGAATATTTAATAATTCCGAAAATAATAAAAATATCTTATTTTGTGCCGACCTCAAACCCTACAACTATATATATCACCGTAGCCCTTGACGCGCTGATTCCGAAAGTACGGCCCATTTTCGCAGCCGCCACTCGTAGCCTTCTATATCTAAAGCCAAAGTTTGGAAGAGTTAGGTTTCCGGCGAACTCTCCGGTGAGCTTTTCCGGGCATCCTGACCGTTTCCGGCAAAAACTATCACCGCCAAGAGGTAGCCCTCTTTGTTCCCTACGCTGTGGTATATTTCTTTCCTCGAATCCATGTCGGTTTGATCATTTCCCATCCGTTTTTTTCTTCTCCGGTAAACTTTACGAGGTCCACCATGGGAGCACTAGTGTTCTTTGTTTTCCGGCCATCTACTTCGTGTTCTCAGGTGCTGCTATTTCCTGCAGGCCACGGCCGCGACCCCACCTCTCTGCGCCGCCGCCCTTTGGCTGCTGCCGAGCGCCCTCCTCCCGTGCCTACGTGCAGCACCAGCAGCATGAAGAGCGAGCAGCAGAAACCGGCCAAGCAGCAGCGCAGCGAGCCCCCTCCTCTCTGCAGGCCGCGGCTCCGTGCCCCCTGGCCGCTCTTGTCCAGCGATGCCCCGGCCGAGTTCCTCCCCATCCCCGTCGAGCAAACAAGTGGCACCACCATGGTCATTGAGGCCTGTACGAACAGCACCAGCACAAGGTAGAAGACATCCCAAGGTTGAAGACGAGGTATTCACGATTTTGCCATCGGTTCGTATTTTCCTCTCTGTTTCTCCGTTTTAACTCATTCAAATTGCGTTAGGTTCGTATTTTTATCCACTACATGTTTTTACTGGTGAACATTAATTTTGGCACTTTTAAATTTTGTAATTAAAATTTGATCTATTATTTCGCAAAAGTAAATCTTGCTTAAATCATAACATTCACGTTTTAAATCCATTTTTCGTGATCTTTATATCGATGTAATCGTGAGAACGAGTAGAATAATTTTGTAATCCTTTCAAACTGTTTTGTTAATGTTTGGTGTATTGTTTTAATTATTATTCTTATTTGCTTCGTGTATGTCGGCTAGATGTTGTGTGTTGATGTGGTGATCGATCGAGTATAGACGGTGAGCAGTTCATGGTGATTCTCGGAGCTATCAATTGAAAATTGGATCAGAGAAAGGATCTCAAGTTTAAGGAAAGTATAACATGGACCATCCTTGTTATCCTATTCACAATAATCATAATTCATATATGCATGTGTCCACCTTGACAACCTTAGAGATTATAACATAGATTTGCTATCTTGATTCCTTGTTCACCTATTGGAATGTGCATTGGGCAGCTATTGCTAGTGCTTTATTAATGCCAATGATCTTGTAATTTGATTAACAATTTAAGATGATTTTATTCCTGTTCAAAGGGGGCTAGAGCCTTGGGTTGAGAGTTTTGGCTCTAGTTTCTCTCCATAGGAATTCTGTAAGTGTTTAATCCGGGACATACGTACAGCTGTGAGAGCTATATGGCTCTGGCTTTACTTATTTAAAAGACCTTTTCTACCTTGTTAGATGTTACCCGAAAGGGCGCAGTTGGGGGTTTGCCACCTTGGGTGTAGTACAGCTTCTAGTCTTATGTGTATAGCGGATAAGGAATGTGCCATATTGAAAAGGAGGGTTCTTACATCTCGCTGCCACTCACCCTTGCGGCCCTAACTTATTAGAGGAACCTTTGAATGGCTTTATATGGTTAGCTGGTGTTTGGATATGGCCCACCCATGCATCAGAAAATCATGACTCACAGGTAAAGTGTACACCTCTGCGCAGAGTTTAATAATCTATCATGATAGCCGCACTCGCGGTCATGAGCGGCCTTGGGCACATGTTCCGTTAGATGATAAATGTTAATTATATTATGTTTATTATTATTGTTAATTCCTTTGCTATTTATTAACCTTATTACAATTGATCATTTGGCTTATATTATGGGAATTGGATTACTTGATGCTACTCAATTGCTATAAAATGAATATGAATATTAAAGCTCAACGCAGTCAAACAGTGTCTAGCCTATTTGTGTCTCATGAACCCGTGTTGTACTTGCTGAGTACGAGATGTGCTCACTCTTGCTATTACCACCACAACAGATGAAGATTAGAATGAGGACTACCAAAATGAATATTAGGCTTGGTGTCTCCCAGTTGACGTGTCCCTGTGTTGGAGCTTCCGCTAGCGTTTTGACTTAGTTATTATTTATCTATTTGATCTATATTTGTTCAAGACTATGTAATAAATGTATATTCGTATTGTAAGCACTGTGATGATACTGTTTATAATTTGTCAGCTTATATGTGTGACTATTTCTGAGACACATATGAGTTATTTATACATCCTATTTTATTCTTAAAAATAGGGTGTGACAAATAATCTTCATGACTCATATTCTTACGATGTTTAAATGGGATCCTAGGGTCATTATGAGACTTAGGAGAGAGAGCATAAGAAGGATCATCAGGGTCAAGGATGGGTTTAGAGATGGGTTCAGATGAGACATTTAATGTGAGCATGGAAGGGGAGAAGATTGAATTGATTCCTAAGTAGCTTGGCCCTCCTTCTATGGCATCACTAGACATGCCATCCCTGCATTCTTCCTAATGTCTTTCAGGGGGAGGGGAAGTTGATGACATTTTTTTCTAAGATGCTCTTCTGAGAAGATCTGATTTATATTGATTTACGAATATCTTAGCTAATTGGAAGTCTAAATCATCAAAGTGGGGTTTCGATGGTTTAGGATTGACAGCTAAATCTTGGGATTGGAGTGATTTTGTTTTAGCTATCAAAACTTCCTCTTCTAATTCGGGAGATGATTCCTTCTCTTTCTCGGGGGGCTTGGAATTAGCTTGAGCAACCTTGTCAATCATGGCTCTTGCTTTACTTATAGGCAAATAAGGAAAGGCTCCTCTAGAGGATAAATAAAGGGATTCCCTAGAGTTCTTGGTAAGACCCAAATAAAAATATTGAATAAGCACAGGGTCTGGAAAACCAAGGTCAGGGGCAAATGTAACAAGTTCATTAAAACGATCCCATGATGTACTAAGAGATTCTTGTTCTAGTTGCCTAAAAGTTAGAACCTCTTTTCGAAGGTTAACTACATTATGGATGGGAAAGAAATATAAATAAAATTCAGAGCATAAAGTTTCCCAATCCGCTTGCATACTTCCTATGGCTCGATTATACCAACGTTTAGCTCTTTCGATCAAAGAGAACGGAAAAAGCTTCCACCTTAAAGTCTTATCAGACATGCCAGCAATGTGCAAGCATGCACAGGTCTGCTCGAATTCTCGTAGGTGTAAGTATGGATTTTCGTTACCTTCTCCCGAGAATGGTTTATCCCGAATCATATTAATTAGACATGGACGCAACTCATAGGCAGGTGTTATGATAGGCTCTACAGATTTTGGTGGCCCGAAGCTTTTGCGCATGCCAAATAGATAGATAGGCATGGAATTTAAAGCATCCATAAGGATGAACATAAAATGATAAAAAGGTAGGGGTAAAATAGAAAACATAAAAGTATAATACAAGATTAAACTAAACTCAGTCAAAATCAGCAAACCATTCCCCAGCAACGACGCCAAAAATGCTTGTTGGTACAAATTAACTGCACTCTACTAAAATAAGATTGTATTCAGATTATCCACAAGCGCACAGATAATATACCGCTGTCACATTTCACCTGGAGGTTTTAAATATTAAATCCACAGTAGGTGATAATGACCAAGCCGATGAACTTAACCCTACAATTAGGCTAGATAATATCAAGAAAGAGGAATAGCTAATGACTATCTAGTTCCAACAACCGGTAAGCTTTGAATAATATCGTTCTAACTAGGGTAGTGACATGAATAAGAGGCGAAATCAGAGTTCCCTCCTACCATACACTTATACACCTATCGATCCTATCAACGGAAAGTGGACTACAGAGGACTCAATGCAGCTGTCACCTACGCGATCTACCACTATCCAGCCAATCAGGGGACATTCACAAGTAAACCTAGCCTAGGCACCACACCTACACTACTGAAATACTACTTCAATCAAGAAATTACCAAGATCAAAGTACTCAATATGAGTTGCAAACTTAAGAACGAATAAGAACAAATGCTTACTTGAATTAGAAGTTGAATACAAAAGTACCTCAGAACGCAGCTCCGGGCGAGAAAGCTGAACCCAGAAGAATACAGCCACGAAGAAGCACCGACAGGCCGGAACTCCTCCAGAATCTCTACTCTCCTACTCTATCTCTCTAATCTCTAAACAAGACTAGAACTAGATGAACTAGTCTCTCCTAACTGCTACAACTAGATGAACTAGAACTAGATGAACTAGAACCAGATCAACTAGAGCGACCCTAACCCTAATTTATGTAGAGAATATGAAGCACCGGGGTATAGAATGCCTTCTGGAGGGGGCCTGGGGCGTCCTTATATAGGCCTGAGGTGGAGTAGGGGGCAAGGAACCACCACGTCATCGATCCGTGTCTCATTTTATATGCTCCGTCGGATCAAACCGACCTTAGATCAACGTAGGGATGGGTTACTTGGGTACCAAGGAAGCGTGGGAGGAAGATTCCAGAAGGCCCCACTTTGTGGGATCCGGGGCCCCGGTTGCTCGGGTGTCTTCTAGATCCTTCCCACGTCTTGAAGGCGATGTTTCCTTCGCGGTTAAGTTTCGTGTCTTTTATGCTCTTTAACCCTTCTCTTATGCTTTTCTGGAATAGCCCCTGGAAAATATAGAACATGCAAAACTCATGAAAACTGTCAGTTAAAACCCTAGACTAGTGTGTATTCATGTGTCCTTTCATGTCTAAAGTTCTAATAAAAGTTGACGTTATCCACCGTCAACAGGGAGCTTGGTGACGGTAATTATTGTATGATTTTACCCGTCAACTAAACATGAAAAGGGTACAAAAAGAAACACCAACATAGGTTTGGGGGTTGAACTGATAGAATTCCATGAGTTTTAGTGAATCTATGTTTCTGCAGGACGTTATCAGAAAAAGAAGAAAATACTAAGGACGTCGGTATAAAAATCAAATTACACCGCGAAAGGAAATCAGGAAGAATCTAGAAGACATTAGAGACTCACCAGAGAAGACGGGACGGGTTTGGACTCCGAAGTGGGTCAGCCGACCCACCCACTAGGTCGACCGACCTGTCAGAGAGACAAAACCGCCTCCACTTCGTTGTGGACCCACATCCCGATATTTCACGCAATCTCCACCGCCCGTTGAAGTCAGTTTGATCCAAGGGCTACGGTTCATCCCACCGGCCTATATATAGAGCCCCATACCCCCAGGGTTTCATACCAATTCATTCTATCACATGTAAACCCTAATCGAGAGGTGTCCCATGAAAGGATAACTTCTCATTAGGATCTAGGGACTAGATAGTAGAGAGATGGAGAGCGAGGGAAGAGTTAGGAGGAGTTGCCGGCTTGTCGGTGATCCCTCTACGGCTTGTACTTCGGTAGGATCTACTTGAGCTAGCTCTTAAGATGTCTCGGGCAACCAACTTCAGATTAAAGTAAGTTTATGTTTATATTGTTCTTCTAGTTTATGAGTCTCTTTTGAGTGCTTTAATCTATCCAGCTTAGATTAGAGTAATATTCATAGTGTAAGCGTGGTGCTTAGACTCGATATCTCGTAAATACACCCTGTTGTCCGGATTGGTAGTAGATCACGGTAGACTTAGTCCTTGACGCAACCGTCGAGTCCTTTGTAGTCCACCTCCCGTCAGTAGTACCTTGTAGGAGTTGTTGCTAAGGAATAGCATCATCTTTTGATGTCTACTCCTTATGTTCATCCCCAGTTGAGCAATAGAAGACATGGGCTTACCCAACTTAGAAGTACAAACCCCTAGTTATCCTCTATACACTCCTATTATCTACAACCTAGATCACCATAGCCATATTATCAACACCCTTGACTACATTACAGCCATAACCTTAGTCGCAACACCACTATCCTTGATTACATCACCACCGTCATTGACTACCGCCTTTAACCTAGTTTTACCTTTACTTGTTGACTATCCCTGGTTAAGTTAGATCGTAGTTGACCTAGCCTGTTTCCCTGTGGATACGATATTTGAAACCCTCCGGGTGAAAAGCTACAATGGTATCCGTGCGTTTGCGAATTTATCTGTGTGCACTTAAAAATACCAACAATCATCCAATTTAGCTTTTATGTTATCTAGCATCTTATCATTAGTATGGAGCTTCTTGTTAATACTTTGAGTCATTCTACCTTGACCATAAACAAGATCTTTAAGAGAAGGATAGCTATTACCTTGATTGTTCAGACTTTGCAAAGAATTAAAGGTGTTGCCTTGAGAGTTAGAGCGCTGAGTCCATCCTTGATTTGAAGAGCGAAAACCATTATCATTGCTGATGTAGTTGAGGTCTTCATGAGTCTTAGGACAATGAAGTCCAGAATGGCCTATTCCTCCGTAGACTTCACGAATCATGTGGGTCTGCATGGCTTGCACGGTCTCAGTTGTACTCATTTTGTCGCAATTTTTTTGCCTCTTGGCTAGTAAATCCATCTTGGCTACAATCATGTCAGCTTCCTTTAAAGAATGCATACCTCACTTATGCGTCTGCAAATATTTCCTCGTTCCATCCTTGATTGGACACCATTTTCTCGGTCAAAGCTTTCACATCCGTAACATTTAGAGAAAAGAATGCTCCACCAGCGGCAGCGTCTAGGTGGTTCCTATCAAGAAAGACTAATCCATGGTAGAAGTTTTAGATCAAAAGTCAATCTTCCATGCCATGGTGCGAGCAGGCATCAACATACTCTTGCATGCTTTCGCAAGCCTCGGGTATCGATTCATCGGGTAGTTGTTGGAAACTAAAGATCATATTGCGAAGAGCATTGGCCTTGCCTTGAGTAAAGAAGTTTACTCGAAAAGCACTGGAAAACTTTTCCCATGTGTCTACAGCATCTCGGTTCGTATAGAACCATTTCCTAGCCATTCCTAGCAGGGAGAAAGGAAAGAGACACAGAAGAATTACGTTTGGGGTTACTCCTTTAATGGTGAAGGTGTTCCATATCTCCAAAAAGTGTTAGAGGTGTGCATTAGCATTCTCATGAGCTTTACCATAAAATGGGCTAACCTAAACCATTGTCATCAACACAAGCTTTAACTCAAATTGACTGTTTGCCTCGATGACACCAGGATCTATTGCTATATTAGCAGCAGAAGGAGCTGAGAATTCATGAATGGTAGTTTCTAACACTATCACATGAGTGTAACCAAAATTGATCCCTAGCAACAGTGCTAGAAATGCTTATTGATACGTCTAAATGCAATCAACAGGGTTATCAGTCCCTATGCCAGAAGTATGAGGTAATGGCTCTATAGTATTGAAAATAGGGATTCTGCAAGCACATACAACTATCATGTAACACTTCACCTGGGAGTACCAGGTGTCGAATTTATATTAATCCCAAAGGAAGGTGGGTGGTTGTGATTCCTACATTTTGGTAATTAAAGGTCTAGATAGGATAACTGGGGTAAACCTTAGTGAGGATGAATAGTTGAAGGAAGCTAAGGTGGAACACCAAATGGAATAAACCTTAGTAAGGATAAATAGTTGAAGGATAACTAATGTGGAACTCTGGGATAACTCTAGGAGTAAATATCACATGTGGTAACCAGTCTTGGAGAGATTGTGTATTAGTTAATAATGTGACATGCTAGCACCTAGTTCAACAGAATGGAAGAATCACGCTCTACAGTCTTACGATTTAATAACTAGGCAGAACATGGTGAAATCTAGAAGATCTTCGGGCTATCACCACCTAAGACCTACCACAACTATCCATGGCTCTAGCCACACTTGATGGTAAGCAATAGCCTAAGCACCTTGCTTAATCTACTAACTTACTATCTCGACCTAAGCTCAAAGATAGAGACACCTTAACCAGGTGGAAAGCAATTACTAACCGTTGCACACTAGCCTCTAAGATAATCAATTACTTACTACGAATAGATCAAGGAGCTTGGATATGAACAAGACTTGAGTAATTGCAGTAAAGTAATGCATGAATCTTTGCTAGCTATGAGCTTCGCTAGAGCTAGATCAAGGACACTAGTATATTTGCTATCTATGAGCTATTCCTCATGTGTTTGAATTACAAATGAAGCAAAGGGTCCTATTTATAGTGCTTGAGAGTGCCCAAGGTACTTGTAGGTACTTTGGAGGTTGGTCGCTGCCCAAGGGGTGCTGGCACTGCCTTGGACAGGGTGGGCACCCCCTCGGATCCACCGTCTTGCCATCCAACGGTCGTGGATCCTCTCCAAATTCAGTTATGAGGTCGGTAATGCCCCGAATCGCGGTTCGTATGGCGGGTTGTGGTCCCTGAAGGGTGACATGTGAGTTCATGGATCCTTGACACATTAATCTTGCACCATTGATTGAAAACTATCATTGATGGATGGTGTAGGAGTGTTTGGGAGCCTCTCCCACGGATTGTAGATGTGGCAGAGGGGTTCACAGGGGCGGGCGCCCTATTGGGTAGGGCGGCCACCACCTCTCTGGTGCCTACATGGCACTAGGGTCTATCAGGTGTCTTGTCAACTTCATATTTGTCCATGTTCGTCATTTTTCTTGTATACACATATTTTCTCCAAGGACATGTGGAACTAGGTGAGTTTTAAAGTGAGTTTTTCACGTTTCATGTGATTTTACCTTGATTATGGGTAGAATGTTGATAGTGAAATAGGATGTTAACAACCATCAACAAACTCCCCTAAGCTAACCTTTTGCTTCTCCTCAAGCAAAGATGTGGATTTAGCAAGATAATGTTGGATCAGGAATTGCTTCAGTGTAATAATTCACCAAAAACTTATATATAAACCAATATTATTCTAGAATTGAGCATGGTTCAAAAATTCATCATATGTCTTAACCATATGAGGCTTTTAGCTTTTCCACCTTGAGTTATTCAAAAGTAATATAGAACAGTTCAGCGGACACTTTATCCCTTGCTTTGGTAGAGTGAGAACTTTACTAGAGAGTTTTATAATTTTTAGAATGAGAACTTGCATAGGTTCCTTTAATGGCACACTCAATCACTCCTTAGTGTGTATTGACCCTCACAAAAGCGGCATCAGAGTACCAATTGTTTTGATAATTTCGACACTTGTCCATTTTTACAACTTAGGCAGACATCTTTGTACCCATGGCTGGTGGTGCCAAGCTTGCCGGCGCGCGCGGTTTCGGCACTACGGTCCATGAAACAATGGTCCAAGTGCACTAGGAGAGGGAGAAGGAGATGGTGAGCTCGTCTAGCCCTAAATCGAGGCCGAGGAGAGGGCGAGGAAGGGCGGCCGCCATGGCCGACGGCTCGAGCTTGGCGGTGCTCGTGGAGCCGGGCCTAGAGATCAAGAAACAACTCGGGGAAGAGACGGAGAGAAAGTGGAGAAAGAGGGGAAGCTCGCCGTGGTGTCAATTAAGGGCAGGGATGGCTCGGAGGTGACCAACGGCGAGGAACGGCGGACGGTGGTGTCTGCAGCACGATGACGGCTTCAATTAGCGTGAGAGGAAGGAGAAAAAGGACGTGCAAAGCTTCCTGTGGACTAGGCGAACCTCACCATGGCTTCAATTTGCTCGGAGACGGAGCGGTGTAGCCGGACGATGATCAATGGCGGCAGCAGTGGTTCTGAGCGTGCGGCATGCGAGGGAGAGGCATTGAAATAAGGAGGGAAGGAGAGAGGGGCGCATGGGTGCTCTTTTGAACGCGAATGCCCGAGAGAAGGAAGTGGGGGAGCAGGGCTGGATCATGGGCACGGGCGAGCGGCTCAGCGGCAGTTGATGCTGGTCCTGTTCGAGCAGAGCGAGAGGAGCGAGAAGTTGGGGAAGAAACGCTGACATGTGGGCCCTGCCTGCCAGTGAGAGGAAGAGAGGAGAGCAGAGAGGGGTGAAGGCGGTTGCTCAGATGTTGGTCGAGTCGGCCCAAGCGGGGGAGTGGGCGAGCCCGCACGGGGAGAGAAGGGGAGAGGGAGAGTGCCTGCCATAGAAAGAGGGGAAGAGCAGGCCGGCTTTTGGGCCCAAGCCAGGAAGGGAGAGGGAGGGAGAATTCCTTTCTTTTTCTAATCTCGTTTTCCAAATCTATTTTCAAAACAATTTCAATTCTGTTTCAAAACATTTGAACCTTGGATAAAGATCAGGCACACAAAGAAATAAAATGCAGCAGCATGGGTGTCTCAAACATATATACACCTTATATTTGGTTTTAATATTATTAAAACATTATTTCCTAGGTTTTTATGCTCATGAAAATGCATTATAAATTCATTATTATGTATTTTAGAAAATGCCAAAAATTAGGGTGTTACATTCATATTAGGTGATTATGGTTGTGTTTGGAAATTAATTCGTAATGATGGAGACAGTGGCAGATTTAGAACAGGATTCAAGGGTGACCGGGTTGATATCTTCTTCTTCCTCATCTCTCTCAATTTTTCTTCTTTTGCCTCCACTTCTTCTTCTCTCACACCCTCCCCATATTTCCATTAATGCACCCCTGAGTGGAGAAGCTGCAAGGATATCATGTACCCAGGGTGCTTAATGGAGCATATCTGAAGAAGTACCACCTTATATTGTGGCATGAAGCATATATATAAATGTAATGATAGCCAACATATGTGAATATTATCATTATCTTAAATGTTCGTAATATTTTTTAGATTAGCAAGTTCCACCTCAGAATAAGGAGCGTATGTTGACAGTCGTTTTTAACAAAGGCTATTAAATTATTTCTAGCAAAATCTGCTTGGCAATTTCGCCAAATCATCCTAGCTGATTTTGGCCAGTCTGAACCAAATTTTAGGAATCGTGTAGAATTTGAGTTGTAAATGCTTCCTAATGGGATATGACTATCCAACCCTATAAGGTCGTGAAATCAACTAAGCTGCTTCACAAAGTTTTCAGGCTATTTAGGCGGCCTGCCCACACTAAAGTAACCCTAGGTGCATATCCCGAAGGAATTTTTTCCTAGGAGGATATTCATAGGTTTTTGACGCAAATCTACCGAGACTAGCTCGGATAATTTCTGAAACCATCTGATCTACGTCCGAGTACCTGAACTCAATATATTGGTGTTAAACCTTAACTGCATCAACAAGATGGATCAGCAGGCAGGCTGGATTAATCACTAATACTGTCCCAACAAGTGACATAAAGTAGAAATGAAAACCATATTAATGACTAGTCCCTACAAGTGACGTAAAGTAGAAATGAAAATCATATTTTATTTACAATCATTTAGTTTTACTAAGTGTAAAATGATATTAAAAAGAAATGTACCTCTATAGTTCGTCTTTATAATAAAAGGATAAAATGTGGCAGCGCCAAAAAAACAATTACTGATAATGATATGTTGTGAAAATATGTAGTATCCGTGGCTGTCTTATGGAATCCTTTCATGCGGGTCGGCGGACAAGAATCGTGCTTTGGACCATATGGACGTCAGCACATATATTCCAGATGTATAATTCCAAAGAGGCCAAGATCAGAGGACGACCAACCGTGTATGCAACATTAATGACATGCAAATTTCCTCATTGCATTGTTATAATAGGGAAAGAAACTACATGTCGCATTACAAATAGTACTGTAACAAATATACCTATGCATTATATATAAAGGAACCCAATAGGTATAGGATCATGAGTCAACCGCCAGATGCGAGTTGTTTGTTGTATGATCCTGAGTCATGCGACATACGTAGGACCTGACCCAATAAGTAGGGATTGTTCGACAAGGCTCCTCTTCAATGGCTCCTTCAAGAAAACGGCTCCATCTCCTCTATTTTCCACTAAAAACGGCTTCTCTTTCAAAATGTTCAGTAGAGCTCCTCCGACAGAGCTGGAACCGAGGAGGAGATCTACCAAACAGGCCTATATTAGCATGAGACTACATATATATTTTTTATCATGCTCAACCATTGTAACTCATATGAGTATAAGTCATGAGTCTAGAACAATGAGACATGGAGGGTGTGGGTATAGCTTACACAGTAAAAACAATGTAGGATAGAATAAACTCTCCACTATTCAGGTAATTATTTAGGGAGAGACAGGATATTTTTGACACTTTAATATTTAAATTATTTTATACTAATATTATATAGCTAATTCGCCATACAACTGCTAGAGTAAAAACTGCATGATATGTTTTTATGTAGAATAGATTTAGTATATTATTATTTGTCTCTCGTAGCTGTTATGTCTATTTTATTAAGGTTTTTAATTAAGTAGTTATTGTTGGATACCGTACGTTGATGTTTGTGTAAAGATAGCATAAAACATTCTGATGTATTGCGGCCATATGTCTATATTAGTCTCGTTGTAGTCTCTAAACAGTTGTAGAGAACAGACGTTTCGTCCAACATCCGGATTGGGCTTTAGTCCCAACATTTTTGGTATTCGGGAATAAAGGGGTCTTTAGTCCCGGTTCTAGTCACCAACCAGGACCAACCGGGACTAAAGGTCCCTGGCCAACGGCTTCTGGCGTGCGCTGTTGTGTCAGGGAACCTTTAATCCCGGTTGGTAGGTTAGTATTTAGTTCCAGGCAGGTGCTACCACTCGGGACTAAAGGTTCAACCCCGGTTCGAGGAACCGCCCGGGACAAAAAAAATAGGTGTTGAGTCCCGGTAGCTAATTCCAATCGGGACTAAAACCTCTCTTGTATATATAATCTTCAAGCTCCCTTCTTCCTCCTCTAGCCCGAGCTAGCTCTATTCTTCCACTCCTTTATATATTCTTGCTCTGTTCTTCGTCTATCACACAATTTCTTGTGGTCTACATCTCTTTTTTTTTATTTTGAAGGTAACTAGTTTCATTCTCACAGCTCCATCACTACTATATGACATTGCATTGTCTATAAATGATTAGAAATGTAGATATAAACTATATTGTCCTTTATAGTTCATTTCTTGATTTGTGGACTCCTAAGCTTATATTCATTGATATTTTGTATTTTTTGATCAAGCGTAAAGTTGTTTATATTCACTTGATAATTTGTATTTTTGGATGGATGAAGATCAAAGAGGAAAATAATAGAATGTATATAGTGCCTTTTTATTGTGGGAATTTAATGTTAAATTTATAGCATTTTTATAAAAATAAATATAGATAGTAGATGGTGACTCCTTCTGAGTCCTTGACCTCTCATCGGGTTTCAAAGCGACTTAGGCTGCACCTCCCTCTTATTGCGTGCAGCGAGTGTAAGCAGAAGATTGTCATGGAGTTTCGAGTGAGGAAGGAGTGTCCCAACAAGGGTCGTATTTTCTACAAGTGTCTGAATCGCAATGTGAGTTATTGTATCCTATTTGACGGCTGTGGCTAATTTTTTCCATTCTCTTGATGGTTTTAATTAAAATTCTTAATTTGTTGTTCTAATTTCAGTGGGACGACACCGGATGTAAAGGATGATACTGAGAGGAAGAGTATGTTGAGCACGTGTAAAACAATCTTGCACAGTCAGGCGAGGTAGTGAGCCAGCACAAACAACCAAGGGAGGAAGAGGAAACGAATGATCCGTCTATTCTAGCTGGGATTGGTCGATATCGTTGTGTCCAAGAGCCAAGTATTCATCTACGACTCTATGAGAAAGGAACTGGAATGGTACCAAGCAATCATAGACATCATCCAACGGTAACCTATATGGTCTACAACCATCTCCCTCTATGTGTGTGCATAGATATATTTACATGATGTTCCTCTAACTCCGGAATGGTTGTTTTGTATTGGCTAGTGCTTGGGAACAATTTGTTCAGAAGCACCGTCCCGATTGTAAAGTGCCACTACAAGTAGTACAACTCCAAGTAAGTAGTAGCTTGCTATATGTAGTTTCCGGTATCTTTATTTACCGTGGTTTAAATCACTGGATGATGAGAGGATCTTTTTCTTGTAAAATGGTGTCTGTACCAGGAGCCTGGGAACAACCTTTGTGGACATTACGTTTGCGAGTTCCTCAACTTGTTCTTGAACAGAACCGCTCGCGAGAAAGAGATCGTAAGTTTCACATTTATTTGAATCAGTTGTTGTTATATATATATATATGATCAAACATATGTGTATTAATACATTCTATTAATTAATTAAATTTGAAGACTGAGGAAAGGAGGCAAAAGGTTCTACTACCGGACCAGATCAAAGCAATATAAGAGACAATTGCAGGATTTATTAATGACGAAGTTCTAAATCCTAGTAGAGACCGCTACTCCCGTCTCACATAAGTTTTTCAATCCACTAGGATTTACAATATTGTCAATGTAATCCACGTTAAGAACATGGTGGGCAAATATGTTACGTGTATATATTATATACAATATGTATATCGATCATGGTTGGAATATACATAGTTTCACACTATGCTTATCTTATTTACATACTCAAAACAAATATGTACATGTACACAAATATCATTAGCGTAGAATGTGTATGCGTAATCAAATACCTATTTTAAAACGAAAATGAAATATGAATTAATAAGCTGAAATATTTGTATAATAGTGCAAAGCCTTTAGTCATGGTTTGTAATACAAACCATGACTAAACGTGCCAGCCTAGTGGCTTGGCTAGAGACACTTTTAGCCCCCGGTTCATGCACGAACCGGGACTAAAGGGTGGACCTTTAGTCCCAATTGAGAAACTGGGAGTAAAGAGGTTTTCCAACCGGGACAAAAAAAACCTTGCTGTGTACTAGTGAAATAATAGTCAGAAAACCTATTGTGCATTCTTTTTTAAGCAAGAAAGTTTCTAAAGACCAGAAATAGAATGCAAATGCCAACAAAAAAATCTCCTGGTATGTGTGGCTCGTGTACACATTCCAAATTCATCAAATCAGTGGTGTGAACGTAGAAAAATTCATTCAATAGTATTGTACCTCTATAGTTTGTCTTTATAATATACCCGGATAAAATGTGACAGTGCCAAAAAAAATTATTGACAATGATAAGTTGTGAAAATATATAGTATCCGTGGCTATCTTAATGGAATCCTTTCACGATGGCCGGCAGACAAGCATCGTGCATTGGACCATATGGACATCAGCACATATATTCCCATATGTATAATTCCAAAGAGGCCAAGATCAGAGGACAACCAACCGTGCATGCAATATTACTGTCATGCAAATTTCCTCATTGTTATGTTTGTAAAAGAAACTAGTTGTAGCATTATAAATACTGACAAATATGCCCATGCATTGCAAAGAAACCCAATAGGTATAGGAATCTTACGTACTATACAATCTCTAGATATGAACTCATATGATCGTAACTGAACCACTACGTGCGAGTTGTTTGTCGTATGATCCTGAGTCATGCAACATACGTGTAGGACGTAAACCGGCCAATACGTAGGGGTTGTTTGACAAGACTCCTCTTCATGGGCTCCTCCAAGCAAACGACTCCGGCTCCTAGTTTCCATTGAAAACATTTTCTCCTGCAAAATGTTTTGTAGAGCTTCTCCGAGAGAGGTGGAGCCGAGGAGGAGCTCTACCAATCAGGCCAATAAACCAGACATGGATGGTGTGGGTATAGGCGTATAGCTTAGAAAGTAAAAAAATGTAGGTTCGAAGAAAATCTCCATTATTGAGGTAATTAATTAGGGAGATAGAGAGAGAGGAGAGTTTGTCACTTTAATATTTACATTAATTTAGTAATACTATATATCAAATTTGCCATACAACTGCTAGAGTAAAAAATGCATAATTTGTTTTTATGTAGAATAGATTTATTATATTATTATTTGTCTCTCATAGCTGTCATGTCTATTTTTATTAAGGTTTTTAATTAAGTAGTTATTGTTGGATACCTTCGATGTTTGTGTTAAGATAACATAACTACTATTTAACCATTCTGATGTATTGCACCCATATATATCTATATTAGTCTCGTTGTACGTAGTCTCTAAATAATTGTCAGAAAACCTGTTGTCCATTCTTTATAAGAAAGTTTTTAAAGACCAAAATAGAATGCAAATGAAAACAAAAAGATCTCCTGCTATGTGCCTCGTATGCACATTCGAAATTCATCAAATCAATAGTGTGGACTTAGCAAAATTCATTCAATAGTAGTGTAGCATTGATTGATCCTACAGCTTGCAGCTTTTCCCAACGGTTGTGTTTAGATACTGCAGTGTTTCAATTCTGAGTACTATAGCACGTGTGTTAATTTTTTAATAAATGTGTAATCATGATCGATCTAGATAGACTTAGAAGATTCGTATTCTAGTACTTAGTTTTTATTTTCATCGACACTTAGAGCCCCATATACGTGTCTGAACATTTAAAATAACGGGAAAGTTGAAATTTTGAAGGCAAACTAAACAGGACCTGCGCAATGGGCTAGGAGTAGCAAGGACCATAGACCCGACAAGGAGAGCAAGTCGAAACACAAAGGTAATGCAAACGGACAAGGAAAAGAACATAAGAGGTTTGATGTTAATTAGGAAATAATGAGAATAAAATCGAACATGAGACACAGATTTTACGTGGAAAATCATTATAAGAAAAAATCATGGGTGCCAACCAGTGATCTTGACTATATGGAGAGAGTTTACATAGCACAGGAAATACAATTAGTTGTCTCTCTCTTAACTCTTCCCGTGTGGCTTAACATGTATTTATAGGATGGACTGACTAGAGTCCAATATGTAAACGACGGACTGACTATAGTCCAATATGGAAACAAATCCGCTAATAAATATAACCCGAACCACGGGTCTCCGGACATCCCCGCAGGACTCACATTAGAATTCATATCATAATCTAACATTTGAAAAATAATAATTTTTTCTGTATAATATAGATTATGTTTGAATTTGATACATATTTAACCTCGCAAAAAAAACATATTTGACCTCAGTTTTTTTCTAAAACTACTAGAATGTATTCTCAAATTAAAATCTTTCAAATTTGTGAGATTTTATTAGTAATTTTGGAAACAAAGAAATCTACTGGCATATATATACAACAAAAAGAATCTAGTGATATTTGTGACCTTGTTAAGAATGACCCAACCTTATTATAAGCAATGTGTTCAATCACTACATATTCAAAGGCGTGTATTTATAAACATACAGTAAAATACAAAGCAGCTTAGATTTACTCCGATCCGCCGGCTGATTGGAACAATGATGGTAGCATCAAGGCACTGGAGTATTTGGTGGTATCGCCCAAGCTAAAGCAGATAGGGAAACTGGTGATACATACCTAGATAAAACCTGGTATAGTCCCATTAGCCCATGTTTTTTTAATGACGGAGTTATCATCCTCACACCTTAATTTGTTTTGTACCTGCCTAGCAAGTAGCAGCCCAACAACCTATACTCCATCATGCGCCTCTCTGATCACGTCTGCTGGCGGGCGCCAGATCCACTCATCCAGATCGATTTGTCGACCAATTCGCTTAGTTGCAGCGCCAAGCATTGTATGTATACTTGCTCTGCAAAAACAAAGCAATTCCGTTATTATATTATACTCCCTCCTAAACTCAAAGTTGTTTTGTCTTTTTAATACATTGTTTTTGCTATATGTGTCTAAATATATATATTATTATAGCTACATGCTTAGTAAGAGCTATATATATCTAGAACAAAACTAAACGACTTACAATTTTTTTAAAAGAAAGTAAGACTTCCACTTACATTTAAAATGGTACGTCTGCAATACCAACCCCCAAACCCCCCGATCAAGGGGGCTTAGCTTACGGGAATAAAGGTGCTAGCCCAATGGCTCGGGTGTGTACCCTTTTAGTCCTGGTTTGTGTTACAGACCAGGACTAAAGGGGCGTAATCCTGGTTAGGAAATCGGAAGTATTGGTGTTTCTCAACCGGGATTAAAAGCCACTTCTATACTAGTGTACTCTCTGTTTTATAAGGAAAAACATTGTAGTTACATAAGATAAACGTATTTGGCAAATGACCAAATAGCTGAAATGAGCTAAAAAAGAAAAATAGCTTTAGCCTCGGTCCGTAATACAAACCGGGACTAGAACCCACGTGGCTAGGCAAGAGGCACATTTAGTCCCGGTTCATATTACGGACCGGGACTAAATTCTCCCTTTACTCCCGGTTACCCTTTAGTCCCGGTTGGGAAACCGGAAGCAAATGCCCTTTCCAACCGGGATTATAGCCCAATTCTGTACTAGTGTTAATGACCTCGTATAAAAAAACTATTTAAATAAAAGTTGTAGCTGAAAAGTTATGAAACTTCATAGTTAACAACTTTTTCATTTAAAATCATTCTTCACTAGAAGCATATGCAATAGAGTCACACAATAGAGCCTTGTTAAGCATGCACATGTTCGATAAGAGTTAATACAAATACTTTTTAGCATGTCATAGACTTTTGTGCTGAACATGCGTCTTCAGTAAGGTGTTGCCATAGATACATGTTTACAAACACCAGTCTATCACAGTCTCACAGACACCTATTTAGGATATCATAGTTGGGTTTACGAATTGAAACACACGTCTCTAGTAATTTCTTATTAGTAACAAATCCTTGTTACAGACACGTTATGGCAGCATGTCTTTGATGTCTTTGAACGCGCGTTCATAATGTGCTTCTATGCTTCTTTTTACATAGTGTTGTCTCTGGCGGCCGTTTGGCACCACTCCTTTGGTTGATCCATTATAAATAGAGGGGTCCCTGCTGCACTCTTCTTGCAAAGCAGCAGGAAGCATATCAGAACATTGGCGTAAGCAGTAACTAGAAGCAGCGAAGTGTGAACTGCATTAGACACCATCGTTGCTAGTGCTACTGAGCTACAGCAGAGGGTGCGCCCTCTTTTTTCTTCCTTCATTTCTTTTGGGCGCTGATTGTGATCTCTTTATTTTCCTCCTTGGCATCTATATTCAGGTTTCACTTGAAAAATCAAACGTATTATACTACTATGGCTACCCAAAGCAGCGTGACGCTGAAGAGAAGCGCGATGACTTGCTGCTTGCTGCTGGCATGTTTGGTTGCCGGGCAGCTGCTTGCGATGGCTGCGGCCGAGGAGAAAGCTGACCATCAGCTTGCGGCGCCTACACCTTCGTCGCCGGCGGGACTTCCGACTGACCCCAAGCTGATTACTCCCTGCACTTTCTGCTATGCTTATAACTGCCCCAGTGACTGCAAGGGAATTTGCGGTTGCCGCTGAGATCATATCTCATGCGCCATATATTAGCTGCTTCTCTCAAATAAACAACCAGTAGATCGTGCACAACTGAAGGCCCAGTTTGTTTTAAACACCTATAATATCATGCAGTGTATGGACGTGTTTCGTTCGACTTAAAGTCCAAAATTTATGATAATAACCAAGAATCCCTCCAAAATGATCTGTATTTTTGTTTTAGATCACTACAACATTTCCTATAATAGGAGGCATTTTGTTAAAGGCATTTTCTTCGAATGCCTTAATATATTGTTGTATAAAGGCGTTTTTCTCGAAAGGCCTTTGAAAGTATTATTTTAAAGGCAAAACTCTAAAACGCCTTAAATAACTTCAACCCTTAGAGGTGTTTTACCAAAACGCCTTAAATACTTGCAATATTTTGAGGCGTTTTTAACAAAAACGCCTTCCCTGTGCGTATGTAGTTCTACTTCGTAGACAACGAGGAGTTCTAGTGGAGAACCTCTTCAGTTTTTTATTACAATAAAATAAATTCAATTCAAAATATATGCTAGAGAACGTGCAGGCTCCATCGGCTGTTCTACTCGGCCCAGGCCCAGCTCATAAAGGACGACGCGGCCCTCCTTGTATCCTCCAGCAGCTCAATGCAGCCTCACCCCATTATTTGTCGCAAAAAAAAAACCTTCATCTCATTATCCTCCCCGCTCACCTCGATAGGGTTGAGCGACTCCGATCCAGCGCAGAGAGAGAGGTTGCGCGGCTGCATCAGGCGTCGGCAAGGAGGATGGCGTGCCTTCGGGAGGCAGCGCGACTACGTCGGGCGTCACCGGGAGGACGATTCGGCTGCGCAGGAGGTGGCGTGGATGCGTCCGGCGGCGCGGCTGCGAGGAGGTGGCGTTGCGAGATTGTTGGGTTCGCGAGCTCATCGACGAGGAGATCCTCCACTACATCCTAGCCTGAGGCGGCTGCGAGTGCTTACGAGCTCGCTGATGAGGAGGTTCTCCACTACATCTCCATCATCCCATCAGTACCACCACCACTGTGCCTCCGTTATCAATCGTCGCCACCGCCCTTCGCCGAGGTCAACGTGCCCTTACTGCTACGACTGCTAATGGAATACAGGTGTATACCCATAGCCACCAATCAATTTAATCCTCTGTTGAGATGATGATGGATTCAAAATGTGTTGCTAATTTTTTCTATTTGACTTGATCTGTGTTAAATAAACGGTAGTAGTTATACTGTTTGTTCACGCACACGATTGTTCAGAGGTGTCCTTGCCTTCAACTATTCAGCACTAGGCAATCTACATTATATGTAGAGACAGATTCGTAGCAACAGAGAGATTATGAGCAGCTAGCTTCACTACGAGAAATGTTTTTCCGTGCAAAATATTTCTAGCTTGCTTTGCACGATAGTTTTCAGGTTCATTTGTAGTGAGCATGGCTAATATTTTATACTGATATTATTTGAGGAAAAAAATAGAAGATGTGTGAGCATGGCTAATTAGTGAGAGCTGTGTTGGATCTAGGTGGTAATAAAAACTCAATAAATAGCAAGGTAATAAAACACTCATAAATTGGTGGATCGAGTTGAAGTAGTGCTATTATTGTATCAATATATTCTGACTACTAATTACTGAAATACATTATGAACTAGAATGCTTGGTCGTAGGATGCTGCCTTTTATTTTTTTTGGAGTTCTGCACACACAATCAACATTAGGAGAACTGTGAAGTGATGCACATTTGTAAATGCCTGTTGTGTTTCATAGCTGTTATGTCATTCATAAAGATGGGTTCGTTTGTATTGAGAGAGCATGGAGCATTCTGGGACCTTAGGAAGATGTTTGAATAGCCTGCCACTAGCTGAAGTGTCCCGTGGGAATATTTTTTATCTATCGGTTCTTTTTCTGCTGCATATTTAAAGTTAGCTTCAGCATATACTATCTGGAACACTTTGAACATTACTTTCACTGAAATACTGAAGCATTGAAATTCTGCCATCTCATAATTTCTGCAGTAGTATAGGTGTGACACTGTCACTGCTATGTGGTGGACTATATGGAAACTCAGAAATTTAGCTTTATACTCGAAATTAATTACCTGCTTGCTGATTCTATTGTATGTTTTGTTTACTCTGCTCTATGTAACTAGCTGATGTTTTGTTGTGTTTTGCAGAAACCTAGAGTAGAGTGAGCGAGCAGGGGGGAAGAAGGTAGACATTGCTGATCTTTGGGTTTGATAATGGCAGGAAGCTTGTTGGTGGTGGTGTCACCATTCTCTTTTTGGTACCAGTAGTTATATAGTTTTGAGACTATGAGTTATAGGTACTTGTCTTTTGTAATTTGATCATGTTATTGTCAAGACCTTGAAAGGCTTGTCTGCTTGACTCTAAGAAACATCACCTTGCTAGAAGAATTTTATGGCAACACAAGAGTAGTTGCATGCTTTCATCACTGCTAGTGTGACATGGATTGGAGATATTTTGGTCTCTTGACTGAATATTTGAATTGTTATAATGAAGCTGTAGTGGTATAGTTGCTTAGATTTCTGTATGAAAGCTTATGTCCGTATGAAAGATTTTAAAGGATGCATCGAATGTGTGCTCTCATTGTTAATGTGCTGATTTGATATTGGTCGAAAGGGTTGCATGGGTACCTTGGGTTTGGAGGCATTTCTAGTAACGCCTCCATCAATATTTGAAGGCAAATTCGAGAGTGCCTTTGAAAACTATTCTAGGCAGGTAGAAAATGCCTTCAAATGTTGATATTAGAAGGCATTATGAAAAAACGCCTCAAAAGACCTTTTACTTCCATGTTTTAGCTGGCATTTTAATAAATGCCTCAAAAAGTCTTTGAAGACGCTTTCACCATTTTTGAGGCATTTTTAAACGCCTTGTATGATGAGTAATGTTGTAGTGGATTCTCTTCATCGAACACGCAGGAAAAAAAAACGCAATATTTACACGGCGGCCTCAGCATCAGGAAACACGGCTCCACTGTCACTACCGCATAAACACAACAGGATTCCGCAGCAGGCGAACCAAACGCAACCTGCATATTACTGGAGTCTAGTGAATAATGATCACAAGAAGTAATCGTGCACATCTGTTTGATTTTATACGTGTGCTTGCATATGCATAAAGTTTATGTTTTACAAATATTTGCAAGAGATTTACTGTGGTACCCTCAAATAACTATGAGCCCTTTATTTAATGAGATCGAACGGCTAGAATCATCTATTACTTCTTAAGAGGTAATATGTGAAATATATATTTATTTAATTTTATTTGTTTTAAAAAATAGAGTAAATATTTAGATATAAAGATCTTTTTAGAGCTAATTGATACATACGAGATATGAGATCTGTTGATTATGGTAATAAATATTTTAGTTTTTCATCTTTGTATATGATTTAGTTAGCGTACATAACTATTTATTTGTGCCCAACATAATAAAACTAAAACGTGTACGTGCCCAATGAGCGTACGTGCCCAACATAGCAAAACGTTTACGTGCCTAAAGAACATGTTCATTTATCTAACTATTTTTATTGAATATGTAACATCGATTAGTGTACATATTAACATGACTCAGTATTATGAAAAAGACCAATGTTAAGCCAAATATATCAAACTGAAATAAATATATACAATAGCCTTATCTATATTTGAAAGAACTAAAGTATTTACTAAAAAGTATTCAGTTCAATATTAATTGTTTTTGCGGTTTTGCCAACAAAAAAAATATAGTATAGTGTATATATAGTCCTATACATATTTATATTAGCAAAAAATGAAATATAACTAAAATAGCATAGTAGTATGGTATTTCACGCTGAGCCCAAAAGGAAGGTGATATGCGCATGGAAAGGGGTGACAGAAGGGCCATGCGGTGGACTCTCGGTTCCGTGATATCAGGATTTGACGATGATTTTTTTTTCTTTTTTCATATTACTTAATTAATTTGTTAATAGATAAAAGCTATAAATCAATGGCTCAGATTTATTTAAGATATTACCTCCTAACAAGTAAGGAGGGTACCTTAGCATTGCCCTATTTGCAAACATTAATTTCCACACGTACATTATAACGGGAAGATACAAGCTACTTTTTCTATAAGAAAAGCTTTATTAACTTCAGGTTCATTACATTAATGTTCATACCAAGATGGTCAAATGTTCAAGGCCTCAGCATAACTAAGATGAACACAGCGTTATAAAGTTTACATAAATTCAGACATATTAATCACTCAATCTTCAGACTAGGCTGTCACATGTGTGCAATGTTGACATGCCCCTACAACCAATTGCTATGATGTTAGGTTGCGTAGGATAGCAATGTACAAAGCCAATGTGTAACCGAGTATAGATATAACCTGCAAAGGGGAAGAATTTTGTTTTTTTCCCCAAAAATTGAGGCATTTCTGGGCAACAGTAACTATAGCACCCGGTTTTAAGAACAAAATTAGATACACAACATATATATGACCAGAAAGTCCACACATACAGCAACAGAAAAATAGAATATCAAAAACAATGTTTATATATAGCGTAACTTAAATATATTAACACTTACACATATATCAGAGTCTAGTGGCACAGATGCTAATCGTAGAGTGAGCACGACATACTCAGCGAATATAAAAAGGTTATGAAGCTTAAAAAGACAGACACGGGTTTACAGCGGTTAGCTTTTAGTAAGTCAAAAGTTTTAACATTAACTTAGCAGGAAGTTACGCTTAACCCATTAATCCACATGTTCATCATTATTGCCACATTGATATCTCAGTCCATCATCTTCTCATCAATCCATCATAACATGCCATCGTTCTCATAATCCATAGCCATCATCCAAGTATCCACTATTCAATAAGGATCCAGGTCGTTTATGACTGTGAGCGTGATATTTATAACAGTTTTACACTCTGCGGAGGTTGTACACTTTCACCATGAGTCGCGCTGCTCATATGCCCGGGTTAATTACTCCTATAACACTACAAGCAAGGAGAGGAGACAGGGTGCACCATGAAGCTTTTCCTAGTCATTCCTAATAAATAGCAACCGCTAAGGTGTCAGTCGAGTACCCGTCTTAGAGCCTACCCTTCCACATGGCACAATTTACCACAGCACACTATACACATATTGACAGGACAAGACCCAAAACCATCTCAGCACCACCCTTCACCCTTTCGATAAGTTGCTACAAACTAGAAAGAGCAAGGTACTAGGTTAGGACCAAAGCCATGTGATCTTTATATACGGTAAATCTTAAATTGCCGCTAAAAGATGAGTCCTTAAAGAGTGAAACAAGAGGACTAAAAGAACGGCCCAATGTTCTAGCCCTCTTGATTCCATGCTGCTAAAAAGCAAGTGCCGTCCTCAATTGTAAATATCCATCAATCAATATTTAGGTCGTATTCATTTAATTAAAGCACTAGCAAAGTCTACCCATATGCAATTCAACCCATAGGTAACAAGCTACAAAATAAATAATTGCTAGGTTATCCTTATGGGTAACAAAATTAGACACATGCAATATGAATTAAAGTGATTAAGGGTGAACAGGTAACAAGGAAGGTCTCATGTTATATTTGCCTTAAACAAGCTTTCCCCCAAACCACTTGCTCACAAAATCTTCACACTTCATGTTTCTCTCTATACCTTCTGGTCTCCAATGCATACGTACGGTTCTCTTCTACTCTTGCAGCAAACACAAGCATAGGCAACACATACAAGCAAAAAGATATAACTAAGAACAATAGACCACGCAAGACATAAAAAAACATACTAAAAAGGAAGAGCTGGTTGCTACACGAGAACACAAGAAACGTCGAAAACGGAGCTGCCGTTGAAAAGAATGACTACCGAGAAGTTTATATTATTAAAGGAAAACAAGATTTATATGCTTGATTGATTTTAATTGTGAAAACCATGAAACGTTATTGAGACTAGATTATGCAAAATCGGATTTATTTTAAAAACCAACTTAAGCTAGTCATATTTTATTCGTAAATTATTTTACATCCTTTCTGCCCATTTAACTTTAACATGAAAAAAACACAATGTAACATGAGTTTATATATACATCGTGCTTGAGCTAAGCAAGTTATAATTTAGAAACAATTTATTCTAGCAATTAATCAATCTAGTATTTTCATATAAAACATCGTATAGCCCTATGGTGTTTTTAAATTAAAAAGCTACTGATTAAACGTTTATCAAATAAACACTTAAATTAAATAAACTTTTAGTTGATTAACATGATGAACACAACCGCTGCTGCATAGAGCACGACCAAACGAAACTAACACAACTTTTATGGACTAAATCGGAGGTAGACTATAAGACTAACACAGTGCAAAACTGTAATTAATTGAATCTTTTACCTTGGGGTGTCTTTGTACTTTGACGTAGAAAGAAGGGCCTCCGGAGGGGCGAGACCAGCCGGCAGAGCAGCACTCCGGGCCATGGGCAGAAGCGGCACCTGCCCTGCTCGAGCAGAGCAGCGCGGGGACGGACGATGGGAGGTCTGGAACAGCCGAGGACGGCGGGACATGGTGCACGGCATCCGGGATACCAGCGAAAGGAAAACAAACGGAAAAAGATCAAATGTTGATGCAGAGAAAAACACTATGATGTAGAGAAATGTTTTTATGCAAGGAAAAACACTATGGTTTAGAGAACGACGGTGGCGTAGGTGAGACATCCGAAACAACATAGTCGAAAGAAGAGGGAATTTAGTTTACTGCCGGATTCCCAAACTAGAGCTTTCCTCAACGTAGTTTTGATATGATTTATCGAAGTATTTGGCCGATATATATGGAGAGGAAAACTTTCCACCTCAACATCAATCAGTAATATGGCACTAATTGGTATTACACCATTCACCTCTACTAATGGGCCTAAATATTCATAGTAAATAATGCATGGGTGAAAGAGATTTATTAGGATTATTACACATGGTCTTTAAGATCTCAGGTATAATGAAAGATTTTATTATTTTCGGAATTAAATAATTTCATGAATAAAATAATTTAAGAAAAGTCTAGAATTAGTGTTTATGTTGTAAAAAATATCCCGAAGGCTCTGAAAATTATGAGAAATTTGCCAGAGACATTTTGGAACATGAGAAACAAAAATAAAGTATTTAGAGCTCATGAAAGATGTTTTGGAGCATCTAAAAATTAGATTTTGCTCGCACAAAAATAGGGGAAAGTTCCAGAAAAAGCTAGAAAAATTTCCCAGGGAGCTTTTAGAGATTGGTTGATGAATGATGAGCACTGACTTTGAGTAGAAGGAAATGAATTTGGAAAACTCGAGATGAAATGATAGGAGTTGAGAAACAAGGAATTTGATCCCACAGAGTGACGAGAAACACCAGATAGGGATAACTGACTTATTACACACGTTTTAAAAGCTTTACTCGCACACAATACAAAAAGTCAAGAAAACCAACAAAAAACATATCAACAAAAGCCAGTCGTATTAGTTTGGAATTGTTTGAAAAAATTCATGTTTTTCTGCATCTAGATTTACGCTAGCTCTAACTAAACTTGATAAATTTTAGCATTAAGTCCACTTTTGACCCCTCAACTCTTGTCTTTGTCTAATTTTAACTTCAAACTATAAAACCATCTACTTTTGGCACCTCAACTATCAAAACATTTAATTTGACCCTAGAGCCATGCAAAAACCACTCCAAATTGCCTCAAAAGTCAAAATTGAATAGTTTTGATAGTTGAAGTGCTAAAATTAGACATAAGCAAGAGTTGGAGGCCTAAAATAGACTTAATGTAATTTAGTTTTTAAATATTTATGGAAAATAGACTTATCAATAAATATTTATATGTATTAAAATATTACCTACACATCATTCATAAGTAAATATTTGTATGTATTAAAATATTACATATAAATATCTTATTTATAAGTGAAAATCAAAATATTTATCAACAAATTATAAATTTAGATTTACTTATTGATAAATATTTAAACATTATGTGATGGTTTGCCGAATAACCTGAAAATAACATAGTAGATTCAAACGAAAAGGTGACCAACTGTAGAATTGTATATCTCATTGAGATTCGTAAAAATATGAGAACTTCAAATATATAGATTACATTTTAAAGAATTTTGGATTTTTATTCAGTACAAAAAATCAAATGATGTGTAGGTAATATTTTAATACATATAAATATTTATTTTTAAGTCTTTTTAAATGAATATTTAAAAATTTATTAGTTGATTAAGTTTATTTTTAGCCCCTCAACTCTTGGTTATGTCTAACTTTGGTACTTTAACTATCAAAACCATTCAATTTTGACCCTTGAGGCAAGTTAGAGTGGTTTTTGATGGCTCTGGGTCAAAATTAAACGGTTTTTGATAGTTGAGGTTTCATAGTTAGGGGGTTAAAATTAGACAAAGGTAAGAGTTGAGGGGTCAAAAGTTGACTTAATCCTAAATTTTATCCAATATTGAAACATTCACTTTATTTGATGTTTTCAATGCACAACCTAAAATAGTATCCATCTTTGGTTGGCTGTTCCAAATAGATGTTGGACAGCCGATTGATTGGCCAAACGAAACTTGCCGCATCCCAGTCTTTGTCCGTTGTGTGATCAAGCACATGATACCATTTAGCACCTATTAACCTTTGTGTGTCTTCGCACGTGAATTCTGGTTCAGAATTTTTTCACCAGTAGGTTTCCAAAGGTGCATGCCAGACAACAGAGACCAAGAGTTTGCAGGCTGGTGGAGAAAAGCTGCTAAGTGGGTACCTAAAGAAAAAAAAGAAAGGTTTCAACACTCTGATCATTCTGGGTGCATGGCTTCTCTGGAAACATAGAAATGCTCGTGTATTCGAAGAAGCTAGCCCAAGCATGAATGGTTTGCTCCGCTCCTTTGATGATGAGCACCATCTTTGGCGCCTTGCGGGGGCACGAAAGCTTGGCGCTTTAGGTCAGGTGGTGGCGACAACCTAGCTGTTGTCATTAGTTTGTTTGTTGTGGGTCAGGTCTTACCATGTGTTTGTGTTTTATTGATCTAGACCTTGTTGAAACTTTGCCTCTCTCCCCGGCTCGGGCCAGAGTAGGGGGATGCTTCTTGTACAGGTCCGTTTTTCTTTCTTAATGCAATGATACGCAGATCTCCTGCGTATTCGAGAAAAAAAAAGACCATAGTGACAGACAATGATTCATTTTTTACTAGGGTGATAGTAGCCAAGTTCCAAACATAGTAGACACATTATGTGGTTGAGATAAGCCCAGAGCCTCCTGAATAACAGACCAAATAGCAAGAGCAAAGCGGCACTCAAGAACAGGTACTTAATTGCCTCATATTTCTGATAAAACAACACCATTTGTTGCCTTGCCAATTATGTTTACCTAACTATCTTTGGTTAATACTATGTCCCTACGTAGATACCACAAAAACACCATGATTCATATTGTTAGACTGTTAGTGATATAAACTCAGGATACCACAGTGCTCTGACGTAAGCCCATTGCCATCAAGATGGGACGAAACTAGCGAAGATGAGGCGCACCCAAGATAGTGTACACCATCAAACGTGGTGATCCAGCAACATGGCGTAGGGAAGCTCAGGTGCGTACATCACCGAGCTGTTATAATTTCCTTTTAACTAACTAGAAAATGTATCTGTAAATCGATCATCATCTAAATAATCCTATACCGCCAGAGAATATAAGGCGCGACTGGGAGCTTTCCATAGATATCCATTAATCTCTACTCGAAACTACTCGTAGGGAACCTCGTACTTGTCACGTGTGCTACTCATCCGATTTTCTTTTCGTGAAATACTGATCTCCACTGCTGAGTTGGAAAACTCCAACAGTTGGCGTGCCAAATATAGGTGACTTTGCGCACAGATTCATTGTGTTTCAACGGGGATCACCTTCAACTTGGACAGCGTGTGGAAAAAATACAGCTGAGCCATGAGATCGCCTTCCGCAGACAGGACATCATCGTGAACAAGATTGGGAAACAGAAGCCAAACGATCAGTACAATAGAAGGAGCAAGCGCCGTCCAATTGTGCTTGCCATCCTATGCTAGTCCAGAAGCATCAACCAACCTGCATCTGCATCCCTCCGGGAAGCCAGCCACTAACGGAGGTGGCACCCAACTTATGCCTGGCTCTAATGGTATTTATTTTTTTAATATTTTAATTGTTCTGTTGCACTATCTGTCGCTATAAGTACACTGTCTGTTGGATGATCTATCGCTGTAAACTTGGTAAGAGGCCTTCTGACGCTAAAAATAACCATCAGACTGTCTGTCGCTATAAATATTTAGCGCATCAGACGATTTGTTGCTAAAAGTACTGTCTCACGCTAAAAATTTTTAGCATAAAGACTTACACCGGCAGCAGAAGTCTGACGCTATAACTTTTTAGCGTCAGATCGTCGGTCGCTGTATCCCTTTATACGTCAGATCATCCATAACTAAAATTAGTGTTGTGGTGTAGTGGATCGGACAATATCTCACAAAATCATTTGTGTATCAGATTTCTTCGTGCACATGGTAACTATATTTCTGAAGATGTTGTGGATGGGTTAGTATCATCGCATTTCACCAGTAGCTAGTCTACAATTAACATAACTGTTCAGCAAATCACTGCACAGATCTTAAAATAGTACATCTAGCTTCTATGATTACATTGGATAGAGCACATGAGGAATCGCCATCAGAAAGGCACTATATGGCGCTTCTTCCCTGACAAACTATGTCCTTCAGGCATATCTTCAGTGTAACTTGGAACAAAGTGAATAAATGAAGTATAAGGGGGTAACCTGGATTCCCATGTTAATAGGTGAAATTCTCCTTTAGGCCTAGCAGAAGGATGTACCAATAGTTCTCCAAATGGCACCTTTGGTAATTCTGTTTTGGCTAGAGTGCTACTTCTACCGATACAAGGTATCATGCGAAGGGGATTAACAACAGGACTCAAATCCAAGTCCGTCAAGTCTACCTCACGGCCTTGCTCGATAAGTCGACTTGGGTGCTGCCCGTGAGCAAAGAGGTTCTTCTCCACCACTTTTCCGCACTTGTTCAATATGGAAAGCCAGAATTGAGCATTCATGTTGCTTCTCAACACCTCAGCGAATGCATTTGCTGCGACAAGTGATCCACGCAGATGCAATTCCTTGGCAAATATTTGTGCTATATGCACTAGTGTTGGATGCTCTGCCGGGTCCGCACTTCCAAATGCCAGGTTCTTGAAGAGGTACCAAAGCTCCTCGTACGACAGAGCATCAAGAAAGATTGGCCTTACTGACCCAGACCTTGCTAGTCTTCCAAGATTGCTGATGACGATCACCTTGCTTCCTGTACTAGTTGTTCTAGTCACAAATGAATCGAACTCGTTCCATTCCAAGTCATCTACGTCTGAAACAAACTCGACTACTACAAGTGACGACATCCCCACCAGGGCCTTTTCATGATCGACGATGTTCAGGAAGTTGTCTCCGTTGAGATGCAGAATCGAAGAGAATTTAGAGCATACCCTCTCGTCAGCACATACATTGGCGACCAAAGTTTTCTTGCCAACTGCAAGAGTACTGATGATTGGCAGGACAGGAGGTGGTGCACCGTGCACCGTCATCTAATGGGTAAGAAGTTGAGGAGCTTTTGCTTCTCGGCATGTCGACCAAACATGAAACTGCCCATGTAAAGGTATGCATCGTAGGGCCTACGGGACAAGCGTTCACATCCACACAGAAGCGCAACAAACTCTGTTGTGTTGGCCAGAGCTGTTTGCAGATTCTCCAACGCGGCGTTGGCGTGTACCTTGTCCCTTCTCACCACAGCAGGAAGAGCTCTGCGGGGACGCTTGAGACGAGTGTCGGAGCAGAAGGAGATTGATGAGTCATTGTCGCTAACCTCGCCGTCGTGGAGCTGGAATTTCAAGGTATCCAGCGCATGGTAGCCCTGGTACTTGGCCTCGGACACTATCTTGAGCTGCATCAGCATCCCAGAGTTGCTGATGTATCGCGCATCTGCCTCCTCAACGACGGTGTGAGCCCTTATCAGGAGTTGCCGCAGCCTCTCCCGCTTCTCCTCCAGACCTGTGTCATCCTCATAGCAAGAGCTGGAGCTGGAACAGTATCTGTTAAAGGCGAAGGAGATGAAGCGGCTCACGAGTTCACCTGCAACCGCAGCTATGGCAGATTCCATCGACTGCATACAGAGGATTCTTGAATAATGTGGTAATGAACAGGTAACAACTTCTCGCCTCTCTTTTATAACAAAGGACGTGCTAACTTGTACTCACTACAAACCAGATGTGTCCTAGCAAACTAACCAGATGTGTCCTAGCTTTTGGTCGTTTCTTCTGGAATCTCTCTCCGGAACTCCATCACATCACACCTATTTTAGCCTCCATTATTCAGGTCTGCAGAAGCACGTAAAATAAAATGAGTACTCGTACCGCTTGAAACTGACTGACATAGTTAACAACTTCTCCCCTCTCTTCACGACAAGAACATGCAAACTAACCACTAACTAGATGTGTCCTATATTGTAAAAAAAAGGTAGAACGATGTGTCCTAGCATTTGGTTGTTTTTCTTTTCTGGAATCTCTTTGAATTTCAATACTTCTTCTTTCTTTCACGTTGCGGGACTCCGGCGTTCACGTGTATTTTGACCAAAAGGGCTTAGACCAGACTAGCTGTTCCAAATGCACGAGAGCAAGACAAGTTAGTATACCGCAAATACCAACGTCTAGTAAAGCATCACTATATCTGAACATTAAAATATTATCTTCTCGAAAGGACTTCTAAGGATGGTTTTGTTGTAATGTCTTTTAGTTAGATTCTCCAACTAGCACACACCATTTCTACAAACCATAGAAAAATCTTGATTTTTAAGGGAACTTTCGTATATCAAAATTTCTTGCGTAATATTAACATCATTATTAAATAGGTACTTAATTATTCATAGATCCAACTGAGAATGTGTCATTTTTTATTTAAATTCTAGGCAAAAGAGTTCCTTTCATTGCAACCACACCATCACATTCACTAGTACACAAAACCTCTATTCTGACGGTTGATAAGGCGTTTCTACACGCGTTTCCCGCACGCGTTTCCCGCAGCCACCTGCGGCAGAGGCTTGTAGAAATCGGCCCTTTCATTGGCGGTTATTTGTGAACTAATTAAACTAAATGCTTAATAAAATTTGTGAAAAAAAGAAGGAAATAAAACCTAAACTTAATTTTAATTAAACTAAAACCTAAAGTATAAACCCTAAACTATTAAACTAAAAACATAATAAAACTCCTAAATACTTAATACAACCTAAACTTAGTTAAACTAAAACCAAAAGTAAAAAAAAAACTAAACTAATTAAACTAAAAACTTAATAAAATTTGTAAATAATAGAAGAAAATAAAACCTAAACTTAATTTTAATTGAACTAAAACCTGAAGTATAAAACCTAAACTAATTAAACTAAAAACTTAACAAGACTACTAAATACTTAATACAACCTAAACTTAATTAAACTAGAACCTAAAGTATAAAAACTAAATTATTTAAACTAAATACTTAATAAGATTTATAATTAAAAGAAGGAAATAAAACCTAAACTTAATTTTAATTAAATTAAAACCTAAAGTAAAAAACCTAAGCTAATAAAACTACTCAATACTTAATATAATAACCTAAACCTAATTAAACTAAAACCTAAATTAAAAAAACTAAACTAATTAATAGAAAAAGAAAAAAAAATGTCAGTGGGCGCCCCTAGCAGACCGGCCCACTAGCAGGCCTGTAGCATCTAGGCCCTAGTGGTTTCGGTGATTAATAACAACAAGGAGGTTATTATGACTAACGTATGTTTTGCAATGATAACCTAGAGGTTAGGTCATAATAACATGTAGGTTCAAACCCCTAGCGATGGAAATCGATTCGATTTTCAAGGGACGGAAGACAAGACTGCTGATAGGCTAGTTCCAAGTGTTGATTGGAGTTGAAAGACACTTGGAGTAGTTTAGATCTTATTTTACCTTTGACCATACTATTAAGAGAGGTTTGGATGGGTAGCTTGAACTTAGAACAAGGTTAGAGAGCGAAGATGTGATGCACATTTGTCCAACTTAGCTCTAGATGACCCAGAGAGACTCTTGAGAGAGAGAGAGAGGATCGAGCTTCGTTTTGGAAAGTTTCCGATTCGACGAAGTTTTGGTCAGTTTTAAGGCGTCGGACCCTGAGTAGACTGGTTGTCGGACCATTGTTCATAGTTCGACGGTCACGTGGCAGCCCCTTGTTGCTTCTCAGGCTATCAGGGAGAGTCAGACTGTGCCCTGGGAAGTCATCGGAGCAATGTTGCCAATCTGACGGTGCCAGTGAGAGTTTCGGGAGCAGTCGGACCGTAGGTCTGGGGGCCGTCAGACTAATGTTTCATTCAGTCCGACGCTTCTAGAGAGTGACCAGAGAGGGATTCTGGCATCAGACTCTGTCCGATGGCCAGCGTCGGACCATTCTTACCTGCAGCGTCCGACGCCTTCTTTTGGACAGAGAGCAACCCGACAGCACAGAGGGCGTGGGACTGGGTCCGACGGTGAGCGTTGGACCATTGCCCAGCGTCCGACAACCCTCTAGCACAGTTCTGCCTATAGGGCAGCTGTGAGAGTCGGACTGGGAGATTTAGTCTGACGGTGTCACTATTCATAGAGTCCAACGGTTCACGTAGTGCTGAAAATAGTACAAATGACTAGTTTTGGAGAGAGAGAGTATTTATACTTCACCATTGGCTTTATTTTAGCTCTCTTGCGCATTTGTTCAGCTGAAGCAACCGTTATGACTTTCTGAGAGTGCAAGAGCCCTAGGGAGGTTGAGTGAATTCCATTGCTTGTGAGCTTCTTCCCTAGAGTGTGGTCAAGAGTGACTTGTGTGCATCCATCCCTCTCTTTGGCCTTGTTCTTGGTTAAGTAAGAGTTTAGACTTGTTACTCTTGGTGATCGGCATCACCTAGACAGTTCGGTGGCGGTCGGAGGCTTGGTGACCTGCTTGGAGAGCTTGTGGGCGGCCCAAGCCAAGCTTGTGAGCGGTTGTGGGCGATCCACCGCGCCGGAGAGGCAAAGGATCAGCCCGTAGAGAGCACTTGTTCCTTGCGAGGATCAAGAGAGAGCTACACCCTTGCGTGGGTTCTCCAATGAGACAGAACCGCCTTAATCACAGGGCCCACGTGCACCGTCATCGTCTCTAAGGACCCACGGTCAGTCTGCACGAGTTCCCTTTGACCTAGGTAGCCTGCCGGGTTCCCTAGGGAACCCTAACTTCCCGAGGATCTCATTGTAAGCATTGCAAGTATTACAACAGTTTACACAAATAAGTTGAATCAGAGTATAAGGTGTGGAAATATTACATAAATCTAGATTATAAATATAAATTACATTATCCCAAACCAGAGTTTCATAGTGGAGTAGCATATACAACTAAACACCCTGCCCAAGGGTTATATCTTATACATATCTTCACCCATGCGCGATCCGTCAACCGGCACGGTCCCGAGCATGACTGTACCCTCAGCTCACCTGCAACAGGGGTTAACAAACCCTGAGTACTGGGGTACTCCGTAAGACTTACCCGACTAAGAAAAAGGAATGAGACTCAGGAATACAGGCTGAAGGGGAGTCAAGGTAAGGCTCAAGCAAGAGTCAAAGAGTTTGCAGAAAAGCATTACTATCCTATTTAAATATTTTAACTCAATCTTAATTTTAACTATAAGCCATAATTCCAAATTCATTCTCATGTATCATCATACTTTCAAATCCTTAATTATTCTAAAAAATAGCTAGTTCCGAACTACTTTTCAATTGTAGGTCAAAGGATCAAGTCTGCATATCCGAGGAGCAACGACGATTTGAATCGATTAGTACCCAGCTGGGGATCCCTATCCACACTGCATATGTAGCACTTAAGCTTGCATATACCAACCCCGCCTACCATGGCTTTTCTACCCCTGAACCGGTCCTGAGCCACCCGACAACACAGTACTCCTCTCCTCTTCAGGCACGCCGGCCATGAGGGTACACGCTGCTCTCGCCATCTCTCCACTCCCAGTGCGTGGTTGTCGGTTCAAGTAGTAGAGCCACTGGAGTCAGAGGCTTTCCGTAGTATGTGGCTAGTTGCAAAGTCTCGATCACAGCAGGCCTACAACGAACGGTCCCTAATTCCTTTTCCGCCGGCGACATTGCATTGGGACTCTAACCCAAGTACAAGTGTCCCAACGGTTTTCAAATCCCTTTTTCCGCTGGTGGTCAAGCATTAGGCTCTAACCCAAATTCACAACCACCTGAGCAAGAAAATCCCTTCTCGTCGGTGATAATATACTGATCAAGTGCACAGCCACCGAACGAGAATATACCAATTCCCTTTTTCGTGAATTAATCAATGGCACATAGGTATCACAATAACTCAAAAGTAGCATTTTATGAAATTCTAATTTATTCGAGCAGGGCTAAGCATTTTTAAACATTTTATTTTAAAATGGGTTCCAGGTATTTCAGTGGTCAAGGTTGGTAATACAGCAATTGGGTTATCAATTAACTCCTATCAACTTAATGTAGTAGATTAACTCAAGTTATAAACGTTTTTCAAATCACAAGGAGAGGGGCTGAATGCACCGGGGCTTGCCTGTGTTGCAGGTTGTCACTTCCATCAGAAAACCAGAGAAACCCACTTGACTTCTCCTGACGAATAATTCTTCCGTCGGGAGCAATCAAGAAATTCTTCCGAGAACCCGATCTCTACACGTAAAATAATGATACATGCTTACATGGTGCGGAATGACATTGAATGGAAAATGTAGATCAAACATTTAATTAACAACCTTGAGTACAACTTTCCTTCACTGGTAAAGTTGCAAAACATTTCTCGTAAGGTAAAAGGGTGTTTTCGTATTTCGTTTTTTATTGACCATTTCAACAGTCATAGAAAGCCACTGCACAGCTTTACAATCCCTACCTAGTGACGATATTATTTATGTCCAGGATCACCACAGTGAAGGATCCATGGTCTTCAATCAATCCAAAAACACACAAGTCTACAATGATTAGGGTTTCTGGTTATTTTATTATTCAATTTATTAAGCAGTTATTTAACAAATAAGCAAACTACTTCCATTTGACCCCAAACTTTTCTAACAGATAGTTCTTACCCTAAAACAGTGCCCCATTAAATTTCATGATTTTTGGATTAACATATAATTTAGTTAAAATTCATAAATTTACATTTATTAATTAAAAGGTGTATTTTTATCATCTGCAGAAATCATTCAACAGCCATGTTTCATATTTTTATTCAATACTACACACTGCAGAGAGTATATGTAAGTATTTTTATAATTTTTAGTGCAATAAATATTTCTGTATAAAATTCATAAGATGTAGCACTATTCATTCCTAAAAAAATAAAAAACTCATTTTTCCTCTCCCAAAGTCACTAGGCCGGCTATCTAGCCCGGGCGCGGCCCAGTCCCCACTCCCCCGCTCTCTCCCTTTCTCTCCTCGCGCTGCTGGGCCGGCCTAGCACAGGCCACGCGCGGCCCAGCCGACGGCCCGGCTCGGCCTCTCCCTCTCCCCTCCTTCCCCTCCCTCCCGATGGCGCAGACAGCGTCGTCGACGCAGTGCCAGCTCGGGCTGACCGGCGGTGACCACCCCTGGCAAGGTCTAGCGCCCAGACGAGCTTCCCACAAGCACCTGCATCCCTTCCCCGGACTTTACCCTACAACTAGACCTCCAGAGCCTGACCACGAGCAGCCATGGCGGCTCGGACATGGACGAACACCACGGCACCACGCGTTCCGGCCATGGCGGATCCTCCTGAGACGAACCAATTACCCCCACTGCTACAGGATGCTCACCAAAATCTGATATGCAGAGTGGTAAAAGCGGAGGCCGGGCGGAGACAACATTGTCGATGTCGACAGCGGCTTGGGCTGTGCACTCCGGCGGCAACGAGCATGTTCCGGTACGATCTGTGCTTCAACGGCAAAAGCAACGCGAGCATGAGTATCAATAAGCCTAGGCAAACTCAAAACGACCCACAGAACCTAGAGACCCTCACCGCAACGGACTGGCCGCGTTGCACCTGCGCGCGGCGGCGCTCTGGCCGGAGGCAGGGAAGAAAAACGAGCCGCGCGGCCAGCACCGATGACCAACAGGGGCATGGCCGGGATCAAACGACGCGCATGGAAGAGCAGAAATTATCTTTAAGGTGGAGGGGGTGATGCTTGAGTGTGCACGACGAATTTCGCCGATGAATCGAAGCTCGACGGCGGCGGCAATGGAGGAGAGGAGGGAGAAAAACGACGGCCTTGGGCTTTATAAGCGAGCGAGAGGGTGGAGAGGGTGGTCAACAGCTTCACGGGCCCTCCCACGACATCGACACGCTGGCGACAGGCAGCCGGACGGCCCGGGCGGTGCCGGCGCACGACACGGCATGCCGACCCCTACACGCGAACAGTAGGCAGGGGCAAGCTACTGTAGCTCCATTACTCCCCTCATTACTGTTTTCAAACAATTACCTTTTATTTTGTGTCGAAACTTGAAAAATATCCTTAATAAGAGTTATAAAAAATTCCCTGCTGAACAACTTTGATTTTTGGGCCATTTTCAAAATTTGAATAGATTTTGAATAATTCAAAAAGGGGTAAAAGTGGATTTTGAATTTCATTTCAAATCTAGACAAATTCTCAAAGTTTTCCTCAATAACTTGAAAATCTCCAAATATAAAAGTTGTTCTATTTGTCAAGCTTTACAACTTTCATTAAATGAGTTTTGTCAGATTCTTGATAATCTTTGAAAAAGCATTTCAAATTTAAATTTTTAAACACTCATTAGGGTTTATTTTGAAATCTAACCGCATAAGTTCAAAATCCCTAAATATAAAAGTTGTTCAACTTGAAAATCCCTACAACTTTTATTAAAGGTGTTTGCCCAAATTCTTAATAGTTTTTGAAAGGGTATTTTAAATTTGAATACACAAACACTAATTGGGGTTTAATTCAAATTTTGACTGGTAAACTTCAAAATCTTCAAAAATGAAAGTTATTCCATTTTGGAAGGTCTAAAACTTTTATTAAGGAACTATCACCAGAGTCTTGCTAGTTTCTGAATGTGTATTTTAAATTTTAAACTTTAAAGTATAGATTAGAGTTTTATTTGAAATTCTTTTTAATAACTTCAAAATTGCTCCAAATAGAAGTTGCTCAACTTTTAAGTATTTACAACTTTGGTTTAAGGCCCAACCTCTAATTCCATTTAGTTTTTAAATTAGGGTTTTGGGTCCGATTTAGGGTTTAAAAATGATTTTCTTTTTATTCTCCAATTGGATTTAGATAATTACACACCAATATAAATATTTACATGTCAAATCACTATAATTTACCCATTCACAATCAAATGCAAGAATAAGACTGATTTTAGTTGATGCAACTTAATAGGGTCAAATGCGGGATGATTTACATGCAATCATGATGACATGGCAGGTTTTAGTTATAGTAACACCAGGGGTGTTACATCCTTCCCCCCTTAAAATAAATCTCGTCTCGAGATTTAGGATACGGCTAAAGCCTTAATTTTAGTAATGAAAAAGAAAATGTATCATGTAAACATACATTTTTTTAAACTTTACTATAAAGCAAGTAGGGGTTCTACATTTCGTAAGAACTTGAAAGGGGTAAATTATTTTTAAAGGAGAGCAAAGACTTAGGAAAGTTTTTAGATGAGAAATTCTCTGATTCCTTGAGTAGCTTCTTCTCCTGAAGACTGATTCCAACATATTTGTGCATCATCGTGTTGAAGTCCTTTGAGTAACACGATCTCCTTTTGGTTTATGACTCACGCTGAGTATTCGGAGTGTGTCAGATCTAGTTCAATTCAACTCCTACCAAGTCAATAACCTGACTTGACACTTGAAGTTACTTCTCAAGTGATGACACATGAAATACATCCTGTGCAGCAGACAAGTGTTCAGACGCTTGAGTTGGTAAGCTACTAGCCCATACTTCTCTTCCTATCTGTTATAATGAAGATCCTTATTCGACCTAATCAGTTGTCTCTCAACACTAAAACTTGAAACCTTATTTCTTCGAAATACAACCTTTATGAGAAATATCTTTTAAGGATGGTTACAAGGAGGGTGAGGGCACATTAATTGCAAGCTACGATGATTCAGGAGTACCGACTATGATACCAGTGTGTACCCTGGTAATACCTTATGTGGCTGCAGTCCACAGAAGATTCCAAGCTTCGACACGGCACCATAGTCATGGGTTGAGATACCATCATAAAACACAATTTAATGTAACCGTAGTGAAAGAGAAAGTGTATCGATTGTGGCTATGATGTAAAGTGACCAAGGACCTTGATACAAGCATATAGCCTTTTAAAACCTCATGCAGTCGCGAGTCACATGAGATTCCGGGTTGCTATTATTGTATCGCAGCCGTAGATAAGGTCACACCACAGCAAACGGAATAGCGCTTTTTAGTTGTTAGGCTATAGTAGATCACAACCTTAAACCTTGATACCTGCACGTGCCTAGTAGAATCTCGTGTGGCCATGGCACGCAAGAGACCCTAGGTTCCGACACGGCACCGTGGTCACAGGTCGTGGCACTACTATAGGCACAACTATACAATTTGGAATAACATGTTGGATTTGAATGAGTGGTACGTGTCAATCGAGGCATGACACGTATGCAGATAAAAAGTCATGGTCTAGTGCTAGGTTTTCATCCTGAGTCTATGGATGAATTAAAGTACGTCCCAGAGTTTCCAAAGAAGTGAATTTTAAAATAGATCTCAAGGCATTTATAAATAACCGGAAATCCATAAAACAATAGGAAATCCTCAGCGGATCGCAGATACCATTTCCAAGCGATTGGATCTTAGGCATCATTTCCAAATTGGTTCCTGTTATTCTACCCGATGAAATTAAGATGATTGCAAAGACAAAGAATCTTGAGAATTCGGAGAGATCAGATGTGAATTCTCAAAGTGGGTTTTAATATGGTTGTAAAGAGCAAAGGATTTTGAAACTCATTAAGAAATATGGATACGAATTCTTGTAAAAGGTATTTGAAAGGGAGTGAATGCACATTAATTGTAGGCTAGGATCATGATCATCAATCCTGACAACAGCGAGCGTCTGGCAGTAATTTCCCATGGTTGCGATCCATAGGAGACCCCAGATTTCGACGCGGTGTCATGGTCTTGAAGCTTGATATCCCATAGACCACAATTACAAAAGCTTTCAACCAACACATGTTGATAGACGGTTTTTAAAGACATAATATATGTCACGAAAGGAGGAAATCAAGACTGACACATGCGTAGGTTTAGACAGTCAAAGACTTATCGAGTCGAATGCATCCAGAAGTTTCCCAAGGACTGGAAACTTTTGGAGTGAAGTTTAACAGAAATTGGAAAACCTAGTCTTATGGCAAAATTTACCAACTGTTGAACACACCTAACACTCATAAGTTTAAGTAGGAAATGATCTGGCCGATGACAAAGGTTTATCCGAGGTTTACATATCAGTTCACATTGACTACTAGCTTAGGTCGACTTACTCCAACTTATTGAACTACCATTACACCAGTTTCCTACCGACACATGGTTTTGGATTATAATGACACTTAACCTCAGACTTGACCCAATATGACACTGGGTTTAGGAGACTATCTATCTTCATAAACTAATCGACCCGACCAATCACTACTTCTGACTCCGAGTCACTCGCTACTTCCTCCAACTCTTCATCGGCATTCTCTGCTGAACCGGACTCTTCCTGATGGTTAGCTGCTAGAACCTCTATATCTGGAATTGGATCATTCATGGCATGGAGCATTTGCACTTCTCATTGCAGATCGGCAATATTCTGATGAGCTGCCTGAAGTTGTTGCTGATAGGTGCTATGCAGGCCCCAAAACATCGCATCCTGATGCTGGAGATATCCAACGGTCTCTCTAAGACCTTCTCTTACCGTTAGGGCATAAGAATGAGCTTCTTCGCGCTGCTGGATGAGAAGTCCTGTCTGAAGGTGAAGACTATCCACCTAGACTCTCTAGTTCTTCTATGCGGTGCTGGTCTGCTTGTCGCTGTGCTTCGAGTGCTTCCACCTGGACGTCCAGACCGATCTTTTCCACATCACTGATCTGAGCAGCCTCTTGCCATTTTAGGGCTTTCTTACTAGCCTTCTTCTTCTTGAGTTCTGTATTCTTGAGTGCTTCATAACATTCAGAGTAAAGTTCCCTGCCACTCCTCGCGTCCTCGCTCACGGGTTAAATGGAGATTAAGGACGGCTAGCATAGCTTGAGTTGTAGCTACCAATATGGGATCCTGTTGACCAGAATTTTCTTTCAGTTGCTTGGCTTGTTGTTGAAGACCATCCCAGTTGCCTGGTGCCTCAGCCGGAAACATTCTCAAAGTAGAGACTATGATGTCTTTCTGACACCTGAAGTAGATCTTCCTCAGGACTTTCAGTGCTGTAGCCTGAGCTCCTTCCCATGGACTCATACCTTCAGCCTGTGCTTCCCAAGCTGGCCAAAACGGAGCGGTGGTACAAGCTGAGATCTGGAGGGACACTTCGTACCACGGCCAACCAAGGAGAATAGTACGGGACCAACGATACTTGGGTGGTTCTGAGTAGCCTACTTCCTGCAGTAACTGCCATAACACTGTAGGGGTTCCAAACAAAGCCAGTCATTCGTCAATTCCAGTCGCAGGGTCTTGCGGATCCATCTATTAAGAAGAAGGGTAAGAATTTGTTTTTAACAAAATATATTTGGAAATAGGTTTTATTTTAGAAAGTAGAGATATATTTCATATCGGTGGTATTATTAGTAGTTGTAATGTCATGATGCATGAGCGTTCCAACGCAATTCAGAGTACTTCCGATATTTACGTATTATACTGATTAACTTAATTACTAGAGTGACACGCACTCAATGTTTTCCAACATAGGGCATACTTAGTGAGCTAATCCACTACTAAACTCAAGACCTACTTATAGACCTTTAGAAAGAATCAGGGAAAGGTTGCATAGAATGAATGAGGAAAGTTCGGAAACAACTCGGACCAAACTACCCCATTAATTTTATTCATTTGAAATCATTTTGAAGTTTTTGTAAAGTAATATTGCAAGTACTTTACAATGAAATGCTCCGATACCAGTTGAGACAGAACCGCCTTAATCACAGGGCCCACGTGCACCATCATCCTCCCTAAGGACCCACGGTCAGTCTGCACGAGTTCCCCTTGACCTAAGGTGGCCTGCCGGGTTCCCTAGGGAACCCTAACTTCCCGAGGATCTCATTGTAAGCATTGCAAGTATTACAACAGTTTACACAAATAAGTTGAATCAGATTATAAGGTGCGGAAGTATTACATAAATCCAGATTATAAATATAAATTACATTATCCCAAACCAGAGTTTCGTAGTAGAGTAGCATATACAACTAAACACCCTGCCCAAGGGTTATATCTTATATATATCTTCACCCATGCGCGATCCGTCAACCGGCACGGTTCCGAGCATGACTGTACCCTCAGCTCACCTGCAACAGGGGTTAACAAACCCTGAGTACTGGGGTACTCCACAAGACTTACCCGACTAATAAAAAGGAATGAGACTCAGGAATGCAGGCTGAAGGGGAGTCAAGGTAAGGCTCAAGCAAGAGTCAAAGAGTTTGCAGAAAAGCATTACTATCCTATTTCAATATTTTAACTCAATCTTATTTTAACCATAAGCCATAATTCCAAATTCATTCTCATGTATCATCATACTTCCAAATCCTTAATTATTCTCAAAAACACCAAGTTCCGAACCACTTTTCAATTGTAGGTCAACGGATCAAGTCTCCATATCCGAGGAGCAACGACGATTCGAATCGATTAGTACCCAGCTGGGGATCCCTATCTACACTTGCATATGTAGCACTTAAGCTTGCATATACCAACCCCACCTACCACGGCTTTTCTACCCCTGAACTGGTCCTGCGCCACCCGAGAACATAGTACTTCTCTCCTCTCCAGGCACGCCGGCCACGAGGGTACACGCTGCTCTCGCCATCTCTCCACTCCCAGTACGTGGTTGTCGGTTCAAGTAGTAGAGCCACCGGAGTCAGAGGCTTTCCGTAGTATGTGGCTAGTTGCAAAGTCTCGATCACAGCAGGCCTACAACGAACGGTCCCTAATTCTTTTTCCGCCGGCGACATTGCATTGGGACTCTAACCCAAGTACAAGTGTCCCAACGGTTTTCAAATCCCTTTTTCCGCCGGTGGTCAAGCATTGGGACTCTAACCCAAATTTACAACCACCGAGCAAGAAAATCCCTTCTCGTCGGTGACAATGTACTGATCAGGTGCACAGCCACCGAACGAGAATATACCAATTCCCTTTTTCGTGAATTAATCAATGGCACATAGGTATCACAATAAGTCAAAGTAGCATTTTATGAAATTCTAATTTATTCGAGTAGGGCTAAGCATTTTCAAACATTTTATTTCAAAATGGGTTCCAGATATTTCAGTGGTCAAGGTTGGTAATGCAGCAATTGGGTTATCAATCAACTCCTATCAACTTAATGTAGTAGATTAACTCAAGTTATAAACGTTTTTCAAATCAAAAGGAGAGGGGCTGAATGCACCGGGGCTTGCCTGTGTTGCAGGTCTGTCACTTCCGTCAGAAAACCAGAGAATCCCACTTGACTTCTCCCGACGAATAATTCTTCCGTCGGGAGCAATCAAGAAATTCTTCCGAGAACCCGATGTCTACACATAAAATAATGATACATGCTTACATGGTGCGGAATGACAAGAACGAAAAATGTAGATCAAACATTTAATTAACAACCTTGAGTACAACTTTCCTTCACGGTAAAGTTGCAAAACATTTCTCATAAAGTAAAAGGGTGTTTTCGTATTTCGTTTTTATTGGCCATTTTAACAGTCATAGAAAGCCGCTGCATAGCTTTACTATCCCTACCTTGTGACGATATTATTTTTGTCCAGGATCGCCACAGTGAAGGATCCATGGTCTTCAATCAATCCAAAAACACACAAGTCTACAATGATTCGGGTTTCTACTTATTTTATTATTCAATTTATTAAGTAGTTATTTAAAAAATAACCAAACTACTTCCATTTGACCCCAAACTTTTCTAATAGATAGTTCTTACCCTAAAATAGTGCCCCATTAAATTTCATAATTTTTGGATTAACATATAATTTAGTTAAAATTCATCAAATTTACATTTATTAATTAAAAGGTGTATTTTTATCATCTGCAGAAATCATTCAACAGCCATGTTTCATATTTTAATTAAATACTACACACTGCAGAGAGTATATGTTAGTATTTTCATAATTTTTAGTGCTATAAATATTTATGTACAAAATTCATAAGATGTAGCACTATTTATTCCTAAAAAAATGGAGAACTCATTTTCCCTCTCCCAAAGTCACTGGGCCGGCTATCTAGCCCGAGCGCGGCCCAGTCCCCACTCCCCCGCTCTCTCCCTTTCTCTCCTCGCGCTGCCGGGCCGGCCCAGCACAGGCCACGCGCGTCCCAGCCGACGGCCCGACTCGGCCTCTCCCTCTCCCCTCCTTCCCCTTCCTCCCGATGGCGCAGATAGCGTCGTCGACGCAATGCCAGCTCGGGGTGATCGGCGGTGACCACCCCGGCGAGGTCTAGGGCCCAGACGAGCTTCCCACAAGCACCCGCATCCCTTCCCCGGACTTTACCCTACAACTAGACCTCCAGAGCCTGACCACGAGCAGCCATGGCGGCTCGAACACGGAGGAACACCACGGCACCACGAGTTCCGGCCATGGCGGATGTAGGGTCGAGATGGAGGACTAGAGGGGGGTGAATAGTCCTTTATAACAACTAATCGCAGCAGAATAAAACCTAATCGGTTCTAGCGACAATTCACCCCTCTAACTAAGACTCTAAACACCTTGCCAAAGATCCTAGCGAGAAGCAAAGGTGCAAGTCTAGCTTGAGATTCCCTAAACCGTTCAAGCGCAAGATCACACAAACCTAAGCGCTAGTACTTTAAACACCGGGGAAACTCCTATTAACTAGCAAGCAAAAATGCACTAAGCACCTAAGCTCACTACTTGCTCAATGACAAGGATACACAATCCAAATCAAAGAGCGCAACTCACTTTAGCTACACAAACTAAGTGAGAACTACTTCTAAGCTACACAAGCTAAGAAGGTGAGTGGCAAGCTACACAAGCTAACCGGTCTCACAAGAGCAACTACAACTACACAAATAAAGTAATGCACAATATAAATAACTTGTGTAGAAGGGAGCAAACCACCGCGAAGGATGAGAAGATATTGACGCGGTGATTTATTTCCCGGAGGTTCACTTGTCGCCACAAGCTACGTCATCCGTTGAGACAAGCTCCAAGGTTGCCGCCTAGTCCTCTTGCTAGTGGTGACCCACAAGTCACACTCTCCCACGTGGAGTGCTTACCACAAGCTCTAGCACTTGACTCGGCCGGACCACTTGTCGCTCTTCACATCTCGCTCTACTAGCGATGCTCTTTGCGATCTCCCGCGGGGTGAGCTCCAACCCCTCACAAAGCTTCTCCGGAGCTAAGCACAATCTTCTTGCTTGCTTCACGGAGCCACAAGCCACCAAGCCATCTAGGAGGTGGCAACCTCCAAGAGTAACAAGCACCACCGGCTTGCAACACGATCACCTAGTGCCACTCGATGCAATCTCACAATGCAACGCACTAGAATCACTCACTATCAATCAATCGGATGTGCACTAAGCAAGTGAGTGAGTGGAAGGGCTTCCAAGCACACCTACACAAGCCACATAGGCCCAAGGGTGCTCAGCTAGTCGGCCAAGGCCGCCAAGTGCTTGGATTTATAGCCCTCAAGCGAATAGAGCCGTTGCCCTCTCAAGCCGGCTGTCGGACTGAGCGTCGGACGCTCAGCCGCGCCACCGTCGGACCAATGTCCACGGTCCGACGCTCCCGATAGCCTGCCACGTGTCACTAGCCGTTTGAAGTCGAACGTTGGATCACAATGGCTAACTTCCCGCGCTTCAGCTCACCGTCGGACGGAACACTGTCGGACCAACGAACTCCACGGTCCGACGCTTCCAGAGAGCTCCCCGAGGGCTGAAAACCGTCGAACGGTCGTCCGACGCTCGCCGTCGGACTAAACCCAAGAGTCCGACGCTCTCAGAGCTCGCCACGTGTCAGCTCTCGCACGATCTGCACCGTCGGACGCTCGGACAAAAGTCCGACGCCCACAAACTTCAGCGTCCGACGCTCACAGGCCAAACACCGTCGGACGCACGAGGATGGTCCGACGCTGTCACTGCAGACAGCGTCCGACGCTCACACCACAGCACAGAAGACAAGGGCAGGCCGTTGTACCGAACCCATGGTCCGACGCCCCCTGGCCTTAGCGTCCGACGCTCTTGCAACTTTGCCGAAAACCTCCGAATCCTGCCTCGCAAGCTTGGCAGGAGGAAGAGAGAGAACCACACCCTCTCTACCTCACAACACCACCTCCAAACACTTTCACCTTTGCAAAAGTGCTAACACCAACAAGTGTACACCTCATGTGCATGTGTGTTAGGCTTTTCACAAACATTTTTCAAAGGAATTTTCACTCTTTTCACCACGCCACTCGATCCTAGCAACGTATGCAAGTTAGCTCACTCAAGTGGCACTAGATGACCGATATGCAAACAAGTTTGCCCCTCTTGATAGTACGGCCATCTATCCTAAATCCGGTCAAGCACTTCTCTACTCAACCTTAGACCGGTGAAATGGAAATGCCCTAGGTTATACCTTTGCCTTGCGCTTTCCATTTCGATCACCGTCTTCATCACCGTCTCCGACACCATCGATGCCGGTGCAACACATGCACCAACACCTCATGAGTGATATGATCTACTTCATATCATCACGTGGACTTTTGGTTCATCGATCCTTGACTTGCTTGCTCTTCACCGTTGTGTTGGTCCATCAGCGCCAAGCCATCACCCGACTTGCCCTTCACACTTGCAACCGGTCCATCGACGCGAAGCCTTGTCTTGATCTTCTTCACCTAGCCACATGACTCCATGTCATGTCTCATGCGTTTAGCTCCTTCATACCATATGTGTGAGCTAAGCATCATCTCCAAGCCATTTTCACCTCCATGGCATAGATGCTCACACACATGTACCTATGGACTAATCACCTGTGTAATCAACACTTAAACACATATTAGTCCACTTAAGTTGTCACTCAATTACCAAAACCAAACAAGGACCTTTCAGCGGATCCTCCTGAGACGAACCGATTACCCCCAGCGCTACAGGATGCTCACCAAAATCTGATACGCAGAGTGGTAAAAGCGGAGGCCGGGCGGAGACAACTTGTCGGTGTCGACAGCGGCTTGGGCTGTGCACTCCAGGGGCAACGAGCATGTTCTGGTACGATCTGTGCTTCAACGGCAAAAGCAACGCGAGCATGAGTATCAATGAGCATAGGCGAACTCAAAACGACCCACAGAACCTGGAGACCCTCACCGCAACGGACTGGCCGCATCGCACCCGCGCGCCGCGGCGCTCTGGCCGGAGGCAGGGAAGAAAAACGAGCCGCGCGGCCAGCACCGATGACCAACAGGGGCACGGCCGGGATCAAACGACGCGCATGGAAGAGCAGAAATTATCTTTAAGGTGGAGGGGGTGATGGTTGAGTGTGCACGACGAATTTCGCCGATGAATTGAAGCTTGACGGCGGCGGCAATGGAGGAGAGGAGGGAGAAAAACGACGGCCTCGGGCTTTATAAGCGAGCGAGAGGGTGGAGAGGGTGGTCGACAGCTTCACGGGACCCCCCACGACCTCGACACGCCGGCGACAGGCAGCCGGATGGCCCGGGCGGCGCCGGCACACGACGCAGCATGCCGACCCCCACACGCGAACAGTAGACAGGGGCAAGCTACTGTAGCTCCATTACTCCCCTCATTACTGTTTTCAAATAATTACCTTTTATTTTGTGTAGAAACTTGAAAAATGTCCTTAATAAGAGTTGTAGAAAATTCCCTGCTGAACAACTTTGGTTTTTGGGCCATTTTCAAAAGTTGAATAGATTTTGAATAATTCAAAAAGGGGTAAAAGTGGATTTTGAATTTCATTTCAAATCCAGATAAATTCTCAAAGATTCCTCAATAACTTGAAAATCTCTAAATATAAAAGTTGTTCTATTTGTCAAGCTTTACAACTTTCATTAAATGAGTTTTGTTAGATTCTTGATAATCTTTGAAGTAGCATTTCAAATTTAAATTTTTAAACACTCATTAGGGTTTATTTTGAAATCTCACTGCATAAGTTCAAAATCCCCAAATATAAACGTTGTTCAACTTGAAAAGCCCTACAACTTTTATTAAAGGTGTTTGCCCAAATTCTTAATAGTTTTTGAAAGGGTATTTTAAATTTGAATACACAAACACTAATTGGGGTTTAATTCAAATTTTCACGGGTAAACTTCAAAATCTTCAAAAATGAAAGTTGTTCCATTTTGAAAGGTCTAAAACTTTTATTAAGGAACTATCACTAGATTCTTGCTAGTTTCTAAATGTGTATTTCAAATTTTAAACTTTAAAGTATAGATTAGAGTTTTATTAACTTTTAAGTATTTACAACTTTGGTTTAAGGCCCAACCTCTAATTCTATTTAGTTTTTAAATTTGGGTTTTGGGTCCGATTTAGGGTTTAAAAATGATTTTCTTTTTATTCTCCAGTTGGATTTAGATAATTACACACCAATACAAATATGTACATATCAAATCACTATAATTTACCCATTTACAATCAAATGCAGGAATAAGACTGATTTTAGTTGATGCAACTTAACAGGGTCAAATGCGGGATGATTTACATGCAATCATGATGACATGCCAGGTTTTAGTTACAGTAACACCAGGGGTGTTACATCCAAGGAGGACTAGTGGGGTGTGCTGACTCTCCGATATCTTGGGAAAAACTTGGCTTGCACTTTCTAACTCATTTACTTTCCCGCATTTACTTTGTGCTCTTTACATTCCTAGAGTAGTATTACTTGTGATAGGACTTGGCTCTAGCTTGCTCGACCTATTTTAGGATTAGAATCACACTTGAGCACTTGTGGGGTGAAGTTGGGCAAATGGCAATAGGTTGAATTGTTTTACGAAAAATTTACTAGTTGCTCAATTCACCCCCTCTTGGGCATCCTCGATCCTTTCAAGGCTGGTGCGCACACATGTCACAGCGCCGCCGCCCGCCACCTCCGGCCGCCGGCACCACCGGCCGGGCTACGCCGAGCACCATCGCACTGCCGCACCAACGCAGCCACCCGCTGAGCCCCTCCTGCGTTCGCCGCCAAGCACCAACGTGCCGTGCCGCTGTCCGGAGAACACCGGAGCGGAGAACACCAGAGCACCACCCTGTAGACCTACGGAGGCTAGAGAGAGGGAGAGAGGCGAGAGAGAGTGAGAAGCGAGAGAGAGAGAGAGATACTCGCTTACCGGCAAGTGTTGACAATTTCTAACGCAATCACCAAGGCTAAAGATATCCCCAGCAACGGTGCCAGAAAACTTGTTGACACTGGATATAGCACCCAGGGAAATCCGCAAGCTTATGGATGACAAGTTAGTTTTCACCAAGGAGTATTCCTAGGTATCGTATTTCCACATGGAACGTGAAGTAAACTAGTGAAGAACTAAGTGTATCCAAATATAGGTGAGAAACAGAATAGAGAGGATCAATGTGGCTTCTTTATCTAAGGCAAAACTAAGAAAGACTTTAATTGCCACTATAGGGCATGCGCGTTCCCAAAGTAATGGGGTCACTCGCACTATAAAAGCTCTACGCTGATAAAACTAGGCCGAACGTGGTGGAATCCAGAGGATCTTAGGGCTGTCACCACCTAAGACCTACCACTACTATCCGTGGGCCTAGCCGCATTCACAGGCAAGATATAGCCTAAGCACCTCGCTTAATCTATAATCTTACTACTCTAATCGAACGTTACTTTCTAGAGCACCTTAACCAGACGGTGAACAATAGTAAAGCAATAAAATAATACTTAAGTAATGCGAAAGAATAATGTTATCACACTGAAGAAGACTTTACTCGAAGTAGAGCTTCATCCTCCGAGCTACAAGTGGAGTGGTCGCCGACAGGCCCAGCTCCTCCTCCAGCTTTTCCTCACTCTCTCCCTCTCTTCTACTCCTCACGAGGAGAGCTCTAAGGCTATGACACTCAGGTGGAGTAGGGGCTACTCCATCGCCATGTCATCAATCTGCGTGATGTCCATTGGCCTTCGTTGGATCAAACCGACCTCCAACCACCTTAAGATCAATGGTGGGGGTAAATGTGTCACATGGGGAAGTGAACCGACTTGAGTAGAGGTGCTGGGTGCCGTAGATGTAGGGCGGCCACCCCCCTTGATTTGAGTTAACGCCTCAGATGCATTCCTGGAGGTCGGTAGAAGTTGAACCGACTTGGTCTCGGTCGGGTTCGACACCGGCTCCACCGTGGAGGGTCGGTAGCCCCACTTATCAGGGCTACCAGACCAAAATGTGATCCACTATGGCCCAAACGACATGAACTAGCTTGGATGGGCTCTGGATGACGGTTGGAGAGCAACTAGGACTTTGGCCGTGCTGATTTGCTGAGGTGGTCAGGGCGGGCGCTCTCCAACTTGGGCCAAATGTGCTCATATTTGGTGAGTGTGTAGGCCTTTCAGTTTGCTTACCAACGCCTAGTATTTTGCCTGATTCCGAGTCTGGATGCATCCTAGGTGCTTATTTTACCCGGGACTGCTTCTGCGACCCGTTCTCCAATCTCTGGAAAGCGTAACTTGATTGTCCACCCTCCAATTTGGGTGAACCAAAACTCTATTTCAAACTCCTTGACTTGGTGTAGTCACAAGAAGCATGGATGAAGCCTTTTCTCCTTACATATCGCCGTTTTGTACTTACTTTGCACCTACACTCATATAGCCATCACAACTTGTGGAAATGGTTAGAAATAAAAACCTATGACTATGGTTTTTATCATTTTTATGACCAAATTAGGCATTGTTGACGGTATAAAATGGGGTGTTAAGGACCATCAACAAACTCCCACACACTAAACCTTTGCTCATCCCGAGCAATGAAGAAAGATAACGATTCAAATGGAACTTTGGTGTAGAGCAAGACTTATAAATATAGGATGCTAGCATAAAAGATATTCCAAGTCATACTCATACCTGTGGATTTTGATGTGGCTACCATGTTACCCTGAGTGGTTGAAAAGTGGAACAGCTTGACACCAGTCATCACTATCCCCATGAAGCACACTTGGAGTTTTTTTTATGATTTTTGAAATTAAAAGCAACGCTCATACTTCTCCTCAAATGGGACTCTCAAATCACTCATTGGTACATTTCCTCACCATGGCATCTTTTCTTTTTGCCTTTTTTTTCTACTGCTAACAGGCTTATGTGGAGTTTTAGGTAGGATAAAAGTAAAGCACACTTGAAATGCATATATTGCTATGTCAAACAATGGATCTATGGAGAAAAATGTCATATACTCAGATCAAGGTGTGCATGTGTGAATGTGGAATGATGATCATTACTCCATAGCAATGATTCCTTCTCCATCCGTTATTTGAGAGCATGGATAGTTTTTTTTTGCTAAGGACCAAAATTGTGTCCTCACAATTTTCTTTTCATAGGACATTTTCCCCTTTTTTCAATACTTTTTTCTCTTTTTTTTCTAATACTAGACAATGCCTCTCTTAAAGAATGATGGAGAAAGATTGTGCTAACTGTAACACCCCAGGTGTTAGTCACGAGCTAACCAGCGAGTGTGGACCTAACCAAGTTATGTCAATAAATGATCTTGATCACTGTCTCACATTCATCTCCATCTACCATGACTATTGGAAGAGTCTCATAAAGATCCAAATCAAGAATCCACTTGAAATAGCAAATCATATGCTTGTTTGGATTTATTGATTTAGGAAAGATGAGCATGTAAAGTCAATCAAATCTTGCAACCTTAACCAAACAACTCTACTTGAACTCTACAACAAAAGTCATGAAGGACTCATGTTGAGCAAATGCCAAGAAAATACCTTTATTGGCCTAAACATCTACTTTGAGCTCTCTAATTACATTAGTTTGACCAAAGTGGAAATATTATTTTGGAGCAAGATATGAAGTTTGACCCAAAATAAAAGTTACAGATATTTTGGAGTAGAACAAATGTTATTTATGGACCAAGTCATGATTGAACCCCTAAGTGCCTCAAATAGTGGACACAAGATAGAGGAAAAAGCTGATTTCAGGACTTTAAATATTTCTAAGTCTAAAATCTGCCCCTATTGCAATGACGTGTTACTTTCTCCAAATTTTTTAAGCAACTCAAGTTAGACCAAATATAGAAGTTGAAGGGAATTTGTCAGGGCACAACATATCCAAGGTTGACGTTAAGCCGACACCGTTTGACAAGGTTTGCCACTCGATCTTTGATCGTAATTAACCCGTTGACAGCAGCCACTTCGGGATTAATTATCTCCTAATTTGTTGGTCAACTGATGGAACACTTTTAATACAGATTGTAGACCATAATGTGGGCAACAACTTTTATTAAGGGCACTTAGATCGAATCTACTCAGAATATGCCGTTTTCTGCCGCCCAAGACGGCCACACCGTCGCCCGCCACGTGCTCGAGGCTGGGCCCCCAAAGGGGACGCGTGGTCTGCATGCTCAGAGCTCCCACCTCTATTTTTGTCTCCTGCCCTCTCCCCCTCCTCGCATTTGGATGGCAGAACGCTCCCTGCTCGCCTCAGCTCACTCCCATTCCATCTCCACTCTCTCCCTCGCTCATCTCGGCTCTCTCTTCCTTGCCGGCAAGCACGCAGGGTGCCGTCGCCATGGACGAGCGGGGCGAGCTCCCTGCTGCCACCGTGGTTTGCCTCGGCGTCACCTCGTGCTTCCCCGTCACGTCCTGCCTCCTTCACCGCAGCAGCGCCGCTTGGCACTCGCCACTTAAGCCTATCTTCTGCTCTCTCTTCCTCCTGCTGTTGGAGCAGCAGGCCATGGCCGCCATGGCCAAGGCCACACAGGCCGCAGCCAGCAGCAGCTGCTGATCAGCCCTGTGGGCAGCTTGCAGGCGCCCCTGCAGCCGTCCAAAGCAGCGAGCAGCCGGCCTCTCGCCGCTGATAGCCACTTCCTAGGCCGGAGCCGCCGGCTTGGCCTGACCATGCTGTGCGCTGCTTGCTGTTTCCGTTCAGCAAGGAGGAAGAAGCCTCCCTCTCCCTATGACAAGCGGGACCCACAGGATCCCATTTCTTACTCAAATCTACAGATTTTGATTTATCTTCAAAAATTTATAGTTACAGTTTGGGTGCTCCAAAAATTGTGAAACTAGTTTTGTTAGATTCGGGGTAAAGTTCTCTGCATGTTAGTATTATTGGTTGTAAAATGCATGCAAATATTTTGTTCTATAGAAATTATTAAGGAAAAGTGGTTTTAGGAGTGATTTAACTTTCTTTTGCTCATATCCAGGGTTTTAGATGTCCAACTTTAGTGATTCTAATTTTGTTAGTCTCCTAATAAAATGCACTAGCTGATAGGAATATAAAACATATAGGTTATTTACTGTTTTAATGATGTTTCACATTAATCTTGTTAAATAGGAAATAAATGGCTGATTTGCTTTTTATTTTTGTAACTGGAGTTGTATTCTCCAAATGGCATGAAAATTTAATTGTAGACTCTCTGTATGATGTGTAATATATGGTTAAAATTTTATGATTTATGGTGCATGTATGACTGAGTTGTTGATTTATCTTGTTTGATGTCTATTAAGTAGATTTAAATGCATTATAAATAATATATAGGTGTAAAAATGGAAAATGATGTTTCAATACCTTTGTATGATATTGTGTTAGCCTGACAATCAATAATACGACCATGTTGTTTCAGAAAATGTTGAGTTTCATATTTAATTTGCTCTCCAATGCTTTATTGCATTACAGATTTGTGTATTTTGTAATAATTAAATTGTAGAACCTGAGCATGTGAAAATTGTACATTGGTCATGATTTATATTTATTTAGCTCTCATGAAAATATCAACTCCATTTGAGATGTTTACCATATAACTTAAATAATTAAATAATGGGTTTTTATGCAATAGTGAGTGAATAATTAAAGATAAATGAATGCATGCATATTTCTTGTGATGCCTTGATATTCTTTGGTCTGAGATGAATCTTATATGATCATGTTTATGATAGTTGGAGTTAATTAATTAGCTTATATATGTGTGTCATTGATTTAAAAGCAAACAAACAACTTAATTATATTCCTGCTGAAAATGGCTGCATGTGTAGTCCCTGTTGTTGTGGTGTTTTCTTCATTAAAATGATGTTGCATGTAAATGTGTTTTATACAAAAGTTGTAGTTAACTTCATTTACTTGTTTGACCTAGAATTTCATGATTGTAGACCTGATAGTTTTAGAGTTATGGAATTTAGAAGTCTGCTGTCAGGTTTTGCCTGTTTTCGGTGCAGACCTGAATGTTTGCTTTGTTTGACCAATTTATGCTTTGAATCATCTCTTGGTGATAATAAAGAAGTTGTAGTAGATTTCATTGGCTTTCCAAATTATCTGGAATCGTCCCTTTTGATGGTCTAGATCCGTAGTTATGATTGTTTGAAATGTGAGGACAAAATCTGTCCAAATCTGGACAGAGCTGCCTTCTTTGTGTTGTTTGACCTTTATATGTATTGAATCATCTTAAAATGATAATAGCAAAGTTGTAGACAATTTCAATAGCTTTCCAGAAAGACTTATATCACCCTGGTTGGATGTGTATAGCTTGAGTTATGGTTAAATCTTATGCTTGCTGTCCTGCTGCCGATAAACTGCATGTGTGGGATTATGATTGCTTTGACTTTGCTTTGCTTGGTGTGATTGTTAGCTTATGGTTCAGTGATGGTAGATTAACATGCCTTGTATTACTTCCTTTTATTCATCCGATAGATGAACACATGGAGTGAAGGACATGATGTTGGAACTAACCACAAGACGGTGTAGTACGACTATACCGAAGATGGAAGGACTAATCAGATGCTTGGATGGGAGATACTCATCGAGCGAGTGTCATCTAACAAACACGGACTCTGTGTCGGATCCCTGGCAAGCCCCGGAGCATCCCTAAGCCTCCACCTATTCTTTTTATAAATGCACCGGTCTTTCTTAAATCATATGATTGTGCACTTAGGTATAGGAGTTGGTTGATACCGTTGTTGCATAATTACCTTGTCCACTCTACATATGATCCTGGTATTATTACTAGACAGGTGATCGATCTTATGCTTAGCCTTGCTTAGACCGGCAGAAGTCGGGTGATTTCCTATCATCCGCGAGAAAGTCGGGTGATTTCCTGTCATCCGCGAGCATAGGTGGTGACTGATGAGATCCACATGGATGGCTATATGTGTCACCATGCCACACTGATTAAATGAGAGAATCAAGGTTGGGTAGTGGGGAGCTGCATGACATGGGTCATGTTGACTTCGGTGCTACTCGTGGCCGACTAGGACTGAGGCCACTAGACATCAGTTGAGATTGAAGGACGTCGTCACATAGCTGGGCAGATAAGTTGTTCTGATCGCGAAGCCGAGTAGTTCTTTCTGAGCCGAGAATTGGTGTGACATGGATAGACATATTCTGGAGGTAGGAAGGATGTGCGGAGACACCATTTTTCCATAGTCAAGCCAGGGACCTGCACTTCCTGTGAGTGGGTTTGTCTCCGAGAATATGGCCCCCGCCAAGCTTGCGATATAATATGACTCAGAAAGATCTAACGGTGACCCAAAAAGCCACTGATTAGGCTGACAGGGTTTGTGATTGGCATGTTTGCCAGCTGGTACAATCGATTCGAATCACCATCTCTCCTGGTTAGTGAGAAACTGAAATGATCTTCTGGTGAGGTAGAGGTTAACAACTTGAACGTGATTATTGGTGAGATGAGGAAGATATCTGTGGATATCAGAAATCACTATGGTTTATTGATTGCTATAGTATCAACTGATTGCATAGTATAGCTGCAAACCTTAGCTATAATAGCTGAACTGAAATTGAAGCTGAACAATATCTAAAATTTATGAGTTGAGGAATTATTATAGTAATGCTTTTTATGCAAAATGATGCTATCTCCTGAACTCCACCAAATAAGCTTTGCATATCCTTGAGAGTCTTTTTATTTACTTCCTGTCGGGTAAGTCTAACTGAGTACATTTGATTACTCAGGGTTTTATTCCCAATGTTGCAGGAGGAATACTTCGTTGTCTAAAAGAGCTACTTCCATCCTTCGGGAGAGGAAGACTAGACTTTGGGCAATGTCATGTTATCTATCTCATCTATGTTGCTGTGACTGGTCGGTACTTGGCACTGTATGATGAACTTAAGTGTGTGTAAATATATTTCGTTTCCGCAACTGAACTTTTATGTAAAGTCTATCTTGTACTCTGATGTAATTGAACTATGTGCGAATCTATGTATCATGTGTATGTGTGCTGCTGAGTTTCTGCGATCCTTGGGTAAGTGCTGTGTAAAAGTTTGAAATCCTTCGAGATTTCACGGACTACCGGGTTTATATTGGCTCAAGTGTGGCTTGATAGCTGGGAAAACAGCTGTCGCTGTACTTGTGCTCGTATAAATAGGTCGGTTCTGTTACACTAACAAATGTGGAGTATTTATTTGGTGGGAATGAAAAAGGCATGTTTTTGCTTACTTCTAGTGTAGAAGTATAGCATATATTTGGTGGAGTGTATGTGACCTCGATCTTAAGTGTATGATAAAATTCTCAACACAGGTCAACAAAGTTTGACAAAACTCAATACAAAAACAAGCCGCAAAAGTGAGTTTTCAACATGTAGCATGATATTTGGCTTTGGTAGGAAATAACACCATTGAGGAGAAATAAGGCTAATTGTTTTGATGTTTTATCGAAACAAAAACTTCTAAGAGCCTTCATAGTAAGATAGGATTCCTTTAGTCTACTATATCTCACTTCACAACAACTTAGTTAACATGTTTTTTCTAATGTAGATATGTCCACAAGTAGCAAGTATATGAACTTGGAATAAAGTTTATGCCAGCCAATCCTTTAAAGTCATGTTGATAAGTTGGCAAGGTTCTATCTCTCCTCTTTTTTTAAGTTTGATCTTAACATGTAAAGCTTTCAACACATCAAACATTATAAATATAAAGCAAGAGTGAGTAGAGGGAGTGCAAATCAGCATGCCATAGTGGCGGTGTCTTGAAAAATGGCAGAGACAATGATGCAACCTCCCCCACACCAGGACTTTTATGTCACTTGACATCAAAAACCCAGTGTGGATGTTAGGACATCCCTCAAAATGTAATCCATTGTTGAATGATGTCTTGCTCAGATTATTGCCACTTTGTTATTTTGATCCTTCATTCTTCTTCTCTTTTTTTTCTCATCTTGCAGGATTAGTGACAAGCATACCCGAAAAATATGAGTCCACAAGATGCTCTTGTTCCCATATCACAAAATCATTGTTTATCTACTACCTCTATTTTTACAAGAGCATATGCTTGTTAAGCAGAGCAATTATTCATCATTTCCAACAAACTTAAATTACCATCTTAAGACATGTATATAAGGCAAGATGAACATCACTTCTTTTTGCATGATAACTTTGTCTACATGTTCTCTTGAAATTACCAAATCTTGTCTATACAGTGTAATTTCAATTTAATGCAAAATAGATAGGAATGGATGCATATAGTAAAGAGTGATGTGATAATTTCATACCTGAGTGGGGGAGGTATTCCCCCACACTTGCCATTTCCACAGAGTTGGACGTCTTCTTGTGGATAAGTCTCCTTCGATTCTTTATTTATTTAAGATGCAAGTTCTTTTTTTGAAATAAACCTATTCTAAATGCATAGTGCTTCTATAAGCACTTTTTATTGAAATGTAAACATGCAACCTATCAACTAAAGATGCAAACTGAAAATGGAGACATGATGATTAAAGCTAAGCAAACTATGATGAACAATAAATAAACAGATTATCTCCCAGCAGTGCTTTGTTTTAAGTCATAAGCTCAACCCTTGCAGTTGAACTATGAGCCTTGGAATACTTATGAAAGACAAAAGCATCCGCAACAATTCTTTTGTAGGTTTCATTAAGAAGGAACATAAGAGGGTTGCAACGCTCATAAGTGCTAGGAGATAATGACTGTATAGATTTCTCACACAAGCATGGATCAGATGGCACCCATGAAATATATCTTTCATGCTCATCCACTTGATTTTCAGTTTTAAACTCCAATGTTGATCCCTCGAGGACATAATTGTCCATCATCTCTGGACTAGGACATTCTAAGGGTGGATCTTCGTCCTCCTCCATTAGAATGGGGATCCCTACCTCTAATGATTTTTGCTTCCCTTCCATGTCAACCAAAAGGTTTGGATTGCCTCCTTGGTTCAAATTATCAATAAAGAAGCAAGGATGGTTATATGGGGATTAAAATTAGAGGTGGAAGATGATATTGGTTTGGGGGATTCTTGTACCACCAAATCTTCAGATGAATAGGGAAGATAATGATTTGGGTTGAAGGATGCTAGAGATCCTTTTTGTATGGGGTGATTGAAGGTGTCTTCATCATCAAAAGAGAGATCATCCTCGAGTTTTGACAGAAACTCCAAAGGTTGAATTTCTTCTTCCTTTGGTGTCTCAACGAAAAGTTCAAGAATTGGGGTTAGCTGAAGGTATGGATGATGGAACTGGTAAGGGTTTAGCTGTCAAAACTTCTTTTTCTATTATGGGGGCTGGAATGTCCTTTTCTTTAGGAGTGTCATCATGCACATCGGTGTTGGGACAGTTTTCTAGAATCCTATCAAGATAGCTCTCCCCTCACTACCAGAAAGGCATAAGAAGGCTCCACCAGGAGCAAGGCCAAGGAATTATGCAGATTCCTTGCTAAGACCCACATAGAAGTGTTGCAAAAGCATAGGATTGGGTATAGCAAGATTAGGGCCAGATGTGGAAAGGTCTATCAAGCGGGCCCATGAAGCACCTAAATATTCCTTATCTTTTTGCTTGAAAGTTAAGACTTCTAATCTAAGATGAGTCACTCAGGATATAGGAAAGAAGGTCAAACAAAACTTAGATTGAAGAACTTTCCACTCTCCATTTATGCTATCTACGGTTCGAGTATACCGCAGTTTGGCTACTCCCGTAAAAGAGAACGGAAATAGCTTCCACTTAAGGGTTTCATGTGACATACCAGAAATGTGAAGGCATGAACATAGTTGCTCGAACTCCCGAAGATGAGTATATGGGTTCTCATCTTTCTCCCCAGAAAACGATTGTTCCTGAACTTTAGTTATGAAAGAGGGACTAATTTCATACCTACTAGCAAGGATGGGTTTTGATGATGGAGGCGTCTTCATTCTAGTGCTCTTTGGAGTAGCGTATTGAAGGATAGTAGTTGGACACATGGTATGATAGGTAATGGGTAAAAGATTTTTTTGAGAATAGAGTAAAAGATACTTGGATGACTGTTGGTATTTTTAAGTGCACATAGATAAATCCGCAAGCGCACGGATACCGTTGTAGCTTTCACCAGGAGGGTTTTAAATATCATATCCACAGGGAAACGGGCTTGGTTAACTACAATCTAACTTAACCAGGGGTAGTCAATAAGTAAAGGTAAAACTAGGTTAAAGGTGGTAGTCAATGATGGGTGTAGTGATGCAATTAAAGATGTTGGTGCTGCAAATAAGGTGATGGCTAATAGGTGTAAAACTAATCAAGGGTGTATATAGTATGGCTATGGTGATCTAGGTTGTAGATAATAGGAGTGTAGAGAGGATAACTAGGGGTTTCTACTTCTGACTTGGGCAAGTTTATGTCTTCTACAGCTCATTTATGTCTTCTACAGCTCATCTGGGGAAATCACTATAGGAAAAGATATCAACAAAGGATGTTTCCCTTAGCAAAGCTATCCTACTATTCCTTCTGACAGGAGGTGGACTATGTAAGACTCAACAGGCACGGTCACCCCTGTGATCTACCATCGATTCGGCCAGACAGGACGCATTTACGAGTAACTATAGTATAAGCACCACACCTACACTACAGATTACCACTCTATTCCCCTAGGAACAGGAATAAAGCACTCAAAAGAGGGACATAAACCAGATAAACAATATGAACATAGACTTACGTGTATCAAAAGTTGGTTGCCCGAGACATCTTAAGAGCCAGCTCAAGTAGAGCTAGATCCTACCGAAGTACAAGCCGTAGAGGGGTCACCGACAGGTCGGCATCTCCACCTAACTTTTCCCTCGCTCTCCATCTCTCTACTATCTAGTCCCTAGATCCTAATGAGAAGTTATCCTTTCATGGGACACCTCTTGATTAGGGTTTACATGTATTGATATGAATTGGTATGAAAGCCCTGGGGGGTCTGGGGCTGTATATATAGGCCGGTGAGATGAACCGTAGCCCTTGGATTAAACCGACTTCGACAGGCGGTGGAAATTGATCCTCAACGGCAGTGGAGAGCCCACGTCGAAGCGGAGGCAAGTTCGTGTCTCTAACAGGTCGACCGACCTAGGGGCCAGGTTGGTCGACCCACTTCAGAGTCCAAATGGGTCCCGTCTTCTCTGGTGAGTCTCTGGTGTCCTCTAGATTCTTCCTGATCCCCTTTCATAGTGTAATTTGGTGTATTAGTTTGACATGTGGGTCTCCTTTGGATCTTTTCCTGATAACACCCTGCAAAACATAGATTCACCAAAACTCATGAAATTCTGTCAGTTCAACCCCTAAACCTATGTTGATGTTGGGTTTTATAGCCTTTTCATGTTTAGTTGATGGGTAAAATCATAAAATAACTACCGTCAACAAGCTCCCCCAACCTTAACCTTTGCAAGTCCCTTAGCAAAGCCAAACTTAGCAATGGATACAAGAGTTCATTAAAATTTTTAAATACAGTACCAACTCCTCAAAAGCACACCTATATTCAAACAAGAGTTCTCCTCGAGATTTAGAGTAAACTATTCTGACTTTCAAACTTACCTTAATTACCTTTAACTATGGAGCTTGTAGCCTTCTCTTGGGTCTTGGGTAATTGAAGGACAAAATGTCTAAGTTAAGCACTATGTCTCAAGCTCTGTCATTCAACTTTTATCCTGGAGTTTTTGTAACTTCTCAAAATAAAACTCAGAGTTTCCTGTGTATGACTCTCTCAAGTCTCTCAATATGTGGTATTTGTAGATCCTTACCGAGGCAATAGTGATGCATGCCTTCTCTCTCTCACCCTATAACTAATGGCTTATGTGGAGCTCATGGGTAAGGAGACAGCTCATACATACTTGCATTGAATATGTTGTAAAGTCAAACAATGGATCCAAAGGAACAAGTCATACAATTAAATCAAGATGTGCATGTGTGTGAAGTGAGGTGGTAGGTGGATATTTGTGGTGGCTAATCCTAATTCTACTCTTTTGCTCCTTGAAAACATCTCTCTTTCTCTCTTCTTTTTTTTCAACACTAGAGAATTGTGCTGCTGGACAACATGGGCTATCTTTTCTCTTCTTTTTTTATAGGCAGGCATCAGAGTACCCATTATTTTGATAAATTCCGACACTTGTCCATTTTTACCTCTCAGGCGGGCATCTTTGTACCCATTGTTTTCTCTCATCTCACTCTTTTGCATAGCCACATGCCTCTTTTCTGCAACAGTACTTCCCTTTTTATTTTTCTTTTGAGAGATAGCAACAATAACTTTGGATGGAATAGATGGAATGTGTGGAATGTGAATGCGCCTACTCGGGATGAGTAGTGCATTATGGGTGGAGTGCAAGTGATCTTGATTGTAAAAGTATGACAAGTTCCTAAGGTATCAACAAAGCTGGACTAAACTCAAAACAAAGCAAGTAGCATATAATGTGTATGTTGTCCTAGTCTAGCATGTATGGCTGTGGCAGGAATGTAAAGCTCTTGTCATACAGGAACTCATCATGTGGTTTTAAAGATTTTCAAAATAAATCTCCAGAACTCAAGTATCACTAGGAACAAGATAAATAGCAGCTCATACTTTGCATATCATATCCCTCAATTACTTAGACATAGATCAAGCATTTGCTACCCACAAGTTTCAGGTTCAAAGTAAATCTTCAAGTTAAAATGGTTGTGACTAAAACTTGGGATGATTCAAGGTTGAAAACTAAGTGTTATGAGGAATCATGGTGGGATGCAACTTATCAATTCCAATGCATGGTATTTATCTATGGGGTTCTTTTTATCTGGGCAAAAACTTCTGTAAGCATTCTCTTAAGCAAATCTAAACAAGCTAAACAAATCTTTATTTGGTTTTTAAATTTTATTTCACTAGCTAACACACTCAAAAAGCAATATAGTACAGTAATAGGATGGGAAGCTTATACTTAGCTGGATTAAGTGGAGGATGCTCTCCCCCAAGCTAGATGATGACATAGTCGTGATGTTGAAGTTGAGTGATCCTTCTTAGAACATGTGTGACAGCAGTTTTGTAGGCGCCAGGTTGGACTAGTTCTTGATCATCTGCAAAACTCAATTGCCAACACGAATACCAATTCTCATGGAGGGTGTTAGGATAATACCGCTCCAAGGTTAGTGGCAAAATTTCCAGCAGAAAGCTCCCTTCATGTGCCCACATATTTTTGGATTTTTCATAAAAGGTGTGGATCTTCATGTGCCCATATTTTTTTGGAGTTTTAAGTTTATGAACACAGAAAGTAAATATGATGCAGAAGTCTTTTCTAGATGCATGCAAATAATTTTTGTGCCACCACAATGACTAGTCTTGTGGGCTATGCTATGATGGGCTTATATTTTTTTTTCAATGCAATGCAGTAGGTAAATATTTTTATTTTCTTTTCTATGTTGATGCAGCAAAGTAAATATGCAACTAATTATACTAATATTCTAAAGAAAAATTATGCAATGCTAAGAGAAATATGGATAAGTACCAAATTTACGTTTTGGCGAAGGCTCAGTGGTTTAAAGTCCTTCAAACAGGACATCTTGTCTTGTTCATTCCTCACTCGGTGCATCGTCGGGTTGAGATAGTGACCCTGGTTGCACCTTTGATGATGTGCTGGAAGGTGACTCCTTCTTTCTACATTCCTTTCTGGATGGTGAAGTTGATGTTGAGGTTAGGGGCTCATCCTTCATAGTCTCTTCATTCTTCTCACTCTTCTTGTCTTCTGATATAGTGGTCTCATCACTCCTTACAACTTCTCTTTCATAGTCTGCCTAACCATCCTTGGGTTGTTGGTTGACGTTGGGATGAACGACATCTCCTGTTTGGTCTATTCTTCTTCGACTGCTCATAGGTTGTATAGCTATTGAAGTAGCAGCGGTCCCTTTTCTGTGTGGAATTGGAAGTGGACCTCTCCTGATCTCATATAGATGATTGCTCGTGTGGTGTTAAGGAACCGTCTTCCAAGTACAATCGGTGGATCATACTCCTCCTCTTCCATGTCTAGGGCGAAGAAGCTAGAGGGGACATAGTGATTTTTAATTCTTTCTGGGAACCTAAACGTCTAGTCCACCATCTTTTCCATTATATTAACATTCGATCCAGTGTTGCAAAAGGTCTTGTGGAAGATTCACTGGTGCACTCGATCATTGGCACAACTGAATCGTCCAGCTTTGGCAAGTGTGGTGATGCAAGGAGGTGATCATATTCGGCCCGAACCGAGTTGATCATTCTCATTGCTTCAATATATGTCTGCTTGGGTAGGAGCTTGTAGTGTCTTGTTGATGGTTGGCTTGTCTCCTATGACTTCTTTTTTTCTTCCTTGTGTTTGGACATTTTGCTCCTCTCATTGTTCTATTCCTGCAAAGCATTAGTGGACAACACATACCCGAAGGAATATACGAGTAATGTACAGTCATAAAGCTAAAGGTCACTTCCTACGATGTAGAGAAGTTGTTTGAACATTAGCTTAGAACATTTATGATTCACTATTACTTCTTCTATGGAGGATTGATTTTATGTTGTCTTTAAGTTTGATTTTCATATGTGGCTTTTGTAGAACTAATCAAACGTATAGAAGTAAGGTAATGGTGAGTAGGGGGATTGCAAACCAGCGTGTCTGAGTGACGGGAGCTTGAGAGGAGGAAGACCATGGTTAGATCAACTTTGATGGAATTTGGTCTTCCTTCCTTATGCTTCAACCGGACAGCGATGGCTCCTGGTTCTTAGGCCTGTCGAGCAGGACCTCTCCCTTATGCAAAACTGTTGAGATTCATGTTGTCACAGAACCGACCAATTTATACGAGCACAAGTACAACGATCGCATTTTTAATCGCAATCCAGTCGCACTTGAGCCAATATAAACCCGGTAGTCCGGAAATCTCGAAGGATTTCAAACATTTCATACCCCAAGGATCATTCATTCAGCAATACCCGATCACATGACACATAAGTTCGCAACCGAATTTAAACATCAGAGTACAACATAGTCTTTTACACGAATAAAGTAGTAGCGGAAGTTAACATAGTTTTACACCACAGAGTTCAAATACGAGTACCATCAAATGACCCTGTCACAGCATTCTTACAACATCTAAGGATAGATAATGACCCTGCCCTCGGGTCTAGTCTTCTTCGCCCGCAGGGGTGAAGCAATTCCTGCAATACGCGTAGTAGACTACACCATCTGCAACAATGGGAATAAAACCCTGAGTACTCAATTGTACTCAGCTAGACTTACCCGACAGGGAGTAAATAAAAAGACTCTCAAGGATATGCAAGGCTTATTCGGTGGAGCTCAGAGGGAAGCATCATTTTTGCATCAAAAGCATTACTACAGTAGAACCTCAACTTATTCATTTTAATTGTGATAAGCTTCGATTTCAGTTTAAGCTATTTACTAAGATTAGCCACTATACTAAGCATTCACTGAATATTATAGCAATCAATAAAACCATATGATTTCCGATATCCACAAATATCAACCTCATCTCACCATAATCATTATGTTCAAGTTATTAGCCTCTACCTCACCAGAAGATCAGTTCAGTTTCTCACTAACCAGGAGAGATGGCGATTCGAATCGATTGTACCAGCTGGCAAATATGCCAATCACAAACCCTGTCAGCCGAGCCACTGCCTTCTTGGGCCACCGTTAAATCCTTCTGAGACACAATATGTCACGAGTTTGGCGGGGACCATATTCTCAGAGACCAACCCACTTCCAGGATGCATCAGGTCCATGGCCTGCCCTTGGTAGGATGGTGTCTCCGCACATACTTCCTACCTCCAGAATATGTCTGCCTAGTCGCACCAATTCCCGGCTCAGAAAGAAATACTCGGCTTCGCGGTCAGAACGACTTATCTGGCCAGCTATGTGACGACGTCTTTCAATCTCAACTGATGTCTGGTGGCCTCAGTCCTAGTCGGCCGCAAGCAGCACCGAAGACGGCATGACCTCAACCATGTCATGCGGCTCCCCCGCTACCTAGCCTTGATTCTCTCATTAGACACTGTGGCATGGTGGCACATATAGTCCATCATGTGGAATCCAACCCCATCATCATTAGTAACCACCTATGCTCGCGAAGGACAGGAAATCCCTCGACTTCTACCGGTCTAAGCATGGCTAAGCATAAGATCGAACCCGTCCCCTTATCTAGTAATACTTCAGGATCAAGTATAAGTGGACAAGGTATAAATGCAGCAACGGTATCATATCAACTCCTATACTTAAGTGCACAATCATACGATTTAATAAAGACCAGTGCATTTGTAAAAAGAGTAGGTGGAGACTTAGGGATGCTCCGGGGCTTGCCTTTCACAAAGTTAGTAGGTTGGTGATCAGGGCACTCTGGAAGTTCAGCCTCTTCTTCCTGGCCTTCGGGAACCTCTGGCACTTCAATCTCCGGCGGAGCTCCCTCCTCCGGTGGGTCGAACTGCAACAACGTCACGCCTCCCGGCGATCCTGTATGCATGATATGCATATATGAGAACTGAGAATGCACATGAAATACAAGATAGAGATGCACAAATTAACCCATGATATGCAATCAGTTTAACAATCCACACTCATTTACTGAGTACGTGCATATTTCTTCCCTAGACAACCAACTCGTACTCACCCTTCTTAAGCAAGGCATAGAACAATTTCTCGTCCCGGGTGAGAGGTCTACAACCTGCACTTAATAATTAACATGCATCAACTAACCTACCACAACCAACTTATAATTAACAAGCATGAGCATAACATATAAACAAAACATTAACATTGCTGCCTTAAGCTTAAATTAGGACCAGCTCCACTGTTTTAACAAGTGACAATGCTGGAACATCACAGAAATGCATAAAAACACTTCCCAACCAAAAGATATTTGCTTAAAAACAATTAAACAAACCCTAGCCTATAACTGGACCTACTAGTTTGCTGTGCCTAGAAAAATCCAGAAAAATTACAGTAGCTATTACACATCCAGATTAGCCTACTGACAAAATTTCAAGTCATTTAGACAAGTATAACAGGCTACACCAAAAATAACAAACAACCAGCCTTTTAAGCAATGGAAAATACTTACACAGTGAAAAGTATCAAACAACAGATTTCCCATTTTTCTTAGCTTCTTCACAACATAACATGGTTCAAGAAAAATATTCATGACCATATCCTTAACACATTAAGCATGGTGATTTTTGCAAGATTAAAGCATAAAAGGCACATTATACATGACATCATATAAATAACAGTGCAACACCAGCAAACATATTTTTCTTAGATTCTACTTCCCTAAACAAGATTAATGCAAGTGGAATCACATTTTTAGCACATTCCTACAATTACTTATGCATTTATCAAGTTTGCAAGCAATTAACAATTTAAATATAACTGCACAGAAAAAGTATTCCAAAAATACATTATATATTTTTTCTTGATAGAGCTCAGAAATACAAACATAACAAAATTTGGTTCACCCCAATTGGACACTCCTAACTCCTAGATATGAATTTTGGAAGATTTTACACAATTTCTGGAAATCAATTTCATAAATCATAAAATCCAAAACCGGCTTTAACTGCTACGCGCACCCGGCTCAGTGAACCAGAGGCGCACCCAGCCAGCTGACCAGCGGGCCCCGGGGTCAATCTGACCCCACGTGTCAGCGAAAGGGGCAGAGCCGCCGGCGCTGACCGGCGAAAGCTCGCCGACGGCGTGGTCTCCGGCGACGCTGAGGCTACCTACCGACTCGTGGCAACGAGGCGAACTCAACGGACCAACTGCCGAGGGTTGTCCCCCACCGGAGCAAGCTCAACGGCGGCAATGGCGGACGGCGGCGGTCCGGCGAGCTTGCGCCGGCCGATTTCGGCCGTTAGTCGCGCGGCTAAGCTCCGTTCCGAGACCCTGGAACCCTAGCGGACCTATGCGTGCGATGAATCGTACTATTGTGCACGGGAGCTCACTGACCGCACACGCATGGCGGCACGGCGGCGAGCGGGTTCACGGCGAGCTCGTGTTCCGGCGAACCTACGGCGAGATCGACCCGACCAACGACCTAGGCTAGATCTACAGCTAACGGAGACTCCTAGACGAGAAATGGAGAGAGAAGCTGACCCCGGCATCGCCCTCGTCGCGGCGACCCGAGAGCTCGACGGTGCTCCGGCAATGGCGCGGTGGCGAGAAGCTCGCTGGAGCTATACCTTAGGTCGGCTGAGGTCGGCAACGGGTCGAGGAGATAGAGCAGAGCAAGGCGAAGCTATGGCGGAGATGGAGCGGTCGGAGATGGCTGCGGTGACGGCGGATTTCACCGCGGCGACGGCTCGGCGGAAATGGCGACGGCGGAGGGGAAAGCGGCGGGCAGAGAGGCGAGAGCGAGCGAGTGAGAGTGAGAGGAGCGTGCGGGGGACAGAGTGGAGTGTCGCTTTTGTAAAGCCGACCGGCGCGGCGGCCAACGGCGGCGTACGGCGCCACCTGGCGTGCGGCGTCTGACGCGGTCGCGCGGTGACGACCGGCTGCCGAGCTGAATCAGCTGGATTCAGTTTCTCTGAACCCGACTGAAACCCGATTTTGATCAAGCCATAACTCGTGATCCAGTGCGTTTCAGCGAAAACTTCACTAATATAGATCAAAGAGCTACATGAGTAGATCATTTGGTATTAATACACTTTACTCTAGATCGGCCTGGATTGAGAGATACAGGTCGATGAACATGGGTACACCGAAACTGAAAACCAGTTTTGACTTAGCAAAATTTGGAAACTTCAAAACAGCTCCAAATCTGTACTAATTCAACTTTTTGACCACCTTCCACCCATTTTCATGAGTTGACCCAAAAATAAAGTTTGTTGCTTATAAAATTCTACACAACTTTGATTAAGGGTGCACTGACATGCAAAATCTCTAAAATGCCCTTCTTGTTTGGTCAAATAGAATAGCTTTTAGAGGGCTCTCTAGTCAACTATGAGCTAGAGGGGTAATTTGGGGATTTCACCAACATGAACATTGTTCCAAATGTTATCCAAAACATGTCTAAAGCATTTAGAACAGTAAACAAGCATCACATTTGCATGTCAACACATTTAGCATGTTATGGACATATAAACAAACATATAGCAATTAAAAGAAATCAATTCAAATGAAATGATGATGATGCATGAAATGACATGATCTATGCTTGATGACATGCAAATGCAAGTGTGAAAATAGTAACTAACACTAGGGTGTTACACATGTCTTGCTTCATCTCTGATTTGAGTTCATCCTTTGACTTCCCCAAATTGACTTGAAAGTTTCCTACAGGGGTTAGTCCAGCAAAATATACCAGTGTCTACTATAGCATACTATCAGTTCAAAAATCAACCTAGACACCACGTGTAATTTGATTTAGGAAGGCATTTTAACCTAAGCACCACACTTAATTTAAAAGCGAATGAAATAAGATCACCATTCCAAAACTAAGCACCATGCTTCATTTAAGAGATGTATGAAGATACTTCAAACCTAAACATATACTATAGCAAGCAAAGGTAGCATGAAAGTATTATAAGGATTTATTCAAATAGAGATGTGAGATTAGCGACAACCAAGATGAATTAGCAACATGGTATATGATTTTTTTCAGAAAATCTCATCCCCCAAGCTTGAATTTTGCAAGGCAAAAATCAAGTCTAGATGGATGTGATCAATGTTGCATACCTTGGAGTCATCATCATTCATCCTTTTTACTTTAGCCCTGCAATGGTCAGTGACAATAATACCCGAAGGAATATTTTCACAATTATGTTTCTATGCTACAAAGACATCACAGCAAAAAGGGTGCAAGTTTGTCCTTGGGAAACCTTCTAATTGCATCCTTGTTGGTGAAGTGGTTTCCCTTCCAACACCAAACTCTATATACCTACCTCAAGATTCATACCTCAAGATTTGCATGTTTATGATAAACATATGCATCTACAATCACCCTTTTCAAGATTCTATGGACAGGTAGTATGAGCGGGTTGAAGATCTCAAGTATGATAATGATAGAGAGACCTGTGGACTCAGGAGTTTGCTCTTGCGAGCGCTAGATCTAATGTGGTGCTAATGAAAAAGCTTTCATGCTCACCGAGGTCATCATCTCATTCAATCTCCAAGGGTGTTTTTACATGAATGTCTATAGGCAAAAATATTGTCTCTTTTATCCCATGCCTAAGACAGTCATTGGACATGTCATTGTCTAGGATCTCCATTGGATCGGGTGTCTCTCTGGTTGATCATGCCTAGGGCCTCCATACTTGGATGGGCTATAAGTTCATCGTCTGGATCTGAACCAAGTATGGATTCCATCCATAAGCCTTCATATCTGTCCATCCATTCAACGCATTCCTGCCATTGTTGTAGCTCTTGATCTTCCTTGTGGCCTTGATGACTCCTATGATTTGGATGTCTGAGTGGGTTTCTAGGATCATCATTGAGTTTTAGGAGAAAGAGCACAAGAGGGATCATTGGGATCAAAGATGGGTTCAGATAAGTCATCTACTGTGGGCATAGAAGGGGAGAAGATAGGATTGACTTCTAATTGGCTTGGCTCTCCTTCCATGGCATCACTAGACATGCCATCCTTGAATGCTTCCCAAAGTCCTATGTGAGGACGCTTTCTAAGAGACTCCTCCGAAAAAGGATTTGAAATATGATAACTTGGAGGTATCTTATATGGACAAGAGTTCCTTGTCCTCCCAAAATCATTGAGGTTGTCCTCAAATTCAAAAGAGATTTCCAACAGTGGAATTCCACTTTCTCTTGCGGGATTTTGGGATATTGATGATGATTCTGGATGGATAGCTAAGTCTTGGAATTGGAATGGTCATGGTTTGGCTATCAAAACATCCTCTTCTTTCTTGGGAGATGATTCCTTCTCTTCCTCTAGGAGTTTATCATGAATGCTAGTGAAGGTGATGTGTCCATTGATCTTGTCAAGGACAAGTATTTCTTCACTAAGAGATAAATAAAGAAAAGATCCTCTAGAGGCTACATTAACACATTCCCTGGAATTCTTACTAAGACCCGTGTAAAAATGTTGAATGAGTATTGGGTCTAGAATAGCAAGGTCTGGGCCAATGATGATGAGTTCATTAAAATGATCCCATGATGTATCAATAGATTCTTCTTCTAGTTGCCTAAAAGTTAGAACCTCTAAGCGAAGGCTAACAACTTTACTGATGGGAAAGAAACATAGACAAAAGTTAGAGCATAGCATATCCCAATCTCTATGCATACTCCGTATGGTTTGTATGTACCACTCCTCAGCTATTTCCATCAAAGAGAACGGAAACAATTTCCATCTTAAGGTTTCGTCATACATGCCATTGATATGCAAGCATGAACAAATCAGGTCAAACTCCCGTAGGTGAGAGTATGGGTTTTTATTGCCTTCTCCTGAGAAGGGTTGATCCCGAATCAATTGTATAAAACACGGGTGCAGCTCATAGGCAGGTGTTAGGATAGGCTTTGAAGATTCTGGTGGCCTATGGCTGGTGCTAATGGGCGCAGCATATTTGCAAATAGGAATGGAATCCATGCCAAAAGATAAATAAAAAGGCTAAGCTAGGCTTGTAGCTAATTCAGTAACCGTGTCCCCGGCAACGGCGCCAGAAAGCTTATTGGTATTTTTAAGAGCACACAGATAAATCCGCAAGCGCATGGATACTGTTGTAGCTTTCACCCGGAGGGTTTTAAATATCGTATCCATAGGGAAACGAACTTGGTTAACTACGATCTAACTTTACCAAGGGTAGCCAATAAGTAAAGGTAAAAACTAGGATAAAGGTTGTAGTAAATGATGGGTGTAGTGATGCAATTAAAGATGTTGTTGCTGCAACTAAGGTGATGGCTAATAGGTGTAAAACTAATCAAGGGTGTATATAGTATGGCTATGGTGATCTAGGTTGTAGATAATAGGAGTGTAGAGAGGATAACTAGGGGTTTCTACTTCTGACTCGGGCAAGCTTATGTCTTCTATAGCTCATCTGGGGAAATCACTATAGGAAAAGATATCAACAGAGGATGTTTCCTTAGCAAAGCTATCCTACTATTCCTTCTAACAGGAGGTGGACTGTGTAAGACTCAACAGGCACGGTCACCCACGCGATCTACCACCGATTCGGCCAGACAGGATGCATTTACGAGTAACTATAGTATAAGCACCACACCTACACTATAGATTAGCACTCTATTGCCCCTAGGAACAGGAATAAAGCACTAAAAAGAGAGACATAAACCAGATAAACAATATGAACATAGACTTACATGTATCAGAAGTTGGTTACCCGAGACATCTTAAGAGCTAGCTCAAGTAGAGCTAGATCCTACCGAAGTACAAACCGTATAGGGGTCAACGACAGGCCGTTATCTCCTTCTAACTCTTCCCTCGCTCTCCATCTCTCTACTATCTAGTCCCTACATCCTAATGAGAAGTTATCCTTTCATGGGACACCTTTCGATTAGGGTTTACATGTATTGATATGAATTGGTATGAAACCCTGGGGGGTCTGGGACTGTATATATAGGCCGGTGCGATGAACCATAGCCCTTGGATCAAACCGACTTTGAAGGGCGGTGGAGATTGATCCTCTAAGGCGGTGGAGAGTCCATGTGGAAGCATAGGCGAGTTTGTGTCTCTGCAAGTCGACCGGCCTAGGGGCCAGGTCGGCCGACCCACTTCGGAGTCCAAATGGGTACCGAATCTCTGGTGAGTCTCTGGTGTCTTCTAAATTCTTCTTGATCCCCTTTCGTGGTGTAATTTGATGTATTAGTCCGACATATGGGTCTCCCTTGGTTCTTTTCCTGATAACATCCTACAAAACACAGATTCACCAAAACTCATAGAATCCTATCAGTTCAACCCCTAAACCTATGTTGGTGTTTGCTTTTATACCCTTTTCATGTTTAGTTGCCGTGTAAAATCATACAATAACTACCGTCAACAATGACTGGGTTCTAAACTAGAATAGCTACCGTTCCCCAGCAACGGCGCCAGAAAACTTGTTGACAATTCCTAACGCAATCACCAAGGCTAAAGATATCCCCGGCAACGGCGCCAGGAAACTTGTTGACACTGGATATAGCACCCAGGGAAATCCTCAAGCGTATGGATGTCAAGGTAGTTTTCACCAAGGAGTATTCCTAGGTATCGTATTTCCACAGGGAACGTGAAGTAAACTAGTGAAGAACTAAGTGTATCCAAAGATAGGTGATAAACAAGGTAGAGAGGATCAGTGTGGTTTCTTTATCTAACGAAAAACTAAGGAAGACTTTAATTGCCACTACTGGGCATGCGCGTTCCGAAAGTAATGGGGTCACTCGCACTATAAAAGCCCTACGCTGATAAAACTAGGCCGAACATGGTGGAATCCAGATGATCTTAGGGCTGTCACCACCTAAGACCTACCACTACTAACCGTGGGCCTAGCCACAATCACAGGTAAGATATAGCCTAAGCACCTCGCTTAATCTATAATCTTACTACTCTAATCGAACGTAACTATCTAGAGCACCTTAACCAGACGGTGAACAATAGTAAAGCAATAAAGTAATACTTAAGTAATGCGAAAGAATAAATTTACCACACTGAAGAAGACTTTACTCGAAGAAGAGCTGCATCCTCCGAGCTACAAGTGCAGAGGTGTTGGTGCAAAAAGTGGTTCCCTAAGCCCAACACACTAGCGAAGCCGGAAACGACGCTTGAGGCAGTAAAGCTCTCGCAGATCCAGCTAGCTTCGAACCCGGTCTGAGAGTGTCAGTAATACCCAAGCGTGCCAGTCAATTTGACCTGCAATTGACAAGGAAACAAGACGTAATCAGTAATACAAGGCGGAACCAACTGGTGAATCCAGATAGTTCCAACTGTATGGCTCGAAGAGCCGATGCATTGGGAGATCGACTAGAAAGCCGATTCCGTCATATTATGAACCGATTGTAGCGAAACATGCATTATAACTCAAGTTAACCGATTCAGACATGAATTCAATGACATATACTTGCATTAGACGGAAGTATACTAAAAACGATGTAGTCACAGCGAGCTAACATGATCATAAGATGTCTCAATGTAAAATAAGATGAAATCGGCTACTTTAGCCGATTCAGTGTATACGGGCAACATACAAGCCTATAAAGTAGACAATGTTTCAACTCTCCGGCTAATAGATCTAAATCACAATCTTGCAACAGTGGAGATCGAGCAAATCGAGGCAGTCATGATGAAGTTGCAACTTAAATCCGTTAACCTTTGAATCTAGACAATGTTTATTTTATACTTGAGTGCGACCCGTATCTAACTTAGATCCAAAATACAACCGGCTGGTGCAAAGCATTCTATATTATCAATATAAAACAATGGCAAACATAATTCGTTGAACATATAGATCTATTAGATATAAGCCGACGCATATGGATCAAGACGGGCAAATTGATGATTGCTTTAAATAATAAACAATAAACATAAGCAACATCGGTAACTTAATGAATCCAGCTAAACTGCCAAATTTAACTAGAGCCGATAACTAATCCATGCATGCAAACTGTCTCAATCTATAGCCTGTCCACCGGATGACGTTAACTAATAGATTAATCAAGCAAACAAACATGAATCGATAACTAATCCGCGCGTGAAAACCGTCCTAATCTGCATCTCGTCCACCGGATGACGGTTAACACAGATTGATAGGGCTAAACCAGCGTGAATCATCCTTGACTCACTGTGCTTCCCACGTCCACCGGATGACGCTAAAAAGACATGGTTTAACAGGGGGTTGACGATACTTACAAGCAAGCCTGCGTCCACTGGATGACACCCAGCCTGGATGAAGTAACTCGCCGGACTCGACTGACTCTAGGGTTTGGTGGCCGGAGCCGAAAGTTGTGTTGTATTGATGTTGTTGTTGTTTTACAATGGCTGAGGGCTTATATTTATACTCTGAGCGTAGATAGAGTCCTAGTCGAATTACAACTCATCAATAGATAAGGAAACTAACAAACTATCCTATATCTAAGGTAACTTGGGAGTCCCAACTTCCCTTTCATAACGGACTCTGATCGTGATCACATCTTGGCAGTGCGGACTCTGGATGACGTCACCAATACCGACGCTGCACGCCTCCTGTCACCCTCGCTCGATAACCGATTCACCGTTCAATCGGCTATTTTCCTTCCTTCCGCTGGACGGAATCTGCTTCCGAGATCGGTTATCCTCCTCCGGTATCGGTTATCGGCTCCCAGCCCAAAATTTGGTGTTAACACATGCCCCCCAATTTTGGAATAAACTAGTTTATTCCAAAATTAGCGCTTGAGCCTTCAAATAGCCAAAACGCAGCTTCCCTCTCGGCACTTCAAACTTTCGCACCAAAATGAAACCCTAAACCGTCGCAACTTCCACCACGGGCTCCAATCCACCGCTGTTAGTTTTGATTCGCCGCCGCCAGCTTCGATTCGTCACCGTCAAATCACTCCCGAGCTAATGGCGACTCATTCCGAGGTTCCTGAGGTATCAATTTTATCGATCCGCCCCCTGATTTGTGAATCCCTCTTCAACCTCACTGAGTACGAGTTTTAAAATCCAGGTGCTGAGGAATAATATTCTGATTCCACTGAAGGACATCCCCAATACCTACTATCTGGGCCTGATGGGCAATCTGATCCCCAAAGACTTCATCATCCAAGAAACCAACCAGCTCCCATTCCGAAGCTCCATGATGGGCACCTCCTCTTGGGCCAAATCTTTCAGAAACTGGCCAAGCGCACCTGCTGGGTGGAGGAACTGGTTCCGTCGCGTCGCGGCGAAGAAGCACGCTGACTGGGAGATGCACCATCTAAGCCAATGTCTTGACCTATCATTATCAGAGATGACAAGGAATGAGCCACTCCTGATCGCTGCCAGTCATTTTTGGTCCAACTCCTTGAATGCTTTCGTGTTCGGAGACGGTCCAAAAACCATTACCCTGAGCGATATCCATATGCTCACCGGGCTTCAGATTACTGGATCATATGATTTCTGGGATCTTTGCTCCAGTGGCAAGGACCCGTATTTCCCGAAGCTGGACACATACAAAGGATGGAGTGGTTATATTCAACACCATCAGAAAAGCTCCTCTTCTGTCAGCGAGAAAGAATATGTCACATTCTTGACCATGTGGCTTGAAAGGTTCGTATTCTGTGGCGCCACTGCCGGGCCAGCATATCCTTATCGGGTCTTAGCAGAGAAACTAGCTCAAGGGCACTCCATCCCCCAGGGCAAACTCTTGTTGGGTGCAGCATACAGGCTTATGAGCCGGGTATTCAGTTCCTTGATCATAGGTGAAGAAGTGCAATGCATAACAGGCCCTTGGTGGCTAATACAGCTATGGCTCAACCTGTACCTGCATAAGCAGGTAAGGACACAACTCCAAGGCCTTAACTTTCCATACACCGAGTATTCAGAGGAGGAAAACCAAAAACCAGAGGCTGTCAAAGTGTTGGTGAAGCTGCCTCTGCCATAACCATCTCAACCTCTAAGGGCAATATGCTGGAAACATTATACAGGGGCTTGGGACCAAATGTTACTACCTGGTTCCCTTATGAAGATGAAGATGAATTTCTAGCACCCTCCAGCTTCAAATTCAACAATGGGTGCTCTGATGATGAGGCTATCGGTATCTTGAACGCAATCATCAAACCCTGTGCCTTGCCAGTAGACTTCAAGCACCTTCGGAGCGCAAGCGGCAAGGCAACTAGCTATCCTTCTTATGAATTCTATCATCCAAACATAGCAGCAAGACAGCTAGGTTTCAGCCAATTGCCCCCTCGGCTCCCTTTTTTGAATACATTGAAACCCAGGGAGAACATTACAGAGCACCTTCAGGCTATCAGAATTTTTCAACTCGGAGCAAACCTGCCCACATTCTCGCCGAAGCCGTGGAATCAAATCTGCATCACTCATCAGAGTTTTGACGATTGGTGGCAACAATGGCACGCTCACTTGTTCTGCCAAACCGTCCACGACAAATGCAGAGCCTTGGATTCAAACTTCCAATCTCCCTGAGTAGTAAGTGTTCTCAGCCAATTCCAATAAAAACGGCTTTATTCAAACATGTTACTTAACAGATATTTCTCGCAGGACCCATCACCCAATCCACCAGAGCGAGTGGAATACTATCCACCTTGTCCAACAGCAAGACTAGGCTCCCGAGCGCCAATGCTGAGACAACTAATGGCAGGCCCTGCTGTACTGACCTCCCCTTCTGCTTCAAAACGACCAGCTGCATCTCAGCTCCAAAAGCAAACTCCCAAGAAACGCTGATCGATAAGAAAAATTCAGGTACCCAGTAGCATTTTTCCTTTACTTCAGTACGCCCTGACTCTTAAATTGGCTTTCTACCAGGTGAATCCCCAACCAACTCAAGGTACCTTAGGAGAGAAACAGGCCGAAGAACCACCAGAATCTACCGGCCATGAGGAATCAGCTGCTCAAGAAGAAGGGATCCGGGAAGAAGGAGCAAAAACTCAGGTACTACTCACTGGGTTCTTCTTTCTTAAATGTCCTAATTGACCAAATCTTCTTTTCAAAAAAAAAAATACAGCCGAACAGCCCTTCCGAAGAAATCTGGGCGAACCTTGAAGAAGAGGAGTTGCCCCCTGAGAGGAATCCAGGTAACTCCTAATCGGCTGTTAGCAATTATCCTTGCTTCCATACTGTTCTTACTTCTGGTTTGCAGAAACCCAACTACCTGAGGCAGTAACAACCGAGGATCCACATGCCGCATAAGATACAACCACTTTAGTCGAACAAACAGCATTGGCATCAACTCTACAACCTTCAAGGCCTTATTCAGGTATCCCATCTCTGCCAGAAAACAATTAATCTATGTTGTACCCTTGCCCTTTTTTTTGATGGGAGAACGTATGTACTGTAGGCACCGAAACCTTCGTCTCCTAGCTTTCCATTCGACATAGAAGAGTTCTGTGATAAAGATAAACTGGCCTCCTCCTCCGAGAGACTTTTAGAGCCAGATTTCAGCAATCGGCTAAGTGCACTGTTACCCTATCTAGAGGGTGATCTAGTCGCTCTGGCCTCGAATCCCGATCTGATTGATCAAATAATGGAACTCGTCCAGCAGCAACCCAATCTGCCAGCCTTGATGTCCCTGCAAAGACTTGATGATCTTAAAGTTATAGCATCAGGGATCATCACTGCTCACAAGAACCTGGCAGAGCTTGAACAGCTAAGGAGCAACAAATTGATCAACAGACAAGAGGCCACCGGATTAACCGATCGAGCTAGGTTGCTCAAATCCTCCATCATCACGGCTGAAACAGAATTGGTGACATTGAAAACAAGACGAGACCAGCTGAGAAAAGAATTGGAAGCAGTTGAGTCGGCTATCAGTGAGCGCGAAATCACCATCTCCACCAGCACGATCGAGCTCTCCCAGAAAAAGAAGGAAATCAGCAGCTTGATCGTTGCAGACAGAAAGTCATGCCAACGCCTAAACTTGTTGTAGTTTACTGAAAACCGAGATCAACAACTGCTGCAGGCTGGCCACGCGCTCTGTGCAAAATTAGTAGAACTGATTTGATCCTTATTATCTTTGTAATATGATGGGTATACTGCTTGGCATGTGCTATTCACCCTGAATTTGACAACTTAGCCTGATCTGCATTTAGATTTTACACCTTAATACCGGCTTTGTCTTGTTTCGCACCGACTCTGTTCAGCCTGATATACTTCTGTATGCGAATTGGCTTTCGAACTGCTTTGTACCTTAGAATCAATCACATAGCCTGACCTGTTCTGCATACGAATCGGCTTTCGGGCGTACTTCTTAGTATCGGCTTTGTTCGGCTTTCCTTTGGAACTAACCCCTCAGCCAGATCCATCATGAATCGGCTTGTGGGTACTCACAATAGGATCGGCTAAAGCAGCCTGACCCAAAAAACCGATCGGCGTGTGACCATTGATGGCGGCGTTTTGTCTCCCTGATTGGCAACTGTTCCGGATTCAAGAAACGCGGATTAACCGCAACCTAAAATCTGCCGCGTCGTCTCGCCTTCCGAGGAGGAACCGTCTCAATGCCCTCATCTTTATAAATACACACTCGGCCTGGACAAGCAACCGCAACATCGAAGCCTTTCGCTCTCTCGGCCTTCTCTCCTCAGACCAGAGAAAACAAAATACCCCAAATCCATGGCTAGCGACGGAAACCACGGCAAGCGGCCGGCCTCAAGTTCCGCCGAAGGTGACAACTTCACCCGGAGCCTACGAGCCGTGGGTGAACGGAGGCATCGCTTGCAAGCCTGGTCAGGGTAAGGCTGCTGCTCACTTCTTGATAGATCGACCTGATCTAATCTGACCATCACCGTCCTGCGCAGCGATACGGGCACTGCCGGCGTCGGAGGTTTGGGAACCGGTGCCGGGCCGTCTCAAGCCGTCCCTGCAGCCGCTGGAGCCACCCCTAGCTCGGATGCCGCTGCTGACCCGCATCACGGCCGTCGTCGCTGGGTGACGCCCCGGCAGTTAGCCATCTATAGCAGGTAAATCAGTTTGTACCCAAGACATTGGTTTTCTTTCGATTCTGACACATCTGCTTCTTTGTCAACCTTCAGTCAGGCCCGCGTGATTCCTTTCCCACCGGGAGCACCTGATTGGCGTGGACACCCGGCCTCTCAGAACTGTGTCTCCTCAGGAACCCCCTCAAAATCCTGGCCCCGAGCGCTGGATCAGAATCGGGGTCTTCTGACGGGTCCTACACCGCCGCCGACGGTCGCCGATTCCATCACCAGATGGTGGAGTACCGTAACCTCTACTCAGAGGCTACGAAGGAGAATGGTCGGCTGCAGGGCGTCACCGAAGCACAAGCCGCTGCCCTTACGGCCGCCGAAACCGAGGTGGCCAGGCTGCAAGCCCAACTTGCCGAATCGGATGCTGCAGTGGCCGGTAACAACTTGAATTGTGACGTGCTAACAATCACCTTCATGCTGACACTTCTTTCTTTTGCAGTCCTGACTGCGCAGCTTGAAGAATTACGTGTGGCCGCCGAGGCCGCCGCCAATGCCGTTAATGCGCATGGCAACACGCAGGCGGAACGGCTCCTGGATGTTCACCACCGCGTCTCCCAGGTGGCCATGGCCGGCGTTCGTCACGGCGCCACTGGGGCTCTCACAGCCGCGCGACTCCGCTCCGGCATTGCTCTGGAAGCCGTCGAGCCTGGGTTCTCGGAGGGCCAGAACATGGAGGTGGCCAGCGCCCAACTGGCGAACTTCTTCCCTCATGCCGACGAGGTCGTGGCTGTCACCGACGCCCAGGACATTATAGATAAAGCCACGCATGATTAGAATGTAATAGGACTCCTGTAAGCACAATCAGAAATAAAACTTCCTTCAAAAGCATCAATCTGATTTCCATATGTGTTCGGATACATATATGTATTTTCCTTTATTATTTTCTTCTCCTTCTTTTTTTTTTGCTAAGGGCGACTTGTTAATACGATGTCGGCCATTTTGTCCTGAAGGCGATCCGCTTGCACGGCATCGGCTGTTAGAGCCAGATTCACATGAATCGGCTATTATCCCCCTACTGGGATGCTAGGGTAGTATTTCTTCTGATGCTTCCCGTTGATGGCCCGGGCGAGTCTCTGTCCTTCCAAGTCTTCAAGGATGTAAGCGTTGCCCGGGGCGCATTCCACCACACGATACGGGCCTTCCCAGTTTGGCGACCATTTACCGAATCGGCTATCTTTTGTACCAATAGGCAGAATGACTTTCCATACTAGCTCTGATTCGGTGAAGCTCTTGCTTTTTACCTTGGTGTTGTAATACTTGGCCACCCGTACCTTGTTCTTTTCAATGTATTCCAAAGCCCTAAGCCGATGACAGTGCAAATCTTCTAAACTGTCCATCATAATGTCTTTGTATTCACCGGCTGTAAACTTGTTTTGCAACGTGACACGCCGTGTCTTAGACTGAATCTCCCATGGCAAGACAGCAGCATGTCCATAGACTAGCTCATAAGGTGAAGCCTTGATCGATCCATGCTGTGCCATGCGATATGCCCATAGTGCTTCGCTCAAATGCAAATACCATTTTCTGGGGTTCTTCTCAATCTTTTTCTTGATGACCTTGATCAAAATTTTATTGGAGGCTTCTGCTTGTCCGTTGGCTTGGGCGTAATACGGTGATGAATTATAAATCTTGATGCCCATGTCGTCAGCAAAGGTCATAAACTCCTCTGAAGTGAACATTGTCCCCTGATCGGTTGTGATCGTCTGAGGTATGCCGAACCTATAAATAATATGCTCCTTCACAAATTCGATCACTTCAGCTGAAGTGGCGTTCCTCAAAGGAATGGCTTCTACCCACTTGGTGAAGTAATCAGTCGCCACCAAGATCCATTTGTGACCCTTGCTCGATGGTGGGTAGATTTGGCCGATTAGATCAATACCCCATCCTCTAAACGGCCATGGTTTAATTATAGGATTCATAGCAGAGGCTGGAGATTTTTGTATATTTCCAAACTTTTGGCATTCTTGACACCCTTTATAATATTTGAAACAATCTTCCAGCATCGTAGGCCAATAGTAACCAGTCCTCCTGATGATCGACTTCATCTTGTGAGCTGATTGATGTGCACCTCAGACTCCATCATGTACTTCACTCATCAGCTTTACTGATTCCTCTGCCCCCAGGCATTTGGGCAGCACTCCTTCAACAGTCTTGTAATACAACTGACCATCCAACAACACGTACTTGGTGGCTTTGTACCTTAGCTTTCTGCTGACCCGTTGTGAAGGATTTGCCAGGTAACCTGCTATCTCGCCCCTCCAGTCATCAGCTGATTGCTCGCTGTTACAAATCTCCTGCATCGGCCGATAACCCGACGCGTTCTGCGTCAGCCGATTAGCTTCCTGGTTCTGGGCCCTGGGGATGTGACAGAGAGATACCGTCATGAACTTCTTGATGAGAGCCTAGCACTGATCATAGTAGCCTCTGAGTATCTCGTCTTTACATTCATACAAGCCGAGCAATTGGTTGATTACTAGTTGTGAATCGCCAAATACTTCAACTGCATCGGCTTTTGCTTCATGCAGAAGCTGAAAACCTTTCCACGCGGCTTCATATTCAGCCTGATTGTTTGTGACAATCGGCCCTATCTGGAAAGCATACTCAAAACGCACACCCCGCGGTGAGATGAGCACTACTCTGGTGCCACCACCTTGCTTGCACGAAGAACCGTCGAAAAACATAGTCCATGGCGCTATATCCGCTACATTAACCGATCCTCCGTGATGCTGCGTAATGAAATCGGCTATCGCCTGACCTTTGACCGCCTTAGCCGATTCGAACCTCAAGTTAAACTCTGAAAGCGCCAGGATCCATTTGCCTATCCGACCATTTAAAATAGGCATCGAAAGCATGTGCTTGATGACATCCTCCTTGGACACCACCACACATTCTGAGGCAAGCAAGTAGTGCCTCAACTTGGTGCATGAGTAGAATAGGCACAAGCACAACTTCTCGGTCGGTGTGTATCTTGTCTCAGGGTCAAGGAGCCGCCTGCGCTAGGTAGAAGACTGCTCTCTCTTTCCCTTCGATCTCTTGAAAAAGGGCCGATCCAATGGTATGGCTTTCGGCCGTCACGTACAACTTAAAAGGCTTCCCTGTCTGTGGCGGTACTAAGACAGGGGGAGTCTTCATGTATTCTCTGATTTCGTCAAAAGCCTTCTGTTGCACGTCACCCCATTTGAACTCTTGATCATTCTTGAACTTCAACAATGGTGAGAACGGCAGCACCTTCTCTGATAAGTTGGCAATGAACCTTCTGATAAAGTTAACCTTACCAAGTAAAGACTGCAATTCCTTCTTGTTGGTTGGAGGTACGAGTTCATCGATCGCCTTCCTACTCTTGCTGCTGATCTCTATCCCTTTGCGGTGGATCATGAATCCCAGAAATTCGCCAGCTGACACGCCAAACGCACACTTGTTAGGATTCATCTTCAGACCATGTCGCCTTGTACACTCCAAAGTGGTCCTCAAATCAGCCAGGTGATCTTTATTGCTTTTGGATTTCACCACCACATCATCTATATAAATTTCAACGACTTTGCCGATCAACTTGTGAAATATATAATTCATAGCTCTCTGATAGGTTGCACCGGCATTCTTCAAACCAAACGTCATGACCACCCATTCAAACAGACCAAGCGCACACCTGAAGGCGGTCTTCGGGATGTCTTCATCAGCCATAAAAATTTGATTATAACCAGCATTGCCATCCATGAAGCTAATAACTTGGTGCCCAGCAACCGAGTCTACCAACATATCGGCTATTGGCATAGGGTAGCCATCCATCAGTGTAGCTCTATTTAAATCCCTGAAGTCAATACAGACTCGCAATTTACCATTTTTCTTATACACGGGGACGATGTTCGATATCCACTCGGCATATCGGCAAGCTCGAATGAACTTGGCTTCTAACAGCCTCGTGATTTCAGCCTTAATGTCGGGTAGAGTATCCTTTCTAAAATGACGTGGAGGCTGCTTGTGTGGCCGAAACCCTGGCTTGATAGGTAGCCTGTGCTCAACAATAGATTTGTCCAATCCAGGCATCTCATAATATTCCCAGGCAAAACAATCTTTGTACTCCTTCAACAGTTGAATCAGCTCCTGCCTGAACTCTGGATCTAAATTGGCGGCAATAAACGTCGGCCTTGGTCTGTCGCCGGGTCCAACATCCACTTCTTCGAGCTTGTCGACCGACGTGAATCCTTGCCCCAACTTACCCTCTGTGCCATCGATCGGATTCTCCATTTAATAAAAAGACTCAGAGCCGATTGCCCTGATCGGCTGTTGACTCTCATCGTTGACCTTGATGGAGCCTCCTTCCCAAGCCTTGCTAGAGAAACAATCATGATCCCCAGCTTCCCAGTATGTGGCATCCGCCGTCGCCACGCTGACCGAGTCATCGGCCGGGACCACTTCGACCTCATCGCCATGCCACTGAATGAGGCACTGATGCATGGTCGATGGTACGCAGCAGTTGGCATGAATCCAGTCGCGTCCGAGTAGCAAGCTATAGGCACCTTTACTGTCGATCACGAAAAAGGTGGTAAGCAGTGTCTTTTTCCCCACTGTTAGCTCGACGTTGATTGCCCCCCGAGTGTTGGAAGAATTGCCCCCGAAATCCTTGAGCATCAGATCAGTTTCTATTAGATCATCGGGACCCTTGCCTAGCTTGCGGAATATAGTGTAGGGCATGAGATTGACAGTGGCACCACCGTCCACCAACATCTTCGTCATGGGCATGCCGTCGACATAACCTTTGAGATAGAGGGCCTTCAGATGTCGATTCTTGGCTGGCTTATCAAAAGTAGCTTGCTGTCCGAGCACTAACTTGGACACTCCGTCTTCTGATCCCGAATCGTCTGAGTCGGACTCGGTATCATACTTCTTGGCTCTGAACTCTGCAGGCAGCATGAAACACCATCTGTGCATCGGCTACAGCCTCTCCATTATTTTGTGGAGGCTTCTCGCGCCACACCTGTTTGGCACGCCCCTTAGCTTGGAGCTCTCTGTTTCTGAGCCGCTGCACCCGGCGCCTTTCGCTCCTAGTTAGATCCCCTGGGCACCACTGATTCTCTTGCCAAACCAGCTGTCGGCGTTCAACTACCGCTTCATCAAGCCGATCGCGCGAGTCCCTTTTTTCACGCCGATCCCGCGGGCTATGGGGGCTCCCCAGCCTCTGATGCACAGACCGACGGTTGACCTGGGACTGCCTGTATTCTTGGTACTGATCGCTGCATTCTGGGCAGTTGTACAGCGTTGGCAGTCTCAAGCCTTCATTCCAGCAGTGTCAGAAGAATGGGCAATGCCAATGATCCTCCTCACCTCCCCAGTGGCGGGCCATTTCTTCATGATAGCGCGCCTCTTCTTCTTCGCAGAGCCACCTGCGGTACTCCTCTTCTTCGCGCTGCAGCTGCCTCTGATGTTCTTTCTCTTTCTGTCGCCGCCACTTGTTCAGAAGGTGCTGGTGCGTGGGCCTCCTGCTCTTGGTGCCGTTGGATTCTCCTTGCTCCGGCTGCCTCTGATTCTGCTCCCTCCTTCCTTTGATCAGCACCAGCTCCTCAGCTGTGATTTGTGCATCGGTATCAACTGAGGAGTTCCCCTTGGCCCGTTCGGAGGTTAATACATTTACTTTAGTCAGAGGATTCGCGATCTGGACCATGTTCTGCCCTTTCAGGAATGGAAATTTGTCGATCTTCATCTTCCCCTTGGGAGGAGCCTCAAATTTCAACAAACCGCACCTAATAGCATTCTGGATTGCTGCTTTGAAATTACGGCAGTTGTTTGTAGAGTGTGAGGTGAGGCCGTGGTACTGGCAGAACGGTTTTCCCTGCAAATCTTCAGGAGATGGCTTGACGTAATCAGCTGGGAAGGTGATGTGGCCTGCATTGACTAACAGGTCGAAGAGCTTGTCCAGCTTGCACGTGTCAAAGTCGTATTGATCTTCCGCGCTCCATCCCTTCGGTACGGCCATGGGCTTTGTCCCCCATTTGAGCTCAACAGCAGCCACTTCTTCATTCTCTCCATCCTCTGAGTCAGAATCGCAAACATAGGCCTGCTTGTATTTTGATTCCTTCTTGAAACTCTGGGCCTGCTGTTCTAATGCGGCCACCCTCTGCATCACTTCGCTGATGCTGTTGAAGTTGGTGCCCACAAGCTTCTCTTGGACGTGTGGGAGCAACCCACTGACCACTATCTTGGCGAACTGCTTGTCGTTCAGGTTCAAAGAGTAACACATGTTCCTGGTCTCCCTGAACCGCTTGATGAAAGCCGATCCAAGTTCATTCGGGTTTTGGCGCATGTTGGTGAGATCTGTGATGTCTTTCTCCCCAGTGCGAGAGAAGAAGTAATTATGAAATTTAGTCTCCAGATCTTCCCAGCCTTGAATCGAGCCAGGCTCCATAGATGCAAACCAGCTAAACACCGGCCCTGTCAGTGATAGTGGAAAGAGCCAGACCCTGTGAGCTACCTCATATGAAGCTTCGCCGAGCTAGGTCAGGTAACGGCTGATGTGTTCCGTGGTGGTGATGTCGTCCTGCCCACTGAACTTGGAGAAGTCGGGTAAGCGATACCTGGGCGGCAATGTCACTCGGTCGTACCACTCGGGGTAAGGGCACCTGTACTTGATTCCAGTCCCGATCTTTGGCTGTAAACCGAACGTATCACGGAGCATGGCACTCATCTGCTCCAGCAGCTGATTGTTGGGTGTCTGGGCGTACCCCGGATGCGGCGCTGCCTGAAGGTCTTGATATGTGATCCCCTCATGGTATCCAGGAGTTGGGTTGGCCACGTCTGCCGCCGGAGTATTTCCAGCTGTCAGGTTCATCGCTGATGAGTTCATCGAGTTCACCGACTGTCCAGTGGCCTGTATGAAAGCGGCGAGCTCCTCCGGAGTATGATCTTTGTATAATCTGGGAGAAGCTGCTATTTTTTGAGCCGAACCGGCCGCAGTGGCACCCTGCCCTGGCGTTTTCGGCTGGCTCGGCTGTTGCGGTGAGGAATTGGAGGTCCTTGCCGCTGCTTTTGGATCTGCATCCTCTGCGGGTATGTTGAAGTAAACCGGACCCAGAGACTCCCAATTCTGCCGTTTGAGAACAGTCTTCACGATGGTATAGAATGTCTGCAGGAAGGATTTATGGTGATGGCCGACTGCTGAATAGGCGGCCTCCCAGGTCGCTTCTTCCAGCATCTGCTTGAGGTCGGCCTTGCACTCCTCTTCAGATTTATCAGAATGGCCGTCCATGATCCATCTCGGGAATGCATTCTTCTTCACTATGGAGCCATCACACTGCTTGCTGAATGAAAGCAGGCAGGCATCAGCGAATTTCTCAACAATCTTGTTCAGCACTGCCGCATCCTCCTCACTGAGATCTTCGACCCTGACCCTGAGGACACCGTCATCCCTGGAGGGGCCGTCCGCCGCAGCCTTTCCTTTTGCCATGGTCTTCAGTGAATTGTCCCACCGGGCGTGCCAAAAAGTGTGTTGGCGCAAAAAGTGGTTCCATAAGACCAACACACTAGCGAAGCCGGAAACAACCCTTGAGGCAGTAAAGCTCTCGCAGATCCAGCTAGCTTTGAACCCGGTCTGAGAGTGTCAGTAATACCCAAGCGTGCCAGTCAATTTGACCTGCAATTGACAAGGAAACAAGACATAATCAGTAATACAAGGCGGAACCAACTGGTGAGTCCAGATAGTTCCAACTGTATGGCTCGAAGAGCCGATGCAATGGGAGATCGACTAGAAAGCCGATTCCGTCATATTATGAACCGATTGTAGTGAAACATGCATTATAACTCAAGTTAACCGATTCAGACATGAATTCAATGACATATACTTGCATTAGATGGAAGTATACTATAAAAGATGTAGTTACAGCAAGCTAACATGATCATAAGATGTCTCAATGTAAAATAAGATGAAATCGGCTACTTTAGCCGATTCAGTGTATACGGGCAACATACAAGCCTATAAAGTAGACAATGTTTCAACTCTCCGGCTAATAGATCTAAATCACAATCTTGCAACAGTGGAGATCGAGCGGATCGAGGCAGTCATGATGAAGTTGCAACCTAAATCCGTTAACCTTTGAATCTAGACAATGTTTATTTTATATTTGAGTGCAACCCGTATCTAATCTAGATCCAAAATACAACCGGCTGGTGCAAAGCATTCTATATTATCAATATAAAATAATGGCAAACATAATTCGTTGAACATATAAATCTATTAGATATAAGCCAACGCATATGGATCAAGACGGGCAAATTGATGATTGCTTTAAATAATAAACAATAAACATAAGCAACATCGGTAACTTAATGAATCCAGCTAAACTGCCAAATTTAACTAGAGCCGATAACTAATCCATGCATGCAAACTGTCTCAATCTATAGCCTGTCCACCGGATGACGTTAACTAATAGATTAATCAAGCAAACAAACACGAATCGATAACTAATCCGCACGTGAAAACCGTCCTAATCTGCATCTCGTCCACCGGATGATGGTTAACACAGATTGATCGGGTAAACCAGCGTGAATCATCCTTGACTCACTGTGCTTCCCACGTCCACCGGATGACGCCAAAGAAACAGAGCTTAGCAAGGACCCTGGTCCGCCATGCTTCCACGTCCACCGGATGACGCTAAAAAGACATGGTTTAATAGGGGGTTGACGATACTTACAAGCAAGCCTGCGTCCACCGGATGACACCCAGCCTGGATGAAGTAACTCGCCGGACTCGACTGACTCTAGGGTTTGGTGGCCGGAGCCGAAACTTGTGTTGTATTGATGTTGTTGTTGTTTTACAATGGCTAAGGGCTTATATTTATACCCTGAGCGTAGATAGAGTCCTAGTCGAATTACAACTCATCAATAGATAAGGAAACTAACTAATTATCCTATATCTAAGGTAACTTGGGAGTCCCAACTTCCCTTTCATAACGGACTCCGATCGTGATCGCATCTTGGCAGTGCGGACTCTGGATGATGTCACCAATACCGACGCTGCACGCCTCCTGTCACCCTCGCTTGATAACCGATTCACCGTTCAATCGGCTATTTTCCTTCCTTCCGCTGGACGGAATCTGCTTCCGAGATCGGTTATCCTCCTCCGGTATCGGCTATCGGCTCCCAGCCCAAAATTTGGTGTTAACAAGAGGTCACCGACAGGCCCAGCTCCTCCTCCAGTTTTCCACACTCTCTCCCTCTCTTCTACTCCTCACTAGGAGAGCTCTAAGTCTATGACGCTCATGTGGAGAGGATGTATCTAGTGGTTGTTCTTACAAGTGAGGTAGAGGGTCATATTTATAGTGGAGACGGTGGAGTAGGGGCTACTCCATCGCCACGTCATCGATCCGCGTGATGTCCATCGGCCTTCATTGGATTAAACCGACCTCCAACCGCCATGGGATCAATGGTGAGGGTAATTGTGTCACATTGGGAAGTGAACCGACTTGAGTTGGGTGAGTTGGGCGGCGGGCATCGTAGATGTAGGGCAGCCGGCCCCCCTTGTTTTGAGTTAACATCTCAGATGCATTCCTGGAGGTCGGTAGAAGTTGAACCGACTTGGTCCCGATCGGTTTGGACACCGACTCCACCATGGAGGGTCGATAGCCCCACTTGTCAGGGTTACCAGACCAAAATGTGATCCACTATGGCCCAAATGACATTAACCAGCTTAGATGGGCTATGGATGATGTTGGCATTTCTTAACGTCGCTACTAGAAATAGAGTTAGACTCTATCCCTGGCAATGGCGTCAGAAATGCTTGGGGCATTTCTTATGTCTATTGGATAATTCCGCAAGCGCACAGAATATACCGCTGTAGCACTTCACCCGGGAGTATTCCAAGGTATCATTATTTATTTTATCCCAAGGGAAAGCGGTGCTAGGAATGTTAATAAAAGAGAGAGTTCCTTAAGTCTAATGCAACTTAGTACCAACTAGTGATAGGGTGGTAAATCGATATATAGAGGAAAGGGTAATGACACAGAAACAAGACAAGGTTTAGGATAACTAAGGTTAACTAGTAGAGTCAACCTAGGTGGGAGGACAACGAGTGAGTATATGACTCCTATGACTCTTACTTTACTTTTGTGAACTTAACCTTAACAGATAGATAAATTAACTAGACTGCTACCTTACTTCTTGTGTGAAGGAGATAGTCCAAGACAATAGAGGATATAACCTCTACCCGAAGCGGCTATGGTCTTATGGGAGCCTACCTTTTAAGAACTTGCCAAAAACACGTAGAGGGATCCTAAGACTAGATAGGGCTATCACCACCTGCTAGTACCCACTAACAATCCATGCGACAAGCAGCAATCAAAGGCAAAATTTTGCCTAAGCACCACGCTTACACTAACTCTCACTACTCTAGCTATGTACAAAGCAACTAAAGCACCCTATGACAGGCGATGAACAACACACAACAGCTGGTTACAGGATTACAATCTATATAAGTCAACTATATTGCTATGACAAGACACAACAATACTATAATGAATAGTAAAGCACTAAGTAAAGACTTAGTAAAGTAAAGCAAAGATAATATATTGATAAAAGTAAAGTCTTACAGAAGGAAAGGTACAAGAGCTATACCAAACTCTCCAGCAGACGACTCCGGAGATCCCGAGCGTAGCTCGACTCGACTCTAACTCCCACACTAGACTAATACTACTACTAAGGAGTGGAACTTGACTCTAGCTTGCTTCTCTTGTCTCTTGTGTGTCTTGAAGAGGGTGATGGCTGCCTCTATTTATAGGGGAGATTCGAGAGGCGCCACGTCAGCGATCCATGTGCCTTTCCACCTTGGCCCTTGGATGAACTGCCTCATTACCGCCTTAAGATGGATGGCCGTGGTGAATCCAGCACGTGGGAAGCATGCAGGAGTCGGTAGGGAGGCAACCAACCTGGCTGGGCACTAGGGGTGGGTCGACCGACCCCCTATAGCAGGTGGGCCCAGCCAGGGGCTTCTAGAAGGTGTCCCCATCTGTCACAGGAAGTGGCTTCACCTTTGCTGAATATTTGTAACGTTGGTTCATTCCTTGATCCTTGTGCTTTGCTTCTCCACCGTTGAATGGAAACACAACTCTGATCCAAAGGTGGAAATGAGCTGAGTGGAGTGTCATGAGGATCGTGCCATGTCACCAGAGCCCTGTGGGCCCCGTACATGGGTTGGCCGACCCATGCATGGGCCCACCTTGAGCTCCAGTCTCTTCCATGTGATGTTGTACGCTGTATCTTAAAGTTTCATGGCCTGTTTGGTCTTTTCTGCATTCACAAGCAAAGAGTACAAGTGGAACTTGTTATTGATAAAATATGTTCATGATATGCTTATTCTTCCTTGAATCCGAGGCCTGTTGATGGTGTTAGAGTGTGGATTTTTATAGCTTATCCACCGTCAACAAGATCCCCAAGCCTAACCTTTGCTCGTCCCGAGCAAATAATTAAACTTAGCCTCGGTGGATCAGGAGTTGTTACAATGTTCATATTTTAATAGTACCATGTGTACAACAAAATACTTCTCTTTTGAATGGAAAAATTGGCTATAAAAATTCATCCCATTTTACCTTAATCCTTTATGTTGCTAATGGCCTTTCCTTTGCCTTAGGTGTTTGAGAGACAGAACAGCTTTAACTTGAGCATTAATTTTCTCATTCTTTGCAAGTTTCATACTGGAGGTTTTAGCAATGTTTTGCAAAGAAAAACTTAATGTTCCTCATATGGTTCTCTCATGTCACTCATATGGTGTTTGATTCCTTATCAAGGCATGAAGTAAATAATGCCTTTTCTTTGTTATCCTACTTCTAAAAAGGTTTATGTGGAGCTTAAGTTAGGAATGGAAGAATATAGCATGCTTACTTTGCATGTATTGTAGAGTCAAAGCTTGGATCCAAAGAAAGAACTGTCATGCCCTTAGATCAAGATGTGCCAGTGTGTGAAAAAAAGTAGACTATAATGCTCGTCTATTTGAAACTGTATCTCTCTCTAATAAATTTTAGAGACACGGCTATCATTTTTCTTCTTTTATTCATGAGCTTAGACTCGCTCATATTTTCTTTTCTTTTCTATGGACTTTCTTGTGTCCATCTTTCTTTCTTTTTCTTTCATTTTGCATTGCCTTTTGTCTCTTCCACCGAATTAACTAAGAGAGATATTCTATGACTTTAACACGTGGAGCATTTATTTGGTGGAAATGAAAGGCTTGTTATTGCGTACTTCCAGTGAATATGTGGTGTGTACGTGGTCTTGATCTTGGGAGCATGATAAGTCTCTCAATAAAGGTCAACAAGACTTGACAAAACTCAATACAAAGCAAATAGCTTAAGTGGAAGGGCTAAGACATGTGTAGCATATATGGCTGTGGTAGCAATTTATTACCATTTGAGGAACAATAAGGTTTTGATTGATTTAAGAAATCAATCTCCAGTAGTCATGCATGCTTAGAACAATATTATAGTAGCTCTTGTCTTACCATATCATGTCTCACAACAACTTAGACTTAGTTCTAGCACTTAGCATCCATAAAGTTTTAGGTTCATGATGATTTTAAATGAGTCAAGTGATCTATACTCAAAGAAATACTAAGTTGTAAACTAGGCATTAAAGAAACATTAACAGAGCAACTATTCATCATTTCCATGAGGAAGATAAACATTCATGAGACATATGGGAATTTTTTTTAAATGCAATAAATTAAAACAATGAAATAAGCTAGGATAGAGTACTTACCATGGTGGGAGAGAGCCCCCAAGCTTGGTTTTTGCTCATTGTGGTGGCGGATAGTATTGGAACCATCCGGCCCAACGTTGTGCTTCTTCTCTTGGATGGCTTACAATAGTTGGGCATTTTGTTGTGCCACACTTAGAGTTGCGTCTTGCTCAACTTGCATTGCGCCCATGTTGTCGATGAGTTGATCTACTTCCGTCCTTTGATTCCAACGTCCCCTCGCCCGTGTGGACGGACAGGGAGTACGCACTCTTGGAATGTGTTGTGGACGTGGAGGCCTTTCCATGGACCCTGAAATGTCCATGGAACTTGCCTCATCGCCCTCTTATTCATCTCCCCCTGCAGCTCATGAAGTGCCGCCTTGCTCAAATTGAGCGGCCTATGACATGCTTCTAGTCACCCATGCTTGTCCCTGCAACAACATTTTGGCTTCTTGCCTCTCGGTCCCAATTTATGGTTACTGTGCGCAGCGCATACAACCGATGTCTCTCACATGGGAGAGAAACTTTGGCAGTATGGCCTGGATAAACCATTTTAAGATCACCATTTGGACCTCTCTTTAAGACTTGAGCATTTATGAAGAAATCTTCAGCTATAATATCTCGAGGAGAAGTAATATATTCAAAGTAATGATTTCCATTTAAGAGATCCATTGTGCCGGCAATGCGAGTTATGAAAGAAGTAAAGTATATTGGCTCTTCTTTGGAACACATTAAGCCAAGAGTTGACTAAGAGTTTAGTAGGTGAAACTTTTATTTTCTTAGTCATGGCATAAAGCAATCTTAGCTCATCATTATAAAGAACTTGCACATTGGATCCAGGAAAAAGAGTTATGGCCATCCAATAGTGGAGAAAGCGCAAAGTGAGATTATGAATTTCATCAGTTTTAGGATCAGAGCAATCATTGGACCCAGTTATGGCTTTCCAGAAAGTAGCTTTATCAAATTTTCTTGTGGCGCTAATTATATTTAGTTGACAGGTGCTATCAAATCCAAGTGCCACAATAAGAACTCCCCAAGTCAAATTATATTCTTTATTAAACATGCAAAAGTGAACATTATTATCTGTGACTTGTAACGAGCATAGGAATTCCATGGTGAGCTTTTTAATGCCAAGTTCAGGAACTTATCAGAAGCTTCCCCAACCAATTGTATTTAACACAGTATTCAATTCTGCGGGTCGTACCTGTGCTGTCCAAAAGGACAGGGTCGATTATGCTGGTATGTTCAAACCCGCGGTGTCGGATGGAGAGATACCTTTGGTACTCTTGTTGGTTCAATGTGAGGCCGCTCTCAGGATCGAATGTTCTCTCGGGAGGCACGTCTAGCACTTCGTGGCCTTCTCTTGGTGAAGCTTCTCTTCCTTCTTCTTCGTCATGACGGGGTCATCGGGAGGAACTCCCCACGGCACCCTTGGCCTTCTTGAACGCGGAGGAGAACTTCTTCATCTTCCTGCAGCAATGAGACAACAGAAGAACACACTAGGACAACAAAGATTAGCGTTAGCATTAGCATTAGTTGTCCCAATGTTAGTAGTCCTTGTGAGGTATGGTCACCTCCACAAAACCGTTCTTGTGGATAGGAATACTCCACAAACGTTCTTTAGAGCAACGACAAGCTTCTATTACTACAATATTTTTGGGTTTTTCTTTTGAGTGGCTACTACTAAACTTGAGAAAGAGCTTGCTCAACTAGAGAAGAGAAGAGAGATTGTGTGCTCGAGATGATTCAGCTGGTTTGGGTGTGGGATTGAGCACACAATGCAAGGGTATTTATAGGGGAGAAGGGCTGGCAACGAGGCCACTAGTGCCAGGTCGGCCGACCCCCCTATGTGAGGTTCAGAACTGCTTTCACCTTTGGAGAGGGAATCCATTTGATTGATGACAAAACATTTCTGAAATGGCTTTAAACATGGGTCGGCCGACCCATGTCTAGTCCCTTTTCAGCTTTAATCAATGTGTTTCACTTTGTCCAGTAGAGTAAAGACTAGTGGTGGACCAAAAGTGGTGCAATTTTCAGAGATTCCCTTGTCTAGTGTTTTATGAAAGTGAAAGGTGTATGACAAAAGTGGGGTGTTGACGGTCGTTAAGTACCAATTTTATACTGTCAACCAATGCCTAGGGAAGGACAATAATAGAAGCATAGGGGTTATTACTGACAAATTCCACGAGTTTTATTGAATTGTGTATTTTCTAGGGATTATTCTAGAAAGGCTTAAAAGAAGGATTAAAGTGCTTAATTACCATGAAACTTAACCGCCAAGGAAACATCATCATCGGAACACTAGAAGCCTCTGGAACACACCAGAAGCGACCGGGGCCTGAACCCCACCAGGGTGGGGCTGGCCGGTGCCAGGGTAGGGCTGGCTGACGCCCCCTTAGGGTTTCGGCCCCACCTTCTGGAGTCTTCTTCCGCCGCCTCTTTGGAGTCATCTTGGCCCTTTGTTTAAGTCGGTTTGATCGCACGATGCACGTTCATCCCACCGGGCTATAAATAAAGGGGCAGACCCCCCTCCCAGAACACCAATTCATTCCTCCTGCTTCATTTGTCAAGAGTAGACAGAAGTTAGGGTTTCTAGAGATTAGAAATAGGGCTCTAGTTCTTCAAGTTCATAGTTTAGGCGTCTAGCAAGGTTCATGTAGAGTTGGGCGCTAAGCTCGGGATTCCAGATCTGTTCGTCTGGAGATCGGTAATCTTATCTTGTATCTCATTATGACTTTGCTCTATTTTAATATATTGCTACTTATTCAGTTTTTAGTTTATTCTAGTTGCATATTCGATATAGTTGTGATTGGTGATGATTATTGTCATTTGATCGTAAAGCGCCTAATTTAGTACTCGAGTGAGTTAGGTGGTGTGTATTATGTAGACGTGGTGTCTAGATATATTACATACCTATGGAGGCACCCTGACATGCCGGGTCGTGTGGTAGTCCGCGTAGGTGACAGCTGCGTTGGTTCCTCTGTAGTCCACCTCCCGTACGTAGGACGAGCAGAGCGCGGTCGTGAAGGAGGTGACCCTTGTTTCTTAATATCCTCATTAGATGATGCTCCTTATGATGTTTTCTGAGTTGATTATGCTATAAATGAAAATGTGTAATGTGGTGTAGGCTGTAGACTTTGTATTTAGTAACTACATAGGTTTCCTTTACTTTAGCCGAATCTCAAGATTGTCTTACTACATTAGTGAGTCTCTATATTTTATCTTTGGAATACCGTTTACCTCAATTACTCAGTTATCATTTACCATTTATCATTGACTTATTTATCGCTAAAGTACTAGAGTTATGGGTTATCATAGGTCTGCACATTTATCTTTCCAATCATTATAGTAGATTGTCCTAATGAGTAGAATGCCTCTTTATCCTTTTGGCATAAAACAAATCAACGATACTCGGAATACTTACCGGTTGAAGTGCTACAATAGGAGAATTATCTGTGCGCTTGCGGATATATTCTATATTATTATTTTTAGGAGGCAAGTGAAGATTATTTTACCTTTGGTTTTTGGCATCATGTTAGAGATGATAACTTAACGTTAAGTGATGTTAAAAATACCAACAAGCATTTCTGGCGCCGTTGCCAGGGATGGCAATTGTATTCATTAGGATAATTTATTGAGTTCGTTGATTTTATTCGCCAGGATATTTATTCTAGAATTTCATATAGGAGAGTTCTTCATAGATAATATTATAGAAAAACATAAAAATAACTATAGACATAAATACTTATAGATAACCATAACCTCTTACTTTAGTAGACTTACCTGTGTTTTGTTTATGTTTAAATATCTTATATAGGGTAAGTGCAGGATTGGTTGTGTACTTTAACTCTTATCAATCAGGAACAACCATAGGAAGAAGAGTCTTACATTATTTTGTGAAGCCATGGCTGAGAAGACTCTACATGAATTCTCTGCCTCAAGCACTGAGAATATTCGCGTTGGGCCAACTTTTAACATTGGAGATCATGATTACAAGATCAAGCCAAGTCTCATCAAAATGGTGCAAGCTATCACATTTAGTGGAAAGAAAGATGAGGATGCAAGTGTCCATCTGCAGAATTTCCTGGAGATTGGCAACACCATCAACATCAAAGGCATTCCTCAAGACGTCGTGCTACTTCGTTTGCTACGTCGTGCTACTTCCTGGAGCAGCGGTTTTATCAGAATAAAGATCGAGTCAAGACATGGGTAGAATGTTCAAAAGCTTTCCTAGAAAAGTTTTCCCAGTAGGCAAAACCAATGCTCTACGAGGAAAGATTTCAGAATTTTATCAGTAGAAAGGTGAATCTATTGCAGAAACCTAGGAACGTTTTCAAGATTACATATCAGATTGTCCCCATCATGGAATGGAAAAGTGGTTGCTCATGCAAACATTTTATCACAGACTAACTCAAAGGTCACGTGAGCAGCTAGATGCCACTGCTGAAGGATCATTTATGTCACTCACCCCTAGAAGAGCTGAAGATATTATGGCAAAGATAGCAGAAAATCAGAATTGGACGAACAACACTCAGAAATGCCATAAGAATGAAGAAGTTCCAGAGGAAGTGTGTGCATTGGCAAACAAGATGGATGCACTGTTAAACTAGTTAGAGCAAAGAGCCAATCATAAAAGAGATCGTCAAGCTATTCAAGATGCATTCAATTCCCAGAATTAATATGAAGGATCTTTAGGAATTGAGTTTGCAAATGCCCCAGAAGATATTAGTATAGTCATCAAGTCTACTTCTCAGAAGCAAGGATGGAATCAACCTCGGTCAACCAACCAAGGTAAATACCAGGGCAATTATAATTTTTCAAATCAGAGACAACCACCCTTGAGAGAATTAATATTAGAACAAGCTAGAATTAATGAGAGTATTTATAAGAAGCTTGCTTTTAATGATAAAGTTTTAGAAGGAATTAATTCTAAGTTGGATAATTTCTCTTCTGCTGTTGCAGATCAAATATTATTTAATAAAAAGATAGAATTACAAATTGCACAATTATCTTCTATTTTGTTTACCACTAGCTCTGATCCAGTAAAAGGAATATCTACTAGAGGAGGTAAGTCTACACATGATCCACCTTACCCTAAAGGGGCACGTAGACCACCACATTTAATACAGGTAGAAGAAGAAATTGAAAAGGACAACAGAGAAGAGGAAGTTATATCACCTTCACCACCAGTTAAACCTCAAGATCAAGAATTAACTCAAGATTTTCGACACAACCCTCCTACCGTTTCCACGCAGAAGAAGAAGAACTAAAACGGATGATCAATTTGGTAAGTTTGTAGAGGTAATTCAGAAGTTATATGTCAATATTCCGTTGTTAGATGCCATGCTGGTACCTACATACGTGAAGTATCTTCGAACCATCCTCAACAACAAAGGACCACTACCTTCCACTGAAGTTCTCAAGCTAACGGAGGAATGTAGTGAGGCAATTCTGAGTTCTTCTCTTACTAAGAAGAAGGATCCTGGGTGTCCCACTATTGATTGTTCAATAGGAGACTAGATGTTCGAGAATGCTTTATGTGATCTTAGAGAAAGTGTCAGCGTCATGCCCAAGACCGTCTTCGGCAAACTCAACTATTCTACGCTCACACCAACCACGATGTGTTTAGCAATTAGCTGACCAATCGGTACGCTATCCCGCAGGAATCGCAGAAAATATTCCGGTAAAAATCCGCAGCTTTTCATTCCTGTAGATTGTGTAGTACTTGACATGCAGGAAGAGGGAAAGATACCCCTCATCCTCGGGCGACCATTCCTAAACACTGCAAATGCAACCATCAACGTCGGAGCTGGAGAGATCACATTCACCATCAATAGGCAAGAAGAGCGATTCACATTCAAGCCAAGACTGGAGTAATGCCAAACATTGAAGTGTTATGAAGATCAAGATGCAAGAACATCTCCAACACCGGAGATGAATCATGAAGAATAATTCAACTGGAGAAGTCCGGATCGGCAGGACTCAAAAACCCCGAACCTTCGCCGGGAGGTAACTCGGTAGTTATCGGTAATTTAATTCTTGCATTGAATTTTACATATTTACTTTCTCATAAATTGCATTATTAAAAAGAAATAAAAATAATCATAGCATGATTAAAGCTTAAGCCCCATGTGATTATTACTAACGGAGTGTTAAACCCCCGTCAGTGAAATTTACTGTGGTGGCAGAAAATTATAAAAAGACTGTCATTAGAATTCTAATTTTTCATAAATTCATAAAAGTAATTTAATTTTTTATTCTTGTGTCATTATATGGTATAAATACGGGAAACATGTAGGACCCGCTATCATCACATCAAGTCACCTCAAGCATTATCATCAACCACTACCATCCAAACTCCACCATTCATCCATGTATTACCCTCCACTCATTCATTCACCAGAGAAAGCATACACACACATTCATTTGGAAGGGCATCTAGGTGGTGTCGACATTGTCTAAAGTAGAGAGCCAGAGCACACCAGGTGGGGCCGGTCAGCCCCACACCCACGTCGGTCGGCGCCCCTCCTCCTCTTCTCTGCCTCCCACTTCTCTCACTCACTCATTCACTCACATACACTCCAGTGAGCTCCTAGTTACCTTACTTGCAGCTCATGAATTCAAACTCTCACAAATCCCTCATTTGATTCAAGTTTAAGCAAGGGAAGGAGTGGAGAAGAGGATTAGCAAGAAGACCTAGAAGAGAGATCATCACTTTGATTCCTTCTCTTCACTTGTTCTTGCTTGTTCTTGTTTTGTTCTTGTGTTCTTCGTTCTTGCCGTGTTCTTCAGTGTTCTTCGTTCTTCAGGCAAGATGAGCAATAGAATGAAATGTGCCATTCGATTCCTTGGAAGAGCCTTCTCATGCCGCATAACACGAAGTCAATCATCGTCACAAGTGCCATCGTTCATCGGCTCCGACATGAATATCGATCCTCCGTCACCCTTCACGTATGACAACCCTTCATCCTCTTCCCAACCGGAAGAGAGGTATGAGCTCACAAGCATCATTCAAATTTCATTACCAACTAGACCGCAGAGGGAGATATTAAACGTGGTTAAAAACAAGGAATTTACGCATACTCCAATTTTTGATGCCACTTTGCTGCATGAAACAGGAATGGATTTCGAGTTTGAGCTTATTTTTAGAAATGTTGGATGGGAAGGTGCACGGCAAATTAATGAGCAGGGTAGCAAGTTACTCACTATAGAATTTATTAGCACCCTAGACTTCGATGATGATGAGGTTAATTTTAGAATGTTCAATAAACTTTTCACCCTCTTATGGAAAAATCTTAGTTTAGCACTAGGATTCAATAATCAGTGTGTGGTCAATATAACTGAAACTCTCCAAGACTTTGATAAAAATGATTTTTGGGAAAGCATCACTACAAAGAAACCTGAAAGAAAACAAAAATATACTACTGAAGAAGTCCATCACCCACACTGAGGTTTATGCTTAAGTGGCTAGCTTTTACATTCTTTCCTAGAGAGGAGTTAAATACTATTAAACAAGATGAGCTGCATTTGTTATATATCATGATTAAAAAGAGGAAGGCATTACCTGTAAAAATGATGTTGAATTATTGGAGAACTGTCTCTTTCATGAAAAAGTGCAGTATTTCTTTTACTTCCTGGATTACACGTTTAGCTGCAGGGCTAGGTTTATTATCAAATGCTTCACTTGTTTACATTTCTGATGCTCGCATAATTATTGGTTATGATTTTTCTTTCGTGCTCACATGCTCAAACGTAAGAATAATAAAATAGTTATGATTTATAAAAATTATGACAATGAGTACGAACTACCAGACAGAGAGTTAGGAATTTATTCTGTTCAGAATTTTATTTTTTTAGCTAGTAGAGCTAATGTTGGCAGGTGTCCGTTCGCGCGCATCAGCAGGGTATCGAGAATTAATTTCACTGGAGCTGACCCAGCACCATTTGGGCCAGTTTATTTCCTACTATGTTAATTTTGGTGAACATGGATCGACGCAGGAGCCACGCAGTGGACTGCACATGCAGGATAGGAGGAGCAACCCATATTTTAGCAAGGATAATCTTCATCATCAGTAGCAGCAGAGTGGGGAGTACTGATTTTCATAGAGGACGAACATCTTTTTCTGCACGCGGGAACACGGACTTCACTACCGGTGGACCGTATCCGTTCCACGCACCACCGGAAGATGGCTACTATCGGCCACCTGAGGAGCACTTTTCGACTACCGCTAATGATCTCCCAGCTTTATCTATGCGTCTCACTAACATTGAACAGGGACAGAACGCAATAAGTGACACACTGCACCAGCATGAGCAGTGGCAGCAGCAGGTCGATGACAGGTTCAACCAGCATGAACAATGGTAGCTTAGCACGGGCCAACAACTTGATCAGATCTATCAAGGACAGCAGCAGACGCAGAGCGGATTAGAGTATTTGATACATCAGATGGGATACCCGCCGACACCTCTACCACATTACTAACCAACATCCAGCTTGGGGGAGATCCCCACTAGGTGAGTACCGCTCACCCTTATATATGTTCTTTATTTTAGTATTTAATTCAGTCTTCAATTCTGTCAATTTTAATATTGCTAAAAAACAAAACAAGAAAATCAAATAAAAATTTATTTACCGCTTTCTTTAGTTATTACATTAAATTCCTGCTTGTGTAAAAATGAAAATTAAAAAAAATAATAGATTGTATAATTAAGTTTACTTTAAATTTTGCATTCAATTTATCTTTAGAATAATTAGAACTTGAAGATAGAGAAAAATCAAAAAGATATTTAAATTGTTTAAATGTAATATCCTGCAATTGCTTAGTGTTTAAAATTAAATTCTCCTACGAATTGCATGAAGTTTATCTACCATGAAAATTTATTCTGAAACTTGATATCAGTGGGTAGCATAAGCTTTTCTAAGTAATTGGCGGATATGATATAAGAAGGTTTGAGTTACTATTTATTTCATTCTGAGTGACACCTAAGCTCCAGACATTTCAAAAAAAAACAACAAAATCAAAACAAATATAATAATTTGTTTTGCTAATATGATTTAAGTAGACTATTCTGTTATGCATTCATGATTGAATTCACATACACAAAAAGTTTTCGCTCTATACACAAGTCTCTCTCTTAGAAGTCAAACAGAGAGTGTGGGTTATAAAATTAAAAGATGCCATACCAAAGAAGTATGAAGCCTGAAAGATGCCATATCAAAAGGGTATGTGCCAAAAAAAGAAGAAGAGAGTAAAATAATGGGTGCAAAGACACCTGCCTGAGAAAAAAAATGGGTACAAAAGGTATCCGGTGGGGAGATAGTCCACACTCTTCAGAAAGACAGAAAAGAGAGGATAATGCATAGGAGTTCAAAAATAAAATTTGATCGCATTCACACATTCAATCATGATGTATAGCTTAGTAGTCCTCTGCAATCTTATTAGTAGGCTCTCATTATTTCCTAAATTAAAATTATATACTTATTCAAAAAAAATCTGGAGCAATGGTTGAAACAAAGGATGAAAGACTTGGTGCTTGCATGATTATTCTGTCTCTCAATTACCCAAGACTTATTTTAAAAGCCCCACGATTGAAAAGAATAGGAATAAGTTTGAAAGGTGGATTAATGAATTTCAATCTAGAGAAGAATTTCTGTTTAAATATTTAAGTATTTGTTGGAAGTTATACATTTTTATGGAACCCTGAATAAATCATTTCAAGTCAACTTTGCTAAGGGACTAGCAAAGACATAGCATGGGGGTGTTGTTAACGGTCGTTAAGTACCAATTTTATACCGTCAACTAATGCCTAGGGAAGGACAATAATAGAAGCATAGGGGTTATTACTGACAAATTCCTACGAGTTTTGGTGAATTGTGAATTTTCCAAGGATTATTCCAGAAAGGCATAAAAGAAGGATTAAAGTGCTTAATTACCACGAAACTTAACCGCTAAGAAAACATCATCATCGGAATACTAGAAGCCTCTGGAACACACCCGAAGCGACCGGGGCCCGAACCCCACCAGGGTAGGGCCGGCCGGCGCCAGGGTGAGGCAGGCCGGCGGCCCCCTTAGGGTTTCGGCCCACCTTCTGGAGTCTTCTTCCGCCGCCACTTTGGAGTCATCTCGGCCCTTTGTTTAAGTCGGTTTGATCCCACGGCACACGTTCATCCCACCGGACTATAAATAAAGGGGTAGTCCCCCTCCCAGAACACCAATTTATTCCTCCTGCTTCATTTGTCAAGAGTAGATAGAAGTTAGCATTTCCAGAGATTAGAAATAAGGCTCTAGTTCTTCAAGTTCATAGTTTAGGCGTCTAGCAAGGTTCAAGTAGAGTTGGGAGCTACGCTCGGGACTTTCAGATTTGTTCGTCTGGAGATGGTAATCTTATCTTGTATCTCATTATGACTTTTCTCTATTTTAATATATTGCTACTTATTCAGTTCTTAGTTTATTCTAATTGCATATTCGATATAGTTGTGATTGGTGATGATTATTGTCATTTGATCGTAAAGCGCCTAATTCAGTACTTGAGTGAGTTAGGTGGTGTGTATTATGTAGACATGGTGTCTAGATATATTACATACCTACGGAGGCACCCTGACGTGCCGGGTCATGTGGTAGTCCGCATAGGTGACAGCTGCGTTGGTTCCTCTGTAGTCCACCCCCCGTACGTAGGACGAGCAGAGCGCGGTCGCGAAGGAGGTGACCCTTCTGTCTTAATATCCTCATTAGATTATGCTCCTTATGATGTTTTCTGAGTTGATTATGCTATAAATAAAAATGTGTAATGTGGCGTAGGCTGTAGACTTTGTATTTAGTAATTACATAGGTTTCCTTTACTTTAGCCGAATCTCGAGATTGTCTTATTACATTAGTGAGTCTCTATATTCTATCTCTGGAATACCATTTACCTTATTTACTCAGTTATCATTTACCATTTATCATTGACTTATTTATCGTTAAAGCACTAGAGTTATGGGTTATCATAGGTCTGCACATTTATCTTTCCAATCAATATAGTAGATTATCCTAATAAGTAGAATGCCTCTTTATCCTTTTGTCATAAAACAAATCAACGATACTCGGAATACTTACCGGGTGAAGTGCTACAATAGGAGAATTATCTGTGTGCTTGCGGATATATTTTATAGTATTATTTTTAGGAGGCACGTGAAGATTCTTTTACCTTTGGTTTTTGGCATCATGTTAGGGATGACAACTTAACGTGAAGTCATGTTAAAAATACCAATATGGGGACATGCTTTAGAATGATTCCCATGGACCATGGGAGCACTAATGCATGCCAACGTGACCACCTTTCAGAATTAGGATGGTAGTGAATGTTGGATGTTCCTTGGAGCATGTGAAAGTGATCATGACCAAAGGTGGCTGACCAAATTCAAAAGGAGATGGTGTTCAAAAGTTAGGATATGGATCAACACACCAGGCCAACCCCACCAGAGGTGGGTGGGCCCCATGGTGGGTCGGCCGACCCCACCTTGGGTGGTCCTCCACCTCAGGTGCGGGCACTAAAGTTCTACTCAAGTTTTATTTATTTATGATCAATTATTTTGTCAAAATAAATTATGCCAAAAATTTAAATATGAAGATGCAATGCAAAAATGCAGGAGTTGGAATGAAAGAATTAAATATGAGATAATTACTGATTTACCTTACCAGCAAGGGCTTCATGTTTTAGGTCCATATAGTAGGACCTCTCCTTTTCGGGTTCATTGTTTAGGTGCTTCGATTGGTCCCGGAGATGGGGACCTGTGACGATCACACCTCTTTCTTCCACCATTCCTTTTTAGTTGATGCTTGTGACTCGGTGGAGTCATCCTTCTTTGCCATTTCGGCTTTACTTACTAGTTCGGCCTTTTTGGCCTTTGGCGATTGATTCTTCCGGCGGGGTGCATATTGAGCCTTCTTCTTCCATAGTTCTTCCTTGCCTGCTGCATAAATTTATAGCTGTTGACGGTGGATAACGTCAACTTTTATTAGAACTTTAAACACAAAAGGATACATGAAAACACACTAGTCTAGGGTTTTAACTGACAATTTCCACGAGTTTTGCATACTCTGTATTTTCCAGGGGTTATTGCAGAAAAGCGTAAAAGAAGGATTAAAGTGCATAAAAGATGTGAAACGTAACCGCGAAGGCAACATCGTCATCAGGACACTAGAAGTATCTAGAAGACACCTGAGCAACTAGGCGCCCGAAACCCGCCAGGTGGGGCCGGCCGGCGCCGCCCGGCTAGGGTTTGGCCCCGTCTTCTGGAGTCTTCTTCCACCGTCTTTAAGGACTCATCTCGGCCCTTGGTTAAGTCGGTTTGATCCTACGGCGCATGTTCATCCCACCAGGCTATATATAAAGGGGCAGACCCCCTCCCTGGAGGCACAATCAATCATTCATCTAAGGCATCAAGTCTTCGGTCAAGACACCAAGAGCCTCATAGTTCAAGAGCCTTCTACTTCATAGTTCTAGCCTAGCTAGATTAGAAGTAGAGGAGATCTAGTTTTTCAGCGGGATCTGGAGCTTCGGCGACTGTTTGGAGCACAGAGTTCGGTATAGTTATAGTTCTTTCTCTATTATTCTATTCTTCATTATGATTAGGGAAACATTGTTCTTAATAGTTTATATGTTCTTGATTACAATAGTCATTGTCTACTTTGATTATATGTCTAGTATAGTTGGTTTGATCTTATTGAATTCATGTAATTGCTCGTATAACGTTTATCCATACGATCGATGGGTAGATGATGAACAATATGTAGACGTGGTGTTTAGATATTCTGTTTATCTGCGAGTGCACCCTGATGTGCCGAGTCGTATGGTAGTTCGCGTAGGTGACAACTACGTTGATTCCTCTGTAGTCCAGCCCCCGTATGTAGGCAAGCAGGCACGGTCGCGAAGTTGGGTGATGACTCTATTTCGCATCCTTCCTAGATGATGCCCTTTACATGTGATCATGATATAGGTCTAATCTAACAATGATTGCTAGATGTAATTGCACTAATTAGAGTTATTCATTGACGTAGTTATAGAATTACCTTCGATATTAATTCCTTAGTTTATCCATTGGCTAGCTATTACTATGACTAGAAAGTGCTCTGATGTTTATCCATTATTAATGATGCTTGATCATATTTATCACCTGTACTTATCTTTATTATCTTGTGACCTCTACCTGTTATGAGTAGAGTAAATGACATCGGTAACATTACTTATTCATTGTATATAGTTGTTACCAATATAATAGATTAAATTTTATCCAGTCCTTCCCAGTGGTATAAATATAAATCGACAACCTGGTAGAACTCTAGGTAAAATGCTACAATGGTATAATTATCTGTCCGCTTGCAGAATTGTTCCTCGTTTATATTTATATATATTTCTGCCTAGTCACATTGAATAATATATAAACCTTTATTTATTCTTAGTATATATAATTAGGGATGACAACCTAGTTCATACTTAAGAATGTTGGTAATAGATAAGTGGCTAGTTGCTAATGACTAGTTAATTAATTACCATACATCTCTAATCTCGTCTCTAGTATTAAAAGTTATATAGTTATATTTGGCGAAGTTAGTAGATGTCAACAATAGCCATTGAAAGGACATTTAATTCTCTTACCTAGGAGTTGGAAGTGGACTTGGCCGGATCCCACGTAGATGATGGCATTAACGGTGTTGAGGAACGGCCTTCCTAGGATGATGAGGACTTCGTCTTCCGCTCCCATATCGAGGATGATGAAATCAGCAGGGATGTATTCATCTTGAACCTTGACAAGGATATCCCTTGCCAATCCCTCGGGGAACCGGTTGGATTGATCGGCCATCTGCAATTTGACAAATGTGGGGTACAAAGGTTCCCCTAGCAGATTTTCATACATTACCTTGGACATTATATTGACCCCAGATCCAAGGTCGCACAAGGCGTTGTTGAAGGTGTGTGGCCCGATCTCACAGGTGATGGTTGGATGACCGGGGTCACTCTTCTTGGCCATAAATGGTGGGTCAAGAAGGCAACCCTGGTTTGACCTGAGCGGAGGCTTACCAAACCTCGTAGAAATTAACCTGACACCCTCAACCGGTTCCTCAGGTTTCCCTAGGATTTTACCTTGTTCAAATGATGGGACAGTTGCTGCTATTTGAGCTAATTGTGTTTCTAGCGTTTTATTAAAGCTCAGTTGATTTTTCATAGCAGTGACAAAGCTATCCATTTTCTCACTAAGATTTTCAAGAATCTTATCATTAGCCATTATTTTCTTGTTTATACTATCATTGATTTTAGATTGGCCTAAGACAAGATCTTTCAGAGAAGGTTGGTTACCATAAGAATTATTGAAATTATTGTTGTAACCATTACCTTGATTACCTTGGTAGAAGGGGCGCAAGTTCCATCCTCCTTGTTGCTGGGGTTGATACCCATTGTTGTTGTTGTTGAAGCTCACTTCCTACTTTGTTTCAGGGCAGTTGTTGCCTGAATGATCTTCTCCACCACATACCTCGCACCATGGATCAGCTTCAATTGCTCGACCAGTGGCATGGGGTCGAATGGCCTCTTGTTCCTTTTTGGAACCTTTCTCAATCTTCTTCATCAAGAGGTCCATTTTAGCTGAGAGCATGTCCACCTCATGAACGGTGTGTATACCCCTCTTCTTGGGCTGGAGACGTTCCTCATTCCATCCTTGGTTGACAACCATTTTTTCAATGAGGTCCTTAGCATCCTTGACATTGTGTTGCAGGAATACTCCTCCAGCGGCAGCATCAAGGTGACCACGGGCTAATCCAGTCATCTCATGGTAGAAACCTTGGATTTGGAGCTATTCTTCAATCCCATGATGAGTACAGGCACGAATGTACTCCTGGAGACATTCCCATGCTTCGCGAATTGTCTCATCAGCTTGCTGTTGGAAGCTCGAGATCTTTCCACGAAGAGCGCTGGTTTTGCCCATCGGGAAGAATTTCTTGAGAAATGCATTTGCACACTTCTCCCAAGTGGTAGCTTCACTGTTGTTGGCATAAAACCATTGCTTCGCCTTCCCAAGCTATGAGAATGGGAATAGGCGAAGACGGATGGCGTCTACCGAGACATTCTTGATAGTGAAGGTACCACACACCTCCAAGAAGTGTTGGAGATGGGCCTTGGCGTCTTTGTGTGGCTTCCCACAGAACGGGTTGGCTTGCACTATATTGATAGGCGCTGGCTTTACCTCAAACGTAGCATCCCCCAAGTTAAGCTGCGGACCGGTGGCGATATTGTCAGCCGACGGTGCAGAGAACTCAGAGATGGTCTTTTGCGCCATGACTTCCTTAAGTGATAGTGCGGAGCCTCTTTTCTCGAACGGATTCAGGTATGAGATGAACATTTGAGGGGGAACATGACGGCGTCTAGTTCTTCTCAATAGTTGCTCTGGATCTTCAACAAAGTTTGACGGCAATTGGAAACCGCTCATGCACTGTCTAGCTTCACGGTAACGAGAAACACAGACAGGGGTAAGCCCCTAACACTAATTGATAACTAAATTGATAATAGACTCCGGATTCAATTTTATTAATATTCCTAGGATGATGCTTTCCCTGGCGACGGCGCCAGAAATGCTTGTTAGCGTTTCTTAGCGAAATCACCAGAGACAGGGTGTTAGGCTATCCCCGGCAACGGCGCTAGAAATGCTTGTTGGCATTTCTTAACGTTGCTACTAGAAACAGAGTTAGAATCTATCCCTGGCAACGGCGTCAGAAATGCTTGGGGGGTATTTCTTATGTCTATTGGATAATTCCGTAAGCGCACAGAATATACCGCTGTAGCACTTCACCTGGGAGTATTCCAAGGTATCGTTATTTATTTTATCCCAAGGGAAAGAGGTGCTAGGAATGTTAATAAAATAAAGAGATCCTTAAGTCTAATGCAACTTAGTACCAACTAGTGATAGGGGGTAAATCGACAAATAGAGGAAAGGGTAATGACACAGAAATAAGACAAGGTTTAGGATAACTAAGGATAACTAGTAGAGTATAGCTAGGGGGAGGACAACGAGTGAGTATAAGACTCCTATGACTCTTACTTTACTCTTATGAACTTAACCTTAACAGATAGATGAATTAACTAGACTGCTACCTTACTTGTTGTGTGAAGGGGATAGTCCGAGACAATAGAGGATATAACCTCTACCCGAAGCGGCTATGCTCTTAAGGGAGCCTATCTTTTAAGAACTTGCCTAAAACACGTGGAAAGATGCTAAGACTAGACAGGGCTATCACCACCTGCTAGTACCCACTAACAATCCGTGCGACAAGCAGCAATCAAAGGCAAGATTTAGCCTAAGCACCACGCTTACACTAACTCTCACTACTCTAACTGTGTACAAAGCAACTAAAGCACCCTATGACAGGCGATGAACAGCACACAACAGCTGGTTACAGGATCACAATCTAGTATAAGTCCACTATATTGCTAAGACAAGACACAACAATACTATAAGAGTAAATTGCACCATAGGTACCTAAACTATTGAGTGTGTAACAGTTAGGTACTCCAACTAAAAGCCGTAACTTCTGGGTACTCAAACTATACTTTTTGATCACCAACGGTATAAACGTAGCCACGCAGGTGCTAGCAGCTGACGTGGAGCTGCCACCATGGACAATGGATGCTGGGCCCTTGGCCTTTTTTTGAAAACCCCCTGCTGAAGCAACTCCCTCTCCTCATTCTCCCTCCCGTCGTGTTCCGCCGCCGGCGAGGAGGGTCACGCAGCAGCCGCCGCCGCAGGCGCACGTACGAGCCCCTGCTGACGCGACCACATGGGCAAGGAGGCTCTCGTCTGCTCGCCCGTGCCCGACCTCGCGCGCCTTCTTCCACCAAGGCATGGCTAGCCATGGGCGGCGGCCAAGGCGGCATAGTTCGTGGGCTTGGCTCGGCCGTTCCGGCGGACGAGGGTTACGACGACTGAAACGAATGGCGGGTATGCACGAAGGCTTACCACGGACATAGCCGAGGCGTCAGTTGAGGCATAGGAAGTCCGAGCAAGGCTGGCCACGGACAAACAGGCGGGATGGCGCGGTTCCGAGACTAGCACGGCGGCGTCCCGTCATTGTCGGTGAGGTTTCTAGTCAAACCAAGGACAACATCGTAACAAGGAGGTCAAGGGTAGTCCACCGGTACAAGGAATTGAACTAATTCCAAGGATACCGACTTAGCCCATATCGGCTAGAGATTCGGCAGGGAAATGACCAGCGGCGAGGGGAACTCCAAATTCATCGTGTATAGGTAATGTCTTGCTCCCGATGTGGGTGGCGCGGCTGGGTAACTCCCATGGTTGCTTACTGGTAGAACGAATTGGGTTGAGATGCTACGATCTGTGCGAATTTGAAGAACGAAGCAAGCTCTGTTTGCACCGTCAATGGCTCCGACAAGCTCTATCTTCGTCGTCAATGGCTCTAGCAAGGCTGGCTTGCCATCATGGCCCCTCGTCCCGCCGCCGCTGTGCCGCCGGATGACGCCTGGCAAGTGGCACGATGGAGCGAGGATCGGGAGGGACCGGAACAGCGCGCGCACGGCGTGGATGGCGCGCAGGGAGGAGCGCATGGCACCGGCGGCGCCTCCACTTGGTGGACGACCGCACCGTGACCGCGGCCCATGGCGAGGCCGGCAGCAGTGGCGACGACGGCGCGCGAGTGTGCAGCACCAACCCATGGCCGCGAGCTTCTGAGGCGGGCTCGTCGCCCACAGGATCCGCAGCCCCCGCGCGCTATTTTGGCCCCCGCCGCCACGCTCAGGTCCACCCCACCGCTCCGTGCTGCTCGCCGGTGGCACAAATCCGGCCCTGGTGCACCGCCGAAGTCCACCACCGGCGACTGCGCTGCCCGCCGGAGTACCCCGCCACCGAGCTCACCCTTGCTCTCATGTCGTAGGTCTTCGCTGCCCTCCGTCCTAGCCCCGAACACCGCCGTGCCGGCCTCCACGGACTCAGGCCACCGGTGTCGCCTCCAGGGACGCCATCCTCGACGTCGCCACGCCATCCGTGCTGGGACTGTGTCTGTCGAGTCGCTCCCCTGCGCGCGTGGCCTAAGGGGAGGGGTTTTTCGCAAAAACGACAAGGTCCCAGCATCCATTGTCCACGCTGGCAGCTCCACGTCAGCTGCTGGCATCCACGTGGTCACGTCAGTACCGCTGGTCACTGAAAAGTATAGTTCGAGTACCCAGAAGTTACGTTTTTTAGTTGAAGTACCTAACTGTTACACACTCAATAGTTTAGGTACCTACAGTGCAATTTACTCATACTATAATGAATAGTAAAGCACTAAGTAAAGACTTAGTAAAGTAAAGCAAAGATAATATGTTGATAAAAGTAAAGTCTTACAGAAGGAAAGGTACAAGAGCTATACCAGACTCTCCAGCAGACGACTCCGGAGATCCCGAGCGTAGCTCGACTCGACTCTATCTCCCACACTAGACTAATACTACTACTAAGGAGTGGAACTTGACTCTAGCTTGCTTGTCTTGTCTCTTGTGTGCCTTGAAGAGGGTGAGGGCTGCCTCTATTTATAGGGGAGAATGGAGAGGTGCCATGTCAGCAATCCGTGTGCCTTTCCACCTAGCCCTTGGATGAACCGCCTCAATACCGCTTCAAGATGGACGGCCATGGTGAATCCAGTACGTGGGAAGCATGTAGGAGTTGGTAGGGAGGCAACTGACCCCCTATGGCAGGTAGGCCTAGCCAGGGGCTTCTAGAAGGTGTCCCCATCTATCATAGGAAGTTCCTCCACCTTTGCTGAATATTTGTCACGTTGGTTCATTCCTTGATCCTTGTGCTTTGCTTCTCCACTGTTGAATGGAAACACAACTCTGATCCTAAGGTGGAAATGAGCTGAGTGGAGTGTCACGAAGATCTTGTACATCACCAGAGCCCTATGGGCCCTATACATGGATCGGCCGACCCATGCATGGGCCCACCTTGAGCTCCTGTCTCTTCCATGTGATGTTGTACGCTGTATCTTAAAGTTTCATGGCCTAGTTTGGTCTTTTCTGCATTCACAAGCTAAGAGTACAAGTGGAACTTGTTATTGATAAAATATGCTCATGATATGCTTATTCTTCCTTGAATTCGAGGCCTGTTGATGGTGTTAGAGTGCGGATTTTTATAGCTTATCCACCGTCAACTGATGACGGTTGGAGAGCAACTGGACTTTGGCCATGCCGATTTGCTGAGGTGGTCAGGGTGGGCGCCCTGTGGATAGGGAGGGCGCCCTCCAACTTGGGGAAAATGTGCTCATATTTGGTGAGTGTGTAGGCCTTTCAGTTAGCTTTCCAACGCCTGGCTATTTGCCTGATTCAGAGTCTGGATCCATCCTAGGTGCTCATTTTACCCGGGACTGCTCCCGCGCCCGTTCTCCAATCTTTGGAAAGCGTAACTTGATCGTCCACCCTCCGATTTAGGTGAACCAAAACTCCATTTCAAACTCCTTGACTTGGTGTAGTCACAAGAAGTATGGATGAAGCCTTTTCTCCTTATATATCGCCATTTTGTACTTACTTTGCACCTATACTCACATCGCCATCACAACGTGTGGAAATGGTTAGAAATAAAAACTATGACTATGGTTTGTATCATTTTTATGACCAAATTAGGCATTGTTGATGGTGTAAAATGGGGTGTTAAGGAACATCAACAGCGAGCGAGCTCGGCAGCGCGGCCTAGGGCGATGGTGGTGCGCGGCAGTCGCGATGCTCGGTAGCGTGGCGCGCAGCGAGGCGGAGAGAGAGAGACGACGACGGGGGCGCAGGAGACGATTCCGGCAGCCTGACGACATCGGGGAAAAAACACAGGGCTCCGAAACATAGCGAAATTTCGGACAGGAGAGCGGCATATTTATTCGGCGGGTTTGTACAGGAGGTTTTCATAGACAACCGCCTGCACAAATAGTTAGTACAGGCGGTTGTCTTAGTGAACCGCCTGCAGAAATGGATTAGTACAGGTGATTATGTAAGACAACTGCCTACACAAATTGATTAGTGCAGGCGGATCTCTAAGAAAACCGTCAGTACAAATTCTTTTTTATTTTTAACTAATTATTATAGGGTATTATGATATTATTCTATATATAATATACATATATACATACATATAGCTAGGGTTCATTAAGCTAGGGTTTATCTAGGACTAATTAAGCTAGGTTAGCTGTGGCTATGGTTAATTTAGGGTTAAGCTAGGGTTAAGCTAGGGGTTAGCAAGGGTTAAGGTATGGTTAAGCTAGAGTTAAGCTAGGGTCTAGCTAGGGTTTAGTTAGGGTCTATCTAGGGTTAAGCTAGGGTTTAGCTAGGGTCTACTTAGGGTTAAGCTAGGGGTTTAGCTAGGGTTAAGATAGGGGTTTAACTAGGGTTTGGCTAGGGTGTAGAGCTAGAGTTGAGCTAGGGTTATCCTAGAGTGGCTAGGGTTAAGTTAGGGTCTAGCTATGGTTTAGCTAGGGTTTAGCTAGGGGTTTAGCTGGGGTTAAGTTAGGATCTAGCTAGGGTTTAGCTTGGGTGTAGCTAGGGTTAAGCTAGGGTCTAGCTAGGTTTAAGCTAGGGTTAAGCTAGGGTCTTGCTAGGGTTTAGCACCATAGCTCGGATTTAATTAGCTAGGGGTTCAGCAAGGGTTAAGATAGGGGTTTATCTAGGGTTTAATTAGCTAGGGGTTTAGCTTGGGTTAAGCTAGGGTCTAGGTAGGGTTTAGGTAGGGTTTAGTTAGGGTTTAGGTAGGGTTTAGCTAGGGTTTAATTAGCTAGGGTTTAGCTAGGGTTAAGCTAGGGTCTAGATAGGGTTTAGCTAGGGTTTAATTAGCTAGCTAGATGTTTAGCTAGGGGTTTAACTAGGGTTAAGATAGGGGTTTAGCTAGGGTTTAGCTATGGTCTAGCTGGGGTTAAGCTAGGTTTAAGCTCGGGTTTAGCGATGGTTAAGTTAGCATAAATTGATCGACATATAGTGTCACACATGATGGTGGGGAAACATAATTATGTTGAACAGATAAATTGTAGCCTAGGGTACAAATTATATCAGAAGTGGATTTGCAAGACTAATGATCCTATCTAGTCCTACTACTGTTCTTCCTTCTCCATCATGGCGCACCCATGACAGCGAATTTGTGGAATGCTGTGCTCAACATTCTTTATCTTGATTGGATAGTCCGTAAAGACAGATTTTGTTGAACTAGTTAAAATCCTCCAGATCAGTTACATAGTGAACTCCTACAGCCTGTTGTTTTCCAGGAAAAACTACATGCTTCGGCTTGTTGGTAATTTTCTTCTCATTCTTGGAAATGATCTGTTCAGCATAGAAGACCATTGCAGCATAGTTAGTAAGGATCCACGAGTCATCTTTGTAAACTACTTTACTTGATCGAGAACTTTGAGCCCATAGTTGTCCATTATGACATGTTTGTCTTCAACCCATTGGCATCGAAACACGGTGTTGGGATTTCTTAACGTCATCACGGGAAACTAAGATAAACTCTATCCCCAATAATAGCGTCAGAAATGTTAGATGTAATAATTCAACTTGCCACTTGGTTTAGCTACAGATCACTTGAAGTCTTATCCTCTATCTCTCAGATATGACTAGGTTGTCAGCCCTAACATGAATCTAAAATATCTCATGAACTTCCTCTAGCAAGTGACTAAAATAGTAATATTATATCCGCAAGCGAACAGATAAAATATATATCATTGCAGCATTTTACCTAAGAGTATAACGGGTTGTCGATTTATATTTTTACCACTGGGAAGGGCTTGGCAATAAAGATGATGTGTAGATAGATAGTTGTCATATGCACATGCAAATATGGAGATAACCATATGTTATCTACTTACTCAAAACAGGGGCTATGTCACAATAATAATAATGATATGAATGATAAGCGTAATGATCAATCCATAGATAATAATATAATTACTTAGAGCACTTCCTATCTAGGCAGTAGCATGGATTAGGCAGAAGCATAAGAATATTCATAAGTTATTATAACTATACTACCAAAAACATAATAGATTGGTGCAATTATACTAGCAATCTTGGCAAAGATACCTTCTACTCATATGTATGGGAATATTATTAAGGAAGATCAAGAACATAGCCAGCCTTCTATAGTAATAATAACTTCCTACTCTCCCAATATTCAAGGTGTAGACTACAAAGGACTCAACGGGAGTGTCACATCCGCGATCTACCACAGAACCTAGAATATAGGGTGCAATTGCAGACAAACCACATCTAAGCACCATGCTTACATGCTGTTGGTCACCCATCCATGACGTCAATGAATGAGAGCTATACAATCCTATGTATGAATATGAATGCATCCTAAATATGCCAAGTATACAATCTAGATAAGCAATGAATAGCATAATTGAGAACATAATCAATAAGTAGAACAATGTCAATCAACTTTATCTAAAGTACTCAAAAGAGGTATGAGATACAAGAGAGAGCTTATAATGGCACTAGGAAGCCTCGCTCCAGACAAGATCTGGAATTCAAGTAGAACTTGCTTCCTCCTACTTCTAAACCTATGTAGCTATGCTATATATGGTGAAGCTCTAATGATCTAGGGTTTCTGGCTCTAGTTTCTGGATGCTATGAACTAGATATGAATTGATATGAAGCCCTAGGGTTCTGGAGTTGTATATATAGACTGAAGCGATGAATCTCAACCCTTGGATCAAACCAACTTACGATAGTGGCTCAGATTAATCCTCAAAGATGGTGGTAAACCGACATAAAAAGATGGAGGCTAACGATGGGACCGGGCGGTCGGCCGACCTGGCCAGGGGGTCGACCAATCCCCTCTGGATGACATGCAGGCCCCACTTCTATAGGCTAGTCTCTGGTGTTCTCTAGAACGTTCTTGATCCATATCGTGGCGGAATTCGATATATTAGTCTGACATGTGGGCCTCCTTTGGTTCTTTTCTGGTTAGCACCCTGCAAAACACAGATTCACCAAAACTATGGAATTCTGTCAATTAAAACCCTATTCTATGTTGGTGTTTGCATTTATACCCTTATTTCATGTTTGGTTGATGGGTAAAATCATACAATAATTGTCATCAACAAGCTCCCCCAAGCTTAACCTTTGCTAGTCCCATAGCAAAGCAATCTTTAGCAGATATCATAAGTTGTTACTACCCCTCACAAGTTATTTAGCTTTAAACCAAGAGTTACTCAAGGATTAGAGTAGACCAAGCTAACCTTTAGACTTACCTTTATTACCTTTAACCATGGAGCTTGTAGCTTGTTGGTGGTATAAATTAACTACACTCTATTAAATAAGATTATCCGCAAGCGCACAGATACAATACCGATGTAGCATTTTACCAGGAGGTTTTAAATATCATATCCACAGGGAACAGTAGGTGATAGTGACCAAGTTTATAGACTTAACCCAACAATTAGACTAGATAATATTAAGAAAGAGGAGATAGTACTGACTATCTAGTTCCAACAACCGGTAAGCTTTGAATAATACTGTTCTAACTGGGCAGTAACCTGAATAAGAGCAGAAATCAGAGTTCTCTCCTACCAAGCACCTATACACCTACCAATCCTATCAATGGGAAGTGGACTATAGAGGAACCAACGTAGCTGTCACCTACACGGACTACCACTATCCGGCTAATCAGGGAGCATTCACAAGTAAACTTAGCCTAGGCACCACGCCTACCCTACGAAATACTACTTCAATCAAGTAATGATCAAGATCAAAGAACTCAATATGAGTTGCAAATTTAAGAACAAATAAGAACAACTACTTACTTGAATTAAAATGTCGAATACAAAAGTACCTCAGAACGCAGCTCCGGGCGAGGAAGCCGAATCCCGAAGAATACAGCTACGGAGAAGCACCGATAGGCCAGAACTCCTCCAGAACTCTACTCCTCTACTCTATCTCTCTACTTCTCTAAACAAGACTAGATCTAGAAGAACTAGTCTCAACTAATTACTACATCTAACCCTAACTAGAGATATTGAACTGAAGCTTAGGAATAGGGATGCCTCCAGGGAGGGGGTCTGCCCCTTTATTTATATCCCGGTGGAATGAACATGCGCCGCAGGATCAAACCGACTTAACCAAGGGCCGAGATGACTCCTCATAGGTGGTGGAGGAAGACTCCGGAAGGTGGGGGCCAAACCCTAGCAGGGGGCGCCGCCCAGCCCCCTTGGTGCCGGCCGGCCCCACCTGTCAGGTGTTGGGGCCCCTGGTTGCTTCTGGTGTCTTCTAGTCCTGATGACGATGTTTGCCTTTGCGTTTAAGTTTCATGTCTTTTACGCACTTTAATTCCTCTTTTATGCTTTTCTGGAATAATCCCTAGAAAATACAGAATATGCAAAACTCGTGGAAATTGTCAGTTAAAACCCTAGACTAGTGTGTATTCATGTGTCCTTCATGTCTAAAGTTCTAATAAAAGTTGACGTTATCCACCGTCAACAACTCCCCCAAGGTTACCTTTTGCCAGTCCCTTGGCAAACAACCTAAGCCTAATTACTAATATATTTGGATCAGGAGTTGCTACAATGCTTTCATGCCTTCCAAGTACATAGGCTTTCAAACAGAAATTCTCCTCCAGATTAGACAAAGCTGCTCTAACTCTCGAACTTACCCATTTTATGGAGCTTTACAGCTTTTGCATTCGTCTTGAGCAATCGAAAGACAGAACAATCAAGTCAAGCACTATGTCTCAAATTCTTCACAGTACTAGTATTCCGGAGTTTTGCAAATTTTCAAAATAAAACTCAGAGCTTAATTGTATGACACCCTCAAGTCCTCAGTATCTTTTGTATTTATGGATCTCACCGAGGCATTAATGATGTTATGCCTTCCTACAACTAAGGAGTGTAGTGGATCTTACAGGAGTGGCAATAACAAGGATGAGCATACTTGAAGTTCATATATTGTAAAATCAAACAATGGATCCACAGAGAGTCAAGGCATACAATCAAACCAAGATGTGCATGTGTATGGAATATGGTGGATAGGTGTATATATGTTATTTAGTGGCTAATCCTAATTCTACTTTTGCGCCTTGAAAATAACTCCCTCCTTTAAAACTTAGAACTTTTCATGGGAAAACATGGGTTATCTTTATTCTTTCTTTTCTTTTACAGGGAGGCGGGCATCTAAGTACCCATTGTTTTAATTGCTGGGACACTTGTCCATCTTTTACTCCACTTTTCTTTTTTAATACTTTTGCATAGCCACATGCATCCTATGAATATAAATAATTAGAGAGATAATGATAAGAACTTAGAGCAATTAAACAGGGGCTGTCCTATAGGGTATATTTTTGGGTGTTTACTCCTAGTGCAGGAGAAAAACATTTTTAAGGTGGATCTGGATGAAAGTGGAAAATGATTGCAGCTTACTCCCAGAGTAGGAGTAATGCATATGTGGGTGGAGTGTGTAAGTGACCTTGATTTTAAAAGCATGACAAGACTCTAATAAGGTATACAACAAAGGTTGACTAAACTCAATGCAAAGCAAGCAGCATAAATGTGCAAAGGTTTTCCTATCTCTAAATATATCTTCTTTGGCTTTGGTAGGAATTCACACTTTGTCATACAAGAACTCATCATATAAGATTTTACATTTTCAAAATAAATCTACAGAACTTACTTTTGCTAGGAATAAGATAAATAGTAGCTCAAACCTTCATGTATCATATCAATCAATCACCTAGACTTAGCTCAAGCATATGCTTCCACAAGTTTTAGGTTCAGAGTAAATTCTTATATCAAAGTAGTAATATCCAAAACTTGGGAGAATTTGAGGTTGAAAACTAGACACTTGGAAGGAATTACGGCAGAACAACTATTCATCATCTCCAAGACAAAATTTTAGTGTTCTCCAGCTTTTAGTTGACTCTGAACTAGATAGACTATAGACACACTCTTTGATCACACCTTAATAAATAGCTAAGTATATTTGTTTGGTTTTAATTTGTTATTCATCTTTCTATATCTATTGGACTCACAAGAGACTCTACAGACATGGACCTTCATGTGCCCATATATTTTTGGCATTTTATGACTATATAAAATAGACTCGATAATCGCCTAGGTATAGTTACCAGATAATTAAGGGGATGCTCCTCCCCCAAGCTAGATGTTTACAATACTTGGTGTTGATGATCTTTAAAGCAAGCTTGTCAGCAACAGTCCTAGTGGGCTCCACTGATGGACTCACTCTTCAGTCATAGTGTCATTCTTGCAGAATTATACTACAACAAGAAAACCAAAACTCGAGGCACGAATTTAATAAGAGGTTAGCAATCAGCCAATAAGTAATTGATTATTCTCTGAGTTGATTTTAATTGACAGATTCTAGCAGGATTCTCATTTTTTAGGATTTTCTAGTTTTCTTATGCAGAAAAGTAAATACGTATGCATGATGTATATTTTATTTTTATGCCACCATGGATAATATTTATTCTCATAGGGCTTAGGATTTTTATAGTGCCATGATGAATTTTTATTTTCTTTTCTATGTCACCACAGTAAATATTCCTACGGGGTTACCATAAGTTTATTCAAATGGGGCTTTAATATTTTATGATGCAGTAAATAAGGCAAGGGTACGGGATTTAAAGTCTACCATGAGGAATTTTATCTACTCTTGTGCATCTTGATGGTTGCACCCCTTGTGATGATGATGTCACTTTTATCTTTTGTTTGGCTAGCAGGTTAGAGTAGAGCATTAATAGTTGGATCTGGCAGCATTTTGCTCAGTGTGCATGTTCACAGGACTTCCACTCGTGAAATTTTGGGAATTAGCAAACTTTGCTCGAAGTGTTGTCCTTAAGATATTACCTTCATTATTAGAGCATGATGGCACTAAGTAATGAAGGGTAAGTGACTGGTGGTCCTTTTCTTCTTTTGCATCTTGAGTTGTTCATGAGCATCTTGTCACCTTTGTTACTTATCCTCTTTGCCATCTTTTGCTTCTTTGATCTTATGACACCTTGTCACTCCATTCATTGTTATGCCTGCAATAGATTAGTGGACAACACATACCCGAAGGAATGTACAACTTTGGAATAGAGGTTATTTGTCTATTATTTTATTTTGTTCCATCTATGCTTAATAAGAAGATAGTGTTGATATTATTTTAGCATAGATTATGTTCTAGACAGACATGGGTTGTGGTAAAATAACTTGTAGCAAAAGATGAAGTGAATGAATCATTAATACTCACAGTTCTTCCATTCATGATGAATGAGCTGTGTCTTCCTCTGCAAAGTTATTGAAGTTTAGCATGTTTCCTGTCTCATCTCTGATTCAAATTCATCTCATGACTTACCCAGATTAATTTTGAATCTGCAGGGGTTAGTCCAACAAAATATCCAATGTCTACTACAGCAATTTCTAATTCAATAACCAAACTAAACTTCATGTCTAGTTTTAATTATGGAAGGCGTTTTTAACCTGAACACCACGCTCAATTTAAATGCCTATAGAAGCAGGATCAGTACCTCTAAACCAAAACTCACTATGGCAGACCAATGTGAAATGAAAGCACTTATAGAGATTTATTCATTTAGAGGAAAAAAAATTGAACATGGATTAGAAAGGTAGAGACAATCAATATTAGCAACTTTAGATTTTCTAATTGAGCCCATTCCCCCAAGCTGAAATTTTGCAAAGCAAAGTTAAGCTTGGATGAATATAATTCAATGATGATTGGTTGGACATACCTTGTGTTGTCACTCTTCTACTTCAAACCTGAAATGGTTAATGACAAAAATACCCGAGGGAAATATTTTCATAATTATAATTCTATGCTGAATTCACAAGGATATTGTAGCAAAAGGTACAAGCTCACGTTATTTTTTAAGAGTGGTTATTTTAGAACACAAAGTTGTTCTTGGGAAACCTTCTAATTATTGTACATTGAGTTCGTTGGGTGGTTTCCTCTAGAACACCAACTTTTGTGCAACGAGATCTACAATATTTATGATAAACATATGCATCTACAACCACCCTTTCAATAAATTTATGAACAGCTAGAATGAGGGGGTTGAAGATCTCGTGTGTGATAATGTTGGATAGACCAATTGATTTAGGAGATTTCTCATGTGAGCATGGATTTGATGAGGTGTTAATGAAGTAATTCCCAAGCTCATTGATGTGTTCTCCCTTTTCAAATTCCAAGGGTGTTTCTTCATAGACGTCTATAGGCAATAAGTTTGTCTCTATTATTTCATGTCTACGACATTCATTGGACATTTCAGTTTCTAGGATTTTCCACGGATTGATGTCTCTAAGATTGGTTTTGTCTAAGGCTTTCTTTAAACTTGGATGAGTTATGTTTATTATAGAAATTGATTTAAGTCACCATTTGAATTTAGACCAAGTTTAGATGCTAGCACTAAGGCTTCGTCCTCTTCCATCCATCCTTTGACAATAGCATATGTATTTTTCATATGTTCTATGCATTCCTGCCATTGTCGTAGCTCTTCTTGGTCATTCCTATAGTCTTCATGACTCCTATACTTTGGATGTCTTAACGGGTCTCTAGGGTCATTATGAGACTTAGGAGAGAGAGCATAAGAAGGATCATCGGGCTCAAGGATGGGTTTAGATATGGGTTCAGATGAAACATTTAATTTGGGCATTGAAGGGGAGAAGATAGAATTAATTTCTAAGTGGCTTGGCTCTCCTTCTATGGCATCACTAGACATACCATCTCTGTATTCTTCCCAATGTCTTTCAGGGGGAAAAGGAAGTTGATGACACTCTTTCCAAGATGCTCTTCTAAGACGATCTAATTTACATTGATTTACAAGCATCATAGCTAACTGGAAGTCTAAATCATAAAAGTGGGGTTTCGATAGTTTAGGATTAACAGCTAAATCTTGGGATTGGAGTGATTGTGTTTTAGCTACCAAAACATCCTCTTCTTGTTCGGGAGATGATTTCTTCTCTTTCTCGGGGAGCTCAGAATTCGCTTGAGCAACCTTGTTGATCGTAGCTCATGCTTTACTTATAGGAAAATAAGGAAAGGCTCCTCCAGAGGATAAATCAAGGGATTCCTAGAATTCTTGGTAAGACCCAAATAAAAATATTGAATAAGTACGGAGTTTGGAAAACCAAGGTCAGGGCCAGATGTAACAAGTTCATTAAATCGATCCCATGATGTACTAAGAGATTCTTGTTCTAGTTGCCTAAAAGTTAGAACCTCTTTTCGAAGGTTAACTACATTATGGATGGGAAAGAAATATAAACAAAATTCAGAGCACAAAGTTTCTCAATCCTCTTGAATACTTCCTATGGCTCGATTATACCACCGTTTAGCTCTTCTGATCAAAGAGAACGGAAAAAGCTTCCATCTTAAAGTTTTATTGGACATGCCAGCTATGTGTAAGCATTCACAGGTCTGGTCGAATTCCCGTAGGTGTAAGTATGGGTTTTCGTTACCTTCTCCCGAGAAGGGTTTATCCCGAATCATATTTATTAGACATGGGCGCAGCTCATAACCAGGTGTTATGATAGGCTCTACTGATTTTGGTGGCCCGAAACTTTTGCACATGCCATAAAGATAGATAGGCATGGAATTTAAAGGATCCATAATGATGAACAGAAAAGTAAAAGATTAAGTTAAACTAAGGTCAAAATCAGCAAACTGTTCCCCGGCAACAGCGACAAAAATACTTGTTGGTATAAATTAACTGCACTCTTGTTGGTAAAAATTAACTGCACTCTACTAAATATTATTATTATCAGATTATCCGCTAGCGCACAGATGTAATACCGATGTAGCACTTCACCCGGAGGTTTTAAATATTATATCCACAAGGAACAGTAGGTGATAATGACCAAGCCGATGAACTTAACGCTACAATTAGGCTAGATAATATCAAGAAAGAGAAAATAGCTAATGATTATCTAGTTCCAACAGCCGGTAAGCTCTGAATAATATCGTTCGAACTGGGCAGTGAAATGAATAAGAGTGGAAATCAGAGTTCCCTCCTACCAAACACTTATACACCTATCGATCCTATCAATGGGAAGTGGACTACAGAGGAATCAACGTAGCTGTCACCTACACGAACTACCACTATCCGGCCAATCAGGGGACATTCACAAGTAAACCTAGCCTAGGCACCACGCCTACACTACGAAATACTATTTCAATCAAGTAATGACCAAGATCAAAGCACTCAATATGAGTTGCAAACTTAAGAACGAATAAGAACAAATGCTTACTTGAATTAGAAGTTGAATACCAAACTGCCTCAGAACGCTGCTCCAGCGAGGAAGCTGAATCCAGAAGAATACAGTTACGAAGAAGCACCGACAGACTGGAACTCCTCTGAATCTCTACTCCTCTACTCTATCTCTCTACTTCTCTAAACAAGACTAGATGTAGAAGAACTAGTCTCTCCTAATTGCTACATCTAACCCTAACTGGAGATATTGAATTGAAGCTTAGGAATAGGGATGCCTCCAGGGGGGTCTGCCTCTTTATTTATAGCCCGGTGGGATGAATACGTGCCGTTGGATCAAACCGACTTAACGTGGGGTCGAGATGACTTCTCAAAGGCGGTGGAGGAAAACTCTGAGGGCCAAAACCCTAGAAGCGGGGCCAGCTGGCCCCACCCTCGCACCGGCTGGCGCCCAACTGTGGCTTTTCGGGCTCAATTTCGCCGTGTTGTCTTCTTGGGCCTCCTGCAGTCCAATGGTGTATGTGTCGCCGAAGGTTTTGATTTCGAACTCCGAATATAGAAAATGATAGGTCCGTTTCGATCATCTCGACGAGCCCGTCGCAATAGTGCAGTCCAATTGCTTATTTAAGATACTTTATTGATGGAAAGTTGCATATTCCTACAATACAAGTGAGAACACCAAAACTCGTGGACTCGTTAGAATCAAAACCTATAACTATGCTTTGTGATTCATTTTGTGTTAAATCATGCCATAGTTGATGGTTATTTTTAGTACTTAACGACCCTCAACAATACCCCCAAGCTTACCCTTTGCCAGTCCCTTGGCAAACAAACTAAGCCTAATTGCTAATAAACTTGGATCAAGAGTTGCTACAATGTTTCATGCCTTCCAAGTACACATGCTTTCAAAAAGAAATTCTCCTCCAGATTAGACAAAACTGTTCTAACTTTCAAATGTACCCATTGTACCTTTAACTATGGAGCTTCTCAGGCTTTTGTGTAAGTCTTGAGTAATCGAAAGATAGAACAATCATGTCAAGCACTATGTCTCAAATTCTTCATAGTACCAATATTCCGGAGTTTTGCAAAGTTTTTGAAATAAAACTCAGAGATTAATTGTATGACACCCTCAAGTCTCTTATGTGGTATTTATGGATCTCACTGAGGCATTAATGATGTTATTATGCCTTCCTAAAACTAAGGATTATAGTGGAGCTTATAGGAGTGGCAATAACAAGGATGAGCATAATTGCAATTCATATATTGTAAAGTCAAACAACGGATCCACAGAGAGTCAAGTCATATAATCAGACCAAGATGTGCATGTAACAGAACCGCCTAAATCACGTGGCCCACAGGCACCTGTCAATGTCACTAATGACATCTGACAGCCGGACCCGTGTTCCATATGACCTAGGCGGGCTCTGCCGGGCTACATAAGCACCCGTTATCTCCGACAGGATCCCATTGCGAAGCCATTACAGAGTTACAACATTTCATAACAAAATACATCAGAGTAGAATTTGCGGAAGAGTAAATAGTACTTAATATTACAGACCAGTGTTCGAATAAAATTAAGTGCAGTTATTACAGACCATAAATTTGAAAGAGTAGCAGTAGTGTTTCGGAACAACAGTACGACAGATAGTTTAATATTACACGAACCCTGCCCAAGGGTTTAACCTTAGACTTCTTCACTCTCATGGACGATGGTGACGCAGCACGGAGCGAGACAAACTTCAGTCTCCTGCTGCCCTCCTGCAACGGGGTCAACAAACCCTGAGTACATGGGGTACTTCGCAAGACTTGCCCGACTAAAAGTGTAAGATTAGACTCAGGAATGCAGGCTGAGGGGAGTCAAGGTAAGGCTTTAGCAAGAGTTCAAGAATTTTGCGGAAAAGCATTACTATTCCTAACTCAATATTTTATTTCAATAATACTATTCATCATTATCCATTTCTCCAAGTTCTTTCTCATATATCAACATTCTTTCATTTGCTTAATCCATTCAAACAATCCTAGTTCCGAACCACTTTCCGATGTAGGGGTGAGGATCAAGTCTCCATATCCGAGGAGCAACGACGATTCGAATCGATTAATACCCAGCTAGGGATCCCTATCCACACTGCGTATGTAGCACTTAAGCTTGCATACGCCAACCCCGCCTACCACGGCTTTTCATACCCCGGAACCGGTCCTGCGCCACCCGAGAGCACAGTACTCCTCTCGTCTCCAGGCACAACGGTCACGAGGGTACACGCTACTCTCGCCATCTCTCCACTCCTAGTGCGTGGTTGTCGATTCTAGCAGTAGAGCCACTGGAGTCAGAGGCTTTCCGTAGTATGTGGCTAGTTGCAAAGTCTTGATCACAGCAGGCCTGACAACGAACGGTCCCTAATATTTTTCTGTTAGAAACCATGCATTGGGACTCTAACCCAAGTACACTGGTAACTATCCGGTTTTCACATCCCTTTCCGATGGCAAGGATCGCTGGGACTCCAACCCAACAGATGGTCGACCAAACGGAACAACTCATCCATGTGGTTGACAATGAACTAGCTAGGAACACTGCCAACCAACAAGGACATAACCAATCCCATAAAGTGATTCATTGGTTTCATATCATCACGGTTTTCAAAGTAGCATTTTTGCAACTCTTTTATTAAGCATGACTAAGCATTTTTTAATACTTTTAAATAAATCAGGGTCTCAGATATAATATGTGGTCAAGGAAAGGTAATGCATCAATAGGTTATCACTCAACTCCTAATAACCTAATGCAGTAGATTAACTCAAGTGATAAATATTTTTAAATAACAAGGAGGGGCTGAATGCACCGGGGCTTGCCTTGGATTGCGTAGAGTGTCGAATCCGGGTCAGTTCCACAAATATCAAATCCTTGCACAACTTCCTGAGTAGTCTCCTCAGATGGACCCTCAGACTTTACCTCCGGATTCTCGGTCACTACACGTTTGCAATGAATGAATGTATGAATGTGATGCACATGAAATGACAGATGAAATTTAATAACAAATAAACCACATATGTGTATAAGCCCTACCTTAGCTAGACATGAATAATCTAATTCATACTGCCCTAGGTCATAAAGGTGATTGACCTAGAATCTCAATCAATCCAAAAATCACACCAATCAATAATCATTCCATTTACTATTCCTAATATTTATCATTTAAACCAACATATAATTTAATAAATATTTAACTATTTCCATTTAATGCCAAAATGCACCAACAGATAGATTTTATTACCAAACAGTGACACAATAAATTTCATGATTTTTGGAACATCACAGAAATTATTAAAAATCATCAAAGTTCCTTTTATCATTTAATGTGCTGATTTTTAATTAATACAGAAAGCACTCAAATCATGCATTTAATATTTTTATTAAATTCTTCACATCATAGAGAGTATCTAGAAATATTTTTATAATTTATGGTGCAGTAGATTAATCCACACAAAAAGATTAAAACCTAACACTATTCATTTTAATTAAAAATGAAATAGCTTTTGTAAAACAACCGGAAAAAGGAAACGGCCATTCGGCCCACCACGGCCCAACAGCGCAGGCCGGCCCAACCGTGGCCGCGCGCGCGCGCCCGCGCGCCCACGCCGCACTGGGTCGCTGACGAGGTGACCCCACCTGTCAGCCTCTCACTTCCCCGACGTTGTCTTCCTCCCGGTGCCCGCGCGCGTGCGAGCGCGGCGGCTCGCCGCCGGCGGCTCCACTGGCGAGGGAAACACCTCCGAACGATGCGCATAGCCCTAGGACGCTACTCCAATACCCCCAGAAGACTCAATACGCCCGGTGACGAGCTCGTCGGGAACAATGGCGGCTCGGCGGCGGCGGCAAGCCACACGCCGGCGAGCTCAAGCTATAAACGACCGAGATGAATCGTGTTAAGGCTTCAGGGGCTCACCACGGTTTGGTCTGGCTAGGAGACTCGCACTACGACGGTACAGGTAGACGAGAACGGCGACGAAGGTTGATGGGGCGGCGCTGAGTTCCACGGCGAGGTCCTGTTCCGAGGTACCTAAGGCCCCAAACACGGAACCCGCGGGAATATGAGCATCACGACACTGAAAGGAGCACAAAACACAAGCCGAAACGGAGAGGGAGCTCACCGAGACGGGTTAGCCGCATTGATGCCGGCCGCGACGGTGTTCGGCCGGAGCGGAGGAAGAAAAACGAACGAGCGGCGCACTCCGACCACAAACTACCACCACAAGCGGTCCAGAAGACGCGCAAAGAACCTAATCAGACTACTGCATGAGGGGAGAGGTGGAGGTGGTCGGAGCGGCGGCAATTTGGCCGGCGACCGAACGGGAGTGGGTGGGAAGAAACGGACGCGGCCGTCGCTTTTAAGCCGTCGAAGCTCGGGGATAAGGTCGGGAGGGGTCCCGGGGCCCTCAGGCGGTCGTGGCTTGATGGCGACGGGGCCATGCCCCGGCCGGACATCGCCGGCGTGCGGCGCGGCACGCGCGCGTACGCGCGGCCACGCGGCCGGAACAGGGAGGGGGGCCCCGGTACTGTAGCAGACAGGGGTCAACAGCTATAGATTTGAAATTCCTCCCAAACCGTGCAGCTACAGTAGGTGCTCCCAAAATAAAAGTTGTGCCAAATTTTATTTAGAACATCTTTACTTTTTACACCATGTTCAAATTCTGCACCAATTTGAATTTATACAAAAGGGGGTAGAATTAGGTTTTGAATTTCAAACTGAATTTTTAAAATTACTTTTGATTCTTCTCAACAACTTGAAAATTGGTAAACATGAAAGTTGTCCTACTTAGAGAGCTTGACAACTTCTATTTAGGAAGTTTTTGAAGATTCTTAATATTTTTGAAATTGAAGTTTCAAATGTAAATTTCAATATAGTAATTTGAGTTTAATTTGAATTTTTATAATATAACCTTCAAAATCTCCAAAAATAAAAGTTGTTTGATTTTTAAAACTCTGCAACTTTTATTAAGACACTTTTCCCATATTCCATATAGATTTTGAATTGGGTTTTTAGGTCAACTTTAGGGTTTAATTTGATTTCTATTTAATTTTATTTTTGATTTTTGATTAAGGACTTAATTACACAATCAATACTTAGCTGAAATCAAATCACTCTAGGCCCTAAGCACAATCATATGCAGATGCTTAAATTTAAATATGATGACATGGCAGATTAATTAAATTGTAATACCAGAGGTATTACAGTGCATGTGTTTGGAATATGGTGGATGGGTGTATATAAGGTGGCTAATCCTAATTCTACTTTTGCCCTTTGAAGATGACTCACTCTCCTTTTTGGAACTTAGAACTTTCACGGGAAAAGATAGGCTATCTTTATTTTCTTTTTATTCTTTTCTTTCTCTCTCTCTTTTTTTTAGGGAGGCGGGTATCTCAGTACCCATTGTTTTAATTGTTAGGACACTTGTCCATCTTTTACTCCCTTTTATTTTTCTTTTTTTTCAATACTTTTGCATAGCCACATGCATCCTTTGAATATAAATAATTGGAGAGATAATGATAAACATTTAGCAATTAAACAGGGGCTGTCCTATAGGGTATATTTTTGGGTGTTTACTCCTAGTGCAGGATAAAACATTTTTAAGGTGGATCTAGATAGAAGTGGAAAATGATTGTGCTTACTCCCAGAGTAGAAGTAATGCATATGTGGGTGGAGTGTGTAAGTGATCTTGATTTTAAAAGCATAACAAGACTCTCATAAGGTATACAACAAAGGTTGACTAAACTCAATGCAAAGCAAGCAGCATAAATGTGCAAAGGTTTTCCTATCTCTAAATGTATCAGATATGGATTTGGTAGGAATTCATAATTTGTCATACAAGAGCTCGTCATGTAAGATTTTAAATTTAAAATAAATCTCCAGGACTTAGTTTTGCTAGGAATAAGATAAATAGCAGCTCAACCTTCATGTATCATATCAATCAATCACGTAGACTTAGCTCAAGCATATGCCTCCACAAGTTTCAGGTTCAGAGTAAATTCTTAAGCCAAAATAGTAGTATCCAAAACTCAGGAGAATTTAAGGTTGAAAACTAGACACTTGAAAGAAATTACGGTAGAGCAACTATTCATCATCTTCAAGATAAAATTTTAATGTTCTCCAGTTTTTATTTGACTCTAACCTAGACTGACTATAGACACACTCTAAGACCACTCTAATATATAGCTAAGTTTTTATTTGGTTTTCAAATTTTATCTTACTAGCTAACTCATGCGAAAAAAGCGATATGGTACAATAATAATAAGGTGGGAAACTTATTCTTAGCTGGATTTTAAATAGAGGGTGCCCTCCCCCAAGCTGGATGTTTGACAGGGTTTTTGATGTTGCAAATTGAGTGATCATTCTGGGAGCAAGAGTATCGACAGTGTAAGGGCGTCAGGTTGACTAGCTCTTTGATCTTGTATTTTTCTGTGAAACTCAGTTGCCAATAAAAATATCAAATCTCATGGAGAGTGGTTAGGTTTAGTACCACTCCATGGTAAGTGATTGATTTTATATTTTCAGTAGAAGTTTCCTAATTGGGTGGACCTTCATGTGCCTGTTGGTATAAATTAACTGCACTCTATTAAAGATTATAATTATCAAGGTATCCGCAAGCGCACAGATAAAACACCCGATGTAGTACTTCACCAGACAATCTCGGTTTTAATATCGAACCCAAAGGAACAGTAGGTGATACTGACTAAGTCTATTGGCTCTTAACCCGATAATATAATCAATCAGAGAATATTAAGAATGAGGAGATAACAAATGATTATCTAGATCCGACAAACGGTAAACTTTGAATAATATCATTCTAATCGGGCAGTAACATGAATAAGAGGCGAAATCAGAGTTCCCTCCTACCAGACACTTATACACCTATTGATCCTATCAACGGGAAGTGGACTACAGAGGACTCAACGCAGCTGTCACCTACGCGATCTACCACTATCCGGCCAATCAGGGGACATTCACAAGTAATTATAGCCCAGACACCACGTCTACACTACAAACTACTACTTCAACCAAGGAGCTACCAAGATCAAAGCACTCAAATAGAGTTGTAAACTTAAGAACGAATAAGAACAAATGCTTACTTGAATCAGGATGTTGAATACAAAAGTACCTCAGAACGCAACTCCGGGCGAGGGAGCTAAATCTAGACGAACACAGCTACGAAGAGGCTCCGACAGGCTGGGACTCCTCCGAATCTCTACTCATCTACTTTATCTCTCTAATCTCTCTTGATTGCTAGCCTAGATCTAGTGGATATCTATCTAATGCTTCAGGGTCTTCATCTCTTGATCTGGCTCTCCTCCAGGGGGGTCTGCCCCTTTATTTATAGCCCGGTGGGATTCACGTATGCCGTAGGATCAAACCGACTTGAAACAAGTGCTCAGATGACTTCTAATAGGCGGTGGTAGAAGACTCCAGAAGGCGGTGCGGGAGAAACCCTAGGGGGCACCAGCCGGCCACACCCCGGCGCCGGCCGGCCCCACCCTGTGGGGTTTCGGGCTCCGGTGCTTCGGGTGTGTTACAGATGCTTCTAGTGTTCTCGTGATGATGTTTCCTTGGCGGTTAATGTTTCGGGGTAATTATGCTCTTTAATTCCTTCTTTTAAGCTTTTCTGAAAAATCCCCTGGAAAATAGACAATTCACCAAAACTTGTGGAATCTATCAGTAATTGTCACACCCGGTTTTAAGAACAAAACCAGATATATACTATATGTGAAATAAAAATCAAATCTCACATATAGTCACATATAGTGGAAATATCAGGAAACAAATGCTTAAATAAATAACGTATTAACTAAATAAAATATAACCTCAGAGTGCAAGCAACGGAAAAACAACTTCAATCGCCGGGTGTAGACTTTACTCCGTAGGGACAAACCGACTGGTTTACCACAAGCCTAGCACTTCCAAACTAGCAATCCGATAACCACCTGAGGTGCGGGGGGAATTTCAAGAGTGAGTCCATGTCGAACTCAGCAAGTATAGCAACAAGGTAATATATAACCCAACCGACTCATGATCAATGTAACATAAATAATGTAAAGCATAAAACGATAAACAATGAACAGTTAGCCAACCAGAAAGCATGAACTTAAATGTAAGGATTTCAAGGCCGCTCGTATCCTTGAGCTAGGCTAGTATACCAGTTTAATTAAACTCTACGCAGAGGTGTACACTTTCCCTGTGAGCCGTGGTTTACCCTTTCTCCCGAGGCGGCCAACCTCTTAGCCCACTACCAAGGAAGGCCGGCAGGGTCCACTATGAAGTCTTTCAGAGGTTTGCCTAACAAGTTAGGGCCGCTAGGTTTCATAAGTCAATCAATGGATACAACCAGTCCAGGGATCCAAAGTTGCCTATCCCCATTTGCGCCCGACGCTAGGTTTCATAAGTCAACCCTGTGCGATACGACCAGTCCAGGGATCCACAGTTGCCTATCCCCATTGGCGCCCCACTGGGTAACCTCTAACAAGTTAGACAAGGTCCTCATACTTAACTAAAACCAGAAGCCATGTAGCCCTCACAGTTGTACTGTCAATCCAGAAGCTTCTCTTACAGATAAATTCTCAAGTTGTCAAAAAGTCATTTTTAACGTTTGTTGCTTAAACATTAATCAAGTCACAAGATCATGGTCACAACAATAATACCCAAACTATACTTGCCTTAATTTGCTTTTCACCACACAGTTGCTCAGTGAATCTTTAAAGAACTCCTGGATCACTTTCTTCTTCTTGATCACCAACGCAACACTCACCGACTGAACTTGATCCATAATCACCACGCACGCATCGCACAATCATACACGAAGCAAACAATGAATAATAATTAGAACAGTACACCACAGTAGAAAAACAGATTTTAAATTGTATAAAACTAATCTACATGTTGCTACGATTCCAACGATATAAAGATCACGAAAAACGGATTTAAAACATGAATCAGATTCTGAAACTTATACGTGTTAAACATCGTGGCTAAAACGTAGATTACGCTACTATTAATCTAACGCAATTTGATCAGACTGAAACAAAGCTATGACAACATGAAGCGACAATGGATTGATGGTTCAGGGGTCTACCGGAAAGGATGCATTTGTAGGTAAAGCATAGTTTTAACGCCTTGTGTAAAATGTCGGAAATCAGAAAGACTTGGAATGAACAGAGAAAGTTATATTACTATGCAAGCACGAGGTAAGCATGACATCAGCCATATATTTAATATATATGACGAAGTATGAGATACATGGCTCATCTTGGCTTAATCTGGAAGCAGCAGCAAGCATCGTTGACATACCACTGCATTCAGGCACAGGGAGACGGCTTCTAGAGTTCTAGTTGACAATAATGCTCGGTTCGTGTGCTAGCGGGACTGTTGTCTTGGCCATATGGGAAGCGACGAACGGGAGATCACCACAGCGGCGGCGGTGAAGTTCCTGATGAGAGGGTGCTCTGTTGCGCAGAGGAACGACGGGCACAGAGACACGCGAAGCTATGTCGGCGTGTTGACTTGTTCACAGGTAGCGTTGGCGTTGGCCGTACGGTTCGATCGATGCGGAGAAAAACATAGGGAGCAAGATCGGGAGATTGCTATCTCACCTGGACTGTTCTCGATGTGAAGGACGCCGAAGTTACGCCTCTGGTGCAGTCGGCGGCAACCACGAGTCGCAGCTGCAAGTCGGGGCCGGGAAAAAAAAAAGCAGTCGGCAGTTGCCGCGGCAGGCTTCGTGGTTGGCCGGGGAGATCCAGTGACGGGCACAGGACAGGGCTAGGGCAAAGCGGTGGCGCAGAAAAGGAACGGGGACGCTGAGGAGAGCCTCCAGCTTTAGTTGGAGGGCTCGGGTCGCGGTCTCCACGGCAAATCCCGAGAAGCACTCGATTCGCGGCGAGGGTTTCCAACTTCGATTTTAGATCTTCGAGGCTACGAGTGGCGGCTGCGATAACAGGGCCGTATTTTCGGAATTAACGCGTCTAGGGCTTCGCGGTGATATATGTAGTGGTAGGGTCTGAGGTCGGCATAAAATGAGATATTTTCATTATTTTCGGAATTATTAAATATTCCGCATTAAATAAATCTAGAAAAGTCCAGAATTGATATTTAGGCTCTGAAAAATATTCCGATGGCTCCAAAAATTATGAAAAAATTTTCAGAGACATTTTGGAATATGATGAACCGAAATAATGTATTTGGAGCTGATGAAAAGGTATTTTTGAGCATCTAAAAATTAGATTTTACTCAAAGAAAATAGGAAAAAGGGCTGGAAAAGTCAAGAAAAATTCCCGGAAAATTTTAAGAGATAAGTTGATGAACGATGAACACCAAAGAGTGATTTGGAGCGGGAGAAAAGGTTCTGATGAACTTCGACTGAAGGGATAGAGTTGAGAAACACGGAATTTGATTATAGAAAGAGACATAGACATGCCGCAGAAAAGATCATTGCACTAAACGCATTTTAAAACTTTATTCACTCACATCATAAAATCATTTACAAACAGATTTGAATTTTTTTTATTTTTGATAAAGACCACTCAACCAAAATAAATCACATGCAAAGGCATGAGTGCACACACATGTTGCTAAACCCTAGTTGAATTTTAACTTAATATATATTTTTTAACTTTCCTATGTTTTCATGAACACAAAAATACAAAATCAAATCAATTTAGCTCTATTTCAAAATTAACAAAATTTGGGGTGTTACAGTAATAACCCTATTCTACTGGATATTCATGTTTAATGAAGGGATAATTGATAATAAAATTTGGATGATAACAAGTGTCAACAATTATCCCCACACTTAGGCTTTTGCTCGTCCCGAGAAAAAGGTTGGTTTTAAGATGTAAGATTCTTAAAGAGAATGGAGCATTTAAAACATAACTTGAGAGTACATTATATAAAACTAGTCTAGTCATGCATGTACTATGGAATTCAATGTGTCTACCATGAATCTTTGAGTAGTTGAAGAACAGAATAGCTTGAAAATAGATCACTCTCTTCCTTTAGTTAAGTCAATTGGAGGGTATGTAATTTTGCAAATAAACTTAGCTTTATCTTCTCCTTTTGTAGTACTCTCAAATCACTGATATATATCTGGTATTTTGTATCCTTACCAATGCATTAATGAAATTGCCTTCTTTGTCCTACTTCTAAAAAGCTTATGTGGATCTCAGGTAGGTAAAATGTGAAAGCATAATTGCATTGTATTTGTTGTAAAGTCAAACAATGAATCCACAGAGAAATGAGGCATATAATCGAATCAAGCTTTATTTGGTGGAATATGGTGGAACTTAATTCTACCCTGCTCCTTGAGAAAATAAGTCTCTCTTTTATACAACTGAACATAATCAGAGAGTATGAGCTATCTCTTTCTCTTCTCTTTTTTTCAAGGGAGGCGAGCATCTAAGTACCCATTGGTTTAATTTCTTCGGACACTTGTCCATTTTTTATACTCCCTTCTTCTTTTGCATAGCTCATACCTCTTTTGAATTTAGTAGTTGAGAGACTTTAACAAAACATGGAGCAATTATTTGGTGACTATGCTATATAATTATTTTTGGTGTTTTCTCCCAGTGTAGGAGAGAAACATTTTCAATAGAATGACTCGCTATTAGTCCGGATTAGAGTAATGCTTATGTGGAATTGGTACTTGATTCGAAGATATGACAAATTTCTTCAAAGGGTTGCAAAGGTTGACCAAACTCAATACAAAGACAAGTATTATATGTAGCAGGCTTCTATCCTATATATGGCTCTGGTAGGATAGTATTTTTACCACAAAGGAGAGGTATAACTAATCATTTAAATTTTCGAAATAAAATCTCTAAAGATAAAACATCAGGGGTTGAGTTCTCATTATTCAACTATATCATGTTTCACAACGACTTAAACAATCATGGGGTCCCTATAAATAGTTTCCAATAGTAACATGATTCCTAGAAAAGTGTTATATAATTTATTCTTAAGCTATGAATTAAACAGTCTCTTCTTCTCTTTTTAAAAGTAATTTAGCATGTGAATTTTAATTCGGATTGAAACGGAAATCGAAACATATGCAATTATATTGTATGGGGATCAAACTTGACCATGATCGAGATAGGGATGCAGAGGGTGCAGAGGGGGGCCGGCCGGCCTAGGTAGGGCGCCGGGCGACGCGCCTCTATGGCCCCACGGGGTCCACTTCGGTGTGCGATGTCCTGGTTCGATTATCTTCCAAATTACGTGATTTTCCCGAGCGAATTGATTTCCATAGTCGCGATGTGCCTCCCCCACACTTATTTTCCTGCATACTTTTCTGCGCAACATGTGGAGACAACATGCGTACCAAAAATATAGAGAGTAGAGTAAACTAAAACATTAATATTGATAAAAAGAATAAGGCACTTTATTCATTAACGATACATAGATAACTCTGATAACTGACTGAGCTAACGACTGCTCTATCTCAATGGGCTTACCTGACACACTTAATATTATATATCAAACCTAGCACACTCAATAATATAATCAAATCTAACACACTTGTGCCTTATTACATAAATAACGAGGGCAACTTAAGGCTGCCCCTACTTTGCGAGCTTCCTAATTTCTTCCTTCAACTCACCAATCTCTTCTTTCAGCTGACCTTTTTCGCGCTTGAGACTGCGAATTAACTTAACATTGACTTCTATCTGCTTAGTCATATCGCTTATAATCTTGGTCCTTAAGTCTTCATTCCTCTCTATACCCCTAACGGTGTTAGAGAGATCTTCCATCTTCTCATTAAGGATGCGTAAAGAGAGCGGGGGCTATCTAGGGACTTTCTCTAGTGCTGATGTAGATGTAGCCCGCTGTCTCCTGGGCGGAGGTGGTATGAACTCGGTGTAGAGGACTTGGCCTGGACGTGGACGGACTCCTTGGATGGCAGGGCGAGCAGTGGTGTACTTCGCACATACCAGCGTTCCGTTCTTGTCGGTCTTGACCGACAGGAGTAGCTCATTATCTTTAGGTGGAAGAAGTGGGGTGCCTCGGGGAATAGCGATCTGCTTTCGCCTGGTACCGTCTTCTAGCAGCAGTCTCTCAGGTGACGATGGCTGAGCAGGCTGAGCATGCGTGTAGTAGACTTGCTCGAACTAGTGAGGCACTGTAGCAAGATGCTTCGGTGGCACGACGGCGAGGTGCTTCGTCGGTATAATGGCAAGGGGCTTCGGCTACGCAAGGACGATGGCCTTCGAGTCGTCGCCTTGGAGCTTGCCGGAGTCAGCGCCGACGACCGCTTTGCCTGCCATTGCTACTAGATCTAAATTAGAGAGTTTCTTTAGAGGAGAAGAAGGCAATGATTATGAGATGGCATTTGAGGGTGGTATGGGTGTGTATTTATATGGGTTTTTAGGAGACAGGATAAGATCAAATCTAGGTTCTACAGGATTCGTATGAAAGATTATTCGTACGCATTGAGAATCTATGGGATTGTACTTAGGAAAGATAGAGAAAGAAAAGGAAACTTGAGTCGGGACGAGAAGGGACAGGGGGGCGCCGCCCGGCCCCACCAGGTGTCTTTCCTGGGTGGCCGAGCTCGTGATGCTTCTACACTCTTCCTACTTCCTGTTAGTTGCAATGCGTGATAATTTTTTGTAACGGATAATGATGGGACTAAAAAGTGGGTAATTGGACAAAGTCCAGCCCATCAACAACTTCTAAATTAAATGGTTCTAAAAATAATTTAAGTCGGTGACCATTTACCTTGAATAACGTACCTTTGTGTGCTTGTACAGTTACCGCTCCATGTGGTGATACATTTACAACCGTAAATGGTCCTTCCCATTTGCTTCATAGTTTTCCAAGCCCGAATAATTTGAACCTAGAATTAAAAAGTAATACCTTATATTCTGGTGCAAACTCTTTCTTCTTGATCCTCTTGTCATGCCATCTTTTTCTTCTTTCTCTATAGATCTTTGAATTGTGATAAGCCTTTTCTCTCCATTCTTCTAATTCTGATAATTGCATTTTTCTCTTTTCTCCAGCGGCTTCAAAGTTCATGTTCCATCTCTTAATAGCCCAGTGAGCTTTATGCTCTAATTCCATTGGTAAATGACAGGTCTTACCATATACTAGCTGGTAAGGTGACATACCCAAAGGTGTCTTGTATGCGGTCCGATATGCCCAAAGTGCTTGGGTAATCAGTCCTTCCATGCAATACCCATTTCATTTACTATTTTCCGTAGAATATTCTTGATTTGTTTGTTTGGTGTTTCTGCCTAGCCACTTGTCTGAGGATGGTATGGCGTAGCAACATTGTGACGGATGCCATGAGCTTGCAAGTATCGGTAAAAATTTTATCAGTGAAGTGTGTCCCTCCGTTACTAATGACCATCCTTGGTGTTCCAAACCTTAGAAATATAATCTCTTCGAACATCTTCTTTGAATGTTTGGAATCAGCATTCATGCATGGCATAGCTTCTACCCACTTAGATACATAGTCAACTGCCACCAGAATGTATTCACAATTTCTTAATTTCACAAATGGTCCCATGTAATCAATTCCCCAGATGTCAAAGAGCTCGATCTGGAGATTGTTGGTGAGTGTGTAACACCCTAAATTTTGCTAATTTTGAAATAGAGCTAAATTGATTTGATTTTGTATTTTTGTGTTCATGAAAACATAGGGAAATTAAAAAAATTATTAAGTTAAAAATTCAACTAAAGTTTAGTAACATGTTTGTGCACTCATGCCCTTGCATATGATTTATTTTGATTGAGTGGTCTCTGCCAAAACTAAAAACGATCCAAAATTATTTGTAAATGAATTTATGATGTGAGTGAATAAAGTTTTAAAATGCGTTTAGTACAACGATCTTCTCTGCGGCATGTCTCTGTCTCTTTCTATAATCAAATTTCGTGTTTCTCAACTCCATCCCTTGTATTGAAGTTTATCAGAACCTTTTCTTCAGCTCTAAATCACTTTTTAGTGCGTTCATCAACTTATCTCTAAAAATTTTCCGGAAATTTTTCTTGACTTTTCCGACCCTTTTTCCTATTATCTTTGAGAAAAATCTAATTTTTAGCTGCTCTAAAATATCTTCTCATGATCTCCAAATGTTTTATTTGGATTCATCATGTTCCAAAATATCTCCGGGAATTTTCCCATAATTTTCGGAGTATTCAGGATATTTTTCGCGAACCAAATATTAATTCTAGACTTTTCTAGAATTATTTTATTTGGAAATTTATTTTATTCCGAAAATAATAAAATCACTCATTTTATTTGCAGCCCTCAAATCTCATGTGCTATAATCTTAAAACTCTCTTTAGCCCATGTATTATTTACTAACGGGCATTAATAATAATTTAGGCCCATTAGTAAAGGAAAATGGTGCAACATCAATTAGTACCATATTGCTAATTGATGTTGGAGTGAGGAGTGTTTCTCCCTATAAATATCGGCCAATTCCTTGAACAAATCACACAAATTATCTCAAGGAATGCTAGGAATCCTGTGAATTGGATTTTTCCCCTTTCTTTCTTCGACGGCGTCCCCAACTTAGCGTCACCATCGTCAGTTTCCATTGCCCAAATTTTTGGCTGGCGTTCATCCATATTATGTCTCTCGTGCCTGTATCAGCATCCGCCACGAATTCCTTCTCATCTCCTATTGTTTATTACTCTGTTCGTAGCTGTGCACACGGCCACCCAGTCACCCCCTTGAGCTTCCCTGTCCACCGCAGCAGCAAGTTCCAACAAGCATCTAAAGCTGGGCATCGAGCAGCAGGGCAGCAGGCCACCAGCAGGCCCCTCCGACGCCTACTTCCTGCAGGCCGCAGGAAAGCCGCCATGATGCTACTATGTGTCAAGCCGACGACCTTGTTCCCCTCTGCGATGCAGTAAGCAGCAGCAACTCCCCACCATTGCTTGTACATGAACAGCTAGATGGAGAAGAAGACCAGAGGTTGAAGACGATTTATTTACAACTCTGCCACCGGTTCGTATTTCGGCCGCCGTTTCTCTGTTTTAATTCCGATTTGATCCATTTAAATTGTGATAGATTCGTATTTACGTTGTCTACGTGTATTTGCTACTGTTATATATGTTTTGAACTTTTTAAATTTTGTAATTATATTTAAGCTATTATTTTACAAAAGGAAATATTATTTAATTCATAACTTATTTGTTTTAATTTCAATTTGAGTGGTTCAAATTGTGTTGGATTTGTTTCATCACACTCTACGCGGAAGTAAGGTTGTTTAACATGTCTATATCCTTTAGATAAAATATTAATTTAATTGTCCACTATCACTTGTTTTCTAAATAAAAGTAATTCAACTTTGATCTTTTATGAATAAAAGAATAACTATTCTATTTGGTTTTGTTAAAACAATTCTAATATGTGTAATCTAATTTAGTTGTTTCTCTAAAATAATATTCATTATTTAAATAAAGTTTATAGATGTATTTTGTTTTGTTTTATAAAAGCAAATTTTCGAATAGTTGTATCTTTTCGACGGTAACTCCGTTTTTCGTGATCTTTATATTGATGTGATCGTTGGAATGAGTAGAGTAGTTTTATAACCTTTTGAAACTATTTTGTTACTAGTTTGGTGTACTATTTTAGTTATTATCCTTATTTACTTTGTATATGTCTGCTGGACGATGTGTGTTGATGTGGTGATCGATCGAGTATAGTCGGTGAGAATTACGTGGTGAATTCAAGAAGCAGTCTTCAGGGGTTTGAATCAGAGAAAATGATCTCAAGTCTAAGGCAAGTATAGCATGGGATCTTCCTTGTTATCCTATTCACCACAATAATTAATTTCATGTGCATGTGTTTACCTTGTTAACCATAGTTTCTACCTAGTATTGTTATCTTGTTCCTTGATCACCTATGGGATTTATGCATTGGGTAGTTGATGCTAGCGCGCTATTGGAATCATGATCATGTAAACTTGATTAATTGAATATGCAATAACATTGAAAGATGTCTTTTTAGCAACATGGAACTAGGGGATTCGAGCATAGTTTTGTGATGCTCCATATCCTTCCCCCTTGGTAATGATCTGTCAGCAAAAGCTGGGACTTACAGTGCAACTATGAGGGCTACATGGCTCTGGTTTTAGTCAAGTATGGGTATTTTTTCTAGCTTGTTAGAGGTTACCGAAAGGCGTGATGGGACCTGACGACTCGGGTATAGTGCGGCTCCTGTCCGAGTGTGTATAACCTGCGTGACCTTGTGCCACGACGAAGGGGGGCTCTATATCTGCTTGCCGGGTCCCTAGCGGCCCTAACTTGTTAGACGGAGTACTTTGAAAGACTTCATAGTGAAACCCTGCTCGCTCACCTTGGTAGTGTTATGGGGCTAGCTACCCCGAGCAAATGGGAATCACGGCTCATAGTGAAAGTGCACAACCTCTGCAGAGTGTAAAACTGGTATACTAGCCGCGCTCACGGTCACGAGTGGCCCGGAAAACTCACGGAGTAGTTATCTTTTTGGGTGATGTTGACTTGTTGCTAATTGATTGTTGCAATTCATTAATTATGTTTACTTATGATCATGAATTATGGGCTTATTCAACTTGTTGCTATCCAATTGCATAAAAGATGCTTAATTAAAAGCAAACCGCTGTAAACCCGTGTCTATCCTGTTTGAGCCTCATAAACCCCATGTTATATTTGCTGAGTTCGACATGAACTCACTCTTGCTATTTCCCACGCACCTCAGGAGAAGTTTAGGCTTGTGGTCAACCAGTCAGTTGTGTCCCTGTGGAGTTGGTGTCTACACGTGAAGATCAGAGTGTCTTTCTGCTGTTTGCTTCTTAAGGTTATATTCTAATTATTACTACGTTATGTATTTGATCATTGTCTTTTGATATTACCTTGTATTTGTCGGCTTATGTGTGTGACTGATCCTGGGGCGCACATAAGGTTATGCATTCAATTTTATCCTTAAAATTGGGTGTGACAGAGTGGCATAGCATCTCTTGCATTGATATTTCCGTGCCTCTGACATGATCTACATCTCCGGACAAAATCTTTGGTGTCTTCATATATAGTTGGCCAAAAGAACCCACTCTTCCAGATAGGGGGTGTGCCACCTGATTCCATGGCGAACAAGGTGATTTTTTCAAGCTCCATCGAGCTCCCGACGCCGGGCCAGATCTTCACGGTGGGATCCATCACCTGGGTCATCGGCGCGAACGGCGAAGGGGTGATTCTGGACGCAGCTCAGATCCCCTGCGTGTTGCCTCCGACGAAAAGGCTGCCACGCTACGTTCGAAAAAACATCGACAAAGACGACCTGATCGGGTCTATAGATCGGGTCACCAAGAAGCTGTCAGAGGGACTCCAAATCCTGGAGTCCGTGTCATCCACAACGCATGAAACGACCTCGATTTCCACGAAGGGAAATCCACAGGCTCGAATTGTAATTCAACAGATTGCTTGGGACAATCCATGAAATTACCCATATCTCAGTTGACACCAGGATCCATACAACGGTAAATAAGTCTTACATAAATATTTATTACATCGCCACACTGGCGGAATCAACAATCAGAGAAGCTTTAGAAGATGCGGAAGCGATTCATCCTTCACGGCCAACTTGAGTGTAGCACGTGACCCTATTCCTCGTCATCATCTCCCTCGAAGTCGTACTCATTCTCGTCACCTGACAGCAAATTTATCAGTACGATTTGTACTGGCCACGGAGCCCACCTATGCAGCATTTGCTTTGTGGAAAGTGGATGCAAGGCTATACAAGCAGACCTATAGGCTGAGGTTTTCCTATGCAGCTGTAATCAATGTTTTAATTAGTCAAGTTTTATCACCAGTTAACACCATCATCCCTTTTCCCATCACCACACCTCACATACCCACACCTCACTCTCATTCGACAGGCCCAACTCCCTCTCGGGCCTATCTCAGCGGCACACTACCACAACGGGTACACTGCCGGAAAAATGTTATCCAGGGGGAGAAAAGAATATGCTCTCATCTAATAGTGGTTGCAGAAACATTAGGAAAGGTCCATAGCCAACAAGTTGACTTATGTATCGATCGATCAACCATACACTCTGCAGAGGTTTTACTACTCACAAGATTAGCCATCATCGATGCTGTACAATCATCTAGGCAGAATTCCGGGTGCTTGCTTGCCTAGGTCGGTACCACCCTACCACTCAGCCCTGGGATATTCCGGATCCAACACCGTCATGCTGAGACTGGGAGACGCAGTACCGGGCCCCATCAGTGGTACTGCGCATCTAGAACGGTACGGGAATCCTCCATCCGTCACCGTCCACCCTTATCACCTCTCAACCTAGCAGTAGTGGCACCGCCCTACCAAGTAGTCCAGCCGCCTCCCGCCCATCAGAAGCGAGCGAGTAGCAAGGGAATCCAGATGTTTCCGGTCACTAGTCAGATCCTAGGTTGTGACCAAGCAGGCATCTCTACTTAGGGGATACTCTCCCCGTGCTATCACAGCACCTCCGTCCACGGGCTTCAAACCACCAAGGCTATCCCACCCGGAACCTCCTCAACAACTTTACCCGCCACAGGTATCTCACTTTGGGGATGCCCAGGTTGCACCCCCGGCACGACTTGCCCCATGGGCTTGTCTCACATCCCACTTGGTCGACATCAACCCTTACCACGCACCCAAGACGCACGCAGCACTCTCTCCCAGTGGTTATAATCAGTTATACACCGTCCCAATTCCACCACATAGCATATAGCAAGTAGAAAGTAGTGAAAGAGTAACAGTAAATTAAGCAGCAGCTATCCTAACAGCGGATAGCAGGGTAAAGTCTTATCAAGGCAGGGAATTCAAATATACTACCATGCAACCAATCCATACATAATCATAAAGCAATAGCAACAATGTCATTTGCAATGCGTAATAGGATCTAAGGATTTGGTGCGACGTGGCACCTTCGTAGTCGTCTCCTAGCTCCTGAAAGTACTCGTGGTCGTCTTCCTTAGTCAGATCCTCCTCCGGCTCTAAAATCGAACACGAAATAGTCGCGTCAGCGACTCCTATAGAGTATTTCAGAAAAATCCAATAAAATAAAGAGCCAAATGCACACAAACACAGTCTTAGATTGTAGATCTCATTTTTCTGAGAATTTTGATATATGGTGCGCAATTTTTGGACTTCGTATGAATAAGTTATGAATTTTCGAAGATTATCCTATTTTCTGAAAATGGGAAAACTGGTCGGTAAATCAGGGGCAGCTCGGGATTGGTCCACGTGGCGCGCGGGTCCAGTAGTGTGGCAAGTGGCGCCTCAACAGAACACAGACCCGATGGTCGTCTTCCAGGTGTTCGATGCTGGTTCCCAGAGAGTTGCCGGAGTTGGCGTAGCTCGGCGTGGCTCGGCGGTGGTCAGTGGTAGCTTGGCGGTGCTCGGCGTAGTTCGGTTTAGCTCGGCGGGGCTCGGGCGAATCGGAGATTCGGGGCGCCGAGGGTGCCGCTCTCCCGATGTCTCCCGCGGAGGGCTCGGGCGAATCGGAGATTCGGTGCGCCCGAGGGTGCCGTTCTCCCGAGGTCTCTCGCGGAGGCTCGGGCGAATCGGAAATTTGGGCGCCCGAGGGTGCCGTTCTCCCGAGGTCTTCTGCGGAGGCTCGGGCGAATCGGACATTTGGTGCGCCGAGGGTGCTGCTCTCCCGAGCTCTCCTGGGGAGGCTCGGGCGAATCGGAAATTTGGGCGCCCGAGGGTGCCGCTCTCCCGAGCTCTCCCGGTGAGGCTCGGGCGAATCGGAAATTTGGGCGCCCGAGGGTGCTGCTCTCCCGAGCTCTCCTGGGGAGGCTCGGGCGAATCCGAGATTCGGTGCTAGCAGGGTTCCAGGGCGTCTGTTCAAGGCGGCGGTGTCTCTCCGGTGCGGCGGACCATGACAGGGCGGCGATGGCCATATTTCGGCAAGACAGGGCTCGGCTTTCCCTAATTGGCGTGCTCAGGCAGTCGTCCGACCAGATGGTGGCGGATTAGAGTCGTGGTATGGCCTCCTTCTCTCCCTCGGCATACGGCGGTTCTCCGACGAGGTGGAGGCGCACGTAGCCAAGGCGACAGTCGTGATTCGGGGCTCGGCTATCTAGCGGCGGTGCCGAGGCAGACTTGGCGAACCTCGGCGGCCTTTCTCCGCAGCGCGAGGCGACCGGGGGTACTCGGAACGGATTTAGGCGAGGCGGAACCCGTCGGCGGCGATGTCGTCGCGACGGTGAGGTTCCGGCGGGGTAAGGAGGTCCTCTAGGAGATGTTTACGCGTCCAGGGTCTATGGCGATGGTATACCAACTACCAATTTCGGCTACCGAGCTTTCCAAGGTGCTCGGTTGTGGCGGCGGCGTGTCGCCGACGACGGCGGAAGGCGGCATCGCGGCTACGACCAAGTATTGGTTCAATCGAATGCGGTCTTGTCAAATTGGTGAGGCCAGAGAAGCATACGACACTCTGGTGGCGAACTTAGCCATGGCATGACCTTCTTCTGGCGACGGCTCGCGGCGGCGCTCCGGTAAGGTCGCGGCGCACGCGGCCAAGGCGATTCAGGCTTCTTCTAGCGCTTAGATCCGCGTAGCTAGCTCGAGGGGGTCGTGGCGGTGCTCCACGACGCTCTAACCTATACGGTTGCTAGACGGATTGCTCGGAACAGGTGATTCGGCGTCGGAACGCGTCGGTGGTGAGCACGCTCCGCCGAGAACGCGTCGTGCTGCGTTCTCGGTCTAGCAAGCTTGTAGTCCGGGGGTTTCGGCCGGTCGAATGAGTGCATGGTGCAGGTGATCTTCCCGAGCCGGTAAAGGCTCGTGCCTGCGCGTTCCGAGGGTGGAACGCCATGGCAAAAGCAGGGCAAGGTTCGGACATGGCGTGCGGTGGCTCACCGTGGTGTCGGTGAAGCTAGGATGGCGGTGCAGTGGCGAGTCGGAGCCGTGCAGAGCGATCGCAGTGCCGTGCCGCTCCTCGTCCGCATCTCGGGCTTCTCCTCCGTGTCCGGCTCCGGCGTGCTCCGCGGCGGCGGCGCTCCGGCAGCTTCTCCTCCTCTGCTCCGCCCTTCTCCTACGCTCTCTCTCTCGGTTTGGTGCGGTGTGCCGGTCTGTGCTGCGGTGGCGGCGAGGGGAAATGAGGGTAGGGCTTCGGGGTGCTCCAATTTATAGGCGAGCTTGGTAGGTTCCCATGGCGGACGGCCGCGATTGATCTCGGTAGATCAGAGGGCTTCGGCCGCTCGACGCTAGGGCTTCAGGGTGCACGCGGGCTCGCTTGGCGGCCAAGAAAGGAGGGGACAGGAGGGGGACAGCGGGGTCAGGGCTCTGCCATGCTGTCGGCTGTGGGACCGGGCTCACGCCATTCGCGTGGCACCCCCGGCAGGCGCGTCGCCTTCGTGAGGAAGAAGAACAGTGGGGGGCGAGAGCGGCTGACAGGCGGGGTCGGGTTGGCAGCGAGCGCGAGTGTGTGTGCCGGTCGCGCGCGCGCTGCCGAGCCGCGACATGGGCCGCGCGCGGTGAGATGAGGAGAGGAAGGTCGGGCTGGCTTGGGCTGGCTTAGCGACCCGGCTGGCCGAAACGAATGGCTGGCCTAACTCTCTTTCTCCTTTTCTATTTTCAATTTAGTGTATATATACATATATTGCCCATTTTAAATATTGAGTAAATACAAACATAAATTGCAATAAATCCCAAATGTGATGCATAAGTTATTATTCTATGTGAATGGAATTAAAATGCAAACTACACTCCTTTATTTACCAATTTCATAATGAAACCTATATGCTTGCACAAGAAAAATGGGTTTTCACAATAAATAAATGAAAAATTTTAATTGGTTGGGATTTTTAGATTGTGTGGATTTTTAGGGTTGTTACAGTCCTCCCCCCTCATTAGGATCTCGACCTCGAGATTCAGAGATAACGTACCCATCGAAGAGGTAAGGAAACATAATCCGCAAGTCCGATTCTTTCTCCCACGTAGCTTCCCTTTCAGTGTGATTGCTCCACTGTACCTTGCACATCGGAATGGTTTTGTTTCGCGTCTCTTTGGTATCCCGTGCCAAGATCTTGATCGGATGTTCCTTGTATTCAAGTGTGTCTTGCAGGTCTAATGCATCCGTAGGAACTTGCTCCTCGGGAAGCTTCAAACACTTCCTTAATTGCGAGACATGGAACACGGGGTGTACTCCAGATAATTCCTCCGGTAGTTCCAGCTTGTAAGCAAGCTTTCCAACCCTTTTACAGATCTTGTATGGCCCAACATATCTTGGTGCCAATTTCCCCTTCACGTGGAATCTGACAGTGCCACGAAGTGGAGATACCTTGAGGTAGACATAATCCCCAACCTTGAACTCAAGCTCTCTACGTCTCCTATCTGCATAGCTCTTTTGCCTACTCTGTGCAATTCTCAAATTTTCTCTGACCTGGGCTACGCCTTCCTCTGCTTCTACAATCTTAGCAGGGCCAAAGAAGGCTCTCTCTCCGGGTTTTGACCACATTAGCGGGGTCCTGCAGGGTCTCCCATACAATGCCTCAAACGGTGACATCTTGAGGCTTGTTTGATAGCTGTTGTTGTACGAGAATTCAGCGTGGGGTAAGCAGCTTTCCCAACTAGTCTTGTATTTTATCACACAAGCTCGGAGCATATCTTCGAGAATTTGGTTCACTCTTTCTGTTTGACCGTCAGTTTGTGGGTGATAAGCCGTGCTATAGTCCAGCTTGGTTCCGATGGATTTGTGCAAGGCTTGCCAGAATCGAGACGTGAATTGTGAGCCTCGATCAGATATTATGCTTGTGGGTGCCCCGTGTAGTCTCAGAATGTGGGTTATGTATAAATCCGCCAGCCATTCGGCATCGTAGCCAATGCTGATGGGAATGAAGTGAGCGACTTTGGTCAAACGGTCGACTATCACCCAAATCGAATCGTGTTTCTTCTCGGTGCGGGGTAACCCAACGATAAAATCCATCGAAATGCATTCCCATTTCCATTCTGGAATTGCGAGGGGTTGTAGTAGGCCGGCTGGTCGTTGATGTTCGGCCTTGATTCTGCTGCAAGTGTCACATCGGGCTACATGCCCTGCAATGTCTGCCTTCATATTCTCCCACCAGAAATGTTTCCTTAGATCATGGTACATCTTGGCTGACCCTGGGTGAATGCAATATTTGGAGTCATGCCCTTCTGACAGAATCTCTTCTCGTATCGCTGAATCCGTCGGTACGCAGATTCTATCTTTGTACCATACAGTTCCCTGCTCATCTTCTCGGTATTCGGGGCCTCTTCCCAGCTTCATCAAACCACGGATATAGTCTATCTCAGGACAGTTCTTTTGCGCTTCACGGATTCGTGAGGTGAGATTGTACTCGACGCGAAGCTCATTTAGCATGCCATAGGAGATTACCTCGAGCTGGAATGCGTCGAACTCTCTCCTGAGCTCAGGTGGCATAGAGTTGGTGATGAGGGTATGGCAGTAGCTTTTGCGGCTAAGTGCATCAGCGACAACATTGGCCTTTCCTGGGTGATAATGGATCTCAAGATCATAGTCCTTGATGAGTTCTAGCCATCTGCGCTGCCTCATATTCAGATCTTCCTGAGTGAAGAAGTACTTCAGGCTCTTGTGGTCAGTGTAGATGTCACACTTGTTGCTTATCAGATAGTGTCTCCAAATCTTGAGTGCATGTACCACGGCTGCAAGTTCTAGGTCATGAGTCGGGTATCGCTGCTCATGCTCCTTCAACTGTCTTGAGGCATAAGCTATCACTCTTCCTTCTTGCATTAGTACACAGCCCAAACCTTGCCGAGAGGCATCACAATATACAACAAAATCCTTGTGAATATCGGGCAGGGCTAGTACAGGTGTAGTAGTGAGCTTCTCCTTCAAGGTCTGAAAACTCTTCTCACATTCAGGAGTCCATATAAACTTGTTCTCTTTCTTCAGCAAGTTGGTCATGGGTCTTGCAATCTTGGAGAAATTCTCAATAAATCTGCGATAGTATCCTGCAAGTCCCAAAAAGCTTCTGATTTCTGACACATTACAGGGTTGTTCCCACTCTTTCACAGCTTCAATTTTGGCTGGGTCTACTGCGACTCCTTCTCCTGACAGTACGTGTCCAAGGAAAGCAACTCCCTCAAGCCAGAATTCGCACTTGGAGAATTTGGCGTATAACTGGTTGCGAGACAACCTCTCCAATACGGTCCTCAGATGATGTTCATGTTCCTCTTTTGTGGCTGAATAAACCAATATATCATCAATGAATACTACCACAAATCTGTCTAGCTCATTCATGAAGATTTTGTTCATCATGTTCATGAAGTATGCTGGAGCATTAGTGAGTCCAAATGAGACTACTGTGCACTCATACTGTCCATATCTAGTGACAAATGCAGTCTTCGGGATATCCTCTTCCCTGATCTTCATCTGATGATACCCTGATCGGAGATCAATCTTTGAGAAGTACTTGGCCTTACTCAATTGATCTAACAGATCATCGATGCGGGGCAGTGGGTACTTATTCTTGACTGTGACCGCATTCAGATTCCGGTAGTCAATGCACATCCTCATCGTGCCATCCTTCTTCTTGACAAACAAAACGGGAGATCCCCAGGGCGAAGCACTAGGCCTAATGAAGCCCTTCTCCAGTAATTCTCCTAGCTGCTTCTTGAGTTCCTTCAACTCATCAGCCGACATTCTGTAGGGTCTTTTGGCAATCGGTGCAGTCCCTGGCATCAGCTCTATAACAAACTCCACATCTCTATCAGGTGGCATTCCTGGCAACTCCTCTGGAAATACGTCATTGTATTCACAGACTACTGGCACATCTCTGGATGTCAGCTCTGTCTTATCTGCTTTAGTCTCCAGGGCACATAGGAGGGCTTGGACTCTCTCGGTTTGGGGTACACATCGGACAGCTGTTCCCCAAGGGTGGGTTACCTGAACATATCTAGGTGAACAAGATATCACTCCCCGGTGTTTGGTTAGCCAGTCCATGCCTAAGATGACATCTAAGCTATTGGAGGGTAGTAGGGTTAGGTCAGCTCGAAAGTCAAGTCCCTCGATTGTGATTATCACTCCCCTACATATGTGAACGCTTCTGAAGGTTCCTAAGGGCGAGCTAGTTAGGATGGGGTTTGCTCTCGGGGTTACAGGTATGTTATGCTTACGTGCATATGCAGATGAAATGTATGAACATGTAGCTCCCGAATCGAACAGAACTGTAGCCATGTTACCCTGAACTAGGAACGTACCGTACACAGCATCAGGTGCAGCTTCAGCTTCCTCAGCGGTCATGTGGTTCAGTCTTCCTCGGGTAGCAGATCCCCGGTTCGGTGTGCCCTGTGCAGCTGCTGGTGCGCGGTTGAGGTCGGGGCACACAGCCACACGGTGTCCAGGCTTTCCGCATCCGAAGCAAGTGAAGGGCGCACTGCCTGCTGTAGCTGTCGCAGGAGCCTTCCAATTGCTTGTCCTTGGCGTGTTGGTAGCGGGGGCGGGTGTGTTCTGCACAGCTCGAGTCGGCGCAGGGTAGGTCTGAGCGGGGCGGTGATAGTTGCTGCTGTTGGTACCACCACGGCTCGTTCCCGAAGAGGGTCCCTGGCGAGTTCGGAAAGGCGGAGGTGCACCCGTTCGCTGTCTCTGGGGTGGAGCAGCGCGAGCGGGTCCCTCAGAGCGGCGCTTCTTTCCCTTGTTCTGGGCCTCGAATTCCAGTCGTGCTTCCATGCAATCCTTCTCGATCTCAATACAGCGGTCAATCAGCTCACGTAGAGTGTAGCTCTTGTTCCCTGACAGAGCCAACCTGATCTTGGTCTGAAGTCCCTTCCTGTAGTGGTACATCTTTTCCTTCTCGGAACTCACGCAAGACGCAGGTGCGTAGCGGAGCAAGCAGTTGAAGCGGGTGGTGTACTCGTGGATCCGGTCAGCTCCCTGGGAGATGTTACGAAACTCGTTCTCCTCGGCCTCCATGACTCCCTCAGGAATGTGGTGGTCACGGAAAGCCTCGGTGAACTCATCCCAGTCAATGCGGGCTGGGTCCTCGTAAGCGCTGGTGTAGTTGTCCCACCATGCTCGTGCAGCACCGGTCAGCTGGTGGCTAGCAATCCCAACACACTCCTCGTCGGAGCAAGTGGTCAGGTCCAGCTTCTTCTCCATCTCTTTAAGCCAATCGTCGGCAGCGAGGGGATCGCTGTCGGTCCCGTCGAAGGTAGGTGGCCTCAGCTTCAGGAAACCCTCCAGTTTCCTTTGGAAGTCATTCTGGGGTGGCCCGTGGTGCCTGTTCATCCCAGTAGCTATGGCATTCAGCAGCTGGGTCTGCTGAGCCATCACTTCCGCCAACGTTGGTGGCGGCGGCGGAGGCACGTTCTCGCCTTGTGGTGGCGGATCGATCACCGGCGGTGCATCCTCTGCCCGGCGCAGCTCTTCCCCTAGGTTAACTCCAGCACGTCTGCCAGCTGGGCGTCCACGGTTGCGACCACGCCCACGTCCTGGCGCAGGCGCGGGGGAGGGCTGGCGGTTCTCCAAACGCGCAGAACGTCTCATCGACATCTGAAATTATTAGGTACGTGCTCAGTGCAGTAATAATCTTGTAGTGGTTTAAGTAGGAGTTAGATGTTTTCAACGATTTAAATGAATTAAAATATTTTTCATGCTATCCTACACTCAACCAAAGAAGCATAGAGATCCATAAGAAGCATAAGATCCAAATGTCACTCATCACATGGTTATTATTATATAAAGGATATTCCTAGCTGTTAAGAAGATCGTGCTATGCGCAGATAGCCAATGACAGGACAACTCATGGTATCACTAGTCTAAGGGCTACGCAGGGTCTCATAAGCTACTGGTGCATAAGGTCAATAGCCATTTGATCGGGATCTCAATAGTGCCGTCATGCTGTGGACGAAGTGGTGGTCCAAGGCTGGTCATCTGTGAATTTTTCAAGAAACGGATTAGCAGGTCCTTGTATTAGATAAGCCATTGCATAAAAAATGAATGCAAGGTCGGTAATATAACCGAAAGAGAGTCTGGCTTCCTATTCTAACGTCCATTCTCTATGGGTCTCGTCCTACAGTCAAGTATGGCTCTGATACCAACTGAAACGACCTCGATTTCCGCGAAGGGAAATCCACAGGCTCGAATTGTAATTCAACAGATTGCTTGGGACAATCCATGAAATTACCCATATCTCAGTTGACACCAGGATCCATACAACGGTAAATAAGTCTTACATAAATATTTATTACATCGCCACACTAGCGGAATCAACAATCAGAGAAGCTTTAGAAGATGCGGAAGCGATTCATCCTTCACGGCCAACTTGAGTGTAGCACGTGACCCTATTCCTCGTCATCATCTCCCTCGAAGTCGTACTCATTCTCGTCACCTGACAGCAAATTTATCAGTACGATTTGTACTGGCCACGGAGCCCACCTATGCAGCATTTGCTTTGTGGAAAGTGGATGCAAGGCTATACAAGCAGACCTATAGGCTGAGGTTTTCCTATGCAGCTGTAATCAATGTTTTAATTAGTCAAGTTTTATCACCAGTTAACACCATCATCCCTTTTCCCATCACCACACCTCACATACCCACACCTCACTCTCATTCGACAGGCCCAACTCCCTCTCGGGCCTATCTCAGCGGCACACTACCACAACGGGTACACTGCCGGAAAAATGTTATCCAGGGGGAGAAAAGAATATGCTCTCATCTAATAGTGGTTGCAGAAACATTAGGAAAGGTCCATAGCCAACAAGTTGACTTATGTATCGATCGATCAACCATACACTCTGCAGAGGTTTTACTACTCACAAGATTAGCCATCATCGATGCTGTACAATCATCTAGGCAGAATTCCGGGTGCTTGCTTGCCTAGGTCGGTACCACCCTACCACTCAGCCCTGGGATATTCCGGATCCAACACCGTCATGCTGAGACTGGGAGACGCAGTACCGGGCCCCATCAGTGGTACTGCGCATCTAGAACGGTACGGGAATCCGCCATCCGTCACCGTCCACCCTTATCACCTCTCAACCTAGCAGTAGTGGCACCGCCCTACCAAGTAGTCCAGCCGTCTCCCGCCCATCAGAAGCGAGCGAGTAGCAAGGGAATCCAGATGTTTCCGGTCACTAGTCAGATCCTAGGTTGTGACCAAGCAGGCATCTCCACTTAGGGGATACTCTCCCCGTGCTATCACAGCACCTCCGTCCACGGGCTTCAAACCACCAAGGCTATCCCACCCGGAACCTCCTCAACAACTTTACCCGCCACAGGTATCTCACTTTGGGGATGCCCAGGTTGCACCCCCGGCACGACTTGCCCCATGGGCTTGTCTCACATCCCACTTGGTTGACATCAACCCTTACCACGCACCCAAGACGCACGCAGCACTCTCTCCCAGTGGTTATAATCAGTTATACACCGTCCCAATTCCACCACATAGCATATAGCAAGTAGAAAGTAGTGGAAGAGTAACAGTAAATTAAGCAGCAGCTATCCTAACAGCGGATAGCAGGGTAAAGTCTTATCAAGGCAGGGAATTCAAATATACTACCATGCAACCAATCCATACATAATCATAAAGCAATAGCAACAATGTCATTTGCAATGCGTAATAGGATCTAAGGATTTGGTGGGACGTGGCACCTTCGTAGTCGTCTCCTAGCTCCTGAAAGTACTCGTGGTCGTCTTCCTTAGTCAGATCCTCCTCCGGCTCTGAAATCGAACACGAAATAGTCGCGTCAGCGACTCCTATAGAGTATTTCAGAAAAATCCAATAAAATAAAGAGCCAAATGCACACAAACACAGTCTTAGATTGTAGATCTCATTTTTCTGAGAATTTTGATATATGGTGCGCAATTTTTGGACTTCGTATGAATAAGTTATGAATTTCCGAAGATTATCCTATTTTCTGAAAATGGGAAAACTGGTCGGTAAATCAGGGGCAGCTCGGGATTGGTCCACGTGGCGCGCGGGTCCAGTAGTGCGGCAAGTGGCGCCTCAACAGAACACAGACCCGATGGTCATCTTCCAGGTGTTCGATGCTGGTTCCCAGAGAGTTGCCGGAGTTGGCGTAGCTCGGCGTGGCTCGGCGGTGGTCAGTGGTAGCTTGGCGGTGCTCGGCGTAGTTCGGTTTAGCTCGGCGGGGCTCGGGCGAATCGGAGATTCGGGGCGCCGAGGGTGCCGCTCTCCCGAGGTCTCCCGCGGAGGGCTCGGGCGAATCGGAGATTCGGTGCGCCCGAGGGTGCCGTTCTCCCGAGGTCTCTCGCGGAGGCTCGGGCGAATCGGAAATTTGGGCGCCCGAGGGTGCCGTTCTCCCGAGGTCTCCTGCGGAGGCTCGGGCGAATCGGACATTTGGTGCGCCGAGGGTGCTGCTCTCCCGAGCTCTCCTGGGGAGGCTCGGGCGAATCGGAAATTTGGGCGCCCGAGGGTGCCGCTCTCCCGAGCTCTCCCGGTGAGGCTCGGGCGAATCGGAAATTTGGGCGCCCGAGGGTGCTGCTCTCCCGAGCTCTCCTGGGGAGGCTCGGGCGAATCGGAGATTCGGTGCTAGCAGGGTTCCAGGGCGTCTGTTCAAGGCGGCGGTGTCTCTCCGGTGCGGCGGACCATGACAGGGCGGCGATGGCCATATTTCGGCAAGACAGGGCTCGGCTTTCCCCAATTGGCGTGCTCAGGCAGTCGTCCGACCAGATGGTGGCGGATTAGAGTCGTGGTATGGCCTCCTTCTCTCCCTCGGCATACGGCGGTTCTCCGACGAGGTGGAGGCGCACGTAGCCAAGGCGACAGTCGTGATTCGGGGCTCGGCTATCTAGCGGCGGTGCCGAGGCAGACTTGGCGAACCTCGGCGGCCTTTCTCCGCAGCGCGAGGCGACCGGGGGTACTCGGAACGGATTTAGGCGAGGCGGAACCCGTCGGCGGCGATGTCGTCGCGACGGTGAGGTTCCGGCGGGGTAAGGAGGTCCTCTAGGAGATGTTTACGCGTCCAGGGTCTATGGCGATGGTATACCAACTACCAATTTCGGCTACCGAGCTTTCCAAGGTGCTCGGTTGTGGCGGTGGCGTGTCGCCGACGACGGCGGAAGGCGGCATCGCGGCTACGACCAAGTATTGGTTCAATCGAATGCGGTCTTGTCAAATTGGTGAGGCCAGAGAAGCATACGACACTCTGGTGGCGAACTTAGCCATGGCATGACCTTCTTCTGGCGACGGCTCGCGGCGGCGCTCCGGTAAGGTCGCGGCGCACGCGGCCAAGGCGATTCAGGCTTCTTCTAGCGCTTAGATCCGCGTAGCTAGCTCGAGGGGGTCGTGGCGGTGCTCCACGACGCTCTAACCTATACGGTTGCTAGACGGATTGCTCGGAACGGGTGATTCGGCGTCGGAACGCGTCGGTGGTGAGCGCGCTCCGCCGAGAACGCGTCGTGCTGCGTTCTCGGTCTAGCAAGCTTGTAGTCCGGGGGTTTCGGCCGGTCGAATGAGTGCATGGTGCAGGTGATCTTCCCGAGCCGGTAAAGGCTCGTGCCTGCGCGTTCCGAGGGTGGAACGCCATGGCAAAAGCAGGCAAGGTTCGGACATGGCATGCGGTGGCTCACCGTGGTGTCGGTGAAGCTAGGATGGCGGTGCAGTGGCGAGTCGGAGCCGTGCAGGGCGATCGCAGTGCCGTGCCGCTCCTCGTCCGCAGCTCGGGCTTCTCCTCCGTGTCCGGCTCCGGCGTGCTCCGCGACGGCGGCGCTCCGGCAGCTTCTCCTCCTCTGCTCCGCCCTTCTCCTACGCTCTCTCTCTCGGTTTGGTGCGGTGTGCCGGTCTGTGCTGCGGTGGCGGCGAGGGGAAATGAGGGTAGGGCTTCGGGGTGCTCCAATTTATAGGCGAGCTTGGTAGGTTCCCATGGCGGACGGCCGCGATTGATCTCGGTAGATCAGAGGGCTTCGGCCGCTCGACGCTAGGGCTTCAGGGTGCACGCGGGCTCGCTTGGCGGCCAAGAAAGGAGGGGACAGGAGGGGGACAGCGGGGTCAGGGCTCTGCCATGCTGTCGGCTGTGGGACCGGGGTCACGCCATTCGCGTGGCACCCCCGGCAGGCGCGTCGCCTTCGTGAGGAAGAAGAACAGTGGGGGGGCGAGAGCGGCTGACAGGCGGGGTCGGGTTGGCAGCGAGCGCGAGTGTGTGTGCCGGTCGCGCGCGCTGCCGAGCCGCGACATGGGCCGCGTGCGGTGAGATGAGGAGAGGAAGGTCGGGCTGGCTTGGGCTGGCTTAGCGACCCGGCTGGCCGAAACGAATGGCTGGCCGAAACGAATGGCTGGCCTAACTCTGTTTCTCCTTTTCTATTTTCAATTTAGTGTATATATACATATATTGCCCATTTTAAATATTGAGTAAATACAAACATAAATTGCAATAAATCCCAATGTGATGCATAAGTTATTATTCTATGTGAATGGAATTAAAATGCAAACTACACTCCTTTATTTACCAATTTCATAATGAAACCTATATGCTTGCACAAGAAAAATGGGTTTTCACAATAAATAAATGAAAAATTTTAATTGGTTGGGATTTTTAGATTGTGTGGATTTTTAGGGTTGTTACAACGCACCACCCCTCTTCGCTGTATCCCGACACAACTCTAGTCGTCACCGTCACACCTCTCGAACGCATCGTCGAGGAGCGACCTCGGGCGGATCGTCCTCCGAACGGCTACTTGCCGCTCGGGCTACAAAACGCAGCTTACAGCTTCGCTCAAACGCTGCGTCAACAAGCCGGCACCAGCTCCTTCATCACCCCCGATAACGTCCGCCCCGACAATGATGATCAAGAGGGTGGCCTTCCCGCCGATCTGCCCCCATCAAGCAATTTTTTAGGGGACCGGTCCTTGCCATCAGCAACGACAGCGACCCGCCACCCAATGAGTCCGAAGAAGCCCGAGCTGCCCACGAGGCAAGGAACGCCGATCGCAGACGACGCCGCGAGCAGCAAGCTGAAGCGAGGAGGACTGCGGTGAAGAATCTGGAGCCCGAATTTTGCATGCTCGGGCAGTACGAGGTCTGCACGACTCCAAGCGCCAATGTCGCCGTCGCGATCGCCGAGGCCAAGAGGCTACCACAGACCCCAGAGCTCGGGCGGCTCACCGCTCTTCTCCAAGCAACTCAGGTCCAGATCAACGAAGGAAGACAAGCGCCATCTCATAGCACGGCATCGGCTACAGAGCTCATTGGCGAAGATGGTGAGATGTCTCGCGGTGGTCGGAGACCTCATCGGCGAGACGGCGACCAAGAGGTGAACCAATCCGACCTCCGCACAAAGCTGAAGACCAAAAACCTACGCGGCCGCATCGAGAAGAGGAGAGAAGCCAGACACTCAGCAGAGGCCGAGCGACGAAGAGAGTATGATCAGACGCACGGCTTCCCCAACGACAAGACCGCCCCAGAACTGCCATTCACGCCGGCACTCCGAGCAGTTGTCTGGCCTCCTAACTTCAAAGTTGTCGGCGTCAAGACTTACGACGGAAGAGCCGATCCCAACAAATGGCTCAACGTCTACGAGATCGCCGTCCAAGCCGCCGGTGGAAACAGGGATGTGATGGCCAACTACCTCCCGGTCATGCTCAGCGCCTCCGCCAACAACTGGCTTCATAGTTTGAGGCCGAACTCCATCGACACTTGGGATCAGTTGAAAGAGCAGTTCGTCAATAACTACCGCGCCACCTGCAAGCAACCGGGCATGAAGTATGATCTTGAATGACTTCGGCAAGGCTCTCGGGACTCCCTGCGAGACTACATCCGGCACTTCTCGGAAATCAGAAACGACATCCCCGACATCACAGATGCAGAAGCCATCTCCGCGTTTATGCGCGGCCTGAGGCCCGACGAGGAACTGCGGAAGAAATTATACCGCACCAGCCCGACCACCGTTGCCGAGATGCTACGCATCGCCAACAAATACACCGATGGAAACGACGCAGCTCATCACTCCATTCACAGCCGCCTTCGCTTCCCCGACCAGTCGCGGAACCAAGAAGAGGGCCACCGAACTGATCGGCACCAGGATGATCGAGCTCCTCGGAGAGACTACCGCCGCGATGACTGCGACCATCGACGACACTCAGAACACCGCTGCTACGACGAATCTGAGAGCTCCAGGGCTGGAGAGAGGCACCGCCACTACCAAGTTTACAACACCCGACCAGCCCCAAATCGCAATTACGAGGAGGCCTACTCCAAGCTCCTCGACGCCCAGTGCCCCGTCCACAAGCACCACAAGCACACCATGAGGGAGTGCGAGGATTTCTCCAGGAAGTTCCAAGCAGAAGAGAAGAAGAAGGCTCGCGTAGAGTCTGACAGGGACCGGTGCGATGACACCGACAAACCTCCAGGCTTCACTGACGCACACCGAACCGTTTCCACCATCATCGGTGGACACGCCGCCATAGAGTCAAAGAGGGAGCAGAAACTCGTCAATAGACGTGTCAACTCCGTTGCCAATTCCGACAGCGCGATCGCTGATCCAAGGCTTCCTCCTTGGTCCCTCCAAGACATCACCTTCAGCAGGGCCGACCAATGGACCCAGATTTCGTACTTGGGTCGCTTTCCATTGATCGTCGATCCGGTCATACGCACGACGCGTTTCCGGAAGGTGCTCATCGACGGCGGCAGCGGCCTCAACATCCTGTTCTCCGGAACTGCCAAGGAACTCGGGCTAAAAGAAGAAGACTTGCGACCTACATCAGCTCCCTTCTGGGGTATCATCCCGGGACAGCCGTCATATCCTCGAGGGCAGATAAGCCTCCCGGTTCAGTTTGGGCACCCACAATGCTTCCGCATCGAGCACATCGACTTCTTGGTGGCCGACTTCGACGCCGCTTATCATGCTATCCTCGGCCGACCAGCTCTGGCGAAATTCGGGGCCATCCCCAACTACACCTACCTCGTTATGAAGATGCCAGCGGAGAACGGCGTCCTTTCCATTCGCGCCGATCTCCAAGTTGCATATGCTTGCGAGCGAGAGGCCATTGCCATGGCGGAAGCTGTCGAAGAATCCATACTCATGAACATCTGTGTTGCGGACGCAAAGCAAGTAGCTCCAGAAGACCAAGTCATCCCAGAGAAGACCCCATCAAGATCAGCCACCAAGAACAAGGAAACGAAGGAGGTTGTCCTGGTCCCCGGCAAGCCAAACAAGACTACTCGCATCGGGGCCGACCTCGATCCCAAATAGGAAGACGCGCTCGTCAGTTTCCTAAGGGAGCACGTAAGCACTTTCGCATGAAAACCAGCGGATATGCCCGGCGTTCCCAGGAAGTTGATCGAGCACTCCTTGAATGTCTCAAAGACCGCCAAGCCAACCAAGCAGAAACTCCGGTGATTCTCTCCAGACAAGAAGGAGGCCATTAGGGTAGAGATAGCCCGGCTCTTAGCTGCCGGCTTCATCAGAGAGGTGTATCATCCTGATTGGGTAGCCAATCCAGTGCTTGTAAGAAAAAAGAATAATGAATGGAGAATGTGCGTTGATTACACCGATCTCAACAAACACTGCCCTAAAGACCCCTTCGGTCTTTCACGAATCGACGAAGTCGTTGACTCAACAGCAGGTTGCGAGCTACTCAGCTTCCTTGACTGCTACTCCGGATACCATCAGATCGCTTTGAAGGAAGAAGACCAAGAGAAGACGTCTTTCATCACCCCTTTCGGGGCTTATTGCTACAAGACAATGCCTTTCGGATTGAAGAATGCTGGAGCAACCTACCAACGGGTGATTCAAGCTTGTCTGGACGACCTTATCCCCGACGTCGCTGCAGCATACGTTGATGACGTCGTCATCAAGACTCGAACGGTTGAAGACCTCATCTCCAATCTCGAAGCAGTTTTCGAAAAACTGAACAAATTCCAATGGAAGCTTAATCCTGGCAAGTGTATATTCGGCGTCCGATCCGACAACTTGCTCGGTAACATCGTCAGCAAGCAAGGCATCCTCCCCAACCCAAAAAAATCAACGCGGTTATGAGGATGAAGCCTCCGACCAATGTCAAAGATGTGCAAAAGCTCACCGGGTGCATGGCGGCCCTTAGCCGTTTCATCTCTAGACTGGGTGAGAAAGGCCTCCCATTTTTCAAGTTACTAAAAGCTGGCGAGAAGTTCACCTGGTCGGAAGAGACAGATACGGCCTTCAGAGAACTCAAACGCTTCTTGACGAGTCCTCCGCTCCTCACAACTCCAAAAAAGGACGAAACATTGCTGATCTACATCGCCGCGACTAATAACGTCGTCAGCACTGCCATCGTCGTTGAACGAGAAGAAGACGGTCACGCCTATCCGGTCCAGCGACCAGTTTACTTCATCAGTGAAGTCCTCAACGAGTCCAAGACCCGTTACCCAACGGTGCAGAAATTGATATACGCTGTTCTCGTCACCTCAAGAAAGCTCCGTCACTATTTTGAAGGATATTCCATAGCAGTAATCTCTGAATACCCCCTCGGTAGCATCCTCCGAAACAAAGACGCCAACGGCCGGATCCTAAAATGGGCAGTAGAGCTGGGAACATACTCCATTGATTTTCGCAGCCGAATAACAGTCAAGTCGCAGGTACTCGCCGCTTTCATAGCTTAATGGACAGAGATACAAGAGTCTTCGCATCCGGCACAGGAAGAGTATTGGACAATGTTCTTCGACGGGTCCCTCAGCATCAGCAGCACTGGAGCCAGAGTACTCCTTATATCGCCCTCCGGTGAGCGCCTCCGTTACGTCTTGCGAATTTACTTCATGGCGTCCAACAACGCGGCCGAATACGAGGCCGCCTTGCATGGTCTCCAGATAGCCTCCGAGCTCGGCATCCATCGCATCATGGTCTACGGGGACTTGGCCCTGGTCATCAACCATGTTAACAAAGACTGGGACTGCAACAATGAGAAAATGGACTCCTACGTCGCCGCAATCAGAAAAATCAAAGGGAAATTCCTTGGAATAGAATTCCATCATATCATTCGAAGCGAAAATTAGGCGGCCGACGAATTGTCAAAGCTCGGATCATCCCGGTCCGACGTCCCCGCAGGCGTTTTTATCCAGGATCTGTTCAACCCCTCCATACAGACTGATGGCGATACCAGCAGCTCCGTGACCGACCAGATAGTGGCGTATATCCCAACCCCTGAAGAGGACTGGAGAACCCAGTTCATTGATTACCTACTAGAAGCAAGGGTCCCCGAAGATAGAACAGAAGCCGAGCGCCTGGTCCGAAGATCCAAAAGCTATGTCCTGGTCGATAGCAAACTCATGCGCAAGAATACCAGGAGCGAAGTCCTACAAAAATGCGTCCTAAGGGAAGAGGGTCTCAGGATCCTTCATGAGGCTCATAGTGGCATGTGCGGCAATCACGCGGCTTCACGTACTCTGGTCGGCAAGATTTTCCGAGCAGGTTTGTATTGGCCAATAGCAGTCCAAAACGCCGAGAAGATAGTTAGAGAATGCGAGGCATGCCAATTCTATGCCAAGCAGACACATGTACCAGCCCAAGAGCTGCAGACCATCCCTGCGTCGTGGCCTTTCGCTACATGGGGACTGGACATGGTTGGTCCATTTAAAATGGCAAGAGGGGGATTTCGCTCCATTTATGTCGCCATTGATAAGTTTTCCAAGTGGATCGAGTACAAGCCGTTAGTCAAGGCTACGGCAACCAAGGCAGCAGAGTTCTTCAAGGACATCTCCTATCGCTTCGGGCTTTCGAACAACATCATCACCGACCTGGGATCAACATTTACTGGAAGTGATTTTTGGGATTTCTACGAAGAAAGATGCATATCCGTCAAATATGTGTTCGTGGCTCATCCTAGAGCTAACGGCCAGGTGGAGAGGGCAAACGGTATGCTGCTCGACGCCCTCAAGAAGCGTCTCCACGCAGTCGTGGAGAGAAGCCCAGGCAACTAGATTGATGAATTACCGGCGGTGATCTGGGGACTTCGGACTCAACCCAGTCGGAGCACAGGAGTATCGCCATATTTTATGGTGTATGGCTCGGAGGCGGTACTACCTGCAGATGTAATCTATCGATCTCCAAGGGTTGAGGTATACGAAGAAGCCCACTCCAACGAGGCCAGAGCAGACGAAGTCGACAAGTTAGAGGAAGAGCGCCTGATCTCCTGTCTACGAACAGCTAAATATCTAGAAGGGATCAGGCGATATTACAATCGCAATGTCAACGGCAGAGCTTTTGCAGTCGGCGACCTCGTTCTCCGCCGAAAGCAGAGCAAGGAGGGGATGCATAAACTATCATCTCCCTGGGAGGGGCCATACATCGTCAAGGCAGTTACTCGACCAGGTGCATATAGGCTTTCCGACCTAGACGGCTTCGACATCCCCAATTCCTGGAACATCGAGCACCTGCGACGTTTCTACCCCTGATCCAGGGTTCAAAACAGATATGTGTATTTTCATTCTATTATAAATAAGGGAAATATATTGTTATTCTCGATATTTTTGCCTCCATTACATTTTGTACAGCTAAACGTCTTCAACAATGCGTACGCCCCGCCACTGCTCGGGCCGCTCGTCTTCGCCTATGCGTAAGCCCCGCCACTGCTCGGGCAGCACGTCTTCGCCTACGCATAAGTCCCGCCACTGCTCGGGCAGCGTGTCTTCGCCTACGCGTAAGCGCCGCCACTGCTCGGGCAGCACGTCTTCGCCTATGCGTAAGCCCCGCCACTGCTCGGGCAGCACGTCTTCGCCTACGCATAAGTCCCGCCACTACTTGGGCAGCGCGTCTTCGCCTATGCGTAAGTCCCGCCAATGCTCGGGCCGCACGTCTTCGCCTATGCGTAAGCCCCGCCACTGCTCGGGCAGCATGATTTCACCAATGTGTAACCCCCGCACCCGCCGGGCAGCATCTGGTTCAACGCCGCGTAAGCCCTAAAAATGATAGGCCGCCTAACTACGACACTTCATCGACCGCCACGATATATCGGGTAGCCTTCGCCCACGATAAGCGTAACCCCCGCCTAGCGCAGGCAGCTTCGCCACCATGTAAGCCCCGGGGACGCCTGGGCCGTTAGGTCTTCGCTAACACATAAGCCCCGAGGACGCTTGGGCAGTTTAGCAGCGTCTCCAAAAGCCCAGGCAAAAGCACGGGCGACACGCAGGGCGTGTAGGATTATTTTTCGACCATACAAGATCTCGACTATGTTCAGGCATCTCAATTTAAAATCCTTCGGCGGGAAAAAGTTGAACATCAGCGGTCAACATTTTTGCAGCTTCCCTAGCCTCTTCTTCAAGCTGGTCTTCCTGCTCTTCGGTGGTTCCCCGAGCATACCCGGTCTGTACTCGGTCGTTCTTCACTCCCGGGTAGTGCGATCGGACGACTCCAAGCACATGGGCGGCCACATTTTCAGCAGCATCTACGCAGAAGTCTTTAAAGAATCGAAGAGCTTCCCATCCACGTTGTACGATGTCGAGGGCACCGGGACCTTCAGCAGGCGGTACGGCGGGCGCATACTCAATAATGTCAAGCACAGGCTTAACACCACCAACCAAGGCCTCAAATCTTCCGTTGGCAGCCTCAAGGCGACTTGCAAGGTCATCAACCTGCGCACAATGCCTACGTCCCATCTCTGACAAAAATAAGCAAGTCAGTCGCGCTACAAAAAAAAAGGAGAGGAAGGGGAAGCCGAACACAAACAGGTAACCTGTCATCGTTTCCAGGTTCTTTCAGGCGGCCTCTCGCATCAACGTCACCTCAGCTTCCAGCTCAGTGGCTGCACGTCACAAAGAATACAATCAGATCATCAAACCAAGACATTTTACAAATGACGAGACGTCGCACATACTTCGCTTCGTGGATCCATCCAGCAGCTCTTGAAGACCTACATGCCACAAAATTGGCGTTCAGAGAGCAAAAGCGGGACGAATAGCTGTCAAGAAGCACAACATTCCAACATACCTTTGTTTTCTCGCAATAGACGCTTCTCGGATTTCATAAGGTCCAAGCAGTGTAGCTCCAAGGTTTCACGCTCCTCGCGCATGCCTGCCACCACCCCCTCTAGGCGACTCACCTCGGTCTGCAGCTGCTTGTTTTTCTCTGCTACATCCCAAAGGCGGTGTAGGGTTTTTCGGCGATCTTCGGCGGTTGCATACACTGTCTGGAAGACCAAAGGAGCAACAGATTATCAAGTCAGTTATATCGTCTGGATAAAATACGATAGGTGTCACCTGCACACGCGACGAAAGGTTTCCCTAGCCGTCCGAGAAGTTTTCTCAAGTCCGCGCGAGTATCGCGGATGTCATTCTTCAGTCCATCTATCTCGGCGTCAGCAAGATCTTCCTCCGTGGCGATAGCATAGGTGTTCCCTACCATCCGATACGTGCGAATCAAAAGCACGGGCCCCGTTTGGGCGATTTCTTCGATATCCGTACCCTCTGGGGAAGCGTTTGTGGAGGGCCGAGGACATGGCCCTGTTCGCGCCTCCGAGCTGGTCTCCGTTCCACGATCAGCACTCCCAGGAGGAATAGTGCTACCGTGTCTCGGCGGCGACGTTCCGAGCTTCATCTTCACAGCTCGGGTCCTCGACATTTGGCCTCGGAGGAGAAGCCGGAGGCGGACGGGGTGGGCATGCGTGGCTGTTTGGGAGGAGATGGTGAGCCTTGCGCATCAGCTGTTGAGAGCCTCTCGGGCGACCTCTGGGGTGATTCATGTTCTGAAGTCCAGCCAGCGCGGAAGCCCTCTGCTACACCAGCCTCTGAAGTTGTCATCTTTTCAGCGCCGGGATTCTCAGCGTCTTCATTAGAAGGGTCCCTACATTTCCAAGACAAAATCTCAACACTGTTTGGATCAAAAAAGGAGAAATATGGAGAAAATCCTACTTACATTTCTGAGCGACAACGCTTTCGGCCGAATTTCTTTCTTTGACCGGAAGCTCCAGCGGCAGCGGCAGGAACATCACCCATATGGCGTTTTGTGCTCGGTTCATCCTGATTCGTGCAAGAGGCGTCAGCGGCGGCTTGGGCACGGTCCTCGGAAATCTTTACCAGAGCTTCAGCAGCTCGGATGCCACTAGAAGATCCAGCCTTTTCTGACACCGGCTGTTTCTCCTGAGCAGTTCTTTGGGCCAGTGTCTCCTCATCTTCTTCGTCAAAAGACTCTCTTTCTTCTTCGGATAGTTCAGTAGAGTCGTCTTCGGCACGTCTCTGGTGATAACTGTGCATCGCGTCAACTCGGCCCGGCCAGTCAGCGGTTGGTACATCGGAGAAGTACACCTTTCGGTCCTGTCCATTTATCTTCAAGAGATCAAACAGAAGTTATGGTATAAGTACAGTATGAGCGATGGAAGTGCCGGGGCAGTTCGAAACTTTCCTCTGGCGGGGGATTCTTCAGATTAAAAGCCGCACTTTGGCCACGGTTGCCTATATGAGAGCCTTTTCCAAAATATTCTTCTAAGACTTCTTTAACTTGGGCTTCGGATAAATCTCCGGATGAGCACCTGGTCGGATCTTTCTGACCGGTAAATTCAAAGGCAGGATGAACTCTATCCTTGCAAGGTTGGACGCGACGAAATACAAAATTGGTAGTAACCCCAACTCCATTCAGGGTTAAACCCTGGATGATTTCCAGCAATTCGTTTACTTGTCCTAGCTCCTCTACATGCGGTTTCTCCGTCCTAGCTATTCTGTTTTTCTAGAATCTGATCCACTGGCGCATCGGACGCTTGGTTCATGATTGGGGATATAGAACCATCTCTTGTTCCAGTCACGCACACTGGTATTCAGAGGAATCTGGAGGTAATGTGCAGACATTCTGTCACGCATTTTCAGATACACTGCACCAACAACTCGAGAACCTGTGCCGCTCGATTTCACAAGAACGAAGAGATGGCGGAACAGATTGAAGTGCGGGAGAATGCCAAGGTATGCTTCGCAGAAGTGGATAAAGATGGAAATCAAGAGGATAGAATTGGGATTCAAGTGGCACAGGGAAACTTGGTAATAATCAAGTAACTTGCGAAGAAACGGATGGCATGGCAAACCAAATCCGCGGGTAAAATAATCAGAAAAGACTACTATTTCTCCAGAATCAGGCATTGGATATCCTCCGGTCGCCTGGTCAGGAAGGAATCCCCAGGCCACGAGCGCATCGAGCTGTGATCTTCCCAATACTGACGGTTGCCATTCGTTCGACATGCGGAATTCCCCCGGTTGTGCCTCCTTCGACTTTTTTGATTCGCGGGTGCTCTTCCAGGTGCCTGCCATAGCAGATCTGGGCGGTGGAGAGGTGAATTCGATGGTTTTTCTATGGCGGCGGCGGAAGAAAAATGGAACCCTAGACGGCGATGGACGAATAGGCGGAGACGGATGTGTGTTTTGGGATTTGAATGCGCAAGAAGATAAACCAACTGTTCCCTTTTTCTATTTATTCCTCTGTCAAATGGCACAGGGGTATTTTCGGTTTACAAATCGTTTGTTGCAGAGAGAAGCACCGCTCGGATACTTCGTCGTTTTCATCAAGTGTTTCCGAGCAGCAAAGCTGCTCGGGGACTCCGTCGCTTTCGTCAAGTGTTTCCGAGCAGCAAAGCTGCTCGGGGACTCCGTCGCTTTCGTCAAGTGTTTCCGAGCAGCAAAGCTGCTCGGGGACTTCGTCGCCATCGTCAAGTGTTTCCGAGCAGTAAAGCTGCTCGGGGACTTCGTCGCCTTCGTCAAGTGTTTCCGAGCAGCAAGGCTGCTCGGGGACTCCGTCGCTTTCGTCAAGTGTTTCTGAGCAGCAAGGCTGCTCGGGGACTCCGTCGCTTTCGTCAAGTGTTTCCGAGCAGCAAAGCTGCTCGGGGACTTCGTCGCCTTCGTCAAGTGTTTCCGAGCAGCAAGGCTGCTTGGGGATTTCATCGTCTTCGTCAAGTGTTTCCGAGTAGCAAGGTTGCTCAGGAATTTCGCCGCCTTGTCAAGCGTTTCTGAGCAGCAAAGTTGCTCGGGGATTTCGTCATCTTCATCAAGTGTTTTCGAGCACTAAAGCTGCTCGAGGACTTCGTCGACACTTCATAAGATCAACAAGGATAAAGATTTTGACCTCTGACACCACGTGACTGCGTCACCTGCTATCAGGCTCGGGGACTAAGTGGATACACTTCACCTGCCGGTGAAGGTATTGGCTCTGTCCTGGTAAAAGTGGATACACTTCGCTAAAGGGAAACTTTTTTCAATTTTTTCTGAGCCCCTTACATCCGTCTGGTCAAGCAACACTGAAGGTCTGCACCTCTCGACAAATGCAAGGCGCTCGGGGACTAGCTGTGGGGGTATAAGCCCGTATACCCGCATAGTCATACTTGGCCCAAGTCTATCGAACAGGCCTGAACTACCAAGGGCACGTCGCCCATACGATCTCCAGGAGATCGCGTATATTCGCCGAGTCCTTGGCGGGCAAGAAAATAGCTTTCCTAGGATCTAGCCGATTGGTTTCCCAGATCGACTAGGATTGTAATCTGTTATGTATGGCAAGATCAACTTGTAACCCTACCCCCCGGACTATATAAGGCGGGCAGTGGGGTCTACTCGATTCATCTAATCTACTAGCAATACAACACAGCAACATACAGGACGTAAGGTATTACGCCTCGTGGCGGCCTGAACCTGTCTAAATCTCTGTTCCACACGAATTGTGCTCCCTCGTTCGTCTCAGGCGCACCCTCACCGTCTCATCTACTACCGCGGGCATACCCCTCAGTAGACTATCGCCGGTATTCCGTCGACATAGCATGAGTGCGGAATGCTCCATAATGACCTCCATATGGTGATGCGTGGCATTTTTGAATGATCTGCATACCCTCTTCTACTGGTACACATCTTCTAAGTAATCCATCTGAACAAATTCTGAAGAGGTATGGCGGATCCCATATGTGGAGACGACTTTCATAAATAAGCTTCTTTTTATTTTCCCCTGGTGGTACATAACCTGCAACCATAAAGTTGACAATATTCGCGTACCAAGGGTCTAACTTGGTCACTTTAAACAACATGTCATCTCTCAATGAGTCATTAATAGGCAATTTCTGAGGTTTCTCAAAGTGTATTCTAGACAAGTGACCAGCAACTGGATTTTCTATTCCTCTTCTATCTTTAATTTCTAAGTCAAATTCTTGGAGTAACAAAATCCATCTTATTAAACGAGGTTTAGTGTCTTTCTTAGTGAGCAAATATTTTAAAACAGCATGATCAGAATAAACAATTACTTTTGCTCTTACTAAGTAAGATCTAAATTTATCAATAGCAAAAACAACAGCCAGGAGTTCTTTTTCAGTTGTTGCATAATTTAGTTGTGCTTCTGTCATAGTTTTACTAGCATAAGCAATTGCAGGATGCTTCTTATCTTTTGTTTGTCCTAATACTGCCCCAACAGCATAATCACTAGCATCACACATAATTTTAAAAGGTAAAGACCAATCAGGGGGTTGAATGATTGGTGCTGATGTAAGTGCTTCCTTAAGAATATTAAAAGATTTTAAACATGCATCATCAAATTCAAAAGGAACATCCTTAGCTAGCAAGTTAGTCAATGGTCTAGCGATATGTGAAAAATCTTTTATAAATCTGCGATAAAAACCACAATGAGCAAGAAAACTTCGGATTCCTTTTATATTAACAGGTGGAGGTAGTTGTTCAATTACTTCAATTTTTGCCTTATCTATCTCTATACCTCTTTCGGACACTAAATGTCCTAGCACTATTCCTTCTCTAACCATAAAATGACATTTTTCCCAATTAATGGACTAAGTGCTTTTCTTCACATCTCTACAAAACCTTATCTAGATTTTCTAAACAATCATCAAAAGTTTTTTCATAAACTGAAAAATCATCCATAAAAACTTCCATGATTTCTTCTATCCTTTCACAAAATATAGACATCATACATCTTTGAAAAGAAGCAGGATGCATTACATAATCCAAAAGACATTCTACGATAAGCATAAGTTCCATAAGGACATGTAAAAGTGGTTTTGCTTTGATCATCAGGGTGGATAGGAATTTGGTGATACCCAGAATGACCATCAAGGAAACAAAAGAAAGAATTATTTGCCAAACGCTCTAACATATTATCAATGAAGGGCAGCGGAAAATGATCTTTCTTGGTTGCTTTATTGAGTTTTCTATAATCTATACACATATGCCATCCTGTAACATTTCTCTAGGGGCATCAATTCATTTTTATCATTTTTAACTACGGTCATACCACCCTTTTTAGGTACAACTTGAACAAGGCTTACCCACACACTATGCGGAATAGGATTAATAATTCTAGCATGCAAAAGTTTCAAGACCTCTTTCTTTACAACCTCCCTCATCGCATTTTGAAGCCTACGTTGGGGCTCTCTAGAAGGTGTAATGTCTGGCTTGGTTGGAATACGATGGGTGCATAAAACAGAACTAATCCCCTTAAGGTCTTGGAGTGAATAACCAAAAGTAGCACGATGTTTTTGTAAAACAGTTATTAATCTAAAAGACTCTTCATCAGAAAGTTTATCACTAATAGTCACGGGAGAATTTTGATCATTATTCAGAAAAACGTACTTAAGACCAGAAGGTAGTTGCTTAAGCTCAAAAAAAGGATTAGGTGGCTCTAGTAATTTATCCAGAGGTTCAGGATCAATCGGATCCTCCTCCTCTTCATTAATGAAGAACTGAGTATCATCCTCTAAATTAGGTTCAATAAATTCCTCAAATGATACAGCCTTAACTTCTTCTAGCGGATCTAACTCAGGAGGTGGCTCTGCCTTAGATTTTAATGCATGAGTTATAGGCACTGAGAGATTAAATCCCTTCCCAAGTTTAATATCTAAATTGTCCGCATAACCTTCGCGCAAAAGTTTTCCTATTGGTAACCCAATCATTATATCAAAATCCCAAACATCAAAGATATAGAAATTCAGCAAAATTCAGAATTCATTAATCACAATAGGAAGAGAACATAAAACACTTGAACTAGGAATAATATGTCCTGAACGATTTTTCAATAATTTATTTGTAGGAATTAATGGCATATCTTTCAAGAATTTTTCAGCAAATGTAAGAGACATGATATTGACACCTACTACTGGATTATAAAAGGCATCAAAAGGATATGCATCAATTTGACATTTAATAGTAATGGCAGGAGAATTTAAACTGAATTATATCATTTGAAAGCTCAGATTCTATCAACCACTCATTACTCATAACAAAAATTAATTCTCTAGTTATCTCTCTAAGGAATTTTAAATCAGCAGGATATGAAACATTAAAACTTTTAAATTCATAGACTCTTGTGGTTTTATAATTTTATGATAGCGTGAGGTGTTTCCATAATCCTCAAAAAGTTCATCCTCAAATTCAAGCATAAAATCAGAAATTCGGAGTTATCTCCTTCTCGTTAGATAGTTCAGGTAAAGGTTGAGATGAATCAGACAAAAGTTTAGAATCAAATGACAAAAGTTCATCTTCTATCAACTTTTCTTTTTGTTTAGGAGGATCAATTAAGATATTAGCAAGAATAGTTTTAGCATGTGAAGCAATAATATGCATAAATGCTCCTCCTGCGGCCAAATTAAGGTATTCTTTATTTTTATCATCAAGGCCCAAAAAGAAATGTTGCAAAAGCATAGGTTCTGGCAAAGCAAGATTAGGTCCAGAATTTATAAATCCATCAAAGCATTCCCAAGCCTTGCCTAATGATTCGTTATCTAATTATTTAAAGCCAATAATTTCAAAACGAAGTTTAGCGACCTTTTCGATAGGGAAAAATTTAAGACAAAAATTAGCACGCAATACTTCCCAATCTCCTTGGCTACTCCCAACATGGTGATTATACAATTTCTTTGCTTTTCCCGTTAATGAAAACGGAAAGAGTTTCCATCTTAAAGTTTCATCTGCCATGCCCTTAAGGTGCAAACACTAACATGTCTGCTCAATATCAGCTAAATAGGAATAGGGGTTTTCGCTAGAACTACCAGAAAATATGTGATCCTGAACTAACTTAATTAATCCCGGGCGTAACTCATAGCCAGATGATGTGATAGATAAAGATGATTCTTTTGGCTGGAGATACGATCCCGATGGTGCTCCATATTGATATAAAAGTTGGGACGTGGGTTCCATACTTCAAAAAGTAAAAGATAAAAGATAAAGGTATAATACAAGATTAAGATAGACTAAGCCAAAATCAGCAAACCGTTCCCCAGCAATGGCGCCAGAAATGCTTGTTGGTATAAATTAACAGCACTCTATTAAAGATTATAATTATCAAGGTATCCGCAAGCGCACAGATAAAACACCCGATGTAGCACTTCACTAGACAATCCCGGTTTTAATATCGAATCCAAAGGAACAGTAGGTGATACTGACTAAGTCTATTGGCTCTTAACCCTATAATACAATTAATCCAGAGAATATTAAGAATGAGGAGATAACAAATGATTATCTAGATCCGACAACCGGTAAACTTTGAATAATATCGTTCTAATCGGGTAGTGACATGAATAAGAGGCAAAATCAGAGTTCCCTCCTACCAGACACTTATACACCTATCGATCCTATCAACGGGAAGTGGACTACAGAGGACTCAACGCAGCTGTCACCTACGCGATCTACCACTATCCGGCCAATCAGGGGACATTCACAAGTAATTATAGCCCAGACACCACGTCTACACTACAAACTACTACTTCAACCAAGGAGCTACCAAGATCAAAGCACTCAAATAGAGTTGTAAACTTAAGAATGAATAAGAACAAATGATTACTAGAATTAGGATGTTGAATACAAAAGTACCTCAGAACGCAACTCCGGGCGAGGGAGCTGAATCCAGACGAACACAACTACGAAGAAGCTCCGACAGGCCGGGACTCCTCCGAATCTCTACTCATCTACTCTATCTCTCTAATCTCTCTCTTGATTGCTAGCCTAGATCTAGCTATCTAATGCTTCATGGTCTTCATCTCTTGATCTGGCTCTCCTCCAGGGGGTCTGCCCCTTTATTTATAGCCCGGTAGGATTCACGTATGCCGTAGGATCAAACCGACTTGAAACAACAGATGACTTCTAATAGGCGGTGGTAGAAGACTCCAGAAGGCGACGCAGGGGAAACCCTAGGAGGGCGCCGGCAGGCCCCACCCTGTGGGGTTTCGGGCTCCGGTGCTTCGGGTGTGTTCCAGATGCTTCTTGTGTTCTCGTGATGATGTTTCCTTGGTGGTTATGTTTCGGGGTAATTATGCTCTTTAATCCTTCTTTTAAGCTTTTCTGGAAAATCCCCTAGAAAATAGACAATTCACCAAAACTTGTGGAATCTGTCAATAATAACCCTATTCTACTGGATATTCATGTTTATTGTAGGGATAATTGATAATAAAATTTGGATGATAACAAGTGTCAACAGTGCCCACATATTTTTTAGGTTTTTCTAAAAAGTGTGGACCTTGTTGACGGTGGATAACGTCAACTTTTATTAGAACTTTAGACATGAAAGGACACATGAATACATAATAGTCTAGGGTTTTAACTGACAATTTCCACGAGTTTTGCATGTTCTGTATTTTCCAGGGCGTATTCCAGAAAAGCATAAAAGAAGGGTTAAAAAGCATAAAAGACACGAAACTTAACCGCCAAAGAAACATCGTCACGAAGACCCTAGAAGGCTCTGGAACACACCCGAGCAACCGGGGCCTGAAAGTCCAAAGTAGGGCACCGGGCGGCGCCACCATGGGGCCGGCCGGCCCCACCCCCTAGGGTTTTGGCCCCCGCATCTGGAGTCTTCTTCCATCGCCTCTTAGGAGTCATCTCGGCCCTTTGTTGAAGTCAGTTTAATCCTACGGCGCACGTTCATCCCACCGGGTTATAAATAAAGGGGCAGACCCCCCTGAAGGCATCCCTATTCCTGAGCTTCAATTCAATATCTCCAGTTAGGGTTAGATGTAGCAATTAGGATAGACTAGTTCTTCTAGATCTAGTCTTGTCTAGAGGAGTAGAGAGATAGAGCAGAGGAGTAGAGATTCGGAGGAGTTCCGGCCTGTCGGCGCTTCTTCGTAGATGTATTCTTCTGGCTTTAGCTTCCTCGCTTGGAGCTACGTTCTGAGGTACTTTTGTATTCAACATCTAATTCAAGTAAGCATTTGTTCTTATTTGTTCTTAAGTTTGCAACTCATATTGAGTACTTTGATCTTGGTAATTGCTTGATTGAAGTAGTATTTCGTAGTGTAGGTGTGGTGCCTAGGCTATGTTTACTTGTGAATGTCCCCTGATTGGCCGGATAGTGGTAGATCGCGTAAGTGACAGCTGTGTTGAGTACTCTGTACTCCACTTCCCGTTGATAGGATCGATAGGTGTATAAGTGTCTGGTAGGAGGGAACTCTGATTTTGCCTCTTATTCATGTCACTGCCCAATTAGAACGATATTATTCAAAGCTTACCGGTTGTTGGAACTAGATAGTCATTAGCTATTCCTCTTTCTTGATATTATCTAGCCTAATTGTAGGGTTAAGTTCATCGGCTTCGTCATTATCACCTACTGTTCCTTGTGGATTCGATATTTAAAACCTCCAGGTGAAATGTGACAGCGGTATTTTATCTGTGCGCTTGCGGATAATCGGAATACAATCTTATTTAAGTAGAGTGCAGTTAATTTATACCAACAAGCATTTCTAGCACCGTTGCTGGGGAACGGTTTGCTGATTTTGACTGAGTTTAGCTTAATCTTGTATTATACTTTTATCTTTTCTATTTTATCCCTACCTTTTCATCATTTTATGTTCATCCTTATGGATGCTTTAAACTCCACGCCTATCTATCTATTTGGCATGCACAAAAGCTTCGGGCCACCAAAATCTGTAGAGCCTATCATAACATCTGGCTATGAGCTACGCCCATGTCTAATTAATATGATTCGGGATAAACCCTTCTCGGGAGAAGGTAACGAAAACCCATACTTACACCTACGAGAGTTTGAGTAGACCGGTGCATGCTTGCACATTGCTGGCATGTCTGATAAGACCTTAAGATGGAAGCTTTTTACGTTCTCTTTGACCGGAAGAGCTAAACGTTGGTATAATCGAGCTGTAGGAAGTATGCAAGGGGATTGGGAAACTTTATGCTCTGAATTTTGTTTATATTTCCTTCCCATCCATAGAGTAGTTAACCTTCGAAAAGAGGTTCTAACTTTTAGGCAACTAGAACAAGAATCTCTTAGTACATCATGGTATCGTTTTAAAGAACTTGTTACATCTGGCCCTAACCTTGGTTTTCCAGACCCTGTGCTTATTCAACATTTTTATTTGGGTCTTACCAAGAACTCTAGGGAATCCCTTGATTTATCCTCTGGAGGAGCCTTTCCTTATTTGCCTATAAGTAAAGTAAGAGCAATGATTAACAAGTTTACTCTAGCTAATTCTGAACTCCCCGAGGAAGAGAAGGAATCATACCCCGAACAAGAAGAGGAAGTTTTGGTAGCTAAAACACAATCACTCCAATCCCAAGATCTAGCTGTCAATCCTAAACCATCGAAACCCCACTTTGATGATTTAGACTTCCAATTAGCTAAGATGCTTATCGATCAATGTAAATCAGATCTTCTTATAAGAGCATCTTGGAAAAAGTGTCGTCAAGTTCCTTTCCCCCCTGAAAGACATTGGGAAGAATGCAAGGGTGGCATGTCTAGTGATGCCATAGAAGGAGAGCCAATCCACTTAGGAATCAATTCTATCTTCTCCCCTTCTATGCCCAAATTAAATGCCTCATTTGAACCCATCTCTAAACCCATCCATGGCCCTGATGATCCTTCTTATTCTCTCTCTCCTAAGTCTCATAATGACCCTAGGATCCCATTAAGACATCCCAAGAATAGGAGTCATGAAGATTTTTGGAATGACCAAGAAGAGCTACGACAATGGCAGGAATGCATAGAACATACTAGAAATGCATATGCTATTGTCAAAGAATGGATGGAAGAGGACGAAGCCTTAGTACTAGCATCTAAACTTGGTCTAGATTCAAATAGTGAGCTTAAATCAATTTCTTTAGTAAACATAACTCGTCCAAGTTTAGAGAAAGCCTTAGACGAGACCAAACTTAGAAACACCAATCCATTGGAAATCCTAGAAAATAAAATATCCAATGAATGTCGTAGACATGAAATAATAGAGACAAACTTGTTGTCTATAGACATCCATGAAGAAACACCCTTGAAGTTTGAAAAGGGAGATCATATCGATGAGCATGGGAATTATTTCATTAACACCTCATCGAATCCATGCTCATATGAGAAATCTCCTGGATCAATTGGTCTCTCTAACATTATCACACGTGAGATCTTCAACCCCCTCATTCTACCTGTTCATAAATTTATTGAAAGGGTGGTTGTAGATGCATATATATATCATAAATATTGTAAATCTCGTTGTAATCTTGATACAGGTGCATAAAGACTGGTGTTCTAGAGGAAACCACCCCATGAACGAAGGTTTCCCAAGAATGACTTTGTGTCCTAAAATAACCACTCTTGAAAAATAAATTGAGCTTGCACCTTTAATTTTACTATAATGCCCTTTTGAATTGAGCATAGAATTATAATTATGAAAATATTCCCTCGGGTATTTTTGTCACTAACCATTTTAGGTTTGAAGTAGAAGAGTAACAACACAAGTTATATCCAACTAATCATTATGTAATATTGAATTATATCCATCCAAGCTTAACTTTGCTTTGCAAAATTCTAGCTTGGGGGAATGGGCTTATTTAGAGAATCTTATGTTGCTAATATTGGTTGTCTCCACCCTTTTAATCCATGTTCAAATTGTTAATTAATAATCATGCTCTTTCATCTCTATTTAAATAACGCTCTATAATACTTTCATGCTACCTTTATTTGCTATTGTATATGTTTAGGCTTTGAAGTACTTTCATACATCTCTTAAATGAAGCACATTGCTTAGTTTAGGAGTGGTGATCTTATTTTTTGAATTAAGCGTGGTGCTTAGGTTAAAATGCCTTCCTAAGTCAAATTAGACGTGGTGTCTAGGTTGATTTTTGAGCCGCTCGTATGCTGTAGTAGACATTGGATATTTTGTTGGACTAACCCCTACAGGAAACTTTCACAATTAAATTGGGTAAGTCACGAGACAAATTCAAATTAGAGATAAGATAGGGCACATGCTGAACTTCAATAACTTTACAGAGGAAGACACAGCTCATTCATCATGAATGGAAGAACTGTGACTATTAATGATTCATTCACTTTATCTTCTGCTGCAAGTTACTTGGACTCAAGCCATGCCGGTATAGAACATAATCTATGCTAACATAATATCAATCCTATCTTCTTAATAATATAGATGGAACATGATAAAATTCTAGACAAACAACCTATGTTCCAACGTTATACATTCTTTCGAGTATGTGTTGTCCACTAATCTGTTGCAGGCATAATAATGAATGGAGTGACAAGGTGTCATAAGATCAAAGAAGCAAAAGATGGCAAAGAGGATAAGCAACAAAGGAGACAAGACGATCATGAACAACTCAAGATGCAAGAGAAGGAAAGGACCACCAGTCATCTACCCTTCATTACTTAGTGCCATCACGCTCTAATAATGAAGGTAATATCTTAAGGTAAGTGGTCACTATTTTCCTCTTAATCTTGGTATGCACATAAATGAAGATGCAAGCATGTTAGAGATATAGCTTTAATTGATTAATCTAATTAACTCAATATGTTTTGTCCTTTAAGATTGTTCATGGCACCATTCTCTTGATCTCAGTCTTAAGCAAACGAGATAAAACATTGTATTCTATCTTTGGAAGATGATGGTCACACTCATGTGAAAATTTATATATTATGTAGAGACAGACAACCCTTCCATTGGTTAAGCATTTTAAATCTTTTCTGCCATATGAACTTAAATGCAACATAAATGCTTAATATTCTGATCTTACCACTCGTGTCATAAGTAAACAAATTATGCAACAGCAATTTTGTCTTATTCAATGTGCCTAAGGCTAGAGAAGAATAAATAAAGAAATAGATTTGGTTCTATTGGTGTTTTTCCACCAACAGAGCCCATACACTTGATCTCTACCTTGGTTTTGCAAACAGGACAACACTTCGAGCAAATTTTATTAATTCTCAAGTGAAAGTTCTGTGAACATGCACGCTGAGTAAGATGCTGCCAGCTCCTACTATTAATGCTCTACTTCAACATGCTGGCCAAGCAAAGAACAAAAGTGACATCACCATCACTAGAGGTGCAAACCATCAAGACCTCCATCCCTAAGATGGAAAGCTACACAAGAGTGAAGAAAAAGTCCTATCGGTAGACTTTAAATTCCGCACCCTTACCATATGGTAATATGGTAGTTATCTAATTAATTAGTATTTTTATCTACATTAGTAATTTCACTTTATCATATTCATCTTTATGCATATCAAAAGAAAAAATATAAAAATCTTTATTGTCTTATTTACTGCATTACAAAATATTAAAGCCCCACGTGAATAAACTTATGGTAACCCTGTAGGAGTATTTACTGTGGTGGCATAAAAAAATGATAATAGCATTTGTATTTACTTTCTTGCATTATGAAAATCCTAAGCCCCATGAGAATAAATATTCTCCGTGGTAGCATAAAAATAAAATATACATCATGCATACATATTTACTTTTCTGAATAAGAAAATCAGAAAATCCCAAAAAGAATCCTGCTATAATCTGTCAATTGAAATCAACTAAAAAGAATAATCAATTACTTATTGGCTGACCGCTAACCGCTTATCACATTCGAGCCTCGAGTTTTGGTTTTCTTGTTGGAGTATAATTATGTTGGATAACACTATGTATGAGGAGTGAGTTCATTAGTGGAGCCCACTAGGACTACTGCTGACAAGCTTGCTCTAAAGACCATCAACACCAAGTATTGCAAACATCTATCTTGGGGGAGGAGCATCCCCTAGTTATCAGGTAACTATACCTATGCGATTATCGAGTCTGTTTTATAAAGTCATGTGGGCACATCAAGGTCCACACTTTTTAGAAAAAACCAAAAATATGTGGGCACATGAAGGTCCACACTCTTAGAGAAGTTTCGTAATTGGGCTAAGAAGCTTAAACTTCTGCTGGAAATATAAAATCAATCACTTACCATGGAGTGGTACTAAACCTAACCCCTCTCCATGAGATTTGGTATTTTTGTTGGAAATTGAGTTTCACAGGAAAATACAAGATCAAAGAGCTAGTTAACCCGATGCCCTTACGCTGCCGATACACCTACTCCGAGAAGGATTACTCAATTTGCAACATCAAAAACCCTGTCAAACGTCAAGCTTGGGGGAGGGCACCCTCCATTCAAAATCCAGCTAAGTATAAGTTTCCCACTTATTATTATTATACCATATCGCTTTTTCGCGTGAGTTAGCTAGTAAGATAAAATTTGAAAACCAAATAAAAACTTAGCTATTTAGTAGAGTGGTCTTAGAGTGTGTCTATAGTTAGTCTAGGTTATAGTCAAATAAAAACTGGAGAACATTAAAATTTTATCTTGGAGATGATGAATAGTTGCTCTGCTGTAATTCCTTTCAAGTGTCTAGTTTTCAACCTTAAATTCTCCTGAGTTTTGGATATTATTATTTTGACTTAAGAATTTACTCTGAACTTGAAACTTGTGGAGGGATATGCTTGAGCTAAGTCTAGGTGATTGATTAATATGATACATGAAGGTTGAGCTGCTATTTATCTTATTCCTAACAATACTAAGTTCTGGAGATTTATTTTAAATTTAAAATCTTACATGATGAGCTCTTGTATGACATAGTATGAATTCTTACCAAAGCCATATATGATACATTTAGAGATAGGAAAACCTTTGCACATTTATGCTGCTTGCTTTGCATTGAGTTTAGTCAACTTTTGTTGTATACCTGATGAGAGTCTTGTCATGCTTTTAAAATCAAGATCACTTACACACTCCACACTCATATGCATTACTCCTACTCTGGGAGTAAGCGCAATCATTTTCCACCTCCAGTCAGATCCACCTTAAAAATGTTTTCTCCTACACTGGAGTAAACACCCAAAAATATACCCTATAGGACAGCCCCTGTTTAATTGCTCTAAGTTCTTATCATTATGTCTCTAATTATTTATATTCCAAGGATGTATGTGGCTACGCAAAAGTATTGATAAAAAGGGGAGTAAAAGATAGACAAGTGTCCAAACAATTAAAACAATGGGTACTTAGATGCCCGCCTCCCTTAAAAAAGAGAGAGAGAGAGAGAAAAGAAAAGAAGAAAAAGAAAATAAAGGAGAGTGAATCATTTTCAAAGAGCAAAAGTAGAATTAGGATTAGCCACCATATATAGACCTATCCACCATATTACATACACATGCACATCTTGGTTTGATTGTATGACTTGACTCTCTGTGGATCCATTGTTTGACTTTACAATATATGAATTGCAAGTATACTCATCCTTGTTATTGCCACTCCTATAAGCTCCACTATAATCCTTAGTTGAAGGAAGACATAACATCATTAATGCCTCAGTGACATTCATAAATACCACATATACTAAGAGACTTGAGGGTGTCATACAATTAAGCTCTGAGTTTTATTTTGAAAACTTACAAAACTCCGGAATATTGGTACTGTAAAGAATTTGAGACATAGTACTTGACTTGATTGTTCTATCTTTCGATTGCTCAAGACTTATGCAAAAGCTAAGAAGCTCCATAGTTAAAGGTACAATGGGTAAGTTTGAAAGTTAGAGCAGTTTTATCTAAACCGGAGGAGAATTTCTGTTTGAAAGCATGTGTACTTAGAAAGTATGAAAGCATCGTAGCAACTCCTGATCCAAATACTTTGGTAAATTAGGCTTAGTTTGTTTGCCAGGGCACTGGCAAACAGGTAAGCTTGGGGGTGTTGTTGACGGTGGATAACGTCAACTTTTATTAGAACTTTAGACATGAAAGGATACATGAATACACACTAGTCTAGGATTTTAACTGACAGTTTCCACGAGCTTTGCATGTTCTGTATTTTCCAGAGACTATTCCAAAAAAGCATAAAAGAAGGGTTAAAGAGCATAAAAGACACGAAACTTAACCGCCAAGGAAACATCGTCACGAAGACCCTACAAGGCTCTGGAATACACCTGAGCAACCGAGGCCCGAAAGCCCATAGCAGGGCGCCGGGCGGCGCCACCATGGGGCTGGCCGGCCCCACCCCCTAGGGTTTCGGTCCCCGCTTCTGGAGTCTTCTTCCGCTGCCTCTTAGGAGTCATCTCGGCTCTTTGTTGAAGTCGGTTTGATCCTAAGGTGCACGTTCATCCCACCGGGCTATAAATAAAGGGGCAGACCCACCCTGAAGGCGTCACTATTCCTGAGCTTCAATTCAATATCTCCAGTTAGGGTTAGATGTAGCAATTAGGAGAGACTAGTTCTTCAAGATCTAGTCTTGTCTAGAGAAGTAGAGAGATAGAGTAGAGGAGTAGATATTCGGAGGAGTTCCGGCCTGTCGGCGCTTCTTCGTAGCTGTATTCTTCTGGATTTAGCTTCCTCGCCCGGAGCTGTGTTCTGAGGTACTTTTGTATTCAACTTCTAATCCAAGTAAGCATTTGTTCTTATTCGTTCTTATGTGTGCAACTCATATTGAGTACTTTGATCTTGGTAATTACTTGATTGAAGTAGCATTTCGTAGTGTAGGCGTGGTGCCTAGGCTAGGTTTACTTGGAATGTCCCCTGATTGGCCGGATAGTGGTAGATCGTGTAGGTGACGGCTGCATTGAGTCCTCTATAGTCCACTTCCTGTTGATAGGATCGATAGGTGTATAAGTGTCTGGTAGGAGGGAACTCTGATTTCACCTCTTAATCATGTCACTGCCCAGTTAGAACGATATTATTCAAAGCTTACCGGTTGTTGGAACTAGATAGTCATTAGCTATTCCTCTTTCTTGATATTATCTGGCCTAATTGTAGGGTTAAGTTCATCGGCATTGGTCATTATCACCTACTGTTCCTTGTGAATTCGATATTTAAAACCTCCGGGTGAAATGTGACAGTGGTATTTTATCTGTGGGCTTGCGGATAATTGGAATACAATCTTATTTAAGTAAAGTGCAGTTAACAGACCTTCATGTGCCCACATATTTTTGGTATTTTTAGATGTTCCTATGATACTATTGTGAACCTTCATGTGCTCACATATTTTTAGTATTTTATGATTTTATAAAATAGACTCGATAATCGCATAGGTATAGTTACCTGATAATTAGGGGATGCTCCTTCCCTAAGCTAGATGTTTGCAATACTTGGTGTTGATGATCTTTTAGAGCAAGCTTGTCAGCAACAGTCCTAGTGGGCTCCACTGATGGACTCACTCCTCAGTCATAGTGTCATTCCTGCAGAATTATACTCCGACAAGAAAACTGAAACTCGAGGCTCGAATTTAATAAAAGGTTAGCGATCAACCAATAAGTAATTGATTATTCTTTTGAGTTAATTTTAAATTGATAGGTTCTAACAGGATTCTTTTTAGAATTTTCTGATTTTCTTATGCAGAAAAGTAAATACGTATGCATGATGTATATTTTATTTTTATGCCACGGAGAATATTTATTCTCTTGGGGCTTAGGATTTTCATAATGCAAGAAAGTAAATACAGATGCTATTATCATTTTTTTATGCCACCACAGTAAATACTCCTATAGGGTTGCCATAAGTTTATTCACGTGGGGCTTTAATATTTTGTGATGCAGTAAATAAGACAATAAAGATTTTTATTTTTTTCTTTTTTGTTTTGATATGCATAAAGGTGAATATGCTAAAGTGAAATTACTAATGTAGATAGAAATACTAATTAATTAGATAACTACCATATTACCTTATGCCAAATGTGTGGGATTTAAAGTCTACCATTAGGACTTTTTCTTCCACTCTTGTGTATCTCTCCGTCTTAGAGATGGAGATCTTGATGGTTGCACCCCTTGTGACGGTGATGTCACTTTTGTTCTTTGCTTGGCCAGCAGGTTGAAGTAGAGTATTAATAGTGGAAACTGGCAGCATCTTGCTCAGCGTGCATGTTCACAGAACTTTCACTTGTGAAATTTTGGGAATTAACAAACTTTGGTCAAAGTGTTGTCCTATTTGCAAAACCAAGGTAGAGATCAAGTGCATTGGCTCTGCTGGTGGAAAAGCACCAACAGAACCAAATCTATCTCTTTATTTTCTCTATCCTTAGGCACATTGAACAGGACGAAATTAGTGTTGCATAATTTGTTTACTTATGACATGAGTGGTAAGATCAGAAGACTAAACATTTATGTTGCATTTAAGTTCATATGGCAGAAAAGATTTAAATTGCTTAACCAATGGAAGGGTTGTCTATCTCTACATAATATATAAATTTTCACATGAGTGTGACTATCATCTTCCAAATATAGAATACAATGTTTTAGCACATCTGGTTAAGACTGAGATCAAAATAATGGCGCCATGAACAATCTTAAAGGACAAAGCATGTTGAGTTAAGTAGATTAATCAATTAAAGCTGTAACTCTAACATGTTTGTGTCTATTTATCTGCATACCAAAATCAAGAGGAGAATAGTGACCACTTACCTTAAAATATTACCTTCATTATAAGAGCGTGATGGCACTAAGTAATGAAGGGCAGATGACTGGTGGTCCTTTCCTTCTCTTACATCTTGAGTTGTTCATGAGCATCTTGTCTCTTTATTGCTTATCCCCTTTGTCGTCTTTTGCTTCTTTGATCTTATGACACCTTGTCAGTCCATTCATTATTATTCCTGCAACAGATTAGTGGACAACACATACCCGAAGGAATGTACAATTTTGGAACATAGGTTGTTTGTCCAAAATTTTATCATGTTCCATCTATGCTACTGAGAAGATAGAGTTGATACTATGTTAGGATAGATCATGTTCTAAACCGGCATGCCTTGGGTTCAAGTAACTTGCAGCAGAAGATAAAGTGAATGAATCATTAATACTCAGTTCTTCCATCCATAATGAATGAGTTGTGTCTTCCTCTACAAAGTTATTGAAGTTCAGCATGTGCCTTGTCTTATCTCTGATTTGAATTTATCTCGTGACTTACCCAAATTAATTGTGAAAGTTTCGTGCAGGGGTTAGTCCAACAAAATATCCAATGTCTACTACAGCATATGAGCGGCTCAAAAATTAACGTAGACACCACGTCTAATTTGACTTAGGAAGGCATTTTAATCTAAGCACCATGCTTAATTCAAAAAGTCTTTTGAAAATAAGATCACCACTCCTAAACTAAGCACCGTGCTTCATTTAAGAGATGTATGAAAGTACTTCAAAGCCTAAACATATACAAGAGCAAATAAAGGTAGCATGAAAGTATTATAGAATGTTATTCAAACCGAGACGAAAGAGCATGATTATTAACAATTTGAACATGGATTAAAAGGGTAGAGACAACCAATATTAGCAACATAAGATTCTCTAAATAAGCCCATTCCCCCATGCTTGAATTTTGCAAAGTAAAGTTAAGTTTGGATGGATTAATGTTGCATGATAATTGGTTGGACATACCTGATGATGTCATCCTTCTGCTTCAAGCCAGGAATGGTTAGTGACAAAAAATACCCGAGGGAATATTTTTATAATTTTGATTCTATGCTCAATTCAAAAGGGCATTATAGTAAAATTAAAGTTGCCAGCTCAATTCATTTTTCAAGAGTGGTTATTTTGGGACACAAAGTCGTTCTTGGAAAACCTTCATTCATGGGGTGGTTTCCTCTATAACACCAGTCATTGTGCACCTATATCAAGATTACAACGAGATCTACAAGATTTATGATAAACATATGCATCTACAACCACCCTTTCGAAAAGTTTATGAACAGGTAGAGTGAGGGGGTTGAAGATCTCGTGTGTGATAATGTTAGAGAGACCAATTGATCCAGGAGATTTCTCATATGAGCATGAATTCGATGAGGTGTTAATGAAATAATTCCCATGCTCATTGATGTGATCTCCCTTTTTAAACTCCAAGGGTGTTTCTACATGGATGTCTATAGGCAACAAGTTTGACTCTATTATTTCATGTCTGCGACATTCATTGGATATTTTATTTTCTAGGATTTCCCCTAGATTGGTGTCTCTATGTTTGGTCTCGTCTAAGGCTTTCTCTAAACTTTGATGAGTTATGTTTATTACAGAAATTGATTTAAGCTCACCATTTGAATTTAGACCAAGTTTAGATGCTAGCACTAAGGCTTCGTCCTCTTCCATCCATTTTTTGACAATAGCGTATGTGTTTCTAGTATGTTCTATGCATTCCTGCCATTGTCGCAGCTCTTCTTGGTCATTCCAATAATCTTCATGACTCCTATTCTTGGGATGTATTAATGGGATCCTAGGGTCATTATGAGATTTAGGAGAGAGAGCAGAAGAAAGATCATCAGGGTCAAGGATGGGTTTAGAGATGGGTTCAGATGAGACATTTAATGTGAGCATAGAAGGGGAGAAGATAGAGTTGATTCCTAAGTGGCTTGGCTCTCCTTCTCTGGCATTACTAGACATGCCATCCTTGCATGCTTCCCAATGTTTTCAAGGGGGAAAGGAAGTTGACAACATTTTTACCAAAATGCTCTTCTAAGAAGATCTTATGTACATTGATTGATAAGCATCTTAACTAATTGGAAGTCTAAATCATCAAAGTGGGGTTCCGATGGTTTAGGATTGACAGCTAAATCATGGGATTGGAGTGGTTGTGTTTTAGCTACCAAAACTTCCTCTTCTTGTTCGAGGTGTGATTCCATCTCTTCCTCGGGGAGGTCAGAATTCGCTTGAACAACCTTGTTGATCATAGCTCTTACTTTACATATAGGCAAATAAGGAAAGGCTCCTCCAGAGGATAAATCAAGGGATTCCCTAGAGTTCTTGGTAAGACCCAAATAGAAATGTTGAATATGCATAGGGTCTGGAAAACCAAGGTCAGGGCCAGATGTAACAAGTTCATTAAAACGATCCCATGATGTACTAAGAGATTCTTGTTCTAGTTGCCTAAAAATTAGAACCTCTTTTCGAAGGTTAACTACTCTATGGATGGGAAAGAAATATAAACAAAATTCGGAGCATAAGTTTCCCAATCCCTTTGCATACTTCCTACGACTCGATTATACCAACATTTAGCTCTTCCGGTCAAAGAGAACAGAAAATACTTCCATCTTAAGATCTTATCAGACATGCCAGCAATGTGCAAGCATGCACAGGTCTGCTCGAATTCTCATAGGTTTAAGTATGGGTTTATGTTACCTTCTCCCGAGAAGAGTTTATCCCAAATCATATTAATTAGACATGGGCGCAGCTCATAGTCAGGTGTTATGATAGGCTCTATAGATTTTTGTGGCTTAAAGCTTTTGCGCATGCCATAAAGATAGATAGGCGTGAAATTTAAAGCATCCATAAGGATGAACATAAAATGATGAAAAGGTAGGGATAAAATAGAAAAGATAAAAGTATGACACAAGATTAAGCTAAACTTTGTCAAAATCAGCAAACCGTTCCCCGGCAACAGCACTAGATATGCTTGTTGGTAAAAATTAATTGCACTCTACTAAATATTATTATTATCAGATTATCTGCAAGCACACAGATGTAATACCGATGTAGCACTTCACCAGAAGGTTTTAAATATTGTATCCACAAGGAATAGAAGATGATAATGATCAAGCCGTTGAACTTAACCCTACAATTAGGCTAGATAATATCAAGAAAGAGGAAATAGCTAATGATTATCTAGTTCCAAGAACTGGTAAGCTTTGAATAATACCGTTCTAACTGGGTAGTGAAATGAATAAGAGTAGAAATCAGAGTTCTCTCCTACCAAACACTTATACACCTATCGATCCTATCATCGGGAAGTGGACTACAGAGGAATCAACATAGCTGTCACCTACGCAAACTACCACTATCCGGCCAATCAGGGGACATTTACAAGTAAACCTAGCATAGGCACCATGCCTACACTACGAAATACTACTTCAATCAAGTAATAACCAAGATCAAAGCACTCAATATGAGTTGCAAACTTAAGAACGAATAAGAACAAATGCTTACTTGAGTTAGAAGTTGAATACAAAAGTAGCTCAGAACGCAGCTCCGGGCGAGGAAGCTAAATCCAGAAGAATATAGCTACGAAGAAGCACCGATAGGCCGGAACTCCTCCGAATCTCTACTCCTCTACTCTATCTCTCTACTTCTCTAAACAAGACTAGATCTAAAAAAACTAGTCTCTCCTAATTGCTACATCTAACCGTAACTAGAGATATTGAATTGAAGCTTGGAAATGGGGATGCCTCCGGGGGGTCTGCCCCTTTATTTATAGCCCGATGGGATGAATACGCGCCGTTGGATCAAACCGACTTCATGTGGGGTTGAGATGACTCCTCAAAGGCGGTGGAGGAAGACTCCAGAAGCTGAGGGCCAAAACCCTAGAAGTGGGGCCTTTCGGGCTCAATTTCGCCGTGCTGTCTTCTTAGGCCTCCTGCAGTCCAATGGTATATGTGTCGCTGCAGATTTTGATTCCGAACTCCGAATATAGCAAATGATAGGTCCATTTCGATCGTCTCGACGACACCAAAACTCTTGGAACTCGTTAGAATCAAAACCTATAACTATGCTTTGTGATTTATTTTGTGTTAAATCATGCTATAGTTGACGGTTATTTTTAGTACTTAATGACCATCAACAACTCTATTAAATAAGATTATCCGCAAGCGCACAGATACAATACTAATGTAACATTTTACCCGGAGGTTTTAAATATCGTATCCACAGGGAACAGTAGGTGATGGTGACCAAGTTTATAGACTTAACCCAACAATTAGGCTAGATAATATTAAGAAAGAGAAGATAGCTATTGATTATCTAGTTCCAACAACCGGTAAGCTTAGAATAATACTGTTCTAACTGGGCAGTAACCTGAATAAGAGCAGAAATCAGAATTCTCTCCTACCAAGCACCTATACACCTGCCAATCCTATCAACGGGAAGTGGACTACAGAGGAACCAACGTAGCTATCACCTACGCGGACTACCACTATCCAGCTAATCAGGGGGCATTCACAAGTAAACCTAGCCTAGGCACCACGCCTACCCTACAAAATACTACTTCAATCAAGTAATGATCAAGATCAAAGCACTCAATATGAGTTGCAAACTTAAGAACAAATAAGAACAACTGTTTACTTGAATTAAAATGTTGAATACAAAAGTACCTCAGAACGCAGCTCCGGGCGAGGAAGCCGAATCCCGAAGAATACAGCTACGGAGAAGCGCTGATAGGCCGGAACTCCTCCAGAACTCTACTCCTATACTCTATCTCTCTACTTCTCTAAACAAGACTAGATCTAGAAGAACTAGCCTCTCCTAATTGCCACATCTAACCCTAACTAGAGATATTAAACTAAAGCTCAGGAATAGGGATGCCTCTAGGGAGGGGGTCTGCCCCTTTATTTATAGCCTGGTGGGATGAACATGTGCTGCAGGATCAAACTGACTTAACCAAAGGCCGAGATGACTCCTCATAGGCAGTGGAGGAAGACTCCCGAAGGCGGGGGCCAAACCGTAGCAGGGGGCGCCGCCCGGCCCCCTTGGCGCCGGCAGGCCCCACCTGTCAGGTGGTGGGGCCTCGGTTGCTTCCGGTGTCTTTTAGATGCTTCTAGGGTCCTGATGACGATGTTTGCCTTCGCGGTTAAGTTTCGTGTTCTTTTACGCACTTTGATCCGTATTTTACGCTTTTCTAGAATAATCCCAAAATACAGAATATGCAAAACTCGTGGAAATTGTCCGTTAAAACCCTAGACTAGTGTGTATTCATGTGTCCTTTCATGTCTAAAGTTCTAATAAAAGTTGGCTTTATCCACCGTCAACATAGTTTTCTCTCGAGTCTTGGGTAATTAAAGGACAGAATATCTAAGTTAAGCACTATGTCTCAAGCTCTGTCGTTTGACTCTCATCCTAGAGCTTTTGCAAGTTTTCAAAATAAAACTCAGAGATTCCTTTGTGGTATTTGTGTATCCTTACTAAGGCAATCGTGATGCATGCGTTCTCGCACTCTATAACTAATGGTTTATGTGGATCTCATGGGTAAGGAGTCAGCACATACATACTTGTAATGAATATATTGTAAAGTCAAACAATGGATCTAGAGGAACAAGTCATACAATCAAATCAAGATGTGCATGTGTATGGATGTGAGGTGGTAGGTGGATATATGGTGGCTAATCCTAATTCTACTCTTGCTCCTTGAAAACATTTCTCTCTCTTTTTTCAAACAAGGGCTATCTTTCTTTTCTTTTTCTCTCTTTCTTTTTTTTTCAGGCGGGCATCAGAGTACCCATTGTGACACTTGTCCATTTTTACCTCTCAGGCGGGCATCTTTGTACCATTGTTTTCTCTCATCTCACTCTTTTGCATAGCCACATGCCTCTTCTCTGCACCACTACTTCCCTTTTCTTTTTCTTTTGAGAGATAGCAAACAAGAATTTTGGAGCATTGATCTGGGGTAACCAATGTGGTATATTTTTGGGTGTTTCCTCCTAGTGAAGGAGTAAACTTTTTGGGTGGAATAGATGGAATGTGGATGCGCCTACTCAGATATGAGTAGTGCATTATGGGTGGTGTGCATGTGATCTTGATTGTAAAAGCATGATAAGTTTCTAAGGTATCAACAAAGCTTGACAAAACTCAAAGCAATGCAAGTAGCATATAATGTATATGTTTTCCTAACCTAGCATGTATGGCTGTGGTAGAAATGTGAAGCTCTTGTCATACAGGAACTCATCATGGGGTTTTAAGAATTTTTAAAATAAATCTCTAGAACTTAAGTATCACTAGGAACAAGATAAATTGGAGCTCAAACTTTGTATATCATACCCCTCAATTACTTAGATCAAGCATTTGCTACACACAAGTTTCAATTTCAAAGTAAATCTTCAAGTTAAAATGGTTGTGTGTAAAACTTGGGATGATTCAAGGTTGAAAACTAAGTGTTATGAGGAATCATGGTGGGGTGCTACTCATCAACTCCTATGCATGGCTTCCATCTTGTCTGAGCAAAATTATTATAAGCACTCTCTCTTTATTTTATTCAAACCTAATAACACATTAAATAATCTAAGCAAATCTTCATTTGGTTTTCAAATTTTATTTCGCTATCTAACACACTCGAAAACCAATATGGTACAGTACTTGGATGGGAAACTTATACTTAGCTGGATTAAGTGGAGGATGCCCTCCCCTAAGCTGGATGTTGACATGGTCTTTAATGTTGCAAGTTGAGTGATCCTTGAGCAGGTGTGCCGGCAACGTAAGGGCGTCGAGTTGACTAGCTCTTTGATCATGTATTTTCCTATAAAACTCAATTGTCAATAAGAATACCAATTCTCATGGAGGGGGGTTAGGTTAATACCACTCCATGGTTAGCGATTGTTTTTATAGTCCCAGCAGAAAGTTCCCTGAGTGGGTGGACCTTTATGTACCCACATATTTTTTGATATTTTATAAAAGTGTGGACCTTCATGTGCCCATGTATTTTTGGTGTTTTTAAGTTTATGAATTCAGAAAGTAAATATGATAAAGAAATCTATCCTAAATGCATGCAAATTATTTTTGTGCCATCACAGTGAATAGCCTCGTGAGCTATGCCACAAGATTAGTCACATGGGGCTTAGATTTTATTATGCATTGCAATAAGTATTTTAAATGCAGGAAAGTAAATATACTAAACCAATGATAAAAAGGAAATATGGATAAGTACCAAGTTTATCTTTTGGCGAAGGCTCAGTGGTTTATAGTCCTTCGAACATGACCTCTTATCAGTTCATTCCTTGGTATGGAATTCAATTTTGTCATTTCTGGTCCGATAGTATCTCTCGTACTTTAAGATAAAGCAATATGTGTCTTGGCGTGATGATTATGTGATAAACAGTAAATCTGGTTGCAAAGCATGACCATATTTGATATTATAAATAATGATTGATCAATTGATATTAGATATGTTTATAACTATATTATTTTTTATAATTTATCCTTGTCAATTTTATGTACCCGCATATTTTATCCTCTACTTGTGTAGTAATTTTGTAATTATGACAACATTAGTAAAGCAAAATGGCTACTACATCCATCGACCAGTTTATATGAATTTCTTCGCTTGATCTTATATATTATCCATCACAATTTAGGGCCTGTTCAGTTCCAAAATAATTGGAATTTTGGTACTGTAGCAACGAGGAATGTTTTACAATAAGTGTCCAATCATGACTCAAGTAAACTTAAAAGATTCATCTCACGATTTACAGACAAAATATATAAACATCTAAAAATTTCGTCTACATTTAATACTCCATGCATGTTCTGCAAAATTGATGAGAAGGGAATTTTGAAATTTGGAAGGGAAACTTGTGGTACATCAAGCTCCATTTTATGCTTAATTCTCATATATGCTACCTTGCAGACTGTCTACGCTTACGGCGGCGCAGGCTAGCGTGGGCTGAGCTAGTGGGACTGCAGGAGGCGCAGCAGCTCGTGGCAGCGGGTATTTATGCCCCGGGTTGGATGTCCACGACCGCAGGGCTAGGAGCTGGTCGTCCACCAGACCACGTGTGCCAGAGCACCCGGCCCGTCTGCACGTTCCAGCTACAGGCGTTGGGCTCGTCCTCATGGAACTTGTACTCCAAAGCTCGGTCACCTCAGGGCATTTGTAGCAATAACCCCAAAACAATGCCCCCACATTAGATATGGGAGCTTTCTCCTATTTTGTTGGTCCAATTTTTCCTTCCATTGCAACGATAGCAACTAAATTTGAGTCCCTAAATTTATTTTGGTACACTATAACAAATAGGGCCCACCTGTCATCCTCTCTTTCTTCCTTCTTTTCCCTGATGACGCGGGTGCTTCCCATCGACCTGCACTCTCTAGGAACGTGGAAAGAGCCGGTGCGACCGGCGGCGCTAGAGGGGCTGACGGCGTTGTAGCTCACTGCCAACGACCGCACAGGGCTGCTCTCCGAGGTGTTCGCCATGCTGACCGACATGAAGGTCCTTGTTTGGTTTTGGTATTCAGTGACAATGTAGATGGACTAACAGTGTTGATTGCAAAGGTGATTAGTCCACAAGTACGTGTGTGAGCAACTATGTCATGTAGGTGAAAATGGCTTGAAAAGAATTGTTTAGCTCACACGTATGGTATGGACGAGCTAAACACAAAATACATAACATGGAGTCATGTGGCTTGGTGTAGAAGCTCAAGATGGAGACTTGGCTTGATGGACTTGTTGTAAGGGCAAAAGGCAAGTCAGAGGCTTTGAAGCTGTTGGTACTGAGTGTCGGGAGGCTTAAGCAAGAATTAGCATCGGAGGCTGAAGTAAGGGTAAAGAGAAAGTAAAGTCGAGAATCGTTCACCAAAACCGCATGATGACATGAAGTGGATCACATCATTCATGAGATGTTGGTGCATATGTTGCACCAGCATTGATGGAGATGAAGACGGTGATGGAATGGAAAGCGCAAAGCAAAGTTATAACCTAGGGCATTTTCATTTCACCGGTATAAGGTTAAGTACAGAAATACTTGACCGGATTCAAGATAGATGACCGTACTATTAAGAAGGGCAAACTTATTTGCATATCTGTCATCTAGTGCCTTTTGAGTGATCTAACATGCATGCATTGTTAGGATTGAGTGGCATTGTGAAAAGAGCGGAAAACCTTTTGAAAAATGATTGTGAGCATGCAAAAACACATGCTCATGAGGTTGTACACTTGGTGGTGTTAGCACATTTGCAAAAGGTACTAAAGTTTGCGAGGATTTGGATTCAATGATTTCCGGTGATGTTCCTGTGAAAACAAATGCACCGCACGTTGGCTTCATGAGCACCGAACGCTAGACCGGACTCGTCCGCTGAGTGGACGAGAGAAAGAAGTCTCTGAGGAGCACCGGACGTGGTGTCATACTGTTCATGCATCCGGTGTAGGTGGTGTGTCCCTCTCTAATGAGAAGAAGGAGCATCAGACGCTGGTGTGTGTCCAGTTGGTGCTGATCGGACAGGTCCGGTGTGTATCCACTCACTCACCGCTAGATGAAGTGTATCCACTTAGTCCCGGAGACTGCTGTAAGGTGATGTAGTGCCTTATAGCAGGATGAGTAAAAAATCTCTAATGTCGCCATCATTGCTGAGATGACGTGTTCCATGTAGTCCCCAAGCTGGCGAGGTGTGGACGCAGTCCCCGAGCACAGCAGGGTGTGAGGAGCGATCCCGAGCAAGCGAGGTGTAGACGCTGTCCCCAAGCCTAGCATTGTGCGAGGAGCGATCCACGAGCAGGCGAAGTGTAGACAAAGTCCCCGAGCACACCATGGTACGAGGAGCGATCCATGAGCATGCAAGGTTTAGACGCAGTCCCCGAGCACAGCATATTGCGAGGAGCGATCCCAGAGCAGGCGAGGTGTAGACGCCGTCCCCGATCACAGCATGGTGTGAGGAGCGATCCCCAAGCAGGCGAGGTGTAGATGCAGTCCCCGAGCGAAGCATGGTGCAAGGAGCGATCCCCGAGCAGGCGAGCTGTAGACGCAATCCCCGAGCATAGCATGGTGCGAGAAACGATCCCTAAGCAGTCGAGGTGTAGACGCAGTCCCCGAGCACAGCATGGTACGAGGATCGATCCTCGAGCAGGTGAGGTGTAGACGTAGTCCCCAAGCACAGCATGGTGCAAGGAGCGATCTCCGAGGAGGTGTTGACGGTGGATAACGTCAATTTTTATTAGAACTTTAGACACCAAAGGATACATGAATACACACTAGTCGAGAGTTTTAACTGACAGTTTCCACGAGCTTTGCATGTTCTGTATTTTCTAGGGGCTATTCCAGAAAAGCATAAAAGAAGGATTAAAGAGCATGATTACCACGTAATTTAACCGCCAAGGAAATATCATCATGAGAACACTAGAAGCATCTGGAACACACCCGAAGCACCGGAGCCCGAGACCCACCAGGGTGGGGCCGGCCGGCGCCTGGGTGGGGCTGGTCGGCGCCCCCCTGCTAGGGTTTCGGCCCATCTTCTGGAGTCTTCTTCCACCGCCTCTATGGAATCATCTCGGCCCTTATTTCAAGTCGGTTTGATTCTATGGCGCACGTGCATCCCACCGAGCTGTAAATAAAGGGGTAGACCCCCCGGGAGGAATCAACCCTTCATTCATTCAAGGCATCAAGTTCTCAAGCCATCAAGAGCCTCCTAGTTCATAGTTCTAGCCTAGTTAGATTAGAGTGTAGAGGAGTTCTAGTTCTTCGGCGGATCTGGAGCCCCGGCGTCTGTCTGGAGCACGGAGTTCGGTATAATTCTAGTTCTTTCTCTATTATTGTATTCTTCATTATGATTAGGGAAACATTGTTCTTAATAGTTCATATGTTCTTGATTATAATAGTCTTTGTCTACTTTGATTATATGTCTAGTATAGTTGGTTTGATCTTATTGAATTCATGTAATTGCTTGTATAGCTTTTATTCATGCGTACGATGGATAGATGATGAACAGTATATAGACGTGGTGTCTAGGTATTTTGTTTATCTGTGAGTGCACCCTAATGTGTTGGGTTGTGTGGTAGATCGCGTAGGTGACAGCTACGTTGAGTCCTCTGTAGTCCACCCCACGTATGTAGGCCAGCAGGCACGGTCGTGAAGTTGGATGATGACTCTGTTTCACATCCTTCCTAGATGATGCCCTTTGCATGTGATTATGATATAGGATTAGTCTAACAATGATTGCTAGATGTAATTGCACTAATTAGAGTTATTCATTGATGTAGTTATAGAATTACCTTTGATTTTAATTCATTAGTTTATCTATTGGCTAGCTATTACTATGACTAGAGAAGTGCTCTAATGATTATCTTTTATTTATGATGCTTTATCATACTTATCACCTTTATCTTTATTTACCTTCTGACCTCTACCTGTTATTAGTAGAGTAAATGACATCGGTAATGTCACTTATCCATTGTATACCATCACTATCAATATAATAGATTAAAGTTTATCCTAGTCCTTCCGAGTGGTATAAATATAAATCGACAACCTGGTAGAACTCCCTAGGTAAAATGCTACAATGATATAATTATCTGTCCGCTTGCAGAACTGATCTTAGTTTATATTATTTATATTTGTTTCTGCCTAGTCACATAGATTAATATATAAAACCTTTATTTATTCCTAGCATTATTAATTAGGGATGACAACCTAGTTCTTGCATAAGAATGTTGGTAATAGAATAGTGGCTAGTTGCTAATGACAAGTTAATTAATTACCATTCATCTTCTACTTTCGCCTCTCGCATTAAAAGTTATATAGTTATATTTGGCGACATTAGTAGATGTCAACAAGCATTTTTGGTGCCGTTGCCGGGGAAGGCACATTAAACTTAGGAAATATTGATATCACATGTATACACAATGGATAAGATTGTATTACCGATTGATCTCTAACTCAAACATGCACACCCTTGTTTTTTATCATTTGCTTATCTTATGTCGGGTGGTGAATGAATGGTTTTCTCTTCCAAATAATTTCACTGAGGATCCAGAGAAACTCCTAAGAAGAAAAAAGTTTGTAGAAGCGAGGGACAATTTCAAGCTACCATCAAAAACACCCATTGCTGCTCAAGCTCATTCATCAAAGGAGCCAGCTCCAATATTGGAAGAAGAACACCTAGGAGAAGATTTATCTCCTGTGTTTGAAGACATGGCTGAGAAGACGCTGCGCGAGTTCTTTGCCCCAACAACAGAAAACATTCGGACTAGACCAGCAGTCAATACGGGGGAGAATGGATTCAAGCTCAAGCCTGCTCTTATCACCATGGTTCAAGCTAGCCAGTTTTGTGGAAAAGCTCATGAAGATGCAAGTGCACACTTACAACACTTTTTAGAGATTTGCAGCACCTTCACGATTAGAGGAGTGCCAAGAGATGCTATTTTATTCCGTCTTTTTCCCATTTTCACTTTTGGGGAAGCCAAGCACTGGTTCTACGCCAATAAAGATAAGAACACTACATGGGACCGATGCTCAACTGCTTTCCTGGCAAAGTTCTTTCCTACAGGCAAGAAAAATGCTCTGCGTGGAAAAATCTCAAGTTTTCAACAGCAACATGATGAATCATTCACTGAAGCATGGGAGAGATTCCAAGATTACATTGAAGACTGTCCTCATCATAGGATAGAGGATTGGCTACTATTGCAGACCTTCTACCATGGGCTTATCTCAAGCACCCGTGAGTCCATAGATGCTGCAGCTAGAGGAGCTTTCCTGTCACTTAAGCTTCTAGAAGCTCAAGCACTTGTTGAGAAGATGGCCTCAAATTCAAGCTGTAATGAAGAACGTACTCAACCTCGCAAGAGAGGAGGAGGCATCTATCATCTGAAGGAAACTGACATGGTCACTGCCAAGCTAGACCTCATTATGAAGAAGCTCGACATAGAGAAAAAGGAAGTCGTGCATATCAATGATTCTCGTATGACCTGTGAAGAATGTGGAGATTACGGGCATTCAGCTGTCAACTGCCCTACGTTGCAAGAGGATGTGAACTTCATCAACAATAACACCTACTATCATCCTTAGCAAAACCAAGGATGGAACCAGCAAAACCATGGATGGAATCAGCAACCTCAACAAGGTAATTACTAAGGTAACAACCAAGGTAATAATTATAATAATTACAATCTTTCGCCTTTAAGAGATTTAGTTGCTGGTCAATCTAAATTATTAGATAAATGTCTAGAATGGTTACCTCGAATGATAAAGCTTTAGAAAACATAAATAATAGAATGGATACCTTTGCTTCTGCTATAAAGAATCAGCACAGCTTTACCAAAATGTTAGAATCACAATTAGCTCAGCTTGCTGCTGCAGTCCCTCCATTTGAGAAAGGTAAGATTCCGGACCAGCCGGAGGATTTAGAAACTGCTAACCTTGTTGATATTCACAATGCAACACAATACCAAATTGAGCCTGCAGATATACAGTGGATAGATCACTCATTACCTGAGAAGATGGGAGACCCTGGAAGACCTGTGATTCCTATCTCCATAGGATATCACAACTTTCCAGAGGCTATCTGCGATTTCGGTGCAAGTGTCAACATAATGCCCAAGGAAATCTATGAAAAAAATTTAGGTGATCCTTTGTTGTACACAGATATGCGTTTGCAGGTTGCAGATCAGTCTATTTGCTACCCCGAGGGAGTACTAGAAGAAGTTGTTATCAGAGTGGGGCAATCATATGTCACAATTGACTTTGTGATCATGGATACCGGAGGAGATGAGAAGGCACCCATTATGTTGGGATGACCATTCTTATGCACAACCAAAGCCATCATCTATGCGGAACACGCCAAGATTGTCCTCTCCATCAAAGATAAGAAGGAGAGATTTTCATTCAAGAACCGCATCCTCAAGAATCCAGCAGTCCCGAAGCAATTCCATCAACAATGAAGAGCAACAACAACAACCAGCACCCAAGAAGAAGAACAATAGAAGATAGAGGAAGAACAAGCCCCAGCATGTACCTGAAGGAACCGCTCAACTAATCAATGCTATTAACACAGAAAATGATCATATGCTCCCAAAACCATTCCCAACAAAGAAAGGTGACCTAGGTGTACCAATCATCGAATGCACAATCAGAGATATCACTTTTCCCGACATCATCTACGACATTGGATCAGGCGTCAACGTAATGTCTAAAAAGGTATATGATGAATTATTTGATGATTTACCATTATACCCAACATATATTCAGTTGCAGATGGCAGACCAATCACTGAGATTCCCTGAAGGCGTAGTCAAGGACGTCATGGTAAGAATTCAAAATAAATATATACCCACAGATTTTCTAGTTCTTGACACGCAGGGGGATGATGAATCGCCTATTCTTTTGGGAAAACTCTTCCTCTACACCGCCAATGCTATCATCTACATCGGGTCTGAATAGATCCACTTCAACCTACCCACTGGAAAGGTACGCTGTTCAATTTAAAACACATCTTAACCATGAGCAGATCAGGAAGCAACGCAACAGGAGGAAACGCCAAGCCCACCATCAGGCTGCCCAGCCTCACTGTGGATGGGAGGGGTTCCCTAGGGAGATTGTGAAGTATGAAGACTGCTACAAGGAGCAAGAAGAAGCCGTACAAGCACCACGCTGAAGTAAGTGGGAAGCGGAAACTGAAAGGATGGACCAGATTGCTAAGGTAGAGAAAGAATAGATCCAGGCACAAGTGGAAGAATGGATGAAGAGAGATGAAGAATCAAGAGAAGCATACAAGGAAGAGCTGGAGCTAGAAAAGAGAGAAGCAGAAGAGACAGAAAAGAGATGGAAGGAGAAAGAAGAAGCACCTGCTACACCACCGCAAAATGGGGAGTTGACTAAGGTAACCTCAGACGATGAACCTACTAAGTAAGTACACTCCTCTATCTAAGTCTTGTCGGTGGACTTTAAATTCCGTACCCTACCCATAAGGTTAGTGTTGACATCTACTAACGTCGCCAAATATAAGTATATAACTTTTAATGCGAGAGGCGAGTAGAAGATGAATGGTAATTAATCAACTTGTCATTAGCAACTAGCCACTTTTCTATTACCAACATTCTTATGCAAGGACTAGGTTGTCATCCCTAATTAATAATGCTAAGAATAAATAAAGGTTTTATATATTAATCTATGTGACTAGGCAGAAATAAATATAAATAATATAAACTAAGATCAATTCTGCAAGCGGACAGATAATTATACCATTGTAGCATTTTACCTACGGAGTTCTACCAGGTTGTCGATTTATATTTATACCACTGGGAAGGACTAGGATAAACTTTAATCTATTATATTGATAGTGATGGTATATAATAGGATAAGTGACATTACCGATGTCATTTACTCTACTCAAAATAGGTAGAGGTGACAAGGTAAATAAATATAAAGGTGATAAGTATGATCAAGCATCATAAATAAAAGATAATCATTAGAGCACCTCTCTAGTTATAGTAATAGCGAGCCAATGGATAAACTAAGGAATTAATATCAAAGGTAATTCTATAACTACATCAATGAATAACTCCAATTAGTGCAATTACATCTAGCAATCCTCGTTAGACTAATCCTATATCATGATCACATGCAAAGGGCATCATCTAGGAAGGATGTGAAACAGAGTCATCATCCAACTTCGCGACCGCGCCTGCTGGCCTACATACGGGGGGTGGACTACAGAGGACTCAACGCAGCTGTCACCTACGCGATCTACCACACGACCCAGCACATTAGGGTGCACTCGCTAGATAAACAAAATACCTAGATACCACGTCTACATACCGCTCATCATCTATCCATCGTACGCATGAATAAAAGCTATACGAGCAATTATATGAATTCAATAAGATCAAACCAACTATACTAGACATATAATCAAAGTAGACAAAGACTATTGTAATTAAGAACATATGAACTATTAAGAATAATGTTTCCCTAATCATAATGAAGAATACAATAATAGAGAAAGAACTAGAATTATACCGAACTCCGTGCTCCAGACAGACGCCGGGGCCCCAGATCCGCCGAAGAACTAGAACTCCTCTACTTCTAACCTAACTAGGCTAGAACTATGAACTAGGAGGCTCTTGATGGCTTGAGGACTTGATGCCTTCAATGAATGATGGGTTGATGCCTTCAGGGGGGTCTGCCCTTTTATTTATAGCCCGGTGGAATGCACGTACGCCGTAAGATCAAACCGACTTGAAACAAGGGTCGAGATGACTCCACAAAGGTGGCGGAAGAAGACTCCAGAAGATGGGCCAAAACCCTAGCAGGGGGGCGCCGGCCGGCCCCACCCTGGTGGGTCTCAGGCCCCGGTGCTTCGGGTGTGTTCCAGGTACTTCTAGTGTTCTCGTGATGATGTTTCCTTGGCGGTTATGTTACGTGGTAATCATGCTCTTTAACCCTTCTTTTATGCTTTTCTGGAATAGCGCCTGGAAAATACAGACCATGCAAAACTCGTAGAAACTGTCAGTTAAAACCCTATACTAGTGTGTATTCATGTATCCTTTGGTGTCTAAAGTTCTAATAAAAGTTGACATTATCCACCGTCAACAACACCCCCAAGCTTACCTGTTTGCCAGTCCCTTGGCAAACGAACTAAGCCTAATTACTAATGTAATTGGATCAGGAGTTGCTACAATGTTTTTGATACTTCCCAAGTACATATGCTGTAAACATAGATTCTCATCTGGATTAGGCAAAACTGCTTTAACTTTTAAACTTACCCATTTCCCTTTAACTATGGGGCTTTACATTTCTTGCCTTAGTATTGAGTAATTGAAAGAAAGAACAATAAAGTCATGTACTATGTAGCAAATTCTTCACAGTACTAATATCCCGGAGTTTTGCAAGTTTTCAAAATAAAACTCAGAGCTATAATTGTATGACACCCTCAAGTCTCTCAGTATATATGGTATTTGTGGATCTCACTTAAGGCATTAATGATGTTACGCCTTCCCATAACTAAAGACTATAGTGGAGCTCATAGGAGTGGCAAAAACAAGGCTTAAGCATACTTGCAATTCATATGTTGCAAAGTCAAACAATAGATCCCCAAAGAATCGAGGCATACAATCAAAGCAAAATGTGCATGTGCATGGAATATGGTGTATAGGTGTATATGTGGTATTTAGAGGCTATTCCTAATTGTACTTTTGCTCTTTAAAAATGATTCACTCTCCTTTGTAACTTGCAGGAACACATGGCCTATCTTTATTCTCTTTCTCTCTCTCTTTTTTTTTCTTCGGGAGGCAGGCATCTAGTACCCATTGTTTTAATGCAGGGACACTTGTCCATCTTTTACTCCCTTTTCATATTTTTCCATAGCCACATGCATCCTTTGAATAACTGGAGAGATAATAATAAGAACTTAGAGCAATTATAACAGGGCTGTCCTACGGGGTTTATATATTTTTGGGTGTTTACTCCTAGTGTAGGAGAAAACATTTTCATGATGAATATTGATGAAAGTGGAAATGGTTGCGATTACTCCTAGGGTAGGAATAATGCATATGTGCTAAAGTGTGTACGTGATCTTGGTTTTAAAGGCATCACAAGACACTCATATGGTATACAACAAAGGTTGACTAAACTCAATGTAAAGCAAGAAGCATGAATGTGCAAAAGTTTTTCCTATCTAGATGTATCATATATGGCTTTGGTAGGAATTCACATTTTGTTATACAAGATCTCATCATGTAGATTTTAAGTTTTTAAAATAAACCTCCAGAACTTAATAATGCTAGGAATAAGATAAATAGCAGCTCAACTTTCATGAATCATATCAATCAATCACCTAGACTTAGCTCAAACACATGCCTCCACAAGTTTCAGGTTCAGAGTAAATTGTTAAGTTAAAACAGCAATATCTAAAACTCAGGAGAATTTTAAGTTTGACAACTAGGCATTTGAAAAGTATTGTGACAGAGCAACTATTCATCATCTCCAAGATAAAATTTTAATGTTCATCAATTTTAATTTAGTTCTAGCCTAGACCGACTCTAAACATACTCTAATATATAGATAGATATTTATTTGATTTTTAAATTTTATCTTACTAGCTAACTTACGCGAAAAAGCGATAGTAATAGTGATAATATAGGAAACTTATACTTAACTAGAATTTAATTGGAGTGTGCCCTCCCCCAGGCTTGACTTTTGACAGGGTCTTTAATGTTGCAAATTGAGTGATCCTTCTGAGCAATGTATTGGCAGTGTAAGGGCATCGGATTGACTAGCTCCTTGATCTTGTATTTTCCTGATAACTAGGGGATGCTCCTCCCCCAAGCTTGATGTTTGCAATATTTGGTGCTTGAATGATCTTCAGAGCGAATTGGTTAGTAGCAGTCCTGGTGGATGCCACTAATAGACTTTCTCCTTAGTCATAATATTATTCCTGCATAGTTATACTCCAACAAGAAAACCAAAACTCGAGGCTCGAATTATGAAGGGAATAGCGGTCAGCCAATGAGCACTTTGATTATTCTTTGAGTTGATTTTAATTAATAGATTTTAGCAGGATTCCAACAGGATTCTCTTTTTAGGATTTTTTTCTAAGTTTCTTATGTAGCAATCAAAAAATGTATGCTAATAATAATTTTTATGCCACCACAGGGAATATTCATTCCCATGGGACTTAGGATTTTCATAATGCAACAAAGTAAATATAGATTGTTATTTTTATTTTTATTTTTATGCCACCATAGTAAATATGCCTACAGAGTCACCATAGGTTCATTCACATGGGGCTTTAATATTTATGATGCAGTAAATAAAGTAGTAAATGTTTTTGTTGTTTTATTTTTAATATGCAAAAAAGATTGTACTAATAAATATGCTAAGCAAAATTGCTAAATTAATTAGATAACTACCATTCTAACCAAATAGCTAGGGTACGGAATTTAAAGTCCACCGACAGGACTTAGACAGGGGAGAGTACTTACTCGGTAGGTTCATTGTCTGAGGTTACCTCAGTCAGTTCCCCATTTTGCGGTGGTATTGCAGGTGCTTCTTCTTTCTCCTTCCATCTCTTTTCTGTCTCTTTTGCTTCTCTCTTTTCTCGCTCCAGCTTTTCCTTGTAAGCTTCTCTTGATTCTTCATCTCTCTTCATCCATTGTTCTACTTGTGCTTAGATCTCTTCTTTCTCTGCCTTAGCAATCTGGTCCATCCTCTCAGCTTCCACTTCCCACTCACTCTAGCGTGGTGCTTGTACGGCTTCTTCTTGCTCCTTGTAGCAGTCTTCATACTTCACAATCTTCCCAGGGAACTCCTCCCATCCACAGTGAGGCTGGGCAGCCTGACGGCGGGCTTGGCGTTTCCTCCTATTGCGTTGCTTCCTAATCTGCTCATGGTTAAGATGTGTTTTAAATTGACAGCGTACCTTTCCGGTGGGTAGGTTGAAGTGGATCTTTCCAGACCCGATGTAGATGATAGCATTGGTGGTGCAGAGGAACGGTCTTCCCAAAAGAATAGGCGATTCATCGTCTCCCTGCGTATCAAGAACTAGAAAATCTGCGGGTATATATTTATTTTGAATTCTTACCATGACGTCCTTGACTACGTCTTCCGGGAATCTCAATGATTGGTCTGCCATCTGCAACTGAATATATGTTGGGTATAATGGTAAATCATCAAATAATTCATCATATACCTTTTTGGACATTACGTTGATGTCTGATCCAGTGTCGCAGATGGTGTCGGGAAAAGTGATATCTCTGATTGTGCATTCGATGATTGGTACACCTGGGTCACCTTTCTTTGTTGGGAATGGTTTTGGGAGCATATGATCATTTTCTGTGTTGATAGCATTGATTAGTTGAGCGGTTCCTTCAGGTACATGCTAGGGCTTGTTCTTCTTCCATCTTCTATTGTTCTTCTTCTTGGGTGCTGGTTGTTGTTGTTGCTCTTCTTGTTGATGGAATTGCTTTGGGACTGCTGAATTCTTGAGGATGCGGTTCTTGAATGAAAATCTCTCCTTCTTGTCTTTGATGGAGAGGACAATCTTGGCGTGTTCCGCATAGATGATGGCTTTGGTTGTGCATAAGAATGGCCGTCCCAAGATAATGGGTGCCTTCTCATCTCCTCCGGTATCCATGATCACAAAGTCAATTGGGACAAATGATTGCCCCACTCTGATAACAGCTTCTTCTAGTACTCCCTCGGGGTAGCAAATAGACTGATCTGCAACCTGCAAACTGCATATCTGTGTACAACAAAGGATCACCGAATTTTTTTTCATAGATTACCTTGGGCATTATGTTGACACTTGCACCGAAATCGCGGATAGCCTTTGGAAAGTTGTGACATCCTATGGAGATAGGAATCACAGGTCTTGCAGGGTCTCCCATCTTCTCAGGTAATGAGTGATCTATCCACTGTATATCTGCAGGCTCAATTTGGTATTGTGTTGCATTGTAAATATCAACAAGGTTAGCAGTTTCTAAATCCTCCGGCTGGCCCGGAATCTTACCTTTCTCAAATGGACGGACTGCAGCAGCAAGCTGAGCTAATTGTGATTCTAACATTTTATTAAAGCTGTGCTGATTCTTTATAGCAGAAGCAAAGGTATCCATTCTATTATTTATATTTTCTAAAGCTTTATCATTCGAGGTAACCATTCTAGACATTTGATCTAACAATTTAGATTGATCAGCAACTAAATCTCTTAAAGGCGGAAGATTGTAATTATTATGATTATTACCTTGGTTGTTACCTTAGTAATTACCTTGTTGAGGTTGCTGATTCCATCCTTGGTTTTGCTGGTTCCATCCTTGATTTTGCTAAGGATGATAGTTGGTGTTATTGTTGATGAAGTTCACATCCTCTTGCAACATAGGGCAGTTGACAGCTGAATGCCCGTAATCTCCACATTCTTCACAGGTCATGCGAGAATCATTGATATGCATGACTTTCTTCTTCTCTATGTCGAGGTTCTTCATAATGAGGTCTAGCTTGGCAGTGACCATGTCAGTTTCCTTCAGATGATAGATGCCTCCTCCTCTCTTGCGAGGTTGAGTACGTTCTTCATTACAGCTTGAATTTGAGGCCATCTTCTCAACAAGTGCTTGAGCTTCTGGAAGCTTAAGTGACAGGAAAGCTCCTCTAGCTGCAGCATCTATGGACTCACGGGTGCTTGAGATAAGCCCATGGTAGAAGGTCTGCAATAGTAGCCAATCATCTATCCCATGATGAGGACAGTCTTCAATGTAATCTTGGAATCTCTCCCATGCTTCAGTGAATGATTCATCATGTTGCTGTTGAAAACTTGAGATTTTCCCACGCAGAGCATTTGTCTTGCCTGTAGGAAAGAACTTTGCCAGGAAAGCAGTTGAGCATCGGTCCCATGTAGTGTTCTTGTCTTTATTGGTGTAGAACCACTGCTTGGCTTCCCCAAAAGTGAAAATGGGAAAAAGACGGAATAAAATAGCATCTCTTGGCACTCCTCTAATCGTGAAGGTGCTGCAAATCTCTAAAAAGTGTTGTAAGTGTGCACTTGCATCTTCATGAGCTTTTCCACAAAACTGGCTGGCTTGAACCATGGTGATAAAAGCAGGCTTGAGCTCGAATCCATTCTCCCCCATATTGACTGCTGGTCCAGTCTGGATGTTTTCTGTTGTTGGGGCAAAGAACTCGCGCAATGTCTTCTCAGCCATGTCTTCAAACACAGGAGATAAATCATCTCCTAAGTGTTCTTCTTCCAATGTTGGAGCTGGCTCCTTTGATGAATGAGCTTGAGCAGCAATGGGTGTTTTTGATGGTAGTTTGAAATTGTCCCTCGCTTCTACAAACTTCTTTCTTCTCAGGAGTTTCTCTGGATCGTCAGTGAAATTATTTGGAAGAGAAAAACCATTCATTCATCACCCTGCACAAGATAAGCAAGTGATAAAAAAAAGGGTGTGCCTGTTTGAGTTAGAGATCAATCGGTAATACAATCTTATCCATTATGTATACATAAGCTATCAATATTTCCTAAGTTTAATGTGCCTTCCCCGGCAACGGCGCCAAAAATGCTTGTTGACATCTACTAACGTCGCCAAATACAAGTATATAACTTTTAATGCGAGAAGCGAGACAAGAAGATGAATGGTAATTAATTAACTTGCCATTAGCAACTAGCCACTTTTCTATTACCAACATTCTTATGCAATGACTAGGTTGTCATCCCTAATTAATAATGCTTAGAATAAACAAAGGTTTTATATATTAATTTATGTGACTAGGCAGAAATAAATATAAATAACATAAACTAAGATCAATTCTGCAAGTGGACAGATAATTATACCATTGTAGCATTTTACCTAGAGAGTTCTACCAGGTAGTCGATTAATATTTATACCACTGGGAAGGATTAGGATAAATTTTAATCTATTATATTGATAGTGAAGGTATACAATGGATAAGTGACATTACCGATGTCATTTACTCTACTCAAAACAGGTAGAGGTCACAAGGTAAATAAATATAAAGGTGATAAGTATGATCAAGCATCATTAATAAAAGATAATCATTAGAGCACTTCTCTAGTCATAGTAATAGCTAGCCAATGGATAAACTAAGGAATTAATATCAAAGGTAATTCTATAACTACATCAATGAATAACTCTAATTAGTGCAATTACATCTAGCAATCATTGTTAGACTAATCCTATATCATGATCACACACAAAGGGCATCATCTAGGAAGGATGTGAAACAGAGTCATCATCCAACTTCGCGACCGTGCCTGCTAGCCTACATACGGGGGGTGGACTACAGAGGACTCAACGTAGCTGTCACCTACGCGATCTACCACACGACCCGGCACATCAAGGTGCACTCGCAGATAAACAAAATACCTAGACACCACGTCTACATATCGTTCATCATGTATCCATTGTACGCATGAATAAACGCTATACGAGCAATTACATGAATTCAATAAGATCAAACCAACTATACTTGACATATAATCAAACTAGACAAAGGATGTTATAATTTAGAACATATAAACTATTAAGAACAATGTTTCTCTAATCATAATGAAGAATACAATAATAGAGAAAGACCTAGAATTATACCGAACTCCGTGCTCCAGACATACATCGGGGCTCCAGATCCGCCGAAGAACTAGAACTCCTCTACTTTTAATCTAACTAAGCTAGAACTATGAACTAGGAGGCTCTTGATAAACTAGGATGCTCTTGACGGCTTGAGGACTTGATGCCTTGAATGAATGATGGGTTGATGCCTCCAGGGGGGTCTGCCCCTTTATTTATAGCCCGGTAGGATGCACGTGTGCCATAGGATCAAACCGACTTGAAACAAGGGCCGAAATGACTCCACAAAGACGGCGGAAGAAGACTCCAGAAGATGGGCCGAAACCCTAGCAGGTGGGCACCGGCCGGCCCCACCATGGTGGGTCTCGGGCCCCGGTGCTTCGGGTGTGTTTCAGATGCTTCTAGTGTTCTCGTGATGATGTTTCCTTGGCGGTTAAGATACGTGGTAATCATGCTCTTTAACCCTTCTTTTATGATTTTCTGGAATAGCCCCTGGAAAATAAGGAACATGCAAAACTCATAGAAACTGTCAGTTAAAACCCTAAACTAGTGTGTATTCATGTATCCTTTGGTGTCTAAAGTTCTAATAAAAGTTAACGTTATCCACTGTCAACAGTTAGAATGGTAGTTATCTAATTAATTTAGCATTCATTAGTAATCTTGCTTAGCACATTTATTAGTATAATCATTTTTGCATATTAAAAAATAATAAAACCCACAAAAATATTTACTGCTTTATTTAGTGCATCATAAAAATTAAAGCCCCATGTAAATGAACCTATGGTGACCCTATAGACATATTTACTATGATGGCATAAAAATAAAAATGATTTATAGATGGTAGTAGTATTTATATTTACTTTGTTGCATTATGAAAATCCTAAGCCCCATGGAAATAAATATTCCCTGTGGTGGCATAAAAATTATTATTAGAATACATACATTTTTTGATTGCTGCATAAACTTAGAAAAATCCTAAAAAGAGAATCCTGTTGGAATCCTGTTAAAATCTATTAATTAAAATCAACTCAAAGATTAATCAAAGTGCTCATTGGCTGACCGCTAACCCCTTGATAATTCGAGCCTCGAGTTTTAGTATTCTTGTTGGAGTATAATTATGCAGGAATAATATTATGACTAAGGAGAAAGTCTATTAGTGGCACCCACCAGGACTGCTACTAACCAATTCGCTCTGAAGATCATTCAAGCACCAAGTATTGCAAACATCAAGTTTGGGGGAGGACCATCCCCTACTTATCAGGTAATTATACCTATGCGCTTATTGAGTCTATTTTATACAAGCACAAAATGCCAAAAATATGTGGGCACATGAAAGTCCACACTCTTAGAGAAGTTTCCTAATTAGGAAAAGGGACTTAAACTTCTGCTGGAAATATAAAATCAATTACTTACCATGGAGTGGTAATAAACCTAACCCCTCTCCATAAGATTTGGTATTTTTTGGCAAATGAGTTTCATAGGACAACACAAGATCAAGGAGCTAGTCAACCCAAAATCTCTACACTGCCAATACACTGCTCAGAAGGATCACTCAATTTGCAACATCAAAGACCCTGTCAAAAGTCAAGCTTGGGAGAGGGCACCCTCCAATTAAAATCCAGCTAAGTATAAGTTTCCCATATTATCATTATTACTATCGCTTTTTCGCGTGAGTTAGCTAGTAAGATAAAATTTGAAAACCAAATAAATATCTATCTATATATTAGAGTTTGTTTAGAGTCAGTCGAGGCTAGATCTAAATTAAAAATGATGAACATTAAAATTTTGTCTTGGATATGATGAATAGTTGCTCTGTCACAATACTTTTCAAATGCCTAGTTGTCAAACTTAAATTCTCCTGAGTTTTAGATATTGCTGTTTTAACTTAAGGATTTACTCTGAACCTGAAACTTGTGGAGGCATATGTTTGAGCTAAGTCTAGGTGATTGATTGACATGATTCATGAAAGTTGAGCTACTATTTATCTTATTCCTAGCATTACTAAGTTCTGGACATTTATTTTGAAAATTTGAAATTTACATGATGAGCTCTTGTATGACAAAGTATGAATTCCTAGCAAAGCCATATATGACACATCTAGATAGAAAAACCTTTTGCACATTCATGTTGCTTGCTTTGCATTGAGTTCAGTCACCCTTTGTTGTATACCATATGAGAGTCTTGTCATGCTTTTAAAACCAAGATCACGTACACACTTCAGCACATATACATTATTCCTACCCTGGGAGTAATCGCAACCATTTCCACTTTCATCAATGTTCATCATGAAAATGTTTTCTCCTACACTAGGAGTAAACACCCAAAAATATATAAACCCCGTAGGACAGCCCTGTTATAATTGCTCTAATTTCTTATTATAATCTCTCCAGTTATTTATATTCAAAGGATACATGTGGCTATGCAGAAATATGAAAAGGTAGTAAAAAGATGGACAAGTGTCCCAGCATTAAAATAATGGGTACTAGATGCCCGTCTCCCAAAAAAAAGAGAAAGAAGAGAGAAAAAAAAGAATAAAGATAGCCCATGTGTTCCTCCAAGTTACAAAGGAGAGTGAATCATTTTCAAAGAGCAAAAGTAGAATTAGAAATAGCCACTAAATACCACATATAGATCTATCCACCATATTCTATACACATGCACATCTTAGTTTGATTGTATGCCTCGATTCTCTGTGGATCCATTGTTTGACTTTACAACATATGAATTGCAAGTATGCTTAAACCTTATTATTGCCACTCCTATGAGCTCCACTATAATCTTTAGTTGTGGGAAGGCATAACATCATTAATGCCTTAAGTGAGATCCACAAATACCATATATACTGAGAGACTTGAGGGTGTCATACAATTAAAGTTCTGAGTTTTATTTTGAAAACTTGCAAAACTCCGGAAAATTGGTACTGTGAAGAATTTGCTACATAGTGCATGACTTGATTGTTCTTTCTTTCAGTTACTCAAGACTGAGGCAAGAACTGTAAAGCCCCATAATTAAAGGTAAAATGGGTAAGTTTAAAAGTTAGAGTAGTTTTGTCTAATCCGGAGGAGAATCTATGTTTGAAGCATGTGTACTTGGGAAGTATGAAAGCATTGTAGCAACTCCTGATCCAATTACATTAGTAATTAGGCTTAGTTCGTTTGCCAAGGGACTGGCAAACAGGTAAGATTGGGGGTGTTGTTGACGGTGGATAACGCCAACTTTTATTAGAACTTTAGACACCAAAGGATACATGAATACACACTAGTTTAGGGTTTTACCTGACAGTTTCCACGAGCTTTGCATGTTCTGTATTTTTCAGGGGCTATTCCAGAAAAGCATAAAAGAAGGATTAAAGAGCATGATTACCACGTAACTTAGCTGCCAAGGAAACATCATCACGAACACACTAGAAGCATCTGAAACACACCCGAAGCACCGGGGCCCGAGACCCACCAGGATTGGGCCGGCCGGCGCTCCCTGCTAGGGTTTCGGCCCATCTTCTAGAGTCTTCTTCCACCTCCTCTATGGAGTCATCTCGGCCCCTATTTCAAGTCGGTTTGATCCTACGGCGCATGTGCATCCCACCGGGCTATAAATAAAGGGGCAGACCCCCCCGGGAGGAATCAACCCATCATTCATTTAAGGCATCAAGTCATCAAGCCATCAAGAGCCTCATAGTTCATCAAGAGCCTCCTAGTTCATAGTTCTAGCCTAGTTAGATTAGAGAGTAGAGGAGTTCTAGTTCTTCGACAGATCTGGAGCCCCGGCGTCTGTCTGGAGCACGGAGTTCGGTATAATTCTAGTTCTTTCTCTATTATTGTATTCTTCATTATGATTAGGGAAACATTGTTCTTAATAGTTGATATCTTCTTGATTACAATAGTCTTTGTCTACTTTGATTATATGTCTAGTATAGTTGGTTTAATCTTATTGAATTCATGTAATTGCTCGTATAGCGTTTATTCATGCGTATGATGGATAGATGATGAACGATATGTAGACGTGGTGTCTAGGTATTTTGTTTATCTGCGAGTGCACCCTGATATGCTGGGTCGTGTGGTAGATCGCGAAGGTGATAGCTGCGTTGAGTCCTCTGTAGTTCACCCCCCGTATGTAGGCCACCAGGCACGGTCGCAAAGTTGGATGATGACTCTGTTTCACATCCTTCCTAGATAATGTCCTTTACATGTGATTATGATATAGGATTAGTCTAACAATGATTGTTAGATGTAATTGCACCAATTAGAGTTATTTATTGATGTAGTTATAGAATTACCTTTGATATTAATTCCTTAGTTTATCCATTGGCTAGCTATTACTATGACTAGAGAAGTGCTCTGATGATTATCTTTTATTTATGATGCTTGATCATACTTATCACCTTTATCTTTATTTATCCTTGTGACCTCTACCTGTTATGAGTAAAGTAAATGACATCGGTAATCTCACTTATCCATTGTATACCATCACTATCAATATAATAGATTAAAGTTTATCCTAGTCCTTCCCAGTGGTATAAATATAAATCGACAACCTGGTAGATCTCCCTAGGTAAAATGCTACAATGGTATAATTATCTGTCCGCTTGCAGAACTGATGTTAGTTTATATTATTTATATTTATTTCTGCGTAGTCACATAGATTAATATATAAAACCTTTATTTATTCTTAGCATTATTAATTAGGGATGACAACATAGTTCTTGCATAAGAATGTTGGTAATAGAATAGTGGCTAGTTGCTAATGACAAGTTAATTAATTATCATTCATCTTCTAATCTCGCCTCTCGCATTAAAAGTTATATAGTTATATTTGGCGACGTTAGTAATGTCAACAGGAGGCGAGATGTAGACGCAGTCCCTGAGCACAGCATGGTGCGAGAAGCGTACCCCAACAGGCGAAGTGTAGACGCAGTCCCCGAGCACAGCGTGGTACGAGGAGCAATCCTCGAGCAGGCAAGGTGTAGATTGCTTTGAAAAAAGGCTTGCCTAGTTTCTTAGTCTCTCGCAACTTGCGTGGTGTAATTGGCGAAGAGGCTGACTGTCCATCAGAGCTGAGCTGCAAAATTAGTGGGGCCAAAACGTCGTGCGCGCTGTGAGGGCGCAAAAGTCAGGCGCTGGGAAGCCGAACCGTCGCGCGTTCCTTTATAAAGCCTCGAGTGAGGAGAAAATGGTTCGCCTTCCAGTCAAGCACAAGTCAGCGCCCTTAGGAATCTGCCAGAGCCCTTTGATGCTTTCGCCGCCGCCATCAACTAGGGTTTGCTAGTCTTTCTATGAGAGGTCGATTCCTCCTGGCAATCTTCGATTTGCCATCTTCCGCCTTCGAATCTCCCGTCTATTGCTGCAATGGCCACGAGGAAGAGCGGCCGCATCTCCCTAAAGAAGGAAACACCGGCTACGAACGAGCTGTGGTTGGATGTGGAGTGGCAGCCGTTGCTGGTGACAAAGGTGAAGTTGAAAGATCTTGTGGTGAAGGGCGTTCTTCCAGACCGGGCGACCGCTAGATTGTGCGCGCCAAGCTGTGAGCCCTACCCCATGCCAAATACCAATGAACTTGTTGTCCTCACTGATTACTTCACTCGGGGGGTTTGGGGTTCCTTGCCATCCTTATCTTCGCAAATTACTGGGATATTATGAGATCTCTCTTTGCAATCTTCATCCAAATTCTATCTTCCACGTTTCCCTCCTTATCCATCTGTGGGAGGCCTTCCTTGGCATTCTTCCCCATTTCAACTTTTTTCGCCACTTGTTCTGGCTCAAATCGAGTGGTTGGGGATCCCGAATAGCAGAGTGTATTTGAAGCTTCGGGATGGGATGACCTCGTAGTACCTTTCTATCCCCCTCAACACCTCTCTTAGAGACTGGAACAAGAGGTGATTCTATCTCCCTGACCAGGAGCCTTTTGTTACCTGTGCGGTGGACCAGATCCTAGAAAAGAGAGCGACCTAGTCGGAGAAGCCAAACCCGGCCGATATGGGACAAGTGAACGAGCTGTTGGCGCTAATTAACTGGAATGCTCTCAATGGCATTGGAGTGGTGGCCAACTTCGTCATCCGCGGCGTGCACCCCTCCAAGGAGTGTATTCACCCGGCCTTCGAGTTCCGCGAGGTGAACGACCCGACCAGGAAGGTGCTAGAGGTGATGTCGAGCACAAGGGACACAGAAAGGCTACGGGAGCTATTTGACAAGGACACACATATCAGCTCCCGCGGCCAGCAGAAGCCGTTCCACATGGAGAATCCGTCGCTGGAGGTATGTCTCTTCTGCTGGTGTTATATTGTTGTCGCACTTCTTCCCTGCTTTTGTGTCTCACTTGAGTGATCTTAGATTCATGGGCAGGACGGAAGTTTTACTGCTCAGGACGTGCCCACCGAGGAGTAGCCCCGTGGAGTAGATCCTCGTCACAGCTACCAGCCAAGCGACATGGAGGAGGAGCCGTCAGGTAGCCCATGAGAGGTCCCACGGGAAGAAGCCGGTCCGCGAGAAGCCTTCTCGGCCGAAGGGCCGGGGCAAGCAGGTGGAGAAGCCGGTGAAGATTTCGGAGAATCCTCATCGCCACAAAGTGGTGATCGAGTCCTCCGAGTTTGAGGAGGAGCCGCCGCTGAAGCGACACAGGAGTGCGGCCGCCCCATTGCACACAAATTCATTGTGTTTCAATGGTGGTCACCTTCAACTTTGACAGCGTGTGGAAAAAATACAGCTGAGCAGACATCATCGCGAACAAGATTGGGAAACAAAAACCAAATTACCAGTACAAAAGAAGGAGCAAGTGTCAGTCCAATTGTGCCTGCGATCCTACGCTAGTGTAGAAGCATCAAGCAACCTGCATCTGCATCCCCTTAGCAATCTGCCGGAGCCCTTCAATGCTTCTGCTGCCGCCATGAACTAGGGTTTGCTAGTCTTTGTGCGAGAGGTCGATTCCTTCCAGTAATCTTCGAATCTCCCATCTGTTGTTGCAATGGCCATGAGGAAGAGCGGCCACGTCCCCCGAAGAAGAAAACACTAGTGGTGAATGAGCTGCGGTTGGATATGGAGTGGCAGCCGTCACTGGTGACGAAGGTGATGTTGAAAGACCTTGTGGTGAAGGGCGTTCGTCCAGATCCGGGCGACCGCTGGATTGCGCGCACCATGTGCTAAGCCCTACCCCATGCCGAATACCAATGAACTTGTTGTCTCACTGATTACTTCACTCAGGGGTTTGGGGTTCCCTGCCATCCTTATCTTTGCAAATTGCTGGGATATTATGAGATCTCCCTTTGCAATCTTCATGCGAATTCTATCTTCCACGTTTCTCTCTTTATCCATCGGTGTGAGGCCTTCCTTGGCATTCTTCCTCATTTCAACCTTTTCTGCCACTTCTTCTGGCTCAAATCGAGCGGTTGGGGATCCCAGATAGTGGAGTATTTGAAGCTCTAGGATGGGATGACATCACCTCAACACCTCTCTTAGAGACTGGAACAAGAGGTGGTTCTATCTCCTCGACCAGGAGCCTTTTGTTCCCTTTGCGGTGGACCGGATCTCGGAAAGGAGAGCGACCTGGTCGCAGAAGCCAAACTCGGCTTGATATGGGATAAGTGAACGAGCTGTTGGCCCTGATCAACTAGAATGCTCTCAATGGCATTGGAGTGGCGGCCAACTTTGTCATCTGCAGCGTGCAGCCCTGCAAGGAGTGTATTCACCCGGCCTTCGAGTTCCGCGGGGTCAACGACCCGACCAGGGAGGTGCTGGAGGTGATGTCGAGCACGAAGGACACAGAGAGGCTGCGGGAGCTGTTTGACAAGGACACACATATCAGCTCCCACGGCCAGCAGAAGCCGTTCCACATGGAGACCCGCCGCAGGAGATATGTCTCTTCTGCTGGTGTTGTACTGTTTTCGCACTTCTTCCCTACTTTTGTGCTCACTTGAGTGATCTAAGATTCATGGGCAGGAACGGAAGTTTTACTTCTCGGACATACCCGCCGCGAAGTGGCCCCGTGGAGTAGATCCTCGTCATAGCTACCAGCCGGGCGACTTGGAGGAGGAGCTGCCAGAGGGCCCGAGTGGTGATGAGGAGGAGGTCGCCCGTGAGAGGTCCTGCGGGAAGAAGCCAGTCCGCGAGGAGCCTTCTCGGCCGAAGGGACGGGGCAAGCAGGCGGAGAAGCCGGTGAAGATTTCAGAGAATCCTCATCGCCACCAAGTGGTGATCGAGTCCTCCGAGGATGAGGAGAAGCCGCCACTGAAGCAACAGAGGAGTGTGGCTGCCCCATTGCGCACAGATTCATTGTGTTTCAATGGGGATTAGCTTCAACTTTGACAGCGTGTGGAAAAAATACAGCTGAGCCATGAGATCACCTTCGGCAAACAAGACATCATCGCGAACAAGATTTGGAAACAGAAACCAAACGACCGGTACAAAAGGAGCAAGAGTCGTCCAATTGTGCCTGCGATCCTACGCTAGTGCAGAAGCATCAAGCTAAGCAACCTGCATCTGCATCCCCAGGGGCAGCCAGCCATTAACGGAGGCGGCACCCAACTTATGCCTGGCTCTATTAATGATCGGACAATATCTCTCAAAATCATTTGTGTAGCAGACTTCTTCGTGCACATGGTAACTATATTTCTAAAGATGTTGCGGACGGGTTAGTATCATCAATTTCACCAGTAGCTAGTTTACAATTAATATAACTGTTCAGCAAATCACTGCAGAGATCTGAAAATAGTACATCTAGCTTCTATGATTACATTGGATAAAGCACATGAGGAAGCGCCATCAGAAAGGCACTGTATGGCGCTTCCTCCCTGACAAACTATGTCCTTCAGGCATATCTTCAGTGTAACTTGGAACAAAGTGAATAAATGAAGTATAAGGGGGTAACCTGGATTCCCATGTCAATAGGCGAAATTCTCCTTTGGGCCTAGCAGAAGGATGTACCAATAGTTCTCCAAATGGCACCTTTGGTAATTCTGTTTTGGCTAGAGTGCTACTTCTACCGGTACAAGGTATAAGGCGAAGGGGATTAACAACAGGACCCAAATCGATGTCCGTCAAGTCTACCTCACGGCCTTGCTCGATGAGTCGACTTGGGTGCTGCCCGTAAGCAAAGAGATTTTTCTCCACCACTTTTCTGCACCTGTTCAGTATGGAAAGCCAGACTTGAGCATTCAGGTTGCTTCTCAACACCTCAGCCAATGCATTTGCTGAGACAAGTGATCCACGCAGATGCAATTCCTTGGCAAATATTTCTGCTATATGCACTAGTGTTGGATGCTCTGCCGGATCCGCACTTCCAAATGCCAGGTTCTTGAAGAGGTACCAAAGCTCCTCGTACGACAGAGCATCAAGAAAGATTGGTCTTACTGACCCAAACCTTGCTAGTCTTCCAAGATTGCTGATGACGATCACCTTGCTTCCTGTACTAGTTGTTCTAGTCACAAATGAATAGAACTCGTTCCATTCCATGTCATCTATGTCTGAAACAAACTCAACTACTACAAGTGACGACATCCCTACCAGGGCCTTTTCATGATCGACGATGTTCAGGAAGTTGTCTCCGTTGAGATGCAGAATCGAAGAGAATTGAGAGCGTACCCTCTCGTCAGCACATACATGGGCGACCAAAGTTTTCTTCCCAACTGCAAGAGCACCGATGATTGGCAGGACAGGAGGTTGTGCACCGCCATCTGATGGGTTATGCTGCAGTAAGAAGTTGAGGAGCTTTTGCTTCTCGGCATGTCGACCAAACATGAAACTGCCCATGTAAAGATATGCATCGTAGGGCCTACGGGACAAGCGTTCACATCCACACAGAAGCGCAACGAACTCTGCTGTGTTCGCCAGAGATGTTTGCAGATTCTCCAACGCGACGTCGGCGTGTACCTTGTCCATTTTCACCAAAGCAGGAAGTGTTGTGCGCGGACGCTTGAGACGAGTGCCGGAGCAGAAGGAGATTGATGAGTCGTCGCTAACCTCGCTGTCGTGGAGCTGGAATTTTAAGGTATCCAGCGCATGGTAGCCCTGGTACATGGCCTCCGACACTATCTTGAGCTGCATAAGCATCCCAGAGTTGCTGATGTATCGAGCATCTGCCTCCTCAACGATGGTGTGAGCCCTCATCAGAAGTTGCCGCAGCCTCTCCCGCTTCTCCTCCAATCCTTCGTCATCCTCATAGCAGGAGCTGGAGCTGGAGCTGGAGCAGTATCTGTTAAAGGCGAAGGAGATGAATCGGCTCACAAGTTCACCTGCAACCGCAGCTATGGCAGATTCCATGGACTGCATACAGATGATTCTTGAATAATATTAGTAATGGACAGGTAACAACTTCTCGCCTTAGTTTTATGACAAGGACGTGCTAACTCGTACTCATTAGTAACCAGATGTGTCCTAGCTTACTAATCAGATATGTCCTAGCTTTTGGTCGTTTCTTCTGGAACCTCTCGGAACACTTTTTCCGTGTTTCACGCTCCAGAACTCCACCGCATCACACCTATTTTGGCCTCCATTATTCAGTTCTGCGAAAACTTGTTCGCTCACTGATTAAACTACATAAAAGGTAAAATAAGTACTCCCTTCATTCCGTTAAGTCTCGTTTTTTATTTTTTAACATCTTGATCGTTCGTTTTATGTAAATTTTTTATGTGAATAATAAAATAATTAAGTCATCATTAAAATATCTATAATAATATTTATTACAAAATAAATAATATTTGTATAACATTTTTTTGAAAAAGACGAACAGTTAAACAAGACAACATGGAGTCCAAAATGATATTTTTAATAAGACGGAAGAGGTATGTGTACGGCTTAAAACAGAATGATATAGTTGAAAACTTCTCCCCTCTCTTTATGACAAGGACGTGCCAACTAACCACTAACTAGATGTGTCCTAGCATTTGGTCGTTTTTCTTTTTCTGGAATCTCTATGAATTTCAATGCTCTTTCCTTCTTTCACCTTCCGGAACTCCAGCGCATCACGTGTATTTTGACCAAAAGGGCTTAGAGGTGACCAGACTAGCTAGCTGTTCCAAATACACGAGAGCAAGACAAGTAAGTATAGCAAACACAAAAGTATAGTAAGCATCACTCTATCTGAAGACTAAAATATTATCTTTTCCAAAGGACTTCTAAGGATTGTTTTACTATTGTTCACCGTACAAGAACAAGCTTTCTTGTATCTCAAGATTACTGTTAACAACAAAGAAAGCGTGACAGAGTTTATCTTCATCTTCCATTCCAAATGGATGGCATGGATAAATGCCGTGCACAAGCTCTTTAGTTGAATTGAGCCCTTTTCGAAGCATGAGCCACATAAAAAAACAAGAAGGGAGATGGTAGTACATAAAAGACCATCATTTAGATGAAAAAAAGAAGAAAAAAAAACTGCACAACACTTGTTTTAAGTTATTTCCACATAATCATCCAAGTGTCGAAATTTAGCCTAAAACTTGTTCCTGAAGATTTGAGTAACCGTTCTTAAAAACATAATCATTGCTTGAGAACCAAATTAGCCAGCAAAGATAAGTAGCCCCCATTCAATAATTGGTAGTTATGATTGTTGCCTCCAATTTTCAACCAAAGAGTTTTGCTATGGTACCTCTAAATAACTATGGACTATTGATCTTAATGGCTATAATCACATATTACCTCATAAGAGGTAATAGAATAAGTAAATATATTTACTTCGACAACATAGAAAAGGAAGCAAAAATCTTAGGTAAAATATCTATCCATGGGATCTAACGTGCATGCAACCACTTGCGATTGTATGGTTGGTTCATTTTCTTTTGAAATCCTAACGTGCAATGTGATGTTTTTTTAATTAATTGACCTATGTGCAGTTTTAATTAGTTGTCATTTCTTTTGTATCGACTAGCACCACAGGTTGGGCAATTAGTAAGGTCTTTGAACATTCCATGATATAGGATACAATGGTTTGGGCACACATGTATTCTTTCCACACCTATTGTTAGTGGACTGATAAGCTTCTTTGTTTGATATGTATTGGTGGGCACAAAGTTTGGTTTGGGAAGCACATCATCTATTTTATTCAATAGGTCATTGAAGCTCCTATCGAACAAGTCATGTGTAGCCTTCATTATCAACATGTCTAGCACAAAACGCAGCTTCGACCACCTTTTCCCACAACCCTTTTTCTCCGGGTACAGACGTTCTTTTCTTGCTTTCCGCACCGTCTCCAAGTTATCTAGCCCTTTGTTCAATAGAAATTCATGTCCTATGTTGCGAAATATTTCTTCCAAGTAGTTATCAGTTTCTTCATCTTCGTTGTGTTCACCATCAGCCTCCTCCCCACCACCACCGCATTCTCCTGCAATATCATCATCTGTTGTACCATCATGCATGCTGATAAGATGGCCATCGTCATCTTTTCTTAATTATGGTGCATCTAATGCTTTGGTGTTAGACTGCTGATTCTCTACTTCTCTCATCATGATGATTCTAAATCACGTAGTTCTCCATGAAACCCCTTCTTAAAGTGTGATCTAATCATATTTGGATCCTGCCATACGATATGGTTTTGACAGTCACAACATGGATAATAGATCTTGGTTTGCTTAATCAAAGCGTGTCTTTTAGCAATTTTAATGAAACCGTTCATAGCTTGTATGTTGGAACTTTATGTCTTTTTTCCTTGTACATCCATGACCGGTCCATATGTATACTCCTACAAAAACAAATGGTATATGTTTGCATCAAAGTACATCAAAATAGTGTTTAAAATTGCTTGCAATTATTAAATGAAACACCATGCATGCACACTTGCATGTCTCGATCTATATATGTCTCTACCCAATATCCTAGTGAAATTAAGAAATGTATATGCATTTAAAACACTGAAAAGTGTTAAAAGAATACCACAAAATCACCTCTCAAACCCTACTCCCTCAAAGGTTCAAGGGCAGAACCCTCCCCCCTCTATTTTTTGGATTTCTCGTCCTCCAAGTGAGCTGAGCAATTTGGTCAGCGCTGCCCCGAGGAGGAAGAAAGATTCAAATTATGGGATCATTTTTAGGGGCGGTTACTTAAGAACCGCCTCTAGATACAGATATTCAGAGACGAGTCTTGTATGTGCACCGCTTCTAAAGGACATCTTTTTAAGAGACGGTCGTCTTCTGTCAACCATCGCTGAAATTATCTATTTTTAGAGGTGGCTTATGTTAATTGAACCGTCCTGGAAAATAAGACCATCAGAGACGGTTAACATTCGAGAACCGCATCTGATGATATATTTATTTTCAGCGGCGGTTTGCTTAATTTAACCGCTCCTAAAAATGATTTGTCAGAGGCGGTTACAATACTACAGTGCTCCCGGACGCAGGTTAGAGGCGGTTGTCTAGCTTAGCTGTCTCTGATACAAAGTGGATACGTTTCTAAAAAATCTTTTCTGTACTAGTGATCTAAACGATAGTTGTAATTTTTTCGTACAAATGTAACAAAAGTAGAGCTATGTTTTAGTTGTCTATTTAAGGAAACTAGAACCTGTTGATATTTAAATTATCTATTTATTTTTTAATCCTGACATTGGTACTTTTATGACTTGTATTTTGCAATGTATGATGGTAACTTTATATTATTTTAATCCCAACATTAATATTTTTATGATATTTTTAAATCAGTGATTAGGTTTAATTTGACACTTATTTATTAGATTTATGCCATCAGATGTGTTCATGTGAAATTTGCAGGGAAAAAAAACAAAAAGATGTGTTCATTTGTGTATGTGACGTACATGTTCATGTACCTGATGTACGTATACCTCTAAGGTGCCACGTTTGACACGGCCACAAGCATTTGGAGTATTGTGCCGTTGCATGCGTATATGCTCAAGCTGTACACTTGCACCCGTATATATGGCAACAAACAAGCTATTCTTGAAATGGATATTGTGTACATAATTTGTTAGTTTGTTGCCTTTTATGTTTTATTTTTTCTAAATATTTTAATTCATTACTAATTAATTAATTATTGCATGCAATTCAAAAATCAATGGCTACAATATTTCTTTGAGATAGTAATAGTTGTACCTTAGCAAGGCCCCCAACTAAATCTGGAACAGATGTAAACTTTTGTTGGTGATTTTGACCCAAACACCAAATAAACCAATAGAAAATTGGCATAATGATACAAGAAGAATAAATGTTGGATCATATCAGACTTACTACAAAAGAACAAATCTGACTTTTGTTGTAAATGCCTTTTAGTAAGATGATCCTTGTAAGTAGCACACACCATTTTTAGAAACCATACAAAAATTTCATTTTTAAGGGAACTTTCATATGTCCGATTTCTTGCGTAATAGTAACATCATTATTAAATAGGTACTTATTCATAGATTTGGGAATGAGTCATTTTTTGTTTAAATTATAGGCAAAAGAGTCCCTTTTGTCATTTTTTTGTTTAAATTCTAGGCAAAAGAGTCCCCATTTTTGTTCTTCCACGTGATCTGATTTTTCGGGAGATTGAGTTCGTTTTGGGTGATGATTTCTTAGGTATGGGTTCGTTCTATGGTGAATTTCATCTGTACAAATTTTGGGGATGAGGTGTTTCGATTTGATCCGTTTTCGTCAGATTTTTGGAGCTCTCGCTTTCTCTGTTCATCTGCTCAAGTCCTTCGGTTCCTGTTCAAGCAGCGAGGAGCAGGCATGGGATCATGCAGCGCTACCAGCGCCAGTGCTCAAGCACTCTGTACAAATTTTGGGGATGAACTATTTTGTGAAAGAAAGATAGTGATTACACCTTAGCACTTTGGGAGCAGCAGTACCTTTCGATTCTGAAAAGGACTAGAAAGGGGTAATCAGGACAAGGCTACCAAAAGCCATAGGAAATACCAATCCGAACACGGTGGAATATAAAGGCCTGAACATGGTCAGAGCTATGACCACCAGGGCTACCATAGATATCCATAGGATTGGGTGTAATCTCAGGTAAATACTAGCCTATACACCACGTCTAATCTAGTATTTACTACTCTAATTACATATGTTAACTAGAGCATTCAATTGAACGGAGATCTCATGTCAAGGTATAAAACTATCCTAATTATGTTTATAATAAAGTCTAAGGCATGAATTGAATCATCATGATGAACAATGCAAATAACTAGAGAAGATAAATCTATTGAAGTAACTGAATCTTACAAAAGAGCGATACAAGATTGAACCTTCAAAGGCTTCTCCGGGTCTTCGAATTCTCTCTCTAACTCTCAACTAGATTTATTCTATAACTACATTTTGTATAATATGTGTATCTAACAAAGTTCCTTGTGTTGATGATCTGATGTTGAATCTGGTTAATGAATTGATTTTGAATATGATAAATGATGAATGGAGGAGGTCACAGGGTCCTTTTATAGTCCGGAGGTGGAGTAGGGGTCACTCCGGATGGAGGAAGAGTAGCATCCAAGTTTCCTCCAATGAATTTTGACATGTCTCGTCACCCAAACCAACCACAGTAGGTTAGAAACAGTGTCCTTTACTGACCTGCGAAGAAAACCGAGCCCTGAACCGGAGCTAAACTGGCAAAACACGCGTGGTCAGCCTTTATGGAGAGGAAACTGACTTGGCAGCTAGCTGGACCGGCCCGGTCTGATCCCAAAACCACGCCCAAGCTTTCCCAAGCGCACAGACCGTGTACAGCCTCCTCTTGGCCACTCCTGGCTTGATGCGTGGCTCCCCAGGCGGCTCCACTCGCCCATCGGGGTTGCAGCGCGCGTCGCGCGCCGGCTGCCCTGCTGGGTCGCCGGTGTGCCCCTGCCTGCTAGGGCGAGCACGCTGCTGTGGGGCGCCTGCTCTGCTGGGCACCAAAGCAACCTGCTGTTGCTGTTCTGCAGTGCCAGTGGGCCCTGCTAACGTCAGCACTGCACAGTGCCGACATCAGCAGTTACTGTAGCAGCCCCACACATGTGTATATCCATTTTTTCGTCTCCGCAATCTCTTCACAATGGTGTAGATAGTAAAAACATCAAAACTTGTAGGACTTTATATTGAGTTCCATTTCATGTATTTCTGTGCAATATTTGATGGCTAATTTAGGATGTTAAGAGCCATCATCAACAACCGTCCTTCGCAAAATTATTTTCAGAGGCGGCTTCATTATTATAAACGCCCCTTGAAAAATATTTGTATAGAGGGGTTTGTCTCATTAAAATAGCCCCTGAAAACACATATTTAAAAGTGGTTGTCTTACTAAAACCACTTCTGAAGATGAAATTTTTAGAGACAAATTTTGTAACAGAATCGCCTCTAAAAATCTATCTTTAGGGGCAGTTAAAAGCCCATAGCTAAAAATACCCTATCTTTCCAATCGATGGGTTTGTTGCGGTTGGACAAACTGCCTCTGAACGCTAGGCACGCTCTGGTTGCTTGAGGTTGGGGATCTTTGACAGTGTCCATGTGAGTTGTCCTTTTAATTTTACTTGTTGATTTTCTAAGATTTTTGACTGAAAAGTCAGATATATAGTACTTGTTGATTTTCTAAGATTTTTGACTGAAAAGTCAGATATATAGTAGAAACTCCTAATCTTTATTACCTTGTAGTTGGTGTTGGGTGTGTCGACGAAGTCAAAGTCGTCATTCTCGTATAAAACTATCGTGTGATGCATGTAGTTAACTGCTCTAGTTAATTATATTAGTCTTGAACATCCTTCAAGAAATCCATTCTTTTATTTGAGCACGCTATCTACCCGGCTGAATACAAATGCATGCTGCCAGTCATTTCTTCTCAACGACTCACCGCAATGGAGGCAGCTCTATCTGCCATTTCTGGCGAAATACTCAGCCGACTCTTCTCCTTCCTAATCAAGAAACACTCCGACAGGTTATGTGTGGAAGCCAAGCTAGAAAGGCTTGAGCGTCTTCTGCTCAGAGTCCATACCGTGGTCGAGGAGGCCGAGGGACGATATATCACCAATTCCAAGATGCTGGTGCAGCTCAGGATGCTTGTCGATGGCATGTACCAAGGCTACCATGTGGTCAACACCTTCAGGTTCAAGCCTGCTGAGGAAACCCCACACCAAAACCAGGTGAGGCAATCATCTACCCTGTCAGCTTCTCTTAAGCACACTCATGCAGCATCTTCTATCGTCAGCACTACCAAGGCTTCCAATCATGAGCTACAAGCTTCTCTGGAAAAATTGGAAACAATTGTTGCAAATATGACAGTTTGTCATTTTATTGGGTGGATGCAAACAGATGCATAAAAGGCCCTATGACACCTACATCTACATTGACAATTTCATGTTCAGTCGCGTCGTGGAGAAGCAGGAGCTGTTCAACGCCCTGTTATTGCAGGACAATTCTCCTGTAGGTGCTCCAGCTGTGATACCAGTAATTGGTGCATACAGAGCCGGGGAAAAAAAAAAAAAAAAAAACTTAGTCGGGTATGTTTGCAATGATGATATGGTTCGCTCTCACTTCTCCTTGGTTTTGCACTTGAAAAGCAGCAACTTTCTGGAAGTAACCCGTGAAACATTCATGCCTGTAAGGACTGTAGTTGTCGTTGAGTTTATTTCAGATGTGGATGATAGTGAATGGGTGAAATTTTATTCAGATGCATCGTCACAGATGGGCGCAGGAAGCAAAGTAATCATCGAAGCAGGTTCCAAGAGATAGCGAGGTTCGGAAGTATAAAGCCAATTGTCCTCAGAAGCTTGTCAGATGCAGAATTTTCTTACCTGTTCAAGGTACTTGCATTTGGAGGGACAGACCCAGAGAATCATCCACAGCTTGCATCAATAGCAATGGAGCTAGCCATGAACGTCAATGGATTGCTTCTTGTAGCTAATATGCTCGCTGACTTGTTAAGGAAGAATCAAAATCTCCAATTCTGGTTCCATATATTGAAAAGGTTCAGCAATTCATTAGAGCGTAATTTTTCAAGGTTTGGTGAGCATCCAAAACAACTTCTTGAGAGGGACCGTCCGACTGACATAACACTGCTGGTTCCGCCTTCTTCTGCTACACTCCGCCTCATGCCATCGCACGATGACGCTAGTTTACTGCCCAAGGTGAAGTTTGCAGATCTGGTGCAAGGTTCAACAACTATTCTACCCAATGAGGAGTTTCAGATAACTATATGGGAATCAAGATGAACCCCTTTTACTAAGTTTGTCACAAACTGTATCGCTGAGGAGACTGCTTGTACATCCTCAGACAACAAAAGGCATAAGTCAGCACGTAAACTGTAACATTTTGTTATTTGGGTCTTGTAATATCAAATATATCAAGAACAACAGGATGTTTGACTGTCTAAGTAATAGGCAGTGATTATGTATACTTAAATGAGTTTTGGGTAGATTCTTGTATGTTAGAACACTTTAAAACCAGCCGATTGTGTAGATGAATGGAAGGAAGAATACTAATATTTACCTTTACATCACATTCAACAATTATACATCGAATAAAGTGAAACATCTTATCTTTAAACTAAGTAGCACTCGTGCTATCACAATGTATAATAATGCGATAAGTAACCCCACAAAGTTTAGAGTATAAACCCCTCAACCAAATAGTTTCTTTACAAACTTCAGAAATAGCCTTATATTCAGCTTGTGTAGTAGATGAAACAACTGTAACCTGCAAACTTCTTTTCCAGCTAATAGTAAAACCACCAATGGTGAAAACATAACCCATGTGAGAGATCTCCTCTTATCCAAATCATCAACATAACCAGAATCAAATAAAATCAACAAATCCATCTCTATATTTTTTTTCTAATTGCAAATAGGCATTAGAAGTACCTAGCTCACAGATATCTTCCAATGCTCTTACACACAACACATGAGGGACGACTCCAGTTTTATAGCTCTGCTCCATCTTTGTCTTGCCAATCATCTCTGTCTTGCCAATCACTTCTAACTTCAAGAACTCTACTCCAGAAAAAAGTTAGAATTAGGGGCCAACTCCATATTATTTTAAGCACCTCGGGGTATTTCAGAAACTACCGTTTTATATATTCTCATAGAGTTGGGGTATAATAACCCACCACTGTCATTTATTACACAACTCACGTACTTGTTCGTTGTTTTTCCCTCTATTTCCCGTCTCCCCACTCTCGACGCTTGCTCGTCTCCTCCGCTGCACAACATGCGCCGCACGCAACTTGTATGTCTACGATTATCCTCTGACGCCGATGATGGCTAGAGGAGGTAGATCCGGCCCTCCTCAACCTGCCCCACCCCTTTCTTGTTCCATTCCCATGATGATAGTTGGAGGAGGCAGGGGGTACAGCAGCCTCCCCAGTCGGCTGACAGCCGGCGACCTCCCATTCCGGCATTGGTGGGGGCACGGACACCCTGTGAAGCGTGGATAGGGTGCAACGGCCTCCCAGCAGCAACAGCATGCCCCGAGCCCCCCATCGGCGGGGCCGCTGCTGCCACCTCATGCGACATGGTTGACTCATCCGTGGTCGAGGACTCGAAGATGAGTGACTGTGACGACCATGAGATGCTGCATCCTGCGGCCACGATGCTGTTCGAGGCTACAGGAGCATCATATTCGAATGTGTGCACAGGTGGAGCTCAAAAATTACTAGTTTCTATGAGAATACATATTGCTTGTGTTGAATAGTAGGAAAGGATAGAACCGATTAGTGCTGAGAGATGACGATGTGGGCGATTGTAACAGAAAAAGGATGAACCAAGTTAAGGATAAACCTAGTTATTTCAGAGGTGCGGAATGGGAAGCACAATCCTTAGTTTTTGGATGGTCTTTTTTAGACGTTTCTTCCTTGGCAGAAGTAAGACCTCTACTAAACACTATTCTAGATTCAATTGTTAGTAACAGCTCCTTTTTTCAATAGCGGCGATTCAATTTAAAGCTGCCTCTAAAAAACATTCCGAACCGAGCCGCCTCTAGAAATGCATTCATAGAGGCCTAATGCCCCTATTTTTCAAGGTAGCTTTAGATCCAGCCACCTGTACAATACAAATGAATTTTACCGGCGGCTAGATATAGAGCCGTATGTAGAAATTAATTTCTAGAGATGGTAGGATCTGGCGCCATATCTAAAAATAACTGCACCATGGTAAAATTTGAAATTTTCAAACAATCTCAGATAGAGAAATAAACAAAAACATATTTAAGTTGTAGAGCTATATAAATTTGTAGTTGGTATAATTTTTTCATTTAAAATCATTTATCCAAGAAAAATTTCGTTTGAATTTCCTATATTTGGAATCTAAATTTTTCAAACTGGGATGGAGAAAGGGCCAAAACCAAAGGTACAGATAATGATATATCTACAACTTGGCAGTTGAAAACATTTTCATTTTAATTAGTTCAGGGTTTCAAATACTGGTTTCAAAATCGGATTAAGACAATACCAGAAGAAACAATATCTCATATGAACATAAGTGACTTATGACTGGGTGTAGTGGTTAGACCAAACACGCATCAAGCTTGGGGTCATGTGTCTGACTTAGGACTTCCTGCAAATTTTTGGAACGGGTGTGTGGGATACCTTTTCCTTGCGGCTCGTCACATCTGCAAATCGATTTCTGTAGGTGGCCTGAAATACCCGCCTCTGCAAATGAATTTCAAAAGGCAGTTTTTGCTCTCACTTCTCAGCCATTTCATTTTCTGGAGGCAGCTTGTAACCGTCTCTAGAAATACTATTTGGAGAGGCGGCTAGATAGCCGAAAAAAAAAAATGTAGAGGCTTCCCAGCCATCTCTCAAATCCTCTGGAGTATACAAAAGAACAGCTTCTGAAGTCAACACAAGCAAAAAAAACAGTAGAGCCAAAGTCATTTCGAGGCAACACGCCAAAGCCACCAAAACATGCTTTCAAGCTTCTCTGTTTTTGGAAAAGCCCTACCAAAGAGGTACGATGACTGCATAAGCCAAGTTATTCACTAGCAGCTTATATAATTCAGCGACTTGTTTTAACGAGGTCAATCTCGGTGAGAAAGAGGAGGACCAGGCACACGCAGATCCCATCGGTAGCGGCGGCCCTAGCCCCTAGGGTGGCAGAGGCCTAACAGTTTAGGCAGAAGAGAATGTCCTTGCAAGTAGGGACAAAGGACTCTAACTAAGGCGACAGCCATGATTCCAATGATGGCGGCTGCTCTATTGGCGGGGGAGGCCTTGGAATCCAGAAAAGTGAAAAGGAATCCTATAGGCTTGTGTCTGATCAGCTAATTCTGATTGGACAACTATTGAAGGTGGGTTAACTAAGGACACATTTTGTCACCTCAAGTGAATTGGATGAATATGGCACCAGTGGAAGTTTGCAGTAATATGCCGCACTACAGGTGGCTAGAACTTGACGACTTTCACCCACCAAATTTGGTCGTTTCAGCTAGGAGAGGATGTCGGGAAGCAGAGATGAGCCGAGGTTGTAGTTTTTTTATTTTATTTTTTGGTCTTGTGTTCTCTCCTTGTCCAGGTGTGAGTTTAGGTGCACTTGTCTAATTTTGGCTGTGAATATTCTTCGTGATATAGAGGCCGGATTAATGAAACCCATTATCTAACAAAAGAAATCCAAATTGCCTACTACCAACGCTACTTCAATTTCCATAATTATTTTGAAATTTTCAAATGTTATAGTTTAATAGAGTTCACTAATTACCCCTTGATTGCAATTTGTTAACACAAGTAAATGATCTTGGTAGTGAGAATAATATTTATATCTATATCTGATATTAAAAAGGAAAAATAAATTCTCTATTTTTTATCAATCTTCTCCTAACCAACTCCTCTATTTTTTGTCAATCTTCTCCTAACTAACTCTATGAAGAAACAAACTCAGTTCGCCTCTCTATTACTTGTTGTTTCATATGACATATGCCGCTTGGACTGATTTTTAGCTAACTTGGATAGCTAGAACCCTAACTCAAATTCCTTCGATCCTGAGTAAGCTGCATAAAAATTCTACTAGAAATGGATAAAATTAGTAGAAATCAGATAAATCTTGCTCTATTCTATTCCTAACATTAAACCAGGAAAAGTTTCTTGATCCTGATCTTTTTCAGTATACGTGATACATATTTATGTTTTCATTCTGTTTTCTCATTGGCTCACGTTTATGTTTTGGAGTCTCTGTTGGACTCGGTTTTGGTCTTCACCTGTCAAATTTTGCGCCGTTATTTTTTTTCATGTTTCTGTTTTCGCGCGATATTTTTTGGCATTTCTTGATCCTGATCTTTTTTCAGTATACGTGATACATATTAATGTTCTCGATTCTGTTTTCCCATTAGCTCACGTTTATGTTGGAGATATTAATGTTCATTTCTTGATCCTGATCTATGTTGGACTCAGGTTTTGGTCTTCACCAGTCAAATTTTGCGTCGATTTTTTTTTTCATGTTTCTGTCTTTGAGCGATATTTTTTGCGTTTCTATTCTCTACCACTTGGAGAGGAGCAGGGGCACTGCCCGCCCGTCGTTCCCTGCCGTCGGAGGAGGAGGTGGCCACACGCGTGAAGGGACGCCACCACCGGAGAGGGGGCGCGCGCGGGGAGGGGCGCCACCGCCGGAGGAGGCCACTGCCGCCGCCAGGATGTGAGATGGAGTTGAGCAGCGCCACTGCTCGCTCTAGCCACCGCGCGCCGCTGCTCGCTGGAATGAAGGGATGAAAGGCCCTAGTTTGGCTTTGGTAATTGATGAAACATAATCACTAATCTAAGTGGCTAAGTCTGTGTAGCATAAGAAAGGTTAATGGAGATGACATGATGATCAAGTGAAGAACAATTGATGAAAAGATGAAAAGAGAAAGCAAGGAGCTAGAGGTTAAGGTAAAAAGAAAACATAGCTCTTTGTTTTTGTGGTCAAGGCACTTAGTGAGTGCGATTACATTTAGGATTGATGATCGGACTATTAAGAGGGGAATTGCTTTGTAAACTCGGTCATCAAGTGCTCTAGGTTGCATTTAGTTTAATACACTTGAAATCTAACCTAGAGTGAGATAACATCGCCTTGCAAAGTGTTTTCAAAAGCTAACATACTTTGCACGAACAAATGATAGATTACCTTGGTGTTAGCACATTTGTAAAAAGGGGATGCGGTTCAAGAGATAGAGTTTGGGTTAAACTCTTCCTCCAGCCGAGCACTCGGCAGGATTTAGCGATTGTCGGTGACATCTCTGTAAAAAAAACATGCACCGGACGCTGTCCGGAGCATCCGGTGGCTAACCCTAGTGCAGACTCAGCGTAGATCCGATGGGTGTGCACCGGACACGTCCGGTATGCATTTGTGCTCTCCCTTTTTCGGAAAACGCAGGAGATCTGCGCATCATTAAATTAAGAAGAAAAAGGGTGAAAGTACCCAGCTCAATGCACTCACACTTACACCACATTACAACAGACCTTTTGCTCTCCTAAACCGGCTGTCAAGGCGACCCAAACAGACCTAAGCAACTAAATTCCTTAGAGGCGAACAGACAAAAGGGAAAGTCCTCGAGCCCCAGCCAAGGTCCACATCCGGCATTCCTCACTGGCCATGACTAAGGCTCCAGCAATACTTGGAGCCGCTCCATAAAAAATGCAACGATTGCGATGGTTCCAAAGAATCCAAGCCCCCAGCATAACTAGGGAGTTAACCCCTTGCCTTAGAAGCTCAGAAGTAGCACCATTAGCTTTGTCCCACCAGTCGAGAAAGGAGTGTTCATCAGGTTGCAGAGATAAGGCCTGGAGACCAACCTGTCTTAGCAGATGGAACCAGAACTCCCTAGCGAAGACACAAGCGACCAGAAGATGATTAATAGATTTCTCCTCTTGATCACACAGTGGACAACAACCTGGGCAGGGCAGCCCCCGGCGTGCAAGGCGGTCAGCTGTCCAACACTTATTGTGAGCTACTAACCACATGAAGAATCGACATTTCGGTGGCGCCCGTCTTCCAAATCAGCTCCCGTGGTGCAAATAGGGTGGCTCCGAAGAAAAAAAAACCCCTCATACGCCGACTTGGCTGAGTACTGACCGTTAGAGGAAAGCCTCCAAATATGTTTGTCCTCCCTTTCTGGCTGTAGAACAGTAGCTGAAACTATATCCCAAAGATGCAAATAATCCACTATTATGCCAACAGTTAGAGCCCCCTTATATCTGCAGTCCAAGCATGGTTGGTGAGAGCTTCCTTGACTATAGGCTGCTTAGTCCGTCTTTTGGGGACGGCAGCAAATAAATTAGGAGCCAGCTCTTCTATAGACCGACCATGCAGCCATCTTCGACTTCAGAGCTAACAGCCACCGCAAAGAAAGCTTTTTCCTGTTCAGGAACTTGGATTGGGAGATGAGCCCAGGGACGGTCTTGCTCCATTTTTTTTTTGCAGCCATAACCATCTCAATCTTAATGCCCAACCAAGAGTTTTTAAATCTGAGATCCCTAGTCCACCGAGTTCAGTTGGCCTGCAGACCTTTACCCAAGCAACCTGTCCACCCCTTACCTCCTTGCAACCACGCCAGAGAAAGCCCCTCCGAATTTTGTCAATTGCTTTGATAGCCCATATTGGAAGATCAGTTGCCATAACAATATAAATAAGCATCCCAGTGAGCACAAATTGGACCTGTATTTTCCTTCCTGCCCGTGACATTAACTCTGCCTTCCAGCCCGGCAATTGATCGGCAATACGGTCAACAATGGGTTGCACTTGACTCTTTTGTAGCTTTTTTTAAAGAAAGAGGCAAGCCTAAGTATTTGCATGGGAATTCAGCAAGGGCACATGGTATCAGGTTCTGAATATTTGTCAACTCCGAGCTCCCACATCTAATTGGCAACACACTGCTCTTCCGTAAGTTTGTTTTCAGCCCCGAGGCTTCTCCAAAGATGTTAAGGATATCCATTGTTATAGAAATGTCACTAACTTCTGGTCGAAGAAAGAGCACCACATCATCTGCATAAAGGGAGATTCGGTGCTGAAGGTTCCTTGTTGAGAGGGGCTGTAGAAGTCCGTCCCGAGCAGATTGGGCAACCAAGTATCCCAAAACATCCATAACCAGGATAAAAAGCATGGGGGAGAGGGGGTCACCTTGCCTTAGTCCCTGCCGATTAGATATACAATCCCTAGGGATACCATTCAAGAGTACTTGGGTGGTCGAAGAAGATAACAGCCCACAAATAATATCTCTCCAAATCTGTCCAAAACCCAAATGTTGCAAGACCTCTAGGAGGAAGGGCCATGAGATCGAATCGAATGCTTTTGAGATATTCAATTTGAGCAATATGCGGGGCTATTTCTGTTGATGAAGAAATCTAGCTGTTTGTTGCACCAACATAAAATTATCCTGTATGAACCGCCCCTTTATGAAAGCACTTTGATTAAGGGAAACCATATGTTGGAGACGAGAAGCAAGCCGATTTGCCATTAACGTGGTAATTAGTTTAGCAAAACTATGCACTAAGTGTTGACGGTGGATAAGCCCTTAAATTCAACACCCTAACACCGTCAACAGCCTCAGTTTCTGATGGAAGAACAATATAACATGAACATATTTTATCCAATAACTAGTTCCACTTGTACTCTTAGCTTGTGAGTGCAGAGAAGATCAAACAGGCAATGAAACTTCAAGATACGGTGCATAACACCACATAGAAGAGACTGGAGCTCAAGGTGGGCCCATGCATGGGTCGGCCGACCCATGTATGGGGCCCATAGGGCTCCGGTGACATGGCACAATCCTCGTGACACTCCACTCAGCTCATTTCCACCTTCGGATCAGAAGTTGTGTTTCCATTCAACGTTGGAGAAGCAAAGCACAAGGATCAAGGCGTGAACCGACAAGATCAAGACAGAACCAATACATGGACATGCTCTATGACAGGTGGGGACCATGGTGGTGGGCCTACCCTGTCATAGGGGGTCGGCCGAACCCCCCTTGGTGGGTCTAGGCCACCGCCATGGTCCACCGACCTCCTGCATGTTTCCCACGTGATGGTTTCAGCACTATCGTCCATCTTAAGGTGGTTTTGAGGCGGATCATCCAAGGATGGAGAGGTAAGGAGCACACGGATCGCTGACGTGGCACCTCTCCACTCCCCCTACAAATAGAGGCAACCACCATCCTCTTCAACACACCAGAGACAAGAGAAACAAGCTAGAGTCACGTTCCACTCCTTAGTAGTAGTATTAGTCTAGTGTGGGAGTTAGAGTCGAGTCTAGCTACGCTCGGGATCTCCGGAGTCGTCTGCTGGAGAGTCTGGTATAGCTCTTGTACCTTTCCTTCGAACAAGGTAAGATCCCAGGGAAACCTGAGGTTGAGGGTGTCCGGTTAATTTCTACGAGGTTTGGTAAGCCTCCACTCAAGTCAAATCCAGGTTGCCTTCTTGACCCACCATTCATGTCCAAGAAGAGTGATCCCGGCCATCCAACCATCACTTGTGAGATCAGGCCACACACCTTCAACAACGCCTTCTACGACCTTGGATCTGGAGTGAACATCATGTCCAAGGTAATGTATGAAAACTTGCTAGGAGGACCCTTGTACCCCACATTTGTCAAATTGCAGATGGCCTATCAATCCATCCGGTTCAGTGAGGGATTGGCAAGGGATATCCTTGTCAAGGTTCAAGATGAGTACATCCCTGCCGACTTCATCATCCTTGATAAGGGGCCGATGACGAAGTCCCCGTCATCCTGGGAAGGCCTTTTCTCAACATGGTTAACGCCATCATCTACGTGGGATCCGGCCAAATTCACTTCCAACTCCTAGGTAAGAGAATTAAATGTCCTTTCAATGGTTATAAATCTATGCAGAAGGTAAGGAAGAACCTATGGAAAAAGAAGCCTCAATACGCACCCCGCTAGAAGAACCAACCACTAAAGGCTAAAAAGGCCAAACTGGTAAATAAAGATGAGGTGGTAAAGAAGGATGACCCCGCTGAGTCGCAAGCATCAACCAAGAAGGAATGGCGGAAGAAAGAGGTGCAATCATTACGGTCCCCATCTCCGGGACCAATCGAAGCACCCGAAAAATGAATCCGAAAAGGAGAGGTCCTACTCTACGGACTTAAAACATGGAGCCCTTACTGGTAAGGTAAATCAGTATTTATCTCATATTTAATTCTTACATTTCAATTCTTGCATTGCATATTCATATTTAAATTTTTGCATAATTTACTTCAACAAAATAATTTATCATGGCAAATAAAACTTGAGTAGAACTTTAGCGCTCACACCTGAGGTGGTGGACCACCCAAGGTGGGGTCGGCTGACCCCACCATGGGGCCCACCCACCTCTGGTGGTGTTGGCCTGGTGTGTTGATCCGTATCATAACTTTTGAACACCATCTCCTTTTGAATTTGGTCGACCACCTTTGGTCATGATCACTTTCACATGCTCCAAGGGGAATCCAACATTCATTACCATCCAAATTCTGAAAGGTGGTCACTTTGGCATGCATTAATGCTCCCATGGTTCATGGGAATCATTTTAAAGCATGTCCCCACTTTTGTCATACACCTTTCACTTTCATCAAACACTAGACAAGGGAATCTCTGAAAATTTCATCACTTTTGGTCCACCACTAGTCTTTACTTTGCTGAACAAAGTGAAACACACTGATTAAAACTGAAAAGGGTGCAAGACATGGGTCGGCCGACCCATGTTTAAAGCCACCTCTGAAAAATTTTGTCAGTATTCAAATGGATTCCCTGTCCAAAGGTGAAAGCAACCCTGCAACCCTCATGGGGGTTTTCGACTGACCTGGCCCTAGTGGCCTCGTCACCAACCCTTCTCCCGCTATAAATTCCCATGCATTGTGTGCTCATTTCCACACCCAAACCAGCTAAATCATCTCGAGTACACAATCTCTCTTCTCTTCTTTAGTTGATCAAGTTCTTTGTCAAGTTTAGTAGTAGTAGCCACTCAAAACAAAAACCCAAAAATATTGTAGTAGTACAAGCTTGTCTTTGCTCTCAAGAACATGTTTGTGGAGTATTCCTACCCACAAGAACAGTTTTGTGGAGGTGACTATAACAGAACCGACCAACTCATAAGAGCACAAGTACAAAAGTGAACACCGAAGCATTCGAAACTTTTCCACTTGAGCACATATGAGCCTGGTAGTCCACTGAAGCCTCAATGGGTCTCAGATCAACCAACATAATAGCCAAGATCGTACAGAGTTTAGTGCAACCATCCACATATTACATCATTCGAAACATAGTTTGCAACACAAATACATCGGAGTTGTTAAGTTATTACAAACCAAGTTCAAATAGCGGAAACAAAGTAATTTGCTGAAAACACCATAGGTCAAATACCATGCCAGTAACCTGATCAACCTCACAAAAGCAACCTAGAGAGGGAGATCTCAGAAGAGTCATTGCCCAATGACTTAGTCCTCATCCACAGCCGGGCAAAGATAGACCTTGCAATAGCCATGATAATCATATCATCTGCAACCATGGGAATAAAACCCTGAGTACTTGGGGTACTCAGCTAGACTTACCCATCATAAACCAGAAATAAAATGACACTTGAGAGGAATGCAATGCTATATTTAGTGGTGCTGTCTGACATTGTTTGCATAAAAAGCTGAAGGTTCATTAAGCAAATTAATCATCCGTTTTAGCATTAGATTTATCAGCTTACTTAATTAATACCTGTCTGGGTGAATACCTATTCAACTAGATTATAGCATCAACATTATTATGGAACCAGGATTAAGTAATTATCTTGCTTATGTTCTTGGTGAAACACAAACAACCCTGCAACTAGTCAAGCAAAGATCATATTCATATCCAGTTCATAAGTTACCATTCAGCCATTCAACCATGTACATCCATTCATCATTTAGTTTGGAGTACACCGTGCCACTGCTCATATCAAGTTCTCACTAACAGGGAGAGACTGCGATTCAAATCGAATTACTATCCAGCTGGAGTAAATACCAATTGCTCGCCCTTGCTTCCAGATCAACGGTTGCTCGAGTTATGTTTCAAACAACTCAGGAAACAGTTAGTGTGAATTCGCCCCGGCGTCATATGCGAGGGATTCAACGGTGGCCAGGATGCTCAGATCTTCCCTAAACCGGTTACGCTGACCGGCCCACTAGGTCCCCGCCCATGGTCCCATCCGCAAGCTCCTGGAATACGCACTTCAACCAGTCGATGTCTCACCCTGAGCTAAACTACTCGACTTCACGGTTGGAACAACTTATCCAGCCAGTTAAGCAAAGGTAGGGTTCAACATGACATTGAGGACGCGCATCAGCGTTCTGTCCTTAATGGCACAATTGGAGGTAGATACGCAGCAAGGACCGTCATCCTTTTTTTGCTCCTCTACTTTCCTCCTATACCTTCTGATTAATCCGAACACCATGGTTATGTTCCACAGTGGCCATTTGTTCATGAACTGGTCAAGCTAAGAATACCCATTACTATCTCGCGAATGAGAGGGGGTTCATTCGACTTCTACCGACTAAGCAGGACTAAGCATAGTTTCGATTCTAGACCTAAATAGGAATCAGGTATATTTGGTAGTCAAGAAGGGATATGCAACAGTAAGGGTTTTCAAGCAACTCCTATAACTTAATGCATCATAACATAAGAATAAAGACGCAACTAAATTAGTTATAAAATATGGGAGAGTAAGAATGCTCCGGGGCTTGCCTTTCAGGAAAGAAGCAGGGCGATGGTCAGGGCACTCCGGCAGGTTCTCCGGGTCAACTTCCTATGCTGGTCCTTTAGGTTCCTGGGTGGACTCCAATTCCTCGGGCTCCGGGTCCAGCGGCTCGAACTCCAGCAGCGTCACTCCCACCAAAACACCTATTGCATGACAGATGCCCAGACTAAGATACAATGCACCAAATAAAAAGCTCATGGTGCATAATGACATGATGCATATGAGATGCTATACAAGGGAACAATAATAGCTCCTACTCACCCTTCTTCCTTAACCTAATGTACAGCTTCTCGTCCTCAGTCAAAGAGCGACAGCTTGCACCTACGAAGATTTAACTAATTTAGACAAGCAAATTAAAACCACAACTTACCTAAATCGATCTTGGAGAACATCACAAGCTTTCTGCCTAACTAAACATTTTGGGCCTGACCTCAAAACATAGCCAACACATTCACCAAGCAACAGCAAGAGATCATAAAGCCACACAAAAAGGATGGAACATTCTTTTGCTTCTCCAACTAGCAATATAAGATGGAACTGTGGTTACTGGTTCCAGGTTACCAAAAATTCTGATAAAATTATAGAAGCTAAAACGTGCTCTCTGGAACCCACATTAAAAATTTCACAGCAAACTAAGGTACCAATCAGCCTATACAAAAATAACAAGACAGCAGGCTGGAATTAGATAATAAATACTTTGCACCGTGAAAGTCATCAATCAGCATATTTTATATTTTTCTTAGTTACTAAGCAGTATATAAAGAGTGTACAAAAATTATTAGGCTCCAACAGTTCATATTTTATTTTTGACAAATTTAACAAGGATCTGCCCTATGCAAAGATAAATACAAAACATTAATATTTTGCACAGAACATCACTAAGATATATTTTTTATAGGTAGAACAGGTCAAGACAAGTCTAACAAAACTGGAACCACATTTTTAGCACATTTTAATAATTAGTTATGCATTTTTCCCATGTTAACAGCCAATAAGAAATTAAATAAAACTGCGCAGAATGAGTAGCTAAAAAGTCACTTAACATATTTTTCTTAGACAGAACATTTCAAGATGCATCCAACAAAACTTGTTTCACCTTCATACCATTTTTCTACCTCATGTTATGAATTTCTGTAACAATCCGAAAAATTGCATTCTTTTAAATAGCGGGAATTTATTTAATTATGCAATTAGTTGATCATTCCAATATAGGGAAATAATAATTTTTCTCAAATATAAAATCAAACCTAGGTCATACACATGTATGATGCATTTATGCTGGAGCATTTCTTCTTTGTACTGTTGTAGATTATTTGAATTTCTCAACTATTTCAAAACCCAATTTGAAAATCCTTTTGGAAAATGGAAAAAAGAAATAGAGCAGAGCCCTTCCCCTCTCCTTTCTGGCCCGAGCAGCAGCTTGGCCTGTTTTCCACTCCCTGGCCCCACCAGGCCCAGGTCGGATGGCCCGAGGACTGCTCGGCCGACCTGCTCCCTTCCTTTCCCCTTACCCCCTCTGACTGTCGAGCTGGGACCCACGGGTCAGCCCTTCCTTCTCCACCTCCCCCGCCGCGCGAACAGAGACGCCGCTGCCGTGTTCATCCACCGCGGCCGAACGCGCGCGAAGCGTCCTTCTGCCGTGACTGCCAGCCCGACCCCAGCGCTCGGTGCTACCGACCTGTAGACCCACAGAACAGCCCCTCCCCTGTTTCCCTCTGCTGCTCGCCGAGAGTCCGACGCGGGCAAGAAAGAAAACGGCCGAAGCCGAGTTCGTCGCCGCGCCGAGAGTCCGAAGCAGAGAAGAAACGGCCGAAGCCGATTTCTTCGCTCGAAGAGTTTGTTTCAATCTCCGAGATTGACGCCACACCTGGGGAGTATTTAAGCAGCGCCACACCCCCCCGTAGCCGTCACCTAACCCTAGCCGCCTCTTCTCGCCGCCATTGCCGAGCTCCCGCGAGAACCGAGCAGCCGCCGCCGCGAGCAATTGGCTCGATTCGCCACCAGTTCCTCTCGGTAAGCCTTTGAGGAGCTTCGCTGTGATCTTGTGAAGTTCCCGAGCACTTTTCCCCTTCGATTTGTGCACTGACACGCCTCCGCCGCCGTTGCAGAGATCCACCGTCCGCCGGATCACGCCGCGAGCTATCTCCGAGTCGATTTCCGACCTTCCCATCACCCTAGGTGAGCTTGCGATGCTCTTCCCGATCTGTGGGTACCCTTCCCGACCTATTTCATGCATCGAAGGCCGAGTTCGCCTTCTCCGGCGGCCTTCCGGCCATGGCGCTGCCGTCGGCCTCTGTTTTCCGGCCGAGAGCACCGCCACCCCTCCCCTCTTTTAATCTGATCCGCCGATTTTGAATCGGACGGCCGCAGAGCAGCCCCTACCGATTCGGCCGGCGTTTTTGCGAATAACCCCCTGTGGTTTTTAATGCTTAGCCCGCAGCCCTTAGCGAATTCGGTAGATTACGTTTGAAGGCGTATTTATTTTCGGTATATATGGAGATGTGTTTTCAGATTTGAATTCAAAATTGTTTCATTTATAATTTGCACGTTTTAGCTCCGATTTGAACGATTCAAATTGCGTTAGATTCGTAATTTCATAATCTATCTGATGGTACCACTATTTCATATATTTTCCCCTCTTAAAATACGAGATTATATTTAATCTACTATTATTCTATTATAAACCTTGTAAAATTCATATCTTCCTCGTTTTAAATCCGATTTGCGCAAACTTTATATCGATGTGATCGTAGCAACGTGTAGATTTGTTTTATAACCTTTTTAATTTATTTTCTCTCTATTGGTGTACTGTTCTAATGAAAACTCTTGTTTGTATGCATGATTGCCCCTGTATGCGTGTGTGTTGTTACTGATGGATCGAGTATAGACGGTGAGCTTTACGTGGGTGATCAAGATCAGTACTGCGACAACCCGGATCACCAGGAGTTTGCTAATCAAGGCAAGTATTAGCATGAATCATCCTTGTTGTCCTATTCACCAAATAAATAATTGCATTTGCATGTGTCTTCCTTGTTAACCATAGTTACTTCCTAGTTTTGTTATCCTGTTCCTTGCAACCTATGGGATTATGCATGTGGTAAATGATGCTAGTGCGTTATTGATATCATGATCATGTAAACTTGATTAATTGATTATGCAATATGATTAAAAGATGCCTTTTTAGCAACATGGAGCTAGGGGATTCGAGCATAGTTTTGTGATGCTCAAAATCCTTCACCTTTAATAATGATCTGTAAGTATGACACCGGGATTGACACTGCAACTATGAGGGCTACATGGCTCTGGTTTTAGTCAAGTATGGGCACTTTTTCTAGCTTGTTAGAGGTTACCGGAAGGCGTGATGGGACCTGACAACTCGGGTATAGTGCGGCTCCTGTCCGAGTGTGTATAATCTGCGTGACCTTGTGCCACGAAGAAGGGGGGCTCTACATCTGCTTGCCGGGTTCCTAGCGGCCCTAACTTGTTAGGCGAAGTTCTTTGAAAGACTTCATAGTGAAACCCTGCTCACTCACCTTGGTAGTGTTATGGGAGTAATTAACCCGAGCAAATGGGAATCACGGCTCATAGTGAAAGTGCACAACCTCTGCAGAGTGTAAAACTGGTATACTAGCCGAGCTCACGGTCAAGAGCGGCCTTGGACGTCTTATGGAGTAGTTATTCTTTTGGGGTGGTGCTTACTTATTGCTAAATCTATTTATTGCTACTCATTAATTATGTTTACTATGATCATGAGAATGGGTTCATTAACTTGTTGCTATCCAACTGCATAAAAGATGTTTAATTAAAAGCAACCTGCTGTTAAAACCATGTCAACCTTTTGAGCCTCATTAACCCATGTTAGTCTTGTTGAGTACGACATGTACTTACGCATTGTTTATTTTTCATTACTCGGTTAAAAATCCCGGATGGGTAACAGATGGTAATAGTGATGAGGACTACCCAGAGGATTACTAGACTTGTGCTTCACCAGTTGACGTCCCTGTGCTATGGAGCTACCGCGAGAGTTATCTTTATTTTTCCGCTGTGTAATGACTTTGATATTATTCGCTATGTATTAAACATTGGTTATGATACCATTTATGTAATTTGTTGGCTTATGTGTGTGACTGATCTCTGGGCGCACGTAAGATTATGCATCCCATTTTATCCTTAAAATTGGGTGTGACAAATTGGTATCAGAGCCGTGTTGACTGTAGGACGCAAGCCTAGTTAGCACTGGATAGCCCTTAGCTTTATTATCTCTTTTTACTTGTTAAATTAATTTGCTACAAGTTTTTGTTGATATCCTACCCTTGTCCATTGCAAAATTTTGACTTAATCTTAATACTTGTAGATGGCCAACCTTAAGCGCACTGCTCGCAAGCGTGTCATGCCACCTAAGAGGTACCTGCAGCGCTTCATCTCTGGCGGACGTGTTTCCCGACCAGAGGTACCCGTGGAAGACGTACCAGTGGAGGAGTCCCAGCAGGAGGTGCCCGCAGAGGAGCCCTAGTGAAGAGCCCCTGGATGACAGCTCTGAAGACGTACCTATGGAGGGCCCCCAGAAAGATGAACCTGAGAAGGTGGAGCCGCGGGGTGACCAGGATTGTGCTGGCGACCCTGACGACGGAGATGATGGAGGCAACTCGGATGACTCCGACGACCCCGAAGACGATGGCGATGATGATGGAGACCAAGGTGGAAAACCCTGGGTGGGAATGATTCACTATGATCATCATGGTAATGACTACTACCACCCGCTGCTTCTCGACTTGGTGCGCCGCTTCTACCCCAACGCCTCGGTGCTGTACAAGACGGAGTACTGGAAACACCGTGACTACGCCGCCTACTATGAGACGAGGGTGTACATCAAGGAGGGAAGCCAGGTGAAGAATATCCACTATGCTGTCTCCATTCGACTCTCCAAAGCTGCCGCCATCAAGGATGCCGCACGACAAGCTCTTATGGTGCACCGCCATGAGAATTGGGACATCATCAAGTGGGAGATGCACCGCTACCTTCCTCGCCGTCAGAGTGGCCAAGCTAACTGCAGTATCGCCGGTCCACTTGGAGAAGTGAACGCCCGACTCCACGCTGCCTTGGAATGTTTGGCTCAGACCAACACTTTTCTGGACCAGACACTGGATGAGCTGAACACCCGGACTGAAGCTAACTACAAGCTCAGCCGGGCAGTGGATGGGTTGAACAGGCAACTCGGTGTTAGACCCCCTCCACCATCACCAAGGTGTCCAGCTGAATCGCCGCCAAGGAACTGAGGAGACTATGGAGATGCTCACACCCGCACCAACATCAACCCCTAGAGGAGTTACCCCCAGTTAGTAGCAAAAGACGCTAGAAGCGCAAGTTGAGTCAAGTCGAGTCTAGTTCGTGTCTTGTGAACTTTTATGCTAGATTGTTTTTCCTTATGAACAATGCTTGATTTGGAGTTTGTAATGAGTGCTGAGATTGTGGGCATGTCCGCAAATCTCTTTATATAGGTTTGAATTAATGCATAATAGTTTGGGGTTGATTATCTCAGTTTCCAGCAGTGCTGCTTTTCCGACCTCTCTGCCTTAGTTATTTTTCCTATTTAATTATATACGACCAAAAATCATGAGAAATTTTTGTGAAAAACTAGACTTCTGTAGTTTTCTTTGTCCGCAAGAATCATCTCAATATCAGTTACGGTTTGGGAGAAACAAATGTCACAAGTCAAAGTTTCTGCGCTGTCTGTTACTCTAAAACAGTTTCGAATCAAATCTGTTTTTGATATACTTAACGACAGAATCTGGAGAGATGGTCTGAATAAAAGATGTAGAGTTTTTCTCATGCTTTCTAACCATGTATAGCATGTCTCTGTTCGACTTCGGAAACTTCAGATATGACTGTTTTTCTACTCTGCTGTTATTGGATCGCGCTCGGAATTTCCTGTTCTAATCTTCTAAGTGTTATTATAATGAAAAAGAATTCTAAACCTCACTTCAATGATTTGAACAGCAGATGGCCCACACCAGGAGGAACCCAAGGGGTGATGGTACCTCTGAAGAAAATGCTAATCCACCACCACCTCCGCCACAGCCTAGTATGGAGCAGCTGATGATGATGCAAACACAGTTGATGCAGCAGATGGCCCAGAACATTCAACTGCTGCAGCGAAACAATGGCAATGGGAACCCACCTCCACCGCCCCATGACAAGAGAAGCGAATTCTTGAAGGGACGCCCGCCCACCTTCGATCATTCCAGTGATCCTCTCCAAGCTGATGATTGGCTGCGTGCAATAGAAAGGCAGCTGGAGATCGCCCAATGCAACGACTGTCGAGAAGGTTCTCTATGCATCTGGGCAGTTGCAGGGAGCTGCTCTGGATTGGTGGGAGTCTTTCCGTTTTGGACGTGCCGACCCCATCTCTTGGCGGCAATTCCGTGAGGGGTTCCGCAATCATCTTGTGCCTGCAGGGTTGATGAAGCTGAAGAAGAAGGAGTTTCTTTCTCTGAAGCAGGGAGGAATGCTAGTTGCTGAGTACCATGACAAGTTCATCCAATTGTCGTGGTATGCTCCAAAAGAGGTTGAAGATGATGCCAAGAAGCAAGAGCTCTTCTTGGAAGGACTGAATGATCATCTCCAGTACCAGTTGCTCTCCCACACTTTCGCCAACTTCCAACAGTTGGTGGACAAAGTTTTGATTATCGAGAGCAAGCGCCGTGAGATAGATGAGAAGAAGAAGAAGAGGAAGTTTCAAGGGCAGTCATCTGGAAGCAACAGCCGCTTCCGTAACAACCAACAGCAGCCTCAGCAGCAACAACGTCTCCAGGGATAGTCTGGATTCAAGAACAATTTCCAGAATCAACAACGTTCCCAGAACCAGCAGCGTTCCCAGTACCAGCAACAAGGTGGCAACCAGGCGCCACAACTGACTGCTCCCAACAACATCCCAGTGAAGAATGGTGCCCCCAACAAGTATTTCCGCTGTGGCAAGGAAGGACACTTGTCCTACAATTGTCCTGAGAAGCAGAATTCCCAAGCCTCCCAGAAGCAGAACAACCAGCAGAGAGTGCCACCTCACACCGGGAAGGTGAACCATGTGTTGGTTGATACGGCACAGGAGACTCCAGAGGTCATGATGGGTACGTTCAATATCGACTCCATCCCCGCTACAGTTCTTTTTGACTCTGGTGCTTCGCATACTTTCATTTCGCACACATTTGTTAGAAAGCATGGTATTCCCCTTAGTGTCATGAAACATCCTATTATGGTTTCTTCTCCGAGTGGTGTTATGCAAGCTACTCTTCAGTGTCTCCCGATTACTGTCTCATTAAGGGAGGTAGAATTTGAGATAACCCCTACTGTGCTAAATACCGCCGGAATTGATCTTATCCTGGGTATGGATTGGATGATGAAGAATGACATCAATATAAAGTGCAAGGAGAAGGTCGTGGACTATCACTACCCAGAAGGGAGATGAGGTCACCATTAAGAACAAGTATCCGTTGCCTAGAATTGATGACTTATTTGATCAGTTTGAGAGGTGCTTGTGTGTTTTCCAAGATTGATCTCCGTTCAGGTTATCATCAGCTGAAGATTCGTGACTCTGACATACCTAAGACTGCATTCACTACTCGGTATGGATTGTATGAGTATACGGTAATGTCTTTTGGCTTGACTAATGCACCTGCCTACTTCATGTATCTGATGAACAAGGTATTCATAGAATTCTTGGATAAGTTTGTTGTGGTGTTCATTGATGATATCTTGATCTACTCCAAGAATGAAGAAGAGCATGCCGAACATCTGACATTGGTTTTGCAGAAGCTCAGGGAACATAAGTTGTATGCCAAGCGAAGTAAGTGCGAGTTTTGGTTGAGAGAAGTTGCTTTTCTAGGACATATTGTGTCCAATGGTGGAATTTCTGTAGACCCAAGCAAGGTGGCAGACGTGTTGAATTGGAAGCCGCCAACTGATGTAACTGGCATTCGTAGTTTTCTTGGTTTAGCTGGTTACTACCGAAGGTTCATTGAAGGATTCTCCAAGCTTGCGAAGCCAATGACTTCCTTGCTAGAGAAGAATGCCAAGTTTGTGTGGTCTGAGAAGTGCCAAGCTAGTTTTGAAGAAATGAAGAAGAGATTGACAACAGCCCCAGTGTTGGTTTTGCCGGATCTGAGTAAGAAGTTCTCTATCTATTGTGATGCTTCCCGCCTAGGTCTTGGTTGTATTCTCATGCAAGAAGGAAGAGTCGTAGCATATGCATCGAGACAGTTGAGGAAGCATGAGTTGAATTACCCTACTCATGACTTGGAGCTAGCAGCTGTGGTGCACGCCTTGAAGATTTGGAGACATTATCTTATTGGTCATAAGTGTGACATCTATACAGATCATAAGAGCTTGAGGTATATCTTCACCCAGTCAGAGTTGAATTTGAGGCAACGTCGTTGGTTGGAATTGATAAAGGATTATGATTTGGAAGTGCACTATCATCCTGGCAAAGCAAATGTTGTAGCAGATGCTCTTAATAGAAAGAGTTATGCTAATGAGATTCGAGCAACCACTATACCCGCAGAGTTGTGTGCAGAGATGGAGCGTCTCAACTTGGGAATTGTGATCAATGCTGTTGAGATGGAGGTTGAACCCACACTAGAGCAAGAGATACGAAAGGTTCAGTTGGAAGATGAGAAGCTCAAAGAAATAGCAGAGAACATTGTGGTTGGAAAATCACCCGGATTCAGGCTAGATGAGAATGGAACCTTATGGTTTGGGAAGAGACTCTGTGTACCTGAAGTGAAATTCATCCGAGACGCTATACTGCGTGAAGCTCATGAGTCAGCATATTCTATACACCCAGGAAGTACCAAGATGTATTTGGATCTGAAGGAAAAATATTGGTGGGTTGGACTGAAGCGTGATGTAGCAGAATATGTGGCTATATGTGATACCTGTCAGAGAGTTAAAGCTGAACACCAGAGACCTGCAGGATTGCTACAACCACTAAAGATACCTGAGTGGAAGTGGGAAGAAGTCGGTATGGACTTCATAGTTGGATTGCCACGTACTCAGAGAGGTTATGATTCAATCTGGGTAATTGTGGATCGACTGACTAAAGTAGCTCATTTCCTTCCAGTCAAGACCCCTTATGGAGGACCTAAACTAGCAGAGTTGTATATGGAGAGAATAGTGCGTCTGCATGGAGTTCCAAAGAAAATTGTGTCTGATAGGGGCGCTCAATTCACCTCACATTTCTGGCAAAAGATACATGAGTCTCTAGGTACTAAGCTGAATTTCAGTTCTGCATATCATCCTCAAACTGACGGTCAAACTGAACGGATTAATCAGATTTTGGAAGATATGTTGAGAGCTTGTGCTTTATAGTATGGAACAAGTTGGGATAAGAGTCTGCCGTATGCGGAGTTCTCTTATAATAATGGTTACCAGAAAAGTCTCAAGATGGCACCCTTCGAAGCATTGTATGGACGCAAGTGCAGGACCCCCTTGTTTTGGAATCAAACTGGAGAAAGTCAAGTGTTTGGACCGGATGTGTTGAGAGACGCAGAGGAGCAAGTCCAGACAATAAGAGAGAACTTGAGAATAGCACAATCTAGACAGAAGAGTTATGCGGATACACGGAGAAGAGAACTAGCTTTTAATGTAGGAGACTATGTATACCTTAAAGTGTCCCCGATGAGAAGTGTGAAAAGGTTCAACAGCAAAGGAAAATTGGCACCAAGGTATATTGGTCCTTTCAAGATCCTAGAGAGACATGGAGAAGTGGCATATCAGCTAGAACTTCTGGAAAGTTTGTCCGGTGTGCATGATGTGTTCCACATATCTTAGCTGAGAAAGTGTTTGAGAGTACCGGAAGAGCAGGTTCCTGTCGAGGAAATAGTTTTCAAGAAGGGTCTCACCTATGAGGAACATCCAGTGAAAATTTTGGAAACCGCAGAAAGAGTTACAAGAAGTCGGGTTATAAAGATGTGCAAGGTGCAGTGGCATCGGTACTCTGAGGAAGAAGCTACTTGGGAAAGAGAGGAAGATCTCAGAGAAAAGTACCCGGAGTTGTTTGAGTAAGCACCAACTAAATCTCGAGGACGAGATTATTTTTAAGGGGGGTAGAATTGTAACACCCGAAAAATTGCATTCTTTTAAATAGCGGGAATTTATTTAATTATGTAATTAGTTGATCATTCCAATATAGGGAAATAATAATTTTTCTCAAATACAAAATCAAACCTAGGTCATACACATGTATGATGCATTCATGCTGGAGCATTTCTTCTTTGTACTGTTGTAGATTATTTGAATTTCTCAACTATTTCAAAACCCAATTTGAAAATCCTTTTGGAAAATGGAAAAAAGAAATAGAGCAGAGCCCTTCCCCTCTCCTTTCTGGCCCGAGCAGCAGCTTGGCCTCTTTTCCACTCCCTGGCCCCACCAGGCCCAGGTCGGATGGCCCGAGGACTGCTCGGCCGACCTGCTCCCTTCCTTTCCCCTTACCCCCTCCGACTATCGAGCGGGACCCACGGGTTAGCCCTTCCTTCTCCACCTCCCCCGCTGCGCGAACAGAGACGCCGCTGCCGTGTTCATCCACCGCGGCCGAACGCGCACGAAGCGTCCTTCTGCCGTGACTGCCAGCCCGACCCCAGCGCTCGGTGCTACCAACCTGTGGACCCACAGAACAGCCCCTCCCCTGTTTCCCTCTGCTGCTCGCCGAGAGTCCGACGCGGGCAAGAAAGAAAACGGCCGAAGCCGAGTTCGTCGCCGCGCCGAGAGTCCGAAGCAGAGAAGAAACGGCCGAAGCCGATTTCTCCGCTCGCCGAGTTTGTTTCAATCTCCGAGATTGACGCCACACCTGGGGAGTATTTAAGCAGCGCCACACCCCCCCCCCCGTAGCCGTCACCTAACCCTAGCCGCCTCTTCTCGCCGCCATTGCCGAGCTCCCGCGAGAACCGAGCAGCCGCCGCCGCGAGCAATTGGCTCGATTCGCCACCAGTTCCTCTCGGTAAGCCTTTGAGGAGCTTCGCTGTGATCTTGTGAAGTTCCCGAGCACTTTTCCCCTTCGATTTGTGCACTGACACGCCTCCGCCGCCGTTGCAGAGATCCACCGTCCGCCGGATCACGCCGCGAGCTATCTCCGAGTCGATTTCCGACCTTCCCATCACCCTAGGTGAGCTTGCGATGCTCTTCCCGATCTATGGGTACCCTTCCCGACCTATTTCATGCATTGAAGGCCGAGTTCGCCTTCTCCGGCGGCCTTCCGGCCATGGCGCTGCCGTCGGCCTCTGTTTTCCGGCCGAGAGCACCGCCACCCCTCCCCTCTTTTAATCTGATCCGCCGATTTTGAATCGGACGGCCGCAGAGCAGCCCATACCGATTCGGCCGGCGTTTTTGCGAATAACCCCCTGCGGTTTTTAATGCTTAGCCCACAGCCCTTAGCGAATTCGGTAGATTACATTTGAAGGCGTATTTATTTTCGGTATATATGGAGATGTGTTTTCAGATTTGAATTCAAAATTGTTTCATTTATAATTTCCACGTTTTAGCTCCGATTTGAACGATTCAAATTGCGTTAGATTCGTAATTTCATAATCTATCTGATGGTACCACTGTTTCATATATTTTCCCCTCTTAAAATACGAGATTATATTTAATCTATTATTATTCTATTATAAACCTTGTAAAATTCATATCTTCCTCGTTTTAAATCTGATTTGCGCAAACTTTATATCGATGTGATCGTAGCAACGTGTATATTTGTTTTATAACCTTTTTAATTTATTTTCTCTCTGTTGGTGTACTGTTCTAATGAAAACTCTTGTTTGTATGCATGATTGCCCTTGTATGCGTGTGTGTTATGATGGATCGAGTATAGACGGTGAGCTTTACGTGGGTGATCAAGATCAGTACTACGACAACCCGGATCACCAGGAGTTTGCTGATCAAGGCAAGTATTAGCATGGATCATCCTTGTTGTCCTATTCACCAAATAAATAATTGCATTTGCATGTGTCTTCCTTGCTAACCATAGTTACTTCCTAGTTTTGTTATCCTGTTCCTTGCAACCTATGGGATTATGCATGTGGTAAATGATGCTAGTGCGTTATTGATATCATGATCATGTAAACTTGATTAATTGATTATGCAATATGATTAAAAGATGCCTTTTTAGCAACATGGAGCTAGGGGATTCGAGCATAGTTTTGTGATGCTCAAAATCCTTCACCTTTAATAATGATCTGTAAGTATGACACCGGGATTGACAGTGCAACTATGAGGGCTACATGGCTCTGGTTTTAGTCAAGTATGGGTACTTTTTCTAGCTTGTTAGAGATTACCGGAAGGCGTGATGGGACCTGACGACTCGGGTATAGTGTGGCTCCTGTCCGAATGTGTATAATCTGCGTGACCTTGTGCCACGAAGAAGGGGGCTCTACATCTGCTTGCCGGGTTCCTAGCGGCCCTTACTTGTTAGGCGAAGTTCTTTGAAAGACTTCATAGTGAAACCCTGCTCACTCACCTTGGTAGTGTTATGGGAGTAATTAACCCGAGCAAATAGGAATCACGGCTCATAGTGATAGTGCACAACCTCTGCAGAGTGTAAAACTGGTATACTAGCCGAGCTCACGGTCAAGAGCGGCCTTGGACGTCTTATGGAGTAGTTATTCTTTTGGGGTGGTGCTTACTTATTGCTAAATCTATTTATTGCTACTCATTAATTATGTTTACTATGATCATGAGAATGGGTTCATTAACTTGTTGCTATCCAACTGCATAAAAGATGTTTAATTAAAAGCAACCTGCTGTTAAAACCGTGTCAACCTTTTGAGCCTCATTAACCCATGTTAGTCTTATTGAGTACGACATGTACTTACGCTTGTTTATTTTTCATTACTCGGTTAAAAATCCCGGATGGGTAACAGATGGTGATAGTGATGAGGACTACCCAGAGGATTACTAGACTTGTGCTTCACCAGTTGACGTCCCTGTGCTATGGAGCTACCGCGAGAGTTATCTTTATTTTTCCGCTGTGTAATGACTTTGATATTATTCGCTATGTATTAAACATTGGTTATGATACCATTTATGTAATTTGTTGGCTTATGTGTGTGACTGATCTCTGGGCGCACGTAAGATTATGCATTCCTATTTTATCCTTAAAATTGGGTGTGACAATTTCATAAGTATTTAACAGCATTTAAATCAAACCTTTAACAAAACAGAAAACCTAAACCGAGCCATTTCGCTAGGAACATCCCGATTCAGTCACACAAAACATACACAAGCTACTGATGTACGGGCCTTGTGGGTCAACAGGCCCCACCCGTCAGAGACAGGGGCAAACCGCAAGCTTGACCACGGCGTTCTCGTCGACGGCGAGCTTCTCCGGCAACGCAGGAGGACACCGACGACTTCCTCTCACCTTCCCACATCTACTGACCTACCAACTGCAGGCGGTAATGGCGGACGGCGGTGCTGTTGACACGGCGTGCTGGTCACCTCCGACCACGGTGAGATACGCTGGGGTGCGCGTCGACTTTTGGGCAGCTTTAAGAAGCTATGACCTAGACCTAGCTCGGAACAACGCACGGCTGCGAGCTCTGCTCTGGCAAACGTACGAGAAACGGAACATGGTGTTGCCATGGCCACGGTGAGCTCGAGCGTGGTGGCTCCGGTGAGCTCAGACGGCGACGCAGAGGCACAGAGGCTCACCTAGAACTTTAGTGCCTCCGAGAAACGGTCGAGGTGGTATGCAGGGTGGTGGCGAGTGTGCGTGCAAGGCGAATTCGGGGATGGCGGAGCGGGGGCGGTGGATTTTTGCCGGCGAGCGCGGCGGCGGAATGCCTTTCCCCTACTGCGCCGGTGCGACGAGAGAGCGGAAAACTAGATGAAGGATGGCGAAAATGGGCAGAGGAGCGTGTCCAGCTCGGGGTGGGGCCTTCTTTGTAGCCAGGCGCCGCCCACCCTCGCTGGTGTACGGCCGCCAGGTGGCGCGCGCGGCCTAGGCGCGGTTGGCGCTGACCTGGCCAGTTTGAACGGGATTCAGTCATTTCAGGCGACTGAAACCGTGAACAAGGCGCGCTATTATCTATTAATCCGGCGAGTGTTAGCCCAAACTTCACTAATACGGAATGAAGAACTACATGGGATCTATCATTGGTATTTGGAACATTTTTGCTAGTTCGGCCTGGATCAAAAGATATTGCACAGCAAACAAGGGTAAGATGAAACGGTGCATGGCTCTAGGACTTAGAGAAAAACAGAAAGGTTAAAAGCAAACTAAAACTGACTTGTGGGCCTTGTTTGACTTTGTTAGGCACAAAATCACAAGTTGACCCCTTAATAATAGTTGTTCCAAATAAAATTCTTCACAACTTTTATTAAGACCTCACTGACATGCAAAGTCTCTAAGTTGACTTTCTAGCTTGGTCAAATCGAAGAGGTTTAGGAAGGCTCTAGGGTCAATTATCACTTGGGGCCATTATTTCATGAAGTGACCTTCATGAACATTGTCCCAAATGACATGGTTAGTGATCCTAGATGAGTTTTGGGTTAGTTAGACTATTGACACACAAGGATCACACACAATATTGCCATACAAGCATATAGATCAATCAAAACAAGATAGACATCAAAGTAACATATGATGCAAGGATGATTATGCTCATAAATGCTTGAATGATGCTTGTGCTTATGGAAATGCAAGTGTGAGTATGCTAGCTTAACACCTAGGGTGTTACAGCCCCCTCCCCCTTAAAGAAATCTCGTCTCGAGATTTAAGTGCATTACCTTTTATTATAGAAGGTAGGATAAACTTCTCGTAGCCTTTCCCAAGTGGCGTCATAGTCAGAGTGGTTGCTCCAAACTACCTTGTAGAACTTCACCACTCTGCTGCGAGTTACTCGCTCCTTGACATCCAGGACGTACACAGGCTTTTCTTCATATTGCAGATCAGACTTAATCTTGATGTTCGTTGTTTCCACTCTTTCTTCCGGGACTCGCAAGCACTTCTTAAGTTGCGACATATGGAACACGTCAAAGACTGTTCCAAACTCAGGAGGTAGATCAAGCTTGTAAGCCACTTTCCCACTTCGCTCGAGTATTTGGTACGGTCCCACGTACCATGGAGCAAGTTTTCGCTTAACTCCAAAGCGTTGGACACCTTTGGTAGGTGATACCTTGAGATACACATAATCACCCACATCAAACTCGAGGTGCCTTCTCCTCTTGTCTGCATAACTCTTTTGATGATGTTGAGTAGCTTCTAAATTCTTTTGAATGGAACAGACTTGCTCTTCTGCTTCTTCTACAAAGTCAATACCATAGTACCTTCTTTCACTAGCTTCGACCCAATTTAGCGGAGTTTTGCACTTCTAGCCATACAATGCCTCGAATGGTGCCATCTTGATGCTTTCTTGATAGGTATTGTTATAAGAGAACCCCAGGGGTAACCATTTCTCCCAAGATCCCTTAGTCGAGATCGCATAGGCTCTAAGCATATCTTCTAGGATCTGATTTACCCTTTCCTTCTGTCCCGATGTTTGGGGATGGTATGCTGAACTTCTGATTAATTTGGTACCCAATCCTTGGTGCAAATGTTCCTAGAAACGGGCAGTGAATTGCGGTCCTCGATCAGACATGATCGTTTTGGGTATTCCATGCAAGCGTAACTATCTGAGCAAGGTACAACTCTGCATATTGGTCTGGTCGGAAATCAACCTTAACGGGGAGGAAATGAGCCGACTTGGTCAAGCGATCGACGATCACCCAAATGGATTTGAACCCCTTTTGAGTAGTTGTACGTCCCACAATGAAATCCGTACTTATATCTTCCCATTTCCATCCAGGTATCGGCAAAGGCTGCAGCAAGCCTGCGGGCTTGAGATGAACTGCCTTAACTCGGCAACTGGTGTCACACCTTGCCACATACGTGACAATTTCCTTCCTCATTTTGGTCCACCAGAACTTGGGTTTCAATTCACGAAACATCTTGCTACTGCCAGGATGGATGGAGAGCTTTGATAGATAGGCTTCATCCATGATCTGATTCTTCAGTTCCCGATTCTTGGGGACCACCAATCTATCCTTGAACCACAGAACTCCCTTCTCATTGACTCTAAAATGTTTGGTTTCTTCGTCTTTCATCTTTCTCTTGATGTGATAGATACCAGGATCTGTTTTCTGAAGTTCTATAATCTTGCTTTCAAGCGAGCAACTCAAGGCAATGCTATGCACAATAGCTGGGTGCATTGGCTTGAATCCCTCACCTGTGAGCATATTGCAATGACCCTTCCTACTCAGAGCATCTGCAACCACATTGGCTTTTCCAGGGTGATAATGGACCTCCAAATTATAATCCTTGATCAACTCTAACCATCTTCTCTGCCTCATGTTCAGTTCAGGTTGTGTGAATATGTATTTGAGACTTTTGTGATCAGTGAAAACATGGCACACATTTCCCAACAGATAATGCCTCCAAATCTTCAATGCATGTACTACAGCTGCCAATTCTAGATCATGTGTTGGGTAGTTGACTTCATGCTTTCTTAACTGCTGAGATGCATATGCAATCACATTCCCTTCCTACATCAGGACGCATCCCAGACCAGTACCAGATGCGTCACAGAACACATCAAAAGGTTTGGTAAGGTCGGGCTGTGCTAAAACAGGAGCGGTTGTCAAGAGAGCTCTCAAGGTATGAAAAGCTGTCTCACATTCCAGAGTCCATACAAATTTCTCTTCTTTCTAAAGTAACTTGGTCATTGGCTTGGCTATCTTAGAAAAATCTAGGATGAAACGACGATAGTAGCCTGCCAAACCCAAGAAACTCCGAATTTCTGATACTGAAGTTGGGGCTTTCCAATCGATTACTTGCTGAACTTTGGTTGGATCCACTGATATCCCATCATCTAAGATGACATGAACCAAAAAACTTTACTTTCCTCAACCAAAACTCGCACTTGCTAAGCTTGGCATAAAGCTTGTGCTCACGCAACCGAGTCAAAAATACTCGCAAGTGTACAGCGTGATCCTCCGAGGTTTTCAGAATAAACCAGGATATCGTCGATGAACACTATTACGAATTTATCCAACTCAGGCATGAACACAGAGTTCATCAAGTACATGAGATAGGCAGGAGCATTAGTCAGGCTGAAAGACATGACCAGATACTCAAACAACCCTAACAAGTCAAAAAAGCAGTTTTCGGGATGTCTTCAGGTCGAATCCTAATTTGATGATACCCTGATCTCAGATCTATCTTGGAAAACACTTTTGCCTTGGCCAACTGATCAAACAGGATGTCAATACGAGGCAAAGGATACTTGTTCTTAACCGTCACCGCATTGAGTGGCCTATAATCCACACACATGCGTAACTATTTGTCCTTCTTTTTCACAAATAATGCCGGGCATCCCCAAGGCGAGGGACTAGGCCAAATCAAGCCTTTGTCCAGCAACTCTTGCAGTTGCACCTTTAGCTCGGCCAATTCATTTGGCGGCATCCAGTAAGGCCTCCTTGAGATAGGTGCGGTACCGGGTAGCAGCTCAATCTTAAATTCCACATCTCTCTCTGGGGGCAAACCTGGCAATTCATCAGGAAAGACATCTGGAAATTCCCGCACAATCGGAACATCCTCCAGTTTGGCCTCTCGGACAGAACACACCAAATGGGATAGGCTAGCATTATTTTCCAAGGTAAGAGGTACAAGAAAAGCTTCCCCACTCCCGGGTTCCCTCATCATAATCACTCGAGTAGAGGTATCAATGAGGACTCCCGCTTTCTTCATCCAATTCATTCCAAGATTGAGATCTATGTCCAAACCAGACAAAATTACCAAGTTGGCCTGGTACTCCCTTCCATATATTTGAATAACTACTCCCCGGACGGTTGGTAGAGATATTGCTACCAGCAGCCCGGATACAGTAATTCCCATGATACACTGTGATTATGTCTTGTTCATGCGCTAATGCAAAAGCTTCACTCATGAATGAATGCGAGGCACCTGAATCAAACAAAACAACAGCAGGGTGTTGGTTGACCATAAACTTACCTGCAGTAACCGCTTCCCTAGCTGGTATTTCTTCCATAGTGGTATAGTGCACATGACCCTGACGGTTATTGTATCCAGCTGGCTGATTCTTCCTAGGGTGAGGGCACCTGTTGGACTAGTGACCAACTTTACCACAGTTCCAGCAGGGCATATTGTTTGGAGTAGCCTTGTTCCCAAACTGTCCAGTACTTCCCTTAGGCAAAGCCACAGAGAAAGCCTTGCGAGGAGGTCGCTGATTCCTGAGCTGATTGCTTGGACCCTTCTTCTGCGGCGGCTTGAATCTTGAGGGTGGACAGTATTGAGCTCTGGCTACGGCTAGAGCTCTATAAGAAGTGACACCAGTATCCACGGTCCTCTTCTTCCCCTTGGAGTCGGTGTAGATGTTGTTCTGATTCTCTTGAGTAAGGGCATCGCTAACAAAGTCATTGAAAGTAGTACTTTTGTTAGTGCCCAAGGTCTTCATCAATTTGGGGCTGAGTCCCCTCTTGAAACTAGCAATCTTCTTGGCTTCAGTGTCCACCATTTCTGGAGCATAACGTGACAGATGATTGAAATCATGGAGGTTGTCTGTCAGACGTTTGGCCCCTTGAGTAAGCTTCGTAAACTCATTATGCTTGATCACCATCAAACCAGGAGGAATGAAATGGCCTGTGAAAGCTCTCTTAAAAGCATCCCACTTGATTGGGGCATTAGCTGGGAGCGTGGAACGGTGATGCCTCCATCACGTCCCTGCGGGCCCCTGCAACTGATGTGCAGCATACTCTATCTTCAGTGCTTCCGTCAACCTTAGCAGACGAAACTTCTCTTCAATGGTGTGCAGCCATTCATCCGCTTGCAGTGGTTTTTAGCTTCTTTGAACAGAGGTCGTTTGGTATCTAGAAAATCCTTGAAGTCATTGTACTGATTTTGCTCTCTGCCTCCGCGGGGACCCCGCTCGCGATCGCGATTGTGGTCACGATCACCGGCAAGAGTGCGCAGTGCAGCACGCACATCCTGCTGGGTCTCCAAGAAAGCGGCCATGACTTGCTCGGGCGTGAAATACGGAGGAGGTGGTGGCAAATCATCCTCACCACCAGGGTGACCACTTCCACCTGCCCCTTCGTCGCCAGCTCCAGACTGGGTGCGCGGCATCTGCATGATTTGTCAGCAGTTAGTGACCGTAATAACATGTGTTTTAATAGACTTAGCACTTAATCCAATGAAAATTATTGCAGCAACACAAATCCAAGCAATAAAATCAAGCACAACAAAGCATTTCATTATACGATCAAACGAGTCACTCCCACGCCGAGGCACAGTCATAAAGGTTCAAGGTTCTTACACCCACCACAGACATAAGCTTATATAGCATAGCGCATACATGAATAAGCTGTTCTCAAAAGACTACGCGCCAGACATCACAAACAACTAGACTAAGTGCCGTCCTGATCGTCCTCCACATCCGAGGTTCTAGGATTTGCATCGTCTTTGGTGGCGCCAGGAGGAGGATGAAGCTGCAGATGCACTTGCTCATGCAGGTTGGCATTGTTGTGCAGTGCAGCCTCCAGCTGCTGCTGAAGTATAACTTGTTGAGTTCTGAGGACATCCTCCACGTTCCAGGCTTCATTCCTTTGGTGCACCATCTGTGTCAGCGCGGCTTCATAGTTGTTGAGCGTAGTCTGCAGCTGATCCCTCTGGGCTCTCATCACCTGCAACTCTAACATAGCGGTCTCCTTGTTATGTATTGCTTCATCTCTCTCTTCGGCAATCTGAACTAACTCCTTGAGATTCCCAATCCTAGCCTTGAGCTTACCCTTCAGCTCAAGCTTCTCCTTGTTAGCACATCGACAAGCATCAGTCATCATGCACACACTGCCTTCTAAGTTCCCATATGCTTTCATGACAGCAAAAAGAGAGCTCATAGCTGGACCATTGCTGTTCTGGCCTTCATCCCATCCCCCAATTAGTGAGGTCCCATCAGGCTAACTCCACACTGTCTTGCGTGGATCCACGGTGGGGAACACACCAGCCAAAGCCCGTGCTACTGGCTCAGGTGAAGTCTCGATTATATTCTGCAGCACCTTGAAATCTGCCCTGCAGGCACCTTCCCATGGGGTCCTGCCATAAGACTCGTAGCACCATCCACGCCACTCAGAATCATCTCCCAAGGGTGGGATCCTGGCTTCCACGTCCACCAAGACGTTCTCCTCGTCTTCTTGCTCAGGGTGCCAAAAGTGCTGGGGCTCCATCCCTGCCGGGTAACCTGCCGCATGGAGCACCCTCCAGAGGAGCGTGGGCATGCCAAACTCTTCCAGAAACTTGTCCCTACTTTGTGACTCCCTTGGTGCTCGCTGACCTCTTGGGACACGGCCTCCGATTGACTTGCAAGCAGTTCTCCTGGTGCGAGCCATCTGCATTCCAAGACCACGTGCTGACAGAAGTTAATTTAAGGTAGGGGAAACATTATTTTTTTTAAAGTGAGTAGTATCTTTTAATGAGGGGTGATGCAAGACTTAAAATAACATGATGCATGCACGAATCCTACGTCCTCACAATCTAGCAAGAATAAGATTCTACCGATATAGGCTGTGGCATACAACGTGCTCTCATATATACGCATCTATCCGGACTAAAGCGTTTCGTGGTTAGCGTACCTGCAGAAGATTCATTTCAGCCCAGACCCCAATGCATGCATAGCAAAAAGAAGCACTTTCATTGGGATGCTAACACGTATGTACCCCCATGTACATACAGGTGCACCCACGACCCCAAAATAATAATTACACCACACCGAATATCTTGGTATGCACATATGGCTGATGTACATACTTTGATAACAATGAGCACTCCCCTAGGCCGATGATTGTTTGACCATGCTCTCACAACTCTCCTTACCTTATCCGAAAGGCACATCGGCCCATAAGAAGCAATAAGAAACCGCATGATACATGTATTCGCCGAATGGAAACCAATTAAAACCGCAATAAACATGATGCAATCCCCCAAGTCAGTACTTAATTAAGCCACCTAATATATAATATAATTAATAGGGCATAAGAGGATTAACCACCGGCATACTTAGTTTGGAAAAACTCATTTGAAAACTCACTCTACTTAAAACTCACTCATACTTAGTTCTGGTCAAGCTAAGAATACCCATTACTATCTCGCGAATGAGAGGGGGTTCATTTGACTTCTACCGACTAAGCAGGACTAAGCATAGTTTCGATCCTAGACCTCAATAGAAATTAGGTATATTTGGTAGTCAAGGAAGGGATATGCAACAGTAAGGGTTTTCAAGCAACTCCTATAACTTAATGCATCATAACATAAGAATAAAGATGCAAGTAAATTAGTTGTAAAACATGGGAGACTTAGAATGCTCCGGGGTTTGCCTTTCAGGAAAGAAGCAGGGCGATGGTCAGGGCACTCCGAAGGGTTCTCCGGGTCAACTTCCTCTGCTGGTCCTTCAGGCTCCTAGGAGCACTCCAATTCCTCGGGCTCCTGGTCCAGCGGCTCGAACTCCAACAGCGTCACTCCCTCTAGAACACCTATTGCATGATAGATGCCCAGACTAAGATACAACGCACCGAATAAAAAGCTCATGGTGCATAATGACATGATGCATATGAGATGCTATACAAGGGAACAATTACAGCTCCTACTCACCCTTTTTCCTTAACCTAATGTACAGCTTCTCGTCCTCAGTCAAAGGGCGACAACTTGCACCTACGAAGATTTAACTAATTTAGACAAGCAATTTAAAACCACAACTAACCTAAATCGATCTTAAAGAACATCACAAGCTTGCTATCTAACTAAACATTTTGGGCCTGACTGCAAAACACAGCCAACACATTCACCAAGCAACAGCAAGAGATCATAAAGCCACACAAAATGGATCGAACATTCTTTTGCTTCTCTAACTAGCAATATAAGATGAAACTGTGGTTACTGGTTCCAGGTTACTAAAAATTTTGATAAAATTATAGAAGCTAAAACGTGCTCTCTGGAACCCACATTAAAAATTTCACAGCAAACTAAGGTACCAATCAGCCTATACAAAAATAACAAGACAGCATGCTGAAATTAGGTAATAAATACTTTGCACCGTGAAAGTCATCAATCAGCATATTTTATATTTTTCTTAGTTACTAAGTAGTATATAAAGAGTGTACAAAAATTATCAGGCTCCAACAGTTCATATTTTATTTTTAACAAATTTAACAAGGATCTGCCCTAGGCAAAGATAAATACAAAACATTAATATTTTGCACAGAACATCACTAAGATATATTTTTCACAGGTAGAACAGGTCGTGAAAAGTCTAACAAAACTAGAGCCACATTTTTAGCACATTCCAATAATTAGTTATGCATTTTCTTAGATTAATAGCAAATAAGAAATAAATAAAACTACACAGAACAAGTACTAAAAAGTCACTTAACATATTTTTCTTAGACAGAACATTTCAAGATGCATCCAACAAAACATGTTTCACCTTCATACCATTTTTCTAGCTCGTGTTATGAATTTCACAAGTATTTCACAGCATTTAAATCAAAGCTTTAACAAAACTGAAAATCTAAACCGGGCCATTTCGCTAGGAACACCCCGATTCAATCACACAAAACATACATAACCTACTGACGTGCGGGCCTTGTGGGTCAACAGGCCCCGCCCGTTAGAGACAGGGGCAAACCGCAAGCTTGACCGCGGCATTCTCGCCGACAGCGAGCTTCTCCGGCGACGCGGAGGGCACCGACGACTTCCTCTCTCCTTCCCGCATCTACTGACCTAGGTGGTCGAGCCAAAATAGGCACGAACACCAACTGCCGGTGGTAATGGCGAACGGTGGCGCTCTTGACACGGAGCGCTGGTCACCTCCGACCACGGTGAGATGCGCTGGGGTGCGTGTCGACTTCTGGGTAGCTTGAAGAAGCTACAACCTAGACCTAGCTCGGAACGACGCATGGCTGCGTGCTTTGCTCTGGCACATGGCGGAACGGCAGTGAGCGCCGCGACGGCGAAGCCGCGTTCTGGCGAACCGAGAGACTAACAAAAGAAAGCATCTAGACCTACGCCATCTGCACTACCACAAGGACTCAAAACCCAAAAATGAAAGAGAAACGGAACATGGTGTTGCCGTGGCCACGGTGAGCACGAGTGCGGCGGCACCGGTGAGCTCAGACAGTGGCGCAGAGGCACAGAGGCTCACCTAGCACTTTAGTGCCTCCAAGAAACGGTCGAGGTGGTATGCAGGGTGGTGGCAACTATGCGTGCACGGCGAATTCGGGGATGGCGGAGCGGGGGCGGTGCATTTTTGCCAACGAGTGCGGTGGCGGAATGCCTTTCCCCTACTGCGCCGGCGCGATGAGAGAGGGGAAAACCAGACGAAGGATTGGGAAAATGGGCAGAGGAGCTCGTCCAGCTCGGGGTGGTGCCTTCTTTGTAGCCAGGCGCCGCCCACCGTCGCCGGTCTACGGCCACCAGGTGGTGCTCGCGGCCTGGGCGCGGTCGGCGCTGACCGGCCAGTTTGAACGGGATTCAGTCGTTTTAGGCGACTAAAACCATGAACAAGGCGCCCGATTATCTATTAATCTGGCGCGTGTTAGCCCAAACTTCCCTAATACGGAATGAAGAACTACATGAGATCTATCATTGGTATTTGGAACATTTTTGTTGGTTCGGCTTGGATCAAAAGATATTGTGCAACAAACAAGGGTAAGATGAAATGGTGCACGGCTATGGGACTTCGACAAAAACAGAAAGGTTAAAAGCAAGCTAAAACTGACTTGTGGGCCTTGTTTGACTTTGTTAGGCACAAAATCACAAGTTGACCCCTTAATAAAAGTTGTTCCAAATAAAATTCTTCACAACTCTTATTAAGACCTCACTGACAAGCAAAGTCTCTAAGTTGACTTTCTAGCTTGGTCAAACCGAAGAGTTTTAGGAAGGCTCTAGGGTCAATTATCACTTGGGGCCATTATTTCGTGAAGTGACCTTCATAAACATTGTCCCTAATGATATGGTTAGTGATCCTAGATGAGTTTTGGGTTAGTTAGACTATTGACACACAAGGATCACACACAATATTGCCATACAAGCACATAGATCAGTCAAAACAAGATAAACATCAAAGTAACATATGATGCAAGGATGATTATGCTCTTGAATGCTTGAATGATGCTTGTGCTTATGCAAATGCAAGTGTGAGTGTGCTAGCTTAACACCTAGGGTGTTACAGCCACCTCCCCCTTAAAGAAATCTCGTCCCGAGATTTAAGTGCATTACCATTTATTATAGAAGGTAGGATAAACTTCTCGTAGGTAGGCTTCCCTTTCCCAAGTGGAGTCATAGTCAGAGTGGTTGCTCCAAACTACCTTGTAGAACTTCACCACTCTGCTGCGAGTTACTCGCTCCTTGACATCCAGGACGTACATAGGCTTTTCTTCATATTGCAGATCAGACTTAATCTTGATGTCAATTGTTTCCACTCTTTCTTCCGGGACTCGCAAGCACTTCTTAAGTTGCGACACATGGAACACGTCAAAGACTGTTCCAAACTCAGGAGGTAGATTGAGCTTGTAAGCCACTTTCCCACTTTTCTCGAGTATTTGGTACGATCCCACGTACCTTGGAGCAAGTTTTCGCTTAACTCCAAAGCATTGGACACCTTTGGTAGGTGATACCTTAAGATACACATAATCACCCACATCAAACTCGGGGTGCCTTCTCCTTTTGTCTGCGTAGCTCTTTTGACGATGTTGAGCAACTTCTAAATTCTTTTGAATGGAACGTACTTGCTCTTCTGCTTCTTCTACAAAGTCAATACCATAGTACCTTCTTTCACCAGCTTTGACCCAATTTAGCGGAGTTCTGCACTTCTAGCCATACAATGCCTCGAATGGTGCCATCTTGATGCTTTCTTGATAGGTATTGTTATAAGAGAACTCTGCCAGGGGTAACCATTTCTCCCAAGATCCCTTGGTAAAGATCATTGTTGGCATTTCTTAACGTCGTTACAAAAGATAGACTAAAGGTCCATCCCCGGCGAAATGCTTGTTGGCGTTTCTTAGCATCACTACTAACGATAGACTATAAGTCTATCCTTAATAATAATACTAGAAACGAAAGTTGACATCCCCAACCACCTTTATTTCAGAAGGTAACCCTTGGCCCTTAAAGGCGCCGGCCTAGGTAATGCAGTCTGGTAATAGGAGTTAGAAGTGCCGGATTGGCCTTCCTAACCGTCATTACTTACGATATGCAAAACTGTGACGCGGCGCCGTGGGGTGCACAAGAATTACAATCCTTGAGTAATGTTACTTAGGTACGCCAATCGATAGCTCAGTAAGAAATAAGATTACTCTGCAAGCGCACGGAACTATCATTGTAGCATTTCAACCCTGAGTATTCAAGGGTGTCGTATTTATAATTTCCCGTAGGAGGGCATGATGAATTTCATCTAGCTTTGGTATTGTTAACACCAAATTTTGGACTGGGAGCCGATAGCCGATACCAGAGGAAGATAGCCGATCTCGGAAGCAGATTTCGTCCAGCGGAAGGAAGGAAACAGCTGATTGCACGGTGAATCGGTTATCGGGCCAAGGTGACAAGAGGCGCGCAGCGTCAGTATTGATGACATCATCCAGAGTCCGCGCCGCCAGCGTGTGATCACGATCGGAGTCTATTATGGAAAGGGAAGGTTGGACTCCAAGTTACCTTAGATATAGGATAGTTTGTTAGTTTCCTTATTTATTGATAAGTTGTAATTCGACTAGGACTCTATCTTCTTACGCTCAGGGTATAAATATAAGCCCTCAGCCATTGATGTCAACAACACAACATCAATACAACACAACTTTCACCTCCGGCCAACAAACCCTAGAGTCAGTCGAGTCCGGCGAGTTACTTCATCCAGGCTGCGTGTCATCCGGTGGACGCAGGCTTGCTTGTAAGTATCGTCAACCCCCTGTTAAACTATGTCTTTTTAGCGTCATCCAGTGGATGCTGAAGCATGGCGGACCAGGGTCCTTGCTAAGCTCTGTTTCTTTGGCGTCATCCGGTGGACACGGGAAGCATAGTGAGTCAAGGATGATTCACGCTGGTTTACTCGATCAATCTGTGTTAACCGTCATCCGGTGGACGAGATGCAGAATAGGACGGTTTTCACGCGCGGATTAGTTATCGATTCGTGTTTGTTTGCTTGATTAATCTATTAGTTAATGTCATCCGATAGACATGCTATAGATTGAGATAGTTTGCATACATGGATTAGTTATCGGCTCTAGCTAAATATGGCAATTTAGTTAGATTCATTAAGTTATCAGTATTGTTTGTTTAAATTGATTTACCTTATTATAACAATATCTCTGCCCGATCAAGATTGATAGATTTGGCCTTAGATTTACTTGAATCTGATCGTCGTTTATGCTTTTTTATGCTTATCTTACCATGATGATCGATTCCATGCTTACATAGGCTAATTCCCTATTAATCTTGTTCGTTACATGTTGTGCGTTCGGTACTAGTTGAGACATAAGTGGTTCTGAGATTATCATAAGTCTTATTTTCGTGTCCTTGTTTAAGCGTAATGTCGTCCGGTGGGTGCTATGTATTAAGTTAAACTGAGTGTTATCCGGTGGAACAGGTTTAACCTGAACAAGATTCGCTAGATTAGACTTGCTTTAATTTGATGTCTGTTTATGACTACGCTATCATTCGTTCGTCCTTCATGGACCCTGCATCAGCTAAAAAGCCGATTCAATTGTGCTTTCACGAATAGATCGTGCATATAGACTTATTTGGATATCAAACGATCTAGTTTTGTTTGCTGGGTTTGTTGAAGCCCACTGGCCGTTAGACCAGGTGAACGCAGACTTGATGAACTTAGCGAAGAGGGTTTGCTAAAGCCGCCGGCCTTCTAGACCAGCTTTAGTAGATCTCTGCTTGTTTGACGTACAGATCAGATCTGTACACGTGATCTATTTTCTTTTGTACACATTAACCGAATTAGATCGGTTAGCACGTTATTATCCTTACATGAATATCCTGATAGCCTATTTTACTTCATTATTATACTGTTAGTTCATAACATGACGAAATCGGCTTTCTAGCCGATCTCCGATTATACTGGCTCTTTGAGCCGTACAGTTGGAACTATCTGGACTCACCAGTTAGTTACGCCTTGTGTTACTGATTATCTCTGTTTCCTTGTCAATTGCAGGTCAAATTGACTGGCACGCTTGGGTGTTACCGACACTCTCAGACCGGATCCGAAGCTAGCTGGATCTGCGAGAGCTCTACTGCTTTCAAGGGTCGTTTCCGGCTTCGCTGGTGTGTTGGGCTTAGGGAACCACTTTTTGCGCCAACACACTTTTTGGCACGCCCGGTGGGACAGATCACTGAAGACCATGGCAAAAGGGAAGACCGCGGTAGACGGCTCCTCCAAGGAGGCCGGAGGCCCCAGAGATGATGGTGTCCTCAGGGTCAGGATCGAAGACCTCAACGAGGAGGACGCGGCAGTGCTGAACAAGATCGTCGAAGAATTCGCTGATGCCTGCCTGCTTTCATTCAGCAAGCAGCGCGATGGCTCCATATCGAAGAAGAATGCATTCCCGAGGTGGATCATGGACGGCCATTCTGGTAAATCTGAAGAGGAGTGCAGGGCCGACCTCAAACAGATGCTGGAAGAAGCGACCTGGGAGGCCGCCTATTCAGCAGTCGGCCACCACCACAAATCCTTCCTGCAGACGTTCTATAACATCATGAAGACCGTCCTCAAGTGGCAGGATTGGGAGTCTTTGGGTCCGGTTTACTTCAACATACCCGCAGAAGACGCGGATCCAAAAGCAGCGGCAGGGACCTCCAATTCCTCACCGCAACAGTCGAGCCAGCCGAAAGCGCCAGTGCAAGGTGCCACGGTGGCCGGTTCGGCTCAAAAAATAGCAGCTTCTCCCAGATTATACAAAGATCACACTCCAGAGGAGATCGCTGCTTTCATGCAGGCCACTGGGCAGACGGCTGAACTCGATGAACTCACCAGTGGTGAACCCGGCAGCTAGAAGTACGCTGGCGGCAGACACGGCCAACCCTACCCCTGGATACCAGGAGGGGATTACATATCAGGACCTTCAGGCAGTGCCGCATCCGGGGTACGCCCAGACGCCTAACAATCAGCTGCTGGAGCAGATGAGTGCCATGCTCCGTGATACGTTCGGTTTGCAGCCGAAGACCGGGACTGGAATCAAGTACAGGTGTCCTTACCCCGAGTGGTACGACCGAGTGACGTTGCCGCCCAGGTATCGCTTGCCCGACTTCTCCAAGTTCAGTGGGCAGGACAATGTCACCACCATGGAGCACATCAGCCGCTACCTGACCCAGCTCGGCGAGGCCTCATATGAGGTAGCTCACAGGGTTCGGCTCTTTCCACTATCACTGACAGGGCCGATGTTTAGCTGGTTCGCGTCCATGGAGCCTGGCTCGATTCAAGGTTGGGAAGATCTGGAGACCAAGTTCCATAATTACTTCTTCTCTGGCACCGGGGAGAAGGACATCACAAATCTCACCAACATGCGCCAAAGGCCGAATGAAGTTGGATCGGCCTTCGTCAGGCGATTCAGGGAAACCAAGAACATGTGCTACTCCTTGAACCTGAATGACAAGCAGCTCGCCAAGATAGTGGTCAGTGGGCTGCTCCCACATGTCCAAGAGAAGCTGGTGGGCACCAACTTCAACAGCATCGGCGAGGTGATGCAGAGGGTGGCCGCATTAGAGCAGCAGGCCCAGAGCTTTAAGAAGGAATCGAAATACAAGCAGTCGGCTTATGTCTGTAATTCCGACTCAGAGGATGGGGAGGACGAAGAAGTGGCCGCTGTTGAGCTCAAATGGGGTACAAAGCCCATGGCCGTGCCAAAAGGTTGGAGCGCGAAGGATTAATACGACTTTGACACGCGCAAGCTGGACAAGCTCTTCGACCTGTTAGTCAGCGCGGGCCACATCACCTTCCCGGCTGACTACGTCAAGCCATCTCCTGAAGACTTGCAGGGGAAACCGTTCTGCCAGTACCACGGCCTCACCTCACACTCCACAAACGGCTGCCGCAATTTTAAAGTAGCGATCCAGAAGGCCATTAGACGCGGCCTGTTGAAATTTGAGGCCCCTCCCAAGGGGAAGATGAAAATCGACAAATTCCCATTCCCGAAGGGGCAGAACATGGTCCAGATCGCAAACCCCCCAGCCAAGGTGAAGGTGCTGACCTCCGAACGGGCCAAGAAGAACTCCTCGGTTGATACCGATGCGCAGATCACAGCTGAGGAGCTAGCGTTGATCAAAGAAAGGAGGGAGCAGAACCAGAAGCAGCTGGAAAAGGGAGAATCTAGCGGCACCAAGAGCAGGAGGCCCACACACCAGCATCTCCTGAATAAGTAGCGGCGTCAGAAAGAGAAGGACCATCAGAGGCAGCTGCAGCGCGAAGAGGAGGAATACCGCAGGTGGCTCCGCGAGAAAGAAGAGGCGCGCTATCACGAAGAACTGGCTCGCCGCCAGGAAGGTGAGGAGGATCACTGGCATTGCCCGTTCTTCCGACACTGCTGGAACGAAGGCTTGAGACTGCCAACGCTGCGCAACTGTCCAGAGTGCAGCGATCAGTACCGAGAGTACAGGCAGTCCCAGGTCAACCGCCGGTCTGTGCACGAGAGGCTAGGAAGCCCCCGTAGCCCGCGGGATCGGCGTGAAAAAAGGGACCTGCGCGATCGGCTTGATGAGGCGGTGGTTGAACGCCAACAGCCGGTTTGGCAGAGGAACCAGTGGTGCCTGGGAGATCTAACTAGAAGCCAAAGGCGCCAGGTGCAGCGGCTCAAGAACAGGGAGCTCCAGGCTGAGGGGCGTGCCAAGCGGGTGTGGCGTGAAAAGCCTTCACAAAGTAATGGGAAAGCTGTGGCCAACGCGCAGATGGTGTTTGTGCTACCTGCAGAGTTTAGAGCCAAGAGGTACGATACCGATTCCGACTCAGACGACTCGGTATCAGAAGAAAGAGTGGCCAAGTTAGTGCTCGCACAGCAAGCTACTTTTGACAAGCCGGCCAAGAATCGACATCTGAAGGCCCTCTACCTCAAAGGTTACGTCGACGGCATGCCCATGACGAAGATGCTGGTGGACGGCGGTGCCACTATCAATCTCATGCCCTACACCACATTCCGCAAGCTAGGCAAGGGCCCCGATGATCTGATAGAAACCGATCTGATGCTCAAGGATTTCGGGGGCAATACTTCCAACACTCGGGGGCAATCAACGTCGAGCTGACAGTGGGGAAGAAGACACTGCTCACCACCTTTTTCGTGATCGACAGTAAGGGCGCCTACAGCTTGCTGCTCGAACACGACTGGATCCATGCCAACTGCTGCGTGCCATCCACCATGCATCAGTGCCTCATTCAGTGGCATGGCGATGAGGTCGAAGTGGTCCCGGCCGACGGCTCGGTCAGCGTGGCGACGGCGGATGCCGCGTACTGGGAAGCTAGGGATCATGACTGTTTCTCCGGCAAGGTTTGGGAAGGAGGCTCCATCAGGGTCAGCGATGAGAGTCAACAGCCGATCCTGGCAATCGGCTCTGAGTCTTTTTATTAAATGGAGAACCCAATCGACGGCACAGAGGGTAAGTTGGGGCAAGGATTCACGTCGGCCGACAAGCTCGAAGAAGTAGATGTTGGACCTGGCGACAGGCCAAGGCCGACGTTTATTGCCACCAACCTAGACCCGAAGTTCAGGCAGGAGCTGATTCAACTGCTAAAGGAGTACAAATATTGCTTCGCCTGGAATATTATGAGATGCCTGGATTGGACAAATCTATTGTTGAGCACAGGCTACCCATCAAGCCAGGGTTTCAGCCACACAAGCAGCCTCCACGTCGGTTTAGAGAGGACGCTCTACCTGACATTAAGGCCAAAATCACAAGGCTGTTAGAAGCTAAGTTCATTCGAGCTTGCCAATATGCCGAATGGATATCGAACATCGTCCCTGTGTACAAGAAAAATGGTAAATTGCGAGTCTGCATCGACTTCAGGGATTTAAATAGAGCTACACTGATGGATGGCTACCCTATGCCAATAGCCGATATGTTGGTAGACTCAGCTACTGGGCACCAGGTCATTAGCTTCATGGATGGCAATGCTGGTTATAATCAAATTTTTATGGCTGATGAAGACATCCCGAAGACTGCCTTCAGGTGCCCTGGTGCGCTTGGTTTGTTTGAATAGGTGGTCATGACGTTTGGTTTGAAGAATGCCGGTGCAACTTATCAGAGAGCTATGAATTACATATTTCAAAAGTTGATTGGCAAAATCGTTGAAATCTATATAGATGACGTGTTGGTGAAATCCAAGAGCTATAAGGATCACCTGGCCGATCTGAGGGCCACTCTGGAGTGCACAAGGAGACATGGCTTGAAGATGAATCCTAACAAGTATGCATTCGGCGTGTCGGCTGGCGAATTTCTGGGATTCATGGTCCACCGCAAAGGGATAGAGATCGGCAGCAAGAGCAAGAAGGCGATCGATGAACTTGTACCTCCAACCAACAAGAAGGAATTGCAATCCTTGCTCGGTAAGATTAACTTTATCAGAAGGTTCATCGCCAACTTATTAGAGAAGGTGCTGCCGTTCTCGCCATTGTCGAAGCTCAAGAATGATCAAGAGTTCAAATGGGGTGACGTGCAACAGAAGGCTTTTGACGAAATCAGAGAATACATGAAAACTCCACCTGTCTTAGTACCGCCACGGACAGGGAAGCCTTTTAAGTTGTACGTGATGGCCGAAAGCCATACTATTGGATCGGCCCTTTTTCAAGAGTTTGAAGGGAAGGAGAGAGCAGTTTTCTACCTGAGCAGGCGGCTCCTTGACCCTGAGACAAGATATACACCGACCGAGAAGTTGTGCTTGTGCCTATTCTATTCATGCACCAAGTTGAGGCACTACCTGCTTGCCTCAGAGTGTGTGGTGGTGTCCAAGGAGGATGTCATCAAGCACATGCTTTCGATGCTGATTTTAAATGGTCGGATCGGCAAATGGATCTTGGCGCTCTCAGAGTTTAACTTGAGGTTCGAATCGGCTAAGACAGTCAAAGGCCAGGCGATAGCCGATTTCATCATCCAGCATCACGGAGGATCGGCTAATGTAGCAGATATAGCGCCATGGACTATGTTCTTTGATGGCTCTTCATGCAAACAAGGTGGTGGCGCCAGAGTAGTGCTCATCTCGCCACGGGGTGTGCGCTTTGAGTATGCTTTCCAGATCGGGCCGATTGTCACAAACAATCAGGCTGAATATGAAGCCGCGTGGAAAGGTTTTCAGCTTCTGCATGAAGCAAAGGCCGATGCAGTTGAGGTATTTGGCGATTCACAACTAGTCATCAACCAATTGCTCGGCCTGTATGAGTGTAAAGACGAGATACTCAGAGGCTATTATGATCAGTGCCAGGCTCTCATCAAGAAGTTCATGACGGTATCTCTCTGTCACATCCCCAGGGCCCAGAACCAGGAGGCTAATCGGCTGGCGCAGAACGCGTCGGGTTATCGGCCGATGCAGGAGATTTGCAACAGCGAGCAATCAGCTGATGACTGGAGGGGCGAGATAGCAGGTTACCTGGCAAATCCTTCACAACGGGTCAACAGAAAGCTAAGGTACAAAGCCACCAAGTACGTGTTGCTGGATGGTCAGTTGTATTACAAGACTGTTGAAGGAGTGCTGCTCAAATGCCTGGGGACAGAGGAATCAGTGAAGCTGATGAGCGAAGTACACGATGGAGTCTGCGGTGCACATCAATCGGCTCACAAGATGAAGTGGATCATCAGGAGGACTGGTTACTATTGGCCTACGATGCTGGAAGATTGTTTCAAATATTATAAAGGGTGTCAAGAATGCCAGAAGTTCGGAAATATACAGAAGTCTCCAGCCTCTGCTATGAATCCTATAATCAAGCCATGGCCGTTTAGAGGATGGGGTATTGATCTAATCGGCCAAATCTACCCACCGTCGAGCAAGGGTCACAAATGGATCCTGGTGGCGACTGATTACTTCACCAAGTGGGTAGAAGCCATTCCTTTGAGGAACGCCACTTCAGCTGACGTGATCGAATTTGTAAAGGAGCACATTATTTACAGGTTTGGCATACCTCAGACGATCACAACCGATCAGGGGACAATGTTAACTTCAGAGGAGTTTATGACCTTTGTCGACGACATGGGCATCAAGATTTATAATTCATCGCCGTATTATGCCCAGGCCAACGGACAAGTAGAAGCTTCCAATAAAATTTTGATCAAGGTCATCAAGAAAAAGATTGAGCAGAACCCCAGAAAATGGTATTCGCATCTGAGCGAGACGCTATGGGCATATCGCATGGCACAGCATGGATCGATCAAAGCTTCACCTTACGAGCTAGTCTATGGACACTCTGCTGTCCTGCCATGGGAGATTCAGTCTGAGACACGGCGCGTCACGTTGCAAAACAAGCTTATAGCCGGTGAATACAAAGACATTATGATGGACAGTCTAGAAGATTTGCACTGTCATCGGTTTAAGGCTTTGGAATACATCGAAAGGAACAAGGTACGGGTGGCCAAGTATTACAACACTAAGGTAAGAAGCAAGAGCTTCACCGAATCAGAGCTAGTATGGAAAGTCATTCTGCCTATTGATACGAAAGATAGCCGATTCGGTTAGTGGTCGCCAAACTGGGAAGGCCCGTATCGTGTGGTTGAATGCGCCCCGGGTAATGCTTACATCCTTGAAGATTTAGAAGGACAGAGACTCGCCAGGGCCATCAACGGGAAGCATCTGAAGAAATACTACCCTAGCATCCCAGTTGGGGGGTGATAGCCGATTCATGTGAATCTGGCTCTAACAGCCGATGCCGTGTAAGCAGGTTGCCTTCAGGACAAAAATGGCCGACATCGTAGTAACGAGTCGCCCTTAGCAGAAAAATGAAATACCCTCGATGGGGTGTAATAGCCGATGCGATAAGCATTGCCTTTAGTCCAAAAAAGAAAAATAATAAAGGAAAATATGTATCCGAACACATATGGAAATCAGATTGATGCTTTTTGAAGAAAGTTTTATTTCTGATTGTGCTTACAGGAGCCCTATTACATTCTAATCATGTGTGGCTTTGTCTATGATGTCCTGGGCGTCGGTGACAGCCATGACCTCGTCGGCGTGAGGGAAGAAGTTCGCCAGTTGGGCGCTGGCCTCCTCCATATTCTGGCCCTCCAGGGAACCCGGGCTTGACGGCCTCCAGAGCAATGCCGGAGCGGAGTCGCACGGCTGTGAGAGCCCCAGTGGCGCCGTGACGAACGCCGGCCATGGCCACCTGGGAGACGCGGTGGTGAACATCCAGGAGCCGCTCCACCTGCGTGTTGCCACAGGCATTGACGGCATTGGCGGCGGTCTCGGCGGCCACACGCAACTCTTCAAGCCGCGCGGTCAGGGCTGCAAAAGAAAGAAGTGTCAGCATGAAGGTGATCATCAGCGCGTCACAATTCAAGATGTTACCGGCCACTGCAGCATCCGATTCGGCGAGTTGGGCTTGCACCCTGGCCACCTCGGTTTCGGCGGCCTTAAGGGCAGTGGCTTGGGCTTCGTTGACACCCTGTAGCTGGCCATTCTCCTTCGTAGCCTCTGAGTAGAGGTTACGGTACTCCACCATCTGGTGATGGAATCGGAGACCGTCGGCGGCGGTGTAGGACCCGTCAGAAGACCCCGATTCTGATCCAGCGCTCGGGGCCGGATCTTGAGGGGGTTCCTGAGGAGGCGCAGTTCGGAGAGGCCGGGTGTCCATGCCAATCGGTGCTCCCGGTGGGAAAGGAATCACGCGGGCCTGACTGAAGGATGACAAAGAAGCAGATGTGTCAGAATCGAAAGAAAACCAATGTCTTGGGTACAGACTGATTTACCTGTTGTAGATGGCTAACTGCCAGGGCGTCACCCAGCGACGACGGCCGTGATACGGGTCAGCAGCGGCATCCGCGCCAGGGGTAGCTCCAGCGGCTACAGGGACGGCCTGAGACGGCCCGGCACCGGTTCCCGAACCTCTGACGCCGGCAGTTCCCGCATCACTGCGCAAGACGGTGATGGTCAGATTAGATCAGATCAATGTATCAAGAAGTGAGCAGCAGCCTTACCCTAACTAGGCTCGCAGGTGATGCCTCCGTTCACCCACGGCTCGCAGGCTCCGGTTGAAGTTGTCACCTTCGGCGGAACCCGAGGCCGGTCGCTTGCCGTGGTTTCCGTCGCTAGCCATGGATTTGGTTTTGGGTATTTGTTTTCTCTGATCTGAGGAGAGAAGGCCGGGTGAGCAAAGGCTTTGATGTTGCGGTTGCTCGCTCAGGCTGAGCGTGTATTTATAAAGATGAGGGCATCGAGACGGTTTCCTCCTCGGAAGGCGAGACGACGTGGCGGATTTTAGGTTGCGGTTAATCCGCGTTTCTTGAATCCGGAATAGTTGCCAGATCAGAGAGACGAAGCGCCGCCGTCAGTGGTCGCACACCGATCGGATCTTTGGATCAGGCTGCCTAGCCGATCCTATTGTGAGTGCCCACAAGCCGATTCGTAGTGAATCAGGCTGAGAGGTTAACTCTAAGGGAAAGCAGAACAAAGCTGATGCTAAGACGCAGGCCCGTAAGCCGATTTGTATGTAGAACGGATCAGGCTGAGTAATCAATTCTAAGGTACAATGCAAGCCTGAGAGCCGATTCGCATGCAGAAACGTATCAGGCCGAACAAGTCGATTCGAAACAGGACGAAGCGGATATTAAGGTGTGAATCCAAAGGCAGATCAGGCTAAATGTTCAAACTTAGGATGAAACAGCATGAGAACAAAGTTGCAAATAGAAAAGAACATGCCAAGTAGTATATCCATCACGTTACAAAGTCAATAAAGATTGGATCAGTTCCACTAATTCAGCACGGAGCGCATGACCAGCCTGCAACAATTGTTGATCTCGGTTTTCAGTGGACTGCAACAGATCCAGGCGTTGGCATGTCTTCCTGCCTGCAACGACCAAGCTGCTGATTTCCTTCTTTTTCTGGGAGAGCTCGATCATGCTGGTGGAAATGGTGATTTCGTGCTCGCTGATAGCCGACTCAACTGCTTCTAGTTCTTTTCTCGGTTGGTCTCATTTCGTTTTCAGTGTGTCCAGTTCTGTTTTAGCTGTGCCGATTGAAGATTTGAGCAGCCTGGCTCGATCGGCTAATTCAGTGGCCTCTTGTCTGTTGGCCGATTTATTGCTCCTCAGCTATTCAAGCTCTGCCAGGTTCCCATGATCAGTGATAATCCCTGATGCTGTAACTTTAAGATCACCGAGTCTCTGCAGGGATTTTAAGGCTGTTAGATTGGTTTGCTGCTGGACAAGTTTGACTATTTGATCAACTAGTCCGGGATTGGAGGCCAGAGCAACTAGATCACCCTCTAGGTGGGGTAGAAGTGCACTCAGCCAATTGCTAAAATCTGGCTCTGAAAGCCTCTCGGAGGAAGAGGCAAGTTCGTCTCTATCGCAGAATTCTTCTATGTCAAATGAATAGCAGGGAGACAAAGGTTTCGGTACCTGCAATACATACATTCTCTCATCAGAAAGGGTACAATATAGATTAATTTTTTTCTGGCAGAGACAGGATACCTGAATGAGGCCTGAGGTCTATAGGGTTGATGCTGATGTTGCTTGTTCGACTAAGATAGTTTTGTCACCTGCGGCATGCGGATCCTCAGCTGTCATTGTCTTGGGCAGATGGGTTTTTGCAAACCAGGAGTAAGAGCAGTATGGAGGCAAGGATAATTGCTAACAGCCGAATAGGAGTTACCTGGATTTCTCTCAGGGGAAGACTCCTCTTCTTCAAGGTTCACCCAGACTTCGTCGGAAGGGCTGTTCGGCTGTATTTTTGAAAAGAAGATTTGGTCAACCAGGGTATCTGCGTCGAGAAGAGGAAAGCCCAACGAGTAGTACCTGAGTTTTGGCTCCTTCTTCCTGGGTCCCTTCTTCTTGAGCAACTGACTCTTCATGGCCGGTGGATTCTGGTGATTCTTCGGCCTGTTTCTCTCCTGAGATATCTTGAATCGGCTGGGGTTTCACCTGGTAAAGAGCCGATTTAGGGATCGGAGCATACTGCAGTAAAGGAAGGTCGATGCCAGTTCTGGATACCTAAACATTTCTTGTCGAACGACGTTTCTTGGGTGTTTGCTTTTGAAGCTGAGATGCAGCTAGTCGTTTTGAGGCAGAAGGGGGTGTCAGTATAACAGGGCCTGACATTAGTTGTCGCAGCGTCGGTGCTCGAGAACCTAGCCTCGTTGTCGGACAAGGGGGATAGTATTCCACTCGCTCTGGTGGATTGGATGATGAGTCCTGCGAGAAACATCTGTCAGGTAACATGTTTGACTAAAGCCTTTTTTACTAGAATCGGCTAAGAACACTTACTGCTTGGGAAGATTTGAAGTTCGAGTCCAGGGCTCTGCACTTGTCATGGACAGTCTGACAGAACAGGTGAGCGTGCCATCGCTGCCACCAGTAATCAAAACTCTGATGGGTGATGCAGACTTGATTCCACGGCTTCGGAGAGAATGTGGGCAGGTTTGCTCCAAGTTAAAAAATTCTACCAGCCTGAAGGAGCTCTGTAACGTTCTCCCTGGGTTTTAAGGTACTCAAGAAAGGGAGCTGAGGAGGCAATTGGCCAAAGCCTAGTTGTTTTGCCGCTATGTTTGGGTGATAAAATTCATAAGAGGGATAGCTAGTTGGCTTGCCGCTTGCGCTCTGAAGGTGTTTGAAGTCTACTGGCAAGGCACATGGTTTTATGATTGCATTCAGGATTCTGGTAGCCTCATCATCAGAGCCCCTGTTGTTGAACTTGAAACTGGAGGGTGCTGGAAATTCATATTCATCCTCATAGGGGAACCAGGTAGTAACCTTTGGTCCAAAGCCCCTGTATAATGTTTCCAGCATGTTGCCCTTTATAGTTGGGATGGTTATGGCAGAAGCAGCTTCACCATAGCTTTGACAGCCTCTGGTTTTTGGATCCTCTTCCTCTGAGTACTCGGTGGATGGAAAGCTGAGGCCCTGGAGTTGTGTTCTTACCAGCTTGTGCAGATACAGCTTGAGCCACAGCTGTACTAGCTACCAAGGGCCTGTTATGCATTGTACTTCTTCACCTATTATCAAGGAGCTGAACACCCAGTTTATAAGCCTGTATGCTGCACCCAACAGGAGTTTGCCCAGGGAGATGGAGTGCCCTTGAGCCAGTTTCTCTGCCAAGACCCGATAAGGGTATGCTGGTCCGGCAGTAGCGCCACAGAACACGAATCTCTCAAGCCACATGGTAAAAAACGCGACTTGTTCTTTCTTGCTGACGGAAGAAGAGGTTTTCTGGTGGTGTTGAACATAGCCACTCCACCTTTTATATGTGTCCAGCTTCGGGAAGTATGGGTCCTTCTTGCCACTGGTGCAGAGGTCCCAGAAGTCATACAATCCAGTGATTTGAAGCCCGGTGAGCATGTGGATATTGCCCAGGGTAATGGTTTTTGGACCGTCTCCGAATACAAAAGCGATCAAGGAGTTGGACCAAAAGTGACTGGCGGCTATCAGGAGCGGCTCATTCTTTGCCATCTCTGATAATGATAGATCAAGACATTGGCTCAGATGGCGCATCTCCCAGTCCGCGCGTTTCTTCGCCGCGACGCGGCGGAACTAGTTCCTCCATCCAGCAGGTACGCTCGGCCAGTTTCTGAAGGATTTGGCCCAGGAAGAGGCGCCCATCATGGAGCTTCGGAATGGGAACTGGTTAGTTTCTTGAACGATGAAATCTTTGGGGACCGGGTCGCCCATCGGACCCAGGTAGTAGGCGTTGGGGATGTCCATCAGCGGAATCAGAATATCGTTCCTCAGTGTCTGGATTTGAAACTCGTATTCAGTAAGGTTGAAGAGGGATTCACAAATCTGGAGGTGGATCGATGAAATTGATACCTCAGGGACCTCAGATGGAGTCGCCATTAGCTCAGGGATGGCTTGACGGCGGCGGATTGAAGCCCGTGGCGGAAATTGCGACGGTTTAGGGTTTCATTTTGGTGCGAAAGTTTAAAGCGCCGAGAGTTTGACTATTTGAAAGGCTCAAGCGCTAATTTCGGAATAAACCAGTTTATTCCAAAACTGAGGGGCATGTGTTAACACCAAATTTTGGACTGGGAGCCGATAGCCGATACCAGAGGAAGATAGCCGATCTCGGAAGCAGATTTCGTCCAGCGGAAGGAAGGAAACAGCCGATTGCATGGTGAATCGGTTATCGGGCCAAGGTGACAGGAGGCGCGCAGCGTCAGTATTGATGACATCATCCAGAGTCCACGCCGCTAGGGTGCGATCACGATCGGAGTCCATTCTGGAAAGGGAAGGTTGGACTCCAAGTTACCTTAGATATAGGATAGTTTGTTAGTTTCCTTATTTATTGATAAGTTGTAATTCGACTAGGACTCTATCTTCTTACGCTCAGGGTATAAATATAAGCCCTCAGCCATTGATGTCAACAACACAACATCAATACAACACAACTTTTGGCTCCGGCCAACAAACCCTAGAGTCAGTCAAGTCTGGTGAGTTACTTCATCCAGGCTGGGTGTCATCCGGTGGACGCAGGTTTGCTTGTAAGTATCGTCAACCCCCTGTTAAACTATGTCTTTTTAGCATCATCCGGTGGACGCGGAAGCATGGCGGACCAGGGTCCTTGCTAAGCTCTGTTTCTTTGGCGTCATCCGGTGGACGCGGGAAGCATAGTGAGTCAAGGATGATTCACGCTGGTTTACTCGATCAATCTGTGTTAACCGTCATCCGGTGGACGAGATGCAGATTAGGACGGTTTTCACGCGCGGATTAGTTATCCATTTGTGTTTGTTTGCTTGATTAATCTATTAGTTAATGTCATCCGGTAGATAGGCTATAGATTGAGATAGTTTGCATGCATGGATTAGTTATTGGCTCTAGCTAAATATGGCAATTTAGTTAGATTCATTAAGTTATCAGTATTGTTTGTTTAAATTGATTTACCTTATTATAACAATATCTCTGCCCGATCAAGATTGATAGATTTGGCGTTAGATTTACTTGAATCTGATCGTCGTTTATGCTTTTTTATGCTTATCTTACCATGATGATCGATTCCATGCTTACATCGGCTAATTCCCTATTAATCTTGTTCGTTACATGTTGTGCGTTCGGTTCTAGTTGAGACATAAGTAGTTCTGAGGTTATCATAAGTCTTATTTTCGTGTCCTTGTTTAAGCATAATGTCATCCGGTGGATGTTATATATTAAGTTAAACTGAGTGTCATCCGGTAGAACAGGTTTAACCTGAATAAGATTCGCTAGATTAGACTTGCTTTAATTTGATGTCTGTTTATGACTACGCTAGCATTCGTTCGTGCTTCATGGACCCTGCATCGGCTAAAAAGCCGATTCAGTTGTGCTTTCACGAATAGATCGTGCATATAGACTTATTTGGATATCAAACGATCTAGCTTTGTTTGCTGGGTTTGTTGAGGTCCGCAGGCCGTTAGACCAGGTGAACGCAGACTTGGTGAACTTAGCGAAGAGGGTTTACTAAAGCCGCCGGCCTTCTAGACCAGCTTTAGTAGATCTCTGCTTGTTTGACGTACTGATCAGATCTGTACACATGATCTATTTTATTTTGTACACATTAACCGAATTAGATCGGCTAGCACGTTATTATCCTTACATAAATATCCTGATAGCCGTTTTACTTCATTATTATACTATCAGTTCATAACATGACGAAATCGGCTTTCTAGTCGATCTTCGATTATACTGGCTCTTTGAGCCATACAGTTGGAACTATCTGGACTCACCAGTTAGTTCCGCCTTGTGTTACTGATTATCTCTGTTTCCTTGTCAATTGCAGGTCAAATTGACTGGCACGCTTGGGTGTTACCGACACTCTCAGACCGGGTCCGAAGCTAGCTGGATCTGCGAGAGCTCTACTGCTTTCAAGGGTCGTTTCCGGCTTCGCTGGTGTGTTGGGCTTATGGATCCACTTTTTGCGCCAACAGGTATAAACAAGATTACTTATTTGGATGCATAGGAAGGCATAGCATAAGCAGGGGTTAAATCAAGTTTATAACATAGTGGACACACGCATCGGAGCAACCTCAAGGATAACAAGGGGAAAATAAAGAATAAAAGGATACAACTAACTGAGCAGGCATTGGTCGTATACAAGCTATACAAAGAATAGCATTTACATCTAACTAGCAAGACTAGAATTAGGACTAAGTCTGGGATGATAGGGAGATCCCCGCAGCTGGTCTGCCAGCCGATACAGACTTTCCAAACTCCTACTCATTACCCAATCGTGGGGGAGTGCTAGGGATGGACAGAGCTGTCACCACCTGCCCACCTACCCCTCTGCCCTGTGGGGTACCGACATATTCGCTGATCTCTGCATACCCGAACACCATGCTCGTGTAATTGGAAACAACTCCTAACCTCCTGTGACCCCAACCCTTCGGATTGACAGGCTCGGCTAGGAGCAACCATGACAGCACAACGAACTATTATCCCATCCATAGTTCTTCCTCTATTTCTACTAATTTGATGAACGATGAAGAACTTTGATGAACATATCAAGAACATAACACATAGACTATGAACTAGTTCATATGTTATGATCATAATATGAACAAGATTATACTCTAATTCAGATGCATTGCTATAAACATAAGATGAGAACTTGCTCATAGAGGAGAACTGAATTATATTCATACCAAGATGTTCATGATTCCTCCAAGGAGACAAGCTCTCCTTGATAGCTTTGCCTTGCTCTACTACTACTAAACTAGAGAGAACAAGTATGAAATGTGAGGTGTAGTGCTCTAAATGTTGGTGTGTGTGAATGATGAAGGAGCACCATCTATTTATAGCTAGAGTAGGGTGGTTTGGTGTCTCCAGGATTGGAAGGAGGTGAAACCGCTCTTGGGAAACCGCCTTGAGCACCGCCTCCGAAGACTAGGCCCGGGAGGCTCCACCTGGGGGGCGGCCGCACCCTGGGGCGGTCGGTCCCCTGGCTGGGCCTTCTGGCCACCGCCTTCGGGTGGTCGGTTGCTCCCTGGGCTTGGGCCTCTCCTGTGGTTACGGATGGATCTAGTTCATTGTTTAAGATGGGCTTTCTTCTTTTCTTGGTTTGCGCCTTCTCTGAATACGCTTCCTGAAAGTGCACTTTCTTGTGGATTTTACGCATTTACACGTGTCAAACCTGCATGTTACATACACAACAAAACTCGTGGAACGATTAGATAAAAGCCCTACCTTCTATTTGTTTTAGTATTAAAATGATGTTATATTTTAGTTGCTAAGGACTACCAACAACTCCCCCACACTTGGTCCTTTGCTCGTCCTCGAGTAAAGTGCTAAGGACCAAATGGGTTCGTCTTCCTTGTCAAAAGAATCTGCATACAAGATATTCCAAGCTTCACCTAGATTTATGAACTTCAAAGTATCTACCGAATCACCCTTAGTAATTGAAAAATGGAATAGCTTGGAATTAAATCCTCTCACTCTTGTCCTTGCGTAGAGACTTGGGTTTTTGTAAGATTTTGAAAATATAAAGATAGCTTGTGTTCCTTGAATGATTCTCTCAAGTCACTCATTTTGTAAGTGATCCCTCACCAAGGCATGAAAAGGTGATGCCTTCACTTTGATCATCCTACCCCTAATAAGGCTTATCTGGAGTTTTAGGTAGGAATGAAAAATGATGAGGCACACTTACCCTGCATATGTTGTCAAGTCAAAACCTAGACCATACCGGAGGGAGTGTGCCATACTCTTAGATCAGAATGTGCATGTGTGTGGAAAGTATGAAGGTGGAAACCTAGTTCTAAATCTTTTTGGTACTCCATGCATGATGATTCTCCTTGGATAACACTTAGGAAGATATGGGCTATAAGATCTTTATATATATATATATTTGAACGGGTATTTAAACTTTTTCTTTCCCGTTATTTTCTTATGCCTCTTGGCATGATCTTTTATATATTATTTTTTTAACATAGCCCCATATCTTTTATTGGCACATGAAAAACTAAATAAGGAGATATCATGGTGGTAGATGAATGGAGTAAAATTTTATAGAAAAAATGCACGGTTCTTAGGATGAGAACCGACACCTTTTTTATTTGGTGGATGGATGAAGTGCATGTTTTGCGCAACTCTCAGGGTGAGAATTGGCTTTATTTGGTGGGTGCAAGTGAATTCTGATCTTGGGAGCATGAAACATCTCTCAACAGCGGTCAGAAATTTGACCAAACTCAACACAAAATAAGTGGCATATGTAGAAGGTTTCATCAAATAGAATCATATATGGCCTTGGTACGTATTTATCAATCATTCAAGGAGCATGCTATTGAGTTTTTGTTTTTTATAAGATAAATCCCAAGTACTTTGCAAGAATGAGCAAGCATCATGTCATCCTACTATATCTCATCCGTCAATTACTTAGATAGAAACGGGGTCCCTAAATAGTGTTCATAAATCTGTAGGAATTTTAGCAGGGAATAAAAAGTATGCAAATATCTCGAATGTAGGAAGACAAGTTTTGATGGAGTATGAAGGGGACATCATTTTGTCTTAAAACTTTTCAGAATGAGAGAGGGAAATAGTTGCACAAACCAAATTTTGATTTTTGTTATTGTGCAATTGTCTTGAAGAGTCCTCCCCCACACTTGTTTTCTTTCCTGTCTTGGTTAGTCACAATATATATGTGGCGAAAAAAAGTGCTCAACATAAAAACTTTATTTCATTGATAAACTCAAATAGGCACATTCACATTGATAGTAAATGATCGTGAAAAAGAGAAGTGCCTAATTATTCGTGCAGCAGGTGCATTCTAAAGATACTCAAGATGATGATCAACACCTAGGGCTCTAGTGACTTTCCTAAGCTTAAGATTGATCTTGAAGCGGAAACTATTGATGTCATCGCTAAGGTCCCTAATCTCTGTGTTCTTGATCTCTATGTCGTCTTCTAAAGTCCTAAGAAAAGCACGCAAGCTAGCATGTTTGGCTATGAGGTCATTGATGATACTGGAGTCGTCTTCATCGTCACTGCTTTTGTACTGTCCTGCACGTCGCTTGATGGATGGCTGTGGTAAATGCCTCCAAATTCTAGGAAAGGTGCTAGCGGATGCTGCCTTTTTGGCCGAAAGTGTAGGCTTGCTAGCTGACTTTTCACCAGTATGCATGCTAGTCCCACTACCGCTAGAAGTCTTCCCCTCGAGGCCTAGAAAACTGGTAGGATGGGAAGCAGCGGTCTTCTTCTTGGCGCCATCCTTCGATGCATGAGAGTGTGCTGGCAGGATCGCTAAGGGCTTCTCCTTCACAACATGAGCTTCTTCCCTTACTAATGGACTCTCTTGGTAAGGTGCTATGTCTAGGTTCGCTATGGCCTTTGGAGCGTTGATCAGCGAGAGGGCGTAGCTAAACATGGTCGGCACTTCGAGATGGGAGAGCTTAGCAAGCTTCGAAAAAGGGAGAAGGGTAAAGTTGGTGTGAGGAAAAGAGAGACCTAAAGGGGTTTAAATAGGTGCTACCGAGGTTTCTAGCAAGGAAGTAACTTGATCGTAACCATAAATGTGATGCTAGTGGGATCAGAGAGGGATACAAAAAAGTTTGGCACAGATTGGGCCAGCTAGGAGGGCGGCCGGTCCCGGGGGCGGTCGGTCCCCTGGGTCCACCAGCCAGCCTCTGCTTTTTGGCCAGGTGCCATGCTAACTGTGTAGATCCCTATCTTGATTACGATCAAGTTTGATGCGCAGTGAATCAGAGTGATAGTGTGTGTGATTGAGTGTGGGAAATGATTGATACTTATGAAAATATGTTTTAAGATCACACTATCATGCATTTATGAAGTAATATTCCTATGATCTCAAAGATTCATGTTTATGAAAGGAAAGAATCATAGGGTCATTTTAGTCAAAACATAAATGCAATACCAGCATCAAGGCATGCATATATTTATTATAAAAGTTTAAAATATATAAATATTTATTTATTTATTTATTATTATTATTAGAATAAAGAGATTACTTAGGCATTTATTGAAAAAATTGTTAATTTTTTATTTAAAGTAAAAATTAAAGGTAACTTACCGATTTACCTTCAGGCAAGGGCTCAGTCTTTTAAGTCCGTTGAGCAGGACTTTTCTCTCTTCATTTCTTGCTTGATGATGGTACATCCGTCTTGGGAGAAGTAGACGGTTGCACCTGCTTGGGCCTCCATACCTTCTGAGTGGTTTTGGGCAGTGTGGTAGTATTTTCGACTTTTGCTTTGGGTTTCCACACCGACTTCTTTCGTGAAGGCTTGGAGATTTCTTCCCTCTTTTTAGGAGCCATTTTGTTTTTCTGCTCCTTATTTGTATTTCTTTTAAGAGCCGCCTTTTCTTTTGGCTCCAGCTTTTTCTTTAACTCTTTTGAGATTTTTTATAGATTTTTCAAGAGCTGAAGCTGAATCTCTACCTCCTTAATGCCTTGGGGGTTCGGCCCATATCGGATATGTATCATGTTGCAATCTTCCTGACGGCAAGGCCTGAATTCGAACTTTTCTTCTTGTCCATTGATATTGAAGCGGATTTCTCCAGCGCCAACATCAATTTGTGCTCCAGCCGTGCTTAGGAATGGTCTCCCATGGATAAGTGGTGTTTCTTTGGTAAACTCCATGTTGAGCACCACGAAATCCACTAGGACATAATACTCTCTGATTTTGACAGGGATATCTTGTGCTATCCCCGCTGGGTACCGAATTGAGGAGTCAGCCAACTAGAGTGTCATGTTGGTGGGCTCCAAGTTGGTGAAATTCAGTCTATCAAAGACTGATTTTGGCATGACGCTTACGCTCGCCCCAAGATCGCATAAGGTGTGGTTAAATTGCTGGGTGCCAATGGAGCATGTGATCGTGGGGCACCCAGGGTCTTGTTTCTTTTCGGGTAGATGATTGAGTATAGTTGCGCTACACTCTTCCATCAGCTTGACAATTTCTGTGGACGGTAATGGTCGCTTGTTGTTGATGATGTCCTTGATGAATTTGGCGTAGGACGGTATGTGCAAGACATCTATTAGCGGGACGCTGACGTGTGTCTTCTCGACCGTTTCCATGAATCGGAGGAACTACTCATCTCCAGCCTTCTTCTTCCTCCTTATTCTTGTGGGGAAAGGTAGCATCGTGGTGTCCACATAGCCTTCCAGGTGTCGGCTCTTCTTCCACGGATTCTTCTTGTGGTTCCAACTCTACCGGTACTTCCTCTTGCTGTCTGGGTGCCTTGCCTGTTCTATGGTTAGGGTGTGGTGGATCACGAGTGGTCTTACCCCCTCTCGTGGTCACCGAGTTTATATTTTCAACAGTCCTATTAGGTTGTATGGCAGATTTAGCAGCAGAGGCAAGCTGGGTGATCTGAGTTTCTATTCTTTTATTAAAACTTACTTATTTTTAACAGATAAGGACAGGCTATCAAGCTTAGTATTTATAGTTTCAAACATTTTATTATTGAGAGAAAGCTTATTTGTAAGGTTTTCATTTATTTTAGCTTGTCCTATAATAAGATCTTTTAATGAAGGTTAGGAGGAATTGAAATTTGAATTAAAATTGGAAGAATTACCTTGGGGGCGATTCTGGCTGTTCCACCCGTTACCTGTTTGTTGATGCTGGCGAAACCCATTGTTAACGTATGAAGCTTCTTCATGGGTTTCGGGACAGTTGTTCCCCGAATGCCCAACATCTCCACAGACTTCACACGTCATGTGTGAGTCCATGGCCTGGACGGTGCCGGTGGTAGGATCGGTGGCACGTCCCTCAAGTTTCTTCATTAGTAACTCGACTTTTGCGGCAAGCAGATCCATCTCCTTCACGGTGTGCATGCCTTTTTGTGTTTTGCGTTCTTCTCCCCAGCTTTGGTTGGCCACCATCTTCTCAATCAATGCCATGGCATTCTCGATGGTGAGGGAAAGGAATGCGCCTCCAGCAGCGGCATCTACGTGCCCTTTAGACATGGCCGTGAGGCCTTCATAGAAATTTTGGAGCACGAGCCATTCTTCCATCCCGTGGTGGGGACAGGCCCAGTGTACTCCTGGAGCCTTTCCCAAGCCTCAGGAATGGACTTGAGTGACGTTTGCTAGAAGTTAGATATCTTCCCCCGTAGAACATTCGTTTTGCTCATGGGGAAAAACTTTGCGAGGAACGCCGCAGAACATTTGTCCCACGTCTTGACTGCTTCCTTAGCTTGGTAGAACCATTGCTTCGCCTTCCCCGAGAGGGAGAAGGGAAACAAGCGGAGCCTGATGCTGTCTTGTGTGACATCTTTAATGATGATGGTCTCGCACAGCTCAAGGAAGTTTTGCAGGTGTGCGTTTGCGTCCTCACTTGGCAAACCATAGAACTGGTTCACCTGCACCATCGTGAGTAGGCCAGTGCGGAGCTCAAAGTTTCTGTTCCCGACATTGACAGTGGGCCCAACGGGCACGTTGGCAATAGCGGGGGTGGAATACTCGCGGAGTGACTTGGCCATGGTGGTAGTAGCGGATGGTGCGGAAGTGACCAGTTCGTTTGCCGGCTAAGTAGCAGAAGAAGAGATGGTACGAGGCCTTCTCTTCCATAGGAGTGCCTCTGGATTTTTAACGAAGTTTTCCAGCAGATTGAAACCGCTCATACACTATCCTATTTTCATTCCAACAAAAAGAGGAAGAAAACTGCAAAGTTAGCCTGTATAAGCTATGGCTACCAATGCTTATTTTGTAATCAAAGTTCTATGCCAAAGCTAGATGTTTATATTTTCTTTTTGCCCTCCCCGGCAACGGCGCCAGAAATGCTTGTTGGCATTTCTTAATGTTGTTACAAAAGATAGACTAAAGGTCCATCCCCGGCAATGGCGCTAGAAATGCTTGTTGGTGTTTCTTAGCATCACTACTAAAGATAGACTATAAGTCTGTCCTTAATAATAATACTAGACACGAAAGTTGACATCCCCAACCACCTTTACTTCAGAAAAGTAACCCTTGGCCCCTAAAGGCGCCGGCCTAGGTAATGCAGTACGGTAATAGCAGTTAGAAGTGCCAGGATTGGCCTTCCTAACTGTCATTACTTACGATATGCAAAACTGTGACACGGCGCCGTGGGGTGCACAAGAATTATAATCCTTGAGTAATGGTACTTAGGTACTATTGGTGGTCCTTATGGATAAATTTTATACCACCAACTTAGACTAAAAAGATGATTAACAATCATATTCTAGCACATATACCTTTACTACTAACAAGCTCCACTTGTACCCCTAGCATTCATGTTTTATAGGTTTTATGGCATAACAAGTGGAAATACGCATCAACAAGAAGAAAGCGCAAAATCAAATGACGAATCTTACAAATGCGCAAACAAAGAATACAAAAGAAGCCCATCTTCAAAGCGTAATTGGATCCATCCGTAACCACGGGGGAGGCCCAGGCTCAGAAAGTAACCGCCCACCTGGAGGCGGTGGCCAGTTAGTGCATCCCAGGGACCGACCGCCCCCTGGTGGGACCTCCCGGGCCCATCTTCGGAGGCTGTGCTGATGGCGGTTTGCTGATGGCGGTTTCACCTCCTTCCATGTTTAGATGCGCCAAACCGTCATAGTACCACTATAAATAGATGGTGCTCCATCCCCTTCAGCACACATCATTTGGAGTCATCTACCTCACACCTCTCACTTGTATCTTTAGAGTAGTATTAGTAGTTTGTGAGCAAGGCAAGAGCTATCAAGGAGAGCTTGTCTCCTTGGAAAAAAAGGATCATCTTGGTATGAATACAATTCGGTCTTCTTCCATGAGCAAGTTCTTATCTTATTTATATGATCATGCATATGAACTAGAGCAAAGTTATGATCTTGTTATGAGCATAATATATAGACTAGAATATAGTTTATGTATCATGTTCTTGACTTGTTCATCATCGTTCTTCTTTGTTCATCGAATTAGTATGAATAGAGGAAGAACTAGGAATGAGGTGATGGTTCGTCGTGCTGTCATGGTTGCTCTTAACCTAGCCTATCAATCCGAAGGGTTGGGGTCCGCGGGGGTTAGGAGTTGTTTCCAAGTACGCAAGCATGGAGCTTGGGTATGCGAAGATCGGCGAATATGTCGGTATCCCACGGATAGAGGATTAGGTGGACAGGTGGTGACAGCCCTGTCCATCCCTAGCATTCCCCCATGTTCGGATATTGAGTAGGAGTTTGTAAAGTCTCTATCGGCTAGCAGACCAGCTGCGGGGATCTTCCTATCACCCCAGACTTAGTCCTGATACTAGAACTACTAATTAGATGATTTACTAACAGTTCTTTGCATAATTATATGTGACCAATGCCTGCTCAGTTAGATATATTCTTTTATTCTTTATTTTCCTTTTATCCTTGAGGCTGACCAATATGTGTGTCCACTATCTTGAAATCATGTTTTATTCCTGTTTACTCTATGCCTACCATTGCACTCAATAAGTGATCATGTTTACACCACGCTTGATGCATATTGCCCTCCTACGGAAAATTATAAATACGACACCCTACTCACGGGTTGAAACTGCTACAATGATAGTTCTGTGCGCTTGCAGAGTAATCTTATTTCTTACTAAGCTATCGATTGGCATACCTAAGTACCATTACTTAAGGATTGTAAATCTTGTGCACCCCACGGCGCCAGTATCACAGTTTTGCGTATCGTAAGTAATGACGGTTAGGAAGGCTAATCCGGCACTTCTAACTGCTATTACCAGACTGCATTACCTAGGCCAGCGCCATTAAGGGCCAAGGGTTACCTTTCTAAAGTAATGGTGGTTGGGAACGTCAACTTACGTTTCTAGTATTAATATTAAGGACGGACTTATAGTCTATCTTTAGTAGTGATGCTAAGAAACGCCAACAAGCATTTCTGACGCCGTTGCCGGGGCTGGACTTTTAGTTTATCTTTTGTAACGACGTTAAGAAATGCCAACAAGCATTTCTGGTGCCGTTGACGGGGAGGGCAAAAACATCTAAGCTGGCATAAACATCGATTACAAAATAAGCATTGGTAGCCATAATTTAAGCAGGTTAACTTTGTTGTTTTCTTCCTCTTTTTATTGGAATGAAAACAGGATAGTGTATGAGCGGTTTTGCTCTGCCGAACAATTTCATCAGCAATCCGGAAGCACTCCTAAGGAAGAAAAGGTCTCGTACCGTTTCTTCTTCTGCTACTCCGTCGGCAGACGAATCGTTCATTCCCGCACCATCTGCCACTACCGTCATGGCCAAGACACTCTGTGACTACTCCATCCCCGCTGTTGCCAACGTGCCCGTTGGGCCCGCTGTGAACATTGCAAATGGAAATTTCAAGATCAGTACAGGCCTTATCTCGATGGTGCAGGCAAGCCAATTCTGTGGCTTGCCAAGCGAGGATGCAAACGCTCATTTGCAACACTTCCTTTGTCATCAAAGACGTCGACACAAGACAGTATCAGGCTCCGCTTGTTTCCTTTCTCCCTCACGGGGAAAGCGAAACAATGGTTCTATTAAAATAAGGAAGCCATCAACACGTGGGACAAGTGTTCCGCAGCATTCCTCGCCAAGTTCTTCCCCATGAGCAAGACCAGCGCTCTAAGGGGAAAGATCTCAAACTTCCAGCAATCTTCCCTTGAATCTATCCCCAAAGCATGCCCTCATCATGGAATGGAAGATTGGCTTGTGCTCCAAAACTTCTATGCAGGCCTCACGACCATGTCAAAAGGGCACGTAGATGCCGCAGCTGGAGGTGCATTCCTCTCTCTCACCATCGTGGATGCAACTGCACTCATTGAGAAGATGGTGGCCAATCAGAGTTGGGGAGAAGGAAGAAAAACACAAAAAGGCTCGCATACCGTGAAGGAGACGGACTTGCTTGCCGCAAAATTAGACTTGCTGATGCAAAAGCTGGACGATCATGCTACCAACCTACCATGAGTATCGTACAGGCCATGGACTCACATATGACGTGTGAAGTCTGTGAGAATGTTGGCCACTCAGGGAATAACTGTCCCGAAACCCAAGAAGAGGCTTTATACGTCAACAACGGGTTTTGCCAACCTCAGCAAGGTAATAGCGGGTGGAACAACCAACACCGCCCGCAAGGTAATAATTTCAATTCAAACCAACCTTCCTTAAAAGATCTCGTTCTAGGACAAGCTAAAATCAATGAAAGTTTGACCAAAAAGCGATCCTTCAATGATAAAATATTTGAAAATATAAATGCCAAGCTTCAAACTTTGTCTTCTTCTATTCAAAATCAAGCCAGTTTTAACAAAATGATAGAAACACAAATGGCACAAATAGCTGCTTCTATTCTTGTCAACAATGCGGGAAAAATCCCAGGGCAACCCGAGACTTCTCCCGAGTTTGTTCATGCAGCTACAGATCAATAAAGGAAGGAAAGTCTGGCCAACAGACTATAAATGTTGAGCCCTTCCTGAAGGTCATCGGTAATTATCTAAAAATAAATGTATATAAAGAAAGAAATAAATAAATAATTATCTGAAGGGACCCACACCATCATTCAAGCTTGGGGGAGGTGTCCCCACTCAGGTATTGTAACTTATCTTTTTAAAAAAAATATAATAAATGAATATTTATATACATATTTATATAATAAAAATATATATTTCACAAAATTATTTTCTTGCATTAAAAGAAATTATTCCCTCTTCCTAGAATTATAAAATTTTATTCCAAAATAAATTCTTCTCCATAAAATTCTATAAAAATAATTTTCTGAAAGAATAAATCTTGTTGAGTCTAAATATTATTTTTAGAATAATTTTGAAAATCAAAAAGTTTCAAATAAAACTTGTGGAAAATCAAAAACTTGAGCAAAATTTCGAATGGGAGTCATTCGTAATCGGCTACATACTGGAGATAGCCGTTAGACGGAACTACAAAAAGGCTGGGCAAAACCGGCCCTGTGAGGGGACCGGCCGGTCCCAAGGGCGACCGCCCCCTGACCAACGGCTCTGTGGCACAGCCTTTTGCCAACGGCTACTAGCCGTTGCATACAACACTCTTTCGCCTACGATCAAGCCTATAAATACCAGAGCATTCAGGGTGGAGCTCCTTACCCCTCTCATTCTCACATTTTTCACTCCCTCCATCACTCTCTTGCTCCACCATTCTCCAAGCATTTTTCCACAAAGTTCAAGTGCAAGGAAATCCTGCACAAACTTCTTCCACTCCCATCACAAGTCAAGTTCTTGTGCCAAGCTCACCATGAGTGGGATTGGAGGTCGGATTTCCGGCATGTTCCGAAAAGGCCGTCGCTCTCGTGGGGAGTCTAGTCAAAGTACTCCCACACATGAGGAGAGCCCGCTGCATGAAGAAGAGGAGGCGCCAAGAGGTCACGCCATCGACGAGGCCGACACTCCCTTCATCGACTTGGAGAGCAAGCGGGAGATGCAAGCATATAATCTTCTCAAGGGACGTGAATTCCTGCATACACCGGCCTTCGACCCACACTTTCTCCAGCAGACAGGTATGAACGTCGAATTTAATACCATTTTCAAAAATGTTGGTTGGAGCCAAGTTGCCCCCGTGAACGAACTTGGGTCTCGTCTCTTGACCATCCAAATCTTGGGTACTTTACAAGTTGTCGACTATGGTATTATCTTTCGCTGCTTTGGGAAAGAACATAGCCTTTACTGGAAAGATTTTGCTATACACTTGAGTTTTCATGAGCGATGCTCTGTTGATTTGGGTTTTACTCTTTCAGGATATCAGCGTCATACTTTTTGGCACTTGATAACCAGACAAAATGTGACTGGAAAATTCCAACCCAACATCAACACCATCCACCATCCTTCTCTAAGGCTTATGTATAAATGGATTGCTAATTCTTTCTTTCCTAGAGAGAACACTCACCATGCTTATGATATTGAGTTGAAGTTGCTTTATGCCATGCTTAAAAAGATTAAAGTCGCTCCTATCTATGACATTGTTAAGCACTGGTTAAACTCTTTTAAAACTTCCACACCAATTATGTGCACTTACACTCATCACACGTCTTGCTGCTAGTGTTGATCCTCATGGTGCTAACACTATTGTTTATCTCTCCATTCCACGCATTATGATCAATGAGTATTATTTTACTCAAGCTCATACCATAAAACGTGATGACTCGGGAACAAACCTGGTATTTTATTATCCGGGATATATAAACGAGATTTCGTTACCTAACCCGGATCTCACTTTATATAAATCCCCATCTCTCACCTTCGACCTTGTTGAAAAGGAAGAAGCACGCAGGAGTTCTGTTTCTCGCAGGCGATCACGGAGGAGAGAAGTACAGGAGGAAGAGCCTGCGCAGCCTGTGCAGCCTACACCACACCCGGCCATGCCTACCACTGATACCAAGGATGGAATGGTCCCCGGTCATATCTACACCTGGGTTCACCCCCGGGTATGGATATGGTATGGGACATGTTCCTCATCCTTATGCGGTTGGAGGGTCAGGGTGGCAACACTCGCAGGAGACGGGGGGATCAAGGCAGCCCGAGCATGAGCATTCTCCAGATTCTGAAGGCATGCCACCTCCGTTACGCCCACAGCCGGTCACACTAGAAGTCCTCAACACACGCATGGGAGGACTAGAACTGCAAAACAGACAAATCCAAGGTACGCTCAATGCTCACATCCAGACTTCTACCTAATGGCATGAGCAGTACCTGCAGCAGTTCATGAACTTCGAAGATGCGAACCGGCGGCAGCACGAGGCACACATGGCCTACCTTCGGTCCATGGGACAATTCCCGGGACCTAGGCCTTGAACTAGCTTGGGGGAGGAGACCCCACAAGAGGTAACATTTATCTTTCAATTTCTTGCACTTTATTTCTCGCACTTTTAAATTCTGCAATTTTATTTCCTTATTAAAGAAAAAATAAAATAAAATAAAAAAATAAAAATAATAATAAATAAAATATTCCACTCCCATATGTGCTAACATATGTTAGTTTCTCTTCTGTTGAAATGATGAATAGTTGCTCTGTCTATAATTCGTTTGTGCCTAAGTTATAACTTAGTATTCCTCAAGATTTAAGTTTGTTGGCTAAAAATATCTCATTCTGAGAACTTGAAATCTTGTGGGTTGCAATTGCATGATCTTTTTCTAAGTTGTTGCGAGATTTGAGATGGTACAAATAGACTTTGCTATGACTTTGTACTAAGAGAAACTTGACATCCGGAGATTTCTTTTCAAAAATTCAAAAATCAAAAGTTCCCCAATGGTTATGAAATATCTACCAAGGCCATATGATATGCTCTACTTTTGCAAAAACTTAGTCATATGCTACTTACGGAACTTTGAGTTGAGTCAAAATGCTGAGACCTAGTGAGATTATGGTCATACACCCATGATTGAGATTCACGTACACCCACCAAATAAAGCCGACTCTCATCCTGAGAGTTGCGCACAACATGCACCTTTCATCCACCAAATAAAAATGCCGACCCTCACTTTGAGAACCGTGCATACAAAAAAAATTCACTCCTTGTTCGCCATCATGACGTCTCTCCATCCAAAAGTTTTCATATGTCAAATCAAAATATGGGCTATGCTAAAAAAAGCCAAAGGGCATGAGAAAACAAACGGGAAAGAAAATACAAATACCCGTTCAAAAAAATATATATAATGATATAGCCCATATTCCTCCAAAGAGTTTTATTCCATCCAATAAAAAGGGAGTCATGATGCATGGAGTGCCAAAAAGATTAGAGATAGATTTTCACCATTCCACACACTTGCACATCTCAATCAAGGTATATGACTTGTATCTCCTTATGGCCCGGTCTTTGACTCAGCAATATAAGTAATGTAAGTACGCCCACTTTCATACCTACCCAAAACTCCACTCTCAGCTTTAGTAGTAGGATGGAAAGGCAACACTACAATGCCTTTGGTAAGGTAAACCATACACATTGAGCGATCGAGATAATCATTTGAGGAACTTGGTTTATTTTGCAAAAATTCATAAAACCTCCAGATGAAAGGTCTATCAAAGAATGAATGATTGGTAAGTCTATTATAACCATTCTATCTTGCAACCGCCCAAGAAATTGGAGAAACTACAAGCCCCATAAGAAATCAAGGTAAAGAGTGGACAGAATGCCAACTTATTTAAATTACGAATGAATGCTATGTTATAGGTATGACACTTATGAATTATATCGGCATTGTAGCAACTCGTGATCAACAACCATGCTTGGCTATTTGCTCAGGACGAGCAAAGGATAAGCTTGGGGGTCTTGTTGGTGGTTCTTATGGATAAATTTTATACCACCAACTTAGACTAAAAAGAGGATTAACAATCATATTCTAGCACATATGCCTTTACTACTAACAAGCTCCACTTGTACCCCTAGCATTCATGTTTTACAGGTTTTATGGCATAACAAGTGGAAATACGCATCAACATGAAGAAAGCGCAAAATCAAATGACGAATCTGACAAATGCGCAAACAAAGAATACTAAAGAAGCCCACCTTCAAAGCGTAATTGGATCCATCCATAACCACTGGAAGGCCCAGGCCCAGAAAGTAACCGACCACCTGAAGGCGGTGGCCAGTTGGTGCATCCCAGGGACTGACCACCCCTAGGGGCGACCGCCCCCTGGTGGGGCCTGCCAGGCCCATCTTCGGAGGCGGTGCTGATGGCGGTTTCACCTCCTTCCATGTTTAGATATGCCAAACCGTCATAGTACCACTATAAATAGATGGTGCTCCATCCCCTTCAACACACACATCATTTGGAGTCATCTACCTCACACCTCTCACTTGTATCTTTAGAGTAGTATTAGTAGTTTGTGAGCAAGGCAAGAGCTAACAAGGAGAGCTTGTCTCCTTGGAAGAAAAGGATCATCTTAGTATGAATACAATTCGGTCTTCTTCCATGAGCAAGTTCTTATCTTATTTATATGATCATGCATATGAACTAGAGCAAAGTTATGATCTTGTTATGAGCATAATATATAGAATAGAATGTGGTTTATGTATCATGTTCTTGACTTGTTCATCATCGTTCTTCATTGTTCATCGAATTAGTATGAATAGAGGAAGAACTAGGAATGAGGTGATGGTTCGTCGTGCTGTCATGGTTGCTCTTAACCTAGCCTATCAATCCGAAGGGTTGGGGTCCGCGGGGGATTAGGAGTTGTTTCCAAGTATGCAAGCATGGAGCTTGGATATGCGGAGATCGGCGAATATGTCGGTATCCCACGGACAGAGGGGTAGGTGGACAGGTGGTGACAGCCCTGTACATCCCTAGCATTCCCCACGTTCGGATATTGAGTAGGAGTTCGTAAAGTCTCTATCGGCTGGCAGACCAGCTGCGGGGATCTCCCTATCACCCCAGACTTAGTCCTGATACTAGAACTACTAATTAGATGATTTGCTAACAGTTCTTTGCATAATTATATATGACCAATGCCTGCTCAGTTAGATATATTCTTTTATTCTTTATTTTTCTTTTATCCTTGAGGTTGACCCATATGTGTGTCCACTATCTTGAAATCATGTTTTATTCCTGTTTACTCTATGCCTACCATTGCACTCAATAAGTGATCATGTTTACACCACACTTGATGCATATTGCCCTCCTATGAGAAATTATAAATACGACACCCTACTCACAGGTTGAAATGCTACAATGATAGTTCTGTGCTCTTGCAGAGTATTCTTATTTCTTACTGAGCTATCGATTGGCGTACCTAAGTACCATTACTTAAGGATTGTAAATCTTGAGCACCCCACGGCGCCGTATCACAGTTTTGCATATCGTAAGTAATGACAGTTAGGAAGGCCAATCCGGCACTTCTAACTGCAATTACCAGACTGCATTACCTAGGCCGGCGCCATTAAGGGCCAAGGGTTACCATTCTGAAGTAATGGTGGTTGGGAACGTCAACTTATGTTTCTAGTATTATTATTAAGGACGGACTTATAGTCTATCTTTAGTAGTGATGCTAAGAAACGCCAACAAGCATTTCTGGCGCCGTTGCCGAGGATGGACTTTTAGTTTATCTTTTGTAACGACGTTAAGAAATGCCAACAAGCATTTCTGGCGCCATTGCCGGGGATGGACTTTTAGTTTATCTTTTGTAACGACGTTAAGAAATGTCAACAGGTACGCCAATCGATAGCTCAGTAAGAAATAAGATTACTCTGCAAGCGCACAAAACTATCATTGTAGCATTTCAACCCATGAGTATTCAAGGGTGTCATATTTATAATTTCTCGTAGGAGGGCATGATGAATTTCATCTAGCTTTGGTATAAACATGACTACTTATTTGGATGCATAGGTAGGCATAGCATAAGCAGAGGTTAAATCAAGTTTATAAGATAGTGGACACACGCATCGGAGCAACATCAAGGATAAAAAGGGGAAAATAAAGAATAAAAGGACACAACTAACTGAGCTAGGCATTGGTCGTATACAGCTATGCAAAGAATAGCATTTACATCTAACTAGCAAGACTAGAATTAGGACTAAGTCTTGGATGATAGGGAGATTCCCGCAGCTGGTCTGCCAGTCGATAGAGACTTTCCGAACTCCTACTCAATACCCGAACGTGGGGGAGTGCTAGGGATGGACAGGGTTGTCACCACCTGCCCACCTACCCCTCTACCCATGGGGTACCGACATATTCACTGATCTCCGCATACCCGAACACCATGCTCGCGTAATTGGAAACAACTCCTAACCTCCCGGGACCCCAACCCTTCGGATTGACAGGCTCGGCTAGGAGCAACCATGACAGCACAACGAACTATTATCCCATCCATAGTTCTTCCTCTATTCCTACTAATTTGATGAACGATGAAGAACTTTGATGAACATATCAAGAACATAAAACATAGACTATGAACAAGTTCATATGTTATGATCATAATATGAATAAGATTATACTTTAATTCAGATGCATTGCTATAAACCTAAGATGAGAACTTGCTCATAGAGGAGAACTGAATTATATTCATACCAAGATGTTCTTGATTCCTCCAAGGAGACAAGCCCTCCTTGATAGCTTTGCCTTGCTCTACTACTACTAAACTAGAGAGAACAAGTATGAAATGTGAGGTGTAGTGCTCCAAATGTTGGTGTGTGTGAATGATGAAGGAGCATCATCTATTTATAGCTAGAGTAGGGCGGTTTGGCGTCTCTAGGATTGGAAGGAGGTGAAACCGCCCTTGGGAAACCGCCTTGAGCACCACCTCCAAAGACTAGGCCCGGGAGGCTCCACCTAGGGAGCTGCCGCACTCGGGGGCAGTCGGTCCTGTGGCTGGGCCTTCTGGCCACCGCCTTCGGGTGGTCGGTTGCTCCCTAGGCCTGGGCCTCTCCTGTGGTTACGGATGGATCTAATTCATTGTTTAAGATGGGCTTTCTTCTTCTCTTAGTTTGCGCCTTTCTCTTAATACGATTCCTGAAAGTGCGCTTTCTTGTGGATTTTACGCATTTCCACGTGTCAAACCTGCATGTTACATACACAACAAAACTCGTGGAAAGATTAGATAAAAGCCCTACCTTCTATTTGTTTTAGTATTAAAATGATGTCGTATTTTAGTTGCTAAGGACCGCCAACAATCACACAGGCTCTAAGCTTATCTTCTAGGATCTGATTTACCCTTTCTATCTGTCCCGATGTTTGGGGATGGTATGCTGAACTTCTGATTAACTTGGTACCCAATCCCTGGTGCAAATGTTCCCAGAAACGGGCAGTGAATTACGGTCCTCGATCAGACACGATCATTTTGGGTATTCCATGCAAGCGTACTATCTAAGAAAGGTACAACTCTGCATATTGTTCTGGTCGAAAATCAACCTTTACAGGGAGGAAATGAGCCGACTTGGTCAAGCGATCGACAATCACCCAAATGGAATTGAACCCCTTTTGAGTAGTTGGAAATCCCACAATGAAATCCATACTTATTGTCACACCCAATTTTAAGGATAAAATTGAATGAACCAACTTATATGTGCCCAAGGATCAGTCACACACATAAGCGACAAATTACATAGTACCATCACAAGGTTTAATATATAATGAATAATATCACAGAGTCTTTACATTAATAACAGCGAAATAATATAGATAACTCTCTCGCGGAATCTCCAATCCACAGGGAATAGTTGACTGGTGAACACAATCCTAATAATCCTCTTAGATGTCTTCATAACCATAATCATCTGTTACCCATCCGGGATTTTTATCCAAATATGAAAAATAAAGTAAGCGTAAGTACATGTCGTACTCAACAAGAATAGCATGGGTCTATGAGGCTCAAATAAGGCAAGACACAGGTTTGACAGCAGTGGCTTTTAGTTGATCATATTTTAGCAATTTGAGTAGCAGCAATAGAATATACCAAGGAATATGGTTGCATGATCACATAAACATGATAATTAATATGGAATAAACATCAACAGAAACTTTAAACTAATAAATCAATATTCAATTATTATTATTCTGTAAGACGTCCAAGGCCGCTCATGACCGTGAGCACGGCTGATATATCAGTTTTACACTCTGCAGAGGTTGCACACTTTCACCATGAGTCGTGATTCCCATGTGTTGGGGTTTGCAAGGCCCACACTACACTGCCAAGGTGCATAACAGGGTCTCACTATGAAGTCTTTCAAAAGGCTCTCTAACAAGTTACTAATCAATCCGGGCGCAATGGCAAGGGGCGGTAGAGCCCTCCTTCCAAGTTGCACACACACGCAGCAGTACACACAAAGACAGGAGCCGCAAAACAACCAGCTCGGCAAGGAACCTTTCAAGATTAACAACATGATAGAAAGTAACTTTATACTTGACTAAAGCCAGAGCCATATAGCTCTCATGGTTGCGCTGTAAGTCCCGGTGTCATACTTACAGTTAAGTCCTTAGTCCATGTTGCAAAAAACATCTTTTAATCTTTATTTCATAATTAATTATTCAAGTTCATAAGATCATGACCCATCAAGCACTAGCATCACTACTCAAATGTAATCTCATAGGTAACAAGGATCAAGTCATCAAAACTAGGAATAAATGCTAGGGTTACCAAGGTAGACACATGCATCATGAATTTAGTGATTAAGGTGAATAGGCAACAAGGATGGTCCATGCTATACTTGCCTTGATCAAAGGGATCCTGAGAACTTAGATTCTCAACGTAGTATTCTTGATCACCAACGTATTGCTCACCGTCTGAACTCGATCATAAAATCACCGTACAATCATCGAGGCAATCATACACGAAGCAAACAAGATTTAGATTAGAAACAGTACACCAACAGTAGAAAAATAGATTGAAAAGTTTATAAAAATAATCTACGCGTCGTTACGATTCCAACGATATAAAGATCACGAAAATCGGAATTCAAACGGAGAAGTTATGAATTAAACAAGTTTTACTTTAATAAAATAATAGAATAAATCTAATCTCGAATTTTATAAGTTTGAAAACATATGTAACAATGGTAGGGTTACAGTAGAATATGAAATTACGAATCTAACGAGATTTGAACGGATCAAATCGGAGCTAAAACGAAGAAAATATGGCTAAAATAGGGGCAGTGGCAAATCTGTAAATAAATGGAAAACATATTTTAAATCAATTTAGGAAAATGCGTTTTCTAAAATGGAAGGCGTATTCGGCTGAGTGTGCCAATGACCGTGGGTTATAAACTAAAAACTGACGGGGTCTCTTTTGAAAAACGGCAAGAGCGAACGGGTACGGGCCGTTTTCAGCCGTTGGAATCTTAAGTCAACGATCAAGATTAGATCGTTGCTGGACACAGGGCTCTGTTCGCCGGAGGACGGTGGCCGGCGGCGGCGCCCTCGCCGGAGAGAGCGGTTCTGGGGCTAGGGTGGCTTGTTTGGTGCGGGAAAAAGGCTCTGCAGGTAGCTAGGCTTGCTGCGAGTACTATGGCGGCCACAGTTTGGCTCGCGACGGGATGGGGAAAGAGCAGCACGGCCTATGGCGGCCGGGCTTCGTCGGTGAGCTAGCAGGCGACTCGGGAGGGAGCAAAACGAACAAAAGATGGTAGGCGAGGCTTCTTTACCTCTCTACAAAGCTTCAGGGATGGTTGAATTGGACGGCGAAGGTCCCGGTGATGAACTTGACTGGCGCTGGGCGGCCGGAGTCGTGCTGCTGCCGGTGACTACGGTCGGTGAAGGCCGAGATTGGGAAAGAAGGAGTCCGGGTGCTTCTAGAAGCCCTGCGGTCCTTGGGGTTCGCTTCAATTTCACCGATGATGCTTCGCGGAGGCAGTATCGACGGCGGCGGCGGTGCTCTGTTTCAGCGGCGGCCCTGGTCGCGCGAACTTGCGGCGGCGGCTGCAATTAGATGGCGTGGGTGGGCGGCAGGGTGCCTCGGCAATTTATATGAGGCGCTTGGCGTGCGGGCCACGCAAGCAGGAGGCCGGGCGGAGCACGATTTGTGCGACGCAGTGACGGCGTGTCCGGCTCGGACTCGAGCGCGAGGTGGGAGGAGGGTCTGACGCGCGGGCCCCGCATGTCGGTCTAATGCAGGGGGAAGGAGAGGGAGCGGGCTCCAGTGTGCGGGATGGGCCGTGGCTTTGCTGGGTTTGGCCCAACCCAGGAAAGAAAGAGAGGGGGAGTGGACGCGGGCCGAAGAAGGAAGAGGGAAGGCAGCAGGCCAACTTGGCCTTGAGCCCAAGAGGAAGGGGTTTGTTTTCTTCTTTTGATTTTCTAAATCAAATTCCAATTGACCTTTTCAAATAGAATTTTAAATCCTTCTCAAATCAAAGGAATGCAGACAATACAAAATAAATAATGGCAGCATGAATGCAACAAATCATGTTTCTAAATTATGATTACTTTTAATTTCCCAAAAAAATATTCTCTAAATTAAATGTCAAGTCATTACATAAATAAATTTATTTTATCACTATTTAATAAATTGCAAATTTTCGGGTGTTACACTTATATCTTCCCATTTCCATCCGGGTATCGGCAAAGGCTGCAGCAAACCTGCGGGCTTGAGATGAACTGCCTTAACTCGGCAACAGGTGTCACACCTTGCCACATACGTGACAATTTCCTTCCACATTTTGGTCCACCAGAACCTGGGTTTCAATACACGAAACATCTTGCTGCTGCCAGGACGGATGGAGAGCTTTCATAGATGGGCTTCATCCATGATCTGATTCTTCAGTTCCCGATTCTTGGGGACCACCAATCTATCCTTGAACCACAAAACTCCCTTCTCATCGACTCTAAAAAGTTTGGTTTCTTCTTCTTTCATCTTTCTCTTGATGTGATAGATACCGGGATCTGTTTTCTGAAGTTCTATAATCTTGCTTTCAAGCGAGCAACTCAAGGCAATGCTATGCACAATAGCGGGGTGCATTGGCTTGAATCCCTCACCTATGAGCATATTGCAATGACCCATCCTACTCAGAGCATCTGCAATCACATTGGCTTTTCCAGGGTGATAATAGACCTCCAAATTATAATCCTTGATCAACTCTAACCATCTTCTCTGCCTCATGTTTAGTTCAGGTTGTGTGAATATGTATTTGAGACTCTTGTGATTAGTGAAAACATGGCACACATTTGCCAACAGATAATGCCTCCAAATCTTCAATGCATGTACTACAGCTGCCAATTCTAGATCGTGTGTTGGGTAGTTGACTTCATGCTTTCTTAACTGCCGAGACGCATATGCAATCATCTTCCCTTCCTGCATCAGGACGCATCCCAGACCAGTACCAGATGCGTCACAGAACACATCAAAAGGTTTGGTAAGGTCGGGCTATGCTAAAACAGGAGCGGTTGTCAAGAGATTTCTGAAGGTATGAAAAGCTTGTCTCACATTCTAGAGTCCATACAAATTTCTCTTCTTTCTGAAGTGACTTGGTCATTGGCTTGGCTATCTTAGAAAAATCTGAGATGAAACGACGATAGTAGCCAACCAAACCCAAGAAACTCCGAATTTCTGATACTGAAGTTGGGGCTTTCCAATCCATTACTGGCTGAACTTTGGTTGGATCCACTGATATCCCATCATCTGAGATGACATGACCCAAAAAACTTTACTTTCCTCAACCAAAACTCGCACTTGCTAAGCTTGGCATAAAGCTTGTGCTCACGCAACCGAGTCAAAAATACTCGCAAGTGTACATCGTGATCCTCCGGGTTTTCAGAATAAACCAGGATATCGTCGATGAAGACTATTATGAATTTATCCAACTCAGGCATGAACACAGAGTTCATCAAGTACATGAAATAGGCAGGAACATTAGTCAGACCGAAAGACATGACCAGATACTCAAACAACCCATAACGAGTCGAAAAAGCAGTTTTTGGGATGTCTTCGGGTCGAATCCTAATTTGATGATACCCTGATCTCAGATCTATCTTAGAAAACACTTTTGCCTTGGCCAACTGAACAAACAGGATGTCAATACGAGGCAAAGGATACTTGTTCTTAACCGTCACCGCATTGAGTGGCCTATAATCCACACACATGCGTAACGATTTGTCCTTCTTTTGCACAAATAATGTCGGGCATCCCCAAGGTGAGGCACTAGGCCTTATCAAACCATTGTCCAGTAACTCTTGTAGTTGCACCATTAGCTTGGCCAATTCATTTGGCGGCATCCGGTAAGGCCTCCTTGAGATAGGTGCGGTACCGGCTAGCAGCTCAATCTTAAATTCCACATCTCTCTCCGGGGGCAAACCTGGTAATTCATCAGGAAAGACATCTGGAAATTCCCGCACAATCAGAACATCCTCCAGTTTGGCCTCTCAGATAGAACACACCAAATTGGATAGGCTAGCATTATTTTCCAAGGTAAGAGGTACAAGAAAAGCTTCCCCACTCCCGGGTTCCCTCATCATAATCACTCGAGTAGAGGTATCAATGATGACTCCCACTTTCTTCATCCAATTCATTCCAAGAATGACATCTATGTCCAAACCAGGCAAAATTACCGAGTTGGCCTGGTACTCCCGTCCATATATTTGGATAACTACTCCCCGGACAAGCCGGTTGGTAGAGATATTGCTACAAGTAGCCCGGATACAGTAATTCCCATGATACACTGTAATTATGTCTTGTTCACCCGATAATGCAAAAGCTTCACTCATGAATGAATGCGAGGCGCCTGAATCAAACAAAACAACAGCAGGGTGTTGGTTGACCAAAACCTTACCTACAGTAACCGCTTCCCCAGCTGGTATTTCTTCCATGGTGGTATAGTGCACATGACCCTGACGGTCTCCGGCTGGCTAATTCTTCCTAGGTTGAGGGCACCTGTTGGACCAATGACCAACTTTACCACAGTTCCAGCAGGGCATATTGTTTGGAGTAGCCTTGTTCCCAAACTATCCAGTACTTCCCTTAGGCATAGCCACAGAGAAAGCCTTGCGAGGAGGTCGCTGATTCCTGAGCTGATTGCTTGGACCCTTCTTCTGCGGCGGCTTGAATCTTGAGGGTGGACGGTATTGAACTCTGGCTGCGGCTGAAGCTCTGTAAGAAGTGACACCAGTGTCCAGGGTCCTCTTCTTCCCCTTGGAGTCGGTGTTGATGTTGTTCTGATTCTCTTGAGTAAGGGCATTGCTAACAAAGTCATTGAAAGTAGTACTTTTGTTAGTGCCCAAGGTCTTCATCAATTTGGGGCTGAGTCCCCTCTTGAAACTAGCAATCTTCTTGGCTTCAGTATCCATCATTTCTGGAGCATAACGTGACAGATGATTGAAATCATGGAGGGACTCTGTCAGACATTTGGCCCCTTGAGTAAGCTTCGTAAACTCATTATGCTTGATCACCATCAGACCAGGAGGAATGAAATGGCCTGTGAAAGCTCTCTTCAAAGCATCCCAGTTGATTGGGGCATTAGCTGGGAGCATGGAACGGTGATGCCTCCACCACGTCCCTGCGGGACCCTGCAACTGATGTGCAGCATACTCTGTATTCAGTGCTTTCGTCAACCGTAGCAGACGAAACTACTCTTCAATGGTGTGCAGCCATTCATCCGCTTGCAGTGGTTCTTCAGCTTCTTTGAACAGAGGTGGTTTGGTATCTAGAAAATCCTTGAAGTCACTGTACTGATTTTGCTCTCTGCCTCCGCGGGGACCCCGCTCGCAATCGCGATTGTGGTCACGATCACCGGCAAGATGTAACACCCTAGGTGTTAGTTACGAGCTAACCAGCGAGTGTGGACCTAATCAAGTTATTTCAATCAATGATCCTAATCACTATTTCATATTCATCTCCATCTACCTTGATCATTGGAGAAGTTGCATGAAGATTTAAATTGGAAAGTCACATGAGATGACAAGCCCTCTGCTTGATTGGATTGCAGGACTACGTGAACATGAGCATGCAAAGTCAACCAAACCTTGCAACCTTGCCCAAACAACTCTACTTGAACTCTACAACAAAAGTCATGAAGGTTTCATGTTAAGAAAATGTCAAGAAGATACCTCAATTGGCCTAAATATCCAAATTGAGCTCTCTAATGATGTTACTTTGACCAAAGTGGAAATATTATTTTGGAGCAAGATATGAAGTTTGACCCAAAATAAAAGTTACAGATATTTTGGAGTAGAACAAATGTTATTTTTGGACCAAGTCATGATTCCATCTCTAATTGCCTCAAAAAGTGGACACAAGACAGAAGAAAAATATGATTACAGGACTTGATTAAATTCAAAATCTAAAAATGGTGTTGATTTCATGGCTTTCCCGTGTTCTCCAAATTTTGTTAAGTAACTTGAGTTGGACCAAAAATAGAAGTTGTTACAAACTCTTAGAGGCACAACATATTCAAATTTGAGGTCAATCCGACTTCGTTTGACAAGAGTTGCCACTCGATCTTTGATCGTAATTAACCCTTTGACAGCTTCAAGTTGACAGCTAATTATCTATTAATCTAGTTGTCAAATGGCTGAGCACCCTTCACCACTTTTGTAGAGCGTGCTGAGGTGAACAACTTTTCTTTAAGGCATCGGATCAGAATATACCGGGAAGATGCCCAAAATCGTATCCGAAGCGCGGCAGAAATAAACCCGCCACCTGCTCGTCGATTTGCCCCAATGAAGGACACGCGGCAACTGAGCTCTGGAGCTCGCTGCTCCATTGCCGGCCACCACCACCTCTCCCCCTTCCGCACTCCAGCTCCAAAAGGCGAGCACCAGAGTGCCTCACTCAATCCTCTCTCACTCCCGCTCTCCTTCTTCCTCGCTTCCTCTCTCTGAGGCGCCGCACGAAAGCGCAGAGCGCCGCCGCCATTGTTGGCCGCGTCGAGCTCCGCGTCGCCTTCACCACTGCCTTCTCGTCGCGGGCCGAGCTTGCCTCGAGGTCCTCGGCACTCTACTCCACCTCTCCGGCGCCGTTTTCTTCTAACCGGGAGGCCACCGGTGTACCTCGCCGCCGTGCCCTGCTGCACCCACCCGCCGGCGCTCGTGGCCAGGTGGCCTCGGGTCGTCGCAGCGCGAGTGGGGACCACCAGCAGGTGCGCTAGCTGCTGGGCTAGCCCTGGCCCCACTTCGCCGCCGCCGGCCGCTCTCCGGCGAGCTCTGGCCGGGCCGGCCGTTTCCAGCCCGACGGGCCGCCTCCGTTCTGCTCTGTTGTTCAGCGAAGAAGAAGAACAGAAGCCTGCTGTTTGATTTTTCTTGTGCCTATGACGAGCGGGCCCCACCAGAGTCAAATGGCATACAAAATTTCAGATCTTGCTATCTCTTTAGAAATTCATATCTAGAGTTTGGTAGCTCCAAAAATGGTGTGGTTTGTTTTATTAGATTCGTAGTGAAATTCTATGCATGCTAGATCTATAAAATGTGCTATGTTATTTACATTATTGTGCTGTAGAAAATAGTTTTCGAGAAGTGGTTTATATAATGGAGTAACTTGCTTTGGTCAATATCTCGAGTTTTAGAAGTGCAAAAATAGTGGTTCCAATTTTGTTAGTCTTCTAATGGCATGCACTAGCTCATAAAAATATAAAACATATAGGTTGTTTACTATTTTATTGGTGTTTCACATTTATCTTTTTAATTAGGAAATAAAGGGTTGAATTACTTGTTATTTTTGTAACTGGAGTTGTCTTGCTCCAAATGGCATGAAAATTTAATTGTAGACTCTATGTATGATGTGTGATGTATGGTTAAAATTTCATGATTTATGGTGCAAGTATGACTGAGTTTTTGATTTATCTTGTTTGATTCCCATTAAGTAGATTTAAATGCTTTATAAATAATATATTGTGGTAAAGATGGAAAGTGGTGTTCCACTACCTTTTTATGATATTGTGTTAGCCTGAGAAACAATAATATGGTCATGTGTTTGAATAAAATGTTGAGTTTCACATTTATCTTACTCTCCAATGAATTGTTGCATTATAAATTTGTTTATTTTGTAATAATTAAATTATGGAACCTGAGCATGTAAGATTTGAACCTTGGTCATGAATTGTAATCACCTAGCTCTCATAAAAGTTTGGGACTTATTTGAGATGTTTACCATATAACTTAAATAATAAAATAATGGGTTTTTATGTAATAATGGGTGAATAATGAAAGACAAATGAATGCATATATGTTTATTGTGATTCCTTAATATGCTTTGGTCTGAGATGAGTCTTGTATGACCATGTAACCATGTTTGGAGATATCTAAATAGCTCATTCCTATGTGTGCTTAGGTGATAAATAAGGGAAAAGTAAGTTTTGCTTAGGTGTTGAAATGGCTGCAGGTGTAGTCTCTGTTGTTGGGATGTTTTCCCCATCAAGATGATGTTGCATGTAAATATTTTCTATACAAAAGTTTTAGCCAACTTCTATATCTAGCTTGTCCTAAAATTTCTTGGTCATAGGCCTAATATTTTAGGAGTTATGGCTTTTGGAAGTCTGCTGTCAGGTTTTGCCAATTTTCTGTCTAGATCTGATTGATTGTATTATTTGACTGAGTTATGCTTTGAATCACCTCTTGGTGATAATAAATAAGTTATAGTATATTTCTTTGGCTTTCTAAATTGTCTAGGATCATCCCTTTTGGTGGTCTAGATCTCTAGTTTTGGTTGTTTGAAGTGTGAGGGCAGAATCTGTCCAAGTCTGGACAGAGCTGTCTTCTTTGTGTTGTTTGACCTTTATATGAATTAAATCATCTGAAGAGGATAATACCAAAGTTGTAGACAATTTCAATAGCTTTTCAGAAAGGCTTAGATCACCCTAGTTGGATGTATATAGCTTCAGTTATGGTTAAATCTTGTGCTTGCTGTCCTGCTGTCCTTAAAATGTCTATGTGAGATTATGATTGCTTCCATGTTGCTTTGCTTGGTGTGTTTGTTATCTCATGGTTCAGTAAGTGTAGATTAACATGCCTTATATTACTTCCTTTTATTCATACATGTGCATTGTGCATCTCATTTAGGTACGCTAGATGATGAACACGTGGAGTGAAGGACATGATGATGGAACTAACCACAAGACGGTGTGGTGGACTAATCAAGTGCTTGGATGGGAGATGCTCATCGAGCGAGTGTCATCTAACAAACACTGACTTAGTGTTGAACCCCAGGCAAGCCCCGGAGCATCCCTAAGCCTCCACCTATCTCTTTTTATAAATGCACCGGTCTTTATTAAATCGTATGTTTGTGCATTTAAGTATAGGAGTTGGTTTGAAACCGTTGCTGCATATCTACCTTGTCTACTATATATGTGAACCTGATATTATTACTAGACAGGTGACCGATCTTATGCTTAGCCCTGCTTAGACCGGTAGAAGTCGGGTGATTTCCTGTCATCCGCGAGAAAGTCGGGTGATTTCCTGTCATCCGCGAGTGTAGGTGCTGACTGACGAGATCCACATGGTTGGCTATATGTGTCACCATGCCACAATGAAATAATGAGAGAATCAAGGCTAGGTAGCGGGGAGCTGCATGACATGGGTCATGTTGACTTCGGTGCTGCTTGCGGCCGACTAGGACTGAGGCCACCAGACATCAGTTGAGATTGAAGGACGTCGTCACATAGCTGGCCAGATAAGTCGTTCTGACCGCGAAGCCGAGTATTTCTTTCTGAGCCGGGAATTGGTGCGACTAGGCAGACATATTCTGGAGGTAGGAAGGATGTGCGGAGACACCATCTTACCAAGGGCAGGTCAGGGACCTGATGCATCCTGGAAGTGGGTTGGTCTCTGAGAATATGGTCCCCGCCAAGCCCGCGACATATTGTGTCTCAGAAGGATTTAACGGTGGCCCAAGAAGCCAGTGGCTCGGCTGACAGGGTTTGTGATTGGCATATTTGCCAGCTGGTACAATCGATTCGAATCGCCATCTCTCCTGGTTAGTGAGAAACTGAACTGATCTTCTGGTGAGGTAGAGGTTAACAACTTGAACGTGACTATTGGTGAGATGAGGTTGATATCTGTGGATATCGGAAATCATATGGTTTTATTGATTGCTATAATATCAAGTGATTGTTTAGTATAGCAGCAAACCTTAGCTTAATAGCTTAACTGAAATCGAAGCTGAACAATATCTAAAATTGATAAGTTGAGGAACTATTGTAGTAATGCTTTTTGTGCAAAAATATTGCTATCCTCTGAGCTCCACCAAATAAGCCCTGCATATCCTTGAGAGTCTTTTTATTTACTTCCTGTCGGGTAAGTCTAGCTGAGTACAATTGAGTACTCAGGGTTTTATTCCCAATGTTGCAGGAGGAATGCTTGGTTGACTAAAGAGTTACTTCTATCCTTCGGGAGAGGAAGACTAGACCTTGGGCAAGGTCATGTTATCTATCTTACCTTTGTTGCTGTGACTGGTCGACACTTGGCACTGTATTATGAAATTAAGCTTATGTAAATTGATTTCGTTTCCGCTATTGAACTTTTATGTAAAAGTTTATCTTGTACTCTGATGTATTTGAAATATGTGCGAATCTATGTATCATGTGTATGTGTACTGCTGAGTTTCTGCGATCCTTGGGGTATGTACTGTGTAAAAGTTTGAAATCCTTCGAGATTTCACGGACTACCGGGTTTATATTGGCTCAAGTGTGGCTCGATAGCTGGGAAAACAGCTGTCGCTGTACTTGTGCTCGTATAAATTGGTCGGTTCTGTTACACAAGAGTGCGCAGTGCAGCACGCACATCCTGCTGGGTCTCCAAGAAAGCGGCCATGACTTGCTCGGGCGTGAAATACGGAGGAGGTGGTGGCAAATCATCCTCACCACCAGGGTGACCACTTCCACCTGCCCCTTCGTCGCCAGCTCTAGAGCGGGTGCACGGCATCTGCATGATTTTTTAGCAGTTAGCGACCGTAATAACACGTGTTGAAATAGACTTAGCGATTGTGCACTTAATCCAATGAAAATTATTGCAGCAACACAAATCCAAGCAATAAAATCAAGCACAACGAAGCATTTCATTACACGATCAAACGAGTCACTCCCAAGCTGGGGCACAAGTCATAAAGGTTCAAGGTTCTTACACCCACCATAGACATAAGCTTACATAGCATAGCGCATACATGAATAAGCTGTTCTCAAAAGACTACGCGCCAGACAGCACAAACAACTAGACTAAGCGTCATCTTGATCGTCCTCCACATCCGTGATTCCAGGATTTGCATCGTCTTCGGCGGCGCTAGGAGGAGGATGAAGCTGGAAATGCAGCTGATGCACTTGCTCATGCAGGTTGGCGTTATTATGCAATGCGGCCTCCAGCTGCTGCTGAAGTATAACTTGTTGAGTTCTGAGGACATCCTCCACGTTTTAGGCTTAATTCCTTTGGTGCACCATCTATGTCAGCGTGGCTTCACAGTTGTTGGGCGTAGTCTGCAGCTGATCCCTCTGGGCTCTCATCACCCGCAACTCTAACACAGCGGTCTCCTTGTTATGTATTGCTTCATCTCTCTCTTCGGCAATCTAAACCAACTCCTTCTTGAGATTCCCAATCCGAGCCTTGAGCTTACCCTTCAGCTCAAGCTTCTCCTTGTTAGCACGTCGACAAGCATCAGTCATCATGCACACACTGCCTTCTAAGTTCCCATATGCTTTCATGACAACAAAAAGAGAGCTCATAGCTGGACCATTGCTGCTCTGGCCTTCATCCCATCCCCCAATCAGTGCGGTCCCATCAGGCTGACTCCACACTGGCGTGGATCCACGGTAGGGAACACACCAGCCAAAGCCCGTGCTACCGGCTCAGGTGAAGTCTCGATTATATTCTGCAGCACCTTGAAAGCTGCCCTGCAGGCACCTTCCCATGGGTTCCTGCCATAAGACTCGTAGCACCATCCACGCCACTCAGAATCATCTCCCAAGGGTGGGATCCTAGCTTCCATGTCCACCAATACGTTCTCCTCGTCTTCTTGCTCAGGGTGCCAAAAGTACTGGGGCTCCATCCCTGCCGGGTAACCTGCAGCATGGAGCACCCTCCAGAGGAGCGCGGGTATGCCAAACTCTTCCAGAAACTTGTCCCTGCTGTGTCACTCCCTTGGTGCTAGCTGACCTCTTGGGACACGGCCTCTGGTTGACTTGCAAGTGGTTCTCCTGGTGCGAGCCATCTGCATTCCAAGACCATGTGCTGACAGAAGATAATTTAAGGTAGGGGAAACATTATTTTTTTAAAGTGAGTAGTATCTTTTAAGGAGGGGTGATGCAAGACTTAAAATAACATGATGCATGAACGAATCCTACATCCTCACAATCTTGCAAGAATAAGATTCTACCGATATAGGCAGTGGCATATAACGTGCTCTCATATATACGCATCTATCCGGACTAAAGCGTTTCGTGGTTAGCGTACCTGCAGAAGATTCATTTTATCCCAGACCCTGATGCATACATAGCAAAAAGAAGCACTTTCGTCGGGATGCTAACATGTATGTACCCCCATGTACATACAGGTGCACCCATGACCCCAAAATAATAATTACACCACACAGAATATCTTGGTATGCACATATGGCTGATGTACATACTTTGTTAACAATGAGCACTCCCCTAGGCCGACGATTGTTCAACCATGCTCTCACAACTCTCCTTACCTTATCCGAAGTGGCACATCGTCCATAAGAAGCAAAAAGAAACCGCATGATACATGTATTCGCCGAATGGAAACCAATTAAAACCGCAATAAACATGATGCAATCCCCCAAGTCAATACTTAATTAAGCCACCTAATATATAATATAATTAATAGGGCTTAAGAGGATTAACCACTGGCATACTTAGTTTGGAAAAACTCACTCTACTTAAAACTTTTTAGTAGCAATTATGTTTTCAAAAACAAAACCTTTGTTTTTAAATACATATGCATTTGGTTTAGCACTAAACCTTGCTCCGATGCCAGCTGTAACAGAACCGACCAACTCATAAGAGCACAAGTACAAAAGTGAACACCGAAGCTTTCTAAACTTTTCCACTTGAGCACATATGAGCCCAGTAGTCCGCTGAAACCTTGATGGGTCTCAGATCAACCAACATAATAGCCAAGATCATACAGAGTTTAGTGCAACCATCCGCATATTACATCATTCGAAACATAGTTCGCAACTCAAATACATCGGAGTCGTTAAGTTATTACAAACCGAGTTCAAATAACGGAAACAAAGTAGTTTGCTAAAATTAACACCATAGTTCAAATACCATGCCAGTAACCAGATCAACCTCACAAAAGCAACCTAGAGAGGGAGATCTCAGAAGAGTCATTGCCCAATGACTTAGTCCTCATCCACAGCCGGGTAAAGACAGGCCTTGCAATAGCCATGACACATCGTATCATCTGCAACAATGGGAATAAATCCCTGAGTACTTGGGGTACTCAGCTAGACTTACCCATCATAAACTAGAAATAAAATCACACTTGAGAGGAATGCAAGGCTATATTTGGTGGAGCTGGCTGACATTGTTTGCATAAAAAGCTGAAGGTTCATTAAGAAAATTAACATCCATTTTAGCATTAGATTTATCAGCTTAATTAATACCTGTCTAGGTGAATACCTATTCAACTAGATTATAGCATCAACATTATTATGGAACCAGGATTAAGTAATTATCTTGCTTATGTTCTTGGTGAAAGATCATATTCATATCTAGTTCATAAGTTAACATTCAGCCATTCAACCATGTATAGCCATTCATCATTTAGTTTGAAGTACACCATGCCGCTGCTCATGTCAAGTTCTCACTAACAGGGAGAGACCGCGATTCGAATCGAATTACTATCCAGCAGGAGTAAATACCAATTGCTCGCCCTTGCTTCCAGATCAACGGTTGCTCGGGTTATCTTTCGAAGAGCTCAGGAAAAAGTTAGTGTGAATTCGCCCCGGCGCCATATGCAAGGGATTCAATGGTGGCCAGGATGCTCAGATCTTCCCTAAACTGGTTGCGCCGACCGGCCCACTAGGTCCCTGCCCATGGTCCTATCCGCAACCTCCTGGGATACGCACTTCAACCAGTCGATGTCTCACCCTGAGCTGAACTACTCGACTTCACGGTCGGAACGACTTATCCGGCCAGTTAAGCAAAGGTAGGGTTCAACATCACATCGAGGACGTGCATCAGCGTTCTGTCCTAAATGGCACAATTGGAGGTAGATACGCAGCAAGTACCGTCATCCTTTTTTTGCTCCTCTACGTTCCTCCTATACCTTCCGATTAATCCGAACACCATGGTTAACTTCCACAGTGGCCATTTGTTCATGAACTGGTCAAGGTAAGAATACCCATTACTATCTCGCGAATGAGAGGGGGTTCATTCGACTTCTACCGACTAAGCAGAACTAAACATAGTTTCGATCTTGGACCTAAATAGGAATCAGGTATATTTGGTAGTCAAGGAAGGGATATTCAATAGTAAGGGTTTTCAAGCAACTCCTATAACTTAATGCATCATAACATAAGAATAAAGACGTAAGTAAATTAGTTGTAAAACATGGGAGACTTAGAATGCTCCGGGGCTTGCCTTTCAGGAAAGAAGCAGGGCGAAGGTCAGGGCACTCCAGGAGGTTCTCTAGGTCAACTTCCTCTGCTGGTCCTTCAGGCTCCTGGGTGGACTCCAATTCCTCGGGCTCCGGGTCCAGCGGCTCGAACTCCAGCAGTGCCACTCCCTCCGGAACACCTATTGCATGACAGGTGCCCAGACTAAGATACAATGCACCGAATAAAAAGCTCATGGTGCATAATGACATGATGCATATGAGATGCTATACAAGGGAACAATTACAGCTCCTACTCACCCTTCTTCCTTAACCTAATTTACAGCTTCTCGTCCTTGGTCAAAGGGTGACAGCTTGCACCTACGAAGATTTAACTAATTTAGACAAGCAATTTAAAACCGCAACTTGCCTAAATCGATCTTGAAGAACATCACAACCTTGCTGCCTAACTAAATATTTTGGGTCTGACCTCAAAACACAGCCAACACATTCACCAAGCAACAGCAAGAGATCATGAAGCCACACAAAAAAGGATCGAACATTCTTTTGCTTCTCCAACCAGCAATATAAGATGGAACCATGGTTACTGGTTCCAGGTTACCAAAAATTCTGATAAAATTACAAACTCTAAAAAATGCTCTCTGAAACCCACGGTAAAAATTTCACAGCAAACTAAGGTACCAATCAGCGTATACAAAAATAACAAGACAGCAGGCTAGAATTAGGTAATAAATACTTTGCACTGTGAAAGTCATCAATCAGCATATTTTATATTTTTCTTAGTTACTAAGTAGTATATAAAGTGTGTACAAAAATTATTAGGCCCCAACAGTTCATATTTTATTTTTAACAAATTTAACAAGGATCTGCCCTAGGCAAAGATAAATACAAAACATTAATATTTTGCACAGAACATCACTAAGATATATTTTTCATAGGTAGAACAGGTCATGACAAGTCTAACAAAACTAGAACCACATGTTTAGCACATTCCAATATTTAGTTATGTATTTTCCCAGATTAACAGCAAATAAGAAATTAAATTAAACTGCACAGAATGAGTACTGAAAAGTCACTTAACATATTTTTATTAAATAGAAAATTTCAAGATGCATCCAACAAAACTTGTTTCACCTTTGTAGCATTTTTCTAGCTCATGTTATGAATTTCACAAGTATTTAACATCATTTAAATCAAACCTTTAACAAAACAGAAAACCTAAACCGGGCCATTTCGCTAGGAACACCCCGATTCAGTCACACAAAACATACACAAGCTACTGACGTGCGGGCCTTGTGGGTCAACAGGCCCCACCCGTCAGAGACAGGGGCAAACCGCAAGCCAGACCGCGGCGTTCTCGCCGACGGCGAGCTTCTCTGGCGACGCGGAGGGCACCGACATCTTCCTCTCTCCTTCCCGCATCTACTGACCTAGGTGGTCGAGCCAAAATAGGCATGGACACCAACTACCGGCGGTAATGGCGGATGGCGGCGCTATTGACACGGCGCGCCGGTCACCTCCGACCATGGTGAGATGCGCTGGGGTGCGCGTCAACTTCTGGGAAGCTTGAAGAAGCTACGACCTAGACCTAGCTCGGAATGACGCATGGCTGCGAGCTCTGCTCTAGTGCATGGCGGAACGGCGGTGAGCGCCGCGACGGCGAAGCCGCGTTCCGGCAAACCGAGAGCCCAACAAAAGAAACCATCTAGACCTACACCATCTGCACTACCACAAGGACTCGAAACCCCAAAACGAACGAGAAACGGAACATGGTGTTGCCGTGGCCACGGTGAGCTCGAGCACGGCGGCTCTGGTGAGCTCAGATGGCGGCACAGAGGCACAGGGGTGAACGGTCCTAAATGGCTAGAGGGGGGGTGAATAGCCTATAAAAATCTACAAACAATACTTCACAAGCCGATTAGTAACAATAGCAAGCTTTGCAAAGCACTAGCTCTAAACTACACTATGCAAGCCAACTAGACAAGTATACTACACTATGATCTCTAGTTCACACTCAAAGACTATGTTACTACTTTACACTACTCTTAAGTGAGCAACTAACTAACAAGCTACACAAGAGAGAAATACACAAATGTAAAGAGTAAAGGTGATTTCAATACCGCCGGTGAAGAGATGATATGAAGTCCAATATAACCAATCAATCACATATAAGGGAAATCCTCGGTAGAGAGATGACACAAGATTTTTTACCGAGGTTCACTTGCTTGCCGGCAAGCTAGTCCTCGTTGTAGCGATACACCCACTTGGAGGTTCACGCGCTAATTGGCATCACACGCCAAACCCTTCTCAAGGGTGCCACACAACCAACACAAGATGGGGATCCACCAAGCTACGAGCAATCCACTAAAGATGCCTTTCGCGATCTCCCGCGGGGATAGGCTCAAGAACCCCTCACAACTTCACCGATCGGAGGCGGAGACAATCACCAACTCCCCTCAACGATCCTCGCAGCTCCAAGCCGTCTAGGAGTTGGCAAACTCCAAGAGTAACAAGAGAAACCGCTGCGAAATACCACTACCAAGTGCCTCTAGATGATCTCTATCAATGCAATGCACTTGATGCTCTCCAAACTCACCAAATGATGATCACAATCAAGTAGGATGAGTGAGAGTGGAGTGGGAAGGCTCACAAGTATGTTATGATGTTTAGGAGTGCCAAGAGATACTCTCCAAACCGGCCAAGTCTCTATTTATAAGCCACACACAAAGAACTAGCCGTTTAGAGTTCACTGCACACCGTCGGACTGTCCGACGGCCAGAGCGTCGGACTAATCCGCACGGTCCGACGCCTCGGATGAACGCCACGTGTCACTAGCCGTTTGAAGTCGAACGTTGGATCACAACGGCTATTTCCTCGCGCCAAAACGACCGTCGGACGGATGAACATCGGACTAAATCAACCGGTCCGACGCCCTCAGCCGACCACCGTCGGACTCAGTCAGACGGAGCCGTCGGACCAACGATCGCGGCCGTCCGACGTTTCCAGAGAGCTCCCCAAGCCCTGAAAACCGTCGGACGTTGGTCCGACGCTCACCGTCGGACTAACGCCGAGAGTCCGACGCTCTCAGAGCTCGCCACGTGTTATCTCTCGCACGAACTGCACCGTCGGACGCTTCGGCTAATGGTCCGACGCTCAGGAATCAAGCGTCCGACGCTTGCTGAAGGGGTTAGCCGTCGGACCGAAGACAATGGTCCGACGCTCAGTCAAGTTAGAGTCCGACGCTACTTTTTCTATTGTAACGTTTCCGAAATTCGCCGAATCCTGCCTCGCAAGCTCGGCAGGAGGAAGAGAGGACCAAACCCTCTCTAACCCTCGAACTTCACCCCGTTTCTTAAGTCACTAACACTCCAAAGTGTCTCTCACTTAGGTGCACGTGTGTTAGCCTTTTTCAAAGAGTTTTCCACGGGTCAAGTTAGTGTCACTAGCATCTATATGCATATGCAATGATCATGAACACCTAGTGGCACTTGATAACCATATTTCAACAACGATTTCGCCCCTCTTGATAGTACGGCTATCTATCCTAAATGTGATCACTCCACTATGGAGTCTTGATCACCAAAATTAAAAGAGCTCCTATTGGTTATACCTTTGCCTTGAGCTCCCGGTTTCTTATCAACTTCCTTCTCATCTCTTGATGGACCTTGTGGACACCTATGATGATGGACTTACACCATTTTCATGGACGCCGTCATTGCCCTTCACTTGTGACCTCCACCGACCCGGTCCTTTGCTCCATCTTGCCATTTGCTAATCAATTCTCATGAAACACTTAGAGCAATCGTTAGCAAACTAGGTTTCATCAATTACCCAAAACCAAACATGGGCTTTCAATCTCCCCCTTTTTGGTAATTGATGACAACCTTCACAAAGATATGAAATGAAAACCAAGTTTGCACTTTGGTAGTATTAGCTCCCCCTACATATGTGATTCCTTGTGTTTGGTTCAATTTTTCACATATGCATGAATTTGAAAGTTTGGGTGAGCTACTACTATCAAATGATGCTAAGGTATATAGAATGGACCTTTGAAGCGTGATACCATCGGAGTTACGGAAATATACCATCCTTAGCACCATTATTTACTAGTCATGCATCATAAACTCAAAATACCTCGTGAGATCAACATTTAAGTAAAAGAGGTACTTTGTATGGCATATAAGTCCTATGCATGCTAGATTGTCAAATCACCGTTCAAATCCTATTTCTAATCATTTCATAAATTCAAACAAATATAGGAATTGAAGTTTTGACAATGCAACATTTCATATGTTAATGCATACACAAATGCAACAACTTATTCATGAGCTTGCTCCCCCTACTTGTGTGCTTTCAAATTTTTAATTGACCCCTTTCCTCTCTTATCTTTGTGACTTTCTTCTCCCCCTTTGTCAACAATCACCAAAAATGGTGCAAATTATGGGAATATCAAGTCAATAAATGGGGTTTAGTTCATTTTCACATTGGTGCAATCTAGATTACTTGCCTAGAATATGTAACTAAGTTTGATCCAAGGACAAGCTTCTTCACACCTTACTTGTAGGGTTATCTTGACCATGTTACACATCATGAGCTCATGTTCTAAATTTAACACTAGCTTTGCAAGCCCATCAATATGTCATATGCTACCACTTGATCATACAAGCATAAAGAACAAAAGTGGTACCATATATACATGAAAGCATTTGATTTTTTATGAATGAGCCTATAACATGCATTTTATGTCTACATGAACTAGACAAATCCTTATCAAAGTATGAATGCCATGTCAACCAATTTTACCTTACTTTAGTCGAAGGAGAGGCATGTCATATAATGTAGGGTGCTTTTCACTTCATGTTGGAGTAGTCTAGTATGTTTAGCTCATTTCTCAATTTGCAAAATCTTGACTCATCAAGTGGCTTGGTAAAGATATCCGCTAATTGATCTTCGGTGCCAACACTTTCAATTGCAATGTCCCCTTTGATTTGGTGATCTCTAATGAAGTGATGCCTTATGTCAATGTGCTTTGTTCTTGAATGTTGCACGGGGTTGTTGGTTAGCTTGATAGCACTCTCATTGTCACAAAGCAAAGGCACTTTCTTATATTTCAATCCAAAATCACTCAAAGTTGCCTACATCCAAAGCAATTGTGCACAACAACTTCCGGCACTAATGTACTCCGCTTCGGCCGTTGAGAGAGCAACACTATTTTGCTTCTTTGAAGACCATGATACAAGTGACCTTCCAAGCAATTGACAAGTTCCACTAGTGCTCTTTCTATCCACTTTGCAACCGGCATAGTCGGAGTCCGAATATCCAATAAGCTCAAAATTGGACCCCTTAGGATACCACAACCCAACATCTTGTGTGCCCTTCAAATACCTCAATATTCTCTTTGCGGCTTTCAAATGACTTTCTCTTGGTGAGGCTTGAAATCTTGCACACATACACACACTAAACATGACATCCGGTCGAGATGCGGTCACATAAAGGAGACTTCCAATCATTGATCTATATAGCTTTTGATCTACCATTTTGCCACTATCATCCAAGTCCAAATGCCCATTAGTTGCCATAGGAGTATTCATGGGCTTTGCATGTTCCAATCCAAATTTCTTCACCATGTCCCTTATGTACTTTCCTTGACTTACAAATGTACCATTCTTCATTTGCTTAACTTGAAGACCAAGGAAGTAGCTAAGCTCACCAATCATGGACATTTCAAACTCACTTGCCATCATATTTCCAAATTCTTCACAAAAATCTTGATTTGTTGATCCAAAGATGATATCATCCACGTATATTTGTAACACAAACAATTCTTTGCCAGGCTTCTTAGTGAAAAGAGTTGTATCAACCTTTCCCATTTTGAACCCTTTTGAGAGCAAGAAATCTCTCAATCTCTCATACCATGCTCTAGGTGCTTGCTTCAAACCATACAATGCCTTTCTTAGCTTGTATACATGGTTGGGCTTCTTCACATCTTCAAATCCGGGAGGTTGTTCTACATAAACCAACTCATTTATGTACCCATTGAGAAATGCACTCTTGACATCCATTTGATATAACTTGATGTTGTGGGCACAAGCATAAGCTAATAAGATTCTAATGGCCTCCAATCTAGCAACCGGTGCATAGGTTTCTCCAAAATCAAGACCTTCAACTTGAGTATAACCTTGTGCAACCAATCTAGCTTTGTTCCTTATTACTATGCCATCTTGATCTTGCTTGTTTCTAAAGACCCATTTGGTTCCAATCACATTGTGTTTCTTTGGTCTTTCCACTAGTTCCCAAACTTGATTTCTTGTGAAATTGTTGAGCTCTTCATGCATAGCATTAACCCAATCAACATCTTTCAATGCTTCCTCAATCTTGGTTGGCTCTATGGTTGACACAAATGAGAAATGCTCACAAATTTGAGCTAGTCTTGCTCTAGTTTGAACTCCACTTTGAATACCACCAATGATTTGATCCAAAGGATGATCCCTTGCAATAGAGACCGGTTGGAGAATAGGAACTTGATCATTGGATTGAGATGAACTAGCTTGTTGATCTTGCACTTGAGATTGATCTTGTGAGTCACTTGCACTTGCTTCATTTTCAACTTGCATACTAGTATGAATTGCACCATCATCTTCATCTTCATTGACTTGCCTTGGCCTAATATCATCAATATCCATATTTTTCATTGCATTTGCCAAGTCATTGCCTCTCACGTCACTAAGATTTTCAACTTCATCTTGAGAGCCTTGGGTTTCATCAAATTCAACATCATGTACCTCCTCAAGAGTACCACTAGCCAAATTCCAAACTCTATATGCCTTGCTTGTGGTTGAATAGCCAAGTAAGAAACCTTCATCACATTTCTTTTCAAACTTGCTCAATCTTGTGCCTTTCTTGAGAATGTAGCATTTGCAACCAAAAACCCGAAAATATGCAATGTTGGGCTTTCTACCATTCAATAGCTCATAAGGAGTCTTTGCAAGCATACCATGGCAATATAAACGGTTTATGTAGTAGCAAGCGGTGTTGATTGCTTCGGCCCAAAAAGAATGACTAACATTGTATTCACTTAGCATTGATCTTGCCATATCTATCAAGGTTCTATTCTTCCTTTCAACAATGCCATTTGATTGTGGTGTATATTTGGGTGAGAATTGATGTCCAATGCCATACTCATCACACAATTCATCAATCTTGGTATTCTTGAATTCACTACCATTGTCACTTCTAACTTTCTTGATGGTTGTTTCAAACTCATTTTGGCTTCTCTTGACAAAAAACTTGAATATATCATACACTTCACTCTTGTCAACTAGAAAGAATACCCATGTATATCTAGTATAGTCATCCACAATCACAAATCCATACTTGCTCCCACCAATGCTAGTATATGTGGTTGGTCCAAACAAGTCCATATGCAAGAGCTCAAAAGCTTTACTAGTACTCATCATGCTCTTCTTAGGATGTGTATTTCCAACTTGTTTGCCGGCTTGACATGAACTACAAAGCTTATCTTTCTCAAAAGTGACATCTTTCAAGCCTCTAACTAGATCATGCTTCACTAGTTTGTTCAATTGTTTCATTCCAACATGACCAAGCCTTCTATGCCATAACCAACCCAAACTTGACTTAGTGATCAAACAAGTTGACAATTGAGTTTCACTAGCATTGAAATCCACAAGATATAGGTTGTCATATCTAAACCCTTTGAATATTAAATTTGACCCATCAACACTAACAATTTCAACATCATCAACCCCAAATATGCACTTGAAACCAAGATCACAAAGTTGTGCAACCGAGAGTAAATTGAAATTCAAACTTTCAACTAGCAACACATTTGAGATAGACATATCATTGGAGATAGCAATTTTACCAAGTCCTCTCACTTTCCCTTTCTTGTTGTCACCAAATGTGATTGCATCATAGCCACTATTTGCACTTGTGTTGAGAGAGCCAAACATACTAGAATCACCCGTCATATGTTGAGTGCATCCACTGTCAAGCACCCAATGCCTCCCTCCGGCTTTGTAATTGACCTACAAAAAGAGATCAATTCCTTTTAGGTACCCAAACTTGCTTGGGTCCTTGAAGGTTAGTGACTAAGCTCTTTGGTACCCAAATGGTCTTCTTCTTTGGACCCAACATGGATGTACCAACAAAATTAGCATTCACACCATTTGAGCCCTTTGTGAGAACGTAGCAAGAATCAAACTTAATTGAGGATACATAAGCATTGGATTTCTTGTTTTTGCAATCTTGCTCTAAGTGACCAACTTGCTTGCATTTTGTGCAATACCGGCCATTTCTCTTCACAAAACAAGTCTTGTGAGGAGCAAAGGCGGTTTTGCCTTTCTTGGGGGTATAGCCCAATCCCTCTTTGTGGAGAGATGCCCTTTGGCTACCCAAGCACATAAGCAAGCGGTCCTCACCACCATAAGCCTTAGCTAAGGAGTGATTAAGCTTTTTAACCTCCTCCTTTAGGTTCTTGTTCTCAACTACTAGTGAAGGGTCACTAGTGGGTGAGGTAGTAGTGGAAGTGCTACAAGAAGGGTTAGTGGTAACAACAATAGGTTCACAAGATATGTCACATGTTACACCTATGTTGCAAGTTTTAGTTTCTTTCTTTTGCACTTGTTGTTGCAAGTCTTTATTTTGCTCAACTAGAGAAGAATGAGCTTCATCAAGCTTAGTGTGAACCTTTAGGAGCTTCTTATGGTCTTCCTTTAGACTCTCATAAGATGCTCTAAGTTCCTCAAGTTCTTGCTCAATGGATTGTTTATCCTTGCGCAAGCCCTTGCATTCCTTTCTAAGTTTATCAAAATGAATACGTGCATCATCAAGCATTTCAATTAATTCTTCTTTTGTTAGGTCATCATCACTATCATCATCACTAGATTCGGTGTCGGATGATACCTTAGAGCCCTTGGCCATGAAGCAAGAAGGAGTGTCGAAGATGGAAGGCTTGTCATGAATGGCAATGCTTGCATGTGCCTTCCTCTTGCTCTTCTTATCATCATCACTCTCTTCATCACTTGAAGAGGCATCACTATCCCATGTCACCACATGAGAATAGTTCTTTTTCTTCTTGTATGAAGATTCCTTCTTCTCTTTCTTCTCCTTCTTCTCATGCTTGTTCTTCTTTTTTGCCCTTGTGATCATCTTCACTTGAGTGTGGGCAATCGGCTACCAAGTGATCTTTGCTTCCACAATTGAAGCATCTTCTTGGGCCATCAAATCTTCTTGCATTCTTCTTTCTTTTTGCCCGGTAGCCCTTCTTCTTCATGAACTTGCCAAATCTTCTTACTAGAAGGGCCATTTCTTCATCACTTTCACTTGTGCTAGAGGGATCTTCACTTGACTCTTCTTTGGCCTTGCTCTTGCCCTTTGATGAGGATGTGGCTTTGAATGCCACACTCTTCTTCTTCTCATCTTTGGAGTCTTCATCTTTTTCTTTCTTCTTTTTATTGATCAACTCCTCTTTATCATCATCATCTCTATAAGCATCATCGGTCATCACCTCCGCTAGCACTTGATTTGGAGTCAATTCACTCAATGTTGTCTTCACCAAGACCGTGATCAATGTGGCAAACCGCTTGGGCAAGCTCTTCAAGAACTTCATGGAGAAGTCACTATCCTTCACCTCTTCATCCACGGCCTTGAGATCATTCACAATGACTTGCAATCTATGGAACATCTCCGGCACGGTTTCATCATCCTTCATCTTGAAGCTTGCAAACTTGTCCTTCAAGATGTATGCTTTGGCGGCCTTTACACCCTTGGTGCCCTCATATGATTCCTCAAGCTTCTTCCAAGCTTCATGAGCACTCTCAATGTTCTTGATTTGCTCAAACACTTTTTCATCTACGGCCTCATGAATAGCACAAACCGCAATGTCATTGAGTTGAAGCAATCTTTCTTCGGCGGTTGTGGGATTGGCCGCATTGGCAATCTCAATCTTTGTTTCCACAACCTTCCAAACCTCTCTATTGATTGACTTGATGTGTGAGGTCATCTTGCTCTTCCAATATGCATAATTTGTGCCATCAAATTGGGGTGGCTTCTTGGTGTTGTTGATGTGAATGTTGAGTTGAGCCATTTTTACACCGTAGGTTGTTAAACCTCAAATCAACGGTGCCTCGGCTCTGATACCACTTGAAAGGTCCTAAATGGCTAGAGGGGGGGTGAATAGCCTATAAAAATCTACAAACAATACTTCACAAGCCGATTAGTAACAATAGCAAGCTTTGCAAAGCACTAGCTCTAAACTACACTATGCAAGCCAACTAGACAAGTATACTACACTATGATCTCTAGTTCACACTCAAAGACTATGTTACTACTTTACACTACTCTTAAGTGAGCAACTAACTAACAAGCTACACAAGAGAGAAATACACAAATGTAAAGAGTAAAGGTGATTTCAATACCGCCGGTGAAGAGATGATATGAAGTCCAATATAACCAATCAATCACATATAAGGGAAATCCTCGGTAGAGAGATGACACAAGATTTTTTACCGAGGTTCACTTGCTTGCCGGCAAGCTAGTCCTCGTTGTAGCGATACACCCACTTGGAGGTTCACGCGCTAATTGGCATCACACGCCAAACCCTTCTCAAGGGTGCCACACAACCAACACAAGATGGGGATCCACCAAGCTACGAGCAATCCACTAAAGATGCCTTTCGCGATCTCCCGCGGGGATAGGCTCAAGAACCCCTCACAACTTCACCGATCGGAGGCGGAGACAATCACCAACTCCCCTCAACGATCCTCGCAGCTCCAAGCCGTCTAGGAGTTGGCAAACTCCAAGAGTAACAAGAGAAACCGCTGCGAAATACCACTACCAAGTGCCTCTAGATGATCTCTATCAATGCAATGCACTTGATGCTCTCCAAACTCACCAAATGATGATCACAATCAAGTAGGATGAGTGAGAGTGGAGTGGGAAGGCTCACAAGTATGTTATGATGTTTAGGAGTGCCAAGAGATACTCTCCAAACCGGCCAAGTCTCTATTTATAAGCCACACACAAAGAACTAGCCGTTTAGAGTTCACTGCACACCGTCGGACTGTCCGACGGCCAGAGCGTCGGACTAATCCGCACGGTCCGACGCCTCGGATGAACGCCACGTGTCACTAGCCGTTTGAAGTCGAACGTTGGATCACAACGGCTATTTCCTCGCGCCAAAACGACCGTCGGACGGATGAACATCGGACTAAATCAACCGGTCCGACGCCCTCAGCCGACCACCGTCGGACTCAGTCAGACGGAGCCGTCGGACCAACGATCGCGGCCGTCCGACGTTTCCAGAGAGCTCCCCAAGCCCTGAAAACCGTCGGACGTTGGTCCGACGCTCACCGTCGGACTAACGCCGAGAGTCCGACGCTCTCAGAGCTCGCCACGTGTTATCTCTCGCACGAACTGCACCGTCGGACGCTTCGGCTAATGGTCCGACGCTCAGGAATCAAGCGTCCGACGCTTGCTGAAGGGGTTAGCCGTCGGACCGAAGACAATGGTCCGACGCTCAGTCAAGTTAGAGTCCGACGCTACTTTTTCTATTGTAACGTTTCCGAAATTCGCCGAATCCTGCCTCGCAAGCTCGGCAGGAGGAAGAGAGGACCAAACCCTCTCTAACCCTCGAACTTCACCCCGTTTCTTAAGTCACTAACACTCCAAAGTGTCTCTCACTTAGGTGCACGTGTGTTAGCCTTTTTCAAAGAGTTTTCCACGGGTCAAGTTAGTGTCACTAGCATCTATATGCATATGCAATGATCATGAACACCTAGTGGCACTTGATAACCATATTTCAACAACGATTTCGCCCCTCTTGATAGTACGGCTATCTATCCTAAATGTGATCACTCCACTATGAAGTCTTGATCACCAAAATTAAAAGAGCTCCTATTGGTTATACCTTTGCCTTGAGCTCCCGGTTTCTTATCAACTTCCTTCTCATCTCTTGATGGACCTTGTGGACACCTATGATGATGGACTTACACCATTTTCATGGACGCCGTCATTGCCCTTCACTTGTGACCTCCACCGACCCGGTCCTTTGCTCCATCTTGCCATTTGCTAATCAATTCTCATGAAACACTTAGAGCAATCGTTAGCAAACTAGGTTTCATCAATTACCCAAAACCAAACATGGGCTTTCAAGGGGCTCACCTAGCACTTTAGTGCCTCCGAGAAACGGTCGAGGTGGTATGCAGGGTGGCGGCGAGTGTGACTGCATGGCGAATTCGGGGATGGCGGAGCGGGGGCGGTGGATTTTTTGCCGGCGAGCGCGACGGCGGAATGCCTTCCCCTACTGCGCCGGCGCGATGAGAGAGGGGAAAACCGGATGAAGGATGGCGAAAATGGGCAGAGGAGCGCGTCCAGCTCGGGGTGGTGCCTTCTTTGCAGCCAGGTGCCGCCCACCGTCGCCGAGGTACGGCCGCCAGGTGGCACGCGCGGCCTGGGCGCGGTCGGTGCTGACCGGCCAGTTTGAACGGGATTCAGTCGTTTCAGGCGACTGAAACTATGAACAAGGCGCGCGATTATCTATTAATCCGGTGAGTGTTAGCGCAAACTTCCCTAATATGGAATGAAGAACTACATGAGATCTATCATTGGTATTTGGAACATTTTTGCTGGTTCGGCCTGGATCAAAAGATATTGTGCAGCAAACAAGGGTAAGATGAAACGGTGCATGGCTGTAAGACTTAGAGAAAAACAGAAAGGTTAAAAGCAAGCTAAAACTGACTTGTGGACCTTGTTTGACTTTGTTAGGCACAAAATCACAAGTTGACCCCTTAATAAAAGTTGTTCCAAATAAAATTCTTCACAACTCTTATTAAGACCTCACTGACATGCAAATTCTCTAAGTTGACTTTCTAGCTTGGTCAAACTGAAGAGGTTTAGGAAGGCTCTAGGGTCAATTATCACTTGGGGCCATTATTTCATGAAGTGACCTTCATGAACATTGTCCCAAATGACATGGTTAGTGATCCTAGAAGAGTTTTGGGTTAGTTAGACTATTGATACACAAGGATCACACACAATATTGCCATACAAGCACATAGATCAATCAAAACAAGATAAACATCAAAGTAACATATGATGCTGTTAACACCAAATTTTGGGCTGGGAGCCGATAGCCGATACCAGAAGAAGATAGCCGATCTCGAAAGCAGATTTCGTCCAGCGGAAGGAAGAAAAATAGCCGATTGCACGGTGAATCGGTTATCGGTCGAAGGTGACAGGAGGCGTGCAGCGTCGGTATTGGTGACGTCATCCAGAGTCCGCACCACCAAGATGCGATCACGATCGGAGTCCGTTATGAAAGGGAAGGTGGGACTCCAAGTTACCTTAGATATAGGATAGTTTGTTAGTTTCCTTATCTATTGATGAGTTGTAATTCGACTAGGACTCTATCTACGCTCAGGGTATAAATATAAGCCCTCAGCCATTGTAAAACATACAACAACATCAATACAACACAACTTTTAGCTTCGGCCAACAAACTCTAGAGTCAGTCGAGTCCGGCGAGTTACTTCATCCAGACTGGGTGTCATCCAGTGGACGCAGGCTTGCTTGTAAGTATCGTTAACCCCCTGTTAAACTATGTCCTTTTAACGTCATCCGGTAGACGTGGAAG